>HG993147.1:4607500-7107500 GCA_905231865.2 Boloria selene
TAACATAATTCATTTTTATTTCAATTAAAGTTATTTATATTTTGATAGTTATTATGGGGAAATGGGGGATTCAGTATTCAGTCGTTTTGAAGATCACCTTGTACCTTCAAACTTACATGTTCTTTATAAAAATTAGTTTAGTTTTAATATGAGGAAGATAAAGGAGAGCAAAACTTATAACAAATCTTAGAATTTCCGATACACTGACGACCAATTTCATAGAAAACGTTTTAATGACAGATATGATAGATGAGAGTAGATTTATCATGGTTGTATCTATTGGAAGAATTTATAAATTTTTATATCATACTATAATATAAGGTGGATACTTACTATTATTTTTATTGTATGAGTAGCGTATATTATAATATAAATTAATTACATATTAAAGACTCAGACAAAAACTTACTAATTTGTCCCTAGACACTTTACTTCGACACTTTTTCCGGTTCCCATAACAGATGATGGGGAAAGTTGTATGAGTAAGATAAAGAAAACAATTATTTTTTCTCTCTGCAGGTGAAAAAGAGGAGATGCTTTGTATATGTTTATTTATTTTACTTTTATTTAACATGATTCGTAAACCGTCTTAAACTATCGAATATCAAATTTCAATTATCGATATTTGTTGAATTTCATTAGCAACGATATGAACTTCAACAAAAAACCAAACTATATTGTTTTGATTTTTCAGTATCTAAAGAAAGACGCCAATATTTAGTTTAGATTAAAATAATAAAAATATATTCGCGTAAAACTAAAAGGGCATTATTATACAATACTTATTTATTACTAGCAAATTCGGCCCGCTTCGCTGGGCGTAAGTTAAAATAAGTTACACGGTTTTTATGATGTTCTAATAAAATAAAAGTAGCCTAAGTCACTCCTTATAACATTAGCTATCTAGTCCAGTAGCTAGTGAAAGTTCCGTCAAAATCGGTCCAGACGATTCAGAGATTAACCGGAAGAAACAGACAGACAAAAAAAAACGAATTGTTAGATGTACTTCATAATATGCATTTTATGATGTATTCATTCATTTCATATTATAATATATTTTATTTACATGTACTGATTTACCCTATTTTGCTCTCTATCTATTTAACGTACATAATATGCTAGCGCGTTTATACTATATCTCGATTTACAATGTCCCATATAGTAATGTGACATGTCACCGTCTATCTTAGTCTGATTCATATTGATGATAACAGATAGCTCGTGTTGTGTGTAAGTAAACGTCTGTTTTCTTATACATAATGTGGACTTTCCAGTTTATTTACAGCTCTATAATGGAAGCTACATTTCATTTCGTTTTATATCTAAAATGTGGTTGCGGTTTTGAAATATATGTTAGTTACATAATAAAAGTTGCTGATATTACAAAAATATTTCTATACTATATATTTTTCGCAGCTTCACCCGTGTATTTTAATTATCGTGTAGTGTAATTTACATACTTTCGCTTTGTTTTAATCACTTCTAAATAAATTTTAGGAATTCCTATACACTTAAAACGATCAATATCAAAGAAAACTTTTTAATTACAGATTAGCTCAATAAATAGGCAATAAAGTCAAAATAAAAATTAAATCAGACTTATTAATAAAATTAAGTATAAATGTGTTGGGACATTATTACACACAGCACCATCTAGTTCCGTGGTAAGCTACAAGGCTCATGTTACGGATACCAGATAGTTGACAGTAAGATAGATATTAGTCTAAATAAAGTTGTAACTGAATATAATTCCTAAGGTTCCTCATATCACTTGAGAATACTGTAAGTAATAGTATCAAAAGTGTAAAATCTTTGTTGTTTAAAACGTAAATTTTATGGTCTCAGCGAGTAATTGAGTGGTAAATAGTCTTTAACGATCCGTTGTACACGACAGAATCTTAAACCGCTTTATTTTAACTATTTACTAAAAGCACCATTAACATTTTACTTTATTTTCAGAGAAAATAATAAAAAACAGTACCTAACATTACTTTTGCAATATATGAAAATAATATTAAACCGTGCGATAGCATTATTATTTATTATAATATTACTTTTAAAGTTACTGAAGTCGTTTCGAAAAAAAGAGAAAAAAAAAAATATGTTGGGACATTACTACACGCAGCGTCGTCTAGTCCCGTAGTAAGCTACGAAGCTAGTGTTACGGATACCAGATATTTGTTAGACTACATATTATGTAAGTTTAAATACATACATATTATAAATATAAAAAGCCATGACTGGAGTACAAATATCTGAGTTTAACATATGAATGCCCCCAGCGGGACTCAACCGCGACCGCTGGCACAAGAAAGTAGGATCACTACTGCACCAAACGTATCCTTAAAAAGTGTTGTGTAAAAATTTTAAATGTTTATACAATGTAATACAAAGAATTTAGTCTGTACATATGTATTTTTAAAGTGTTTTATACATACATACACGTGTATTTATTACCCAGTTTATTTGGAAACCGTAAACTCGCCAAATGCCTCTGCGTACTCGTTGGGGTTTGACAGAGGTAAGAAAACGATAGCGGTGTAATTTGAAGTATAGAGCTCTGTTTTAAAAACACTAAAGCCTGAGTGAAGTATTTGTCATTTACTAGTTGAAAGAATGGAATTCTAACGTATATTTCTATCTTTAAATATAAGCTTTGAGTATGCCTAAAAGAAATTGTTTAATGTGTAATTTAGAAAGTCACTGTTTAAATAGATTTAAGTTATTAAAAATGAGCGTAAATGAATATGATAGAAAAATATTTTTACAAAACACTTTTTAAACGGCCATGATCATAGGTACCATTAAATTCCCATTATTATGAGAAAGGTGTCTGAATAATGAATTATGGCTAGCCATTTCCTTTGAGCTTGCGCCAATTGTAATTTAACAATTCTAGCCAGTTGAAACAACATGAAACTATTATTCGATGTAACTGTTGGAAGCAACTGGTTTATATCACATGGTTATATTTCTTGTTATGTACGTGGTTTAAAAAGCTTTGTTTAAAAGCTTTTAGTTGAGATAATGATTAAAAATAATCACGTTTTTAAATTATTTTTAAAAATTATATTTTTTTTAATATTGCAATAAAATATTCATCGCATATATATATTTAAATATTATATAAACAATATTAACAAACTTATAAGTTATAAGTGCGAAATATAATTCGTAAATACAAACCACACAAGGCTAAATTCGAAAGCTCTATTTGTAATGAATAGGTCCATTCCAGTCTCTATCATTAGTTCAACCCGATGAATCAAATTATAGGTTTGACATCTACTCGTAGAATATCTTCTATAGATATATAAATGGGTAAAGGCAAAACAATACAGTTCAATAACTTTATCTCAAGAGCAACACACTAATGTATATTTTTTAGAAACAGTTAAATGAAAGCTAAATTTTTTATATATTATTGTCGAATTTCGACAGCTAAAAATACTTTACATAAAAAAAATATAAAATAATGAATCAAATCTAGATTTTTTATTGTTATTACAAATTACAAACTTATAGTTTCTATAAAAAAAAGTGCGCGTGTACAAAGTACATATGTCAGAAGTAAAACTTCGCGAAGGCGAGATCTAACTAAGGCTAACTCTTCCCCGTGCCTGGTACTATGGACTATTTTTTCGTTTCATCGAGTGTTTTATTGTTTAGTATTCAAAATAATAAAGAACTTCACAAGCATAAAACAATAGAGGTAAGAGATTTTATGAGATTTAAGCTCTACTATTAAGAATATATACAATATTTTAAAAAGTACAACCAGTCAGATATTTTGTCTACCAAACAATCATAAAAAATCAAAATGTCAATTATTAATTTATTAAAAAAGTAAAATAAAAAAGTGAAAGCATATTATTTTTTCTCGAAAGTACTTTTATCATTCAGAATACAATATGATGCTATTCTATTAATTAAAAAGGCTGGAAAGTTTCGAGACACGACCTGCAAAAGTGTTTGTTTCGATATTTGAAATGAAAAGAGCTTTTTTAACAACGGACAATGAACATATTAAATATAGTTTTCATTTTATAATACAAAAGCACAAATTCCTAATTCTTATATTAAATATCTATACATATAAATAAAAATGAAGTGTCTGTTTTAATTTCAAATTAACAGCTTTTCACTAAATACATATAAAAGTATATACGGTACTAACAACAAAAACCTATTTTTTTTCTGTTAGTTCTGGCTAATTTCTAACGGTTGGAACGATTTTGACTTTCACTCGCAGATTGCTAATGATATAAGGAATTTAACTTAGGCTACTTTTATTTTAGAAATTTTATTTATTTTAACTAGTGGAAACCGCGGCTTCGCTCGCGCGAGGAAGAAACCCGATCGAAGCGAGGGTGAGACGCTAGTTGGTATTAAATATGAAACGTTATTATCTACATTTATTACGTTGTTAGAGAATGCTTATAAGCATAAACTTGCGAATATATGTTAAAAAAAAGTAACTTTATGCAAAACAATTTACGAAATTGCATGCACCTAGAATTAATTAACTTTTTACCGTAAAAGCTTAAGAGAAGCTAAACTCGTTAAAATTATTGCGAGATTTGTCTTATTTTCATAAATAAATAATAGCGCCTTCGTTCACAATGAGGGGCTTTTTAGAAAACTCGTACAAAATGAACAATATACAATAAGATTACGCGGCTTACATTTCAATTGGATAGACTGTATAATTTATCGCTTTACCGTTGTCTTTATTGATATAACCGTCGCATTTTAAATAATATCTATCTGCAGCAATTATGTTTACGGGCGAGACTCTCATGATTACTGTAAAACATTTGAAAATCGGAAAGCAAAAATTTAAATGAATCCGCGAAAAATCTGAAAAGATAGTTAATTAATAATTCAGTTAAATAGAAACCTAAAAATTAATTTAATTTTCTGAAATATAGCCTAAGTCATCATTTGATTCTTCTATTCTATATAAAATATAAGTGGAAACAAACCAATAAACATACATTTACTTTATTAATATTATTGTGAGGATAAGCTTTAGAGAACTTGTCTAGAAAATGTTAATAAATTACAATTCAAGACAAGAACAGTAAACGGTAAACTGCTGTAAGTGGGAAAGAGACAAAACATTTTCCAGGAAACAATTGAGATTAGTATATGAGGATACGGAGAATATCTCCGAATTTTCTATTAGGTACTAGAATGATCTTTGTTTTACTTATATATGTAAAAAGGTGGGTCGACAGTGTATGTTAGAAGATAAGTGAAATACGAAGAAATGAAAAAAAGAAGTGTGAAAGAGAAAATATAAGCCAAAAATAAGACTCAGTACTAACACTTACTGTATTTTACATAAAACATTAAAAATGATTGGTTTAAAGTTCATTATTAATAACAATAATATTTACAATATTCTAAACAGCCTTACATATTTTAAGCAGTTTAAAGTCAGTCGTGAACGACGATACAAAAATAAATAAAGACAGTCTTTCTCGTAAAGTTATTCTTAAAGAAAGTTGATCTTTATAAATGTATATGTTACATACTATTGAACCGTCTTTCGTATCACAGCATTTTTCTTCGTTCCATTTTACGAGACTGCATTCGCTTTACAGTTAAATAACAAATAGATACGACAGTATCAGCTGTTCTAACAAACCTGTTATTACGTAAATCTTCCTTTAGTATATTGAGGAAATTATAAAATAATGTTTTTGAAGTAAGTTTCTGATTATACTTACAAGTTCCTATTTATTTATCTTCATCTCTTATATACATTATAAGAGAAAACCAGTGGATAGATTTTGATGAAATTTGGTACGATGATTGATAGTTATTCGGGCCAAAGAACGAGCGATGGTGAATTACTAATCATAAAAAATATAGTTTGTTTGTTATTATACAACCTATATTATATACCAAGCGTAGGCACATAAAATTCATTTTACGAGTACATATAACATTTTAATATATTATGGCGTTTCAGTAAAAGCAGATAAAACCGGTGATATTTTAGTAATATTTTTTTGTTGAAAGCAACAAAGTTACAAAGGCATTTTAATCCTGACAGTTCAATAATGAAGTCTTTTGTGTCTTTAATAAAATAATGTGGTTTAGGGAATCATTTTATAATATTCTTTTGCTTACAACACATTATGAACAGTAGGTCCAAAAGGATTTTTATATTGTCTTCTTATATTTCTTCGTCTAAAAAGACGATCTATTATTTTTGTATATAATGTAAACGTGGTTTCGATGGACAAATCAGAGCTTTTTCTATGAACATTGAAGTTAAATCACTTGTAGAAAATTAAAATAGTTAAATTGAATGTTATCATGTCTGTTGTTAGAATTACAATGTAGATCTCCAAACTAGCAGTGATATCTAATACGAGAGGATATATAAGAATCACTACATAGTATAAAACAAAGTCGCTTCCCGCTCTCTGTCCCTATGTATGCTTAGGTCTGTAAAACTACGCAATAGATTTTCATGCGGTTTTTTTAATATATAGAGCGATTCAAGACGAAGTTTTATATGTATAACTAGCGGAACCCGCTTTGCTTGCGCCAAATCTTATAAAAATGGGTTAAACCTCTACATACGTACTTTTTTCTAAACAATTATAAACATTAGATTCAGTGTCTGGCTGACAAACAAATAAAGCGAAAATTCAAAATCAAAATAATGTATCGTATTTGGATTGTTGCCTATAAAATAAACGGACTAGATGCTAGCTAGTTAGAAACAAATCGTTTAGCATTCTCATCACAGCCTCCTACAATAATTTCCTTAAGAACCGATATTACTAATGATCTAAGACAAACTTAAAATGGAGTACTTCAAAATGCACTCCACCTTATATTACGTGACTTGCAGTTCTGATAATCTTACACTCGTTGAATCTACTGCAATGAATAAAACTAGATGAAGAATATATATAATACTGATGTTTAAACTTCTTCATAAAATATATTTTAATGCTTGTTCATAAAAATGTCTGGAAATATTATTTAATCATTTTAGAATTCTTCTTTATACTAACAAAGCCTTCCATTCCAATTAAAAGAGTCATTTAACGGTTGTATAACACCAAAGGCACAATGGAATTACATTGAAACCGAATGGGTAAAAAAGTTCAAAATCGAATTCTAAAAACACTTTTCACTAAGCTTGCAGTACTTTAATCGGACAAATTGTGCAAATGTCAAAGGTGAGACACAAAGGAACTGATTTTATTGCTCCCCAGCCATTGTCCACTGTCAAGGGATTGAAAATATTAACTTTATATATAAAAGCTTAGAATTCATGATAAAATGCTTGTTATGGGAACTGATATTCTATGTTAACTTTTAATAATATTCGGTCCTTAAATCCACACTAGTTTTAACCTTCAACTTTACTCAAATAATACTTTGGTAACCTATTACTTAGATTTAAGGGATACTTACATAAAATATTAAAAAAATGAGATTATGCCTTATACGAAAATACTATTTTTAAATATTATTACTTATATTAATATTATATTGCGTAGAAATCTTTATTAAATAAGAAATAAGTTGGAACATTAACAGCACATGCACAGCATGGTAAACTACGAGGCTTGTGTTATGGACACAGCTATGACTGCAGAACAAACATTTGTGCTCATCACACTGGACTGGATTCGAACCCGCGACCACTGGTACAGTAAGTACAATTCCTACAAACTAAAACAAACGTGTCGTCTCTAGCTACTTACATTAAAATCTACAAAACAACTAATTTAAACTTGAGCTTTATTTGACATAAATACACAAGTTATATGAAATAATATTTACTCAAAACTTGTCCAGGAATGTATTCAGGAACTTCAATTTGAGAGCATATTACCGGAAGGACAAAGTTTCTGTGATACATGTCCAAGCGGCAAGAAACGACAAGTATGCGACATGACAGATCGCTCAGAGCGTTCTTGTAGGATTAAAAGGCAAAATCTATTGGACATTTGCATCTAAAATGTTCTTCGTTTCAATTTATATATAAATATTCTAGTACATGTTTATTTATTTATTTCATTTTATAAATCATTAAAAACGTAACTTAAATAAGAAAACAGCTTAGAATAATCTAATTTAACATTAAATCAGCATATTAAATTCCTAAGATCCCTAATCGTCATTTGTACATATATGTATTTGTTCATAACCCTTAGAAACAGGATCAAATATATATAACGAAATGAAGTATATTTAATTTGCTTTGTGTGTGGTCAAACAAGTTTTATATGACTTCCAGTATTATTATATTATCGAATAATATATTTTCGAATAAAAGATATAATTATAAGTTAAATAAAAAAAATATATAGAGCGTTTTATTTATATTTTTCATCAGAAAATTTATCTCTAATTTAAGGAATTTGCAAGCAATATGTAACTAAAATGTCATTAAAACTTAACCCCACTTAGCGTACGAACGGAACTACATGAACTATTCGTAAGGAGCCTCTGCATATTTGTCAAAACGTTTCAAGCGAATGCTCCATTCTCGCTACTATCTTGAAAATTTTTGGATGAAAAGATTTCTAAATGTGAAACGTATTTCCGAAAAGTATTTCAAAGTTTCCTACTTTCTTCTGTAGATGTATTTGAATTTAAGTCTATTATATAATTTAATGATAATGCATTATAATCCAAAAAATTGTATAGTGAAAAATCTATGGATAATTCTAATCATAATATAACATTTTTTTTTCTTATATCTTGTTTCAAAATCATTATGTAAAAATATTTTATATTATAACATGGACTAAACAATACAAAAGACTAAGACATCTGTATTACCGTTTTTGCCAGTAAAGTTTTAGCTTTAGAACAAAACCTCAAATATTCATAATAATGTTAAGCTATAAATTTCTCAAAGTTTACTTTGTTGAATTTAAGTACAATATCTTAGTGGCACACGGCAGATAGTCAACGACAAAAGCCTTCGAATGCAAACTACTGCAGCTTTACTCTAAAGTTGCATTATAATTCACACCGAGTCTTCCTGAGCTTTAAGCAAGAAATTCAAAGGACAGAATCATAATATTTTAGTTAGCTCACAAAGCTACATTAAGGTAAAAGATATTGTAACAAATTGCTTATTTAAAAGGTATTTTCTCTAAGTTTATGGTACAAAAGAGGTCACAAACTAAATCGACAGGCGAAGAAACGAATTTTGTGATATTAAAAAATGCATTAGTATCGCTTGCAATAAAATAAATTGAAACAAAGGAGTGTAGTAATATTTTAAAATTACTAGGGACTGACTAGTATATTATACATATACAATCCATTGCGCAGTTTTAAGCGTACATAGGGAGAGGCAGACAGCGGGAAGCGCCTTTGTTTCATACAATGTATAGTAAACTATTACAAATTTGTAATAAGATGCTATATTTATCGACTGTCTGTAATAAATATTAATAATGATATCACATTCATACAGAATGTCCTACTTTTGCTGAGGACATCTCATTACCCACAAATAATAAAACGTTAAACATGTAATATGTATTCCGTCCTATTTTAATAACTGGCATTCCCAAACCAATGACAACAGAACAAAATGCTCAATACCTCGAACTATATTATAGGGCTTTCTTTTGAATAGAATCCAAAGATTGGCAAGGAATGAGGTTTCCTTTGGATTATTTATTTAATGATCGTGACTATTTCAACTTACAAAGGAAAATTCGTCACGTTTTTACTGTGACAAGTTTGTTTTGGAGTGATAAGAGCAGTAATTTTTATGTTATCTCTAGTATTAGTAATTTTTTTGCGGTTAAAAGAACATAAGAAAGTATTATTTTTATGTTAAGTACTAAAACCTACAAATACCTTTATTTCAAAAAAAAATGTGACCTTATAGGGGCATATTTTTAATGACAGATTTAAAATTAAAATTTTCCAATAGTACTTTCTTAGGTTTACGCGAATATTTGATTTATAATTAAAATTATCATTGTAAACAATATTTTATATGATTCTAAGTTTAACTGTAAAATGATTTAACTATAAACTAATAAATCTGAGTTTCTAAGTCGTCAGTCATCGTCGCGTGCCTCTAACTGTCTCCATAGAAGAAATATTTATTTAAGTTCAGCGAAATCGTTATTCTAAGCCCAAATTTTCTGACAATATTGCCCTTTATAATGCCCTTTTTTGTCATAAAATAACATTTTTTTAAAAGATTGGTATCTTCTATACTGATATTATAAAGCTGAGTTTGTTTGTTTGTTTGGTTGAACGCTCTAATATCAGGAACTAATAGTCCAAATAGAAAAATTCTTTATGTGTTGGATAGTCCGTTTATCGAGGAAGGCTATAGGCTATAATATCACATCACGCTACGACCAATAGGAGCGGAGCATCAATAAAAAATGTTGCAAAAACGGGAAGGGCGGGCGTTAGTTCTTTTAGGCAAAAAAAATTTGCTTTCCGGTCAGTAAGAAATGCTAGTAATGTATATAGCAAAACCTATATATCATGTCCTAACTTTGTACTTCAATTTTCTGCTCGCTTAGTGTTGTATGCCGGAGGGCGGTCACTACTGTCACACTAGACATAGACAAATACCTAAATGAACAATACAAACATTCCGTCGAATAAAATCGACCTTACGACCTCGAATGTTATGTACATACGTTTTTTTATTTAATTATATTTACGTTTAGATAACATGATATAAAAAAACTCTCTACTTGATATTATAAATACAAATGTGTATTTATTATTAATTATGTCCTAACATAACATTTATTTATTATTAATTAGTCTTCGCCCTTACATTAAGTAGGAGATTAATGATTTAAAATGTTTATGTTATGATATACTATTTACAGAATTCTGAAATAGGTAAAATAACAATAGTTTATGAAATACATACTTTGGCGAAATACAGGCGAATAAATGGACATGACGCAATTATAAAGATACTATTATAACTACGAAACCCTATAAAGTGATTAAGAAAGTGTCAATATTATAAAATAAAACAATGTACAAATATTAAGTTCTTAAAATGCTATATTCAGGTCATATATTCTGCATGTTACGTCAAATATAATAACATGGTTTGTTCGTGGTTGTAGTACAATATGCTTTTATACTTTTTTATTTTTAAAATATAAAAGCGTAATTTGACCGTACAAAAATTAAAATAAATTGTAACTAGGTCAAAATTGTATAGTAAATACATTTTGAAAAAGAATTCTGTATGGAAATATACATGCGATGATATTTTTTTTAAATAAAAACCTCTATAAAGAACCTTAGAGATATAAGAAGCAAGCGATTTTACGGTTAGTTTAGTGAGAACGGGATAATTTCTAGCAATAAAAAGTATCCTTTCTAATTTTTTAAATACTGTTCAGTAGTTCTCACGATGTCATAATTACAGACAGACAGACAAACAAAAATTCTTAAAACTGTAAGTTGCATATTACAAATAACATTGATTATTTTTAAAAGATTTTTCACTAGACTTGATTCACTTAGAATCTTATTTAATAGGTATTGTATAGATTAATGTAAAGGGGAAATAAATTCTCATGATTTTCAATTTTGCACTAAAGAACATTAACATTTTCGTTTAAATAGAAACATCATGTACAAAATTACCAACCTTAATCTGAACTGTACGACAATTAGTTAAACATTTTATTAAGCTTTCCGCTTACAGGCAAACCGCTTACCAATTTTACTTCATAAATATCTTCGTCTCGTCAACTTCCAAATTATTCTTTGAAAAGTCAATAGATGGTATTTATGTTCAGAGAAATTGATTAATAATTTGAAACTCCGCAATTATTTTGGTATTTAACTAATCTATACTTACATTATAAAGCTGAAGAGTTTGTTTGTTTATTTGGTTGAACGCGCTAATCTCAGAAACTACTGGTTCGAATTGAAAAAAATATTTTTGTGTTGGATAGTCGGTTTATCGAGGAAGTCTATAGACTATATAACATCACGCTGTGACCAATAAAAGCATCAAAGAAAAATGTTACAAAAACGGGATAAAAATTTTTCTTTTTTTTTTCAGCCTTTAGAACGCGAGCGGAGCCGCGGGAAAGGCTAGTATGATATAAAGAAAACGGATTTAGTGAACCGCGTTAATAATGGATTTCCAATAATACTTGTGAATAGAGCAGCGTTTGAATTTGTTGTATTTGAATTAGGATTATCGTCGGAGTTTGGATTCGTGACCTTGTTTCCATACGTGACGCTTACCCATATTGCGATGTAGAGATATTGACAAATATATTACGTAAGTACGGGTGAATAAATTTAATATGCTGTAAACACTACTATTTAAATAACTAGTTTATGTTAACGACTCTGCTTGTGACTATCCATAATATAGACCATTTTTTTAGAGTCAGGTAGCCTTAGGAATAGAATCAAAAGCTAAAACTAGTAATGATCATCATCTCCTTGCACATTTCCAAAATTATTTGGTTCGCTTGTTCGATTTCGTCAAAAGTTTTCCGACCGGCCGCCTGCTTGACGTCAACCCTCTTTAGGAATGCTGTTGTTCGCCTGCCATCAAACAAGGGACTGATGGTGTTATTAATTGTCTTCTACGACACCAACAGGAGAAAATGGGGTATTCCTATCCTAAGCCGAGTGCCATACTTCTAAATAACCTCAAAGTAATATAGTATCTATACAGATGTCTAATACGCCGGCTGGTTAATTTAAAATACTAATTTTAAATTATATTTATGCCTAGCTCAATTCTAAAATTTTAAAATAAAATAAAATTTTAATAAATATAATTAAACATTTTAATACACTACGGCAGTGAATGCGTGTCGCGGAGCGTAATAAAAATAATCACGTGACTAACTCCATTTTCATTATATGGGTCAGATTTTGTTACATGAACTTTAATAAGAAAATATTACTATTTGGAAGCTATAAAAATAGTTAAAACTTACTTTTCTACGTGAATAACAATGTTATAATGAGTACAGCTATGAAAAAAAATATTTGTTTGGTGAAATCTCTACCAGACATTTTATTTACATACATTATTTATATTGAATATTTGTTGTAATATATTTAATACCTATTTGGTACTGAGACGTTACAATATTTTTGCATGCAATTTTGTATTTTAATAAATGCAATACGAAAACAATTGCTTATGTGTCATAGGTAATGTATGGGCTTATCCTTAGAACAGATTTGTTGTCTTATGTAGCAGACAATTAAGAATGAGTAGTAAAATGATAAATATACCGTAATGTATTTTTTATAATGTATTTTTACTTACTTATTATTCAAATAAAAATAAATAATACACGAAAATTTGTTTAAATTATAATCATTATAAGTAGAAATTCTATTTCTTACATACTAGTTTAATATATTAACGCGAAGAAAGTGACTTCGTGCTTGAACTCTTAATAAAACTATCGCTATTAAGCTGTCACAATTACATGTAGTAAAAGGAATTATAAGAAAAGTAACTTTAATTTTCCGCTTTTCCGTACATTACGGAAGCTCGTGGCATTTTATTTTTAGGTAAAATTTTTCGTAGCTTTCCTGAAATTTAAATGTTATATTAACAGATTACGTAATAACTCTCAACTAGATTACTTATTTAGAAATAATTTTGATCCTTAAAAATGACGTTGTACTCTTTCTTGAAGTGACATTTATCTTTCAGCGAGGAGGATAAGGAAGACATAAAATAAATTGTAGGTACCTCTACCTACTACAAATAGGAACTAAGTTTTAATACTGTGCTACTTTCAGTGGAAAATTTCAGAACTCGCTTTAGTACGGTATAAAAACTTCTGAATCTTAAAAATAGCTTTGGATCTATGATAATAAAGCTTATTTAAATAAATTGTTCAAGGAAACAGTATAATAAATCAAATAAAGGAAATTCAAATTTATCTAATAATTATAAAATAATATTAATTTCGTTATGATCGTTAAATACTCTCAATTTTATCCCTCTTAAGGACCGATGGGATGCTGTTATCGAAGACACACAGAGTCAGATCAAGATTTAGTATAAACACCATCATCTTTCATACTTCGGACGGTTAATACACATTTCTTGACAGAAACATAAATATTTTTTTATTCACACTCTGGATCCGACACTAAGACTGTTTTACATTAGAAGAGTTAACGTTCAAGCTAGCAAATATATTTTTAATAGTTCTATAGCTCATAAAGACATAGTCATGACAAGTAAATAAAAGAAAACATCTTTCGAAACCATCGTGCAATTTATAAGATTTATAAAGGTAAATGATGAGGAAAGTAGATAAAGTACACCAATAACAACAATGATGTAACGCTATTTATTTTACTTGTTATATTTTGAGAACCAATTTTCGTTTAACCATATATCTATACTGTATATAAATAAAATTGGAGTGTCTGTTTTTAATTTCAAATTAACAGCTTTTCACTAAATGCATATAAAAGTAAAATGGTATTTGCATAAAAAAAGTAATTTTTAAATGTTTAGTCTGTCTGTTTGTTCCAACTAATCTCTGAAACGGCTAGACCGATTGTGATGGAAATTTCACTCGCAGATAGCTAATGTTATAAATCGTAACTTAAGCTACTTTTATTTTATTACAAAGTTATAAAACTCGTTTAATTTATTTTAACGTATACCCAACGAAGCGGGCCAGGCTTGCTAGTATTTAATATGTTAGCTAAGAAAATTTCTCACCTACCGTTCTACAACATTATTACAGCAACTCTGGGCATAATTAACAAAGTTCAGCTGCAAAGTGAACTCTTACTCATATATATCACAGTCCACGTTATGATTCACGTCTTAAAGAACATACCCATTGTTTGTTCCTTTCGGCGCATTGATTAAGAAACTTTGGTGATTTAAAGATTTTTGTTTCAATATTGATCAGTTACGTAATAATTATAAACATTTCATAACTTAAGTTAAATCAAGCTTTCGTTTGCGGTTCCCATGTCATTATGTCAAAAGCTACCACTTTATACTTAAAAATAGCCTCTTTTCCATATTGAATTTCCTCTCCTATAAAGTTTTTCGGTACAAATAAAGCGATAACACCATTTCATTATTTTAAATTAATTTTATATTAATATAACAGAAAGTCAGTTCGATTGTATTTATAAGTATATAATATATATCATCAGGTTAGTTTTCTTCTTGGTTCATCTATCCATAGCTATTTCAATAACAATATTTCAGGTTATAGTCTATCTAAGTGCTAAATCTCATCCAAATATGTCGAGCAGGAAATATTATTTACAATAAAGGAAATTCGATTACAGAAGTACTGAAACGGATAACAGTAATCACGTAAATAAAACGTGTACAGTACGTTTCGTTAAACTACGTTTGTTTTGTTAATATTGAGTTAAGGTTTTTACGCTATTATTTCAGTTGGCCCAAAAAAACTGGGGTTTTAGTGGACTTGTTATACTATCAACTATAAATATTTTGATTTTAAGGCATATTCAGAAGGGACTTTTTAAATATACCCGAACTATAAACTATATTCTACTTGTATATAATTGAAATGGATTATAGGAAATATTTTTTTGTAAACAATGATTATTTTAAGTATTAATAACTTGTTATAAAACCACTTGACGTATAGAGATGAAATTGAGTTTATAGTTAGTAGATGTCCGCTAAGAACGGATTTTGCAACAAATCGTCGTCGGATTAAGGAGGCCTAAGGGCTCTCGCAAGTTTGTATGAAAGTCCTTCATTTTTTGTGGTACAAACTTTAAATTAGGCAGGGAGCACCTACGGCCGAACCCAAGCGAAGCGAGAGTGAGGGTCTAGTCTATTATATAACATTTTATATTAATTAATTATCCTAATTTTCTGATTTGGTTAAATATTAACTGATTCAATTACTTAACTAATTCAGGCCTCAGCTGGCAATTTAGCAATGAGAGATCTCAATTAAAATTCATGTAATTTAATAAAATCTCATTTGAACCAAACAAATTGAAATATTACATTCACGAAAATTAGTTTGCCTCTACCACATTTAATATTCTTTTTCATTTGGTCATTCGAAAAAGACTTTTAAAAATTATACAAAATACAAGTTTCTTTATATAATTTGCAGAATTTACGTTAGCTGATTAAAACCAAAATACGTTGCGCTATTCCTGCCTTAAGCGACTATAAAAAAGGGAGATCATTTCGGTTGCAAACTAAATGGAAATAGCACGAAGCAAACATTACTTAGTTATATAGAGGTGTGAAATTGTTTTCCTTCCTTTATCGGATCCCAGTGAAGGTTACGTTAATGCGATTAACGTTTATAATAAACTGATAAGCCTCTTTACACATACTAATACTAGTATGTTTACTTAACCTAAAACAATTCATAATATAATCTTTAAAATAGAAATTTTATATATTATGTACTTGTGAGTGAAAGTTTTAGATATCTTAACCTAATATTTATAATTGACGATACGTTTGGCTCAGTTTGTAGTGACCCTACTTGCTGAGCCAGCAAGTCCCGCTGTGGGCATTCATTTGTTGAGCACGAATTTTTCTACTCCAGTCATGGGTGTTTATATTTATAATATGTATTTACTTAAAGCTATATATGTAGTATATTGACTATCGGGTATCTGTAACACAAGCTTCGTAGCTTACCACGGAACTAGATAGCGCTGTGTGTAATAATGTCCCAACATTTATAATATATTAAATATTAATATCTAATTTATAATACGTATGTATTTGAAGTTACATATAATATGTTTAGTCTCTTGAATATCAGATATCCATAACACAAGCCTCGTAGCTAACTGTGAAACTAAACGGTGCTGCGTTAATGTCTCAATTAATTATTTAATTTATCTAATCATTTTTGTTTTATGTTTTATATAAGATTATTTCGTCATTCCTTTACTTTTTAATATACCATTTGCAATTATGATAAAGAAAAATATATAAATAATAGTAAATACGTTACAATATTTTGCATTATTGAGTTAACTCACACACAGTAGCAAACTATAGTTGAGGAGATTAAAATAATGTTATTTTAACTTTGAATAGATACTTAATCATAAAAAAAGAAAATTGAATGAGTTCTTTTACGATACACTTTGTTTCATCCAGATTTTATGGGATCGTTTGTTTTAAGAGATTACTTGCTTATTTGAAAATGGGAACAAAAGACGCCATTTAAATGAAACGAATGAAAGTAGGTCAAAGAGTTGTTAGGAATTTTTCAAACTTTCCTTTAATCATTAGAATTTTTTATGTGTTCCAAAAGTTAACTGTAATGAAGTATGAAATTGTTAAATATATCATTCAAGTTTAAATAGAATTTATATAGAAATAATTTCATTTTTATTCACAAAGCATTTGTTTATAATTTGTTTGCTTATAAACTGCTTATAAAGTAAGTACGATGAAAGTTCGCATAAAAGGGACTTAATTAAAAATTTAAATACTTTATGGTATTTTAATTGAATCTAAGGACTAGATACTAATTTGTTTGTTGTATTTAAGGAAAAAAGCCACAAAAATTTATTATATCAGTAGACTATACACGAAAATGTCTAAATCTTAAGCAATAATTACATAATATGTTTCTACTAATTTAGAAAACGTAAGCAACACGATTATAATTCTTGGCAAACTTAATGATTATACAACTATATATTTGGCATTCATATTCTATTGATAATAAATATTATAAATATAGTTTACTAGATTTAGCACGAGCGAAGCCGCGGGTTCCACTAATTATATACTAAATCCTTCCTCAAGAGCCACTCTATCCATTGATGAAAACAGCATTAAAATCGGTGCAGTAGTTTTTGAATTTATCGCAAACAGACTGACAGACGCGGTGAAGGACTTTGTTTTATAATATGTTAGTGATGATAATTATTTTTAAGTCCAAACTGTTTGGGGTTTATATAGGTACGTGTTAAATACAATAACAACAATACCAGGATGACTTTTGCCCACTCTAGTAAAACACGTTTCCAAAGAAAAATGTCCATGTTGCCTTGTTGGATAATTTGTAACAAAGCCTTAAGAATATTCAAGTAATTAATGTAAATTAGTTTTCTTAGCAAACTGTTTAACCAGACAATAAATGGAAATGGGTTGATTAAAAATTATCTAAATAATTATAAACTATGGTAGAGTTAACCTCGTGTTCACTCAAAGAGACTATAAAGAATATAAATAATAATTAGTACTTTCTTAGGTCTACGCGAATATTTGACATTATAAATGAAACTATCTTTTCGGATTTTGTCGCGGATTTATTATGATTTTTGGTTCCCGACGATTTTGCTTCACAATAAGGCAAGTGGTGCTCGTGTTAGAAATGATTCGTACATCTCTTTCTTCTCTCATTCTCTGATATTTCAAAGCTTGATTCGAACCCGCATCACTAGGTTATTCAAGCAAGCGTGTTACCACTGAGCTACCACTGTCTTGTTACTTAAGATTGATAATTTAGTTTTGTATTTCAAATGTAAGCCTCTTAAAGTTTATCGTTCATTTTTTTATGACTACAGAATTTCAATGCTATGTTCAATTAATATGAATGATCCGTTGGATTAAGCAATCATTATTGTGAATCGCGAGCTTTCGAAATTTCATCTCGCATGTACTCATTAAGAGCAACAACAATTCATTAATTTTGTTATTAAAGTATATAAAAATAGCATTCATTTGTATATATAATGGTTTTTACATAAACATTTAATGATATACCATTTATTTATACATAATTCATCGTGACTCATCTCCTTGAACCTCTGAAAAAACTAAAGCTGTGTACATAATATGTATTTATTTAGACTATTACGAATAATGCCTAAGGTTTTTTAACTAACTCCTAAAGGATATAAAATATAACAATTTTTATAGAAAATAGTTCCTATACTAACTTTAATATTGATACTTATGTTTACATATAAAAGTATACCATCAGGGTTAAAGTAGCTAGATGATTAAACGTGTTTATATTATGTACTTTATTAATAAAAATGTTTATATTCAATAATGTAAAAGTTATTGTTATTTCTAAACTAATTTTTCCTTACCCTGAAAATGTATTCTCTTGTATATTTTACTGAGTTAGCCTTTGTTGGAGTTGTTCGACCGGAAGTACTGAATTTCATGAGTTTCCAAACACTTTCATTGTTATTTCAGTACACGAACATTTTCCGATATTGAATCAGGTCTATATTTTATATTAGATGAAAACCCTTATAATCATAAAGAATTTCCGCATTTTCCTTACAAGTTCCTAATAGGCTACACTTCATATTGCATGATACAAAATGTTAACGTAATGTGCCGAGAATATTGAAGAAAATATTTCGTTAGATGAATACGCACTATTCAAAAAAAGGACGCTGACATGAAAAGACTCGCATGAAAGAACCTACAAACAGTAACACGTAATGAAGTAAAAAGATAATATTGTACCGTACTAAACAAGATATCTTCATAACATGTAACAGGATGTTTGGTAATACTGATAATATTTACAAAAAAGAAGAAACATAAATTAGGAAGATTTACTGTGGAGAAAAAGTTTAATAGAGAATGGGCAAGTAAATATACCCTTTACAGTGATTTTCACTTTAACTCATCCTAAATGTTAGATTTTTTGTTTTGTTAAAGCTGGCCTAGGTAAAAATATATAGTTCCCTCATAAAAAAAAATTAACTACGTAATACGATACAGACCTGTATTATTCTACATAAAAGCTGAGTGCACAAAAAAAATACAATTGAAAAAAGTTGAAAGCATTTTTCATTGTAAATAGGGCAATACATATATGCGGGAACAGCACAAATCATAACCTATTCTCTGGTAGTTCATAAATAACAATCATTGCAGTTAAATCTTTTTAATTTATAGCCTTACGAATAAAACAGTAGCAGAGCTTTTTCGGCATACAAGAGCTTGGGGAGCGAGCTTTTTATTAATTTATTTTAACAAGGACATTACACCAATTAACTCTAGCGAAATGGTTCCGTTCTACTTGGCACTGATGTAATTTTTTTCGCTAAAAATGCTTGCTGTTATTCGTTGCAATTAAGTTGCTAGATCAGTCCCTAGGAGGTTATGTAAATAAGCTATTTGTCAGCCTCTGTCGTGACCTGTAGGGACTACTAAGTGGAGCCCATTAGAATGTTTTCAATAGAATGCTTATCGAATTCCGTAAACGGTAGCTTTATTTAAGAAATACTCCGCAGTCCAGATACTGTCAAATAGTTTTTTATTCTTAAATTAATATATGTATGAGTATATACAAATTTTTGAATTTAAGAACGCTTTAGATGTAAAATTGAAAAAAATAATAATTAAAGTTGTATTTTCCACATAGAAAATAATATATTATTCCACCTTATGTGATTTCATACAAGAAATTTATTTAAAGTAATGAGAACTATAGAAATACAAATAGGGTACTACAGTGGAGTGCGCAATTCAATCTATTTTATTCATATTGCACTTGAATATATAATTTAATTTATTTTTTAGTTATTTTGTTAGCTTGCTACGAGAATATGCATTTACTTTAAGAAAAGGAAATTGCTGTATTATTAATTCTTAGGCAGTGGTAGCTCAGTGGGAACGCGCCCGCTTAGGGAATCGAGTGAAGCAGGTTTGACTCCGGAGTCATGCGCCTGATATTTTTGTATACGGATCATTTCGAACGTTATTATCATTTGTCTTATGGTGAAATAAAACATCGTGATACCCGCATGACTGACAGAGTCTAATAAGTTTTCGAAAGGCATGTGCAGTCCGCCAACCCCAACTTGCCCATCATGAAGGCTATGACTTCCTCTTATTGAACCTTCAAAAGGGCTTAATGTATTTCTTAAACATATGCCTACTTCATATTATACTGTAAAGTTCTATGTAAGCGCAAATCAAATGCACCTTCAGTTTACATTTTCATCGCATATTGCGTTGATACAAATGAATAGAATATAAATTATAGCCAAGGGTATTGAATAAATATGAAATCATATTGCGCTATATGCTTTACAATCAGAAATAATTAATTTATGCAGCACGCGAAAAACACCTGAATTAATAATAGTACCGATTACTTTGTGCTTGAAATTTAATTATAAGCGAGGTAGCAAATTAAATATATTCACAAAACATTGTTCTGCGGAGAAGGTTATTTTTTATATGTATAAATATATTTTGAAAGTATTTAGTAGCGCTAAAGGAAAATAAAAGCTTAACCTTAAAAAATTATATTTCATTGACTTTTTTATTTGTCATTTTTAGAGTATACTGAATTCTTTTGTTGTTGTGGAAAACTAACTTTCGTGACAACTTCTTTTAAAGAAAAGGTTATATTTGAATGTTGCAATATTATTTAAAGAGTAATAACTACATTTAATATTATTTAATTTAGAATATCTTTTTTATGAAAAAATATATATCACTGAACACTATGGCACAATGTCGACTAAACTATCTGCACGGCTCTTTGGTTGCTATTCTCTTTTATTCTTCTTTACGCAAGGGTGTTAGTTCTTTAAAACCTTTCCAGAGTTAGTCCTTCTCTCCCTTTGACCTTAAGTGCCCCTTTATATTTTCTACAATGGTGTTTTATTCGTATGAACTCTCTTCGTAGTTATTAAATAAATGCCCAAATTATGATTATTTTTGTAATATTAGGAATCTTAATAAATAAGAATATGATTCACTTTACGTCTATTTTTACTGTTATTTTTTAATACTAATATAAATATTTAAAAAAATGCATACATTACTACACATTATAAAACACAGTCCTCGGCCGCGTCTGTCTGTCTATATATTCGCGATAAACTCAAAAACAACTGCACCGATTTTCATGCTGTTTTCACGTATGAATAGAGTGGTTCTCGAGACAGGTTTTAGTATATAATTTGACAAGTGTTTTATTTACATTCACTAGCGAAATCTGTGGCTTCACTTACGCTAAATCTAAGGACGAACCGAGCAAAGCAAAAGTGAGTCGCTAGTAACAATAATTTTTATTTTATTAAAACAAAATCTTAAAGCTAATATTAGTAAGTATTAGTCAGTACGTACTGTTAATACTTCATTCAAGTGTATACCCGAGGAAGTTCCTTTAAGTATCGAATCGCATTTATCCATTTAAACTGAGTGCTGCCTTATTGCAAATTGGTCCAGTGTAATGGTGCTTGTATACATTAATTTGCATTAGATGCAGAGTGTCCTGTCAACATTAGGACAAGGGTTCAGCATTCAAAATAATCTTGAATTTCTTGCATTTTCTTAATATTTTCAAATATTGATTGTAGCTTACTTCACTATATCTTTATGTAATGTTAGCACTTATGTAGTCATACGTTGTGTTGATAATATGACTTTATTAAATAAAAAAACATTGATATACGTTTTAATATAAATTAAGTAGAAAAAAATTTAGTAGTTATTATGTGCTTTAGTATTACTAATTAAAAATATTGAAACACTTTTTATATGATAATCATGGACGAATTTTTACAACTAGGCGAAAAGTACTATAATAATATATAACA
Organism: Boloria selene; assembly: GCA_905231865.2. Taxonomy (NCBI): domain Eukaryota; kingdom Metazoa; phylum Arthropoda; class Insecta; order Lepidoptera; family Nymphalidae; genus Boloria; species Boloria selene. Next base: position 4,630,079 of record HG993147.1, read on the forward strand.
ATAGGTACTCGTATATAATTTTTTTGCGATATTTTTTCTAATAAAATTTGATGATATTCCCAAGTCACTCACTTATTATAATTTTATGCTCGCTTTAGCAGGACTTTTGGTGTGAGTAGACTGTTAAATACCCATTCAAGTTCTTCTGGTATTATTCCAACTTTCAAAGTAAACATTTACTTGCCCCTTCGCGAAAAATAAGGGAAGGAAAATTTTAAATATGATGACTTTAAAAATATATTCTTGTCTCCATTTGACAATGGTATGACTAATATCGACTTTTTTATTAAACTGAATTTATCCAATATTTTTGTTTATTTTACTCAAGCCAATGTCTTTAATCAGTGCTTTAAATTGTTATATGTTATGTTAGTGAGCTTTTTATATGCTAAAAGTCAAGCGCTTTATTTATAAAACGTAAGCTTTTCTCTCTAAAATTTCAATCTGTATCTATACTGTAAGCATAAAGTTTGATTATAAACAGGCTAAAGAATAAATCATAATGCTAAAAGTAGCCAGTTCGAAGCTTATAAAAAAGAAGGAAGTATTTCTTCAAAGTTTTCAGGAAGCTTTTATGCAAATGAATTGCTATGAACATTGATAAATCTCCTTGGAAATAACACTCATAAGACTCTACGTCTTAGGTGAAATATAAATAAAAACATATTAAAATGAATCTCAGACTTAATCCATCTTTTACACTAATCTTAAAGAGATTTGCTAGAAAGGTTATTAAATCTTTACAAAACAAAATAATAAAATACGCGATTCATCTCATCGAGCGAAGGAAACTTCTCAATATATATAGCATGACCTGAATCAGTTCAACAGGGTTTATAATAAAACGGTCTTTTGATGACCGTTGTAGCAGAAGCCGTAAGCCAAGATAATACTTTTGATGTGATGAATTGAAGAATTGATTCTTATACGTATACTACTATATTTATTATGAGTAAAAATATTTCTCGTTAAATGTTTGACTTAAACAAAGAAATTAGTAACTTTTTTATAATATTCAATAAGCAAGGTAGGTAGGAAGAAGTTTTAAATGATATGATACTTTATATACTCGAAACACTAGTGATTTACCCTCGCTCTGCTCGGGTTTGTTCATAGATACATAAGAATCTGCAACGTATATAACTAATTTCACACTCCACTTTTTTCACAAGCATCTGTGCCATGTCCTAGAAAATATGTACCAAAAATATAAAAGGCTTAGCACTAATTACAGTAGCGGTTAGGTTGGAAAATATCTTTGAAAATGTCATCTAGGAATAAACCACATCTACATAAGAGCTTCATTAAAACGTCTGTGCAAATAGAAATATCATTACGTTTATTTTAATTTTTATTTACACATACTATGTATCAAGATGATAACATTAATTTAGCGAACGAAATATACCGCAGAGCTATGAGCTCATATTAATATTAATATTCATTCATTCTTAATATTCATTATAACGAATTTAGGCCTAAATCTTGACACAATAGACTAAAATAATAAAAAAAAAGTTTATCGAATGATAGTGGATTATGGATCATATGGATGAATATGGTGGATATTACTTGGATAATCGAGTTATAGGGGTTCAAATCCGGTTCTCGCACCTCTGATATTTTCATGCTTGCATATCTTAGAGAATCTAGCAAGTTCAATTTTTGAGTTCGTTTAAAACACCAGTGAAGTTAAAATAACTTAAGAAAAGAAGTAATACATAGTGCTGTTGAATGAAACAAGAATATAGAGCTAGCTATTACTAAGAGCAAGTACTTACTGTAAAGTAAATGTAAATTTGCACGTGCGTAAGTAATTATGTTGTGTTGTAACATTTTATCATAATTAAAGGCATGAATTCGCAAAACTTTGTTATTAAAAGATGTAGATATATTTTGCATAATGTTGGCTTTTTAAGTGTTTTCGGAATAAAATGGAAACCATAATACAATTTTAGTTTTACATTTAGAAGCCTTATTCAACAATGAATAAAATGTTATTCATGAAATTAGACCACTGATGGAGCCCAGCAATTGATGCTGGATAGTTAAACTTCAAATAATTAAACTTCTTTAATTGCTAGTAAAACCTTTGGGGCTTATGGGATAAGCTTTGGGCTCACTAAATGCGTTTTCACGAGTACCAAACTTTACAGTACGTTAAAAGGATGTTTTATGTTGTAACTATACCTTTATTCAAAAGTAAAACCAAATTTAATCTCCATTTAGGCAATTAAGTAAAAAAATAAAAAGAATAAGAAAATAAAGGTGTAGCAAGTCTGTAATTACATACTACTTACTATTACATATTACTACCTACATGCATTGAATTGCTTATAATACTGTTAGTGTCACTTGCGTAAATTCTCATATTCACACCAGCTTTTTAAGCAGAGTAATAAGTATAATATTATCATTTTTAAAACAAAAATAAATAGGATTATTTTTCCTATATCTATAGTAATATTATAAAGCTAAAGAGTTTGTTTGTTTTGTTGAACGCGCTAATATCAGAAACTACTGGTCTGAATTGAAAAATTCTTTTTGTGTTGGATAGTTCGTTTATCGAGAAAGACTATAGGCTATATTAATTCACGCTACGGCTAATACGAGCGGAGCATCAATGAAGAATGTTGCAAAAACGGGAACGGGTTTTCCCGGGTCGCGGGAAATGCTAGTTCATATATGTATATATTTCATTTCAATCAACTGTTCATACAAATTTTCTTATCAGATCCCTTCGTGAATGCAACGTTTACCTTCAGATGATTATATCCTTATCAACTTGCAAAGTTCCATAAAGTTTAGTTCGGAAGTCTGTTAATCAGTCAAACAACGGTCAAACTTACAGGTATGACGTTATCGTAAAACTTTCAGGGACTAAGGCCGGTTTTCACATTGTACAGGACTTTCTTTGTTTTGGTTAACGTTAAACGATGCGGAGAATAACTATATACCGAGTTTAATGTACAATACACACACTAATACGCGTATAATAAATACAGTAAGAAATGTAAATAAAGCTTGTAATAAAATAATTAATAAACTAGACTGTATATGCGCTAGTAATTGTGGTACTTAAAAATTTTGAATTGAAGCTCATTGTCATCACTACATATTATAAAACAAAGTCCTCCGCCGCATCTGTCTATCTGACACTTAAGAACTGCTGCACTGATTTTCATGTTGTTTTCACGAAGTGGTTTTTGAGGAAGGTTTTAGTATATAACAAGCGGAACCCGCGGCTTTGCTTATGCTAAATCTAGGGTCGATCCCGAGTGAAGCGAGGTTCAGTCGCTAGTCATATATAAATTGAAGACTTTTTTGAGACAACAGTCCGCAATATACTCATAACATATTTCAAAAATACGAAAAACGATTTTCTCAAGCCTTTTATACGAACAAAACGTCTGGCAATCAACACCATATGCCTCATCTGTTTGCGCCCAAACGTTTCCAAATAAATTACGCCTGTATACGGAAATTGATTCGCGACTTTTCGATCTACCAGTAGAGGGTATGTTTTTGAAATCCGTTTAGACTCAAGAGGCATTTATTCGATGTACATTCATCATAATTAATTATATGGAATTGAGGAAAAAATTGAATTCGAATACCGATGTTTTATATTATACTAGCGACTCATCCTTGCTTCGCTTGGGTTCGACTCTACGTCCGTACGTTATACATTTCTCAAAGATGAACTGTTTTTCCGTAGTGAAGTATCAAAAGAAGGAAGTATCATACATGTTGACCACCACCAGAAAATCATCATAGAAATAATCAATATGAGCAGTGGGTTTCTGGTACTGCAAACAAAAATTCAGACTTAACTAATAAAAACTACAGATTTAGGCCGTAGTAGATTTAATCATAATGTTTAATGAAATATTCCAAAAAAGTGAATATACAGATTTGATTCATATTACATGAATAGAAAGGAATTTTATTATTTATGAAATGCCAAAATTATAAATGCGAAAGTTTAAATATGTATGTAAAACGACATACATATAATATGTTTGTTTTTCCTCCGAGCTGAAACGGCTGAGTCGTTTTGGATGAAATTTAGTTTATTAGAAGCTAATCAAATAAGTTTACGAGTAACATAATATATTTATTTATATATCTATAGGTGTTAAATGATAATAATCTCATCATCTGTGTTTAATAATTATGAGGTGTGAGCGCTTCAGTCGAGCATAATTACGTTAGCACAACGTATGTTAAGCTAGCAAGGTCAAGTGGGCAGAATTACATAACACACTTGCAGTAATTAAGTGCTCATTTAGTGCTAATTAATGCTGCAAAAAGTAAATTTTACGCTGCAGTAGATTGATCAAAAATTAGGAAGCTGCCAGCTTTATATTAAGCTAGCAGTGTCTGCCTCTTACAACGCTAACCGCATAGCACAGCATAAAATCAAACTAGTATTAATTTAGTGCCTAATTAGTGCTGGACATTCGTGAAGACAAATATACAATTTTATAGCTTTTTTCTATTTTTATATAAAAAAACATGCAAATTTAATTAAGCGCCTGATTTTTTGAAAAAGCAATTGATTTTATTGTTTATATTTATAATATGTATGTATTTAAAGTTATGTAAATGTATGTATTTAATGGTACTTGGGCGACCGAGCTTTGCTCGGTATTTTTTTAGGTAAAAAATTATAACAAAATATGGGTGCGTGTACTTTATGTACGCGCGTGAGAAGTTAAGACTTCTTTTCTAGTTGAAAATCAATATCTGCAGTAAGAAAGATAAAGTCGTTCAAAGAGATACAGAATATTTAATTCTTAAAAAAGTATACTTCGGTTGTAAAATATACTTTATAAAATAATAATAGGTATAATAATGCGGTCTTAACTCTTAAATCATAATTCCGTATGTACTTTCATTTATCAAATGACGCATAATGATTTCTCATAGATGGCGTTATTAATATTTTTATTATTTAATTTTAGTACCTAAGTGTTAATTGTATTTTGCTATAATATTGTATATAAATACTATATATATTATTATTATTTAATTTTAGTTAATGTCAATTGTATTTTGCTATAATATTTTTAGATACTATATTATATTAAAATAATTATAAATAATATGAAAATAGTGATCAGAGGCAACTTCAACTTGTTACTTTTGTGGTACAGTGATTCCTAAAATTTCACTCTCATAATTTTTTCATAACGCGCCTTAAGAAGTATAACTTCAAAAAAAAAAGAAAATACGCTTTCGGACTAGAAACATCCAGACTTGAACCGGGGTCTCTTGGTTATGCGGCCACCCGATTTCCCACCTGAGCTATTACAATTTTATGCTTATATGGCGAAATTTACCTTCGTATTCTAATGATATTGTAGCAGTTTTTCATTTAAGGTACCTATATTCTGAAATTTATTTGTTAAAATGCCTATGAACTTTTCTATTTGAATTATCATTTTACGAGAGACAAGAAAATATGCGTGCAAGAAAGAACTTAAAGGTTCTGTTAGTGATATCAGTAGTTAACGATAATTTAAATAAATTACCAGCAAAATTAAAAAAGAAAAATGTAATCGAAACGGGATTCGAACCCGTGACCTTACGAGGTCAATAAGTCCATAACAGCGACAAATTCACCTATGCAAAATGGGGTGACTATGCTAGTTCACGACCAGTTAGTGGACTTACAATCTTTAAAATAATCATTCTCTTACTAAAAAGTGTTGTTTTTTGATATTGATAATTGATTGTTATAGAGTAAACATCAAAGTATACAGTTAATATTTTTTAAAATATATTTTATGCCATTTTCATTTAAAAAACCTAGGATTTGTCGAAAAGTGCATTAATGTCAGTTCTCGGACACCTACAGCTACTTTTCGACCGCCTTTTCCATCGGTTCTCGACCATAGTATTGCCACAGAAAAAAGGAACTTAGTTATAGAAATTAAAGTAGAAAATAAAATAGCAGAAATAATTAAGCTATTTTTTACTGGTGTTTAAAAAATGGACAAGTATAATCGGAATAGGCAGCTTCAACGTACGGAGTTTGTTTTAAAACTGTGCATTTTAAGTGAAACCACCTTGTACAATGGTCGCAACCGATATTTTTTTCAGCGTCATCTTCTACGTCGCAGATCAAATCATCGGAACATTGGCTACATTTTATTGCTTTATTTTGGCAAGATCTTACTGCTACTTTCTTCTTTTCTTTTACTTTACTATCTTTCTTCTTAGCTTTCTTTTCTTTTGCATCTGCTCTTAATAATTGTTTAATTTTTTTAGTTATTATTTTTTTTCCTTTTCTTTGTTTACGTAAAATTCTCTCCAGGCCCCTGAAGAAATCGCAATCGGAAGTTTAAGACCAGTTTTTGCTTTTGGTGCTGATGATGATTTTGATTTTGGAAAATGGAGATTTTTTCAAAGACTTCATCAAAAGATGTTGTAGTGGTAAAAGTTATATTATCTGTAAGTGATACTACTGGAGGTTGTTGGTTTTCTGCTTCCACGAAATCTTTCACATTGTAGGTATCTGCTGCTGGTATTAAAGAGACATTATCTGTAATTGCTGCTAAAACATCCCTAGGTGGAGGTTGATGGTGTAAGGCTTTAGCAAAATCATTCACGTTGTGTATTTCTGCTACTGTAGTTAAAGAGATAGATTGGTTGCTTGCAAAGTTATCAAGGATTAAGTTATCTTGGGAGATCTCAACTTCACCTATTGGCAAAATAGATATATTATTGAGTGATATAAATGATCCCGGATCAAGGAAATTCATGACTCCAGAATCTTCTTCCTCTGTATATAGACTTGCGTCAATTCTTAATTCGGCGTTCTGTATATTCTGTTTGGGAGAGGAGGCAGTCATTGGTAGTAGATCTTACTTTTCGCTTATGCTTACATTCGATGTTGCAGAAGTTCGTGGAGTCTTCGATTTGGAACGGCGATTAGAAATATATTTTATCTTCGCCTTTTCTATTTCAGCCAGAACTACTTTGGTATCACTTTTTATGCTTACTAATTTGTGAGCGAGAAACAGTTATTTTCGACCACTACAAATATAGATATTTAAATGAATTAGCCACACAGTCGTAATAAAGTCAGTTTACGACCAACAAATTCAGCTGTTTTTGTATGAAATTGATTCAATGGTCGTCAAGTAGTCTATTCTTGACCATCGTGATATCGCCATTGAAATATGATACGTTTTGAAATTCCTACTCATAATTTGCTGGTCGTAATCTGACCCCTAAATGCACTATACATTATCGAACCGAGAGGGATAAAAGTGTTTTACTCTTCACTATGAAATGGGACAAAAAAGTAAAAATAAGATAGGAATAAAACTGCTAGTTCCCGACCAGGTGGTCGTCAACCAGAGAAATCGTCTTTTTCATCATTTAGTTTAGCGACCACCCATTATTTCAATAAAATACAAATAAATATGGACAAAATATGATTTATAGTAAAAAACAAAAGCATTCTGAATACCCAGGCATAATTTCCAAGTGTTAGTCTCAATAAAATCATATGCTACTTACGATTAACAAAATCAGTCCTTACTAATTTTTGTGTTAGTTAAACGGTACGTCCGCACAGTCTCTGGTGTTTAAAATCACTGAAGATTATCTAGTTAGCGTAGACCAATGACACGTTGTACGGGGGGAGTATATAAATTGAACTTTCGTTCAAAAACAAAACAAGCTCTTGCCGCGTTTCGATTTCACTGTTTTACTTAAATTACTGAGAAACGGTCGGCAAGTAGCGGTGGTCGGCGAACTAGCACATTCACCCTGTAGTAGGTATAATATGAAATTTATTTATCAAAATAGGTACGAACTTTTCTATTTAATGTATCTTTATGTAGGTAACAGGATAAATTAAACAAAATATTATTTTTAGTTACTACTTTATTACAAATAATAAGACATGTAGCATTAAAATGTTTTTAAACCTCCATCAATTCACAGTGATTAAAATAATACACATAGTAATACACATAATATTTTTTAAATTGTATGATACAATAATGAATAATGCAATTGAATAACGTTCACTAGAATACAGTATCTACCACAATATCTCGTTACATACTTTAAACAATGTTTAATTTAATTTACTTTCGTAAAAATTCTTAAGTGTTCTTAAAAATAACAATAATATTAGGCAAAGGCACTCGCTAAAATATTCGTAATACCTATCAACCGTAATAATTATATTAAAATACATTCAAACTTATGTACCTAGAATCAGATTAAAACTAAGTAGGTAGGTACTAGGTAGGCACTCGAATTTTAACTCTTGATTGCAATTAATTTTATCTGTATCACATAATTACATACACTAAACAATCGAAGCAAGTCTTGTTCGGGGTAAGAGTAGGCGAAGGGACTGGTCATTGACCTTCCTCTACCAATCAGTTCCTCAAAACCAAGTAGGTAGTAGGTACGCGAAGCGGTAGATAGCTATTGATACCTCCTGCATACATTGTATTGTACATACGCAGAGCTCCGTGGTCATTTCACATTCCCCGTATGGGCAGTGAGAACGGCATCGGGGCATAGCCCCCTGACAATGGGATATTCGGCTGCCCACGAATATGGGCGCCTCGCTAGGAGGGTCCTATCTGGGACCCTTGAGGCTTCTATCGAGTAGGTAGCCGCCCGGGCGATCAGCCCAGCCGTGTGAGACCCTTTTCAGGGCGGCCCAGCCAGGCGATCAGCGGCTACTCTGGAGTCTCAGGTGAATCTGCCGAATTTCTTGCAGAGCTCCTGATGCTGTAGCTTCATTTTATATCATCTCTCGTTAATGAGACGGTTGACACCGTTGAAATCTTCGTGCCTTCGAATCTTGGCAACCACTGCACCACTTGGCAATGGTACCAAATACCATCGCCAAGACGAGGCTTCACTTTTTTAGATCCCCAAAAGAGCGTTAAAAACTAATACAGTATGACACTTTCACAAACTATAACATCATACTAAACTAGTACATCGATTCATTAAAATCAGTCCTTTTCTCATGTGCGTGCTCCCACTTCAACACGTTCAAGTCAACTATGAACTAATTTACTAAAGAAAGTAATAGAAAAATATTTAAAATAGTATAAGCCGCCTTTGTCAAAGAAATGCCGACATTGGGATCTTAGTGTAAGCGTAGTTGCGACGGTAATTTTATTGCTTTATTTAATATTAATATTGGTATTTTTAGGCCTATTATTATTATGAAAAAAAATATTCTAGTAATAATAATTCAAATAAATATTTTATACATGTTTTCCTATAGGAAATGCTTTTAGAAGAATAAATTAATTCAATTACTTATTCCGAATTCGCTATAATCCCCGCTATCGCCTATGACCTCACCCTACCTTACAAGTTACAACTCTGTCGGTACACGTTCAAAGGGCGGCGATGCTTACACGTGTCTTTAAATTTCTTTGAGTTTTGCCGATTTGACAAAATGGCGCGACTGTCAAGGATTGATGTACTTACCGATTTAAACTAAGTTAGGTATAACATACGTTATCTCACGGGGCAACAATTAAAATACCTTTTATTGAAGCATGTTTTTTATTCCCACGGGCAACCACAATAACTGGTTTTATGGAACGATAAGGATAAAGAACGATAACGATAAAACTCTTGTTAAAATTTGAGACTTGAGAGATAGGTATATCAAAACTATATTTTAGAAAATTATCTTCTTCTACGGTCTTGTCAAGGCTTACAGAAAAGTTTGCAATATAGGTAGGTATTTAGTTTTTTAGATTAGTTTGCATACGTATGTCCTCTAAGGTAACCTATAAAAACAATATCTTAGCTAATCGATGTGCGCGTTCACACAAAAAATACTGAACCGATTTAACTCTCTCAATTGCTATTTCAAAAAATCAGGCGCTAAATTAAATTTGCATGTTTTTTTATATAAAAATAGAAAAAGCTATAAAATTGTATATTTATCTTCACGAATGGCCAGCACTAATTAGGCACTAAATTAATACTAGTTTGATTTTTTGCTGTGCTATGCGGTTAGCGTTGTAAGAGGCAGACACTGCTAGCTTAATATAAAGCTGGCAGCTTCCTAATTTTTGATCAATCTACTGCAGCGTAAAATTTACTTTTTGCAGCATTAATTAGCACTAAATGAGCACTTAATTACTGCAAGTGTGTTATGTAATTCTGCCCACTTGACCTTGCTAGCTTAACATACGTGTTAGCACAGGTAATTCAAAGCTTTGTTTTGTAGTATATACCTAGTAGATAGTCCTCTTTGCCGCAGTGTTCTCAAGGGGGTTTGTTCGGTTCAATGACGCTAGATGCATTCTATCGCGCTCTGTTACGTAAAGGTATCTTTGGAAACTTTTGACTTTTGAATCCACTCACGTTTCTATGCATCGAATGTTTAAATTGTAACATGTCACACTTTATAGTATGGAGTTAGCGTTGGTATATAAAAGTAGTACTTATATGTTACATTTTTGAGATTTCGTGATTTTTTCTTTTTTGTTTTATTCTTCTTTTTTGTTTACTTTATTAGAATAGAATATTTTACAGGGCATAAAGAACAATAAGAGTTATCTTATTATGAGTTGCGCATAAACTTTTGTTTTGTGTTTTAGGGTTAAAGGCGCGACAAAGACTGTAATAAGTATGACTGATTAGAGTTTATGTTGAGTTTTATCAGAAAATCTATTTTAGACGTCTTATACAAGAAGTATTCTTGTAGTTTTTACTTATACATTACTCGCCCGGATAGGTTGCTACTCATCCTCGCTTCGCTTTGAGTTTGTCCCTAGTGGAAAACAAAAAAACTATCCCAAGGGAGGAACCGCACATTTTTCCGGGATAAAAAGTAATCTATTCCAGTTTATAATCTATGTCTGTACATAATTGCATATTGCGCGATTATGTACTGTGATATGTATATGATATGTATACTATGTGATGTATTGCGATATTATTTAACGATAACTCTAAAAAGTAACGCTTAATTTGAGCTATAAGAACGTGTGGCTGTGTATATCATAATATTCTAGTAATACTCGTATATTACATCTTCACTACTAGGGATGTATCTTGTCACTTATATTGTCTTCAATGCTTCCGTTTATGTTTGGGCTGATCATAATATATTCATCAAACTTTAACAAAAAAGCTTTACTCGAAAGTACTAACTTTAGCCCTGATCAATCTCAATCGTAGTGTAAAAAGATATAAAGAAGATATAACAGGAGCTTCTCTCTAGAAAGCGCAGGACCGAATTGGTAGTCTGCTCTCTAAGGAGCAGGAGTTAGTAAGGGAATTGCACCACCAACTTCCTTTTTCTGGACTTTAGCAGCATTATTAACATTGTGACATAACATCGATTAATTATATAATATTTACTTTGGCTTAAAGTGAGACTTGAACCCGGGACCTCCAAATATGCCTAACCTAACCTAAACGCTAGAACAACGGTGCAAATATTAAAAAGAGTAAGTTAACATAAATTCCAAAAGCAATATGCCAAGGTGTCACAATATTACAGTGGTATAAACTTTTCTTTATCTAGTTGATGTTAGACGGTATCGCAACGAAAGAAATTACTGAGAATAAATACGGTTGCAATTTCTTTTCTTCCCTTTGTGCTCTACTGACGTGTAGTATAGGAATGTGGCAATATTGTATGGTCTTAACTTTGAACGTGATATGGTACGATTCTTATAAAGCAATAAATATTTTATATTACTTTAAGTATTTTTAGTCAATGTAAATTTGTTTTATAACTTTTAATTATTTTGCAACAAACTCTCTGTATAATAAATCTAATAAAAATGTAGGTTTCTCATGGGATAGAGAAAAAGTGTTTCGTTAATTTGCTCGTATAAAACGTTTAATTTTCTTTCGTTTACGTGAATAACATTTATTTTTTAGACAATATATTTTATCTCTCAGAGCCAAATTATAATTATATACATAGATTATTAAATTGCAATACTACGTAGCTATCGCTATTTGTATACATATAACATTATAAATACAAATATTAAAATGAACATTTAGACTGATCAATATTTTAGTTGTTTTTGTTAATTATTAATAACCTATTTATTACAATAACCTGGAACATTAGATTAATTGACTAATATTTAATTCTAGTTTTACTTTTAAACTCGAATTGTTCAGAAATCTACAAAATCGTCACTTCCTAATTGAAACACCTAACCATATTTAAATATAACATACAAGCTGAGCGGAGTGATGGTTAGCATCGCTCCGCTCTGGTTTATCACTAAGTAAGTTTCTCACAGATATTTTTCCACTGTAAAAAGTATCCAAAATATTAAATTAAAACTCTACCTCTATATTATAAACATTATATGGAATTGATAATAATTAATATTTCAATAAGATTTTCCAAAAAATAAAGCACATATTCGACTAAGATTTTTCCTGTGATATGCTATTTAAGACTGTTGAATACAACATGCATAAAATATTGTTACGCTGATACCTTGATGGTGTCACTTAGCACCTACTTAACGTTCACAATTTAAACAATATATTTTTATGGCATTCCCTTCTTTCTAAGGGCATTTTTGATCGACTTAATATAAAAGGACGAGGTATTAAATTGAAGTAGGGATCGCTATTGTCTACGCTACGCGATATCTTTGGTTATTGTACCGAGTTTAATATATTTTATTAATAAACCTATGTAATGAAAATACAAAGGTACCTTACACATTTTTATAATAAAAATCAATATAGATAGTCGATGAATCAGTTTAGTAGACATACATTATATTATTAATAATAGATTATATTCATATTCGTAACAATAGTTGCTTTTTAAAAAGCTATATTATCATGTAAATACATACCGTTGTATGATAATAAAAAACACGTAGTACTCATTTTTTACAAGCTAAATTATAACAAAATATTTTCACAAACATGGAGCAGTCCAATGTTAGCGCCATGTCATGCCTCAGGGAAAGCTTTTTATCCTATATTAAGATCATGAAGTAACAAATGAACAAAAAAGATAAAAGAGTTCCAGTCCCTAAATGCTGTATTTAATATTAAAATCGTTTCCTAATTACTTGTTAGCAAATATTTATGAAAAATAAAAACAGTCGACAAGCCTGCCTTTTTAAGGCCGTGGTTCATTAGAATCTAACAAAGTATGTAAAGACTGTAGCATAGGAACCTTCTTGATTTTCTTGATTATAAAGGAATATAAAGAAAAATGTTTTATAATAACACAAAGTACACTAACATTTAAATCCGCATCTTATAACCTTCCATTATGGCCTACTTATCTACAAATGGACAGTTAATTACCTATTAAGCTTCATTATTAAGAGCATGACAACATCTTAAAACATTTTAAACTAGCGTCTCGCCCTCGTTTCGCTTGGGCTCGTCCTAGATTTAGCGCGAGCGAAGCCGCAGGATCAAATATTCTTTATTGCACACCAAACTTACATGAAAACTTATTAATTAATTTAAGTAGAAATAGCACAATAGGCGGCCTTATCGCTAAGAGAGCGATCTCTTCCAGGCAACCTTTGGGTAGAGAGAAAGAGTAAAAAAAAGTGCGTGTGTACAAAGTACACATGTCAAAAGTAAAACTTGAATTTAAATTAAGGCTAACTCTTCCTCGTCTCTGAGTGCCTGGTACTATGGACTTATTTTTTCTTTTCATCGAGTTTGAAATCACAACGATTCTTAAGAAGTTTCACTTCAAAAAAGATATGATCCGCTAGTAAATGTATACATAAACTTGATAAATGAATATATACTAAAACTTTCTCTTGAATCACTCTATCTATTAAAAAAGGCTCGAAAAATCCGTTGCGTGGCTTTAAAGAGATTTAAGCATACATAGGAACAGACAGACAGCGAGGTGACTTTATTTTATACTATGTAGTGAAATAACACTTAGGTACATGTTAAAAAGGCGTGTCTTTTTCTGTGTCAGTTTCTTCCCCTTTACGCGTTACGAATGAAAGATTATGATTTGGAGTAAAACAGGCTGCAATCAGACGGACTTATAAGGTCAAAGCTAATATAAATAACTAATAGTACATAATATCAAAAATATTTTTTTATTCATGAGGGTATGATATCTTCATATATGGAGATGGATCTCGTCATTTATATTATCTGCAAGGAAGTACTTTAAAATAGGATTATACGTACGGCCGCTTCCGTTTATGCCCGGGATAGTCATAAATTATTCACCAACCAGCCTTATTCGAAGGTACTAACTTTAAACCCGATCGATCTCAACCGTAGTGTGGTATAAAAAGATTTTTATTTCATTCGCACAGTAGTTCAATGAACACGAAACGTAAAATATTATGAAAATGTGGAAATCTCTTTCGCTAGGAATTTATTTCGTTAAGAGGCTATTACTTGGAATGTAGTCTAGATTTTTATTAGATAATCCCATACTTTTTTTGTTATCTCTATATATAAATATAACTATAGTTATAAAGGATAGTATAAATTCCTCAGAGATTATATATTTTCCCGCAGTAAAAGTATCGTTCATGTCGTCTCGAATAACCAGCCATTATTAAACTGAATTTTATTAAAATTTGTTCATTGATATTGATTTGTTCCTCGTTTATATTGTATAACTTTGCTACTTATACAATAATTGTGACTTAAAAAATAGTAGAACACTAAATGAAGCTTTAATAAATAACATACCTTAAATAACAATTAAAGTATACACTAAATAAAATATACAACCATTAATATTATGTAGTAAAATTGAGCGAAAATAATAAAATTTTACTGTTTTAACATTCTCAAATTCGCTTATTGTAAGAGGTTTGGGTCAAGCCCTTTACTTTATAAAAACACAATGAATAGAGGTTCAATATCAAAAAGACTCGTCTGAAATTTCGCCACAATATATCTATTTAGTTTATGCAACAACGTAACCCTTTATTAACACAAAATCTCGTTATGTGAAAAATGTTGGGAACGTCAAGATAGGCGGATGTTTTGTAAGGGGTGGGGGATGTCTATTGATTTTACTTGCCCCTGCCCCTCACGCATCTCAACTGTTGCTTGGGCCACAGCTCAAATGGGAGGACCATCGGTTAACATTTATATAATTATACTATAAGTATTTTGCCTAATTGTAATAGAATATAGTATGAAAATCAACATATTCTTCAAGGAAATATAGAGTTTGACTGGACTTTTTACATATATATTATGTACATTGTAAATAGATATTAATTTTTAAACATTAATTTAAAATAGTAATTGTAATAAAAATATGATTATTATTGTAATTAAATTATAATATGAAGCTTTTAGATATTCTAATATTTTAACGTTATTTGTATATATTTATATTTGTACGCTGTTACCAGGATATTGAAAGCTACGACCTTGGCCCTCAAGGACGCTTAGTACCTACGGCTACACTGCTTACTCTTGCGTTAGCTAGGAAATAAGACAATATTCGCGTCCATATCAAGAGTGCTATTTCTATTATAATTTAAATATACGAGTGCATATAAAGTGGTTTGTACTTCTGGGCTTTAAGTTCTAAGATTTCGATATCTTATAAGATATACGTTTAGGAGTTATATGTATGTTTTTAAAATTCATTTATTTCGATTTCGACTAAGAAACTTAATATCGGAACATTTTAAATTGAAATTTGTATCTTGTGAAAATAGGACAAGCTTTTATACCCGTATATAAACAAGAAATATTGATATAGGAGAAACGATCTATTTCAATAGCCTTAGACGATCCTAGTTCAAGATACACGGTATTAGGATTAAATTTAGGTGTTCGAGTAAGACGTTTGTCACAACCATTGGAATTTACCGAAAAGCGGAAATTGAAAAAAACACTGATTTGTTCTCTTCTACATAATTTAATTTATTTTCATAAATATCACAAGTAATATTTTTTATAGCTAGAAGTTTTATTTTGAGTCTACTCCATGAATATAGTGCGGACTTTCGTCGATATTCAATAAGAGAACGCTCGCTATATTTATTGGAAGTTTTATTAAATCAAATTGTATTATTGGTTTTTTTTTTTTTTTTTTATGGAAAAAAGAGGGCAAACGGGCAGGAGGCTCACCTGATGGAAAGTGATCACCTCCGCCCATGGACATCTGCAAGCCAGGCTTGCAGATGCGTTGCCGGCCTTTCAGGAAAGGGAGGGATGGAGGATGGAGGGAAGTGGGAGGGAGGGGGGAACGAAGGCAGAGGATGAAGGGAAGAGGGAGGGGGGAAGGAGAGTGGGCCTCCCGGACTCTCACTCACCGGACGAAACGCGACAGCATAGCTGCCACTTCACGCCGGTCTTCTGTGAGAGAGTGGTACTAATGAACTATACGGGGCGTGCCGGCCCATTCAGTTGCTACCCGAAGGTAACAAGTATATACAACTGCGAAAAGTATATACCGCTCTATGTGCTAAATAAGTGATGAAATGAAAGTCTATAGAATTCCTATGTTAACATTTTCTTGAAAAGCAAAATAATTTCTTGAATAGTACAATATTGTGTGTACATACATATTATATAATAGGTATATCGTAATTAAAGAAAAAGTAAATAAAAAAATAAATAGTAATATACTCAGAAACAAAATATAAAATAATAACTATAAACTATATTAAGGTCAAAATAAAACAACCTTATTGTTACCATGTAAACTTTAAAAAAACGACTTAAAGCAAAAGAATAAAAGCGTGTAAATTGTATATGAGAAAAGTAAAGCCTCCTAATACTGTAAATGCGGAATTGGGTTTATATATTAAAAAGGAATTATCCTTCTTACACGCAACGAAGCAATTAATCGATATTTTCCTTTGGATTGACATAGGTGATGGACGAAAACAGATGTACAGCAAATTGATCCTCTGACATATTATCTCACAGGATTTTTTATATATGTATCGCTAGTATAATGGAGGGAACTTGTGAAGGCAGTTTTATTATATATTAAAAGGATCTGTTTGTGAAATGTTAAGATTTAAAATGCAGATTTTTGTTAGATTCAAGTCACCAACTTTAAAGAAAAAAAAACTATCATAGTAAGGTTGTACAAGTTGTGCCACCGAATCCGTTAACGTTAAATGTTCATAGAATAAAAAATCAAAAGACCCTGTTCTTAGTCTTAGTAGTGATTGGCAACTTAGGAATCCTATATTGCATGTGTCCCAACAAGAACTTGGTTATTTTTATATTATAGCGCGAGTTTTTATATTATTATATACTAAAACGTTTCTCGAGAACCATTCTATCTATTGGTGAAAACAGCATGAACACGGTGCAAAACACAGAAAAAAATAGTTTTTGAGTTTATCGGGAAAAGACAGACATTTTATAATATGTAATGAAAATTTAACCACCTTCTATATAAATTCAGTATATTTTTATACATTTTCCCAATATATGTGCTGTGAAATTCATCCTGCATAAAAATGGAACTCAAATGTAGCGTGATATTAAAGTAATTTCACTTTTAAATCAAAGAGCTTTAAAGCTTTTAAACGGAGAGAAATAAAATACTAGACCTAGTTTTTGTACTCTGAAGTCTTTTAGCTAGGCCATACCCTAGTTACAAATGCAAAGAATTAAGCAAACTTCATTGAAGTTAAATTAGAATGATAGTCGATAGACTGACGAATTCAAGATTCATGTCATACTGTTCCATATATTATTTTTTATACTCTATATATACTTATATAATAAATCCCGTCTTTGGCCTAATATAAGGCCTTTGTTCTTAAAACTTCTTAAAACTTTGTTGAATGTTACTTTTAAGCATATCGTTGTAGAAGAAAATTTGTAATACCACGTAATACTTAGAAATTATATCAATATTGAATTAGTGAATTAAAATTTAATTAATAATTGTTCTGAAAAGTTCTTAAAATAGTATATTTTATAGGTTCATAAATATATGTACTAAATACAAAAGCTAAAAAATATAAAAAAATTACAGAAAACATTTATGTATTACTTTCAGACGAGTACCTATATTGTGTTAATATTATCGATACCTACCCGGAAGGACTGGGGTTAGAGCTTTATATGAACCCTTATCCTTTATAATTTGCCATTATCCGTTCACGCACGGTCGCAGTTTGTATAATGTATTGGCACATACAAAAATAAACTGTTCTGGCAGGAAGCCTTTTAAACGCAAAAAATCATATTAAAAATACCCTCGAGGCATTGGTAGTCCTGCTTAAATTAACTTGCTTAAAAAACCAAATGAAGTAGGTTCAAATCTCGAGACTTGTATCTCTGATAATTTTATGTGTGGATAACATTTCTTACTCTAGCGCGGTCTTCAATGTCTTAAAGTACTGTCAATGTCAATCCTATGTAGAATATTAGAAAACAAAGTCCGCCGCGTTTGTCTATCTGTCTGTTAGCGATCAATTAAAAAACTACTGTACCGGTTTTCATGTTCTTTTCACCAATGAATTGGATAGGAAAGTGGTTCTCGATGAAGGTTTTAATATACATGTAGCGCAACCCGCGGCTTCACTCGCGCTAAATCTAAATCTAAAGTTGTAATATAGTTCATTTAAGCCCATCTTGATATTTTAGCATTAAGGGGTACCAAATTTTCCATTTGTATTAGCAAATTAGTCAAATTATAGTGATGATAATGATAGATTAAAAAGTGCCCAAGCTACCTGGACCGTCTTTGAAAATACTTTTGCCATTAGAACTTGGGCTATTATCCCAGCGTTTTGAAAACTTTATGAGTAAAACTTTGGATTGTACTCGATTCAACAAATAAAGGATTGGGAAATGTAAGATGATTATACAAAGCAATTTGAAAAGGATTTCTGCGGATTTTATATTTCTTTCGGAAAAAAGGGTAGTTTCACAAAAACGAATTTTTTTAAGAACATACGATATTTAAAAAAAAATCATGAAGTGCGAGTTAGACTCGCACACAAAGGGTTCCGCGCCATTATCTATAACAACTAATTTTACCTATATGTTTTTCTCGCGTTGACTCAGGACCTTTTAATACATCTAATAGGGACTATAGACCTATCTGGTATCTGACAGTATCTAGTAATTTCAACTTGCTAGGTTCACCCGTTCCTGAGAAAATCGGTGGTCAAGTGTTGTGGTCAACGCAATCAGTGGTGGTCTCAGTCGTGGACAGACAGATAGATAGATAAGGGAGTGATCTTATAAGGGTTTTTTACCTTTTTCAGTATAGAACCCTAAAAAATATTATGATGTACTAAAGCAGTTACTTATTATTTAATTATCAACTACTGTAATTTTTTTATATAAAAACTGTGTTTTCATAGCACTGTATTATTACAGCAGATAATTCTTAAATATATAATATATAAAAGCAGTAATGAAACGTTGAAAAAAAGAAATTTTTTATTATAATTAAAAATGCCATTCTTTTGTGTTAATCATATTTACAATACAAAGAAACTCTTAAAAGCATTTATTGTTATTTTTTTGATTTTTTTTCTAGTTCACGTTACCTAATTCATATCTTTAAAAACAAAAATATGCATCTACCATACGTTCTGCGCTATCGTAACACTAAGATGAATATGCATTCACGTATTTCACATTCAAAACCGTTTGTAAATCCATCCTCATATTTCCAACAAAGTTCAATACATCAATCACAACGAATGACTTTTACTGATTACATCACGTTTTATGAGACTCTACTCTGGTGTATTAGATATCTTTTTGATTTTGTTTCGAGGTTGGCGTAGAACAAGACTCCATTAATGTTTGTGCTCATCTCTAGCAATTTGCACAATTTCAATCAATTCGAAAGGTGAAAGGTTAAGGTTGTGAAATTGAAGAACATGTGAATATTATTTTTATTTCTTTTCAATAACAATTACCTAATTAAGGACAGTCAAATTATTGTAGTATTTAATACAGTATTACCAAAGCTTGACTTACTAGGTTTATATATAATGATTTTATCTGTTTAGAATATTACTTATTTTTTATATTACTATGTGTCAATTTTACGTACAGTGTAGTCTTAAAATATTATCTCGTAGGTTATAATTACTTGCTTACAATTAACAACAAAATTTTAAGCTTTCTTTGTGACCCTTTTTAATTCCACAGCTTTTTGCTGAGGTTATTACCGTTTCTCTTTACGTTTACTCTTTACTTAAAAGGGTACATTAAGTTTAATATTTTTATATATTTGATAAATAATTCTTTAAAAAATATGGTCACAGATACGGCGAAAATGATAAAAAAATTATGTTATTTTATTTCTAATATTATCGAAAACGATATTAGGTAAAAAGCAAAATAGCTTTATGACTTGAAATTCAATCCTTATGTACTTAAAAATGTAATATTTTATTTATTACATTTTTGCTTATCAATATTGCCTTTCCACTCAATTTTCTTACAGAGTTATATATCTCTTGAGAGGTTCGAGCGAGCGAGTTCTTATTAATTTTCTACTATTGGAAATAAAAGGATTTTCCAAGAAATCATCTTATATTAAATTTGATATTCGTCTATTGATTTAAAATATTATACACAGTACATTGACTTTCTACGAAAACTTCTGAAACATCATATTTTGTACTCCTTCCGGTTTACATAGTACTTTCTTAGGTTCCGGTTTATTCCTTAAGCGATGGATGTATTATGATAAACATTGATTGCTTTGATACTTCATGACATTAAATTTTTCATTTTATTTTATTTTAACCCGACTGCGCCAGAAGAAGGATTATGTTTTTCGAGAGTATGTATGTATGTATAATTGTTTGTTACGCTCTGCAGCCTGAACGGCTCGATGGATTTTAGCTTCAAAAGTGTCGTTAGATTCGTATTAATTGTGAAAGTAACACCGGTTATAAATTTTGTATCAGAACACAACGTATTTTAGGGTTTTTTTAATTTCCAAATTACACAAAAATGCAGTCGGATCAGATTTCTAACATTAGGTAATACTAAGTACATCAATCAGTATGACATACATTACATTAATTTAATTACGTCATTTATTAAGATCTAAGGAGCTTTCTGTTTTAGATAGTTTAGTTTCAAACTAAAATGCGCTTCTAAAATCGCTAAGCTATTACTTTAGCGTAATGTTCTATGTCGATGTTGAAAGTCATAAAAATCTTTTATCGCATAACTTGTGCATTTTACTGTTTAGTATCACTTTGAACTATTTTGTAGCGGATGTCATTTGGAGTGCAACGTTGCAAACTAGCGAAGTAAATAATTTGCGTGTAATATTGTAGCATTAGGTATAAAATATTTTATATATTATTGTTATAAAATGAAAATAAAAAATAGTATTTTATTATTCTCTTGAAAGTATTTAAAGCTTTTTTATTACAATGGAGTTATGAGCATCCCGTTCGATGCAAAAACGAAGATAGTTAGAAAGTTACATTGCATTATTAGTAAAAAGTTAGATTTCCAACCCAATTCCTTTTAAAGCTATTTCGCGCAAGCATCTAGAACATAAAATATACCCTAGCGAGAGGTATAATACCAAGAGCATTGTTTCAACTTATAATACTTAGTGCTTATTTGTTAAAGGACCACGAATATATTATAAAATAATCAAGTAATATTTAGTATAATTAACTTTCTCGTAGTTTATTAATTCGAAATAAACGATCGAGATAGAAGTTTTACGCAAATTAATTCGAACATCCAAGTTGTTTGACCTAAAATAACTGAAAACAATAGACTATAGATAAAGTCCTTCAATTTTACTTTTAATAATAAAATATAGCCTTAGATCTTAAATGTAAATGACTTTAGACGTTCTCTTTATTTTAAATATCATAATTTTATTATTCTCAACAGAGAAAAATTTGTTTGATCATGCATCTAATATTTGAGCTGCATAAAGTCTATGAAATGTTATAAAGATCCGAGTACTCAATTATACTTCTACTTATAAATAAATGTAGCAACAATAGCCTTTTCCATTTAAGGCTTAAACAACAATACTACAAAGAGAACAAAAATATTATTATAATATCATAAAATTTTACATTAATTATTTCTCTGAGTATTTATACTAATTTCTATTTCTAATATCTAGTTTTTATACAATTTCTTTAAGTTTAATACTCACCCCCGCTTCGCTCAGGTTCATCCCTAGGGGCTGCCATATTTAAAAGTTTGTAGAATGTTGTCGCTATCGTTATCGATTTCGTTATATTGAGATTGCGTGATGTAGTGAGTGTGACCTTTCGCTTTTATAATATTTAGAAAAATATTAAGTAGTAAATATAAAATTATGTATAATAAGAAATTACTCAAAACGAAAATATTTCATTGATATATTAATCAAGATATGTTGAATTCATATACATAAATTAGGTAGTTTGTTTGATTCAATCAAATCAAATTATCAAAAAAGTGAATATTTGTGCGACACATTAAATAAAGCTACCGTTTACATTTCAGATTTGTGTTCGATTTACCACATAGATATCGGATGGACAATTATTTCTGCCATTTGCCTCACTACGTTATATATCAAGTTGAATGTATAAGCGGATTTTACTTTTTCCATAGTTAATGTAATCAAGTTTATTTCCTACTTTAAGGCAAATTACACTTTTATATATTTGGATGAGATAATAACCCGACGCCTAAGATTAGTCTTAGAAATTACAGACTTACTCGTTCTGTTAGGCAGATACGATGTTATGTGAATTATTTGAGAAGACTATTTTATTCATAAATGAAAAAGCTATTATTATTTTAATTATATTTAAAAAAGCTATAAGCTGTTATTTGTTAAACTAATGGGTCGTTTTTATGCTATTTGATCTTATATTAATGTAATTATGTATAAAAAGCCTGCTCCGGAGAGCTTATAAATATAAAACATTATTCATTTAAGATGTAATCACAAACTTATGAACGAAGTCAAATAAAGCTTGTAAAAATTAAAAAGGCCTAGTTCCCAAAAGAATTGATAGTCGGGTGCACGTTAAAGGGTCACAATGCGGTGACGTAGTTCAAGCAGAAGTCCCGAGCGATTTTAGAGAAGTGCAAGTAAACAATAGCTTTTTTCTATTCTAAAGGGATGTCAGTAAATGTAAAGACATTTCTTTTTTAGAATGGTTTTCTTTAAAATTATAATTCAAATAACTGCTTTTAGTGACTTTAAATGTTATAATAATAGATATATAGTATATAACTTGTAGCAGTCATAGTTATATAAAAATTTTTCTTTTATATATACATGTAAATAAAATTGAAGTGTCTGTTTTTAATTTCAAACTAACAACTTTTCACTAAGTGTATATGAAAGGACTTTCACTCGCAGATAGCTAATGTTATAAGGAGTAACTAAGGCTACTTTTATTCTATAAATTTTATTTATTTATTTTTACTAGCGCGGCTTGACTTGCGCTTAATCTAGTTATATAGAAAAGTAATTACAGACATATGCATCTCATTATTTTTTTATTTTTATATTTAATGATTACTTACCTATTCGTTTTTTTTAAATTTAAATAGCAATCAAACAAGAATTTAACTTGATGTTTAACATATAATGATGAAAAACTATACTTAAGTTAACCAACTTTAAGTTATATATATTCTACTTTTTATTAACGTCAAAGGCACCCCGTGGGATATTAATTTATTATGAAAGTTGTCATTGGGTATAATTAAGGCTAAGTTGGAGTGACCCTCACTACTAATTATTATATAAAGCAAAACCTCTATTATATATAAAACTAACTACTTTTGGTTGATACGATGATCATGAGTTTGATTCTTATCTGACGTATTTACACAATGTAATAATATTCCATAGTTAAAAGTGCTTAATAGAATGAATTACCATTATGTTTTTTTCCTACTAACAAAGTAAATAAGCTACTTAATCTATTTTCATTAAGATAATAGGCATCTCGCTGTTTTAGTGGTGATTATTTATGGAATCGTATCGTATCATAAAAATAAAAGCCAATATATGCTTAATTTTCTTAATGGTGTAATAAATTTTCTATGTAACCCATAAAACTATATATTCATCATCAATTTATTTAAGGACTATTTGTGTAAGTTTTGCTCTAGCAAGTAAATCTTAACTAGATTTAGATAAAAGTTACTTAAAGAGTAATTGAATTTGCTATTAGTTAGGTTAAATTATGTCAATACAAACTTTGTTTAATAAATTTCATTTTGAGGGATAGCTTCCAATTAATTATTTATAGAAAGTATTTATTTATTTTATAGAATTATTATAGTTACCTAGTTAATGAGTTCAAACTTGTACTGGTTAAATGAATATAATTAGAAATTGAGACATTTAAGTAAATAAAACGAATAAATTTTAATAGTCATTATTGTTGGTCACGAAACAGATACTAGAGTATTAATTAAAATATTTTCTTCAATTCCTCCACAATGGAGTCGAGCTTCTTAATAACATTAAAATTCATTTTACCGTGGTAATATTTGCGTCTTCCCTTTTATCCAATGAAACAACCAAAATTAAATTAATATTATCTGCTTATCCAAATAAAATATTCACAAAGCTTCTTGTAATAACGTAATCCTTTACTAGTGTTTTGCCCTGTATTACTTGGTTTTTTTTATTAAAAATGATATAAAAACCATGGAAACCACTATACTGAAACAGTAGATTATAATTTTCAAACTGATAACGTGACTAAAGTATATCTATAGAAAAAAAAGCCAAAATCATTTGGTAGGTAAAAAATGCAATAAACGCATATAAACGTTTCTATAATACATGCAACTCACCCTTGTTTCGTCCGAGTTAAAACAAAATCTATCCCACGGGAACCGAACATTTTTCCGGGATAAATTTAAAAATTACCTACGTACTATTCTTGACTGCAATCTATTTCTCTATCAAATTTCATCTAGATTCATTCAGCTTTTCTGGCGTGAAATAGTAAGACACATCTATCTCCTTTCCATCCATTCTCAAAAACTTTTACATTCATAATAGTAAAGGAGGATTACTAGTTATTTAAACTCGCTACTCTGTGTTATGTATAATATTATGCATATTATGTATTTAATTCCACGTTATGACATTATTACTAATGGTTTATAGAACATATTTTATTCTAGGTCAATATTAAAATCAAAAAGTGTCAAACTCTTATACTTTTACATTTATAATAAAAGTCAAATTAAGAATAAAGTAAATATAACATGAAACAAAATTTTCATTTCACATACACAGTTCAAAGCGTCACAGAGGGAATAACAAACGTGCAGTGTATCTGTGTCGTGTGATGTTCGGTAAGTGCCCAGTAATTAACCCCTCACCGCCGAGTGGGCGACACTAGCCCCTGATGGGCCTAATGATTGACTGTTACACCGAATTCCGCTTGCATTATGAACAAATGGTGTAAAAAATTATTTTTTTTAGTTTGTTGTTGCAACTAAAATGTTTATAATATAGGTTTCTAATTTAATGACTTCTATATATAATATATAGTATTTTAGTTTTATTATTTAGAAGACATTCAATTAGAAACCTCTAAAGTTTATTTCAGGTTCACTTACATCTATCCTAATATTATAAAGCTGAAGAGTTTGCTTGTTTGCTTGGTTAAACGCGCTAATCTCAGGAATTTTTTCTTTTGATTTTCAGCCTTCAGAACGCGAGCGGAGCCGCGGGAAAGGCTAGTATTCTATATATAGATAGATACTAAATTGATTAGAAAATCGTCTATATCTATTTCTAGCTGATCTCAAGCTGAATTTTGTAGCAATATTAGATTTAAGTTTAATAAACTATATTTTACGTTAAATATACAAGAACTCTTAATATATACAATAAGAGATACATAAAGCAATTTTTGTATGACGCTGAAGCATTTGCGTAAAAGAAATACATTGTAACACGAATGGGTAAAACAAATAAAACATGGATCTGTGTCAGACGTGACGTGGGTAAGTCAGCAATTAACTCGCCGTTAAGTATATGGTGCTTTGGACCATAATAAGTAAGTACTGTCCATAAGCCACGTATTTTCGTGTTATAAGAAGTATTGCATTGGCTTAATGAAATCCATCTAATCGAAAATAATCAGAATTTTATAGTTGTATTTTATTTTATAAAAAGTTTTTTTTGTGTTTGAATGTGTTTTATATATTGATAGTTGTAACCCACTGTTGCCACTACCGCAGCTTTTAACTTTTTTAATTTCGTTGATAGAGAAGTGTGTTCTACAGCTGTTGTTTCAGATTAATGGTTCATCTAGGTAGATGAACCATAATAATATTTTATAATAGTATTAGGCCTATAAATTTAGTTGAAGTGATAAAACAATAAAAATTAAAAGTTACCATAAATAGAGCGTTTTAACTTATAAATTAATATTATAAGAAATTCTTTAATTTCCTTAGTTATCAAAGTTAATTTTTGGTTTAATTGGTTAAATTTGCGATATGAGATAAAACGTCTGCTTATTAATCTATCATTTCGCAAATATCGCAAAGCTGGTGAATCAAAATCTACGGTGAGCCAGTACTGTTAATGCCATAATGGTAATAGTTTTAGAGCCGAGCGCGTGAAATGGATTATTCGGATTTGATGGATAATTAGTTCTATCTGTACGCCAGAGTTTGCCACTTCTAATCTCAGTCTAAACATTGTGCACATTGATTGTACGATTATTAATCACAATTTAATTAAAATGTGTATAGATTCGCATTCTATATGTAAATCGAATGCTAAAATTCCATCCTGTTTAGGATAATAGTTGAATTCAATATTTGACGACACGTTTGGCCCAGTTTGTAGTAGCTTGCTGAACTAGGGGTCGCGATTTCGATTCCCACTAGGGGCACTCATTTGTGTGATCAGCATGAATATTTATACTTCAGTCATAGGTGCTTATATTTATAGTATTTATGTAATTAAAGTTTTATTAAAGTTTCTTAACCCACACATAATCATGTAATTCCCCTTCATATTCAAGGTACGCCACTATTTCTAGCACAAACTCTACCACCACTTCGGGTGGAATAGTTTCTTCATGTTATTTTTACTTGTACTCGTAATGTGATTTTCATTTTATTCTGTAATGCTTATTTAATGTAACTTTATATAAACCTACTCTTATTTATAAACTGTATGTAGGACTGTGTTTAGTAGATTATAGAAAAATGCGAGAAACAATTGTGTTTCAATAATATAAATTTATAAAACTCAATTTCGAAACTATGATTATAGTTATTAAACTTAAACTAAAGTTAAATTATTAAATTAAAAGATATTTAAAACGTATTACTTAGAGTGAAACAAAATATTAGCTAATGTATGTTACAAAATCGCTGCATCATTACTTTGTAGCATTTGACACCTCATCCTTTCAGTTCATAAAAGGGATAATAGAGCAAGTGTGTGATATAATATAGTTCATAAAAGTTACGAGCAAGTTCTTTGAAACAAATTTTATTTTATAAAGATAAAATTTTATTATATTATTTCATGCAAAAGATAGGTTTACAATAATAAAAATGTAAACAGTCATTGTTACGTTACGAAAGTTGTAGCATCTCTAAGGAGCTTGTTAACAACTTTTTCCACGAATTTCAGGTTTAGCAGTAAACAATATTATTTTATTATTAAAGCGAAAACAAAAACAAGTAAGATAAAATATATAAGCTAAGGTTTCCAGGAGGGTGAACTTTCTAAATCAGTTTTAATTTGATTCTATTGGTGTGAATAGAGATTAAAAGTTCATTGTGTAATGTTCTTGAAAAGGAACGTTTATTATACCACTAGCAATTTACGCTCTCTACCCGGGGGTGCCTCTGGATGCTTAATGTAGCCTTTATTAGACTACCCTCGCTTCTCTTGGGTACATTCATAGACCTCTTTTTTATTTATATTTTACTACTCGCTTCGCTCGAGTACTAGTAGCTAGTATAGATTTTACATTAAAATATTTTATCGGCTTTTTCTTACTCCTTCCTTTTTAATTGCTCTATCTATTCATGAAAACCGCATTAAAATCTGTTGCGTAGTTTAAAAGATCCGAGCGTACAAACTTTGTTCTATACTATTTAAGGATAAGCCCCTAGGTACTTGATAGGGGCTTAAGCGTTACCACTACACACACACACTCACACACACAATCACATCACATCACATCACTCGCATAAGTATAGGTATGTGCATCTATCAAATTTCCCATTTAGTTGTATTCAAATTTTAACAAAGACAAATTAAACACATTCAGTTTGTTGATGTTCAGCATAACTCAACATACAACACTTATTATTATGAAAGATAACTATTTAAAAGGCTGTAAAAAGTGTACATCGATCAAAGTAATGCCGCTAGTCATAACGCCTAAAATATTTCGCACCGAGCATTCTCTCATAATTTTACGCGTTTCAGCAAAAACTACAAAATAACGAAGAAGCTTTTATGATTAAAGCTTTTTGTTTTGTACGCATGGTATACTTTGGCCTCGAGCTTTGAAAATATTTTACCGTTTTGCACACGTATAAATGAAATATTGTGATAACATTTAGCGCTTGTTTCATATATTTACTTTCTATTTTATAAATTAAAATAATGAACTTTAGCATTTATTATGTACCGTAATTTTTTACCTCCAAAAATCTGAATAGGCTAGCTATTTAATTTTTCATATGTTTGAATTAAAATAATTTCTGTTCCCGTAAACTAAATTTCTTTACCCCTATTTATTTCACTTTTGAATAAAGACTAAAAGCGTTCTAATAAAACTAAAAGAAAAATGTTCCACTGAATATGCAAGTAAGCTCAAATGGGCAAATTGCCTTAAGAATATAGACTCTAAACTTAAGTCAACATAAAGTAGGTTTATTGCCAATTACTAGACTCGACTGTGAAAATCTTAGTTCAGTTGATTTGAGAATTTGTCAACACAGAGTTGTGATGTAAATTTTCCATTTTCACATATTTTTTGGTATGCTACTTATACAGTTACCTTGCTTCACTTGGTATAAGTACGCCTTTTGTGACAACTTGCCAATAAATATAAAAAGTACTTTATAATTTCCGGCTCATAAAGGACCTCTCTACAAGAACTTACATCAATCTGTTCAATGCTGCGGGAAAGATGGACAAACAAACAATACTGTTTCATTAATGATATTTTTGCTATATTCCTTATTTTGATATATCCTTAAGTCTATACTACATACGTATATAGTACCTACAGTATATATATATATATATGAATTTTAAATGGAATATTTTAACTAGAACTTTATTTTCAGAAATTCGTGGTTCATTTTTTTGCAACGTTTCGAATGCTTTACAGTTAACATTGTCACGAAACTAGTTTTAGTTATACAACTACTACTACTATTACTGTTGTACTTAATGAATTTTAGTCATCTCAAGTTATTTTATAATTTTGACGGACAAAATAATACAGTAATTTTTTAGGAAATAGCACCTATCCATTACCCATTCTAATGGCACCAAATCTTTTTCTAATAATATAAACTTAATATCATATGACTAAAAGAAAATAAACACAATTGTTCACTGCATTTAAAATTACAGATAGGTACAACTACCATAATAAAGGGTATATACGACTATAACTGAAATACTTTGCGGGGTAATTTTCAGATCTTCCGCCTTACTAATGGTCGTTTAACATTAAAATATTCATGAGCTAGAACGCGTACAATCATTATCGTAATTGGTTTTCACGGTTGGCCTCCGTGAATGTATTACAATTAACAATTATTGGGTCATTTGGCTGTTCTTTATAATAAAAGAAATTGCCTATGAGTTCACGATTTGGAAAAGACACCACATTTGATTTTTGACTGTACGTAGTGGGCGACTTCATCTTTCGAATTGTGTTTTTTAAAAAGAAATTAAACCTTATAATATAATATAATATACGAATATATTTATCCAAATCGTTACAGATATCTCGAAATACACAAAATAAATGTATATTTACAAGAATGGCTGCCTCAATATTATAAGATATCATTTAAATCCTTAAAATCAACCAGATTGAAATTAATTCATCTTTTCTGCTTAGTCATATTCCATTTATTTGCTGATAAACAATTTGTGACGCAACAAACAGATTGTAGGAGCATAAAATAGTGGGTATTTGAAATGTTACCAATGGGAAATTTCATTGGCGAGTGTTTCTTAGAATAGAGACAGTAACCTTAACGTAGATGTTAGTGGTTTAATTCTATGGTACACTAACCTCAAGGGCCCCTAAAGATTTGACAAAATACGTACCAGTACATAATAGATTTATAATATCTACATTCTGTATTTGTATATTATTAAAATATTCATTACAGATTATATAACCATTAGAAAAAAATAATTCGTAAATACTATAAGTTACTTTTATCGACATACTAATTCATAACATGATTAAGTTATATCATGTATAACAAAACTTACAAATTGAACAGGCTTGTATAACAATTTGCAAACAAAGTCTCTAGAGTGGCCGAAGTAC
Source organism: Boloria selene (assembly GCA_905231865.2). Classification (NCBI taxonomy): domain Eukaryota; kingdom Metazoa; phylum Arthropoda; class Insecta; order Lepidoptera; family Nymphalidae; genus Boloria; species Boloria selene. The sequence continues at coordinate 4,660,573 of HG993147.1, forward strand.
TATAAACAAATGCTTATATCAGTTTATATGATAAGTATAATATAATTAATAATCTTAATTTGACTTATCTAATATTAAAATTTAAGCTACACACGATATTATTATTTTATTTTCTACAAAACATATAACTTAGTCATCAGGCTTCCTTTTAGTAAGGAACTAATTAGTATTATGATTGATGAACATTAATGTAATCAATCAAAGCTCTGGATCAGAGTTATGTAAGGCATAATAATAAGAAGCATAACGCCAGATTAAAAATAGCCAAAGTTTTGACTTTTTTATACAAATGGGCAAAGACAATACAGTTCAGAAGCCTTTTCTTCTGTTTCTTTTTATTCGGTAGCTTAAATGTTATTAATAAAAAAATTGCAAACAATTTGGTGTTTATACATAGGTCTTATTAGAACACTAGTTTTAAAAGTTTCTAAAATGGTACACACACCTTATAATTAATTACCACTCACGTATAATTTCACCTTTAGTGATTTTTTAAGCAATCATATACCTTTCAAAATACGTAGTTTTTAATTTCATAAATCAAGGATATAGAAAAGATACGCATCATACTTTTATCTTAAATACTTTAGAAGATACCCGTTTATAATATATAATAAAGCATCTATCATTATATAAATAAGGTAATATAAATAGATACAGCATATCATTATTATATATACTTAATAGAAATAAATATTAAAAAAAAATAACATTTTTATTTTTTTTATATGTAAATACAGCGAAAACCTAAGCGAAGCGGGGGTGACGTCACTAGTATTACACATTAATAATCAATAAGTCCTATATTTCAAGATGAAATTGAAAACTCTTGACTACCCTTGAAATAAGAAGAGTTTTACAGTAAAATGTAAGGACAATGTACGAATTGAAATGTGAACAGGCTTACGCCAGCAAGTTTCTTCGAGCATTAATTGCTCTCTTCGTAATTACGGGACGTATTTGATTTATGAGACAGCTTTGCTGAGATTTTCTTGGTGACAAAGGGCTGTTTATTGGTTGTATGTAAATATACAAGTTAATAAGATAAGTATAAGAGTATAAAGTGCTAAGTTCTATAAGTCCCTTCTTGGTTCTAAGGCGTAGCACCTCGAAAGGTAAAATATTCCATGTACGAAATCCATTTATTTCCATATAATTGGATTTATCGCACAATTGCGCCATATATACATAAATTTACATATTTATAATAGCTGACATGAAAAAATAATAATAACATAAATACATACTCGTATTTAATGTGCTCCTATTGATTTATAATTTTGCGTTATAACTATTATGACACAATTAGAAATTATGTTTCTTTTAAATATGGTGTTTATATTAGCTTCGCCCATAATATGAAATACTAGCGACTCATCCTCGCTTCGCTCGGGTTCGTCTCTAGGTACGTGTTGTGAGTTTTGTATATTTACTTTGCACCACTCATCTATTTGCCGGTTTAATTCATCATAATTAATTCATAATAATAATAATAATTCGTAATTGTCATGAACATAGTCAAACGTCGTTCATTTTATAGAGTTTTCTTATTTTTTTTTAATTTCCGTGCAATTTTCTTATTTTTTTCTTTCATAAAAACGTTTTCCTGACAATAACAAACACAACAAAAAAAGAATTAGCGAAATCGGTCCAGCCGTTCACGCATGATGACGTGACCAAGGCAAATAGGGATTCATTTTTATACGTATAGATTAATAGAACCTAATTAAATTAAAAGTTAAATCTTTAGTTCCTAATATGATAAATAAGAAAATAAAAGTATGTTTTATTGTTAATGTTTTTTTTGTTTTCCTTACTAGAGAGAGATAAGAAGTTAAGATTAAAATTCTAACTCTGGAAGGAAAACTAATGATAGGAAAAAAAGAGCAGAAGAGCAATGGTTACCCTATTTTATAATAGGGCTGAGGCTGAGGTCAAATCTTATACCTACCATCACACAAATTCATATTTGATGGGTTCATAGGAAATATATGCTTATATTCAACATGCTTTGATGGAATGTGAACGAAAATCGGTTGACGTCAATATATTTTTATTAAAAATAAAAATTATTAGGTTGGACTGAGCCAAGTAGAGCCAGAGTAACTCGGCTTGCCCCTTTTAGGAACTAGAACGATTTATACATTGATATTTGCGGTACAACGTCATGAATAGGTTTTAATGTATATTATAGGTAATTAAAAATGTATCTAATAATAAAATATTTAATTTAATTACGCGAGAGATATGTAAAGCCCCTTCAAATAAAAAACAGTTGTTTATTGCTTTAATTTAAAACGATACTATAACATACTTTGTATAAAATAATTGTTATATTATTTCAGTCGGTCGTAAACTTGGATGATTAAAAGCGTATTTCTTAGTCGAGGCATAAAACGTAATTAAACATTTTAATACGAACCAAAGGAAATTGAGTTGGGAATTAATTTTACATGAAGCAATGGGTATAAAAGCTAAGTACAAAATATATTAACACTCAATATTAGTATTTTATTATCTAATTCTATATAAACTTTTAGCTATGAGGTTATTATTTGCACTCTTCATTAATTTTTTAAGGTTCCTTACTACTAAGTATATAGCTAAATAATTTTAAAAGTGGTGCTTCAATATTTAAAAAAAATACACGTCATCTTATGACATACGGAATAAGTATGTACAGTTCGCGTCACGTAAAAAGAACGCTGGAGGAAAGTGGTGGGGGGTGTGTTTGCGCATGGGTATATTCGCACACGAAATTACTAAGCCTATTTTTTTATTTTCGAACTAACCTTTCGCTCGCGACGTATATTGGTTATTGTTAGGTACATTAAAAAATATATTAGATACTACGTTATTAAATACAATTCTATTAATTTATAAAATATGTCAGATTTAATGTAGAATGTTTAATCTACTTACAAAAAATTAAATTAATTCGGTTAATATATATTTTAACTGCATTATTATCAGACTCTCTTTTCATAAAACAATATACGTCAAAAATATTTTTTTCTACTTTTTATATAAAAATATTTCGTAATTAATAACTTTTATGTGCACGATGGTATTTTGAACGGACGAACCAATAGCGAGCCAGAAAGCAAGCGGCGCGTGCCTCGCCGTCCCGCGCCCCGCGTCTTACCACCAAATTGGCCTATAAATCGCCTCTGCGCAACTTGACAGCCAGCGTTCTTTTTACATGACGCGAATTATACCTGTATATATAATGCGTTCTGTAAAACATAATATAATTGAATACTATTAAATAGGCATTCCTTAATCTTATAATGGGAGCTATTAAGCTAAGACCTCTAAACATTAGCATACGGAAAATATGTCTTACACACAATGCTTTAAATTCCTCAATAGTTCCATAACGTACGGAGCTCTGACCAATTTTATTTATATTATACATAATATATTATAATAATATAATAGTATAAAACAAAGTCGTTTCTGTCTGTCCCTATGTATTCTTAGATCTTTAAAACTACGCCACGGATATTGATGAGGTTTTAACAGGTAGAGTGATTCAAAAGAAAGTTTTTGATTCATAATTTTTCAAGTTTATCTATAAATTAATATGGATATTACGGACTTACTACTATACATTTACTCGCGGTTTCGCTCGCGCTAAATCTAGGAACGAGCCCGAGCGAACCGAGGGACAGTCACTAGTATATCATACTTTTCTAGAAAAGTTATGGTTATTTTCATCCTGACAATACACAAAGTTTTAATCAAATGCGATTTGATGTTTGTGTTGCAATCGTGAACCTTAAAATTAAAGAGTTTTTACTCAAAGTTTGAGAACAAAAGCAAGTTCAGGAAAAACTAAAATTCAACCGACGAGTAGCAATTCGGAACTAGGTCGGCAACATTCCGTATTCGTACAAAGTTAAATGTATATTAATTTGTATAAATGCAAAGAGAAAATGTATTTTGCCGACTGCCATTGTCATGCTTGACCTTTATTACATTACATGCTCTTGTACTTTACCTTACACATAAGTATTTCTTCGCCCTACTTATATAGTAGATAAGCATAATTACAAATATTCAGTTATTTAAATAAAACCATTTTTGTTTCTATTGAAATATGTTAACACACAAATGGCCAGTAAATATTTGTGTCTACAAATATATTTTGACGAGTAAGATATTTCCATAAGCCCATATGTATATATTATACATACAACAAACAAACCCCTTTGTAACGGTACGTAAGAACCAAAATGATTTATTACGATAACGGTTATTTAGAAAATAAGAATAAATTTGAACCCATGTGTTAATACTCCAAAAAGAAGGTTGAAAACACGGTTGATCTATCATCGAAAAAGTATTCGGAAGGAAGACCAGTCAAGGGTAATCTCTCTTACAAATTCTCTAATGGTGCGAACGTGACTTTTAAAGGAAATTCTAGCGATAAAGTGCGATAGTCCTTAAATATTTGATAGACAATTTATTTTAGTAGAATATCGATAACATTGGCAATTCCAAAAAAATCATCTTAAAATAATATGAAATGTAAAATGTCACTTCTTTAGAGGTAACTAGTGACTCACTCTCGTTCTGCTCGGGATCGTCCCAGTAAAGATTTCTTAGAGATGTGATATTTTCAAACCGTAGAAAAAATCCTATAACTTAACCCAGATAGCTAACATCACAAAAATGAAAAATAATACGGTTTAATATATCATTTAATATTTTATTAACATTCTTAAAGCCAAAAGTAATTATAAAAAGCTATATCTGGGAATATTTATAACGAAAATTTACCACTAAAATGACAAAGTAATAAAATTGACAAAGAGCGAGTCTAATACCCTTGTTATGGAGGGTCTTTTTTATTCGTTTTAATATTAAAAAGTCTGTAACAGACTTGTATATGGATGTAATCTTCTCATTATCTATACTAATATTATGAAGCTGAAGAGAATGTTTCTTTGTATTTATTTTAATTAGGTTTGTTACTGGTTAGTATTTTCTATACAAAATTAATTAAATTACATAAAGTAAAATAACACATAACCGATTAAAAGCTAACACGACTTGCAAAATCTTGTGTCCGTCTTCACAACTATTACAATTTCAATATAGCTAGTTATTAGAATTATTGATTAAACTTTAAATAAAATAAATAATCCAAATAAAAAATAACACCTTAATAATTATAATTAATTGTATTAATATTTATAATTTATAATATATAAATATTTAAACAATGATAATCAAATCAATGATATCAGGGCGATTAAAAAGTAACTATTGCAATTTATTTTGTATTTTTTTTCTTTTACGCGCTAATCTTTGGAACTACCAGTCATATTTGTAAGTGAATTAAACTTTTTACATTCCGTAACTTTCGAATTTATAAGAGTAGGTAGCCTAACCCCAACTTCGCTAGGGTCCATCTCTGGGAAAAACAAATTATACCACGGCAACATACATTTTTCCGGGATACAATATTATCTTTGTACCAAAGTTCCGTTCATTATAGTTATTTATAATATATTATTCCATCTTAATTGGCTCGTTAATTAACGTATACATAATAAATTCTTGAAACATGCTCTTATTAAATCAATAACTGAAGCAAAACACTGCTCTTTACTAGATATTAATTAACGAAAAATATGTTTATAATTTTTTGTGTCCTTTCATGGATGTTTATTTATTTATTAATTAGGTTTATTTACAATCACTTACAATAATACACACAAGTTTAAAAATAAAAGTAGAACTAAGAACTAGGAACTAAATGTAGTGATTAATTACAAATTAACACAGCATGCACATAAATTAAGTGTTATAAAAAATATTAAACAAACTACCTACATTTAGAAGTAAAACATATTTTTTTTAATAAATCACTGAAATAAGTACATAGATACATTAATTTAACTAGTACAACATTATTTACGACTGTGAATTTTGGTGTGAATAGATTTACGAAATTTGGCCAAGGAATTAGCAAATATGTCGACGTCTGTGCTATAAGAATTTAGAATTTTACATAACCGTGGGACTGGGGAATTGGCACCAAGGATGGTTCGACGAAGTGGAGGACAAAGTGGAGTAATAGGATTGCGTGGAATTCTTACTGGAACTCTTAGGCTAAATTTATTTAGCAATTTGGGACAGTCAATAAAGTTATGTTAATGATTTATTGTTCGTATTTTCTTTTTAGTACCTTTATGTGTTTACAAAACGCTATACAGAGTTGTAAATTAGAGCAATGAAATAAATAAATTATTAAAACATATTTTTTAATAAATACGAATAAGCTCATGGGGATTTCTATTAATACATATTTCTTATTTCTGTAAATAAATTTCTCAACAGACTTTGTAAACCTTTCATTATAAAAATAAATATCTAAATATATAAAACAAAAGTCGCGTTAGATACACCACTTATAACTAGAGAAAGAATGGATAAATTTTCGTGATTTGATTTCATCAAAAGCAAAACCTTATTTTATTATAAGAATTGGTCAAAATCTTTGGTACTCCGAGATACACGAAACAAGTTCATAACATACAAATTACCTATATGTATACAGTATTCACTGAATTTCCTTATTCTTATAAGATTAGTAAAAATAAAAAATACACAACAAGCGCGAGTTGCACTCGCGCCTACGTAGCTACATAAAATATTTTTATTTAGATTCCTATCAACTGTATGCAGAACTATAAAACAATAGGTTTGGAATGATGATATGAATGATGAATAAACTTGTAAAAGAATACAAAAGCAAGTGCATGTTGTATTGCTGTCTTGAAGCAATTTTTATAGCTTTTAAAATTAACAGTAATTTAATTACTTGTTTGATTGCAGTTAAATACATATTCTAATTTATTACGTATAAAATAGAATCATTCATTTACATAAGAACTATATTAGATTTTTGGTACCAACGTTTCTATGTACATGTTAAGCGTAATTCCACTGTTGAAATCGGATTTAACGTTTCCTTCGCAACAAAGTTTAGAATAATGTACTTATTTCCTACGGTACCGGAGAAAATACGCCTTCAGGAAAGCTTTTAAAATACACTTTACATACATAATTGCTTCCTCTTATGTATATAGTATTTATATATATATTATTCCTGGTGTTAGTTAGCAATTTGAGATAATGATTAAAATAAACAAATAGTCTATGCAACTTTGCCATTTTACGTTTTATTTTTTGAAATCATTTTGTGCTTTATGGTTATAATTATAATACATACTGTTTATTACATCTTATCCAGCGAAAATATATAATATGATAATTTAATTTCAAATATCCAATATTCGCTTAAATCTAAGCAAGGACTTTTTATCAGATTGATTCAAAATCACTTAGCATGAAAAGCACTTTGTATTTATATAAACGGACGTATAACAAAAACTTTTATTTTTCCTATAATTCAGCATTTTTTATCTAAAACACTGTATACGAGTATACAATAAAATACTTCGCTTTAAATTTAAACCTTGGGTTGAAATGTTTAAAATAGTACGAGTAGTTTAGTTAAAAGTGGTAGTAAAATCCGTCCGTTTTCATCAACTCTCTTTCGTTTATTCAACTTTTATAGCATTCTAAATATATGTACTTAGAACATATCACTTTAATTAATCTTGTATAACGTATAATTTTACTAAAAATGGCTTATACAAAACTCTTCTTAAAAACAGTAATTTGTGAAAATGTGTATTCATACTAAAACAAACATGTAATATGATATACTAAATAATTAATAGTAAATTACCCTTAATTATAGAGCGTGCCTCAACAATAACTTTCATGCCTGCCTTTTAAATGAATGAATGAATGAATGAAATGTTGCAGAAGTAAAATTAAAATAAAGTGTTATATGCATCAATAATCAGTATACAAGTAGATTGATTTATTGTTCGTTGTTCCCAATCTGGGATTTGAACTCGCTTCACTTGGTATTAAAAAGGAGCACGTAACCACTGGACTACCACTACCTTTGTATATATATTTAGTAATAGAAATGTATTCAAATCACAATATTGACTATATTTATTTTATTCTACTAATAAATATAACAACCCAGCGCTCAGACAGAAGAAGTAACTTCAAATAACCCACAATAAGTATGATGTAGACATCATACAAGATTCATTAAAGGTCAGTTTAACCATCGTGGCTTTACGTCTCATTTGAGCAAAGCGTTTCATTATTCGTCCTTGCTTATTCAAACGAGCTCGGACATAGTTAGTGTGTGTGATGCTGCTTGCACAGACATATATTTCAAAGAAATAGCATTAAGCATTTTTATTTAATATCTTTAATATTATTAACTTGAAGTAAATTAAAGTAATAAATTACATTAAGTGGTTTCCATAACAGAATACTGGAAATGCCAACTAATACATGTACATTACATATAATATATGCAGAACTACGTTCAATGCGTTTTTTGCGTACGATTTCACGTACTTTTTTGTCCTGGCGTTAAATAGTTCTCATAGAATATCCTATAACGATTTTGCAAAACAGATGTAATCACTACATAGTATAAAACAAAGTCGCTTTCTCTGTCCCTATATCCCTATGTACGCTTAAATCTTTAAAACTACGCAACGGATTTTGATGCGGTTTTTTTAATAGATAGAGTGATTCAAGAGGAAGGTTTATATGCATAACTAGCGGATCCCGCGGCTTTGCCTGTGCTAACTCTAGGGAAGAGCCCTAGCGAAGCGAGGGCGAGTCGCTAGTTTATACTAAAAGGTAGCATTTTCAAATTATAACGTGTTACGAAAATGTATGTAACAATAAAGCTGAATAATAGAAAAACGGACACATTACGCAGATTCCACGTGTATTATCCTGTTATCTAAGGACTAAACGTTTCGCAAAGTTATATACGAATCGCGACATATTTAAAGCAATATTACTCTTATGTATTTTGCTATAAGGTTTAGTTGGGCTTGCTTGGGTGACACATTGTATACGCCTTGATTAAATTTGCATTAGTTTACTTGTGCTTAAAGCCTACGGTTTAAAACTATACGTTGTAAGCAAAATTTCAGCATATGGCAGACCTTTGTTAGATATAAAATTTATTTATTAGACATGGGTTAATTATTAACTTGTCAATGTGAAATATTTATGGTATTTTCATAATATGTAAGTAAATTGGAATAGTAATGATTATTTTACAATGAAAAAGAGAGTTAGTATTGTAAATAAATTTTAGGGTTCGTTGCATTTACGTAATAAATGTAACTATGTAACTAATGTAATAGAACAGCAACTAATATTACAAAATGGCAGGGGTCATACTAACCCTTAAGAGAGCATTATATTAATAAATTACGGCGACAAAACCGTGTTCAAAAGCTAGTTTTATTATGAATTCTTAAGATAAAAATGATTTCTAACTTTATTAACAATTAAGCAGCTGTATAACTTCACCAAGTGTAATTTAAACTTACGCTATACATTTAGGAGAGTCATAAATGATTAGTGTAACATATTGTTGACTAACTTCTGCCTATCTGCGTGATAACTATACTTACCCAATAATACATTTAATTTTAAACTTTCGTTCTTATATTTAAATACTTAAAGCCAAAAATAAATGGTGATATTTAATTTAGGACTAAGGAGATGGAAAAGTTTCTAAAATCTATTTTACTTTAAAGCTCATAATTTTTGATACTTATAGAAGTTCTGATAATATAAAGTCTAAGAACCTCACGACGGTGGTGTGAAAGGAATGCGTATGTATTATACATACACAGTATATATAGCATATATGCATCATGAGTTCTATGAAAAATAGAAAAAACAAAATTACTGTGCAATGTAGAACTATATAAATAATTTAGGCCCATTTGAAATCTAACTTGAAAATAGAATAACAACAAAGCTTTAACTATCTAAATAAGATTTTCATTACATATGCTTGTAAACAAAGCCCAGAATAGTGTATACATAAACGCATTGTTTTCCTCGAGTTAGAATTTTAAAGAAAATAATACAAAAGGGGCTCTAAGTGCAGTAACATTTTAACCACGATGTATTTTAAAGCCAGCAATCTTACACTAGAACATTTTAATTACATACATTTGTTTTTCGCTTTAACTTGTAGCATCATCATATATAGACCAACTAGAGTTTTGCCCAAAATAATTATTTATTAACAACAAAACTCTAAAAATAACTATATAATACTATTTATATGTACATCTGTAGGTACGTTCTTCTATTTAATACTTATCACTCGTGGCTTGCCACAATAAAATTGAACTTTTTTTATTATATAGTTTGATTTTATTTAGTTTATAAGATCCAAAATTCATATTTCTATACTATTTAATACGTAGTAATAAAACAATCTTTGTATTTTATTTTAATGAAACCGTGCCATTCAACAAAGCTAGCATAGCTATGTAATTGATAAGTTATTACCACTCACAGTTGCAGTCCAGCAAAGGCAAACTTTGTCATTGACATCGTTCGTTGTGGCGTTTACACTGATTGCACCCACATGTTTGTTCCACAAACACCCCCGTTCAAACTGTTCGGCAGTTAATATTTGACTGGCAAAAACTAAATGTTTGGAATTTGATTTTACATCTCTCTTCTATTTAAAAGCCAGTACATATACGTCAAAATTACTGTATATACCCATCACTTGTTAGCTAGCCCGATTTTATTCAGCATTAAATTATACCACTTTTTTAGCTAGCGTCATGATTCCACTACCAGTTGGAAAAGAAGAAGTCTCATCTGAGAGGTACTGGCGTAAGAAACTCAGCGGAAATAATGTTATTATTTTGTTTTAATCTGTTTTTTTTTGTACAATTTAAGAGGAGACAAGAGAATACCCTTTATTATTAAAAACAATACAACATAAAATCGATTGAAAATGTACTAAGTATCACAAAACAGCAAAAAAAAGTTTTCACGAATTAAGAACTTCGCCGTATTTTTAAGTCAATTCAAAATCCATTTGAGTAACAGCTTCGTCTTGTTAATAGTTGAAAATAAAAAGAGCTACGATGCCTTAGCATAGAATATTTAGTTCCTTGATTAAAATCCAGATTTTTCATCAACTTCGATACAAAGATACTTTTTGAAAGTAAGAATTATACAAGCATCCCAAACTAAGTAAAAGAGATTATTGCCTTCAAGAGACTAATAAATGAAAAGTTTATTTAGTTTCATACGAAGTGGTTTTTCGCCTACCAACTTTGGTTTGACCTACTAACTCAGGAAGTCTAAGATATTTCTTAGCTCAGTGTCTAATCTCTACTACTCAAAGGAGCAATTAGAATCACTCTCTTGAATACCTTTACATCATTTGCCACCAATATATACATTATAGATAGCTTATATTAGATGTTTGTATAGTGTAATACAAAATTTATTCAAGTTTTATTAAGTTTTAGTATAAGTCGTTACTTAAAAATTATGATGTAAATAATTTTCAACTACCTTTTTGTAATTCTTTTAAGAAAAAAAGCATCTTTAAACCGAAATACATATAATACATTTATATTATGTAACTAGCGACTGAACTTGTCTCGAGTTCAGGTACCTGAGATGGACAGACGGACAGACTGACATACAAAAATTTTAAAACTATACATTCGGCCTCGGTATCGAATAATAACTAATTTAGTAACATTTTTTATTAAGAAATATAATAAAAACTATATTACAAGACTTAATAAAAAAGATCACTAAAACTAAACGAACAGTTTAAGAAACAACCTCATTTGGAGTTGCAAATATTATATTATATGAATTTATCATTTGAAATTCATAGACGTCTATCCTTTTGACCTACATTTAAGCTTAACTTAATTGCTAAGACTTCTCAACATGAGCATTTATAGTCCTTGTCGGACTTGAGTTGCCACGAGAGTTTTGTGCTAGATTGTGCCATGTAAATAACTGTTGCTTAAGTAGTTTTCCATTGTTTTACCATGAGAGAATTTAAAAATAGTCAATAAAAGCAATTTCTCGATTTAAAAGAACATATATTTGAAGAAAAACGTAAGTCTTACATTAATATTTTATATCAACATAATAGATAATCTACATAAAATCTTACAAGAGATAAAGGCTTTGACGTTATATACCTACGAGTATATATTTATTAGCGCTATTATTCATAATAACACGTTTTAAAATTAAAACAATGATAACGTATGAAAAATGAAAACAAGTATACAGAGGAGTAAACTTTTAATATCATAAATAATCTTTGTCAAACGAATCTCATCATTTCATTCATCCAAGTGATAGATTATTAGTTTAACCGTATTGATATCAGGAGAACCGCAAGCAGCATGCGGCTTAAACCACCAAACCACTATTATTGGGGAAACTAGATAATAAGCCCAGCCTAAATAAATTTAACCTACAAACGTGAAGTGTTAATAACTAATAATCTATTATGTAATTTACATACATGGTATTCTTGCAGAATTATCTTCGTTGTCGGTTGAACAATATAACAAAATTATATTTTTTGCAAAATAATTATGTTGGAAAAATAAAATAGAAAAGTTTGTTATGTGAAAAGTAATTTAAACAATAATTTAATGTATTCAGCCCTTTTTAACGTCCCAATGTTCAGTATAAGCCTCCCTTCAATACGAGAGGGATGACCATAATCCATGATCTAGTGCGAGTTGGTGAAATTCACATGTCTGTCGAAAATTTATAAGGTTTTCCCAGACAGAGAGGTTTACTTACGAAGTTTTCCTTCAACGTAAGACAAGTGGTAGTCATGTTAGAGATGATTCGCACATGAAATATCAGAAGTGCGAGACCCGAAATCGAACCCGCATTACTCCGTTATTGAAGTAAGCGTGTTACCACTGGGCTATCAATAATTTGATATATAAGATAATTATCCAAATCACGCTTACATGCATCGCTTATAGCTTTATGCAAAAAAGTTTCCTAACTCTGTGTCATTACATAAAATATATTTTGTTGAGTAAATACCAAATTGACAAATCAATATGTATTGTCGTATGTAAAACCCCATATATTGCTGGAATACAATTGTACAGTTTGTTTGACCTGAAAACGGTCATGGGCGTATTGACCGACTTAGCATATCGAATTTGGTATTTGTTACTGCAATGAACATTCTCTACATAGAGAATGTAAGTTTTTTTGTTATTTTCCTTCGTATTATTTTAATACCTAAATTCTACCCTTTCAGGTCTAAATTTTGGCTTTCAGCCAGTATCTATAGTATAAATATATGATATTGTCGAATAAAACCTATCTATATAAAATCATTCGAGATTTATTCATAAAAGTTCATTTCAAGTTGTAACCTTATAAATAATAAGAATATTAAGAAATGAATGTAAAATTTGACCTCATTATTCAGTCTGAATAAGTATAATAATATTCAATCCATAATACGTCATCGCGTTTTATTAAAAGCTTCATCAGACAATGTCTGCTCACATTAATGTCTTAGCTAAGAGAATCTAGACTAAGGATGACTCATCTCAGACTAAGATTCTAGTACTTCGTTTCAATATACTACTAACAGTACAATAATTTATATTGACTATGGCACTAAATCATAGAGATCATAATATTTGTAAAAGTACTTGTGATATTACTGCTTAGTATACCCGGTGTCATTTCTACTGGTATAAAGGAAAGCATGTTAATGCCTTTATTTTGTACCCAACAAAATATCTATGTCATTCTCTTCTCTCTCGTAGAAACTTTTATCCCTTAATTAATCGTTATTGGATAAATTTTCAAGAATACTCCTTATATAGAAATATGTTACACGAGTTCGTATATGAATATATACGAACTCGTGTAACATAATATGCGACTGAAATATTTTTAATATATAATTTAACAGTAACAATAAAATTTGTTTAACAGGTGGTGTTATCTATAGTATTTTAAGAATTGCTATTTCACTTTATACTCTCTAGAAATACAATACATTTTAGCATTATTTAATGAAAAATCCAGAAATATTAAAGAAAAGTTAATCTGAATCAAATTACACATAATGTAGTAATTAAGCTATTTTTTTTATTTCAACTTTGCTTTTTCTTATAGAGTTACAAACTCTTTTCGTTGATGTATTTTCTCTTTTATTATCTCTCAAAACATTTATAACAAAAATATATTTATAAATACTTTTCGAACAAATTATTATCTTTTTCACTTGACTTACTTGATTTTTTCAGTAAATATTAATATGTATTTGTATGACTAGAATGTGAATATATGAATATTATCGTATCTTTATTTAATATAAACAAATCCCTACGTTCGAACAGTGTTTACTTTCAAAGCATAACCACTCTGTATTCTGTGTAATGGTACAAAACGGAGGGTATATCATATATAATACAATTTCCCTTTTCGTTCAATAATGAAGCAACCGTAAGACCGATATCGTTACAAATTATTTTATATAACTTTATGTAAGAGTATTTTGTTGCAGATAAGCTATGAAATAAGCGTAAGGAATATTCATACCATGTTCTATAAACGCGGCCGATGTCGCGCGTCAATAAGAATATCCATCAACTGCGCGTTTTCTATAATACGGCTCTATTTGGACCAAATTTTGTATTTAGATAAGGTTCTTTCTTCAAAGTTTATCCTTGCCTTTTACAAGAGTTCATACTACAATAAGTGGCCTTGAATAAGCAAAATAATGAAATTAAGTAAGAAACAGACTTCATCGTAACACGAAAAAGCAAATGTATTTTCATAATCAACGCGACCTGAACGGTTAGCGATCTCTATGAAAGAAATTTTGAAGTCCTAGTATACAAAAATAGATTTTAATTATTAATATAATGATTAACTTTAAAAATTTCTATGATATTACTGAATAAAAACATTAATTACTAATTGATATAAAAAATAATAGAAATAATTAATTTTATTATAGTCTTATATTTAACATAAAATTGCTTTTAGCGATGAGGCCGACTTCTTCGTGTGTAGTTTTGTTTGTATTATTGGTCAACAATAAAGAGTAATTGATAAATTGCTCGCATGAAATTATTCAGTAGAATTAATTATAAGCTATTTAGGTAAAGCTCTAAGAACCAATTCATGTATTTGTACGCCGCGTGTATAATAGCATATTTCGTCGCTTTCAGTGTACATGAATGTAATATATAAATATTTAGAATGGTAAAACCTATTTCATTTATATTTGCTTAGTAAACGAGAGACGTAGCTTGAACTATTTTCTGTTAGGATACCTACTCCAACATTTTTATCTACTATCAATAATTATTCACCATAGTCCTACACTGAACTAAAAAAACATTTCATAAAAACGAATTACCTAGATAAAGTTAGTTATTGTTTGATACCGTTCTGTTTACAGATATTGGATATAAATACACATTTTTTATGCATAAAGTTAATGGTTACAAGGATTAATAAACATTGTGAAATATGTAACTTTGATTAAAAGACTCGGTTTAAATGACTATAATATGTTATAAATTGAAAGTAAAGTTAAATATAAGAAATCTTTAATAGTGAATAATCTCGGAAGCCCCAGAAACGATGGTCGCTCAGGCTAAATCGTACATATGCCGCGTAAGAACCGCTATTTAGCACCTATTGTCTTGTCCTTACTGCAATGCAACGAAAGACCTAACTCTAGATATTATACAAACCGTATTTCAAATATAAATCTTTAAACTAATATTGTGATAATATAATTAGCCATTTAGTCATTTAAGGCGAATACATATATTTTAATTCTCAAAATAAAACCATCAAAATCTGTTTTTCAGTTCAATATTGATTGTAAGTCACTTCGGCTAAGCCAGTACGTGTTAATAAGATGTTTAACTATTTGTCCATCCGTCTATCTTAAATAATAAAAAAGTTACCAAAATTTTTATAAATTTCACTTAAGTCTATAAGATAATATTAGCTAAGCTACATCAGATGAAGTGGCCGCAGTTGTTTCTCAGCACTATAAAGAACGTATAAAAGCTTGAGTACAAGAGTACAAGCACTATATATTATTAATGCAGGTGTAAATCTTCCATTTACGAGATTCGACACATCAACAAGAGCACGTTGCCTTAAAATATTATAACAGATGCAGATATTATGTAACATACATAAGGTAATTTATTTAACAACCAGTTTCCTTCAATGGCTTATTGTTAACTCGTTTTACACTACGATAATAATTTGTTAACTATTAAACATAATATTATTATTCTGTCAATCACCTAGACAGACATGTACTAAACCGTAGTTTAATTCAAATTAACAACTACAATAATATTATTATTATTGAAATACTCTCACTTTATTTTTGAAAAGTGTGCAACTATCTTCACAAAGTAATTCAAAGAATGAAAGTAGTAAAACATCTTTCTTGTTGAATCGGTTTTATTTCTCCGACTTGACGTGGTTTGTGTAAGTTACCATCTGCGCACTTAGATTTTATATTTTAAGAGACAATGCAATGATACTTCTACACAATTGTCTAATTCTCTATAATAAAACACCTAGCTTTCTATCATATATGAATATTGGTAATAATATTACAATAAGTTACTTTTATGTACTCATATACCTAGGTACATAGTACATATATGTATATGCAATATACATATATAGTAGGTATATATAATAAGATATTTTAATAATTTATTGAATGTTTTTCAGCAAATTTTTCACAATTCTGAAGCTAATCTAAGCTAATATCCGAGAATACTTTCATCCTAGAATACTTATTATTTTAATAAATGCAATTTTTAAGAGAGGCAAAATATAAAGGGATGAAGAAGACAATACAGTAAATGATTTATCACTCAGTTACTAGCAATATTTCAATTTAATTTGCATACTAATCCTGGTTAATTAATTTATAGTGCTATTTATTAAATGCATAATAGGCTACAATTTGCTTCAACGAATCTAAAAAAACTTTACGAACAAAACAAAATTTGTATCTGAGTCTTTCTCTTACGTTTGTATTTTGTTATGTAGCAACATATCGACATTTTAGATTTTTTGGCTGACATTAAATAGAAAATTATTACTATGTAATAGTCAACTACCAAAATCCAAGCTGTTAGTCTTACTAAACAATTCAATAAGAACTAGGCACGACTCGGGTTTCGAACCCTGGAACTCGAACTCCATATTATGTACAACCGTACGTGCTAGCCGCTACATCAGCGATTTTATAATAATAAATTAATGTAATTACATATTTAGCCTTAGCTATAATTACATCTTCTTTGAATTATTAAGACTATTAAGAAGAAAATTGTTCAAACAAATGTTATTTTTAAAATTGTTATTTTAAATAATCGCAGTTACTGAATAATTCATCACTAAGCTCGAAAATTATCGTGTTCCCTCATTTCGACGCAGCATGGCGTCTAAAGTAAAAATTTATAAGATATTCTGACTGGTTTTTAGTTAAAAATTTGATGGTCCTCAAACATTAATTTTGTTTTAAAACGTAATTTCACAACAATTGTACTCACAGATAATGTTGATTTAAAATATGAGTGTTTATAATAATTTAATTCTCACTATTTTATATTTACATACCTTAATATTTATATCTCAGGCAGTGGTAGCCCAGTGTTAACGCTCCCTTGAATAACCATGTAATGCGGGTTCAAATCTGGGTATCGCACCTCCAATATTTTCATGTGAGAATCATTTCTTACATTATTACCACTTACCTAACGATGAAGGAAAAACAGTGGGACATTAAAAAGGGCTGAATATTTATTTGTATAGAGAAAACATCCCTGTCTAACAAAATAACTTTAAAAGAATACATTTTGAGATTCCATTAAAAAATAAATTGAATCACCTTTTCATTACGAAAATAATACTTCTGAATATTTTTTTCTTTTTACGACATTAAAATCTTTAAGTTCACAAAGATGTTACTTATAATTGGATTATCTCGCTAGATAAAGGAAGGTTAAAGGTAAATTCTACGAAAGTCGGTCGATAGAATTATATTTTCTTTTTTTTGTAAAAAAAAACAATTTGTAAGTATAAAAGGTGTATTTTTCATAAATGATACCGCTTTTACTGGTAATTAACTACTGAATAAGGCCACGAAAAGTCAAAAGCGTTATTAGTAACCTAATATCTCCACAGATATTTTAAATAGTAAATTTTGCTTTTAAAATTAGATTTAGCCCAAACAAATTACGACCGAAATATTTTAGTAACATTTTGTTTAAAATATACAATACAGTAACGCAAATGACTGCTTCTTAAAAGGATTTTTGTATAAAGCAAATGATAAATAAAAATCTTTATTAAAATAAAGGTTTTTCAGAGTCAATTTTAAGGATTTTAGTAAGGGACTGTAATTAAGAAAATAATTAAAGTGTTTTATAAATATTTTGTTTTTATTATTTTTACATTGCAAAAAGTTCGTTTAAAGTCTGAAGATTCTACGCGACTTGTGAATTTATGCCAATATACAGAGTTAGCAGTACTTAGCGCTCTATTCTGTCTTATAATCCACAATAAATGAAAAAAGGTCTGGATGAAAAAATATATCTTTATATTTCATGAATGTAATTTAACGTAAAAAAGTTTAGTTTTGACATATTTGAACTTCTTTACAAAATGAATCCATCTTTCATCAGAATTTTAGCTAATAAAAAGGACTATAAATCTTCTTGATAAAGTAGCGGTAATTCGATGGCTAGTAGTCAGTCCCTACAAAGGATTTTCTTTACGGGCAATAGCTTTCTCAGCAGACGCGTAATATTTTCATCAGATATTGCTAGAACGGCTTTAAAAATGAACTTAGGCCTTTCTTAATACTTCGTAAAACTTGTGTAAAACAGCTTAAAATGTATGTTAAAACTTCAATAAATAACTTTATAGCCTGTACGTTTGAAAAGAAAATATAGTTTTTGAACGACTTTAAATAAAAGTACTCAAAATTTATAAATTTATTGTATAAATTTATCTATACTATATACTATATTACTATATACTATATTACTATATTACTATATATATACTATATTACTATATACTATACTATAAGCCACATTATTGCTGAGTGTCATAGGTTATATAAAAAACCGAAAAATAAAAAGGCTTTTACGTGGTAAACCGTTTTGCAAAGTGAATCGGAGATAAAACGGTCGAATGAAACCGTTTCTTACGAACGCTGCCTTAACTATGAAAGATATATTTTTGAGTTCTAGAGAAAAAATGTGGAGCTTAAAAATGCCTACAAAAAAGTCAACGACAGCATATGTCTAACTTTTATATTTAAGTTACAAAAAGTAGTTTTTTTAATAATCATCATCATCAACAGCCTTTTGCAGTCCACTGCTGGACATAGGCCTCCCCCAAGGCGCGCCACTTCTTCCTGTCAGCTGCCGTTCGCATCCATTCGATGCCGGCATGGCTGCGCAGGTCGTCTTCCCATCTCGCGGGTGGGCGTCCCACGCTACGTTTGCCAGTACGCGGTCTCCACTCAAGGACTTTCTGGCTCCAACGTCCATCAGTCCTTCTGCAGATGTGGCCTGCCCATGTCCACTTCAACGTGCTAATCCGAAACATAATGTCGGTCACTTTGGTTCTCTGACGGATATGCTCATTTCTGAGGTGGTCCATCAGAGAGACTCCGAGCATCCTCCGTTCCATAGCACGCTGAGCGACCTTGAACTTGTGGGCAAGCCCTGCCGTGAGTGTCCACGTTTCAGCACCGTAGGTCATAGCGGGGAGCACGCACTGATTAAAGACCTTGGTCTTTAATGATTGCGGGATAGGCGACGTGAGGACCTTCCTCAGCTTTCCGAATGCTGCCCATCCTAGCTGAATTCTTCTATTGGACTCCTTTTCGAAATTGTTTCTGCCAAGTTGAATTATTTGGCCCAGGTAAGTGTACTCAGAAACAACCTCTAATGGGGAGCCTTCGAGCATCACCGGTCTCGGAAGGGCATGTTCATTGAACATGATTTTGGTTTTATCCAAATTCATCCCAAGACCGATATTCCTAGAAGCAGCGTTCAGATCAGACAGCATTCCCTCCAAATCCTCCAGCGATTCTGCCGTGATGACAATATCATCAGCAAACCTCAGATGTGAGATGTGCTCGCCGTTTATATTGATTCCCCGCCCAGTCCAGTCCAGCGTTTTGAAGACGTCTTCCAGTGCATTGGTAAACAGTTTCGGGGATAAAACATCCCCCTGTCTAACACCTCTTTGCAACTGGATAGGTCTCGTCTGGTGGTCTTGGAGCTGGACGGTCATCGTCGCGGTCTCATAAAGGCATCTCATCACGCTGATGTACCGCCAATCAATTTGGCATCGCTGTAAGGATTCAAGAACAGCCCAGGTTTCAACCGAATCAAAAGCTTTCTCGTAGTCCACAAACGCGAGGCAGAGAGGTCGGTTGTACTCTTCGGTTTTTTGTACAACCTGCCTCAGCGTATGTATGTGGTCCAGAGTGCTAAATCCGCGGCGAAACCCGGCCTGCTCTGGAGGTTGAAAGGCATCTAACCTTGGAGAGATCCTGTTGGAGATGACCCTAGAGAACAACTTATACACGTGGCTCAGGAGCGATATCGGTCTGTAGTTCTTCAAAAGGGTTTTGTCCCCTTTCTTGAAGAACAGTACGACCACGCTCCTGCTCCAGCTTTCGGGAGTTCTTCCAGAGAAGAGGGAGGTGTTAAATAGTCTCTGGAGTTCCTTCAAGATTGGCTTACCGCCAGCCTTTAGGAGCTCCGAGGTAATACCATCTTCTCCTGGAGCTTTTCCGTTTTTAAGTTGCTCCAGGGCCATCTCTATCTCATCCAAGGAGATGTCAGGCAGGTCCTCCGTGAAGTGGCGTGTTAATGTGGCTCTTGGATCTGCAGGGTCGGCATCTGTTCTCTTTCGGTGCGAACGGTACAGTCGGCAATAGAAATCTTCAATCTCGGAGAGAATCTCTGGCTTTGAGGTGACCATGCCTCCACTAGCATTCCTCAACTTCGTGAGGTGGCTGCGTCCGAGGTTTTGGGCAAATACGCGTACCCCGCGGTTCCGCTCAATCGCTTCCTCGATGAGGAGCGTATTCGAGCGCCGCAGGTCACGCCGTATTGCTTTCCTGATTTCCTTATTCCGCGCCCTTTCCTCCGAAGGAGTAGCCAGTGGAGTTTCTCGTCGAATCCTCATCAGCTCAAGAGTCTCGTCCGAGAGTTTTGATTTCTTGGTGGCCGTCCGCTTCCTGCAGAACTTCTTGCCCTCGCTGCAGATAATTTCAGCCACATTATCGAGGTCCTGGTCAATGTCGCAAGCCGTGTCCAGGGCGGCGAATCGGTTTTGTAGTTCCAGTTGGAACTTTGTGGAACCCGTTGCCACTTGCAACCGTTCTGGTCGGAGCGTAGACTTCATCAGACGAAGTCTTTCCAGCTTCAAATTTATATTCAGGGTGCCTCGGACCAGTCGGTGATCACTACCGGTTTTAAACCTGTTGACCACCGAGACATCCCTGAATATGCGCTTCTTGTCCGTCATGATGAAGTCTATCTCGTTTTTTACCATACCGTTGGGACTTTCCCAGGTCCACCTCCTCTGGGGCTGCTTCTTGAAGAAACTATTCATCAAGTATAGCCCCTGGGATTCAAGGAATTGGACCAGCATGTGTCCCCTCGGATTACGGTTGCCTAGGCCATAGGGTCCTACGACCGATTCGCCGCTCATCTGATTTCCGACTTTTGCATTGAAGT
This sequence comes from Boloria selene, assembly GCA_905231865.2. Lineage (NCBI taxonomy): Eukaryota > Metazoa > Arthropoda > Insecta > Lepidoptera > Nymphalidae > Boloria > Boloria selene. The sequence continues at coordinate 4,682,319 of HG993147.1, forward strand.
CCCCCATAACAACGTTGTAGTGGGCCTTGGTGGTGGTGTTTAAGGCTCGCCCTATATCTTCATATAGGGCTTCCACTTCGTCATCCGGTTGTGCCGACGTGGGCGCATATACCTGAATCACCTTGATTTGGTACTTTTCGGTGAGTTTAAGTACGAGGTACGCTACCCTTGTCGATACACTGGAGACTTCAACAACGTTGTTACAGAGGGCTTTATTGACCAGGAAACCTACGCCACCTTGGGATTTGCGGTCTCCTTCCCGGAAGTAGAACATATGGCCAGAGCTCAAGGTTATGCAGTCCTCCCCCTCTCTTCGGACTTCGCATAAACCCAAGATGTGCCACCGTATCTTGCTCAGTTCTACCTCCAGTTCGGACAGATGTTCGTCTAGCCGGAGACTGCGTCCATTAAACGTCGCCAGGGTCAGTAGTTTTGGTGACTCGGTCCGCTTCTGGAGATTCTTCGCACCCCTGGCACCGCTGTTACCCCGACCGTCACCGTGGCCGGGAACAGCGGCGCCGCCAGGAACTCGGGGCCTTCCATTTTTGGATTGCTGCATGGGGGGTTATTGCCTATACTCACCACGCTGGGCAGGCGGGTTGGTGAGCGCAGTGCCATTAGGTTTTTGAACCAGTGAGGCTGCTGCCCCTCACTGGCTAGAATTTAGCGCCTTATGGCTTTTACTGGTGGTTATACCGCCATCCGTCGGTTGGATTGCCACAAGGTTCTATTTTGTGACCCATCCTGTTCCCTTAGTAGACTCTTACTACACCCACGGGATGAGAGGGGGGAGCAGTATTCTTGATTGCCGCTGCTCCACAGCAATAAATAATTTAATTTTTAATTTTTAATATTAATAAAATAATTTAAATTATTTAAACACTCTGTACTAAAAAAAGATTATTAACATTATGCCCAGCGAAGTGGGCACGGGTCAGCTAGTAGTATATATTTAGTGATATGTTCGTGAGCTGCTAATCAGTTTTCTTAATTTATTGATAAGAAAGTTTTACGAAATTAAAGTCCCTCTATTAAAAAAGTTATATGATTTATTTTTACATATAATGTAGTCAGAGTACTTACATTTGTAAAAAATAATAATAGCTACTATTATTAGGTTGTTCAATTTGTACAAGAATATTCTACTATTTGGAATAACTCCTAAAATTCTATAAAAATAAATAAGTCGGATCCGGAAACAGATCATTTTCCATCTGTTTAATATTCAAAAGTAGTATACATTATTCGGTATCTTATTAGAATAGAATTTAAAAATATCGTATTTCAATGTCGTTCAGTTGCAAAGCGGTACTTTTAGCAGGCGGTAGTACGTCGTATTATGCGTAACAGCTTTTTATTAGTTTTTACTTCAAATATTTTTAGTCACAAAACTTATGATGCCTGTAATAGTGTCCTAAAACTAAAGTTAAGAAATTAATAATGTTCTGAAAATGACTATAATGTATGTATTATATGTATTAATTAATATACATATATTTGTATTATAATTTAATAAGCCTTAATATATTTTCGAACACATTATATTCAGCTCGAGTAACTTTCACTTATCAATTTCTAATAAATATCTCTACAATAATATAACGTAAGATATATCTTGTCCACTCGGAAGCTCAATTTTCAAAGCTTTTGAAGCAACTTACTTGGCACTCTCAATATCTTGGACGAGAGCGTGTTAAGCTTCCAGCTTTTATTCGAGAGACCTCCCTTTCCTGGTTATTGCGGAGATATATTCTGTAAGTGCAATTGCTATAGCTACTATTTAAACCCATTTTAAGACTTTACACGATAATTGATTTCAATAAAAATAGTAATCTTTCCTGATTATGTGGTTTTTGTATCCAATACTTGCATTTACCCGCCCATGCTCTTCCAATGGTAGTTCGTAGGGTGAAATCGAAACCTTAATCACTCTACAATAACTACGCTTTTATATTACACTTCTCTTTATAGATTTCATTATCATGGAGATAAAAAAATAAATAAATAATGGACAATTAAACTATAAGAGTTCAACAACTACGACGTAATACAATAAATATTATACACCGTGGTCCAAAATAACGTTGACAAAATTACAAAAATAATATTTTAAAAAAGGAATGCTTTGCGTTCTATTTTGTTTTTGTTAATTCTTTCTTCATTCTTTGGCGCCATTTTAATATAGTTTGTTGGCTAAAAAGTTTTAAAATATTATATTACGTTATGTCAGAGCAGAGTGGAGCCATAATTTCTTTGTACGAGCGTAGAAAACGGCAGTTTGAGATAGTAAACATTCTTGGTGTTACTCGTCAGCTACTTTCTTTAGCAATTAAACGCTATGTTGAGCTCGGCAACATCGGAGACCGTCCTGGGAGAGGACCTAACGGACTGTTCGAACTGCTAGGAACCAACACATTATCAAGCAAAGATTAGTCCGAAATCCACATACCGAGGTGAAAAAAATGTCGCGAGGCTTGGGGATAAATCGCTCCACCGTGCAGCATATAGTGAAATATGATCTCCAATTGATACCATACAAACTCAGAAAAGCGCAATTGCTTACAGAAAAAGACAAAAAAGTTCGCCTCGAGAGATGTCGTTTGCTTTAACAACGCTCCGCTGCTTCGAATTAGAAAAATATCGTATTTTCCGACGAAAAATTGTTTTCGATAGAACAAGCCCATAATCACCAAAATTACAGGATCTGGTCTTCCACTCGTCCTGGAGCTGCTGCAGTCATTCCACATCGCCAAAACGCAAATGAGTATATGGTTTGAGGTGCAATTTGCGCCACTGGCAAAACTCCCCTCGTTTTTGTAGAAAATGGTATAAAAATTAACAAAGTAAATTACCGACGAGACATCCTTGAAACTGTAGTTCTTCTTTGGAGTCAACAGCACTTTGGTAACCATCCATGGATATTTCAACAAGACTCTGCTCCAGCTCACTGGGCTTTAAGTGTTTAACAGTGGTGCAAAAGCAATATCCCTGATTTCATTAGCTCAAAAGAATGGCCACCCTACTCGCTCATCTAAATCCAATGGATAACAGTTTATGGTCAATCTTAGAGGCAAGGATCTGTTCTACGCCTCATAGAACTGTTGATGACCTAAAGGCTACTCTTACACGGGAGTGGGACAAAATATCTGTTTAGGAAGTGCGGAAAATTGAGGAAAATTTTACCATGCGTTTGATACTATGCATTCGCGCTAAAGGAGGTTATTTTGAAGACAAATAGGGATTCTTGTAAAAAATAAGTTGTATTTTTATAATTTATAGCATAATTTCGTTTAAGCTTAAAATTTATAAAATTATTTGAAAAATCACTTGTCAACGTTATTTTGGGCCACCCTGTATATTAGTTAAAAACATACAAAATGTTAACTTATTATATCAATACAATATATAAAACTATGATGACCCAATTTGGTAATAAAATGGATACCTACATTAAACTGTCTTAATATTCATACTCCCATTCTCTTTGTGTTTCAAAGAGCGAGTTTAGTATCTCGACCATAAATATCTTATATACGGATAAACTATGTGTTGTTCAGAAATCTCGATAATATACTTAGTTGCTATATATTGTAAATGATTTTTTTTATTATTTTAAACTAAATTTACTTTAAAAAGTCACGGAATATACAAATGAGGAAGCCGAAAAATAATAATTGCAATAAATGGATGTAGTATAAATAATAATTTAATAATAGTCTTTACGCGAATATTTGACATAATCTTTTCAGTTTTTGTTTTCACGGAATTATTATAATTTTTAGTTCCCAGTGTTAAAATGTTTTACTATACATCAATTATGGTCTTGGAATCTGTCTCGCAAATCTCTCCGAAAAAGCTTTTTATTTAAAATGAATATAATATCTAAAAAAATCATTAATTTATGTATAATTATTTAAGATTACCCATCTTTATTATTACATTCGTAACATTCTATTTGAGTGCCGAAATTTGCAAATCCGTATCATTCCGGTAGCTTTCCGAGGAGGCTTTCACTTCCCTTTGGTAATTCAAAGGCTGAGCTAAATTAAAACCTCGTCAGGTCTCTGTTTAAATCGTCGTCGTGTTTTAATGAAGTAAAACTAGTTTCTGTACTCGAATCTTGAATTTTCTTTAGATTTTCGTAAGCAATGTCAACATTAGTTATTTTTAATATTTTGTATATGACGGCGCCGTCATGTTAGCTTATAAGCAGCACGTGCAACGGGCAAACCCCCACCACTTAATCACTATAAAAGGCGGCACGCAACGTGCCCGGTACTCATTACTTTGACAGCGGTTGCCCGGTGCACATGCTGAGTGATTATAATATCAGTGATATTTGTGATAATTAAATTAATAATTATAGTATAACAATTAATGTTATAATATTAAGATTTTTCAAGTTCTCCAGAAGTGTTGTTTTTTTTAAAAAAAAGAAGATACCTGACCTAACTGCGACATCAGAAGTGGGATCGGATCCGCCCCCACTAAAATCTTCGATTACGACAGACAGTTTGGGGGACCAGATCTCATTATTTTCGTCCGCCATGGAGGCAATTTTTCTACGAATTGCTGATAATATAACAAGCCGTCAATGAGCTCAACCGGCGCTACCCGGCTGGTTTGTTTTGATCCGGATGAAAAGGATGCAGATATTGTTAAATGATGTACTCTGAGTGAATTAATAATAAAACAAACGAAACTGGATGGGGTGCACTTAATTTTGGCACTAACATATTCTCTTAAGGGCCGTGCTGCAATGTGCCTAACCAAGCTACAACCCGAAAAATATCTTGGAGCACTATTAAAGAGATGCTAATATCAACGTTTGCAAAACCCATGATGATGCAAGATTACTTCGACCAGGTTATCAAGTTTCAAATAGACCATAAAGAGAGCTCTGCTGAAGCTGGGATGCGACTGTGGCAACTTATTGAAAAGATCCCTGAAGCAAATATGCCAGACAAAGTGATTACCGGTTTTGCCATATCCGTATTATCGCAATGCGATGACAAAATTCGTCGAGAGTTAAACTCTGTTCTTATCAACGACAAACACTAATTTTTTCGCACACTTCGAAGCTTCACTCTAAAACGAAAAATTGAAGATTCCATGTTATCGGACGCAGATATAAAGCGATTTCGGAGCACCACTTCATTCAGAGGAAGTTGCAATTTTTGAGGCAGAATAGGACATCGTGGCAATGAGTGTCGTGATAAACAGCGATTTATCTCGAAGAATCCTTCGGTTGCAGCCAAGACTGATCATTATCGACCTCCAGCTCCGGGAGGTGTACCCAGCGGGCGATCACCTGTCGTCTATTACGTGTGTGGTAACCCTAGCTACGTAGTGTTTGCCTGTCCGATGCGCTACAAGAAAAAGGAAGATACCGCCTTGGGTTCCAGCACCAAACAAGTCAACATATGTTCCAGAGTGTCGCATGGTGTGTTACAGCTAAGTGGAATTGAATTACCTTTTATATTTGACTCTGGTTCGGAATGTAGCCTCATCAAACAAAGTTGTAGTGAATCCTTAGTAGAGCTAACGGTCAGGTCGAACGTGTGATGCCCACACTGAAGGCTTTACTAACGATAGCGGTGAATAACTCTGATAAATCGTGGCAAGAGCAGTTAGGTGATATCCAACTCGCGCTCAACAGCACTAGATGTAGGCTAACCGGGTTTACCCCGATCGAACTGATGTTCGGCATTCAGGGCAATTCACTAAAAATCGCAAAAGTATCGACAAGCGCTACCGAGCCCAGTAGGTTAGACCTGAGTACTGCAAGGTCCAGTGCATCCAATAGTATCGAAAATTCAGCCCAAACTGATATTTTACGGTTTAATAGAGGCAAAGCAAACGTAAAACCTTTTGCTGTAGGCGATTTTGTTTATGTTAGGAGCGAGGGTCGACACCAAACGAAACTTGACTCTAAGTATAAAGGCCCCTTTAAAATCTCTGCAGTTTTAGAAAACGATAGGTTAGGATAGGATCGAATAGGACATATAAGTACGCCCATAAAAACCTCCGCGCAGTTCCTCACGGTCCAGCAGGGTTTCTTGAGGTATCTGAAAATTGTAACGAGGATGACGTGACGGCGTGTACCCACGATAATGATCTTGTTCATATAACCGGTCCGAATAATAATAATATAGCTACAGAGTATGCTGGTGCAAATAACTCCATGTCTCCTGGTAGCAATACCATGTCTGCTCATTCGCGTACTTTAAGTGTAGATAGTGAGTATTGTGAGAGTTTATAAAACCATTGCACTAATTCCGAAGGAAATTCAGGATCAGATCTTCCACACTCTGTTCTTATAACAACGAATGCCACTGTACATGAAACTGGTCAGCAGTAAAAGTTAAAAGATGTAAAAAAAAAGAAAAGAAAAAAAAGAGAAAGATAAAAAAAAAAGAAAAAGATATAAGAAAAAAAAGAGAGGAAAAAATATAAGATAAAAAAAAAGAATTTTTAGTAAGAGTCATTGAAGGGAATAATCCGGGCCTTTGACTCAGCTACAGGGACTTTTGTCCGGTCTAGCAATCAGCTACAGGGACTTTTGTCCGGTCTAGCAATCAGCTACAGGGACTTTTGTCCGGTCTAGCAATCAGCTACAGGGACTTTTGTCCGGTCTAGCAATCAGCTAAAGGGGCATTTGCCCGGTCTAGCATGATCCGGTCTAGTTTAAACTGCAGGGATAATAATCTAGTCCAGTTTAAGCTAAAGGGGTCAGTACTCATTTTTAGTGGCTTTGTATCTCTGAAGGGTTCATGCGAACCGGACCAGATATTACTATATGGAATTTCTCTTGATGTGTTTAAAGTTGTTTAGTTTAAAAAAGGCTAGGATGGTTAGTTTGCTAAAAATATGTCAGTATGAACGAATGTGTGTCTTGTCCTCAGATGTATAAAGAAGAAGCGCACACGAGGACGTGCGCATGTCAGTATGGCCGTGACGGCGCCGTCATGTTAGCTTATAAGCAGCACGTGCAACGGGCAAACCCCCACCACTTAATCACTATAAAAGGCGGCACGCAACGTGCCCGGTACTCATTACTTTGACAGCGGTTGCCCGGTGCACATGCTGAGTGATTATAATATCAGTGATATTTGTGATAATTAAATTAATAATTATAGTATAACAATTAATGTTATAATATTAAGATTTTTCAAGTTCTCCAGAAGTGTTGTTTTTTTTAAAAAAAAGAAGATACCTGACCTAACTGCGACATATATATTTTATTTATAATAGAAAATACGAAAATTAGGTAAATTTATAGTTAAGTATAGAAGGCAGTAGTAGCGCGGTCGCTTGTTCAAGCGCGAATCATTTTCAATATGATTTAACCACATATATAACCCTGAAACCTGCATAACCGAGAGAATCTAGCAAGTGTTCGAAAGACATCCGTAATCCGCTAACAGGCAATTAAAAGAGGCCCGTGGCCAAAATTGGGACGTTCAAAAGGGTTGAATACATCATCCTTATTGGTATCATAAAAAAGCAAATGACACTGAAAACCTTTCATTTTAAGAGCAAATGTCTTAAAATACTAACGTAAAACGAAAATTAAATTAGTAAAATAATAAGATAACTTCGTTTATATCATTAAATACCCGTTTAAATTAATCAATTATGCTAACACATTTCAAAGTTAATGAAACAGTTTAAGCATTTCGCGCTAGAGTTGAGCAAAGATATTTTAATTAGAAACAAATTACTGGTAGATAGAGTGGTGTGCGAAACATGTGTGTGAAATTACGAGAAAATAGGTCACCTCAACATGAAAACGATGCTTTCCGTATATAATTTATAATATACACAGCAAAACCCTGGAGACCACTTGCCAAATTAAAATATTGAATTCATATCTACACAGTAAATATTCGTTCTATATCACATGTAGCAGATGTGAACTCATTTGTACATTATATAATAACGTTAGGTAGGCACCAATTTTTGAAATTCTATCCTTAAAGGATTGGGTCGTGATACTATTATTATATCTACATAATTCATCGGTCCATCTGTTCTTCGTTAAAGGCAGATATTCTATAACTTTTTTTAACCAACTTCAAAAAGGAAAAGATGCATAATTTGTTTTTTTTTATTCATTGTTTTACACGAAATCTTGACTAATTATTATGTATAACTATAATGACAGTAGTAGCCCAGTGATAACATGCTCGATTGGAAATCCGAGTGATGGGGGTTCAAATTCCGAGTCTCGTACAACTTATAATATTTTTACATACTTGTCTTTCGGAAATGGAAAACTTCGTGAGAACCCTAGAGTCCGAGAGAATCTGGCAAGTTTCGAAAATTTGCAAATCCGGCCCGCATTTCACTAGCGTAACTGACTATGAATGTAAAGATATATAACTAAAACTATTATTATGATTTATGGATATAAACTATCTCATTAAAAACATCAACTATTCCTTTTATTCTAATAAGATTAAATTTAAATTGCATAATGCCTATGTAAATTTCAAGAAAACATCAATCTTAGCTTAATTATTATGACATACTGTAACACTAAAAGCTTCATCCAGCATTAGTTATTCATAAATATATGGGTATAATACAAGTAAACAGTGTACCTTTGCGACTTGCTCTTAACCAATTTGTTTGTGTCAGGTTGTATTATGACACAAATACGTCTGGCTTAAGACTATATTAAACCCAGTGGAATAAACATATTTGCGGGAATTGAAGTAGCTGTAGTAGTAGCGTAGAGAAAGAGAAAAAAATACTTATGACCACGTCAACAGAGTCGTATATATAACTAGTGATTGCTCAGTGTCAATATTCCACTATAACATATTTTTTTAAATCTCAGATGACAAACAGAGGACAAAGGGTATTAAACTATATAATATATACATTAAAAAAATTAAAAAGATATATTACAAATATTATTAAGATGCAATATAGGTACGTTCCAACATTTGACATCGTACTTCGTGGTAAGCTCCGAGCCTTGTGATGTGGATACTAGATAGTTTATACACTACATAATATATAGCTTCAAATAATATTATAAATGCAAACACCAATGAGTAGAGAACTAAAATTCGTGTTCAACACAAGTTAATGTCTCCAGCGGGATTCGAACCGATAGCGACAGTTAGCACAGAAAGTAGAACCACTACTGAACCAAACGTGTGATCAAAGCCCAACCTTATAAATACAAAAGCGTATTTATTGGCTTGTTAGTGTAATAGATGGACTTCATTTATTGTATAGAAATGGCTGAAAGTCCAGTGACGTAGTTTGCTTTTCCTTTTATATCAAATGTATTGTAGATATTCAAAAAGTAAGTTAGTCAATGACGCACAGAATCTGAACGAAGCGAAATTGGGTCGCTATGTAATAAAACATTTATCAATTCCATATATGGTATTAAATGAGGATGAGCCTACGTTATCGGTGTAGGCACTTTTATTTAAATCCGAATTTACACTGATCCTAAGTAAATACGCTTCTGGTGCTTCAGAATATATAATCAGCCAGGTAAAGGTAAGATAAATAATACAATATTTATTTTGATGCCTTTTTGGAACTTCTTTATTTGTAGTGGAAAATCAGTAGGCTAAAAGCATCCTTCGTGTGCTCTTATGACTAAATATTAGTAAATATCGAAAGAGGTAAATACCTAATCTTACTACGAGGTATTATTTATGTAATAGTAAAGTACCCTAGTCAAGTCTCTAACCATCTACGTTTAGGAAGGTTTTTTTTTAAATAGATAGTGTCTGTCTTGTGTTTTAACGTCCTACTGCTGGGCACGGGCCTCCCTCAATGTTAGAGGGATCAGACCATAGTCCACCACGCTGGCCTAGTGCCTTTTGGCGGACTTCACATGTCTTTCGAAAACTTGCTAGGTTTTCTCAGACATACAGATTTCCTCACGATGATTTCCTTCACAGTAAGACAAGTGTCAGACATCATGACAGAAATGATTAGCACGTGAAAATATCAGAGGTGCGAGATCCAGGTTTAAACCCGCATCACTCGGTTATTCAAACGAGCGCGTTACCACTGGGAAAAGTTGAAAGGTTTTAATTATAACATTTTAATATAGTACTGAAAAGCTCGATTGTTTGAATGTTATAATAGAGAAAAGTAAGCATGTTTTACTAACGCAACTTTTCATTTTATACAAAAACGGTGTTCTAAAATAAGAGAACTTAGGTACGTACCTTTCTTAAAAATACTTAAAAATATAATATTTAGAAAAGCGGCTAGTAGCAAGATACTTATTTATGCAGGTCTGAATTACCTAGAATTAAATTACGCCTTAAGCGTGCACGGGTCCATGAAGCGTTATGGCTAAGTTTCCTAATATTCTCCTCGGAAACCTGTTACTAATAAGAAAATTCGTTTTTTAAGCTATTTATTTTGTATAATTTAAAAGTACATGCAAAATTTTAATTTACATTTAAACTAAAGCAGACCAATGCTAAATGTATGAACTTATGAAATATTAATGTTTACGCTGTATAAATACTGTATTTACACGAAGTAGATTTTGTAATCAAATATTTTAATACTATAGTTACGTATTTTCCAACTAGATAGTTTGAATACTTTATGAGACATGAAGTAATCTCAAAGCCTAAGCATATTTACGAGAATGTTGAGCGTTCTAGTCATATACGATACTATACTTAACTATTTCAAAGGAATAATTCAGTGTGGCACGCTACCGGAAATTCGACTTATTTCGTACTTCGTAATCCAGATTAAGTATGAATAAGTAATATTTAACTTTAACACTGTATGTGAACAAGTGTTTCACCAACGGAAGCCTGATTCAATAGGAAAGTTATACCATTATTTATTGCAACTTCTGATAAAATTGCTGTATGCATTATTGAGTAAGGTAAAATGCTATAAACAAGCTTTTATTTTAAAGTAGCGCGCGTAAACTCATCCTCACTCCGACTGTGTTTGTCACTACGTACAGTTTAACGTTAACGTTTAAAGTATTCTATATTCAGACCAGAATAACTAACTATCATTTTACTCAATATCATCAAAATATGTCCAGTGGTCACAGACAGACAGCTAGAAAGAATTCTAAACACAAAAACCTCTTTATCGATAATGAAGACTATTTTAATAAGATTTTAAAAAAAAATATTTAATGATTTAGATTCTTCATGTATATAATATAATATATATTATAAAGCTAAAAACTTTTAATTAATTTACCGACTTAAATGAATAAAAGGTATTATGCTTTGTAGATTTTGAAATATGTTATTAGGATCTATAAAGCGTGTTGCATGACATCTGGCGTATATCCTTTACATTATTTCAGTCCCTCAAGTACAAAAATATTGAATATACATAGCTCTTAGTAAGGATCATGTTAAGCAACTAAAATTAAACATATTTCCAAAGTTTCGTGTCTCTACTTCTAACTATGGAGAAGTGCTCTTGTTACAATCTTAACTTTAGCATCAAGTTATTTCAAACTGAATTTTAAAGTTAAGGAGAAGGAAGCAGTGACGTGAAAGATTTTTGTTTTTTTATTTTATTAATAACCTGTCTTCTACATAAACATATATTTTTTTAACTAATGTAAAACATATATTTTTTAAATTGACGCTATGTATTCATGTATGTATAGAACACTTTTTACAAAAATATTGTGTGCTATAATATATAAAGCGCACAGGTGGAAAATAAAGACGAAAACAGGGTTTAATTTATTAATTTAGACGTTTCTCCCTCGAAAATTATACGAAAATGTGTAAATAAAGATCGTTTCTTGAATAAATAAAATGTTTCACAATGAAATCCATATACTACGTGTGCTCATATTATGTACATAGAAGAGGACTAACACTTTAAGTGCGGTTTGTGGATTTTGTAACTAAGAAGTTGCTAAGAGCAAGATGTTGTTGGGAGTGGCACAGTTATAATGGCGACAATATACATTCATAAGACAGTGGTAGCCCAGCGGTACCGCGCTCGCTTGGATAACCGAGTGTTGCGGGTTCGAATCCAGGTCTCGCACCTCTGAGATTTTCATGAGTGAATTTTTTCTATCATGATTACCACTTGTCTTACGGTGAAGGAAAACATCGTGAGGAAACCTGCATGTCTGAGAGAACCTAGCAAGTTTTCGAAAGACATGTGAAGTCCGCCAACTCGCACTAGGCCAGCGCGGTGGACTATGGCCTGATCCCCCTCTTAGTGAGCGAGGCCCGTGCCCAGCAGTGGGACATTAAAAAAAGGGCTGATGATGATGATGATACATTCATATGTATGAATTAATATGTTTATAATACTGTAGTATTCCCTTCCTTCTACTAATGTATATCTCTAAATGAAAGAATTAAAATCTGAGTATGTAACCATATTTTGATAAAATTACAATAAAAAATATAAAAAATGTATTTTTAAATACATAATCTTTAAACGCAAGACCTTATCTAAATAAGTTTTCTTTTTCATGAGCACTGGCTTCTACCATAATTGTGTAAAATACCTATATGCTTACTAGCTAACGAACATGCTGCTGTGTACACTTATATATTTTTATCTTGGGAATAGTATTTTTTAGCTTAGAGATGCCGATTTTAATATCATATCTTATAAAAAATCGCACATAAAATACGTTAAGATCGGTAGTACGGTAAGTTTACGGTAAGTACTTTTGGAATTCATCGTGTACAAACATCGTGACATGCGAATTTTATACATTAATATTTTCAATTATACTCGTGTATAAAGTTATAAAATAAAACAATCTATCAAGAATAAATTTAGTAATTTAAACATTTAAGTATAGTAAAATTTGTTAACTTACAAAACGTTTAAAGCCTTCAATTTCGTACTGTTATTGTCAATTAAATAACCAAGGATAGTAATTTATAATACTGAAACCCTTTATTACCACTTTATTAGCTACTAAATGTATACGCCTCTCGTTTTATATACTTAATAAATACGTTGCTAAGCTTTAACCACTATAATTTAACTTCATGTTTACAATTGCAAGAATATTCCTTTTAAGTTCTTGCTTCGCTTAGACCTCTACTATATCTACTTCGGCCTAACACTAGCGAGACTGAGTGGACTTTTTTATCACTACAACATGGTATAAAACAAAGTCGATTCCCGCTGTCTATTTCTATGTATGCCTATATCTTTTCTTCTTCTTCTTCTATCGGATTTTGATGCGGTTTGCTTAATAAATAGAGTGATTTAAGAGGAAAATTTATATGTATAACTAGCTGAACCTACGGCAACGCTTGCGCTAAGTCTAGAAAAGATCCCAAGCGAAGGTGAGTCGCTAGTATAATTATTATAAAAGGTGATCTTATATAGAATATTACATATATCGTTGACTAACAGTATAAAACTATAGAGTATTCTTGTGCTTCTTTTTTCATTTTAATTTAGAAATAAAAAAATTCTTATAAGCAAGCTATAATCGTGTAAACCGCACGACACGTCGCTACGATATTTTTGAATGCCCGACACGCACAACTGCTTAAGTAAACGTGCCTACTGTTATACGGCGCTATTTGTGAAAACAACCCTTCATATTTGAAACAAAGACTTACCTAGACTCGGAATTTTTTAATAAGAATATACTTTCTTCTCATTTTTAAGTACTGTATTGCGCTCAAACTTAAATAATCAAATATTGTTCTATCACTTCCATCAAGCATTTACGGCGTAATTAATTTTAAAGTAATTAAATCCATTCACCATCTCCGAAAATCTTTATTAGGATTCCGCAACTTAATCAGTAGAAAGGGAACTCTTATATATTTCTTTTGTAGTTGTGAAATTGTCTTCTGATATGTACATATTTTATTAATAACGGGTAAAAGTCTCTATATCAATTTGAAAATTTCTAACACCTAGCAGTATTATGAGAAGTTTATAAAATTTAGCCTTCAAAGTTAGCTATTCAAAACTTCTAAGCAATCAAAAGATACAACCCTTAGTCACATGTTTTAATACATTCAAACTTAGTGATCATAAACTTTAGGGTTACGGATTTTCGCATAAACCTAAAACAATGAAAGGCGAGGATTTGGTTTCTCAGCAGATTTAAAGAAGGAATTAATTAAAATACTCCTATTGTATAAAATGAGCAAATCTCGTATATATAAATTTATTTCGATTATCTCAGGAACGGCTTTAACGATTTGAATCTAATTTTGTATTTAGATAAAGCTTCTTAAGTTTTTTCTATACTTGTATACTCTTATTATATCTCTCGGCAAATATATACTTATGATATACTGATAAAATATATATACATCACTATTGTAACTATAAGGTATTTTCACTTCATAGTATAAAACAAAGTCATTTCCCGCTGACTGTCGCTATGTATGCATAGATCTCTAAAACTGCGAAACTACTTTTCTTAATAGATAGAGTGCTTTAAGAGGTTTTAGATTAGATTACAAGATTTTATTTTATAATTTGTTAAGTTTATGTATACATTTAAAAGCGGAACCCGCGGCTTGGCTCGCGCTAAAACTAGGGACGAGCCAAGCGAGACCGAGTTACTAGTTATTGCTAAATCTTTAACATACATCGATATCTTAATTCGCAAACCGGCTAACTACGTTTAAGTACACTTCACGTTAATAACGTTATTATTTCAATAAAATTATAAAACTATTTGTGAAACATGTTTTTTTTTGTTATTTATAAATATATCATGATTAAAAAAACATATCATATATTGTTCCGAATTTATCACAAATATTATTGAATTACTTAAGATTTTGGTAGCCTAAAAAAATAATATGGTGTTGATATATAATATTATGTAGATGAAACCCGTCCTACGCTACTCTATCTGCCACTTTAACCAAAATCATTTTTAGAAATATAAACTTTATGTTAAAATTAAGGAAGCTATGCATATAAAGCACACACATTGACTATATATTTGCACGCCGGACACGCTCCACTGCTTAAGCAAACGTGTTTACAGTATCATATCGTGTTGCTTTACGCTGCTATTTTATGAAACGTGGAAGTTAACTAGGCATAAAAAATAAAACTAAGGCGTTTCTTCGCAAACTTGGATCTAACAAAAGAAATGTAATAAAAATATTTGCTAACTTGATTTTATATAGATTTGTATATAAATCTAGGTCAAAAATACGAGTATAACCGTACATAATATTGTTATTGCAACTACTAGTATACTCCAAATAATCTACTGAAATTGATTATTTGGAGTATACTAGTTATTAATATTGATTATATCATAAGTATATATTTGCCGAGAGATATAATAAGAGTATACAAGTATAGAAAAAACTTAAGAAGCTTTATCTAAATACAAAATTAGATTCAAATCGTTAAAGCCGTTCCTGAGATAATCGAAATAAATTTATATATACGAGATTTGCTCATTTTATACAATAGGAGTATTTTAATTAATTCCTTCTTTAAATCTGCTAAGAAACCAAATTCTTGCCTTTCATTGTTTTAGGTTTATGCGAAAATCCGTAACCCGAAAGTTTATGATCACTAAGTTTGAATGTATTAAAACATGTGACTAAGGGTTGTATCTTTTGATTGCTTAGAAGTTTTAAATAGCTAACTTTGAAGGCTAAATTTCATATAAATCTCATTATACAGCTAGATGTTGGATATTTTCAAATTGATCTACATACTTTCAAATTTTCAAATTGATCTACATACAAATTAATCGTGTTTCATGTATATTACTGAACACTTGCATGTAAATTATTAGAATAGCAAAATATGTTTTCCGATGTTACTAAAATATTTTGCTTCGCAATCTGTTCTGACGTTTAAGTCAATATAAATCTAATTGCCAGAATAATTATAAAAGTAAATATATTTTCACGAGGCAAATTAAATGGCTAATTTTGAGAACAAATATTTCCTTATAAAAATATATTTTTATCTGAAATAAGTTTTTCAAGATTCTATAGCCAGAAGTCAAAAGCGAAACCCGTGTAATCTCATCACAGCTGTCTTGCCATCTCTCCCTATGTCAATTGCAATTTAGTAGGTGTGGAAATTGGTAATGGAAAAATATTTTGACTGTACATGCACGTAACTGGATAAATCATTTTTTTACAATTTATTCAAGGCAATAATTGAGTTTTTTACGCGTAAATTATTTTTTATCATTAATTTGACTATCTGGTATTGTATATAGAATAAAATTAATTTAAATTAAATAATATTTTTTATCTTTTAAAATACAAAATACAATGCAATATTACACAGCGCCATCTCGGGTTATCACCGGCAGTTTGATAAGGATAATTAGTGATAATTACATGTCTCTTTTTCTACATAGAGAGAGAGAGAAAGATAGGGAGAGACATTAAATAAATCAAATGAAACATTCATGTATTAGTAACGAAGTTAGAAACATTATATTAGAAATTACCTGAAAAAAATCAACTTGATTTGACCTCTAATGTCATAATTTTCCTTTTAAAACTCGCAAGTTTGCGATACGCAATGAACGATGAATTGTTGAAAAGAGGCTTCACGCGATTCTTGAATATTTATTTAGTTGTATTTTCAATATTTGTAATGTCAGTTTTTCAAATATATAAAAAAATTACTTTGCCTTGCCTACTGCAATGCACATACCAGCAATCTTGTAGCTTATTTCGACTATAGTACATGTCTTTACATTAAAGGATCACCACTGTACAAGTTGCATTTACTACCCTTGTTAAAATTAAACAAACGTTTAGTAGAAAGTAACAAAGAAGTATTATCTGCCTTAACGATCGATAATGCTATTACATTTTACAATAACGTATTTAGAAAATGTTTTAAACAAAGCGATCCCAAAATAAAGCCTTATGCAATGCGAAAACATTAAACAACTAATTGTGAAAGCAAAATGCAAACGCATTTAGCAAATCTGCACTAAACCGTTATATATATTGTTTTTACTGCAAGTATTATGCTTGTTGTCTTAATGGTATGGTTATATGACTTTGCGTAGGTGGTTGTTAGTTGGAGTCTCGAGTATTTATATATTTATACGCTATCACAATGAACAAATTTCGATGATATATTATAGGACACAGATAATGTATACTATTGTAAGAGACCTCAGTAAAACCAGCTTTAGCATTCAATAACACATATATTAACTAGAATACAATTCCTCCATAAAATTCTTATTTTAACAATTTCTTATATATTTTCTAACACAGTCCACATCCACGCATCTCAACTCCTCTCATATCAATCTCTAATTATATTATTCATTAGTATAATTTTGATTGCCTGTTGTACAAAATGGCCAGTATAAACAATTAAAATCTATTTTATTTTACATCAAAATAGCGAAACCTTTCACTATGAAGCGAGCGAAGATACATTACTAAGTTGCAAATTATCTTCGTTGGTGTAAGTTTGTATTTATGTCCCACAAACCAACGAAAATTCTTTTACAAAGGCTTTTGTGTAAAACTTTTAAAAAAATGTATGTTTAAAAACAGAATACAGTATCCTTATAATGATGTAGTAACTCACCTGCTAATTGCTATCCTCCCCGGAACTGGCCACGAGTGATAATGTTCTACATAAATTATAGCCCTAATGCCTGATAAAACATGCTATTGTATTTCTAAACTCCATGAACACTTAAGCTTGTATACAAACTGAACTGTTAACTATCAAACACAACTCTACTTGTCTCAGATCTTATCAAATTTAAACGTCTTTACATTTTAAATGTATGAATAAACACAAGCGCTGTCTGTCTTGTTAAAGAATCAAAAATATTTCGGCATTATTATTATAATGTGAACTAACTATACATGATCTTCTGTGTTTGTTATTAATTATCTTAAAAATTTTAAGGTCAGATTATATCAGTAAGTACAACAAGTCTTGTAAAAATATTGTATTTATGAATTACAAAAAACCGACGTCTTTAAACAGTTAAAAACTAAACTAACATATTGTTATAATTAAGAGATAGTAATTTGCTTTTAATATTATTTTCAATTTATCTATTCGTGGCGGTACTTTATACTATCAAAAAATATAAGGAAAAATCTTTAAGGGGAAAGATACTACCTATTCTATAAGTATAAATATATTGTTGGCACATTAGCCCACAGCACGTATATGGTAAATTAACTCATTAATCTTAAAATATATAAATATACTCGTAATTTATACACGTTATAAATAAAAACACCTATGACTAAAATGCCACAGCGGGACTCGAACCCACGACCGCCAGCAGAGCAAGCAAACCAAGCTGAACGCCATAAATATAAAAATGTTACGGTTGAATATTTTAAACGATTTTTTTTATTTTATGAGGTAAATGACAGCTCTTGATGAAGGTCTGAATAAACTAAATTGATAAAAAATTTTGATTAAAATATTTTGTCCCTCTTTTGTTTAGAGAAAATGTCAGACGCTTATTATTTCATTACTAAATTACCTAACAGTTAAGATTCGAGTATTAAGTAATTAATAAAGACATAAATTTTAGTAAAAGCTTTAATTCAGATAACACAACCTACTTTGTATATTAGCCCAGATACCCTACCCCATAGAAAGAAATTTCACTCGTATTTTAAAATAATTATAGATATATACAATGGAATTCTGTTTGTACCACAAACATTACAGCTTTTTACTTAATGCATATGTAATATTATACGGTGCTTAAAAAATATTTTATAATTTCTGTCGATCTACCTGAAAGTAAAATTGTATTTATTTAATGTTACAAATATTAAACAAAAAACAGTAAATGTACGAACCAAAAGGCATACAAACATTGTTATAATAAAGATTAACTTTTGTAAAGCTCCTTTAAAATAAATGGTATTAGAAATTTATCAAACTGCAATTAATCCAGCCGTTTGTGCAAACAACGTAATCTAACGAATCCCTTTCCCCTCTTGGCTTAGAGATAAAAGCTTAAATCGGCTGTAGCTTTCGCAATTAAGCTGCAAGCCATGTTTAAAATAGTACTGTTAAATAAGGGTTTATTGAATTTTTCAATACAGCAATATATAGAATAAATAAAAATAGAAGATTGATGGAATTGTCATGTCTCGCACATATTTTTAGTGCGAAGTTTTCGAAAGGACTTTGATGAGAATTTTCAATAACATATTTATTTATATTACTCATATTGCTTATACATCAAAAAAATGCATATATCATATATAAAGTTACGGTAATACATAAATGACATAATTCATTTTTGGAAACAGATCTGAAATATTTAAAGCAACAGCAGAACGCTAGTTCTTAATTAAATTCTGAGAGGTTTTATCTAGTATCCTAAAATATATTGAATCTATTAGGCTGATGTAAGATATATTAAAGAAATAATAACGTAAAAAACTTATAAGTGAAGAAGAAAACATTTCAATTAGTACACAATTTAAGCGTATCGGCTTAACAATTACATTTATTAGAGTCGTTAATTTCCAATAGATCCGCTTCCGAGCGCGCTAATAAGTTTGCTACTATAGAGTCTAACTAGATAGCAGATGGTAACTTTTAACGACCTATAGTGTGTTATCCATCTACAATTGTTAACGGTATAGATGATGAAAACTTTAACAAGGCACAAAGTTTTGATCTTAATGTAAATTTCTTGTTACTTAGAACGTATCCTCGTCATATATTACTCGTATATTCATTATCCGCATAGTGACGGTGCCTGTTATCAACCCACACTTATATTTATAACTAGCGACTTACCCTCGCTTCGCTCGGGTTCGTTCCTAGGTTTTGCGTGAGCCAACGACAAATTAATTATTAAAACCTTACTCGAGGACTACTCTATTTATTGGTGAAAACAGCATGAAAATCGGTGCAGTAGTTTTTGAATTTATTGCGAACAGATAGACAAATGCGGTGGAAGACTTTTGTTTTATAATATTATGTAGTAGTTTACTAGCCCCGGAAACGCATTACCGTTGCATATATATGAAAAACATTGATTTTGCAATATCTTATAGTTTTCACTTTCATTTCTTTCTAAATGTAAAATCTATCCAATACAACAAAACCGGCAAAAAATGAATATTATTAGTACTTTAGTTACATTATTACAAGATAATAAGCGAGAAAATATTAAATATAAAGAAAATTATAATTACACTAGAATGTTATTTAAATACATTTACGTGTATGAGGTCTACTCATATATTATAATAAATATAACCTCCTTGAAAGGTTGAAGGTATAAACGAAGGTGTTTTGTTAAACGTAAATTAATTATGGTTCGACTGAAAACCAAGGACAACATGTTACATCATACTTAAATAATAATTCTGGAATTAATTTGCTTTTAATATGAATTTTGTATAAAAAATATATTTGTCATCTATACACATATATAAGTAGCTCAGTCAGTAGGCTAGTTTAGTTACGCCATTTATAAGTGAAGAACGGCTGAAACAACTTTTTTACCTTAGATTTATTAAATTTGTCTCCGTCAGAATAGAAGAAACCCTATTTAAACATCACCAAATTCAAGCTCACGAATGCTTTAAAAATAAAACTGTTATATATTATAATGAGTTTAATTAATATCTGACGGAGAGCTACCTGGCTGTCAATCAGTATCAGTACTCTTCTCTAAATTAAATTATATATTATACGTTTATAGTATATTTATAAGTATAGTAGTAAACATGTATTTATACAAGGTGCTCTACATTAATAATATGTCAAGAGCTGCAATAGAAGTGCTATTCAGGGGAAAATGAAGCTCGCAGCAAATTCAGTCGATAAAACTTAATATTATGCCCAAATATTATTTAAATTACATTGATTTTTCATTATAATAATATATTTGTATACATACAATTAATATAAATTGTTCTTTTTGATATAAAATAGAACAAATAACTCATGTATAAAAGTTTTCATAAAAGCTTGAACATCATTTCATGTATACGATACAAACATTTTAAATTACCCTTCATTTTCATCTACGATGTATTAAAAATAATGTACCAAACGAGATATTTTCTCAATACACCATCTCATAATAAATGGAAATTCCATTTATAACAGAAATAGGGCGTGATGCGAAAAATTCTCGACCGTGAAACCAATATATGCTTTGAAGAGAAGCTATGGATCTGAAACTTTTGTGTTTTGTATGTTCATTAGGGCCTTTGAAGTACGCTTCAAATTTTTAAAGATGCAATAATGTTGTTTAATAAGCTATTTCATGCCTACTTTACATTATTCAATTTTATGCCACATCTCTAGTAATTTATAATGGTATGAATTCTTAATTAGATTCAATCAACACGATCAATTAATCTCGTGGCAACATAAGTTTTTCATACTCTTTTTGCTCCGCTTGGGTTCGTACTCTACGAACGTTAGTATACATTTCTCAGATATATTTTTCGCAATAAAAAGTATCATATATGATGACCCGGATAACCTTCGTACCAAACTTCATCAAAATCTGCTGTCTCGTATTATAGTGACAACTAAGTCAGACAGACAAACAAAAATTTTTAAAACTATAATTTCGACCTCTGATTACATAACAATGACTTATAAGATATTTCAAAAATATTTCATGGAGAGTTTTCATTCAGTGAGAATTTTATAAGGTTATGTACAGAGATGCACATGCCCTGCATATCATTAAAGAAACCATTAACGAATATCGTTATCACAAATAAAATATTATTTATATATTATGCTTTAATATATACATCTAAATAAAATTGGAGTGTTAGTTTTTAATTTCAAATTAACAACTTTTCACTAAATGCATATGAAAGTATAAACGATACTAGTAACAAAAAACCAAATTGTTACATTTTTGTCTGTCTGTCTGTACGTTTGTTCCGGCTGATCTCTGAAACGGCTGGGCTAATTTTTAACCTACTTCAAGAAAGGAGGACGTGGAAATTTTATGTACCCGAGCGAAGCGAGGATGAGTCGCTAGTATATGTATATAATCAGTAGAAAAGCCAATTATTCAAGAGGATATTTATATATCATTAAACAAATATAATCGGTAACCAATATTATATCTACATGGATCTGATTAAGATAAGCGTCACGTAACATTCACCATTTAAACCTTATTTAGCCACAAACTGCTCTACTTTCGAGTTATAATATAGTTGAATTATAATAATAATATGAGGCCGTTAATGATAAGCAGTTCTCAGTTCAGATAACTGTTCTTCCCGACTACGACATTTTTATTTTTTTCAGCAAACATTACGTTGTTTTAATGTATTATCCTCCGAGAGGGTACTTTATTTTTCTATATAATTACTGTATTTTTTAATTTAAATGGCTTACTTTAATTATATACTATTACTAATTAAAATAATATAATAAATAGTAAAACTATAAATTCAATTGAAAACCTTATGTTTGTTATAAAATAATATGTCAAAGGATGGAAACTTATCAATTCCCAAACATAAGTTTATTTGTTGTATTGGCATATCAATATAACTAAGTTTGATTTTAATCAATCTAACGTCATCGTTACGTTATCTAAACACTGTGAGCTCTACAGATTCGTAATTTACTAGTAGCTTATTAAGATAACCTTGTATTATGATGTATAATACAAACTAAAGGACATGAGAGGCAAAAATAATAAGTTTATTTCAATATCACAAACAAATATTTTTATATAACTAAACTACTTATACCCTTTTAAACAAACCAAATCATATTATTAGAAACTTTCGCCTTCAAAACGAATTAGTACAACTGGAAATAGTTATTTCGCAGAGTACCAACAGCCGTTAGCAATTATTTTGAATAGCTGATGTGATAGTGCTATTTATCTTTCGTATGATACTTTCATTTTTATTTAATTAGTATGTATAATATTATCCCTATGATAAGTAGCTCAGAAATATTTTATCATGTATACAAGCAACTTATAATATTTTCTTTTATTAGATCAATAATAAAAATAAGAAATAAAAATGAAAAAAAAGTGACATGTATCTTAAAATGTACAAAACCTACTTGATTATTATCAATTATACTAATATTGCCTAACTCAAATCATAATTTGCCTGTACAATAGCAAATTACTTTATTTGGTATGCAATTACGTGAAATTGATTACCTAACGTTTGCTTAATTAATATTGTTAGGGATGCCTCAAGCGATGTGCTAAAGGGTAGAGTAGGAGTAAAGATCCCTTGTACATCAAACAACTTTTACAACGTTATTATATCATGTTGTAAATTTAATATGAATACACTTTGAATTTACTGGTATATTCATAATGTCATGTACATTTAAAAGATATTGAATACTAGTGAATCATTCTCGTTTCGCTTAGTGTTTAACCTCTTAAGGAATAAAGATTTCGGGATAAAACTATTCTATATCCTTATCAGGGTCTTAAACTATCTTCATACCAAATTTTATCTTAATCAGGTTATTGTTTTTTAAGGATAACCATTACGAACAGCCAGTCAAACAAAAATACTTGTTTTCTCTTTATAATAGTAATATAGAAGTATAATATCTTTTTGGAATTCAGTATATTAGAAACAGTCTGTTCTTTCAGTCGTTTTAAGTGCTTACATAATCTATCAATATAGGTTCGATAATCGGAGGTGTAACTTGAGATTAAGCATTAAAAAAAAATATCTTTAATATCTAAATATCAAAGAAAAAAGTACACGTTGCCGTCGTATGTATTATGCATGCTAAGCTAAGTTTGCTTCCTCTCACATTTATACAGTAGTTACTTTATTAAAAAAAATCCTATTCGTATATTTTTTATATAAAAAATCTATAAGCTTATTGTAATCGCCTCTTCGTAATTACTGACATCTATTGATGTAGAAAATGAACACTAATACAATAAACAACGATACAAACTTAAGGCCTTGTCTCATTTTCCATTCTCTTTCGCGTTAATTTTTCAATTTAGTGAATCGTTTATTCACAAGGAATATCTATTTATTCTACACCAATTCGCACAAATGTTACAAAATTGAAAAATTGAATGTTATATTCTATTTTATTAGTTAATTTTATTTTATTATTTGCCATTTCTGAAGAGACTAGTGACTCGCCCCTATTCTGCTCGGATTCGTTTCTAAAATACGTTTTAACGGTTAGTAGATGCGATATTTTTCTGTAGTAAAAAGTATAATAATTGTTGACCCGGATAACCAAATATATCAAATTTCATCAACATCAGTCCATGGTTTTCTCATTATTCGATCAGAGAAAAACATACAGAGGCATACAAAAATCCAAATAACTATGAATTCAGCCTTTATATCAAAAAGGTCGACTAAATCAATAAGCTTTTCCAAAGAATATTTAATGTATAGATTCGACTCAGAACTTTATTATGTATCGCTCAAATCAAAACGAGTGAAATTTTCAATTATAATATCAATCAACAAAGAAGGGAATAAATAAAGGAGTAGACTTGTTTCGAAATTATTATATGAAGAGCTTTGATGTATAAAGGGAGACGGGAAAGTAATGACATTTCTTCGCATATTGATTTTTGTTTGTTAATTATCAGTTTAAATTAACAATTATATCAGCAGCTGTCAAAGCCATTTAAGGCTAGCGTATCTTTTCACTTATTTCGTCTCGCTTGTATTTTATTATGAAGATTATTTTGCCTATTATTATGAAACGGCAGGAAAAGTCAGTAAAAATATATGTAGGTACGAGTATATGCGGCTTTGTATGATATTTGGGTTTTACAATAATAGTAACGCAACACTTGCGTTTTATAAAACTATTGCTTTTACATACATTTATTTTTATTGGTAGTCTAAATATAAGTTCGTCATTTTTCCTCTTTTTTAACCTACATGATAACTCTGCCGCGGTAAAATAAAACTTATCTACGAAAAAACTCTTTCTTTTAACAAAATAATATACAACCTACATCCACTCCAAAGGTCCATTCTAAATATTAATGAACGAAGTTTTGATATTGTATTGAAATTAGGAGATTACCTTACCAAATTTCAAACTCAGGCAAAGTTTGAACATTTATACATATTACTGTAAAGGTAAAAGTTTACGAAGAACTTTGGATTGTATTCTCAATATTTTAGTAGAAAACTTATCAATAGATCCCGAGGAAGGTGGAATAAAAAGAAAGAAAACCTTTTTCTCACAGATAAAGCTTCGGCCACTAGAATATAATAGTTACTTTACTGAAAATATCCGAAAACTCACAAACTACTCGATTCAGAACTGCTGTGAATTATTTCCGAACTCGAAGCGGTCCGACATTTCACACTCGTACAATGAAACCACCGGAAACTAATAAAGGCAAGATAAAGCGATACTCGACTATACCTACAAAAAGGAATGTTGCGAAGGAAATTAAATTTTCGTCACTCTAATACAGCGGACACTTAAAGCAACTGTAACTTAACAAACTAATTTATATAAAACTAGCGAGTTGACCTGGCTTCGTCCATTTTCTTTCCTAGTTTAAAACTATTATAATAAAAATTTTGAAGTTTTTCAGCTGTTGTTTTGGGTTTTTTTGGTTTAGGTTAATTGCATTACGAATATATTTAATGATATGAAGCTACGATACTAGTACATAGAGTAATGTATTTTGTCTAAAATAAAACTGTAATTAATTACTGCCTTATTATCTTTTCTCTCTGTGAAAAGGGACGGAAGTGTGTAAACTGTCTAATTGTGGTTAGCCGTCATATTGTGTAATAAATGTTCAAATTCACAATTGATAAGTGTCTAAAAAAAGTGCAGATTACTGATAAAAATGCAAAGAGTAATAATGATAAAAAATATTAATTATTATTTCAGTTTTTTTCAAATTTGAGGGTAATTTCTGTCGCTATACGGTAAAACTCGCTCGCTCGTTTTTATTTTTCATAAATATTATAATTAGTGTAAATTAGGAGCATCTTTGTGATAACCTTTGAGAACAAGACTATAATATAAGCATTAATCTTTATTTATATACTATCAATAATAGCCTCGTAGTATATTAATATTTAAAATTACAAAATTTCATGATAATTTATTAATTTAATTAGTAATTTATAAATTTTTGATTTCGTTAATAGATACTATCTCGCATTAAATATTGTTAAAGAGTTTCTGCTTTTATAGTGGTTTTTCTTAAGTTTGATGTTCAAAATAGTTCAAAGTGCTTCCTATCCAGTTAACCAGTTCTTCAGCTATAAAATTATTGAAAAAAACTTTTTCGCCTTTATCTTTCATAGGAAACTTCACTTTTAAGTTTAAAGTAGAATTAAAAATGAAATTGAGTCAAGTAAAAAGTAAAAAAGTGTATACACCTTTTTATTTCGCACTTTAAATTCTTCACTAAAATCAAATCCAAAATTAAGTCCACAAAATCCTATCCAATAAGCGTTTCTCCACTAATTATTCCTCTTGCGGTACAATTTCAGATTCACAACTAAAATGTACTAAATTATAAGGTAAATTACATTTAGTATGCAGCTAAAGCATCGCTTTATCTGGCTCTTGCGACTGCAAATTGTAATGCCAGCTTTAATATACCTACAGGAGCACTGCAGTTGAAATATATTTCTACGTAATCTATACTACGAGTACAAATTATATAATTCTTTAATAATTTATTTTTATTGCTATAATACGTGTACTGTAATAATTTAAAAGTTATTTGTGTATTGCATATTTATTGCAATTTTAGAATCACTACATAGTATAAAACGAAGTCGCTTTCCGCTGTCTGTCTGTCCCTATGTATGCTTAGATCTTTAAAACTACGCAACGAATTTTGATGCGCTTTTTTTCTAATAGAGTGATTCAAGAGAAAGGTTTTTATATATAAGCGGAACCCGTGGCTTCGCTAGCGCTAAATACAGGCATGAGCCCGAGCGAAAGGAAGGCGAGTCGTTAGTATAAGATAATAAAAAGTTATAGGTGCATATTTAATTGTAAACTTTTTAAAAGGCACTTAAAGGAAAGTTCAATGTCTAACCCAATAATATTCGAAGCTCGCATAAAATATATATTAACTTTTAATATTGTACTCAACATAAAAGATTGTGTAACTTCGTTTTATAATGAAACAAAATTTTACAACAACTTCATTTATGTAGATAAATATTATGTGTATTCACCAGAAATTAAAATATTTTTCATATATAAAATTACATTTAAAAGTAAAAAGTACCTATTCCGAAAAAGATGATTGCTTATTCAAAATAAATAGACAGTAACCACATAATACATATTAATAATAATCAGAATCGATCTAAAAATCAAAAATGATATTTATTTACTAACTTTTACGGTCAATCCAATTACGTATGTATATTTTTCGAATGCATCCGAATCTTATGAATAAAAAATCTCGTCAAAGAGATTATTATAATTTCACAGATCAAAAGTTGCATATCACTACATAGTATAAAACAAAGTCGCTTCCGTAGTCTGTCCGTTAGTATGTATGCTTAAATCTTTAAAACTACACCACGGATTTTTATGCCTTTGGCGTTTTTATAGGTAGAGTGATTAAAGAGGAAGGTTTATATGTATAAGTATCGGATCCCGCGGCTTCGTTCACGCTAAATGTATGTAGTTACTAAATAAAGAAACAACATAAAAGCCATTAAACAACATAAAACAGATATTGCAGCGGCTATTAATCCAATTGAAGCAAGTTAACCTGAAAACGGTCTATTGGATCGACTTAGGAACTACGACAGTAATAAATAAATACTATCTACTATCAACGTCCATTAGGGTTCGACTGGGTTTATACTGTTTGTTCTGTAGAACACTTTGTCTTAAGACAAGGCCTTTTTTAATCATTACTTTAAATAGGTTCGACTGGAACAATTTGGAATTTAACGAAAATATTAAAATTAGCGAGGCCGCGGATTCCGCTAGTTATATATTAAAACCTTCCTCAAGAACCTCTCTACCCATTGGTGAAAATAGCGTGAAATACGGTGCAGTAGTTTTTGAGTTGATCGCAAACAGACAGATAGACGCGGCGGACGACTTTGTTTAATAATATGTAGTCAAAATTACATCACAAGCATTATATTACTGTATCATGATTAAAAATAATGTTGAAGTATATCTATCGACCTAATAATTCAATCAGGTTTTGTTTATGTTTTGCTTACAAAAAATTGTAATCGTAATCTTAATCTTGGTTATATTGAGTCTATGTCTAATAAACTGTCTTTACATATTTTTCTCTAGTAAATATTTTTTCGACTTTGTTATAAGCTTCACTTTGCCAAATCCTTTTCGATATATAAATTAAGTGGCTCTTCGAAGGTGACCTTCGCATTTATAATATTATGAAAGCTCTCAGAAAGGACGTTCTTCGACTAAATTCACAAGCATATAATGATTTTCAATCAAACATTGATGACAGTCTTCCTAAAACAATCCATGTTAACTTTGGTAAAAACATTAAGAAAAGTGAAGTAGTTTTTGAGACTACCCATAACAAAATCAAACTACGGTCGGGAGACTTTAATTTGTAATATTTAGTGTTATGAATGCATAACGTATATAATTTGTTAGAATCCATTGTGTACATAATATAAAATCGTATTAATAATAATATGTATTAAACAAAATTTAGATCCTAATTATAAATTAACAATCCAATTATAACTAACAAAACAAGTATCATTTAATTTATGTCAATAAGTAGGACCTAAAATAAATTATCGATAATTTATTGCAGCCAATATGCCTGATTGTTCATGCGTTAAACCGTTATTCACATTTGATTTTATAATGGGATACGAAATAAGTTTACAGCTTCAACATTAAATATTGCTGATCATTTATAACCTACCCAAAAGTCCAAGCTTATTATATACCTTATGTCCGTACTTAAAATTTTTTATCTAATATTTTTCAACTTTGAGTAACAATTTTTATTTAAACGCAAATTAATAAACCCATCAAGAGCGGAACAAAAAGTCTTTTCAAACGCTGCTAGCAAATCCACCCTAACTTATTTGCTGTGAAGTTAAACAAAGACGAAACAAATTGAAATCTTCAATACGATAAAGAAGTTGTATTAAGTGTAAGAAGAAAGGCAAAACATCAAAAGAAAAAGTTACTTGAAAATGTCTTAAGATTGTCACAGCCCGTTTTGAGAGTAAAGTTGTGTACTACAAGTCGGTCATTGCAGCCTCGGTTACGCAATAAACCGAAACATAGAGACCACAATTCAATTGTTTCAAATATTCCTTCCCTTAAAATCTGAGTTTTAAAGCATTTTTAATCACGTTTTTCCTTGTATGGAAATTATATTAAAAATACTGTTTCTGGAGCATTCCCTATTTACATTAATTTAATAATGTAGTGCGATTGAAATTAAATCTGAAAATTACTCCGTACTGCGTCATGCTCTTATATCTTAAATACTTGCAAATCTAACACTACCAAGTACATATGTAAAAGGTTACGTGGATTATGTTAAATGATAGCATAGTGTTATTAATTAATAATTATTTTTCATCTATCAATCTCGTCTTATCAATACTGATAAGTGATCAACACAGTAAGGCATTGTACAGTAAAAATAAATTAAAACTTTGTCACAAAAACGCACATACATTGTAGACGGTTTTACAGTTTAGGATTCAAAATGTGAGATAGAAACACCGATGAATTAACACCGAACGGCAGGACACAATGGCAATAGACATTAAAAAAAAGGTTAAAACTAGTACAAAGGATATTTGCAATAAACCTAACACTTATAGATGATTCTAACATAAATATATAAGTTGTTAATAAATAAATTACTTGAAAATTCAGCGTTTGAAAACTTTTGAAAGGACATTGTAGCAAATATAAGTATTGTCTTATTAGTGTCTTAAGTTAATGTTGTAAAGCTAAAAACTTGATCTACGATATAAAATATTGCATATCATTAAAACAATCTACGCAATTCGATTTGCGGTTGCATATCAATCGAAAATTGAATAAGCTAACAGATGCGTTTAATTTGGGCATTCATATGGAATATTTGCCCACAATGCAGGCATACTTCGACAGAGGCATGCTCGTATGAATTGTCCAATTAAGGTGGAGATTTTCGACAAATCATCATACAGTAAGCAGCGCAGGTTTTTAACTTACTTTAACAAAAAAAAAACCTTTTATTTAGCGCTCTTAGCAAGAAATACCCTTTAACTGATAATAATATTACACATTTAATGATGATGACAAGTAGATAATGATAGAAGTACATTGATTAAGATTTAATAATACATAATATAATTACTACTGTTGAAATGTAAATATACTCGTAGAAAAGTGACAGATCACTCATTTACTCACTCATCACATAATATCCGCTTAATAAATAAAGATATTTAGCATGGATAGAGATATGGTAGCTTATAGTTAGCAGACGTCCGCTAAATCGGACTTTGCGGCAGGGCCTTATTAAGGAGGTCTAAGTGATCTCGGAAGTTTGTATGAAAGTCCTTCATTTTTGTGCTACAAGCTTTAAATGTCCCTACCAAATTCTAGATATGACCCCGTCTAGATATGACCCTGAGCAAATGAAAGTTGATTACCAAAGACTGTGTCAGTGTACATGTTAGGAGAGACCTTGTACGTTTTCTAGATTATTTTGTCTTATATTTAAACGAATAAGCAGAAACGTCTTAAAGGAATGCTCTTAGCACCTTAGCTTATTTGTATTCTCGAAGTCCTTGCATACTGCTACGATGCATGCAGCGCGCGTAGCAGTCTTCCAATTAGTGCTCGAGCTGTCCGACAAACCGACATCGAGGAAAGGCGACTAAAGTTTAGAGCTTAAAATATATTTTTTGATTTTTAACTTTAATATATAATAATTCTTAGAGTTTATTATTATGGAGATAATTTTGAGGTATTTTTTTTACATTTATGACTGTAATATGTGGAATTGGTTAAGTATGGTTATTATAAAACTCGTACGAATGTTCGCTACATCTTTTATTTTACGTTTTAGGTAAACTATCACGCAGAATACAAAATAATAAATTTTATTTTTATATAAAACAACATTAATGTGTAAAGCGTTAGACTAAAGAACTAATTACTGCTAATGTAATGCTAATTACTGCTTGTATATTTATTTTTTACTCAAAACTCAACATCAGCATTAGCTGCAAGACCACTGCATTATCATAGCAAATAAATGTAAATATGTTGGGCCTTGGATTAATTACTATTACAGTTATTACTACAGAAAAGGAAGAAAAATTCGTAAACACAAAGTCGTTTAAAATATTAGTATTAGAAATATTATTTCAAATTTACATTCAATACAGGAACCCAAAAAACTATCTAAATGTATATTTAGTTGCAACAAAAGCTTAGTGATAGACTGCACATTGTAAAATGTAATAACTAACGCTGAAGTGCAAAGGTATTTCAGATGTGCGCGGGCGAGGATGAGAATATCTCAAAAATTGCAAAGCTAGTTCTAACATGACAAGGACGTGTTAGTACGAATACGTGTATCAATTTTATGTTGGTCAATTTCATGATATTTGGAATAACACGTTTTTTTACAATTTAATAGAAAATTATTGGTTTATTTAAAATTATTTCAAGATATATACTTATATACCAAAAATTTGTTCGTATTTGAAGTTAGATCTAAGTTCTTTAAAATTCTAAATCTTAAAATCTATATTTCATAATCCAATATATATTTTATTTTAAACCATTATTATTAATATATTAATCGTATCGAGGCCTGTAAGGCCACAGCATATTATTTAATTGACTTTGTACATTTTGTGAATTTCAAAGCAAATCATCCTTGCTCCGCTTTGTTCTTCCTTAGATACGTTTTAACGTTAGTATAGATTTCTGAAAGACGATATTTTCCCGCAGTAAAAAGCATCATTATCTTACCAAAAGCTGTCATAATACCAAAACTTTATAAAAATCCAATGACAGACATGCAAAATGCTATCGATTCGGTCTATAATAGTGACTATGTCAATAAGATTTCCCTAAAAATATTTAATGTACAGATTCAACCGACGACGATACGTTTGGCGCAGTTTGTACTTTCTGTGTCTGAGGCCGCGGGTTCCTGTCCCGCTGGAGGCATTCATTTGTTAAACACGGCTGTTTAGACTCCAGCCATGGTTATATTTATAATATGTATGTATATAAACTTATATAATATGTAGTATATCAACTATTTGGTATCCGTAACACAAGCTTCTTTCGTAGCTTACCGCGGAACTAGATGGCGCTGTGTGTAATAATGTCCCAACATATTATTTATTTATTATAACCGAGCTAAAATTATTATAAAAGCTCGAGGCAAACTACTAATGCCATCTATGTTATAAAACATGAATCGCCTTAAACATTCCCTTCTTGAAATACTTAAGCGCTTAGCCAATAGATGGCGCTTCAATAAATAAACTTGTGCCTTGTGATTACTCCTATAGAATATAATATTTCTGCAGCAGAAAATGTACAACCTTAAATAATTTACTATGCAAAACTGAAATTACATAAATCTACATAATTGTACTAGTTTACTAGAGCAAGGAAAACGCTGCTGTTTTGTATGGAAAATAATGTTCTTTTTTATATTAAGTATTTTTTCGATAATGTAAGCAATGTAAACTTTTATTTTTCAGTCAAGTCCTTCATTTATGACTTGATAATTTAATGGATATAAGCCGTAATTTAAATCGAAAGTAAGCAGTATTCTAGTTACCAGATAAAATGATCAATATAGTAGTCTCAAATATGCCGATGCGTGACAAAAATACACAATGAATGATAACATTAGTCAATTGGCATTCAAAGCGAATGAATTACGCGATAACAATTTAAACTAGTATATACTAATGCGATGAAACAAGTCAATATGCTCGTCATAGAGGTTTGCTGTTAAGACTCTGTTATAATGGGCATGACTCCGAGCAATAATAATATAATTTAGTATATGTATTTTATAATTTTTGTTTTTGGGGAGCATAAAACTGTCGTAAAGTCATTTTATTTCATCAATTTATAAAATTTCATT
Organism: Boloria selene; assembly: GCA_905231865.2. NCBI lineage: Eukaryota > Metazoa > Arthropoda > Insecta > Lepidoptera > Nymphalidae > Boloria > Boloria selene. Next base: position 4,715,365 of record HG993147.1, read on the forward strand.
GAGTTCCTAAATTATGTAATTTGTTAAATCACGTTTACGATCTTTTCAATAATAATCTAATCACATATAGATAGATATATAGTAGACTGTTTTTCATATAGTTATATTTTTTGTCTTTTTTATATCTTAGATGGTTCCTATAAAAAAAGTTAAAAACTATCTTCCTAGATGGAGTTATTATTTTTAAAATATTCTTAAAATCGGCTTACCTTTTTAGTTAAAAATAATAATAGATTTCGATAATAACGAACTGTTTTAACTTCAATAATGTGTTTCAGTCCTAACCATAACAAACGCTGGCTCAATCGGAGGCGGAAAGCAAAACAAGAACCAACACAAATGAGCACTCATTAGGCAGCCAGCAAGCTATTTGACACCACTAAACAAAGTGATTGATATTTCTTAATTGGAGAAAATCAAACTTATATCTAAGTAATCTATATATTTATATATATTAAAAAATACTTTTGCATTATAAAAGTGATATTTAAAATATTCTCATTATTCTATAATGTTTGGTATAAGTTGACATTAATAGTGGACTTACGAAGAGAAAATGAATCGCAGCGCTCTCACTGTTGTTGTCTCCGTCTTTATAGTCATAACTCTACAGGTTAGTAGTTTTATTTATTAAAAAAATTAAACAAATTAATACATTTAAATTATTTTTATAATTTAAATAATATGTGTGGACATTAACTCATAGCATCATCTAGTTCATTGGTTGGCTTACATAGATATTAGAAATATAAAAACCCATGACTAAAGTACAATCATTCGTGCTCATCACACAAATAAATGCCCCCCTCGGGACTGGCACATTAACCTATAACTAAATCAACTGTTAAAGCATGAATTTTAAATATGAAAATTTCAGACGACAGATTTTCAAGACAACCTTATAAATGGATATAGGACGTTAATCGCTGACATCCAAGTTCGAACACAAAGGTCTAGGGAAGACATGGACACCCTTGTTTCTCAGATTAAGCTACTGATGAAGAATGAAGCTGACAAGGCTATCAATTACATGACAGTATACCTCGAACAGATATCTATGTACTTCCAGGTACCAATTTGTCCCCATCATAGAATAAACTTTTAATTTGTTTTTTACCTCACTAACCTCAACTTTCTTAATATTTATTATCTGTTATATACGAAAAATAACCGGAAATATACCGCCAAATTATTATATTATTATTATACTGAAAGCAAGCAAATATTTAGATTTTCGCTATTACAATATTAGTAATAGGTAAATATATAGAATTTTCAATTGAAAACGGACAAAACAATTATTAAAAACGAAGTTACAAATTTTTACTTTATTGCCGATGATGAAACCTAGATGACCTCATTTTATTTTAACAACTGTCAAGTCTTGCTTTCCGTTAATAATTAATCTAATGAATGACCTCTTATAATCCAAGAAAGTAGCAAACATAGCTTCCATTATAAGATTTCAGAAATATTTTTTTAAACACAAAACTCAAGCAACTTCTATTCGGTTTAATTGATTTAGTAATATTAAAGCGTCAGTTCCATATGTTTTTCTCATTTTAAGCCCAGTAAGTCCAAACATAGTATTAAAACTCAATATTTCTCGTAAACGACCAGTCCGATAGGTCTATTTAACAAACGGAACAGCTAGAAACGTGAAATATGAGGTCTACTTTTGAGAGAAATAGTGAAATAAGAACGGACCATTAACCGGCAGCCAGCCTCTTAGCGTAAGGACCGGAACACACGAGCGGGCTGTCGCCTGCTAAAATGCTACTAGGACATTGTAAGAGCTCTCATACCTTAAAGTCGACGCATAAAACATAGTTCTGAAAGCTTGAAACTAAGAAGATAAGAGTAAATAAGACAAAAATCAAAATATATTTTGGAATTACGTAAATTAATAATTATTGTAATTTAATCGTAGTGACGTTTATTTTCAGCAAAGTTTACAATTAAATATAAATAAATCTTAGTTTAACCTATGCGTAGCAAATTTACTACTTCTACATAAAAAATCTAGTTCATCGCCTATTTTGCTACATTTGGTACAATGAAACTCCTAATGTATTTATATTTCAGGTCATAATTCACGATCGCAAACCGCGTAATGGCACGTATTGCAAGGAAAGCATTGTAAAGCTTCTAGGCGAGAATTTGCAGCTAGCCGATGAGAACGTTACCTTATGTCTAGCTTTAGGCTATCAGCGAGTGCAACGGTTGCCAGGTGAGATAAATTACTCGTATCTTAACAGCCACGTTATAACACATTGCAGGCTATTTAGATAATAATACATGTACATTGACATGTATAATTTAATTTTTAAAACTCTTTTACTTTTTAAACATTATTTAACCTATTTACATAAATTATACCTATTATATTTTACGAATTTATTTTTAAGTACACTTTTGATTATGTAGTTATAGTGCATTATATATAGTCTATACTTTAAAAGAAATACATATATAATTACAATAAGTAATAGTTTTATAAATGTATAGATATGTTTTAATTTGTGTGCAGTTGTTAGTGTACTTTTTTAAATAAATAAACAATTGACATAAATAAATATATCTTTACGTGTTTGCAGCAAATAATTACTATTTATTTACTTAATTGAAATAAAAAAAATAATGATTATATTACATACACTACTAACTACACTATATTTCTATGAAATAACGAAAAATGTAAAATTTCTCTTAGAAAATTATTTAGTATATAAAAGAGGAAGGCACGACGTACCTCGGATACCCTCTATATTTTAGTAGCGTCTTCCGTGTTTACATTGTTTTGACCCAGTAATAGCAGGATGTTATGGAAACACAGGTATATTTGTTAACTGTAACCGAAATAACAAATTTTGTATGTAATCTTTATGTTGTTTTATATATTTTTAACTAAGGTAAATGGTTTTTAAAACATTTAATTAGTGTTTTTTTCTTAACTGATTCGAATATTTTGTTGGTACAGAAAAGTTACAAGTACATTTCGAAACGTTGGAAAATCTAAAGAAGTATTCTGCATCGAAATTATTCGAGTGTCAGAAACAGCAGCAAGTTGGGGGGAATTGCTCTCATGAAAGTCAGGACCTCGAGAGGACTGTGGTAAGAAAAGACAACGTATTAATCATAAAACTATTAGATAACCCGTGATTGTGACCACGCCAGTGGTAACGGGTTCGAGTCCCGCTGGGGGCATTTATTTGTTAAGCACGAATGTTTGTTCTCCAGTCATGGGTGTTAATATTTATACTATGTATGTATTTAAAATTTATATGTGTAGTATATAAGCTATCTGGTATCCGTACTACAAGCCTCGTAGCTTACCACGGAACTAGAGGGCGCTGTTGTAAAAATGTCGCAACGTATTTATTATTTATTCATTTATTTATTAACTATTAGAACGGGACAATAAGTTATATATTTGTCTATATGTTTGCCTTTTGTATAACAAATTCTAATAAAAGCAAAAATATTTTTAGTTTTTATATGAGACGTCACCATTCTCTGTGGTCATGGCGGAGATTGCTATTCATGGCTTCAAAGAAGTTTCTGACTTAAGTGTCTGCCTGAAGGATATCATCTCACGAATGATGACCCATTCAGTAAAAGTCATCGGAGATTTCAACAAATGCATTCATAATATTGAAATGCCTAAACTAAAATATTTGCTTAAGTTTATGAAAAAATATGCCTGATAACTTTATATATGTAGATCGTTATTTGTTAAATAAATTTATATGTATAAAATACTAATTCAAACATATTAAAAAATTATGTTGAGTTACAATAAATAAATACAATGTTTAAAAAATTCGTAAGGGTTTTGTAAAATATTTTTTTTATTAAATTTTCTTTATTAACCTTAACGTTGCTTTATTTTATTCAATTATGTGTAATTATACTAAAAGTCGGGTTATTTAGATATATTTGAGAGACTTATTCATCTTTATTCATTTAATTTAGTAGAAATCACATCCACTTTTCATAGAGACTACATAAAGTAGAAAAGGTAATTTACACTAGTCATAGAATCAAAAAGAAATTCAGTTTATTTTAAGTTGCAACAATAATCTTTAAGAGCAAAGTCAATTTATTACTTCGTCAATGTTCTTTACATAAAATTTACCAAAACATATTCAAGATACAGACTTCATTATTGTACTCGATTTGATAAGGAAATAAGCTGTTTAAAGAAAATACAATTTGCGAGGAGAAATTCTTTTAACGACATATTGGTTTCCGTCAGTATTTATGCAAAATACTTGATTGGTACTGAAAAATTATGCTGTATAACTCATTTCTGATGTAAATTGAGGTATTTAATGAAAATGTCACATGAAAGTTGATAAAATACTTCACTGAAATGTCGAGTTTCACTTATTGGATCATTCTCGATCTCGATTTATTTAAAAATATAAAATTGTAAAATACGATAGTGAATACATTTAAAGATAAGTTTAAAATTATGATTATTTTTTTTATTTCCTATCCATACCCTTAATATAATTCTTACTAAAGTTATTATTATCGTTACATAGGCAGAATCTAATGATTTAGAATTCATGTCTGCCTGTTTGTCTATGACAGCATCACAAGAAAAACACTGGATAAGTAGACTTTTTGATGTTTGATATGGATGATAGCTGATTACCCGGGATAGCATTAGACCCGTGATAGTTTTTACTGCGGTAAAATATCATACGTGTGATAAATCTTTACGAACGAACTTATAAATTAAATTACATGGAAATAGATCTTGGAAGAGACGTGATTATCGCCATTTATAACGTGGTCGATTATTAGAAAACTTAAATTAAAATCAGATATTGTAAAAAAGATAGTTTATTCAATATATTAACGACACTTTAAATGTCTTCGAAATTAATATTAATAAATGATAATGAAATAAGTGGTTAATTATTACCAATATTTGTTCTTGCGTGATAAAATTTTGGTATGTGTATAAAGTTTTTTGGTTACTACAAAATATTACGAAATATTTGCCCTTATTTTTATGGCTAAGTATTAAGCATTGAGCTGATTCTTTATAAACAGTTTTAGTTACTTTTCAATAAACTTTTTAGAGTTATATAAATATATATAAAAACTACTTTAAAATAATGACCGTCAAATAAAACATATAGTAATTAATTTACTAGCAAACGTGTAAAATCGCGTATAACTAAATAATATTTTATTTGTTAAGTCTCACACATTATCATACTCAGCTTTAAAAAGCTTTTCATAGATAAAATAGAGCTTTTCTATTTTCCTTATTACTATCATACGATAATGGCTGTGATATCACTCATAGTAATCTATATTTTCATGATAAAATTGTCATTTAACACGCATTAAAAACAATCTAAAAAAATTAGTAATTATATACTTAACATTAACCTTACCCACATACAACTTAAGAGAGACTTACCAGAAGAATCACAACATCAGTCGAGCACGGCTGATATTTCAGCAGTCTACTAAATCTCAAGGTTCTTTGGGCCATAGTCAATGGACCTACAGGCCTCGATATATGAATAAGAGGAGTTGGCGATGGATGCGGCGGTGGTGTAGACACCGGTGGTATATTTCGCCGAACAGTCTCCAAAGGTACCGTCCGAGCAACCAAAGTGTCACTACCGACAGAATTAGCACTGCCACTGAACATATTCATCAAGTCACCAATCGAACCGCCACCACTTGAACCGCCACTACGTAACTTGTCCAAATCAGTCAAGCTTGAACCCCGACGGACTCTTAAACGGGAGCCGCTTACATTTGATCGTGTTGATGCAAAAGCATCGCATCGTACGTCAGCTTCACTGACTGCTTGACCTTTCTTACTTCGCACCATGATTAATAACTTTATACTGTTTCATACAAAAGTTTAAACAACAATTATTCACACCTGATCAACAATAAAACAACTACTGATGGTTTACACCTGAAGTGAAAAGAATTTGCATACAAATGGCTGATAAAGGTGCGCGCGCGTCGTAATTATTAGGGCCATGGCCGCCCGCAGGATAGCGCTATCGCGTCCTCGCGGGTTTCCGGTAACATCGTTCTACTATAAGTATTTGCAGTTTTACTTTATTTTAACTTTAATACTTAGGTGTGTGTACAGTACAAAGGCTGTTTGCGGACTGAGAGAGTGCGTAGATTTTTGTGTGCGTGAATATCGTAACTCAGTGGAACTAATGAAGTAATCGGGTTCAAAGGCGTCATGGGACTCGGCGGGAGGCACCACTTAACCAACGTGAAGCGACGGGACGCATGAAGCTCGGACACTTTACATCTCCTCGAAACATTATATAATAATTCGGTTAATTGATTAATTAATACCTACTTTAATAGATTAAGTAAACATCAAGTTAAAAATTCTTTAATCGAATCATTTATAATTTTTACGACATTTCAATTTCACGTTTTTCGTCAATATAAAGCTTATAAGACCGTAATGCAAATTTTCTTATTAAGCACTTGTCCTTAAAAGTCAATGAATAAAACAACAAAATATAAGATTTCCTTCTCTCATACCTATTATCATATTAAACATAACGATGAATTATTTAAGAGAATAATAACGAGATAAAAATAAGTTTTATCACTAAATCCATCCTACATGATAGTTAAAAAACACTGTATAAAATCCTTCTTGCTACCTTGGAGACAAATAATAGTAAAAAATGTTAAAACTATTATTCAATGTGTATACTAACGTATTAAACAAACAATTACAAATACATAGCAATATAATACGTAATTTTGGCGTATAACTTAAATAAAAGAAAAACTTTATATAATATTTGGTGTCTCTAATAATATCAATTTTTATTTACCGATTAAGCTTTTTTTTCAACTGAAGTACTAGCTCGATTGTATAAAATATTAAGACTCACTTTAGAAAAAATCTCACACAGAGTCTAATCTGAACCTGACTTCTTTGTGTTTCGCTAAGCTTTAGTTATGTGGAAGGTCAAGCCATTAACAGTTCCAGAACGTAACAGCATTTTCCCATTTCACAGCAGTAGTTTATATACCAACGTTTTTTCACAGCGGGACTAAAATACTATAGTTTGTATGTCATAACCTCATTTAAATATACTTTTTGTTTATATTTTATCGATGATAGTTTTATAAGTGACGCACAAGTATAAAACATATTAATCTATTTGAAAATTGTGTTAAATATAATAATTCTATGATAAAATTAAAATATAATAACAAAATAATTAATTTTTTTCAGGTTGTTCATATATGTATATAAGTATATTACTTCTTCATGAAGAGTCAAGAACGGTCTTAGTCGTATTAATTGGACATCGACTGAGCTAGACAACGCTTGATTAACTTCAATAAAATGTATAAACTTGATTGGATGTACAGACAGTCGTAAAGTAAATTCTAATCTTTATGAAGGAGTAACGCTCTTATCATATTTTGTAAGGGATTCCTCCAAATACGGTTTATAGTGATGATTAAATTTGTATATTAAGCAAAGGTTTTTGTAATTAAATACATAAAAACTAATGAGGTTATTTGTGCGACAAATTTTGTCAGTCATTCCTAAAATATAATTTATATAAAATAGTTTAACCATAGAATTTTCTATTTATAATTTACAGACTTACCTTTTGTCATCAGTTTCTTCATGAACATCTAAATTGCACATTAATTCTCCGTTTGCATTGTAAAAAAGTATACTTAAAAAAAGAAAAAAACGATTGAAACAGACTAAATTAATAATAATAATAAAACAATTTGTTTTAGAAAAAATACTTGTATATATTTCTTAAAAAATATAATAAATATTTTCAAAGATAGAATCTGTTTCATTCGTAGATAAGAAAAAATGACTCACATTTAGCTGCATGATGATCTTGTTATACGCCCGATGCCACCTCTGTTTTGGGGTGAGCTTAGGTTGTTCAGGGTGAAAGTTCATTGGTTCCTCTTCATGCCTATCTTGTTCTTCATTAAAGACACCATCTTCAGGATATGGTTCATCAGATTCATCGAACCTTTCCTGGTCAGTAAATTTATCTCCTTCTCTAAACGTATCATCTGGATATTGCTCTTGGTCATCGGGGTAATCTACATCTTGGTCAAATGATTCCTGTCTTTCGAACCTATCTCCTTCCTCAGGAACTTCGTGATAAGTTGTGCGTCCTTCTTGAAATGTCACTTTGGACTTGTCCATTGCTTGTTCTGCGAATACAAAATATATTTTAAAAATATATTATATAATATTTATTTTTTTAAAAGTGTGGATATGATTCACTGCCCTTGTTTTTTTACGCTTGGACAGATTAGTTAATGCTATTTACGCACAATATATTTTAATAATACGCTGTAAATAGTAAATAAAAATAAGATTTGATTTATTTTGAAAAACAACTTACCATCTAATGTTGTAGGTATCGCAAGTTTTTCTTCATGTGTTGAAATAAAAGAACTTTGTGAAGTTTTTCGATCAAGTACGGAAGGCGTTTGACTGTGGTAACTATCAACAGAAGGTTTCCTAGTTTGTGTTACAGTCTTTGTTGGCGATGCAGTTTTGTGTATACTTGATTCTTCTATCGCCTTTTCTTCTTCTGCGACATCCTCATGGATGATATCATCTTCATGATACCTATCTAGTGATGTCCTATCGCGATCCACTTGATCGATTTCAGTCTTATGGTACTCGTCCTCGTAGGCACTTTCATCGAAACTCCCTGCGGAATATTCCTCTGGAGCATCAGGTAAAGTCCGTGTTCGACGCACTGAGGGTCGTTGAATAGATTCTTGTCTTCGAAGAGATGGTGTTCTTGGCAGCATTGGAGCTGATGTAGTTACAGTTGGGGTTGATGGAACATCAGGGAGGGATGTTGTTGCTGATATTGTTGTTGTACTCGTGTATGGAACAGTAGAAGCAAAAGTAGACTGTAGTTGCGAAACTGTAGCAGCAGTAGTTACTGTTGCTGGTGGCTGTTGTTGACTTGCTGCTGGAGAAGCTACAGCAGCTGCAGCGGCTCCAAACAGACTTCCTAACCTCTTTGCTCCACCAGCCATTAACGAACCTAAGGTAGCAGCTCCAGTTAGAACAGTCGATTGCAGTTGTTGAGTTGGTAGTTTTTGCTGCTGTTGCTGTTGTTGTTGCTGCTGTTGTTGTTGCTGCTGTTGCTGTTGTTGTTGCAATTGTTGTTGTTGCTGCAATTGTTGTTGTTGTTGAAGTTGTTGATTTTGTAGTGTTTGTTGTTGCTTTTGCTGTTGATCATACAGTTCCTGCTGTTGTTTCTCATACTGTTCTTGCTGGGTTTGTTGGTAACTTTGCTGCTGTAAATACTGATTTTCTTCTTGATAATGCTGATCTTGATTATACTGTTGGTCCTTGTATTGGTTATCTTGTTGATATTGTTCATCTTGACGAAATTGGCTATCTTGTTGGTATTGATTGTCTTGTTTATATTGATTATTATCTTGTTGATATTGGTTATCTAATTGATATTGATTATCCGCTTGATATTCGCTATCTACCTGATAGTGATTATCTTGTTGAAATCGGTTATCTTGTTGATACTGACTATCTTCTTGGTATTGGTTATCTTGTTGATATTGGTTATCTTTTTGGTACTGATTATCTTGTTGGTACTGATTATCTTGATGGTACAGATGATCAGATTTAAACTGTTGATCTTGTTGGTATAGTTGATCATGCTTATACTGTTGATCCAACTGATATTGCTGATTCTGTTGAATTTTTTGATCTTCCCTATACTGTTCATCATATTTATATTGTTGATCTTGTTCATATTGTTGGTCTTGTTGATACAATTGGTCCTGTTTATATTGCTGATCTAGTTGATATTGTTGTTCTTGTGAATATTGTTGATCTTCTCGGTATTCTTGGTTTTCAAAATAATTTTGCTGTTGTTCTTTATGTCCATCTTGCTGTATATCATATTGTTTTTGGTCATTCTGACCTTGATATTGAGGTTGTTTTTCAGATTGAATTAATTCTTTTTCTGTCTTATGACTATGACTATCAAATTTATACTGAAAATCTGTTTTTTTATCTAAAAAATTATTATGATCATTTTGATATGACTGATCTTGCTTATCTGATGATTTTTGAAATTGTTTTGATTCTTCGTATTTGTCGGTTTGCTGATAACTTTGTTCATGAAAAGTCTCTTTCTTAGTAGTAATAGTTGGCTGGATAAATGCTTGAATTTTCGATAACATCGATTTCATAGGTATCACAGATTCTTCCTCACTTTTCGCTGGGTAAGAAAATTGCGTAGAACTCTCGGATTCAGCCCACGTAGTCTTTTGCGCTGGGAAACGAAACAAACATTTAAATATTAAAATTGTCAAAGATTCATAATATTTGTTAAACAACTCGGTCATCTTATTTAACTGACATTCAATAATAAACTGATGACCAAATGAAGCTGTTATAGTAACATTGACCGAGAGCGGAAATTATTATCACAAAACATTGAAAATGTATTCAATGTCAGTGATAAATCATGCCATATATAGTCCAAAAAATGTGAGCAATTTATAAATAAAATTTAGTTAAGCGCGAATCTTATTCACGTAAACTGTGTTATGAGTAGAAAATCTTATAACTTTTGAATATGGTTATAATATATACTTATATTAATACTATTCAAAAATAATACTAAGCCCTGCACATTGATATTTGAATAAAGATATCAATGTTGACGTAATATAGGTAAACATATTATACTCCACTGCTCAAACGATAACGACCCTTTTCTTATGATAAATGATGCCTATAACTAACCTTTTTTTTACTTATGCCCTCTATTTCTTAAACTAGCCTTAACGTATTAGAATTAATGTATTATTTCGTAGTTTATTTTTCACTGCAATAATATAATCACTAATTAAGAATGTATTTGTACAAATTTTCAATTCGACATCATGCCCAACTACTTGATGCGCTAGCGATCACGTGTTCGATTTCCGCTGGTATTAATTTGTGTTATCATGAGTTGTTCTCTAGTCATGGTGTTTATATTTAAAATATTTATGTATTTAAAGTTTAACGATTGTAGTTTACCAACTATCCGTAACACACGCCTCGTAACTTATCGTTGAAGTAGATGGTGTACTGGTTAGTGTCCCAATTTATTTATTGCGATGTAGTTTAATGTAAAAACTTAAAAAACTTAAAAAAATTACCTGTAGCTGCTGGCGGTGTTGCATGTGGTGTCTCATCGAAAAAAGGTTGCATTCCATCCTCATCATAACTAAAAACATGATTACATTATTATTACAGTTTAATTAAACGTTTATTTTAATTATTATTTTGTAATTTTATTATTTTACTAATTTTACAGAATATTATATTTTATTATATGGAAGTGGAGTCATGAAAAAATGTTTTCATTTAAAATAAACATTGACATTAACAATATTCTTATTCTTAATGTCACCTTGCATCCAATTCCAAAACCGTACTTACATACCTTGTGTTATAATTAGTATCTTGATATTGTTGACTGGCAGTGTCTTGGTATTGCGATTGATACCCGTAGCTATCGTAGCCGTAACTACTCGTAACATTGGGTACAGTTCTCTCGGGTTCTGTAAAGATAACAACCTGTAAATTGACATAATCTATTCTACCCTGGAGACTCACCCTTGCTCAGCTCGATTTCGTTTGTTTAACTTTATAACAATTAGTACAAACTTAGAAATACGATATTTTGCAGCAATAAAATAAATTTATTTATTTATTTCTAAAGTACCTACAACACTTACAGCATGCATAAATAAAATTTTCAAATTGATTTTACAACATAATAACAATGTACCTTATATGCATGTCAATTAACAGCGTACATAACATTTCCAGATTCATAATTTAAAAGTACAAAGTCATGAATAAATTTATAATAATAAAAATTCTAAATAAATGTCAAAAATAAATATATCGTATATGTTGACCCGGATAACCTGCTGTTATTAGACGAAATTTCATAAAATCTGTGCAGTGGTTTTCTCGTGATGCGTTCACAGACAAACAGACTGACAGGCAAAAACGATGAAAACTATAAATTAAGCCTCTGTATCCATACCATTTACTCTTTAATATTATTACTTTTTGTCATACTAATGTAAATAATATATTTTAAGGATTTAAGTATATAATAATATAGCTATGAACATAAAGTTTCTTTAGTATGAAGTAATCGTGAGCACAATCTGTTTGTAAATACAGAAGTCTAATGAAGGCGCTTAGATGAAGCAACCCTTGCGGCGAGCATGCAAGGTGATAGCCCACGTGAGGCACACCGGATTGGTTTTCATATAGCAGTTGGAAAATTACTTAGCTTAAGCACTTGCTTTAACTTCGAAACCATCGTTCGCCATAAAAAAATTTTTCGACCACCCTTGAATTTGGGCACATAAACTAATCTAGTTATTACCTTATTTTTTTAGATTTACTCGATTAGATTTAGCTTGTTCACAAGGAAAATTTAGTGAAAAGTTTATTGATTTTTTACCTTGTATGTAAGGCACGTGTGTGTGCGAGGTCGCGGCGGAGGCGGCGAGGGGCGCGACGGGGCGGGCGGCGGGCGGCCGCGGCAAGCGGCGGCCGCGCCGACCCCATCCCCCGTCGCTCCCCGGCGGCATAGGGAGCGCACGACCACGCTTCGGCGTTGACGATGGTGTGGCTAAGACGAAAATTTATATTACTAGCATTTTAAAATACAGTCAGATATATTCAGCTATACAGTGGTAGCGCGCGACTCTGTTATTTTTATGTGCGAATAATTTCTATCATGATTACCACTTGTTTTACTGTGAAGGAAAACATCGTGAAGAAACCTGCATGTCTGAGAAAACCTAGCAAGTTTTCGACAGACATGTGAAGTTCACCAACTCGCACTAGGCCAGTGCGGTGAACTATGGCCTGATCCCCCTCGTACTAAGGGAGGCCCGTGCCCAGCAGTGGGACATTAAAAAGGGTTGATGACGATGATGATGATATATATATATTCAGCTGTTTAAATATACGGAAATAATAATTACACTAACTCGTACTAAAAATCTAAAATAAATATTATATCTAATTAGTAAACTAAAGCTATGCATTGAAAAGCTTTTATTAATAAACATAAGCTTACTCGAATCTTTATTACCTGGAAGACTAGCTGCAGTACGTCGCGGCCGAGGTCTATACGGCGCCATCTCATTGTAGTCAGAATATCGTGACGACGGTGGTAGCTGAAGCAATATTGATTTATTAGTACCTATATAGCAGATCAAATTATCATCACTACAAAGTATAAAACAAAGTCGCTTTCTCTGTCCCTATATCCCTATATTCCTATGCATTAAAATCCGTTGCGTAGTTTTAAATCTTTAAAACTACGCAACGGATTTTGATGCGGTTTTTTTAATAGATAGAGTGATTCAAGAGGAATGTTTATATGCATAAATATCGGATCCCGCGGCTTTGCCTGTGCTAAATCTAGGGAAGAGCTCGAGCGAAGCGAGAACGAGTCCCTAGTTTTTATATAAAATAACAGTAACTGGCTCTTGCGAATGTTTTATGTAATGAAGATTAGTATAATAAGCTAAACATATTAAAAAATCAATCCAATCAAAATGAAAGGGTTTTATTAGGGGATTAAGCATTGTTAAGAAGTATAGAAATCAATACTATATTCTTTGCTATCCTATATGTTTAAAAGCTAATTTAGTAAGCAAGCTATATATTTAAAAGTAATTTAGTAAGCAATTGAATAAATTCGATCAAGTATAATATCATTATATACTGTATATTTTTTTTAATTTCCTATTTTACAAAACACACGCATGTTAATTTTTATATTTAGTCATTTAGCGCTTGGCCATCAAGCACGAGCGCCACTTGTTTTCACAATGATTACTTCCCCAGTTCGATATTTTTTTTTTTTTTTTTTTTTTTTTTTTTTTTTTTTTTTTTTTTTTTTTTTTTTTTTTTTTAATCTCCGTTTAAAGAGCTTAGTTACTATATGCAACTATGACGCTCTGTTACAATTACAATATGTATAACAATAGTATTATGTTTTACTTGAGTTTGTTACAATTTTTGCTAAGCTATAAATTAATCTCGCTATTTTAGATGATGGATTTGATAGTACAATATTTATGCCTCCTGTAGATAAAATTATTGGATTATTTATACAGTAGCTTTGACGCTGAGGCTCATTCCGCACACACTCCATTAAAACATGGAAAACATCTTCTACAACTCCGCATTGCGAACAATTTGGTGTTGTGACTTTACCCATTAAAAAAGCAAATTTGTTTAATGGAATGTGTCCAGAGCGAAGGCGCATGGCAAGAACAGTGTCTGGTCTATTCAAACAGGTCTTGTCAATCCAAGGACGAATTAATGGTTCAGCCTGAATAGTCTTGTACCAAATGCCTTTTTCCTTTGACCTTTTGTCAAAAAACTCTTTCCAAATATTGAGAACTTTTCTTCTTACTAAATAAAGGCATTCCGAATAATATGGTGCTACAATTAACGAATTTCCTTCGTATGTCGCTTCTTTAGCCAATTTGTCTACCATTTCATTTCCCAATATATTAACATGGGACGGAACCCATTGCAAAATAACTTTTTTATTATTTTTACTAAACTCATACATCAATTTCAAAATCTCATAAGCTACTGGTGTGCTTCTAATATTAGATGTACATCGAGCTATATGTTGAAGTGAACTCCTAGAATCAGAGAAAATTACAATTTTATCAGTATTAATAGTCTGGACGTAACATAACGCTTCCAAAATAGCCAATAGTTCAACATGCATAATCGAGATATGTCCATCAATTGTAATTTTAGTACAATCCAAAGTTTGAAAATCTAAAAACGCTGCACCCCTTAAGTCTTTTTGTTTTGATCCGTCTGTAAAAATTCTATAAAAACCATTAAAGTGGTCTTCAATATATTTTGTACATATATTTCTCAATTCATTGACGTTAAATAATCTTTTAGGACTAAATTCATTACTAATATTTATTTTAATTAGATCTGTTAAATTTATGTTACTAACCCAAGTATCCAATGAGAATAATTCAATTTCTTTGCTACGATGCATGTTAGTATCTTTAAAAGTAAAGTTCGATATTTATTTGACAATTTCCAGCGAGGAAAAAACGCGTAAAAGTATGACTAAATGTCCTATACTAGCGTGAACAATAAATCCGTACAAAATTGTACACGTTATCTTACGAGTACCTATAAATATCGTCTATTTTCTATCACTTTCAATATTAGTTAATCGGTTCTATATTTATATTTACTCGTTTATATTTTTTTTCAACTCAAACTAAGCGATTCCAATAATTAAGCTTAATATACGGTAAGTATTGTTACAACATATAGGAAAAATCATGTACTTTGATTAGTTTAACTAGGACAGCTTTATATTGTGTTCTAAAAGTTAAAACAAACCTGTTTAGGCGGCATTTGCGGTAACTGCACGACGGATGACCGTCGTTTGTTGATGATATTCTCATACTCGGTGGGAGTAAGACCACATTCATCGTAGAAGTACCGGCCCTCCCACTGACTATACGGGTACGGGTAACTACTCGAGTCATAATACTCTTCGTAACTTGTCTGTTGCGATATATGTGAATGGTCCCTGTTAATGAAAGTTTAAATATAATTTCTAATTTAGTGAGCTAGAGTAGTTAATATACATAATATAAAATTTGAATAATACCTAAATATAAGTAGTCTTTAAAAGAGTTAGGTATAAATCATCATCAAGAGTTCTAATTTGATTAACACTTTGCTTAATTGTCTAAAGTGTCTTTAGTTCATCAACAGTCATTTTAAGATATATGTTATTCATGGAAACGTGAAAGGAACTGTTACTTACCTAATGTGCGTACTTGTGGTGTATGAAGTGTGGTGGTCGTACCCGTATCCTATACTATCGTCGTACAACGTATTCTGACGTTCAAGACTTGGCCTCCTCTGTTCCTCTGAAAAAGATGATCTAATCTCAATAGGTTCTATTGAATAAATGTGCTAAAATTGAAATTATGTGAATAAATATATTTTTTTTTCGTCAACTTCCCTACTGAAATAAATTGAAACTGAAAAACCTAGCCTTTTCAAGTAACGACACGACAGTTCGACAGTGTAACATTCCATGTACATATTTATGGTATTTTATTTCTTGTCTTTTATTGATAGATCAATATTAAATAAATCAATAGCCCACCTCCAGATTGCCAATCAGCTGCCGTCCTCCACGATATAGCAGACTCAACGCTCGCCTGCGCATGCAACTGCGACCACGTGTCTATTCTATAAAAAACATAAAAATTAATGAAGGTAAAAGTTTTCTTTTAAAACTTATTAATTGCTTATTAAAAAATAAATTAAGAAAAGGATTTTTTTCTACATAATTATAACTTTCATCGACACAAGGTACCTACGTTGTTCACGTATCGGTATAGTTTTTCATGATAAGTTTTAAATGTTGACTGTCTTAAAATATTGTATTCATTCACAATACTACATTAAAATTGCATCGTCAAAAAGACTTAAAACTGCCAAATAAACTTTTACATTATAACAAGTAAAAATATAATTAAAATTATTAATTGGTAGATAACTAAATTTATTAACACACATTGCATTCGAAATACCCATTTGCTTTTGCCAAGTGTTTATTTTAATTTTTATTTATAATTTTATATTAGGTATATTATATGTTAGATTTTCTAAATACATAAATTTTGAAAATAAATAATAATTATTATTATTCTGTTTTGTCTAGCAAACATTAAAGATAATATTGTTATTTGAATATATTAACCCAAGATTCAAATATAATATAAACAAATCGAGACCAATAATTTTGTTTATTCGACCTTTAAAGTTAGGGTAGTGGTTGTATGCCTACTATATACATAAGTTCATTATTTAATTTTCAAATCAATTGTTAATTTTAATTTTAGTTAATGTCATTTTGTTCTTGAATTTGTATAGAAAACTAATATAAATAAATACTTCTTGCGAGTATTGAACCCATGCACTTTACTGCAGAAAGCTGTTCTAGTAGGATACATACTTTAACAACTGTTATTTGTTGGGAAATAGTTGTTGGTTTTCTTAACAGAGGATTACACGATGTTAAAAATTCGTAGATACATAAAATAGAGCTTGATAAAAGTGTATGGAGAAAAAATAGAGTCAAGTTTTTATTATAGAAATGAGCATGATATCATAATGCAATGTTTCGATCTAACAAGTACATAGTAATACATAAAAATTCTACTTCACAAATAGCCAAAAAAAAAAATTAGACAAGACGGTAAATAATAACATTAAAATACTTAACATTCTCAATCATAGAATGATTATTTATTTATTTATTTTCTAATAACTTTATTAAAAAACCCATAAAATAATATATCCATGGAGTCTTTTTTAACTCACTTATTCTCTCTTTCTCAGAATAAAATTAAAATAATATAGCGTAGATCTAACTGAATTTACACCCTCAGTATTAGCTATCAGGGCGAAGGTAAATTAGATTTCTGTCACTTGACCTTACCTATTAGTCCTGGGTTGACTGTTGTAATAGAGCGGGTCGGTGTCGCCGTGCAGGTGATATTCATCCCTCTCGTACGAATTTTCTCGAGACGCTTCCAAAGACCTCTGAAACAGTTTATAAATAACGTTTCGTTGCTTAATTATTCATATCATCTACTTTGCATTATTAACTCAAGTACTTTTTATAGTAAGCTGGTATATAGCTTTCAGACTAATTGCATGAGAGTGCATAAATGTTAATTAATCAAAAATTAACTATATTTTTTATATATATCTCACAAACAAACTTTTCTTTATATAACATTTTGGTACATTTTTGTAAGTAGGTCAGTCAGGTTAAAAAAGAAGGTTTTCAAGAATTAATCTTTGTTGAGAAACTTCTACTTTAAATTAAAAAACATTATTATAATCACTACATAATATAAAACAAAGCCGCTTTCTCTGACCCTATGTCCCTATGTATGCTTAAATCTTTAAAACTACGCAACGGATTTTGATGCGGTTTTTTTATAGATAGAGTGATTCAAGAGGAAGGTTTATATGCATAACTAGCGGATCCCGCGGCTTTGCCTGTGCTAAATCAAGGGAAGAGCCCGAGCGAAGCGAGGGCGAGTCGCTAGTAATGAATAAAAACTCATACAGTTATTACATTATGAGTAGCATATATTGAAATACCTTGTTCTCGGATACTTATACCACTTCAAAAAAGTTATATTAATTTCTAGGCACATTTTACGTTTAAATCCTCTAAAATGAATACAATAATCACCTGTGGTGTATGCATCTGATGCGCTGCACTCCGGAACTGAGACGCGCTGCAGTTGGCGTGTTGGCCCACCGGGTAGTTAAGGTCCGACGTGTAATCGGAGTCCTCAGAATATCCCGCTATGGAATTAAAATAATCAAATTATTACATTTTGTTCCAAAAATAAAATAAAGAATACGCCATTGTCTCGTGTATTAAGGAGCGAAACGAGTCAACCGTAATCCAATTCGTACGAGGGAAAAGTTACTTAGTCAAGCATTTTAGGTAGAAGGCAATAATCACGGACGCACAAATAATATTAAAACTGATAGGATAACGCGTTATTGATGTATTGATTATACGTTATTTACCGAAGCTTGCCAATAATAAAATACAAATATTGGATATGTTAAAAGTTAAGATATCGATTTTAGCATATTTAGAATATATTATTTGAAATCATAATTTCCGATTTCATAGTTATCAGAATTCCTACGAGATTCCTACATACGAGTAAAATTAAGTAAAATAAAAAGAAATATTTGTAATGTAAAAGCAGTTAAAAACATTTTTCCGCACGGATCTGCATATATTATCTAACTTTACTATCACTGTGATATTTATTGTAGAATATTTGAAATATCGACGTTCTTGATAAAACAAAATCTCCAGTGGCGTAAAGTTTTGCTTATTGACAACATGATATATTAAAGTACAAAATAATGTTTTTTTTTTTTGTTTTTATAAAAGTTTCTGTACTTTTTTGACTATACATAAAAAAATAAAAAGTACAAATTATTCCTTTACAGTATTAAAGAATATTAGTAACAAAGCTATTTAAGATCTAAAACATAATTTCAATTCCTCGAATTAGAACATTTTAGTACCATAAGTCAATGACCAAATCTTATAAATTTAGGAAATGAAACGAAGACTAATGTTTTGGATGCCTCCATTAGTCTTTCAAATATCGACAGTTGAAATATTTAGTTCGGAATACACATCACTTTCGTCTACAGCATAAAATATTGCGCCTAAAACCAATACCAATAACTTATTAGAATAGTAATTTTATGTTATCAGTACGTAAGTTGACTTAATACTTACTACTAAAAATTAAAAATTTTGCACCCAAGTATCCTTAGTGAGTTTTTTATAAGTAGGTACATAAAAAAAATTCGCAGTTTTCTGTCAGAATAATGATGACATTACGAATAACTATTTTTTATTCATTAATTATAAGAAGCAATTACAGTTTTTTTTTAGATATTATGAATAACATATAACAGAAAAAAAATCTAGTAATATTTTTATTTGTATGTAAAGTTATACATATATTATGTAGTATAGGTATATAAACAGCTATCCATTACTACATCGTGATAATGTCCCAACAAACAAATGTGAATATAAAATAATGTTTCTCAATTATATACGTCGACATTATTATGTATTTTTTATTATTACTTATGTCCCAGAATACGTTGAAAACCGTATTAAATTTCCTACAGTAGTTTATGGGAGAGTAGCTTCAACAAACACGAACTCAGAGCGGCGGTCGATAGAAATAAATGCATTTAACCCTGTATTTCTAATGTCAAAATAACAATTTCTCACTAAATACATTACGAAAGTACTTAAGGTATATCAGTCCCTATGTTCCGACTAATCTCCAAAACGGCTGGACCCGCTCTGACAGGTTTTTACTGGCAAATAGCTTACGCAGCTTTTTTTTAGAAAACGAATTACGCGTACACTGTACTAAACAAAATCCACATACATACATAGTATTACATATATACATAGTTTTACTACGGAACGCACTCGAGTAAAACGAGGGTAAGTCGCTAGTTTATAATTTGTAGAAATGTTGCACTCACAGTGTGCCACGTACTGCAACTGGCGGCGCGCTTGCTCTGCCCGCTCGGCATCGAGAGCGCCGTTGAGCAAGTCCAGCTTCCGCTGCAGGTCAGCGCCACCGGTTCCTTCCGCATCTGGAACCATTAAACATAACATGCATTTTAGGGTTCCTTTCTGACTTACCATATATGTGGAAGAAGATTCCTGTATAATAAAAACGTTTTATTTAATGTCAATTATGCTTTATCGTATGAACTGTAATACATACAGGCGACTTACCCTAGCTTTTCTCAAATATCTCCCTACGTGTCTAACTGTAGTTTTTATATTACTCCAGACCATAATCTATATATGTACTAAGTTTCATTAAAATTCATCCAGCCGTTATTACGTTATTGAAGGAAAAATGTTCACGTTATATGTCAAACATAATTATATCAGGAACATGATATACGAATTAGTAATTATAACAACTGTTTTTATATTGTTATAGAGCACCGTGATCTGCAACTACTTATAGGGCGAGAGAAACACATATGCTCAGATTATAAGTGTTTGTATAAGACAGTGTTTATCGCGGTTAGCAACAAATAACGGAACTAATACAAGGCGTTACTGACATACCTATACCTAATTAATGAGTAAAAAAGACAATATTTTAAAAATAAGAAAAGTATTCAGTTTGAATTATTGTAGTTACTTCAGTAGCTTTATATATTTTTCAGTCTAAAAGTAAAATATTATTGAAATATTTCAACGAACATTTAAAAGAATCAAGTAATTTAAGATAGTTAAAATAGTTAAATTGTCTTCTAGCTGTTGGAGAATACAGTTTTTAAACACCTGTACTATAATAAATAATAATAGGTACGTTATGAATAAGAAGTTTCAAAAATATATATGTACTAGCTGATACCCGCGACTTCGTCCGCGTTGCTTGAAATATTAACAAAGTTTTCCGCATGCGCGCTACGCCGCTTACCCCACTACTCCGCGAGAAGGAAACATACATACTGCATCACTGAACACGCAGTACATATACAAATTGTTTTTTCTTGAAACTTTAATAAATTTTTATTAAATGAAGATATCACAATCTTTTTTTATATAAGGGCCAAGTGTCTAAGAAATAAAACTTAGAAAGTTTCATTTAAATCTATCCAGTACTTTTTCCGTGATGCGCGCACAACTTCAGACCTCTATCATTTTTATTTATATAGATTATTAGGTTATATAAAAACAAATGAAATTAATTAAATAAAAAAAAACAATTGACTTTAACCTTTTCTATTTAAACAGTAAAAAAATAATCATTTGGAGTCTGTAGAAGTTACAGTTTGGAAACATAAATTTAACATTCTCACACCAACCCCCGCAATCCCTATTGGAAATAGAATTTCGTAAAATCCTATTTGAGATGATTTCTGCATGACAAATAAAAGATTACTACCAAATTTAAAGTCTATAGAGGTTACAGTTTGGAAATAGAAATTTCACATTTTAACACCCACTACCGCAATCTTTTTCGGCGGTGGGTTGTTGTAAAATCCGCTCTTAAATCATTTCTGCATCACATATAGACGACTCTAGCTAAATTTGGAGTCTGTAGGAGCTACGGCTTAAAAAATAAAAATTTTCATTGTTAAACCACCCTCGCAACTCCCTGTGGGGTGAGCTACCGTAAAATTCGTTCATAGACTATTTCTACATCTCTTACAGAAGATTCCTACCAAATTTGGAATTTATAGGAGCTATAGTTTAAAAACGGGAATTGTTCATTGTTAACGCCCCCGCAATCCCCTTTGGGGGATGAATTTCTTAAAATCCGTTTTTAGTTGACCTCTACATAACGAAAGTAATATTCCTACCAAGTTTCACATTTCTAAGTCCTATAGTTCCCGAGATTTCGTGATGAGTAACTATAGAAATTGGAATACTTCGATTATCATCGAAATTTTTAACGTTTTAGCAGACTTTTTTAAAATTTTCTTACATAATATAAACATTCTCCTGACAATTCTGAAGACAACAAAAAAAAATTAACCCAACCGGTCCAGCCGTTCTCAAGTGATACTCGATCATAGATACGGCATTTTATTTTTATCAAAAAATGAGAGTGGGTGTGCAGGGGTGCGTGGGAGTTGGTGGGTGGATGCGTGGAAGTTTGTAAGTAGATTCTTAGCTGAATGTAAAAGAACATTATCCGTTTAGTAAACTCCGTTGAAATCCATGAAAACAAAAGAATCAAGAGAAAACGCTTGTCTTTTGTTTTTATTAGCGGGATAAATGTTCATAAAAGTAAAACAGCAATAAAAAAATGAAGGAACGTTAGAATTCGAAAAATAAATAGCCATAAACCATCTAGGAAAAATTACGCATCGAATGGTGGTAGTTTCATGTCGATACGATCAGTGGTTTAGGCGTGATTGAGCCTCAAACGAACACCATTTTCATTATATATATATATAGATTTTGTATGAAATTGGTTGAAATTATTATTTAAAATATAATATAAAACTATTCCGATCGTAAATTTAGAATTGTGATATTAGGTATCATGTAAGCTACCTTCTTCAAGAACTAGGCAATCTATTACAAAGAAGATTTTTCAAATTTGACCTTCAGTTTCAGAGATTAGTGCGTTCAAAAGAAAACAAAATAAACTTTAGATTTATTCTATTAGAATGGATATACAAGTATGTATGGATATATAAAATACAAATAACCTAACAATCCTATTTTGCCACAAGGTGATCACGTAAATTTGTAACTGCAATATCTATAATAAGAATTTACCTATATTTATAAAGTGAGCTTAAATCATTTAGACTTTAACAATAACTTTTGAACCGTCAACTGAAATTCAAACGAATCAACGTTATCCGTCCGAGAGAAAGCTATCATTAGCCCATTTTAATAACAGTAATTATATAAAATTCTTAAATAGCGGATTAAGAGGCTTTCTATTCAATTTAAAAGGCGTTTAACCTCAATCAGTACATCTAATAAACTCTCGTGACCTAATTTCTTGAAATTTAATCTATTTCCTTGTCAGTATATCGCTAATAAGCTATCAAGCTGCGGGCAACGCAATTGAGTAACGGAGTAAGTTTGTCCTGAACAAAATCGCTTGGGAAATGAAAACTTGATGAAGTACCGCTTAAAATAGTTGGCAAAGTTAAATAACGCGGTCAATAGCAACAGAAACTATAAGTTCGGTTTATTGAAAACTAATGGTTTGTTAAAGAAACTTATTTTAAGCTCAAACCGTAAATGCCCACTCATTCCTAAGGATGCCTCAAACCTAAATGTAAATACAAGTTAACAAGAAACATTCCCTTGCTATACAATTTAATGTTTTTTTCTCGTGGTCATTTATATTTTATGCTTCATAATGGAGTATATTTCGTTGACTTATTTATTTATTTACCTTTTACAACTAGCAAGCTTGTCTATAGAAATTTAACTCGTCCATGGCATTATTACAAGTCATTAAACGGTACATATACTACATGTGCCCAGGATATTAAAATAGGTAGCAAATAAAAAGTAATAGAGCATTAAATAATATATTTTTCGATCTAGGCTGCTGTAAATCATTTAAAACGTCGGTAAAAAAACAAAACTAAATGAAACCGCGAAAATATTCAAAGAAAAATGAAAACGTTTCTATATAATATTTAGGTATACGAGTAAAATCATAATATTTTATACATTTCTTTACATGAATATGATTAATGCTTAACCATGTTCACACGGTTGATGGATATATAACATAATGCTACGACGTTAACGCAAGTATGAAGTGAGGTAATTTCTTTTTTACGACATTGTTTTTATAGAACCTTGTTACAGTTTCAGGGTGAAAAATAATTAATCATAACGATTTTACGTTATATTTAAATAAAAAGTGCGGCATGTGAAATTACTCGTACTAAGAACAGGCTTGGCTTCTTTTCTGTTTCTATAAATGAAATGTAAGGGTCTACACCATGTAAAATTATCTTTCATAGCTTTCATTTTTAGCTCGTGTAGTACCTACATGTTAAATAAGTATTTTTTACACATGTAAAATTTCGTGTAATTTAGTAGGTATATCAATTTCAAATTCAGTTATTTTTGTACTTAGAGTCGTATTTGAAAAATATAATGATACCTTTGTACCAACCTAAAATATATAAACTTTATTAATATTAATTAAAAATAATATTTAGCTTATGATATTTTAGTAACTAGGAAAACTAATCTTTTTTTTACTACATAGAAAAAATAAATTTTTGAATTTCAACTTGCACTATTTCCAACTTGTCTTAAAAATCTTTTACACAGTTCATATATTGTAACCTGGACGTGTGTTACTCGTCTTTCTAAAGAGGCGACGTTTCTTTAAAGATGAAAAGTTCTCGAGAAACAATACCTGAGAATAGAGAATTTTTATACTTTAAAAATACATTGTCTTGGCGATGAGCTCCATTTCTAAAATAGCTGGTCACGGAATATGCCAAGAATTCATTATTTATTACTTAAAAAATACTTTTCTAGTACTTGATATTAAAAATGTAAGATTAATCTTTATTTGATGTTACATTGTAAAGTATATTTTAACTGGACATTTTAACCCTTATGCATAGTCAAGGTTTAAAGTCCCATACTTTAAATACGAAAACCTTATTTGAAACGTAAATTAATGTTTTGCCGAGCTGAAAGTGCGGAAGTAGTGTACAAGTCACTCGCTGATTAAATAAAAACTATAATCATAATCAAAGAGGAAAAAAGTGCAGTGGTAGCCTACTGAATGCGCTAGCTCAGTAAACCGAGTGAAGAAATAAAAAGGGCGAAAGTTCTGACATTTTCACGTGTGAGTCATATCAACATGATGACTAATTGTCTTATAATTAAGGAAAAACCACTGAGCTCTTCGCATCGTGAGAAAACGTCCGTATCGAAAGGAGCAAGTTCTCGAAAGACATGTGAAATCTATTAAATTGCTCTTGTCCAGCATCGTGGACTATAGTTGATTCCGACGCTATAAAAAATCTGTTTTAATGGAATTTTATAAATTTACCAAATTAAACAATGGCTTTTAAACAGGCATTTAAAATATAGCCAAATGCGTTATTTACCATAACGACTTACTTTTTCCATAAAAAGGATTAATAAGGGTTATTTTCGACCAGATATTGCGTGACAAAAGTGTAATAAGAGCTCAGCAAGCACCAATAAATCATACTTTCCTTACACCCTACTAATAAAATTTACCGACAACTTTCTTGTAACATTTAATTTTAAGTACCTACATTGGAATACTTTTTTTCTTTTTAATGGTGACTTAACGAAATACTATAATAACTTTTCATTGTGAATTTAAAACACAGGTAGTAAGCATGTTTATTTTTATACCCACTTTAGTGGTTTTAGATAAACTTTTATGGTCGAAACAACTTATAAATCGGCAAAAAAAGGAAATGATATACTTATTGAAAAATCGATACACGATTGGCGATTAATACAAACAAACAAAATAGCGTAGTAAATAAATAAAGAATATAAAACTTTTGAAGTTTCTAAAAAAAGAATAGGCTATAGAAATTAAAGAAATAAGTTACTACATTACGTAGATGGGTCAAAATAGGCGCTAGTCGTCGAGTTGCGGACAACAGCCCGTCAAAACCATAACCATAACCATACATAGATGGGTAACGAATGACAAAAATATTACTTTTATTTTCACAACCTCGAATAGGTGGTACCTCATAAGTAAGCAGTTGGCTTGTTAATATTATTTACATTACATCTATTTATAGCTGAAAGAATTTTAATGTTTAATAAACATTTCAAGGCTTTATGATACATTAACACGCCATATGCAATGTAATACGTTATGTAAAAGTATAATTTTATACCATTTTCTTCACTTCTTAGAACCTAGACGAAAAATAACAAAAAAATCGTTCTTAGAATAAAATTTACTTAAGGAGTTGCACAAACACATATTCATACTTTTCTTTACTCCCAGACAAAACACGGGTATCCAACACGAACCAAAAAAAATCGTGAACAGATGCAATAACAATTAAATGTATTATGTAGTATATAGTATAGTATATTGTGATTTAAGATACGGAGGTCGCTAAATTCCTTACTAAATTATAGAGAATATTCTGACTAACTTTTATTCTAACAAAAATCCGACACTTTTTTCGAAACTGAGAACTTTTTTTATGAGCCATATACATACATAATAAATAAATAAATAGATATGTTGGGACATAAACACAAAACAACATACAGTTCTAACTTCTATGGTAAGTTACAAGTGTATTATGGATATCAGATACACTTCACATATAGTTATAACTTAAAGTACGTACATAATATAATTGTAAACACTCGTGACTGAATTACAAACATTCGTGCTCATCACTCAAATGAATGCCCACAATGGGACTCGAACCCACGTCCGCTGGAATAGATATACTCTACTAATCCAATAAGACATATAATATGACAGGAAACAATATAACATCAGGAGCCGTTGATTATTGTTGGGTAATCGGCTTAAATCTTTCCGATTGGATGATCACAGCTGTTTGAACATTTACCGTTACACCACATAAAACGGCTCGTATAATATCTAATAAACTTATCAGCCATAATCTTCCATATTTAAGACGTTTATAAAATAAATATTAAACACATCTATCCATTTTGAAATTCGATTACCTAAAATACTCTTCGAGCTGCCTAAAAAGTGGTGTTTACTACATAATATAATATTTCAATTGAGCGAATATTAATAGTTATAATTTAACCGCATCGTTAGATTTTTGGTTACTTTTGATTAATGTAATTCTAACACACAGTACTTACTATTAATCTAGAAGTATTCACTATTTAATAGTATAGCAGAATAAAACTAACCTATAATTACAATTTAATAATTCAATCATTCTAATAATAATTTGGAAGCAAAAACAAACAGCTTTTAGAACACAATTTACACAATTGATGTTTCAAAATAATAATTTTTATTTTAATATAACTGCAAATTGAAATTATGCTAATACGCGTCATGTACACCACGTAGGCGAAGTACGCGAAGTATCAGAAACACTGTAAACGTATGAACGACATGTAAACATTCCAAGGCAAGCGTGTATCATAATTTAATTAGGAACAAAACAATAACCTTATCTCCAACGACGATTTTAGTCATTTCACACTTTCAGTGACAATTTTAGAGATGCAAAATAGTAGTAAAATTAAAATTCATTCACTTAAAGTTACAATATACCATTACGGTAGCTCTGCCTCTCTCTAACGACGTTCTAACGTAGTGCACTTCATTATATTGATTAAATAAAACACACTTGTGTCAGACGATGAGAAAGAGACAACATATTTCACATACAGCCTTTTAAATACATAACTAGTGATAATTAAAGACAGTATACGAATTCGGCTAAACTAACATACTCACATATATAGACCTTCAACAATTCTGTAAGCGGCAGAACACCGGGCGACTAGGTAGCAGAACTGGCTTTAGAAAAGTATAATTAGAACGGAGGGCATCGCGACAGCTCGGAAGATGTCCCCATTTCATCGTAAAACAACCATTCAACCGACCAATTATGTTAGACTTTGAGAATAACGCGTCGCAACTTTATATCAATTTATGAAGAACTGTTTTTGTATAAACCGGAGGTCCGCTTATACTGGACATGTAAGCTAGTATGGACGATGTTTTACTTTGACAGTGCGTGAAACCTTAACTTAATTTTTTACGTAAATAAATTGTCTATTTAACTAACTTTGTTTCTTTTCATTAAAAGTTAAAATATTTACGGAACTAAGTTAAAAAAATATTAATAATACTTTTTAATACTAAACGAGGCCAAGTCCATTATAATTCATACACAATATAGAATATCTTTTGTATCTCGGATTCAATAGTAAGCTGAATTCTACTCATCAAACCGTTAACGATCTTAATGAGAGGCCTGCTACGTTGATAAAGCTTGTGACATTTTTAATGGAAAATATGGATGGGCAGTTTCTGATGTTAAGTTTATTCAGAGATTTTTCACGTTTTAAAATTACATGAGAAGATTGACTTCACTTTCATGTGTGAATTTCAAAGAAAAAAAATACATTTAAGTAGCTTGGTTCACTTATTCAGTAATACAAAAAGTGCGTAGGTACACACTCGTATGCTCGTTATACCCATCTGTCTATTTATTTTCGCTTATCTCTGAAACGGCTGGATAGATTTTGACGGGACTTTCATTGGTAGATAGCTGATGTTAAAATGAGTAATTCAAACAATTTTAATAATGAATAATATTTGGGGTCCCCTTAAAAATTAAAACGAACTCGAATGAAAGAGAGAGTTGTAGTAATAAAATAAAGATATTAAATACGACAAAAAATTAATCTGGTTTAAATTAAGTATATTTATATAACGTTAAAATATTTTAAAAAATTTAAGAAAATAAAATATTCGTTTACCATTGATACATACTGCCATTTAATTAATTCTCGTCCATAAGTTGGTCTGTTTGTGATTCAATGGGCATGTGATTTATAAGAGGCTTATGGCCGAAATATGATACAAAATGGTCTAGCAGAAATGATATCTATAGATATAACATCAATTGTAATATAATTTCGGATTTTAGAGACTGCCTGATCATTATAATAGACAGATTTAAATCTTCGCGGGAAAAGTTCATAAGGTGATTGTGATATTGTTTTTTTTTTTTGAGTCAATATTAACGACGGCCACTTAAAATATGAATTTAAAACAAATAAATCGTGTAATGTGTCATGCATAACAATAAATTCTGCTATTTTAATTATGGGTTTTATCTATTTTTTTATTCTTTTTAGGTTTTATTTTATTCGTGTTTATCAGCAAACTCTTTCATTTGATACTTACGAGTAGTAATCGTAATACCACTATACGTTGTATGTTTGTCTTCACGTTAGTCAGCTGCTAAACGGATTTGGATGTTATTTTGCATCCTACTAGACCATAATTTTGACATGAGCTACTGTTACTTACAAAAAATTTTAGAAGCGCTGTCTTTTGTAAGAGAATATTAATCACATTTATAAGTACGCAAGTTAGAAAACTTCTCCACGCATTTATTGTAATATTTTGCCGGTATGTGAACAAAATTATGCTTTAAAATGTTGCAAATGGCGCCTTGCGTAAGCCGCGTTTCAAAGTGTGCCTACGAGCTATTATTATGCCAACACAACGACAACTTTTGCAAATGCAACTTTGAACGGGCAAAAAAGGAACAGCAATTCGTATTCTCTTCACGAGATGAATACGTCGCTCTGATGAAAGTATGATGGCGGATACACTTCAATCTTCTTTAATTTACTACTATGCATTATTGTTTTAATGCTATAACCTATGATTGTGAATTTAGTTAAGTATATTGTTAAGTTAATGGGAAATATAGCTTTTTCTACAACGACACCAAAGTTTATATAAAATATGGTATCGTATCTTATTTCACAATCATGGCAGCCATAACATATTTCCTCACAAATGGGTTACGATTAACTTAAGCAGTTGTGTCTAGTATTATTAATTTGTGTCATTTACATTTTAAATTATTAATAATACCAATACATGACTCATATAAGCTTATTAAATATTTATTGGCACAAAATGTAATTTCTGCTCATTAGGGTTACTGCAATATCATCGTTTCATTTCAATTAAGCTTTTAATCCTATTTTCTCAGTCTCGTTGTCCGTTCAAAATTAATGGGAAAGTTTGCTATTTATAAAAATATAGCAAACATTTCTTTCCACGGTCACTGTCTTTAAGTCCTCAGGGCATTATGCAAAACATGTTTTTAAAAGCTTATTGCTACATCGCTAGAAAATAATGGAAAAAGTAAAAAGTAATTTTTAAAAAGTAAAAGTAATTTTAAAAAAGGTTTAATTATTATGAGTATCTGTGTTATAGTGAAACATCGAATATTATATTTGAATAAATTGAATATCGACACGTTTGGCGCAGTCTGTAGTGACCCTACTTTCTTGCCCCAGCGGTGGCGGGTTCGCGTCCCGCTGGGGGCATTCATTTGTTAAACTTTGATGTTTGTTGCATGACTGGAGTAGTCATGGGTGTATATTTTTATAATATGTATGTATTTAAACTTATATATGCTGTAAATCAACTATTTGGTATCCGTAACACAAGCTTCCGCCGAAGCATACCACGGCACTAGATGACGCTGTGTATAATAATGTCCCAACATAATTATTTATTATACTTGTGAATAGTATATTATGTACTTAAAAGCCAATAGTCGCCGCGCTTTATATTAACATACTCTCAACAACTTATATTATCCTGCTATTAACATAGTCGTACTACTCACGGAAATTGATGAAAGTGTTTGTCAAAGTATATTTGAATAAAGTATAGTTTGATTTAACTGTGTCGAAACACATATATATGGGCTTAATTAGCATTGAGTCGTTTGACAAATTGATGTTATATTTTTGTTATTTGGTGTGCAAAATTTTCATGGGGATAGTATTTTATTTAGCTCATGCTTATAATTACTAAATACAACAATAATACCAATATTTATTATTTCTCGCAACCGCAACCAGTGAATTGAGTTTCCAAAGCTTCATTTAACCGTGTAATCAATTACAGCCAAAAACAACGAAATTCTATCAGTAGCTTAGCTACGTTATTTAACAAAGCATGTTAAAGCGTACTACGTTCTGTTAAACTATGTTACTGTATCGGAAGAGTACCGAATATAAGAACTTTAGTGAAATAGTTTTGAAAGTCTGGGCGTAACTTAAATTTTCAAATAAATTCAAATTTGCCTAAGTTATTCCTTATAACATTAGCTATCTGCGGAGGAAAGTCCCGTCAAAATCGCTTCATCCATTTTAGCGATTAGCGGGAACAAACAGAGAGACAGACAAAAATTAAAAAAAAATGCTTTTTGAAAAAAGTACCTACCGTATATACTTTCATATGCTTTTAGTCAAAAGGTGTTAATTTGAAAAAACAGAAACTTCAATTTTATTCATATGTGTATTTGTATGTCCTAGATTTATTACTCTATATACACACAGAACATTTTTGTTTAATTATTTTCAGTTCTTTGAGGTTAAACTTTTAAAGAAGATTAAAGAATCTCCCAGTAAGTAGTTCCTACTTTATCACCGCGTGTCTACAGCAAAAGTCTTTTTTGTTCGTTAGGTAAATATTTAGTAAGTACTTAATTTATTAATGAACGAATGTTATATATAATGGCATTGATTTGTTAACATCCTGATATTTTAGAACTAATATAAGGAATCTTATAGTAAAATTATTTATTTAGACATTTAACAATATTTTCGTTAAGGTCATTAATTTTATACTTATAATAATTATATACTCTGCAAAGTTTTATTTAAAAAATCTGCAAAGACTATATTCTAAAATATTGTAGGTTTGTATTTAAAAAAACTTATGTTTTTTCCTAATAAAGAAATAGATGAAATAATCATAAATAGGCTTCACTTTACGATGATGGAAAGAAGGTCTAAGAATTCTCTTTCCTGCTCACTTCCCTTTGACATATCAGAAGGAAGCGGGGACAAGACACGGATGTGAAAGTACTTTGCATAATATTATATTGATAATAAGTTCTACGTCTTACAGCATCATTCAACATAGAAATAGAATTTAATTATTCATTTTATAATGAAATTTTAATTAAAAATTTGTTAATTTATGTAGGTATAATTAATATATTATGTATATAAACCATTAAACGTTTAATAAAAAATACGCCAAAGCGAAAAAAAATAACGTTATAGAATAAAAAAAAATCATGAATATTTTAAGGCTAACATTGTATAACTTGGTAGTCTTTTATCGTTATCTGCATTGTCACTTCATACAATTATTATGAATATAATTTATTTTAAACAATAAACAAATTGCTTCAATGCTCTAAGTCTAGATACTATTCCGTTTTCCTATGATTAATTCCAAAAATAATAACATTTTATTTCTTAAGAGATGATATTTATAACCACACTTTTAATAAGAATTAATTTAGTGGAATTTGTGTGCAATACATACGCATCTAAACAAAGTATTAGAAAAACATTGTTTTTGTCAAAGTACAAACAAACCTCTTTTAGAGCCTGTTTTTATTTTCCAACTAAAGTATTTGTCTTCTCAATCACATGCACAACTTTCAATTCTTTACTGAAATGGTGCGCGTCCAATCCTACGCCAAACGGCAAAAATATATAGCCTTCACCGAAGTTATATTTACGCCGCTTGATATTGGCTTGCGTAGCCACCGCTTTCGCAGTGACAGAGGTCGCCTGAATATCTTATACCAATCTCTTAGATATTCACAAGATTTATAAGCATTGAATCCTTATACCATAGTCAAAATTAAGTTAACAAATATAGAAAAATATAGTAACTAAACAAATCAGTAAGGTAAGGAACTTTCGTAGAAACCTTAATTACTCGTAATTATGAAAAGGGTAATGGTTACAAGCATGACATTTGATGATTATTGGTTCGCTTATTTACGAGTAGGTATTTCGCGCTTCTCAATGTACAATATTAAAATTCAGAGAAAACGTTTCTAAAGTTAAATTTTTTGGTTATCTAATTTTCTTCGAAAGAACTCCTCTGAATTCTAAATTGGTGTTAATATAATTCTTGCCTATGGCTTCGCTCACATGAAACATCGATACAAAGTGAATATTTAATTTATACAGACAAATAAGATTGAAGTGTCCGTTTGTAACATTAACTAAGAGTATGAAAATAAATACGGTACTTATAAGACAATATTTAACATCTGCCTGAATGGACTTTCACGGGCAGATGTTATAAAGAGCGATATAGTTTTACTGAAATCCAACTTGTCGTATTTCATATATCGGTAATAAAGTTACTTGAAGCTATTTTACTTTAGAACTAACTAATGTTGTTGTTGATTAGTAAGAAAGAAATGGTTATATAAAACTTAGTAAACTAACAGACAACTTAATTAGACTAATGGTTAACGAACTAATACCTCTTAATACCAATTCACAATAAATACTATTTTTAAGTGCTGAGTAAGTTTAGAACGCGCCTAATCTCAAAACCAAGAGCTTAATATGGCCTACATCCGTAAACTAATTTAACTATACTTCTATACGATAGTGTTTATACCTAATACGTATATTATTTTGGGAACTTAAAGTTTCATAAGGGAAACCAATGTGGTAGCCCAGTGGTAACTGCTTGGGAAATCGAGTGACGCGGGTTCATTTCCGAGGTTTGTACCTCTGATACTGTAATGTGTTTATCACTAGATCATTATGAGGAAACCTATGTCCAAGAGAACCTTTTAACAAGTTTTAGAAAAAAATGTAACAAATTGCAACCCGCTCTTAGCCAACGTGGTGGACTGTGGTATAACCTTCCTTGTATTGAAGGGATAAAATGGAAAGGGAAATTTGTAAGAAAAGCTGCAATTTGTTTTTTTGTAAGCGGTAATCTATAAAACAAATGAAAAAATACATTATCAAGTGCAAAGAATAAGAGGCATTTTTGTTATGTTTGATTTAAACAAAAGTGTTTATTGTACCTTATACGTATTCATTGATTGATTCATTTCTATACAATATACATCACTGTATGATCCATGCGAGTATATAGAGCATACATTAAACTAGGTAAACGAAGGAGTAAAGAGCATTGTATAAATACCATTTTCCTATGTAAGAAGTGTGATTTCCTAACCAGTGACTTCTCTATTTAATGTCGATTTTATGTGTAATAAAAGAAAACCCTTGGGAAGCAAGGATCAAAATAATGATGACGATCGAAGTATATTTTAAATAGAAAATTGCGATAAAAGGAACAATGTATCATAATTTAAAATGTAATAATGAAAATTATATTTAAAGAGATATTTCAATACAATGGATTTTTTTCCTGAATGTTCCTGTAAATTGATATACATATTACTGTCGCCGATTTGTCTGAAGCGCTGCTATTCAAACAAGTTGACCTTGCCTACTACAGTCTGCCGGTGGCGTCCAGACGGCGCCTCTTAGCCATAAATAAATGTAACATTTCATCTTAAGGAATGAATGATCAATTTAAAATCAAACCTTGATGTTAAATCGATTCGATAAACATGAATATTTTACTTTTCATTAAGTAAACAATTTTAGCTTATTCTATACGTATAATAAAATTCTAACCGAGCCAAAGAGGTACATTAAATATTTTTTGGAAAATGTATATAATTGAAATAAACATTATTATCGTCAAATCTATTGTTTTTAGATTT
Source organism: Boloria selene (assembly GCA_905231865.2). NCBI lineage: Eukaryota > Metazoa > Arthropoda > Insecta > Lepidoptera > Nymphalidae > Boloria > Boloria selene. The sequence goes on from HG993147.1 coordinate 4,749,932, forward strand.
TTTGTCTGTCTGTCTGTTACCACATCACGAGAAACCCACTGAATGGATTTGGATTAAATTTGGTATGATAATATATCTGTATTATATGACTACCTAAAAAACTTCTGTAAAACTAAAATATATTTTAATCAAACTACTTAACATATTCATGTGAAACGATATACTCTTTAACTTTTTATCTATGCAAAGACAATTCAATCTAATCTAGGGTGAAACCATTTAGTAGGTACGATGTAACACAGACCCAAACCACATAATAAAATTTCCGAGGTCGTTCATTCGGCGCCAACCCAACACACTTGAAACTCCTGCCAAGTAGAGGCAACAATAATTTCTCCTTTTCATGCCATTGCACAAGGACCTTTATAAAAAATGGGAAAAATGTGTCAATGTACAGATGAAAGAGTGAACAGTAAGAAAATATTCATTTTGTACTTTATTATTTTTTAGATTAATAATATTATGTTGAAAATAAATTCAAATAAATGTATTTTAAGCTAACACTGAAAATTTTAAAATTACTCCTTATACGATTCACGATACGCTTAGCACAGTTTTTTGCAACCCTATTTGCTGTGCCAGTGATCGTGGGTTCCCGCTAGGAGAATTCATTTGCGTGATACGTAAATACGGATGTGACAACAATGAGGCATACAAGGCCTCATTGTTGTCATTTCTATTTATTTATATATTAAGATTCACCAGTGGTTATTACAATGATTTTTTTATGGTAAAAAGGGGGCAAACGGGCAGGAGGCTCACCTTATGGGAAGTGATCACTTCCGCCCATGGACATCTGCAAGCCTGGCTTGCAGATGCGTTGCCGGCCTTTCAGGAAAGGGAGGGAGGAAGGAGGGAAGAGGGAGGGAGGGGGAGGCAGGAGAAGTTCTTATTGCTAAATGCATTACCTTTTAAGATGAATACCGCATGAAAAAATATGTGTGAAATAGTTATATAGGTATAAAACATAACAGTTTTATGATCTAAGGAAATTGAACAAATAAACAAAATATACTAAGCAAGTCGAGATTCACTCAACAATACAAGAATAATAATTATTTATTTTTTTATAATATATTTTTTTACATTTTTGAGAAACTATGGCAACGAGTCTCTGAACTTGGAGCTATCCAAGCATTTATAATCGTTTATAATTTACATAAGCGCGAAACAGGTGAATTGTTCCCCAAAATAGTTCTGCGAAAAGGCTTTTCAAATAAGTTCACGGGATTACGTGGGCATCTAGGTCATGATATTATATTATTTATATTTATAATATGTATGTATATTGTATCAACTAACCTGTATCCATAACACAAGCCTCGTACCTTGCCATGGAATTTAATGGTGCTATGTAGATATTCCAAAAGAAAGATAAAAAAATATTTTACATCTTTTGTTTGTGTACAATTTACTGAAAATTTATAATTTTCATTAAAAAAAACAAATTCATAACATTCTGCAAAACAAAACGATTACATAATCGCAGGTAAAGGTATGCTTCAGCTACTATAAGGCACTATATAACAAGTGCTACGAATGCTACGAAGAGGTTACGAGACGTTTTATCAATTTACTGGCGACGTAGCAAAATCCAGTCAAGTAAATCAATTGTAATATTTTAGAGTTATCGATACGACTTTCAATAAATTGCAATTGTTTCATACTATTTTCAAACCATTTCCATTAAGTAATTTAAATTTTAAATAAGAACTATTTGTTTAAGTTGTAAAACTTTAGAGTCAATCTATTAAATACCAAAATGTATATATAATATGTTTATACAAGTATAATTCACGTCATGTAAAAAGAACGCTGGCTGTCAAGTTGCGCAGAGGCGATTTATAGGCCAATTTGGTGGTAAGACGCGGGGCGCGGGACGGCGAGGCACACGCCGCAAGTTTTCTGGCTCGCTATTGGTTCGTCAGTTAAAATACCATCGTGCACATAAAAGTTATTAATTACGAAATATTTTTATATAAAAAGTAGAGAAAATATTTTTGACGTATATTGTTTTATGAAAAGAGAGTCTGATAATAATGCAGTTAAAATATATATTAACCGAATTAATTTAATTTTTTGTAAGTAGATTAAACATTCTACATTAAATCTGACATATTTTATAAATTAATAGAATTGTATTTAATAACGTAGTATCTAATATATTTTTTAATGTACCTAACAATAACCAATATACGTCGCGAGCGAAAGGTTAGTTCGAAAATAAAAGAATAGGCTTAGTAATTTCGTGTGCGAATATACCCATGCGCAAACACACCCCCCACCACTTTCCTCCAGCGTTCTTTTTACGTGACGCGAACTGTAAATTGCTTAATAAGTAAATATCTTTCATTCCAACCTTTGGTTCTATTTTTCGCTTATTTACAAGTGATGCTTAATTACCTGTATGTCTGTTTGTACCGGCTAATCTCTGAAACGGCTCGACCGATTCTGACAAGACTTTCACTCGCAGATAGTTAAAGTTATAAGAAATAACTTAAACAACTTTTATTTTATGAGAAAATTATAAAAACCGTTTAATTTATTTAGCGAAGCGGGCTTGCTAGTTGCAAATAAAAATGTGTAGCCTTGCTCATACTTGCAAGCTTACGATTTGCTGACGCTTGAACTTGTGACATTCACTGTAGCACGTACGTTCATAAATAGTCATGAAACAAGTTGCCCTCATTTACGAAAAAGGCACATCGTTCAACTTAAGAAAATTATATATACAGTAAAGTCCCACATTTCTATCACATCTACGCTCGTGTCGCTCTTACGTTTATTAAAGGTAGGTCAAGATTATCCAACATGACATAAAAAACGATAATTCTAAGAAAAGGCCTCAGCTGGTAGAGTACTTGCTGTGCTAGTCACGGGTTTGAGTCCCGCTGGGGGCTTAATTTGTGTGATAAGCACGAATGTTTGACGAACGAAAGAACTTCAGTCATGGGTGTCTTTATTTACTATATTTATGTATTTAAAGTTATACTTATATATTTCTAGTGTATCAACTATCTGGTATCTTAAACACAAGCTTACTAGCTCATCATGGAACTAGATGGTGCTATGTGTAAATGTCCCAAAATATAAAAAAAAGTTTTGGTATAGACGTATTTATAAATACTTTGTGGAATTGGTCCACTGACGATGAAAGACTCATAAAATTTACCATGCCTCATGCTTTTAAAAGATTTAACCTTAACTAATTTTTTTAAGCATAAAGTAAACTTTAGAGAACATAATCCATATAGCTTCCATTAAATTATGAATAGGTACGTTATAAATTCATATATATATAACGTATAGTTCGGTTTTTGTTTGTTCAATCGGGCTAATCTCTACTACCAGTATGATTTAGAAAAAATATTTTTGCATTTAAATACTATAAATATTTTGCAATTAAGTAATTCAATAACAAATAAAATAGCGGGCAAGGCATGGATGGGTTACTATAATATGCATAGTTTGTGTAACAATACCGTCAATGAACGAGCCCACGCACATTATACTCTTAGGCAATATGCAGGTATTAGCCACAAAAATGGGTCACCCGCTTCCTTAGATAGAATATCTATTATAAATAAGAAATGTATAAATTAGTGAAATCGATTGTTAGACTCGATGATTCGATTCGATTTTTATCTCTTTGTAATATTAATTTTTGTTTCTGGCGGTTTTAAATGCTTTACAGGAAATACAGTCTCGAAAAAAAAACGATTCAAAATATAAAACATCCGTTAAACTCAAAATATAGAATGTTTACGACCTATATATAACTTTTGTTTTCTCTATTCTACGTGAGGTTGGCGAAGTAATCTAGATTTAACAGGCACGTTTTGAAGTCGTATACAAGAACATCGAATATTCTATTAAAGTAAAGGAGTACTTACCAAAAGGCGGTTCGAACCGGCAGTCCAGAAGTAAGGCATGTCCGGTGGGCCCGGTGGTGCCGACCACCGCGCCGCCGCGCATCATCAGCTGTGCCTCCAGCTCCACCCACCGGCCTCCACACTCCTGCTACAGAACCGATTAATACATTAAATAATTATTAAAAAATATTTCTTATGTCTAATATAACCATAAAATGTAACAGTATAATTGTATTAATATTTGTATATATTTTTATAATATTCAATATAATACGTGACGTAATTACCTATATATAGTTTTTGATAATATTAAAAAGATCAAGGGGTTGTTTGTTTGGTTTTTCCTTATTTTAATGCCCTTCGAGTAAACTTTTTGTCACAGAAAGTCCCATAGCAATTCATACATAAAAAAAAATCAAAGCAATCGATCCATGGCTGGAAAATATGTCGCGTATGTACAGTCGTAAGCAATGACATGTATACATTGACAACTTTTCAAATATATGTAAACATCAATCGTTTCAAAAGAAAGTATACAAGCTTTGTGTCAAAATAAAGTATACGTAAGATGTTTCATAATTATGTATACATTTTTATCAATTCATAGTAAATAACATAAAACGAATACTATTATATACAAGTTTCGTGTTATAACTATGTAGCCATTAGTCTAAGAACTAAAAATAAAGCATTAAATATTATTTTCGTATTTAACAAAGTTTTCTAATACAAATACTGTCTCTTTCATTAAATACGTGAATTCTTTAAACTGGTCGTTAGAAGTTTAATTTATTTTTATATGTTAAGTGATTGAATCAATTCGACTAATTGCGACCTGATTCTCTAGGATGCGCCTTGGATTCGCTTTAGGCATAGCTCTCCTAAACAGCTTTACCCAGGGTATATGAGATATCTTCTGCAGCCAACAGCACAGACAGGATTTAAAATATTGTAACACCATGATTCGTAAACTTATTAATTAGATAATTAACAGTAAAATATGTTTTAAGATCTTAGGCTTCTTGCATCGGAAAATGAAGCATAATACTTTGCTTTTAAAAATGTATTATTATGTATTTAAATTTAAATATTATAATACATTTTTAAATCATACGTATAATACAAATATTATCGCGTAATAGACTGTGCATATGTGTATGTGTAAGAGCGTTTGTAACACATTCACAACATTGGATGACAGTTTTAAACTTTCGACAATTCGAGGACAAGATCAGTTTATTTAAAATTTTAATGTGTAACAAAGCATTGAAAAGAATTCGAAATTATTAGAATTACAACTGACAATTCTCTATTTGTTTAGTTTGCGTTGTTATGAGAAACTTACTTTTTCATGAATTCGCCCAATGATATTAAGTTGTCATAGCTCAATTGGCGTAGTTGTAGTATGCGTTTAATATCCTTGCGGCGCGAGTTCAAATCCCGCGCGTGGATAACTTTTTTAATTTTTGTTTCGTGCGTATCTTTTAATGTATGCATTATATACTGGATGGCGATTTAGGGACAAGGAGTGAGCCGTGATGAACGTGGCTCGTCATCATCATTGAGTATATGTTTTCCACATTTGTGAATTTATAAGAATATACAATAATACGTATAATTATAATAGAACAGTGAGTTAAAAAATCTATACATGAAATTTTTTTTTTGTTTTTATAAAAAAAATATTGTAACGTATAGTGCATTGAATATAAATCCCAAAAAATATGTTTTAATTTTTTTGTCTGTTTGTATGTTTTCGTTTAACACAAAAAGTACTTGGCCGATTTTAACCAAATTGTGTAGTTACCTATAACATATTTCTCGGACCATGACTTAGGATACTTTTAATTTCATAAAAGCATTTTAATTTACAGGAAAAAATAATAATTGGTTGTATTGAGTTTTCCTTGGATAGCTAGTGATTACACGCTAAGTTCATCTGTGTCTATTTTACGAGCCGAGTTTGAGCTTCTCGCCGGTTCTTCTCAGCAGAACAGCTTTCCGAGCCGGTGGTAGTTTACTCACAGATTTACAGACTGACTTTTAATTTTGATAATGTAAAAATGACGATTCAAAAGAGCTTGTTAAAGTCTATTTGAATAAAAAATATTTTGATTTGATTTGATTGATTTACGCAAATTTTTGAACGTAAACCTAATTTTTTTATAATTAATATTTACCACTAGCGAGCCCGGACCGCTGCGCTCGGCGTAAGATAAAATAAATAAAACATTTTTCATAATTAAAAGTAGCATAAGTTACTCCATAAAACATTAGCTACGATATCTGAGGTCAAAAGTCCCGTCAAAATCAGTGTAGCCGTTTCGAGGATTAGCCGAAACTAACAGACAGACAGACAATTGATGTATGGATGTAAGTACCGTATATACTTTCTATGCATTGAGTCTTCTTCTTCTTGCCGAGTCGATGGCAATAGTTAAAGTAAGAAAGCCCAAAACCCCTTAAAAATAAAGATAAAAAAAAAGAAGCCCAAAACTCGGCCACCATAATAATTGCATAAGCTCCTGTAAGATGCAGGTAACAGGACCAGGAGGTCATATAAGTAAGTGTAAGAGAGGTAAGAGAGGAAGAGTACAAGTCTGCACTCCAGGTCAATTCGCAAATCCCCACCTGGTTGAGTATACTTATCTATGATTTTTATCACACTATGATTAATTCATATTTTATTTAGAAGAATATTTAAAAAAATGTATCTTTTTAAAAATGTAAGAAACTAGCATTTCCCGCGGCCCCGCCCGCGTTCTAAAGACTGGAAACAAAATACTTAGATTTCACACACCGTGTGACGTTTTATAGTCGGTTTGTAACGGTTAGTCGATATTTCTTACAAAATCATCATCAAAACCTGTCCTGAGGTTTTCTCGTGATGCAGTCACAGAAAGACAGACAGACAAAAATTTTAAAAACGATAGATTTGATTGTATGGATAATAATGTCTATCTATTTTAATTACATTTTTATCTATTTTAATTAGATTTAAAAAAAAAATTATGTACAGATTTGACTCAGTTACAATTATTTTATTATATAATATGTTTATGATAGATAGTGAATTATTTGACTTTTCAAAATAGATTTTAAGTTAACGTCTTTGTATCGATGCGCAAAACGGCAACGTCGCGTCGCTTACGACGGTTGCCGTTCCGTCAAATAACATGTGGCCTAATATAAATTTATCTTGACACATTGTAATTTGTAGTAGCGCTGTGGTAACGCGCTTGCTTCGATATCCATGTGATGGGGGTTCAAGTCTGAGTTTGAGTTAAACGGGCTAAATACATATAAATTTATCTGCCAGTTACTTTATTGGGAAGTTTTCTTATGAAACAGATAAAATATATCAGCAACCATTATCGCTAAACTACTACTAAACGCTTATTACCTACTAAGGTCAATATTTAGGATACCGTTTACTACAGGATAATCGTTTATTCTTAATGGATAATACAATAACTGGTTCTATGGACCACCCACATAAAAGCGTGGCGGAAATTTAAATGGGAATTGAATTATTATAAGTAATAGCATAATATTGTCATAAAATATGAACTAAAAAATGTTAATGGAAGAGACACACTATATATGCATTAGAAAACTTTGTTTCAAATATGAAAATATTATTTTATGCTTTTCGAGCGCAAACCTGTGCACTTTTTTGTGCACAGACTAATGGCTAACTACTTATATTACGAAAAGTATACAATAATATTCATTTAATGTTATTTACTATGAATTGATAAAAATGTATACATAATTATGAAACATCTTACGTATACTTTATTTTGACACAAAGCTTGTATACTTTCTTTTGAAACGATTGATGTTTACATATATTTGAAAAGTTGTTAATGTATACATGTCATTGCTTACGACTGTACATGCAAAGATAGCGTAGAGGATAATAATTTTATTATGATTTATTTAATTATAATAATACCACAAATTATACTTTTAATAAATATTTAAATTGCTTTCTTATACTTTTTAATACAAGCAAAAAGTTTATTATAATAGACATATTTCTGAAGAATTTGGAGACTTTTAAAACTAAGAGGCCGCTTAATATGAAGAAAAAACCTACCCTATTATAAACTTTTCTTAAATAAAGTTTCTTCAATATGAGTCATGATGGTCTTAGCATAAAACAGATTTTCATTTTTTATTTTTAATAAGACAATCGTAAAATTATTCATTATTCACTTTGATAGATTACTAGCGACTCGCCCTCGCTTTGCTCGGGTTCGTCCCCAGGTTCCCCTTTTGTTTTTTTTTTTAGATGAATGAAATGAATAAGGTCACAGACAAACAAACATACAGATATATGGATTTTAGAAACTATGGTTTCAGCTTCTGTGTTGTTAATAATATTGGTTATTTCAGTAAGATTTAAAAAAGTATATAATACGCATATAGATGTATAATATTTAAAACTCAATAAATTAATGGCACTTCCAATGCACTGTATCTTAAAACAGGAGCTTACACAATTTCAAATATCTAAAATATCTGTAACTACATCATTTTTAGTTCGCCTTTTACGCAATCGACTTTTTTCTTCGTAATTGTCAAATAAAAAATACTAACGTACTAAAATATGGACAATATTATTAATCTAAAAAAATATGATGGAAAAGCTCCATTTATATCGTGCAGTGAAAAATTAAAAGCTGTGTAATGGACGTGGTAAGGCGCCCGAGGAAATTAACAAGCTATTGTCCCGTCTCGACGCTCGTAAAGAATTTGTACCCCGTTGTTTTAATTCAACTGCTCGGATCGGTGTTTGGAATTTGTAGTTTCTTTTATTACTCAAAATTATTTTCACGCTTTATGATCTGAATGAGTTTTTTTCTGTTTCAAAATGATATGTGTGTATATTCTCCCTTACTATTTTCTTACTTTGTTATATTATTGTTGATTCGTTATTTTAGCTTCTTGCTTCGTAGTCTATGAATATTTCTAGTGAACACTTTATTTTAAGCCACACTGAATCGTATATTTAAATGTTATTGACTGTATTTAAATAAATAAGCTGCTTGACTATGTGCCATTATTTAACAATAAAACAGCTGCAGTTGTATAGCAGTACAAGTTGTTAATTATGGGGGAATAAAACATTTATTGGTTCCAAATACAACTATGTTGGTTCAGAGGTCCTGTATTCGAGTTCTAGGTGGGTCAAATACAGTTAACAGGTGTTTTGAAAAATTTTCAGTAACTGACCAGAGTTTGAATAATAGGAATTCACCACCTCGCAGAACATTTACAGTCCACCATCTAATATCATTTTTTAAATTAAAACCAATGTTAAACTATCATCTCTTCGGTCTATGATATAGTAAGGAATACAGAATACACATTCTTACAATGATGGCTAGGCTGAAATCATTTAGGAACAAATTATCCCAATTAGATAATGTAACCTAAGCTAATATATTAGCAGGTAATGTTCATCAATTTGTTTGTATGTTACAATAGTATCATTTATATATTACCGAAAAAGACATATTCGGATAAAAATGTTGATGTTTACTATTAGAAAACATTAAAACTTGCATTGATGTAGGAAAAAATTGGCTGTTGAGTCACTTAATCAACTATCGTTAGGCATGTAGAGACAATTCGGTAAGTCGTCAGCTAAAGAATATTTTGTTTTTCACGAGGGATCAACTCGAGCGAAGCGAGGATAGTTGTTAGTTTAAAATAATTTGCATTCTTTGTACTTTTACAGTTTTTCACTATTTCATAATTAGGTAAATAGAATTTATTTACAAAATAAATAGTCTTTTTAGTCGCAATTTATATTATTTTTGTGAATTAATACATAGGTTCTATAAAATAATGCTATCTATATAAGAAAAATCACATACTATATAGTATATAATTTATCTACAACATAGAAGCAGCTATAACACTCATATAAAAAGCAATATAAATATTTAAAAAAAATATTAGAAAACAATTACCTCATCATAAGCGACAGAAGTGAGAGGCAGGTAGTGATAGCCGAGGGCGCGGTCCCAGATTACGCCTTTGTTCCACACCTCCACAAGTAAGCCAAGATTGATGTCGTTAATTTCACTGGTGAAAAAAAAAATAAATTATATTTAAGGCAGTTCAAAATCATAGTATTTAGGATGAAAGAAGAAGATAAAAGAAGATAAAAGAAGTCAGAAAGTGAATTTGCTTGCTTATTATTTAACTTTTGTAAGAAAAGATGTACACTGATTTTATATTTTGAATTTTTTCGTCTACATGATCATGATAACATACAATCTTCTTATAATGAGTAGATATTGAAAAGACACCATTAATGAGGCTTTAGTCCATCATTTTTTAACCGATCTACCCACGGTTTCACTTAGTTTCATAAGCACGTGCGGCATTAATTATCACAAATAAGCATTTTTATTTAAGATTCCCTTTTTATTAACAAGATACTAAATAAAAAGTAAGATAAAAATAAAAATACGTAACAAATGTTACATACATATACGACTTTAGTCTGTATATAAGTAACTTCATACATCTATCTTTAACCTCTTTCGCTCAAAGGGTAGCGGTAAAGCGATCTTAGAAACTTTAAAGCACTTAACCGAGTTTCTATCACAGCTCCGATTTCTTTAGATTATATCAACTAGTAGGTCATATAGGTCGGTGTGGGCACGTGGTACTAAAAGCGACTTGAAAAAGCCTTGAACTTTATATACCTATACAAGTAAGTGATAAGTGATGCCTATTACTGCTATTACACACATCACTAAAGTTCTATTGGCGAGCATTCATACAAAAAAAGAAATTATGTACGGTATCTTAGTTCTTATTTTAATTATATTTTAAATTCTTAAATAAATCAATAAACCAATATTCCTTGAATGTTTAAATAAGAGATAGGAATTAATCATTTTATTATTAATACTAGCATTTCCCGCGGCTTAGCAAGTGTTCTAAAGACCGGAAACAATTTTTTTCTGAGTCGCGCGGTATGGTATCTTGCTGAACTAATGCCCGTCCTTCTCGTTTTTGCAGCATTTTTCATTTATTAGCCTATAGCCTTCATCGATAAACGGACTATCCAACACAAAAAGAATTTTTCAATTCGGACCAGTAGTTTCTGAGATTAGCGCGATCAACCAAACAAACAAACAAACTCTTCAGCTTTATAATATTAAGTATATATTATTTCGCTTAATAATTAGATTTTGAAACATTGATGATAGATATATATTTTAAAAAATATTAATGAAACTAGAAGTACTATAACGAGCATCTAATTAGAACAGATAATATGGTATTTGTTGTTGGAAACAAACGAGATCAAATAAAAATCAATCATACATCAAACATTTTATTTGCCTGTGTGGTTTCACCCACGTTCTATTTCAGTATTTTCGCTTCTAAAAAGGAAATATTTTTATTGATACGAAAAAGAGATTTCATTAAAATTGAAAACAAGTAGCTAGTTTACTTATACATTATATTAAGGCACAATTGGAGTAGAAATATTATTTTATACACCAGACTTGTTTACTTCAATTTTCCTATTACTACAGTAAGATACTATTGCACAGCTGAGAGTGTAAGTACGTCTTTATATAAAAATAATAGATAAGACTTAGTTCTACCATTTTCATTACCAGCTCCCTAACCAAAAAATAAGTTAAGTGGTTTTTGATTTATCAGTGCTTTCTTTTCTTCGATTTTTAAAGTGTTTTTTTTATTTATAGAGCATAGATCTTAACTTTAGGATTTCTTTATATTTAGTCTAATACAGACTATATCGCAAAATTCACCCTTAATTTTATTTATTTATATTAACTTTTGAATAATAAAAAAGATACAAAAAAACTGTCCTTTTTAAATAAGGTAACAAATGCTACTGTAATGAAGTTTTCTTACAATTCGTCCTTACAACTCCAAAACCCTGTTATTAAATAAAATTTGATTTAACTTCGGTGCTAATTTAAGCCTCGGCAAGCCTTAAGCAATAAATAAAAGTAACATTACCAAAGTTGCTTACGGAATTACTAAATAATAATCGCTTAAAGGTGTTTACAAAAAAATAAGAAATTATTATTTCTGTGGAGTGTATTGTCGTATCCTTAATGTACTTTAAAGACTTTACTCATAATTAAAAAAACAGATAAGTAGTAGAAATGCTGAGAATTTATTCTTAATTTTCAAATTTCTTTTCTTTTCTCTATATAAATTATTTTCGGTATAACAGACAAGTAATTTAAAGGTTAATACTCAATTTCGTCGCTATTGGGAAACAAAACAACCTTTAACTTGAAAAGAAAGTTTGGATTTTGTACCACTTCCTTCAAATTTTTATGCTTGGAAATAAGCAAATATTTATATCAAATTCAATCTCATTTCTCTGAAATAAACTTTTCTTAGCAACAGATTCAAATTACGTAAATATTTACTACAGATCCAGGAGTAGCGAGGGATTGTTGCTTTTTAAATGGTTTTCGTTTGCGGGACCTGTTGATTAAGTTTATTTCTTCTTCTTTTACCTACTTAGAATACTATGTCAACTTACTTCGAATACTAAATAAGAAACTACACACCACACTCTTATGCAACTTAAAAAAAATTGTTGAAAACTATAAATAATAAAAACTAAAAAAATATAGATCATAAAATACATTAGATGTTTAATAAGAATAAAAATTTAAATACATGTGTGTATAATGTAAATCATACTACATAATGCTAAAATATATTTAATTGTACATAATAAATATTGTTGATACTCCTAATTTACGTAACTTTACTATTTTATACTATTCTATTATTATTCGTACATTACGGCTTTCCTTCTGACTCGAAAGATTGTGATGGAGAATGTATTTCAGGTTTACTTCTCTTTCACGCAAAAACAACTGAACCGTTATTCATCAAACTTTACGGTATAGACTATAATTTATAAAGATATATATCACATATAACCGGGTCGCTGGAAAACACAAGTTTATATATGAACTTATCCCAAACAACGGTTAACTTACCTTTGAAAGCGTATAGCAACCACGCGGTCAAAACCATCTCGGTCTTTGTAGTATGTAGTAAAACTTTTTAGTAAGTTGTAATATCACTAACAATTACCTAACCACGGACATCGTATGATTCAACCATGTTGAACTTTTTATTGTCAAACTACGAAAAATCACGAGTCCATGCGAAAATGATTCATATGATCAATGCTTTAAAAGCTGCGATATATTGCTGTTACAACTCGTTTTATATTTAAACTTTAAATGTCAAAAATAGAACACCTTAAATATATGTGTATATAGCCTGTTATATGTACCATACCCGTGAATGTTCTTAGATCAATATTCCGTGACTGAAATAATTGAATATACTTTTATTCTTAATTTGACTGTCTACTTATTTTGAACATCAAAAATAACCATAATTCGCGACTTTTGTTTGTTTGATGTTTTTGAATTTAAAAATGATTTAAACTAACTTTTTCAACTTCGTTCAATTTTTAGTTTTTATACTTAGTATTTTTTTTTATATTTTCAATATTTGGGGGCACTGTGTGCCCCCAAATATTGAATTGTATTGAGTCCTGGGTATATTAATATAATGGTCGCATAAATAGCATCGGTTTAATAAAACTCCAAATAATTTAAATTTTTGACGTCCAGTCGTTTTAGGACCGATTTATTAGCCGATCCCAGTTTGGCACAGTAAATCTTTTAAACTGCGTGAATGCCAATACACATGACGTGATAGACAAGTGAGTCGATACATGATTCAATTTAGATTCCTCCGAAGCGATATTTTATGAATAAAGCTTACAAATTCTATATACAGAATGTCTCTTAAAATAGCACAATCTCTATTGTATTCAAATATTCATCTTTATTTTCATCTTTATACCTAACATTGTTTTTTTTTATTTCACCGTATATTTTAATACAAATTGATAATTTTAAGGAATAATTATTCTCCCTAGATCTTTAATTATTTTGTATTTTATATATAGTAAGCACCTCTACTTCGCTCGGTTTCGATTTTAAATTCGTATAGGGTACGTTATTATAAGATTTACAATTTCCACTGTTTAGTGTGCATACTTTTCACTTGAATATTATAGGTCCTTGATTTTGAATATAACCTAATCCTTGCTAATAATATAAATGCGAAAGAAACTCTGTTTGTCTGTCTGTTTGTAGCACTTTTACGACAAAACTACTGAACTAATTTAAATGAAATACAGAATGAAACACACATAATCTAAAGCCTAAGAAAGGACATGGGCAATGGAGGATGAAAGTTTGTATGAAAATAGCATAATTTTTAAAGCTAGAAGCTTAAAACGTATTTTTTAGGCTTTTGGTTTGATAAATAAGACGTTTAAAATTTATAAAAAGATTATCCTAAAAGGGACAAACCCGAGCGAAGCAAAGGTGAATTGCTAGTTCTAAATAAAACATTTTAAGTGCTTGGTCTCTAAAAACTCTTCACCAATACTTTTGTTGAATAAGGTTTGGGGACAAAAAGTTGAGCATTGAAAGTAATTCTACCCGACGTATTAAATTCGTACAACAATTTGAATTCTCCTTTGCTCCTAATTGCCCAAATTTAGTCTCAAATATACAGCTTTAATGCTAGAACATAATGACGCGTATTTTATTAGAAACAATTCGTTATACTTAATTTTACACGGCCCATTTAATCGGATGAAAACCCTGCGACATTAAGATTTTACACATATTAGACACGTTATTTGACAAAATACATTGTGTACACTATATATAATTTAATATATATTAATATAAGCACCTATAAAGATAAAATCAAAACATTCCTACATGAACATTTTAAGAAAGTTTTCTTTATAAAGTTTCGAATTTACTGCAAAGATGTTGCAGCTGTTAATTTCGATATATTTACTCCAGCTGAGCTTCAATTCAATTTTTAACTATGCTTTGGGATATAGTTTCAATTAATATCAAAGTTCCATTTTGATTTGACTTTATATTAAAAAATACGCCCATTTTAAGCTTGTACTCCATATTAAATCATAATAGATAAAATAATAAACATTATCTACTACTTTTGACGAAACGACGAATTAACTAGTATCAATTTATATTAAAAAGTGAAATAAAAGTTTATAGCCGCAAAAACCTAAGAAAAACCGCAAGAAATGCGGGGCCATCATATACAAAACACATTCTTTCACTTCACAAAAAAGAACAAAAACATATCGGAACCTTACATTTTCGTGGATAAAAAGTGCAATTTCATCCAGATCCATTCTACCATTCTGACGTGATTTTCTAACAAACATCCAAACTTTCAAATTTTAATATTTATATGACATAACATTAATATTATAACCAAATAAATTTGCGAATACTTCTCTATATACATATAGATAACTGATGCACTTATCGCATGTCTAATAACATGCAATTGATAAGAAACAACGGCCAGCCGATCAATACTATCGTCAGATAACCGGCGAATGTTTTATTAAATCAATTTTATTGCCGTTCACATTCATTCTGAATCATAAAAAAGTAATTTTAATGTCATGTAAAAATTTATGAATACCTATACAAAATGGTTGTATTTAAAATAATAGTTGACAAGTTAAACTCGAATAATAAATTTGTAAGACGTAAGTACTCGAACAAAAAATCAAAGGCATAGTTTCAAAGCATTATAAAGAAATATAATGTTTCAGCCTTTACCTTTCTAAGCCCTGATTGTTACATGAAAGTACTCTTAATATTACATTAGGAAGGTCTGTTAAATATGAACTTTTGAAGAGATCATGCCTTAGCTCTAATATTATAATCGTATTAAATATAACTTACTAGCAATCGCTGGTTGAACGCGCTAATCTCAGACACTGGTCCGAATTGAAAACTTCTTTTTGGGTTGGATAGTCAATTTATCGTGGAAGGCTATATTACATCACGTTACGATCAATAGGAGCGGATAATCAATGAACGATGTTGCAAAAAAGGGAAGGGCGGGCGTTAGTTCTGCGAGGTACCATACCGCGCGACTCAGAATTTGGTTTCCGGTCTCCAGAACGCGTGCGAATCGGGAAATGTTATTTCTGTATTCAATAAACAGAAAATGAAGAAAAAAATCAACGAGTCGAGTGATTAGTGATTATATGAAACGTTTATATCGTTAGTACAAATTATTATGAACGCTAAAAAAATTAAAATTGTCAAATCACTATAGGAGTTAGGACCTAATAATATTATAATGTTAAAATATTATATTTAAATTCGTGTCATATCATGAATGTAATTTTTACGATCACTAAGCAAGTCCTTTTGCCTTCGTAAAAGTGTCAGTTTGTGGCTTTATCAATACCCTTTGCGAAGCTAAGCAATACCCAAAAATGCCGATCCATTTTATGGATACCTCTATGAATTATTTGTTAGAATATCTACTAGGTTTTACATATATGTGCAGATAAAGCATTCGTAGTATACTCCACTTTCAGTTGTACTTTTTGTTGATGTAACAATAAATATACGCATTTCATATGCGTAAATTCACAATAATAAAAAATAATATTTTGATTTTTTTATAATATATAATACATATCACAAATAGTATTTTAATCACTGTATGTGTTTTTATAGTTTAATAAAGAATAGTTAATGGTCTAACAAATAAATAAAATAAATAATGGTCTACATGACCATGTATAATATAAATATAGTATTGTACAATGTACATAGAGCTTGACACCGCGTGTATTTTTTTTGTAAATTAGTGTTTTTTTTCGGGTAGCTTACCCGCTTAAGAGTAAACATAAGAATGAAATTAAAAAAGAAAAAATTGATTCAAAATTTTAAACTAAAACGTTCCGTTTCTACAATAAATACACATAAATTGTTAATTTAACTAGGAATTTCATGTTATTAGTACATTTCCAAGAACAACTTATATACGTTGTTACTAACTTCAAAACTTAAGTTATAAAGTGAAGCCTATTAATCACTATTCAGGACGACAAAACTGATGCAGTGTCATATAAAATATCTCACATTAAAAATATGTAGGCGAAATATTTTGTAGAACCTCAATTGATGAACGAGAATTATACATAATATACAAAATAAACTAAAATAATATCTCACTGCTGGGCACGGGCCTCCCTTCATATCAAAACGGATCAGGCCATAGACTAAATATTTGTGTGATATTTATTAGGATTTCTATAATGGTTCTTTTAATTTCTTTTAGGTGACCAACACTAGTCTTACGTTACTCCAGATCCATAATCTGTGTTTACAAAACTTCATCACAATTTGACCAGTCTTTTCAGAATAGCGTGATGTAGTGACACACATACATGTATGTATACTGTTAAATTTAAAATAGTAGTCTTAAAAATAAAAAAACTCAATAGGATAAGCTAGTTACACAATAGAAACAACTCACAAAAGGAAGTCTTGCTCCCAACACGGAGTCGGGCCCTTCACTGTCACCGTCGTCGACTTGACATTCTGTAGTTTGAGTGTCACGTATGTGTTGAATTGTGTAGCTGTAAACAAAAATATACCATATATTACAAGCATTTTACTTTCAATTTTGCTTAACGAAATACAAATAACAATCCATAAAGAGTCTAGTTTGATAATACTTTGTTATTTTTGAAGTGAAACTTCTATAGAATCGTAGTGATTTCAAACTCGATGAAACAAAAAAATAAGTGCATAGTACCAGGCGCTCAGAGTTTTACTTCTGACATGTGTACTTTGTACACACGCACTTTTTTTAAAATATTAAAATATGTAATTAAATGTTTACAATTTTAATGACAAAGAGCACTATAATTAAAACATTGAGAAACATTAATATATTATGTGTATGCAAAGTATTTTATGTGAATTTGCGTGCTTCTATTTTTGTATAATTTGAAGCCACTTAACAATATTGCTACCCATTTTCATGGCCGCTTTATATAATAAGTTCCAGCTATTATACGTTATAACTTAATACCTACTCAAAAGACTGAAATGAAAATTACCTTTTAGCCGTAAAAAGGTTGTTGTTATTATTATAAATCCATATAGCTGTTTTATTTTTGTTTGATATCGCATACAATTCTTATATTTATTGTTTTCTACATTAAATTGCAAAGAACTTGGTCTTTATTTCGTATTTATATAAGTTCTGTACATATATCAAAATGTTAGTGTATTGTGCGTGCAACATCCTTACCTTGTATACCGACATAGCGCGCCTTTTTTACTGTAACAATAGAAAATATTATTAATAATTATGTTATAATTTAAAAATATAGATACTATACTAATCTTATTCTCATCTTATTCTAACTTTATTTTGTATATATAATTAAGAAAAGAGAAAGCGTATGTTTTTTTAAATACTTATTATAATATGATTAAATGTTATAATTTATGTTGTACATTATAATATAATATCTGTTATGTACTAATACACAATAAACTACGATAATGTTAAATGGACACATGAAATTCATTTATTAGTATATAAAAAGTAACATAAGTTAGAATCACGATTAAAATCTTTATATTTTTTAATTTATATCGTAAAAGTTCTAGACTTCAATATAGTTACTGATGACTATTAAGGAATTAAGAAGACAGAGTCCACCAAATTAAATTTCAAAGTTGAAAAGAGTTGCGCAATTTACGATTTATGCTACCTACCATTCTCGATTTCTCTACGTATTATAAAACAAAGTCCTCCGCCGCGTCTGTCTCTCTGTCTGTCTGTTCGCCATAAACTCAAAAACTACTGCACCGATTTTCATGTTGTTTAATTTACATATTTTATAATAATATAAAATCGATTAGGTATTTTTATTTATGAATATTTATTTACTAATCTTATAAAATATAATTTGAATACTATTCTAAAACTGTATTATTACTGTATTATTATCATTATTATTTAAACATGTTTTAGTTATTTGACACTGTCAGTATAGCTTAATAAAGAAATGTTTCCTTTTTAAATGAAAAGGTAAACTTGAACAGAAATATAAATCTATTTACTTCAAAATCAAAAATTTTCTACGACTTCTGAACGTCTGACGAAGCTTCTTTTCACCCTACTATCTATAGGTTCATTTCAATCTTTTCCGTGCTCCCCTAAAGTATTGCCTTACACTTGCAATTTATTTAACCCATGTTTCAAATGGAATCTTCATTACATTCGTATTGGAAAACGCCTTTTTCTAATGTTGCGAAACAAATTTTGGAATTTATTTACTAAATTATACAACATACGTTTTTTTTAAATAGGAAGAGGAAGGTTAACATGCATAATATAGTATAAAAACATTGATAATTTTAAAGGTTTATAATGTGATGTCGTAAATAAATACATTTTTTGCGTTTACATTGCAAATGGCTAAACTCTACAAAAAGTCCGCGATAGCATATGTCTATCTCTTAGGTCTAACCCACAATAACCATTGTTTATTTATGAGAAACTTTTCTACATACGTTTTTTTTAAATAGGAAGAGGAAGGTTAACATGCATAATATAGTATAAAAACATTGATAATTTTAAAGGTTTATAATGTGATGTCGTAAATAAATACATTTTTTGCGTTTACATTGCAAATGGCTAAACTCTACAAAAAGTCCGCGATAGCATATGTCTATCTCTTAGGTCTAACCCACAATAACCATTGTTTATTTATGAGAAACTTTTCTTTTTATGAGAAACTAGCGGAATCGGCGGCTTCGCCCGCGCTAAATCTAGGGAAGAGCCCGTGCGGGCGAGGGCGAGTCGCTAGCTATTTATATTATATAATTTTTATTTATTTCGCGAAATCACGAAAAGCTTACTCGTATAATACTATAATACTCGTACCTATATCAAAGTTTGTTACATTATAAGCTTTAGAATTAACAGTAATAGAAGCCTTTGTGAACATGATATGTTCAAAATAAAAATATTTACTATAATACCTTTATAAAAGAATTTATATATTTTTGTAAATAATAGTAGAAAAGTTCGGCAAGTAAATTAAAGACAAACTCGAACACCAAGGGTTCCGTAGCACAATCACTACATAGTTTAAAACGCTTTATAAAATAAAAATAAAATATAAAATCGCTTCCCACCGTCTGTCTGTCCCTATGTATACTTAGAAATATCATTAAAATTACGCAATGGATTTTGATGCGGCTTTTTAATAGATAGAGTGATTCAAGAGGAAAGTTTATATGTAAAATACACTAGCGGAACCTAAATTTATGAACGAGCCCGAGCTAAGCGAGAGCAAGTCGCTAGTATATTTTTATAACTGAACTAATAACACAAAATTGCTAATTTTATTACTTGTTGTTATATTATGTAAATAATAGTCAAATTTTGACGTTGTTTTTAAAGATTTAAACGAATTGAACCCAAATCAGAGAATTAAAAAATATTATACTACATTCATATTTTATTTTTGTTTATAAAAAATCGGAAATATTTACCTAATTCAGACACACATTTTAATTTTAAGAAGGTTTCCTCTCTTTCGAAGTTGGTTAGATAAGTAGACAAAAATCTGGGCTTTGTTATGGAGGCCGGTCTCAACTTTTCAAACTTTTTTTTTATGGTAAAAAGGGGGCAAACGGGCAGGAGGAGGAGGAGGAGCTCACCTGATGGGAAGTGATCACCTCCGCCCATGGACATCTGGTTCAAACTGGAACCCTAAAGTCTGATTAATGTCCAAAATATTTGGACATCCATTCATAGTACTGTTTTTAAAGCAAGTCTTACGCGTACTTTACTCGTTATATTACAAATGTTGCGTGTTACACGAAAACACTGGAATAGCCTACAATCGATATTGCCATTGGCTAAGAGCCTAAAAACTACGATTATGTTTCAAAATATTTGGTTACTGCGTATGAAGCAGCACAATCTAATGTTTTAATAGGCGAAGGCAATTCTTGTACTGCTGTTACTAAATAATTAATTTGTCACTCACCTAAATAACACTAATAAATAATGTACTTTGAACAATTCCATTAATAGTCATTTAAGTTATTGATGGGCTACCAATTTTTGTTTGACACTGATGCCTTATTTATACAGTACTAGAAACTTATTCTCGCTCCACTCGGGTTGAGACAGACAGACAAAAACTATAATAAATCTGTAAATTTACCTCTGTATCGATAATAATAACTATTTCTTATATATTTAAAGTAAAAATTCTACTTAGAGCATGAAATTATTTTTTTGAACTATAAATCGTCACACTGTAATCGCATAAATGGTATATACATAGGACTAAAACGCTCTATTTTTATCTTAGAAAAAGTATAATGTATAGCATTGGTGGCATTCTAAATATATTTAGGAATAGCATCGGACAAGTACGAGTCTGACTCATGACATCCACTGAGGGTTCCGCAGTAATAAGAATTAAATTTGTGATAAAGTTATTTATTAAATTAAGAGTACAAATAAAATATTTTAAGGATAAATAAGTTTATATTTTATAATTTTTTTAAAGTTACTATGAATAACAAAGTTTTTGTGGCCGGTTAACTTGCAATGCGTGTGATCAAAAATATCGTATATATTATACTTACACTTGACAATTAACATCTATAATCTCAAGGTTAAATTAACTTTACGTGCGTAGAAACGGCAAAATATAATACAAAAAGCCCTAAAGCTAAACCAACACTAATACCTAAATCAAAAAGCTGATTAATGACATAATGTCCATATTTATACCCACTTTTTAAGTCGGAGGAGGAACAACTTAAAGGTCGTTCATGAGTACGATGATATCAGGTAAAGCCGAGAGAAGGCCGACGGGAAGGCCGTATTTCAAATAAATTTGGAATTTAGTCAACGTAAGATATATTGACTTTCTAATTTCAAGCACTTTCATTTATTTGTCTTTCTTATTTTAATTTTATAGATCGAAGCATGTAAAGAAGTACCCACAAAATTTAATATAATTTCATTCATTTTTACACAATTTTCTATACAAATTATATAAAACAAATAATACATATATTACACACTGCATTAACTACAAACATACTCGTACTACGTAATACATTAAGACTCCTCCTAAGCTCCTGGAAGATTATCTATATAATCCATTTTACGTCACATTTCTAAGTAAATCCACATTGACGTTACTGCATGTTTATATTTAACGAAATCTGAAAAAAAACTAATATTGTTCTGAAGTATATTATTATTTAAAACAAACCCTAACAAACCTAACCAAACCAAACGACTGTGACTGTAGGAAACAGTTTTGAGACTACTTAGTGCTTAGTAAGCTGGAACTCTTGACGTACCTATCTAATTTAGCAATAAATTAAAAGCTTTATTTATAAATAAAACTATAGTTATTATTACCATTCAGATGAGTATATAAATAAACAAGCCCTATTTATCTTGTATAATGTGAACATATTAATTCGAATTGAATTTTACGTATATTTGTTAGCAATCAGCTCGACTGTTTAGTGAAAATTTATTTACATATTGTTTACAATTACTTGATAGTCGTCAAGGACACAAATGGCCCAAAGGGTTTTACATATATGTATATACTTATTTCTATATATAAATCTTGTATATACTTAAATATTCGTTATGATTATAAATAAATCATCACGACCACCAAAATTAAGCCCCGCTTTATATAACTATGACCATCATCAGTCTTCATCTTTAATGTCTCACTACTGGGCACGTGCCTCCCTCAGTACGAGGGGCCATATCAGGCCATATTCCACCACGCTGGCCTAGTGCGTGTTGGTGGACTTCTCGTGTCTTTCGAGAACTAGGTTTTCTCAGACATGCAGGTTTCCTCACGATGTTTTTCTTCACCGTAAGACAAATGGTAATTATGATA
Source organism: Boloria selene (assembly GCA_905231865.2). Lineage (NCBI taxonomy): Eukaryota > Metazoa > Arthropoda > Insecta > Lepidoptera > Nymphalidae > Boloria > Boloria selene. Next base: position 4,772,708 of record HG993147.1, read on the forward strand.
GAAATGATTCGCACATGAAAATATCAGAGGTGCGAGACCTGGATTTGAACCCGCATCACTCGGTTATCCAAGCGATAAGCATTACTGCTGGGCTACCGCTGTCTTGTATGAACATGAAATTATAAGTTTACTACTTTAATTAAACTAAATTATTTTGAATTTAACTATTATTTAAATAAAAACACAGCCACTAAAGACAAGACGAAAATCTACCTATAGAATCCGATCAGACGTGCTCGAGTGAGAGTCGGTTAATCACTGAACAGATTTCCTTTGATGATGTAAATATGAAAGTAAATTATTTATATTAATAATACCTATACAATATACGTAAAAAGTGCTCTTTATTGGTTCATTTAGATAATGACATTACGAATAATACAAAAAAGCTTAACTCAGTAGCTGATTTTAATTATTTAAAAAGTTAATATATTATATAGCTCTAAGAAAATAGGAAGAACATAAAGAAATTTTACTAATACGCTTTGCGTCAATTTTATTTCAATTCGAGGCACCAGGCAATAGTAAATATCGAAGATAATGCCATCACAACCGTACACACAATATATAAACATTTACATTTATACCTATATATTATGTCCTGTTTGCCGAATTCTGTCACGTAACTACGTCTAATTTAACGTCTTTTTTCATTTAGCCGACAAGCAATTTACTTGATTTCTTCCTTATACTTGACCTCTTTTTGTATACTATGTTTATATACGTTTACGAAACCTGCGACTACCGTGGTAAATGGCAGTACCAATCAAACTTATGCGAAACAGAATTACACCAAAACCTACAAAAATGATATTACATTTTTCATTTCCTTTATGACGTATTCGGATTTCATTAAAGTAAAATATACTTCAAACGGAAAGTAATATCAAGAAATGTAAGCCAGGTACCTAAATGCTTCTATTTTAGTTGAGCGCTATCTCGCTTGACATATCTAACACAAACCATATACTAGCAACAAAACTATTATGGGATTTTGTCTTCGCTATTTACATAATCTACCACAAATAGGTTTACTTTGATATTTCGTTTTGTTTCGCAAGGGAAAACCGAGAACACTCCGGACAAATCACAAATATAAATATATTTAGGTAAGTAATATCGTTACGTAGTGGCGTGTGATCCGTCTTTACCTAAAAACAGCACGTCTGAAGCTACGAGTAACTGTATGAAAATTGGCTAAATCGTTGTCAATACACAATAAGGATAAATGGGATTGGCATGAGCTAGAAAGGGATGGAACACTTGTGCGAAAGAAAGCGTAATTGCGAAGACAATTTCGAAACTTCGCCTGTGTCATGTTTATAGAACAATAATAATAATCATTTGAGGCAAGTAGATGACTAAAAAATATTAGGGCATCAATCCAGTCCTAGTAGTAGGTATAACACTAATGTCATAAATTCCAATTTTAAGCATGTTAGCAGGCGTCCTGTCGAGGCTGTCACACTCGTATGTATACGACGGTCAGTCGACTATCGACTATGGTTTATTGCTCCCACAGCACTGTCACTGTTATAATATATTCTATGCTATTAGGAATAATATTTATTTCCAGCTTATAATAAATTGTTTGTTCAATTTCGAATTTTCGCAACACTGAAGTTTAATATAAGTACTTTAGAGACGGTAAGAAATACATACAACACTACATTAAAGTTAAACTATTGTAAATACGATTGTTATTATTTATTTTACTTTGCGTACAATCCTGAAGCTTGAGCTGTCGTGTAGGTAAATTCTAAACACAAAGGAATCGCGTTCTTGTCAGCGTAGTAGTAAGGTGCGATTTCAAATGCACCCGGTGCGTTGGAAATTTTGTAGGTACTTAAAACGGCGGCTTTCTTATAGATCAAAGAAGTGTAACTTCTGGTATATTATATATTCTATGCTGTCGTCTAGGTAAATTCTGAACACAAAAGAATTGCGCTCTTGTGAACATAGTAGTAAGGTGCGATTTCAAATGAACCAGGTGCGTTTGAAATTTTGTAGGTTTTTAAAACGGCGGTATTTTCTTCGAGATCAAAGAAGTGCAACTTCTGGTATATTTTATATTTTGTGATGTTAGTTATATTAAGTTGTATATATTTGAATAAAATTTTGTATGAAAGGGATACATAGGTACAGCCAGTCAAGTTATGAAACATAAAGGTCTCCGTATAATGTAGCATGATAATATTTACATACCTACCTTAAACGACAAGCTATTTATTAAATTTTATATTAAATATAATATATTATTTGTGAAGATTTATATAGGAACTAATTTTATTAATCACTGTTTCTTTAGGAAATTCATTGTCTTTGACCTTGGCTTAAGCTGGTTTATTATGAGCAACTGTACATCAGCTGTTGAGCTTCGTTTATTAGCAAGGTTTAGCTAAACTTAGCGTATGTCTGACAGAAAGTAGTTACTGAACTACTGACAGGTAGTTTATAATCAGGTACAAAAATTTCCAAAATCTTTCTTCTTTAGCATTTATCGTTACCGCTTCTTTATAAAATTGATTCCTAATTTGTTATATTGTACATCATGCTTACAAGCTATACTCAAGCGCCAAGAAAAAAACTCGTTTAATTCCCAAAAATACCAGTTTAACATTTGAAAACAAATAAAATATAATGTGAGATAGCTGAGGAACTTGACTATATTTCACATATTTCTCTCATTGAATATAAATATTCTGAATTCTCGTACTTTGTAACTTTACTTGCATATTTTGCAGTAACTGAATGACTCATTAACCTGGTTTTGTTTTTAAAGAGTGCTTCAAACGGCGTAGTAATACAAAAGAATATATATACAAAGCGATACAGCGAACACGTGAAATAAAACATCCATACTTATAGTTGCTGCTTAATTAGACTATATAGAAAACTGTCCAAATAAGAAAAATTTTTTTTTGCAATATCCTAATACATTGTAGTACTTACTCTACATTTAATCCATAATAGTCAACAATCCCATATAAAAACAATTTATATATCATTTTATATTTTAAATTTATTTTAACTCATTTTAATGTCTTTATCTCACACTCATGTTAATGAATAAATAATATTATATATAAAATTCTCGTGTCACAATTTTCGTTTCCATACTCCTCCGAAACGGCTTGACCGATTCTCATGAAATTTTGTGAGCATATTGAGTAGGTCTGAGAATCGGCCAACATCTATTTTTCATCCCCCTAAATGTTAAGGGTAATCCACCCCTAATTTTTTTTTTATTGTTTAGACAATTTTTTTTCCTACAGATCAACCCAATGAGGTTGATTAGCAATTTAAAAAATTAACGCGGGCGAAGCCGCGACTACAGCTAGTAAATATATAAGGGCTTTATCACACAGAACAATCTATTTCTATGGTAATGTATGAATCTTGTGCTATGAATTATACCAGATAGTTGATACTCTACACGTGCTCCCAGCAGGTCTCGAACCCGCGACTGCTGGTACAGCAATATTACTACAAACTGTAAAAGTATACTTAACCATGAAATTTAATTGATGAAGACTGTTGATCATCAAAATCGATTAACAATATTTACAGAGATCACCTTACTAACCCACAAATATACACCCAAAACAACTGCTACTCTTTGTTATATTTTAAGTGAACATTTTCTAAGAAGTCTATTAAGTTGAGAATGACTCAATTATTGAACAAAATGGTACGAGTTTAACCATTACTCGACTCAGAGTAATATAAACTACTTTAGTGGAAAATGGGTACTTCTATTGAATTGGAAGACATAGAAATATATGACATACCTACTAAGAAAATTCTTGTCAAATAAGTTTGTTATATTTCTGGAACCAACTTAGAAAATATCTAATTAGGTATAAGGTAATAAAAACCCATATTTTTCACTGTTTAATGCGTGGAACTCGTTTTTTAACCAACTAAGTCTATATAGTAATATGCGGATACTAAGAAAATATTTAGAGGGCTGACTCCATGAAACTTTATAGAGGGTCCTCATTTATAATTGACTTATTTTTATTTCTGCAATAAATGATGTGGTTTGAAAGTTTGTTTCTTAGGTGTTTTTATGGTTTTATAATATAAACTAGGATTAACTTTCTATGTCATAATAGCGATCTGTTAAATAACTAAAAATGAATAGAGCTTTAAAGCTAACATCGAAGTGTATCGCCGTAATGGAGCTTTTATGCGCGATGCAACACTCATACAGATACGTGCTATTTCAGAGATATATTTCAGGCCATGTTCTAATTACCGTATAAGAGAGTTGGCAGAGCATTACTATGCAACTAATAAACAGGGAAATTAGGTCGCATTGTGTAATTTTGTACAACTTCACCTTTGGTTAATGCTCTAATACTTTAGATAGAAAATTATTGTTCTTATCTATTTTAATGCGCATAGAATATTTTTGACATTTAGAATTCTTTTTAGCATTCGCAACAACTCTCCTTAAAGATAGTTCAATTTTAAATAATTCGTAATAATAAATAATACGGTCGGTTTTCCAACGCTGATTAAAACGCTACCTCTAATTCATTAATTTTTTTCGTAAATTATTAAAAACATAACATACTACATTACTATGCTCAATGCGTACTCTTCACGTATGGTATAGTTAAAGGATTAGGTGATCAGCGAAGCTAAGATGGTTACCCAGCTATGAATTCCTTTGTGTCGAACAAACAAGAACTACATCGAAAAGAAGAAGACTATGTAAAGCTAGTTCCACATAATGTAAAAGCGGGGAAGAGAACTTAGGTAATTATTAAGGTCCCGATTAGACCTAACGAATCCTAAATCGCGCTAGTAGATCATCATTGCATGTCCTCAATAGCACATTTCACGTGAATTACAAGAATTAGCAAATCCACTCGCGTAATTAATAGAAGCTTTGTATTAAAGCAATCATTTTCAATTTATGAAATTATTTTCGAAATAAAAAAGCGATAAAATCTCCCGTCTATATTATCCGTACCGCTGCTTGGCTAATGAATAACGTTTAACCGTGACAGGTTTAATCCCTCAACCTTTGTGATGCCCACACAAATTACGCGAATACAATAATTCGTACGTCGTAAAGTTATTATCTCGTTCCAGGCAGAATTTTTTTATAATACATCTGAGTGTGAATATTTAATTTAGTAACATATGTTTTAGCCAAATCAACATTTTATCGGTTCTCTCAGACATGCAGGTTTCCTTACAATGTTTCCATGCAAAGTAGAGGTGCGTGACCCGTATTTTAACCCATCTCACTCGGTTATCTTATTATTAATATTAATTTTCGAACAATTCTAGTGAATCACTCACAATTAAGCCAAAATGTAGGTAAAAGGAGTATAAAAATAATTAAACTAAATTATAACTATTGCAATTACTAAGTAAAGTACTTAGTAAAGTAGTCAATGGCATAAATACATAAAAATATATAAAATATTGTAAAATGCACTTTAATTCTTTAATATTAATATTAGTCATAATATCACTAATAAACGCGGCCTCGCTCGCGTTGTATAGACCAGAAACCTAATTATTAGATCTTGCATATTATTATACCTACCATACGATTTTATATAGCCTTCCTCAATAAATGGGCTAACGACACTTAAAGAAATTTGCAATTTGAATCAACTGTTTCAACCTCAGATTAGTATGTTCAAATTAACAAACTTTTCAGCTATATAATGTTAATAAGTATAAGCGGAAAAGTGTGTTACCCAAATCTACAGGAAAAAAGATTCTTTTATATTTATTTAAGATATACCTAATAGATTTATTTTCCTCATACTAATCCATAGCAAATGATGCTTAATGATTGTAATTATTATTGTACATGACTAATAGACGGTTATAAGATTCATTTAATAAAGATAGGCACCATTTCCTTATATGCTTTTCCACTTCTACTACAAAGAACACATTACTCTGAGTATTTTCTTAATAAAAAAGAAATCACCCTCCCATTTTCCATTTCTAAAAGTGGCTCGCACAGTTTTTGTCCCGCTTGTCAATTGCAGGGCTCAAGAAAACGAGCTGTGGTAGATGAGATAGAAATCTCGTCTTGATTCTTTCCAAAGTAATATTTAATGTATACTTATACTATAAATGTTTACGAATTTCGGATTCCATATTTTTTCTTTTATTTATGTCACTATTTTATACTTCTCTATAATTGAAAAAAATTGCGTGACACAAAAAATGCAAACTAACAATCTTATTACAAAGTAAGTATTTATTATAAGGTATTAAAGAAGATGAGTATTTATTACTAATTTAAAGGTCAAAAATTAGACTTCTGAATAAATTAAATTTGAATTTAATATAATTAATAAATTATTAAAAATCACAGTTATTATGAGGAAGGATTGTATCGAACAAAATTGTAAATTTTGTATTAGGTCAATTTCGTATTAATAACGGTACAACACGCGATCCTATTCAGTAATTCAAACTATTTACTAAGAACTGGGTCAATGATCTTTACACATTTTCCCTAAAGTTTTAACTGCTTATAATTTTATGGTTTCAGTCATTTTTTCATTTCACTGTGTACTTTTATGAATTACTTAATGGACTTTCATGTTTAGTTTGTTCATAGTACTTGCAAAGTTTAAGAACTGTATTAAATAATAGTAGTCTGAATAGTTTATACGATGTGTCAATATTTCTTCTGTAAAATCACTTATATATTTTAAAATAATACATAGTAGCATCATTTCCAATATGATTACCACTTGCCTTACGTTAAATCCTGCATGTCTGAGAGAACTTAACAAATACATGTAAAGATCGCCAACCTGCACAGGGTGGCCAGGGTGGAGGACAATAGTCTGGTCCTCTTCACATTGAAGGGAGGCCCATGCATAGTAGTGGGACGCTAAAAACTTATTTATTCAATTAATATTCAAGTACTTAGATTTGTTTATAAATTACAGAATGTTGTAAGAATAAACTCACTTATGCATACTCTATTTGCCGCACGACTAAAAAGGCGTATAAAAAGCTTTGCTTATAAATGAATAACCTCGTTATAGGGGTTCCGTAATTTCCTTGCTCACACATTGCAGTAAATGTAATAGGGACCATTATAAAGTATGCAGCCTTGCCTTTCTTTACCTATTTTACCATCATGATTATGTATAGAGTTTGCTAAAAATAAACTTAATATTCACGATATGGGTATTCCTTGGTTTTTTTATGTCCCACTATTACCCTAATAAAAATAAAAAAGCCACGCCTGCCAAGTGCGGTTTGGTAGATTTCACATATTTTTTTTCGAAGACTTGTTAGGTTCCCTCAAATATGCAAGAACTCACAATGTTTTCCTTCACTTTAAATCACGTTAAAAATATTATCACACGAAAATATCACGATTTTAATTAATTCTTTAAAAATCTTTCCGCATTTCTTTTTTGCATTATAGATATATTATAAATAACTCTGAGTTTAAATCCTCGCATTAAAAGATTTTAAAAACTGTACTAGTAAATCTCTCTAAGACTATAAATAGCCTACCGAGCTTCTTTTAACTTTATGCAACTTTTCGGCTCATAAAATTTGTGATATTTCATTTTAATTTATTTATATTCCATTGGACGGTTTTTTTATGATTTTAATTTTATGTAGCAACTAAGCTCTTTAAACGGAGACTAAAAAAATAAATAATAACTATAAAATTCATATTAATATATTAAATACTAGCGATTTAGCGCGAGCGAAGCCACGGGTTCCTCTAGTTAAAATAAATAAAATTAGCCTCAATTACTCCTTATAACATTAGCTAACTGAAATCTGAAAGTTTCAGATATTAGCCGGTACAAACAGACAGACAAAAATTTAAAAAAGGATTTTTTGATGTTAGTACCGTATATACTTTCTTATGCATTTAATGAAAAGCTGTTTATTTCAAGTTAAAAACAGAAACTTAAGTTTTATTTATATGTATAGATATTGTGCATTATTAGAAATTTGTTATAAAATAATAAATATATCAGCTGTCTACGCGAACAAGTAACAATGAATACACTTAAAACGCAAATGTACAAATATTTGAACATGCAGACAGTACAAATTAAAGAGGAACGACTACATTGTCCAATTAAAACAAGCAGTAAAATGATAAATAAATCATAATTAAATATGAGAGGAAAAATTAATTTCATATATTCGTGAATATATTCAAATTATTGTCATAATGTCAATTAAAAGAACATTTCAACGATGGAAACAAAGGCTTGTTTTGTTTTCTTTGTGAAATTTAATAAAACACATTGAATTATTATATTTTATTAAAATCTTTGTATCTATGTGTGTATATAGTAACTTTCTACTAAAACGATACGTATAGGCTTTGACCTGAAATGCTTTTAAAACATACGCTTTTAGTAATAAGTGCTGCTCTTTATATGTTAAGAATTGGATACATACATCTAGTATCACTACTTAGTATAAAACAAAGTCGCATCCCGCTGTCTATCTGTCCCTATGTAGATATACTTAGATCTTTAAAACTACGCAACGAATTTTGATGCTGTTTTTTCTAAGAGATTCAAGAGGATGATTTATATGTAGTGATAGCTTTTTCATAAAATTAACATATTTCTTATACTTTAAAATATAAAACTAGTAAATAATGAATAATATTAAAAAGAATATACTAGTGTTTAACACTTTGCATAACGACGAACAAAAGCGTATTGATTCTGTATAAAAAGCACAGCGAGCCTGTGCGGCTGCATTATTTATTCAAATTTAAAATTAGCCTCAGTGCAGTAAGTGGATTTCTCTTTCACAATTTCGGGTATGTTCTAAAATTTTCATTGAAATAAGTATATTGTGTAATTTTAAGTCTAAGTAAGTCTCACCTAAATTAAATTTCTATCTGAAAGCACCGAAAAAGTACAATAATATCTTCATTGCACCATGGAAAAATCTATTATTACAATATACTATTGACCTCGCTTCACTCGGATGTGTTCCTGGATAAGCCTATATAATTGGAATTGTCATTATATTTCGCGGTACCGTAATTCTTTTTCTTAAATAAATGTTGCCTTATTTACTTCTCATACTATCAGATAACTGTCACAAAATCAAAATTAGTCCAGCTTTTTTAAATATTCGCCTAAACAAATTGACAAAAATGTTTTTTCCCCATAGATGCCATTTCAACGTGAAAATTGTAAATTTTAATTTCGAATGTGAGTATGTGAAATAAAATTTTGAGAAACAGTAATAGTAAATATATTTCCTCGTGGATTTAAATTTTTTTGTTCTTAAAATTACCTGTATACAGTAATATGAGCAACTTAATTTATTCTATTATGTTTTTATTCTATCCTGCATTTTAAACGACTGAAGAAAAAATGATCGATCATGAAATATTATAAATTCAATTACTTATTCAGCACTAAGTATGATGTAGTTAGCAACATTAATGTTTCAGTAAAATGTGCCTGTGGCGTTACGTTATTCTAAATTACTTTAAAGAAAGAACCTATTATTTTTATCAAGTATAAATTAAAATAAATTTAAAGAATTCTAGTATTATAAATGAATATAACAACAGTGATAAAGACCTATGTATACTGTATAGATACATAAAAAATAACCAATTCTAAGATAGAATGAAAGTTTCAGATTAAGTATCTAAAACATAACCTCTTACAAAAACTAAAATTTTGAAAAAACATGTAAAAATGCAAGTAAACACGCCATATCTAATAATGCTTTTCAAGCCGTTTTAAACTAATTACAATCGATTAGTAACATTTCGTAACATTTATATATATGTGCAAGATTTATATGTGTCAAAAAATTGAAGAACATTCCTTGTTCTTCAATGAGAATTATTATATTCAAGTGACAATTATTATAGTAGTAGCAGTACACAGCATAATCTTACTTAAATGAACAATTTGTAATATAGATACCCAGACTTATTTATGATTGTTTTTTATAGCTAAATATTCAAAATTATCGTCATGCTAAATATTAACATTGAAATTGTGATTCGTAGAGCGTTGTAGATGAAAGAACAAACATGAGGTGTGAAAATTAAACTAGGATAATATGCAAATGAGAGGCAAAAATACTCGGACTAAAAATGTTATACAATTACTAAGTTGTTTATTAATTAATTAAATAATTAATAATATGTAATATTACTTAATTCGATATTGATGGCAGCTTCTGTATGCTTTTATAACTTGTTATCTATACACTGTACAAACTCGTTATATGTATTAAAATATGCCGTTCAATCTTTTACTGCGTAGATATTAAGATTTTATGTTGAACTATTAGTCCCACAATTAAAAAAAGAATAAGAGATATATTTTAACTGTAGCATGCATGTGAATCATGACTTAATTATACACCCTACACTTTTACATTACTTAGTTACTAAGTATCCAAAGGTTACACGTGTAAAATAAATTTACAGCAGGTAGGAATTTATTTTATGCAATTTATACAATTAAAACTTTTAAACAGTAAAAAAGTCGTGAAAAGATACGTGACTCTAAAAATAAAAATTAAAATCTCCATATTATAGTGACTTCTCTGTTTTTTCAAATACCTAGCTGGTGTGGGGAAAAGCATATACATTATTAAGCATATTCAACCCAGGACTTTCGGATGTGCGGCCGTCACTGCTAGCCATTGCGTCACTGAGGCAGTTAATATCCCTACTAATATTATAAATCTGAATGTAAGTTTGTTTGTTAGGTTTTCACGCGAAAACTACTCAAACGTTCATCATGAAACTTTGTACACATATTCTTGGAGGCATTAGAAGTAACATAGGATACTGTTTATTAAAAAAAATTTACGAAAAATTAAAAAATTGTTTGTATTAACAATGGGTTCTGAAATAGCTAGAGTGATTTTGAAGAAACTTTCAGGTTTTCAACTTTTTTTTACTTCCTACAGATCAACCCAATGAGGTTGATTAGCAATTAAAAAAATGAACGCGGGCGAAGCCGCGGGTAAAGCTAGAATTATAATAAATATATTCCAACAAATTAAGTCCTGCATAGATAGGTATATCTACCTACTTACAAAGGGACAATTAAACACATTATATTGCAATTATTGAAACTTTTTTTATACAGTTGGAATCTTAAATTGCGTTCACCTACCATTGTACAAAAGCAGCATAAGCAAGTACAAATAATCGTGTACTACTGTAACGTAAATTATATTTACATTGTACATAAACAGGGTGGAATACAAAACGGGGCAGCACCCTTAAATATTGAAGATATCAAGTTTGACGCAAAGGAAACATTTCTCTTTTTTTTAATATTACTTGTACATACATTTTGATATCAATTCTTTATTCGTTAGAAATGAGTAGAGAATTGTATTTATTAGTTTATACTCTGTAATAAACATAATGAATGTAATTTTAGATTTAAGTTTCAACATCCAGTTTATTAATTGAAAATTACTATATTAATTGAACATAATTTCAAACACATTAACATATGCAAATACTCTCTAAAATATTCCTGGAACTAAATAGATACACAACTCCATATTAAATTAAGACAACAAATAAAATGGTCACAAAGAGCTTTAATGGGGTTTCATATTAAAACATAAATAATCCTAATCCTGTCTAAAAGACATCTTAGGTCGCTTGCTTTGGAGCGCATGTCCCTCACGATGCCAAATTATTAAGCAACGGGTAGCATTCTCCCTCATCTTAACTCTAAAACGTAAGAACAACGTTTAATATATTGTTACCATTAATAATTTATTAAATCTAATTTATCAAATTATGAGAGACACTGTTATGGTAAATTGTGTAACTAGATTTATGATTATAATAATTTTAAATAATACTAGCGGCTGACCCTCACTTCGCTCAGGTACGACCCTAGATGCTTCCGACCAAATTTAAAGTTTGTAGCACAAAAATGTCCGTAATTAAAATTAATAAAAGTTATTAACTAAAATTAGCCTAAACTACTCCTTATAAAATTATCTATCTGTCCCGAGTGAAAGTCCCGTTAAAATTTGCTCAGTCGACAAACAGAAACATTAATTTTAAAATAGATTTTTTTGCTCGTAAATACCACATTTGCTTTCAAATGTATTTATTATAATCGACAACATACATACGAGTATTCTACACTGTATTGTTTGATTATTATCATGTTTCGTGATAAAACGTTAAATTCTAAGTTTTTGTCATTGGTTGTTTTCACTTTCTTTTTAAAGAAAAAACATACGAGAGACGAATAATATTTATTTATGAGTAATATGTGTAATGTGATAGTGATAATTTACTAAATTAAACAATTAAAATGTCAAGTATCTAAAAGTATCTACAGATCGTAAAGCCACAAAGTTTCCGTGTTAAGTCCTATCTGAAACCTTTAGGAAACCATTACGCTCCTAATTAACATGTGCTACGCCGTAGCGCTACGGAAACCTACGAACGTAGCCATATTTTCAATTCAATTATGATTTCAAAATTTAAATCCACTTTATACTGATATTTTCACAGTTTTCAAAAATGCATTTTTTTAAATAACGAAACGTAAAATATTAGTAACAACTATAAAATTACTCTAAAAATATAAGATTGATAAATTAATTAGTTTTTTGGTATAATTTATATTTAATATCGCCTTTATTTAAATGGTGACGACTCTTTTCGGATATAAAATACTTAATAATATTATTGATGTAGGATCGTAAAAATAATAAATATAACGAAGTCGTTAGAACTCACTGATTATACTTCTTTTTATACTTCTCACGCATTCTATTCTTAAAATCCTTCCATTCATTGCCTTTTATTTTTACATGCATACTCCTTTTACAAATCCCACATTGATATAAACAAACTCAACATGTACAAAAAATGTACAACAAATTATATCCATATGTACACAGGATACTAAAATACCCTGACATCATGATTTACGAATGTTTATTTAACGTGAAACAATGCATTCATCGACGTTAGTGATGTAACGAAGGGCCTGGGGTGGGTAAGGGCTTAAGGGTGGTATGGCCGAAATTCCCCCGGAAGGTGAAGGTCGCACAGGTCTTGCGTCATACCAAGCCGCATATTTCGTAACTTGTACTTTGCAATGTAAACAAGGATATATCACTCATATTTGCGTATTTCAAACGTTTTCAATAATTAATTTATTTTATTAACTTTTTTATATTTTTAAAGTCCATGCTAATATTAATTATGAAATGAAGCAGCGACTCGTTTCTCTTCTTTACACTGAATCTCCAAATTGTGAGGAAGTATTCATGTAATATTTGTATGGAGGTATATAGATGATTTGAATATGCCTCAATCTGGTATATACCTCCGGAAAAGATTTCACTCCCACGAGAAAACTCGTTATTTTATTTATATATGTTATACAAAATATAGCGCGGGTTGTAAGCAATTATAGAAGTATAATAATATCTCGTAAGGCACCCGGGCCGCTAGTATTTGCGTTTCATATAATTATTTTAATGATTTCGGAAATAAATCTTTTATTGTAACTATACATGAGTAGAAATATTTATACAATATTCACTTTTTAAAGTCTCATTATATGGATAATATACGTATTTTTGGTATGACTATATTATATATTATGTATACGACTGTGTGCCTGCTGCGACCTTACGCCCTAGATATAAGAGTGTATGTAACTCCGGGCTGCTTTAGTCTATCTATGCATTAAATTTTATTAAAATCCATCGAATTTTTCACCATGAAGAAGTAAAAAAAATAAACACACAAACTTTGAATTTAGAATAATGGTTATAAAATCAAAGTTTGTATATTTCAATCCGAGGTCCGATGGTTTATTTTGTATAATGATAATACCTCTTTTAAAACTTCTTTTGTAAGTAAAAATAAGTTTTCATTTTTCTTAGACAGCAAAAGATTATTTTAACATAATTTTGTATTCATTATGTTGTAAGTAAATTAAAACTCAATATTGCCTACTCAAAAGTTTACCTGTAAGTAGTAACATGCCTACGTAATTATATTATCTAAGCACTCTACCAAAGTCCTTTTTAAGCTTAAAGTTAGTTAGCTAATGTATTTCACTGACTTTATTCAATAGACTAACGAATTACCCTCGCATCACTTTGTTGAATTCACACAGAGCATGGACATTCTTTATAAAAAAAGTCCTAATACGTTCAGACACACAAACACACACGCACACATACACAAATTTCACAATTTTAATAGAAGTCCGATTTGTAAAATGTTTTTTCGTAATGAATACACTAAAATTCGTTATATGAAGATGAGTTAGAGCTAAGAAATATCTCAAATATGCTATAAAAGTTTTCTCCAAGGAAGTTCAAGTGGAAAGAGTGCCCAAGGAATTCTAATGAATTTGAATTGCGTGACTACTTCAGAATCTTACCAAGTTAGCCATTAATTAAATGTGTTCTGAGGTTTTTATTAACGCTTTCAATAGTGTTTTCATCGTGTTACACGAGAGAAACCACTAATTTATTGTCCTAGTTTTATTATATTACTAGTTATTTTAGGTCTCTTATATACTTGTGATTTGTATATAAATGACCTCCATCTTATGATTTTGAATATATAAATAAATATGTTGGGACATTATTGCACAGCACCATCTACTTTCGTGATAGCTACCAGGCTTGTGTTACAGATACCAGATAGTTGATATACTACATATATTACAACTTTAAAACTTTAGAATTTAAGCCTATAATATGTATGTACATATTATAAATATGAACACCCGTGTCTAGAGAACAATCATTCGTGCTCAACAAACAAATGCCCCCAGTGGGACTTGAACCCGCGACCGCTGGCACAGCAAGTAGGGTCACTACAAACTGAGCCAAACATGTCGTCCAGTATTTAAGAACACAAATATTAATCGTCGTAAATATAAAAAGTAATAATGTTTATTATAAAAATTATAATCATCATATGCAATTTAAAGTTTACCAAAATGTTCAATCTTTTCTCATATTAGATTTAAGACTAAATAATTGTAATTTGAAAGAAGCTATTAATATAAATTAACCTTTGAAACTCCTGAATTCTTACGAAATATTGTAAAACACCTCGTGTCGAGCGTAACCATCCTTTAAACTTTGTTTTCATTCTTCATGGCAAAAATAAAAATTTGGTGAACGCGAGTTTTCTACACTATATAATATGGCGTGTAGACGATGGAAGCATAATTTGTACAGCCCGTTGGGTACCCGCTATTGTTGGCAGGCTGCCATTACCTAACTTGCCCAATATTACAAAACTTCCTGCAACCCAATGTCGCTATATTAAAGAATATAAAGAATGAAATGGTTAAAAGATTAAAATCATACAAGATTTATTAACAAAAGTGGCATTAAAAATATAATTTTATAAATGCGTAATAGTTTAGCTCTTCTATGTTACTCGTAAGTGTTACAACGCACATAGCGAAGGAAGAAAGTAATACGACTCTTCTTTAATAACGAATAATGAATATTATTCGATTAAGGAATAATATTCATTATTCGTTGATACAATGTTGTGAATACAACATGTTTAGAACTTTTGATTATACATATTTTATTACATATTTACAGTAAATATTTTATTTTTATTTTATAATATTATTTTAAATATGTTAGGACATTATTACATTATTATATACTTAATCGACAATGGTAGCCCAAGTACCATGTGCCGCAACTGTCATAATTTCATGGTTAAATCATTTTTCGCATAAAAAACATTGTAAGCTAGGCAACCTACAGGTCTAAGAAGAAGAGATACTAGCAGGTCCTCAAAGAACACGTAAAGTCCATCAAGCTGCACTGGGACTGCGTGGTAGACTGATCCCCATATCAATGACCAGTGCATAGCAGTAGGACGTTGAAATAAGCTGAACGCAACGTTTACTATTCGAAAGTATATAGTACAATATCCGTGTTTGTAGGTTTTAAAGTACATATTTATATTGTAAATATTTTATATTGAGTTATTTTCCAAAGGTGTTTAGAACCTTTAATAACTCATCAAAAAAAGCCTTTACTTTTACTTAACATATAATTAATCGATGAATCGGTTCCGAATTTTTAAAACAAAAAATATACATTTTGTTTTATATTATAACAAATTCCGAATTATTAATTTGATAAGAAAATGCTAGTGGTATATTATAAAAACATCTTTAATGTTCTCTTAAAGATAATGCGTAATAAGAAAAAAAGTCGTTCATTCCAGTTGACGTCAGATGGCAACAGCTCAAAGGGAGTAGGAATGTTTCGCAAAACACGTGAAAAGGTTGTCCCTGACCGAGAATGATGTAGAAATAGAAATATGATGACTTATTACGTAACTCTTTAAGTCGCGCACATGATGGCAATTTTGCATCACTTATGTATAAAAATAGCAAATGGTCTGTCTAAGTGTCAAACACAGCCATTCATTATATTAAATAAATTTACTCGTATGTAGATATATTTTTTTTGGTATATTTTTCTAAAATGTAAATGGGATAAGGATGATAAATTAATATATAATATGTATGAGTAAGATAATTAAGTTGTTGATGTAATAGGAATTTTTTACTTGTGTATCAAAATATTAACAGTTTGTATTGTATAAATCTAAGACAAAAAAATCCTTAATGACAAAGCACATTATGGCCTCTTACATAATGAATGTACAGGAAAACAAAATAGATCTATTTTCATTTTTTTTAAATGAGTGATATAAGGTGTATCCGTCTTAATTTGTTTAAGATTTATAAACACTAAAGAGTTAAGGATTGCACGCTTGACTTCCACTTGGAGCGAATGTAAGTAACAATCACCTTATAAATCTTTAATCTATCTAGTTTAGTCAAAGAGCTGCATAAATACTGCCAACCTCTTGAAATTGAAAGCGAGGTGCGAGAATTACAAAGAAAAGTTTTCGTAATAAAAAAAGAAAACGGTTTTATATTAAATATACATATAAGTAATTTACCCCACTAAGACAGTAAAGAAGCTCACCTAAGTAATTTGAACGCAACCACTATTTCTCTGACTAATTGGTTACAGGAAGGCACTGCCTGCCTAGTATCTAATGCTCACTAAAAGCGTTTGATTTAATAGCCTCATTAGTGAAGAAAGCTCGAACGCTAATGGTATTCAAAGAAATCGCGCTTTTGTAACGACTTGGACGTGAAATAGGATAACTTCATAATTACATTAAATTAAATAATTAATTTGGATTTTCAGGTCAGCCTCTTTATAATTTTATCATAAATTAAAATATTGGTTTTAGTAATTAATAGTGTTTTTATTATTGATAGGTCATGTATTTGTTGAGTAAATATTAAATTATAACAATCAGTAAGTTCTTCTTCCTACTTGTTACTGGTCTCGTTTTTATTAGTCTATATTAAAATTTATATTATTTATTTATTTATTATATTGTGTATGAATTTTGTAATTAATTGTTATATACGTAAATATGTGTTTGCTTGTCATCTGTTTGTTGACCAATAAACACCAATTGCGATCTCATTAGGCATATACTCGTTGTTATTATTTATTATTACTAAGCCATAAAATTACGTTTAATTGAAATAATTCGAATGAGTTATTTGCTTTGTCTATAATTAAACGAAACAATTACGTATATTCGTATGAACCACGAATTGTAATTAATAGCTAAATTAAAATATTACAATACTGTTATAGTACTACTATTTAGCTACTTTAATATTTGTAAGTTTTATGCTTTCTTGCGTCTTTTTATTTCATACTAGCTTTACCCGTGGCTTCGCCCGTGTTCATTTTTAATTGCTAATCAACCTCATTGGGTTGATTTGTAGGATGCCTGAAAGTTTCTTCAAAATTACTCTAGCTATTTCAGTACCCATAGTTAATACAAACAATTTTTTAATTTTTCGTAAAAACATTTTTTTTAATAAAAAGTACCCTATGTTACTTCTAATACCTTCATGATGATCGGTTGAGTAGTTTTCGCGTGAAATCGTAACAAACAAACTTACATTCACAATTATAATATTAGTAGGGATTTTTTGTTGTCTATAAATTTTGTTCTTAATTTTTAAAATCTTAACTTTTGAAAAATCAAAGCTTGTGTATTTATTTTCTAAATCCAGCAATATTTATTTATTTATAAACTAGCGACTCGCCCTTACTTCGCTCGGGCTCGTTTTGTACATTGTACAAAGTACTTAACATTAGAATTAAAATAATATGAAATAAAAATAAGCATACCTTTTTCAAAGCTCAAATTTCAAAAATAAATATTTGCGTTTCATGGAAAGCTCTAGAACGCAACCATGTGAGTTTGAAAAAGGACGAAAAACAAAAAGATTTTCGAGCCTGCAGAGAGTGCAAGTGGAGGTAACCGCGCTTTCTAGTATACTTTACTTACACTTGTCTACCATTCGCATTTTACAGCAGATTTTACATCATACAATACAATTATACAACAATGGAGACCCTCTTAGCGTCTAGTTGTTCATTGTAACAAACGTCGTTCAAATAATACCAACGTAATAAGGTTCTGAGTTGCCATATACATATTTTATATTTATTTTACAAATTTACTTTTTTTATTATAAGTACTGAATATATTTTTTATTTCTACACAAGAAACTGC
Source organism: Boloria selene (assembly GCA_905231865.2). Taxonomy (NCBI): domain Eukaryota; kingdom Metazoa; phylum Arthropoda; class Insecta; order Lepidoptera; family Nymphalidae; genus Boloria; species Boloria selene. The sequence continues at coordinate 4,791,357 of HG993147.1, forward strand.
TCTACATTATAAAAACATTAAGAAATTCATACAACCATTTACGTAGCAATTAGTTTAAAATGGTTTTGTGGAAAATAAATGTAAATTACATGTAATTGAAGCCAGTTTGGATCTTCTCTTAGAATGCAAGTACGATTTAATTGTTCATTTGCATTATGTAGCAGTAAAATATAAATTAAATAAGTTGAAACAAGTCGTAGCCATTATTGTTTTAAACCCTTGTTTACCTTAAAAGACCACTCCTTTAAATAAGAGCTACTGTTTTCTCAATTTAAAGTTGCTATTTAGTATTTAAATACGATTTAATTATTATTTCTAAAAAAATGTCATACTTATTAATAATACTAGAGCTGTTAATTTGTATTATTTTTTTAGTTTAGTTTAGGTCTCTACTTATAAATAGGCCAAAACAAAATAGTTCAGTAACTTTTTCTCGTCTGATACTGAACTTTTTCTAATTTATAAATGAAACTATATATTCGGATTTTGTTGCGGATTTATTTAGATTTTTGATTGCCGATGTTTTGAATACTTTACAGCAATCATGATGACGGAAGAGACTGAGACTTCTTATTTCTTTAATGAAATGCTTAACGAGCTTTAGTTTTATCAATAAGAAGTTGGCAATAATTTCCTTATATTCTTATATATGTTTCAGTAATTTCTTTTCTCCAATTTTTTATAATCTATGGTTAAAATTTCGACCGCTAGGCAAATACAGTTCTATTTTTTCAGCATTGTTATTTTTGAGGCACGAGGAACGAGTAGTTCACTTTTTATTTTGAGATCCATTGAAAGGATTGAAACAAGAGCTAAATAAATCTCTTTTGTGTTGTTGCATTGTGTTGTTCCTTGTTACTGCTTTAATTTATAAAATATTTTTATATATATAATTGCTTAATTTTGATTAATACTGCACTATTTGTTTTCCACATAAGTGTATTAAAAAAAGATTTTATTAATTATTATTTATTACTAGCGAGTTACCCTTGCTCCGCTCGGGTTCGTCCCTATATATTTTTTATCGATTAGTATAGATATCTCAGAAATAAGATATTTATTCGCCTTTTTTATATATGTACATGTAAATCCAATCCAAATTGATATAAATTCTTCCTCTTGAATCATTATGTCTTTTGATGACAACCGCATTAAAATCCGTTTAGTAGTTTGAAAGATCTTAAGTTCTATATAAGTAGGTATAAGACAAACAGATGCATCAAAAAGCTTTTTACTCTATATAAAGACTTACTAGAATTACATTTTTAGATGAATATGATCTAGTAAACTAAGCTTAATAGAACTTTTCCAATAAAGGCTCTAATATTTTATTAACACATAATAAACGCGGATTTAACGACAATACCTCATGATATCCTCGTTGGTATAAAGTTTGCGTTAGTATCGATTCAAAATCTAGTAGTAGAAAGTATCAAAGTTCTCTTAATTTTATAATTACAGTATGATGCTTATATTACGTTTAGATTATTTTATTATTTTTTAATGATAGTTAGTAGAGTTTTTAGTTAGTTTATAGAGCGGAGTGGTTCCTGTATGATCCTAAAGCAACATTTATCTGTTACATATTGGCATGTTAGTCATGGAATGACTAGAATTTATATTAAATATGTAATATCAGAAAAATATACCTATAGAGTAAGATAGAGCTAGTACATTCATATGACTTACAACACAAAAAAACGAATTTGTTGACTGATTTTGCTAAATCAAAATGTTCATAAATGTATCAAAAAATGATAAGTGATTGCTGGTAATATAACAAGGAAAGCCTTGGCTTCTATCATTTAATGAAGAAGGAAGGTCTATGTATTTCTCCAGATACTTTAATATTACATATTACACTTCTGTCATTATATGTAAATGTACCCTATATATACTTATATACAAATATACAAACAACACAGCACAATTACGTACTGTCATACATAAAGCATAATACTAAGACCTAAGCTTAAGTAAGTCTACCACGCAGTTCCGCAGAGGACGCGCCTAGAGCCATTTGCATATTATAGGATTTATGAAGTGACAGAAATTTAAATATATTAAATTATTCTGTTTGTACGCTAGGTAGTAATATTTAGTAAGACTGTCTTATAAATATGAAGCAAAATGGCCAACCAAAACATAAACCTAACACAGGTTTATAACAATATTTTTTTAACATAGACTTTAAAAATAAGAAATAGGGGAAATATAAAAGTGTAAAAAAATGGGTAAAACAATAAAAAACAGCTGAAAAATCGAGCTCAGAAATGTTTATTTTGTAAAAGAGTCAGTGTTCTTGCAAATCTGTAAGTCAGACGAAACCGCAGGCAAAGCGAGGGTGAGTAGCAGTAGTATAAAATAAAAATTGACATAGGTAAAAAAATATTTTTTGTTTTTGAAATAGTCATTTTTGTAAACATATTATATGTTACTTGATAACATACTTGTAAGTAAACAATTGAACAATTCGACAAGGGAGTGCGATGTGAACAAATAAAACCTAGTAAAGAAGGCTATAAACGGGATTTACTGCAACTCTCTGCACGAAAACTTCATTTAAGAGTAAAATTTGTACACTCAGTAATAAAGTATGTTTTCCAGTAAATAGTGGAACACATTTACTTCTGACATTGCTACGCTTGGACTGTTAAATAGTTTGGACAAGAAGCGAAGATAAAGACGTAGTTTAGATAACACAATGACTGAGAAAACCAACGCTTATTGTTATTATTATTACCAAGTCTGAGGACACATTTGGCAATTTTGGTAAAAAATATATATTTTTGTTAATTATTACGCACTATATATATCCTTATTTCATATTATACATCAACTCTTCAATAGATTTATTGGTAACAGACACAAATCGATAGATAAATATATAAGGGACTAATAACGACTTCGTTATTTCGATGGAAGTTGAAAAACATACTTGAAAGGAACATTAAATCTGTTATTATTTTAATTGGAACCAAACGTATTCCTATAACGAAACGTCTTTGTGACTAAAATAAAATAACATCTACGACACGTGTTTCAGAACGAGATATTAAATACACTCCATTATTGTAAATGTTAGAGCACTTTAACCTTTCTTTAAACTGTCCCTAAATGCCAAGAGGAGAGCTGGCATCCATGTTGCCCATTCCAATATACCTATGTAGGCAGTAGAAGATAATAATGCTTTATACATTTATTGTTTTATTTATTGAAAGATTTTATATAATTAAAAATAAAAAAACAATTGAGCATCGTTTGTTTTTACTTTACGTTTGTTTGACACAGTTTTAAAACTAATGCAGCTATTAACGTGTCAAACTTTGCTTGCACCAATTATGTAACGTTTTTAAACAAATAAATAAACTGTTAATAACTTAGAATGGAAAATACAAATCTAGTAGTAAAGCTGTCGACGCACTTACCGAGAGCAATAACTAGTGTTTTTGTAATACTTAATTTATTTCTTTTTGCTATTATAACACCAAATTTCTTTCCCAACAGTAATAGTTTCCGGTTGATAATTGCACGAACTGTATTCGAACGCCTAATTTCCTAAAAAGAATCTTCCATATCAGACTTTTTCACTAAACGCAGCCATTGACACAATAATTGCTGATTGTTTTAATTGCTATCCCCAAAGGAGGCCTTAAATTGAAACAAAAGAAAGTCGCAATTACAAGTACAACTGAAATAGACTCAGTTCAACATTTACAGAAATCTTAAGGATAATTACATTAAATGCTGCCTTTTTGTAGATTACATTTATAAGATTTTTTTCCTAGAAAACTTAAGCGATCCACAAAATATGAGGCATATAAATAATGTAAGAAATCAACACGATCCATTGCTCCCTTATTTCGTGAAAGGAGGTCAAACCAACAACACACTTATTATATTAAGCAAAGAGGAAAAGTAAGTAAAAGTATTGGATAAACTATTTACAGTATGGCAGATCTCTTATTTTAAGGCACTGGGTTCAATTCCTATAAGAGTTAAATTTGTGTAAGGATTAGAGACACAGTTATTCCAGTACATGTGAAATTGCTAGCTTTTCAAGCATGCCAGTGCGCTGAGCCTTCTAATATTACTAATCATTAGAAAATATAAATTAAAACATATTTATAACTTAATAATTGTCATATTAATCCGATATAATATTTTTAAACTTGTATTCTTCAACAGTTCTATAATAATATCTTATCTAAGCTTCAAGGTTAGAAATGATGCACAGCCATCACAAAATGACCGTGGAACAATCAAGTAAAGTTATTCATGCGTACCTAAAAAGCATGCTTAAATAAGCATTAATAATAAATATCAGCCGATATGACAAACGACTATCTATCATATTATATTTATACATCTATACTCATATTATAAAGCTGAAGAGTTTGTTTGAACTACTGGTCCGAATTGAAAAATTCTTTTTGTGTTAGATAGTCCGTTTATTGAGGAAGGCTATCACGCTCATCACGCTACGACCAATAGGAGCGGAGCATTAATGCAAAATATTGCAAAAACGAGAGAAAAATATTTCTTTTGATTTTCAGCATTCAGGACGCGAGCGGAGCCGCGGGAAAGGCTAGTATAATATAATTGTATTTATATGGAAACAGTACGTTAAATAATTTTAAAAAACCTTCAAGTAGTAAAAGTAAAGTAGTTCGTCTGTCAGACACACAATCTGAAATGCGATTTTGTTATTTAGTAACCGCATTACGAGAAATCCTCTGTATAGAATTTGATAAAATTTAGTAAATAACTGTTAAAAAGAGAAAAGTATACTAACTGTTAAAAAGTACGTACGTAGTAACGAACCCAAGCAAAGCGAGAGTGAGTCTAGTATTAAATATTAAAATAACACAAACAGTTGCTGTTTAAGAAACTGTCTCTTAATAATTATATACTGTATATTTCGGATTTCTTATCGTCATACATATACTTTTGTAGCTCTAAATATTGTATCCAAATATGCCAATAAAAATAGCATATTTGAATGTTTCCTATTAAACCAAATAAATGCCATTGTAACTTCCGATAATAACCTATGACACGCAATGTGGCTGTATCTCATACGCAAAATAAAGACGAAGTAAAGAAAAAAAACAATGTTACAAGGAATTGTTTGTTCCTCTACATAAAGTATACGTGTAGCAAAAGTTTTCCCGATAAGTACACGACGGATTCTACATATATTTCCATACGAATTTGCATATTCTGCGGCGCATATTCCCACATAAACATTATCAGTATAGACTCACCTGAAAACACTTACTAGTAGTAAAGTTAATACAGGCTCCTGAATATTTCTTCAGATTTCAGCCATTTATTAAAAGATGTTGGAAAAAAAACAAATTATTGTTTTACTCGGATGAAGTCATAGGTAAGAACAAACAACTTTATAATTCCATCTTCATTATGATTGTAATTGTAACACTTTATTTTATTTGGGAAGACATAAATTATTGGATAAATTTTTAAATTTTGATACCGTTTACTTAATATAGTATTATTTTTATTTTAGACAATATTAGCTAATGTTGTTGGCACCAAATTAACACCCACAACGGTTGATTTGCTTATAGTTTAATTGTAATATAAAGAATTATTGTTTACTGCGTTTCGTACGATAACTTTAATTATTTGATAAAATCTAAAAGAAGCGTGCGGATGTCACCTTATTGCCGTACGCAGCCGTATAAGAAGTTTTGTAAACTATCCTTTATTTAATGGGATATCAGGTAGTGGAACGATACATGATATACGTTCAGTAATGTACACAAAGTACATTAGAAATACTTTTTACACAATTCCCTATTCTTGACATTTTGAGCAGACAGAAACATTCTACATTCGGAAAGCCTCTACATATTTATAAAATGTACTCTTTAAAATGTATAATAAACCAAAAATAAAAGAAAACACATGGCGCTCCGCTACTCCACCCGCATAATAGGAGAGGCGTTGACTCAGCATTCTGTATTCAGAGCCTTCCTTTTCCATTCTTTGTGTTCCGTACGTTTCATTTGAAAGCCAAATGGGTCAGTAGATTCGCTTACTTACTTCCACTAGATTGCTATGGCATAACACGATATGCTATGATTGCTCACAGAAAACTAATAAATTTTCAACTGGGTTTTATTAATTTTCTTTCACTAATTCAATTGTGTATAACTTTTGAGATGTTTATATGTTTAACTTGCCGTTCCGAACCGCTTTGCTGGGCATATGTTAAAATAAACTATACTGGTTTTGTAATTTTCTAATAAATGTAGCTTTACTACTTATAACATTAGCTATCTACGAGTGAAAATCCCGTCGAAATCGGTCCAGCCGTTTCAGAGATTAACCGGAACAAATAGACCGACAGACAGACACAAATTTTAAAAACAAATTTTTTGATGTTAGTACAACATATACTTTCATAACATGCGTTTAGTTAAAAGCTCTTTATTTGAAATTAAAAAGAGACACTTCAATTTTATATGTAATGTGCTAATATAAACCTAAAATTGAGAGTTTTTGTATAAGAGTTCAAATTTCTTATCTGGGGGCACGGTAGTGCCCCCGCCAAGACGAGCCAAGCGAAGCGCACGGGCACTACCTACCTTTTCTCGAAGCGCTTCGTCGTTTTTTTGAACCCTCATAACTTGGGTTTGGATTATGCTAGATCAACAAAATTTTCGGGATATATTGTCAATAGCGGACTTATTGAACATATTAAGTTTTAATTACATTAGCTTTTATACTTCAGATTTTATTTATATCTAAAAAACGCTGATTTCGTCACTGACTCACTGATGATCATCAAAATTCTTAAGGTATTTCCTAATGTCCTAGAAAGCTGAAATTTTGTATGTAAGCTAGTATTAGCACACAAACAACAAAAAAATTATAAAACTTGTAACTTTCATCCCCCAACCCCTTAAACTAGGGGATGGGAGTTTGTATGAGACCTGTAATTTTAAATTAAATTTTGATGACGCTAGAGGTCTAATCTATAATCTAAAACTTGGTGCCCCCAGATATATATATGTATAGGTACTCCTTGTTAAAAAAAAAAAAAAGAAGAAAAAAATAAAAAAAATTTTGTTACAAACAACTTACAAAAAGAAATGAAATCCCACCAAAAACATTTTCATGTAAAATGTTGCCAAGACGAGCCCATATGACTCGCACTGTCAAAAAGTTATCAGATCTCATGTAGAGCCAAGCTTCTAACACTACACGCCCTAACTCTACAAGGCCTAACTTCACAAACTCTACACCTTAGTCAAAATATGTGGCTTGGCCGTTCGTTACTACAAGAACTATTGTATAACACAAAAGTAACGAACGGCCAAGCCACATATTTTGACTAAGGTGTAGAGTTTGTGAAGTTAGGCCTTGTAGAGTTAGGGCGTGTAGTGTTAGAAGCTTGGCTCTACATGAGATCTGATAACTTTTTGACAGTGCGAGTCATATGGGCTCGTCTTGGCAACATTTTACATGAAAATGTTTTTGGTGGGATTAAACATTATAATATCATTTTCTTTTTAATGTATTTAAACACAAACGGATTAAATTATGCAAATCTCACGTACGATGATGACATTTAATAAGGCATTTAATATTTACATAATAGCAATTCAAAATGTCACCACTAATGTGTTTTGATTCTATGAAAGCACAATTACCTATCCACGTTTGAACTTCAATAAGAATTAGATATTAGCGTAGATAGTGAAATGGCGATATTCAGTCCCTTTCTGCCAGAAGTAATGCTCTAGAAACGTATATCGGTGCATTTAAAGATTACTTAAATATTATAATATTGTAGAGGTTTAAATTTCTTAGACTTTCAAATTTAAAAATAGTTGGATATAAATCAATAAGTTAAGTAGTAAAAATTTCAATGCAAATCAAAATGGCTTATATTTTCACTTTTTATTATATAGGTATTAATTCTAATACATACTAGAATAAATACATATATATTTGAGTGTGAAACCGAGAAAGATACAATAAAAATCTTTGCTTTTACGATTTTAGAGTTTCTATTTTCTATTCTACAACTTTGAAAGTCCTTATTTACTTCTGCACATCTTGTCAGAAAATGGAAAATGTAGATATTTAAAATATGTCAAGCTAATACATTAACTCAATTATACCTACAATTTGATGATATTTCTTGCATATTTTTAAGTCATTTAGCAAATGTTTCGAGGACTGTGAAACAAATTGGAAGAAATTTTATTCAAAATTAGTCTACAGTCTACACCCACCACTTAGAGCTTCGCTTTTACTGAAATCGGAAAACGTACTTGCCCTTGGTCGTTTCATAAAGTACTGTAAAAGTTTAGATTAAAAATAAATTTCCACAATTTTTGGCATAAATGTAAATAAAATTATTAATAATATACATATCAGCTCGACCTTATAAAATAATATATATTCGCTTTATAGCAACTTTAGTGTATAGGACTCTACAGAAAAAATTACATCAACTAAAGCTTTTACTAAATCATTATTAACCATTAAAAATATTGTTACCTACATCTTATTTTTAATAACAAATAAGCTCAATCTAATTAAATTAATGTATTATTATAGTCGAAATTGAACGTTTTTCATCAAATTTAAACTTAGACAACCAATAGAAATAGGAATAATTAAATTAAAGTTTTAAAAAATCCCCGACAAAAAATAATAATTGGTTTTCATTTCTTTAGTTAAAATTCCTCATTCACGTTTAATATAGTGTACATTACTATTTAAGCCCCTTTCATTTGATATCCATATTGAGGAAGTTGTGAAAAAATATGTATTCCGCAATTTTGTAGCAGAGTCCAACTGGGACTGATTTTCATACAAAATAGCGAAGAACCCGACCAATTAAGCTTTCACACAAAAAAAAACAAAATCAAAATTGGTTCATCCGTCCGGAAGCTACGATGCCACTGTCGTTTTTGCTGGGGGTTAAAAAAGAGTTGTAAGAAAAACAAAACAAGAAGCTTTAACATCGATATTACATAGAATAAACCATGTTAAAAACTTAAATATAAATTCGTCAAACTCTACTTTTTAGCGTATTTCATATTGAATCTTAAAAACCTTATCACATAATATCTGTGAGTATAATATGGCCCTATCTGTTCTAAGACCGGAGTCACGTCCCTCTATTAAGTGTAAGTGGCGAGATATGACGGGTTATCAATATTAAGCGTGCTTGCGTGTGCTAAGCATTCTTGTTGGAGATCAGAGTCCAGTCAGTATTTAAACACGCGTCACTTTGATATGCGTGATTCGTAGTTTTACATCATACGTATATTTACATGAGTTACATATAAGTTTTCTTCAGTTGAATTAAAGCTTTGCTTAAAAGTATAAATTTTGCATAATTCTAATAAGCTATTATTATATAGTATGCTATGAAAAAGCTTTTTTATTTAAAATTAATATATTAGTTCTACATTTTATCTTTCTTAAAATACGGTTAGTACCAAAATTATGAATTTTACAAATTATTCAATAACTCAAGAATGGCTGACCAATTCGGCTAATTTTTTTTCGTATATTCCTTAAGGTCCACGGAAGGTGTTAAGACTATAAAAAAGTCTAAGTTAGTAAAACAATTATACAAAAAGGGGTACTTAGGGACGAACCCGAGCGAAGCGAGGATGAGTCACTATTTTATTAATAAAATTTTAAGATCAGTATTTATTACTAACTTACTGCCTGTATCTGTTATATTTATTTGATCAATGAACTTCTAATAATTATTTAACACGATATGTCTACATTCGTGCGAGTAGCAATAATAATTATTATATAAGGTTTCAACTCAATTGGATAAACGTTCCGCAAGCGCGCACAAAACGAATATCGGAACACGTACATATACAATAAAAAAGCTAACGTCCTTTTATATTGAAAGTTCTTGTAGCAAGAATTTCTAAGAAAGGACTAGATAAATCAAGCATAAAAGTTAATGGAGTAAATATCATAAAGACATACATAAATCCCATAGAAAGAATCTTTTGCATTTCTATTTTGTAAATGCTAGAATCTACTATTAAAATGGTTTTACGAGTTGCTTTGAGCTTTAGATGCTTCCGTCAGATTTCTTTGCACGTGTGTGCTTTGAGCGTTTGAGAATAAGTCTTAAATTCAGCTCTGAATATTAATCGTTTATAAAGCTATTTTTAGTCTATGTGATAGGTACGGACTTCCCTTGAATGTTAATACTAATTACTTTCCAAATTTTCTTCACATTACTTTCTCAAAATTTTGCAGATGAGAATATCAGAGATAAAAAACTCATGGTATGATATCCTTTTAATTAGTTTACAAAACGAGCACTACTACTGAGCTATCAATGTCTTCCTTCTTTACTAAATTTTTACATAAAAGTAATCATATTTAAACGCACGAAAATAGATGTTATCGTCAAGAATAACAGTGAGCGAACCGCCCTAGTTTTTGCTTTTGATAAAAATAGAAATCCTAGTTTTTTTTTAAATAAAACAAAGCTTTTGCGATAGCCATTAGCCTGAATTTTAGCCTAGAGGATTTCCTAAAAAATGTGTCAGTGGAAAAAAACTGTTAATTTTTGGATTTTGAAAACCATAAGATCTTGGTAAATTTTATTGCAGATATATCTAATATATAAAATTCTCGTGTCACGGGGTTCGAACTTGAACTCCTACGAAACGGCTTGACCGATTCTCATGAAATTTTGTGAGCATATTGAGTAGGTCTAAGAATCGGCCAACATCTATTTTTCATCCCCCTAAATGTTAAGGGTATTCCACCCCTAAATTTTTATTTTTAATTTTTTAGACATTTTTTTTCCTACAGATCAACCCAATGAGGTTGATTAGCAATTAAAAAAATGAACGCAAGCGAAGCCGCGGGTACAGCTAGTGTAATATAAATATTAGCGTACTACTACTTATTACATATTACATAATTACTTAAGGTATATGTAGGTATATCTATTGTACTGAGATATGCGGGTTCGATTTTATCCCAAAGTGAATGTTATTATTAAGTACAAACATTTGCTCAAGTCTGATAGCAATTTAAAAAAATTTAGTCTATAATCCTACATCTACTTATATTCTACTTCTATCTCGTAACTAAAAAATGGCATTGTTAGTAGAAAACCATTATTAGATCATTTTCTTTTCCCAAACTTCTAATGTATTCTTAACGTTGAAAGTTATGTTATAACATGTTATATAATTCTATAATCCTAATGACGCTATAACGCGGTGATTTATTATTAAAACCTTTTTCATGAAAAAGCAAAATACTTTAATAAAATCCGATTTCAGACGGTAAGCTTCTGTAAGATAGTATAAGCCAATTTCAGGTAATATGAAGATTTTATTGAATGTCTACTCTTTAAAGGAAGAGTTATATGGTCTCGTCGGTCGCGAACACGTAGGTCGTAGGGATAGAATAAAGGTTTTGCTAGTTGATGGGTTCTTTAAAAAGAAATAGGAACCAGTCAAGTACGCCACTATTATTTCGCAGCGGGTTTTAAAACGTCCCATCTTGACACAATTCCCGAAGAATACCTGACTTTGGATTCGGTTTAAAATAAGCAGACGAGCGTTTAGTTAAAAGTTATAATATTTTTTTGAACTTTATTTTTAATTTTTGGTATTTTAATTTTTACCAGCGATTGATGTACATTAGGTGCCGAACAGTAACACATATAATACTCTATACTCTTTTTTTATGGTAGGAGGCTCACCTGATGGTAAGTGATTATCTCCGCCCATGGACATCTGCAAGCCAGGCTTGCAGATGCGTTGCCGGCCTTTCTGGAAAGGGAGGGAGGGAGGAGGGTGGTAAGAGAGAGGTGGGAGCTAAGACGGAGGAGGAAGGGAAGAGGGAAGGAGAGGAGTAGGGAGGGAGGGGAGGGGGAGGGAAGGGAAATGGGCCTCCCGGACACTTACCGGACGAAACGCGACAGCATACCTGCCACTTCACGCCGGTCTTCTGTGAGAGAGTGGTACTATACGGGGCGTGCCGGCCCATTCGGCTGCTACCCGAAGGTAACAAGCATGGCACTACCACTTCAAGATCTATCCAGCCATTGCAGCATGAATGATTTACCTATTTTTTATGGCATACCTATTCGTTTAATGGTAATATTTACTTTCTATTATATTGAGAGGTCATTAAATAGCCCTCGACTGATGTTAATAAAAGTAAACAATGTATAACAAAATATAGCTACAGAAATATCTTATTTTAATTCTGATCTTATGTTCCAGTAGTTTTCGGTAGAAACAGATATGGTATATTATGAACTTACCGTGGTAACAGTCGTGGTTGTCTAATAAAAATTACAAATTCGCTAAAACATTAATATTTTCAGACGAGTTAACTCCGTATCAATGTAAGTCTGATTATTATAAAAACAAATAGAAATCTAAATTGTCTTATTTAATGCTATCTACCGTGTATAAAGGCTACTTAATAATATAATATAACGTACCTATAATTCCATTAAATTATAAATATGTGAGTAAAAAACTTGTTAAAATTATATTTAATTTGAACCTCAACGTGCATATGAATCTCACTCGACCGTATTTTTAAGCATGATGGATTTATATAGAGCCCGTCGATCTGTATAGTTGAAATTAATTTGGAAAAGAAAAATTTATTTATTCTGAGTATACTATAATAGGCAACGGAAGTAGTTTTATAACAACCATAAATACTCATAAATAACTTAAGTCGAACATATATTAAATATATAAGCTTAATAACACTCCTTTTATTGAGCAGTATTGTAAATATAAATTTCTATAAATACGAAATAAATAAAATAAACTATAATATTTTTTCACACTGCACGTTAATATATATCGCATCTCAAAAACTATATTATTTGGCGATATGTTTGGCTCTGTTTGCAGAGAACCGTTCATACTGCCAGCGGTCGCGGGTTCAAGTCCCGTATTAATTTGTATGATAAGCATGAACATTTTTACTTCAGTCATAGGTATTTATATTTTATAATATTTATATCATAGTTATAGTGTACTCGTATGTCCTTTCTAGTATTCATAAACCTACTAACATGGAACTAAATGGTGCTTTATGTAAATGTTTCAACAACATATGTATTTTAAATTATACTTACGAGATTATATATAAGAAAAAAGTGTTTAACAAGATTGAAGTCTTCGTCAGGCATTTTTGACTCGCTGTCGAATCGCAAGTATGAAAGAATATCTATTCTATCCCCCGAGAAATCTAACGGTTCTGACTTCAAAGAGAAATCATAAGACGAAAAGTAATTGATTCTAACAATTGAAATAAATCATTTCGAAGCATAATATCAATACCTACTTCACAGATATCGATATAAATCAGGACGATTTAATAAATATAGTATAGGAATTTTAAATATATTTTACAAACAACTTTTTTCTTTTTTTTAATTATTTGCTAGCATTTTTCGATCAAGCAGCTACTTCTTTTCTACTTTACAGCAATCATGGCCACAGGAAAGAGATTCATCATAATTATGGGATAATTATTATTACACATACGTAGTATATAAATAAAACCAATTATTATAGTATCGTTGTTAACATTTATTAGATATCTCTAATTTTATTCAATCCCACCATTAAAAAGATATTATGCCATATTTGGGTATAGATTGGCCGATAAGTTTGAAGTCATGTCTCGGGTGGCACGGGGCATCGGAGGGGGATAATAGTGAATAATTTATCACCTATGCGTGGCAAAGGGCCAAACATTGTTAGTGTTCCACTCGTGTTAAGCAAATTGACGAAGAATTTTCAAGTTTATCAGGAGGAACCATGAATCAATAGGATGTATAATTATAAATATAAAATATTTTATAATTTTTACTTTTTATTACTGAGTGATCTTCATTTGACCTGAATTATAAGGATCTCATTGACGGCAATGCAGTTTGAATTTTTTATTCGATAAGAAAAATTTTTTCATTCCATTAAAAAGTTTTTTCTCTACAACTGGAGAATAAGAATAAAAACTCAGTTTACTTATTATGAATCAAAAACTTACTATATTTTATTGAATAGAAATGGTGCCTGAATTAAAATAAAACTTTTGAAACGTATTTTTAACGAAAACCAAAATACTATAAAAATATGAAAAATCGAACACTGAAAGGTTAACTAAAACCACAAGTATGGCACTGTTGCTTGTCTACTACGTACTCTACGTATTTCGTAATAACTTTAAATTTCAATACTATAACACGACAAAAAACAACCTATGGAAATTAAAGCTCCCAATAACTTTACATCTAGCGTCCCAAGTCAATATAATTCCACGAAATATTTTCGCTATATCCGTACCATTTGCTATGACCGACCCCAAAGTCATTTTCCTAACAACCGTTATCGAAGTCATAGTAACCATAACAACTGATCACATGTGTGTTACATAGCAGTATACTTATATAAAATGTAAACCGTTTTCCGCTCGCGTATGAGAGTGTTTGTATTATGTAAGGTACCAATTACCATATACAAATGTCTGTAACGATAATAAGTTCCCGCAAGTTCAAACATAATTATTATGTACATATTGGTATTAAATTATATTATAAGTTAAGCGTTAACATAAAATATTTAATTTTTAGTTATGAAAGCGTAACAAATACGAACTTATACTAATGTTTTACTAATATCGAATATCGATGGCAATTTACTTTTTTTAATATAACAATTGTATGATTTGTCATTAATAATAGTTAAGTCTGTATTATTACTTAAAATGGCTTCTTGATATTAATATTTTAAAGATTTTGAGCAAGATTATTAAAAATTATTAACTTTTATTAATAATTAAAATATTATTAATAGAATAAGCACACCTTCATCTTAATGTCCCTATGGACGTAAATTCAGAACAAAATTCCAAATTACAAAGATTAGACGAATTATCAATGTTCCTTTTTTTAATAGATATTTTTTATAGAATTAAATTTTGGTGACAGATATTATATATGATTTTAAATTAAGCTACACAAATCATTTATAAATTTTAATAAACGTGTACAAAATCGTTTTGTAGCATTATTTAAAAAACATTCGATATGTAATGTGTGCCACAATATCTCCGCTATGAAAAATTTTGTTATATAAATATCATACCTTACCATTCACAGATAGTATGAATTATAGTAATAGAAAAAAAATATGAATAAAAAAGTAGGACTTATTGTTTATAAAATGTAAATCAAAGATAAATTCATAGCGCAGACACATTCTAGACGTGGGAACTCTATCTTCTCGCCTGAAAAATATCTTTGGCGCCACAAGAGTGAGATAAATTTTAATAAACTACCAATACTATTTACTTTATGTTTGTGAAGATAATAAATAAGTTGTGTTATGGTACAACGAATCTATTTATTAATATCATAGTATTATCTCTTTACTGAATCCCTTTATTCCACATCTATTGAAAATATCCTAAAAAAGATCTTATTTTTATAATTAGATTAATTTCTTGTAAAATTATGACCGTATTTATGTAATTTTATTATTAAAGTATTTTATTGTAATCGCCAATCACAATGTAAGCTTCAATTAATCAGAAATGGAAGCCAGACGTTGTTCGCAAATGCACCGAATAACGTAGCAATTTTCCAGCCAACAATTTAGACAAGTACACGAGAAAATGAACCTAATGGCCATGTGTTGAGCTTTCTTTTACAATACATAGGATGCACTGCGGATTTTCGGCAAATACCTAACAAGTTAGACGAATAAATAGGAATTATACATTTTTGCGTCGGTCATTCAACTCCGATGCATTTGTTATTGGATAAGTGATAGAGTGTTGATATACATGCACTCCTAGATTTAGAAAGTCTCTCCAAAGTCCATCCGAAATAAAATACGACCTACTAATATTAAAGTTTATTATATCAAAGCGAAATATATTTCATATATTGCTCATATTTTTAATTTAACATTCGCTATATTAAATTCGCCACGGAATATAACCAATTTTTTCATATTTAATCAGCCATTTTTTAAAAGCTTTATTTATTAAATATGTTTTAATTTATTATTTCTATTTTTTTTATTTTCAGATCCTTTTCTATTAAAGAAATTGTAGACTCAAGAAACTAACTTCTAGTATGTAAGTGAACCAATTTGTATTCATTTTATATACTATACGTACGTTCGTGTAATAAGGCAACTTTCTCAAAGGAATGATATCGGCTCTCTGATCCCGCTTTTGAACAGTTCTAAATAGAAGAAACCATTAGGCGAATACGGGCCTCGAGCAAGCTATTTATATAAGTGTTGCGCTGAAAAGATGAAAGGACCTAGCATGAAAGTATAACCGCCTTGTTTAAGGGGAGTCTCGATTCGTATGAAAGACGTGTTACTGATGACACCTATCATTATACACCAAAGATAAAATGCCAAAACAAATATGTGACTAGTATATAAACAAATTATTTATTTTATAAGGTCAGTACAATATAATATTGTTTTGTGACAGCATTTTTATGAAACATTTTTATTACAGACACTTATAAATAAATGTGTTTATGACTTGTAGTTCTAAATACCAATAAAATCCTTCACAAGTGAAAGCTTAATTTTAAGCACACGCTTAAAAATAATTTAAACAATGCTTAAACTGACGCCGATCCACCAACAAACAACTAAAATTAAAAGCATTTTGTGTAATAACATTGACGCGCGTCGTCCCAAAACGCTTTGTGTTATATACACTTATAACTATTAACAATTTCCAGATAAAACAAAGCTAGCGGCTCTCACGCTTGCACTATATAACGTGTCGTAACAACACGAAATAAATTCTAGATTAGAGTATGAAAGTGGCGGGAAAACCAACCTGTGACGCTGAGCAAGGACATGATGGGACGAGAGTCCGTGTGACCGGGCAGGCCCGTCGACCCGAGGCGGTCGGCGGGGCCGGCGCCTCACCGGCCGCCGCGGGGCGCCATATCGTACACGCGCGCCCGGCTGTCCGCGGCCCGGCGACCGACTGACGCCCGGCACCTCGCCGCCGAGCCATCAACCTACGAGCCGCAGGACATGCCTCCGTCGACCGCCGCCCGCACGATCACTCATCACAAAGCACTCCCACTGCTCACTAGTTGCCCACTGGTACCGGCTCCGATGCGAAAGCTCGTCGCGTTAACGCCGCTCGAGTAATAAGGCTTTGAAAGCGCATCCACACATTTTTACGTTCACGTTCAGTACGCACGCGCAGTGGCGACGTCTTCTGACATCACCGGCACCCGGATTATTTTCGCCCGGCGAGGTAAATACCCTCACATCGATCGGACCCGGTTAAACTGAATGCATTTATTGCACTGCCCTACTCCCAAGTCCTGCTTCTATTCCGTTTTATTGGTCGGCTAAGTAAATCTCCTTACAGCTACATCGTTTAGGTGTTAGTATATCGAAGTTCTCGTTCGATGTACGCGGATCTTTATTTGTATGTCGTAGCGCTACGGTTATAATAAACTTTTAACTATCAAACTTTAGTGCGCATTTCAAATTAAAAACTTGAGCGTTAAATATACCTAACGCTCTATATTTTCACTAATTAAAGAAAAGTTGTTATTTTATCGTATAAAGTAATTTTATAGTGTTTTTTTTTGATGCAGGAACTGGGTTAATTTCTGATAGGCTGGTGACCTTATTTTGCTACTTGTTTGAAACAAAAATCATAGATAAGTGATAGAATATTTTTTGCTTATTTGAATGCTGAAATTATGTTCTTATTTGTAATTTTTAAATTATTATTTGAAATAAATTAATTATTTTACTGTATAAATAACTTTGTTGAGTTAAATTTTTGTTATTAATTTCTTCATACAATAAATTACGATTTCTAATTTCTTTCTGGGACAATTTGTAAAACAGTTGTTTATTTGGATTTAAATAGTAAAAGCCGCACTTTGATGAGAACGACAAAATAATAGTACCAAGTTGTAATGAAAAATTCCTCGCACGTTTTTCGTAGCACCTAGCACGTAGACATACGACTCGCAATTTTCCATTAAAGTTCGATCACCATGAGCTAGTAACTCGTCTATCATGGATTAATAGTGTTACTTCATATATTTTATATGAACATGTGTTGTTAAATCCATGTGGTCTGACATATTGGTCTATGTCTAGACTATAAATTACTTATTTTACAAAATTTACCAATATCCATTTATTTAAGTGTTAACTTTCACCTCAATTCTTTTTATATTTTAATATATTTCACAGTATTTATCAACGTATTTAAAAATACTTAATATCTACAATTTTAATACAAGAAATCAAATAATATTTCTAATTCTTGGCACAACCTAATATAACACCTGCAGCACTACTGGCTGTGAGATATTCGCAGTTCGTGTTATATGCCATTATTCTGCAGTGGTTCTTTACTTTAAATTCAGGAAGAGTTTATCTTACAATTCATACGAGTGCTTTTAACTAGAGGTTTCAGCGCGAGCTTTAAGCTGGTAATACACGACAATTTCGTAAAACAAGTAGTAATTATGACATATCTTTTAATTGTTAAATATTAAAATATTCGTATACTGTTAAAACTACTGGCGCTAATACTAGCCGCTTTCAAACGCTCTTTTCGTGGACACTCTGGTAACCCTTCTATTTTCCTGCATAATCAGGTATCTAACTTAGTAAGCCTGATTAAAATTGCGGCTACTTGAGACACGCTCTCATTACGCAGATGTTGTCGACCTCTTCCACTTCTTTTTATTAAAAGCAAAAAATGCAGGCACAATCCCATCATCAGTTAGTACAAAAATAACCTTTGTCAATGAGTTGTTGTAGCCAACCTGCCAACATCGTTACGTAATTCGCACGTGGTGGAAGCGTCACTCGGCCCTTCCGACTTTATACGGAATCACTCGAATCCAAATACAAATATCGATCGAAAATCCGCGACACAGTCGTGACGTCACAAACGGCGCGATCCTTCTGTTCTATGTGCACTCGACACGCATTCTAATAGCGACTTAGTATGAAGAAGTAAAAGCTCAAAGTTGCACAATAGGCTTTTAAAGTTGGTCGCTTGTAAAAAAAATCGTAGGTTCCACCAACGATACTCCCAATGTGCGAGCCTCCTGACCCATATTAAGCGTAGGTACTCTACTGCCATAGAATTGCGTATTGCGTATGCATTTTATATGAAATGTCTCTACTGGTTGTAGCGGTGACTGTAGCTGCCAAATATATTTTTGTGTTAAAGTCAGATTTGGAGTAACTTAAATGACTAGAGAGAATATAAATAAAACCATTTAATAATAAGAGTATAACACAATTAATCACTTATTTTAATAAATAGTGGAAATTCCAAATCTGTGCATAAAATATTTACTTAAACTGCTTTGATAAAATGGAATAAATTAAATATTCCATATTTATAAAAAAAATCTTAAAGAAATGTTTAAAAAAAACATCTGTTTTTCTTATCGGATGCATTTCAAGCAAAAAGCACTGAACAGATTTTATTTTTCTAGTGATTACTTATTACTCGGGTTAACATTTAGCATACCTTCTAATACAAGCAACAATATTACACTAAGTTTTAACTACACATTAAATGGCGTTATGCTATCAAAACTCAAATTTTTTTAATTCTTATTATAATATGACCAACGCTGGCTAAATCTTTAGAGATAGGTAACCTACCTATTGAAATAGAAAATTAACATCTTAAAAAGGCGATGGAAAAATTTGCAATACTATATGTTTATTTATTCAATATAATATATAAAATATGTACAATCAATTTATATTATACAATATTGATCTTAAGATTTTTATAAAGTAGGTACCTATGATGTACGAGTCCACAGATTCCATTCGTAGAGATCGTGACATTTATGCAAGACGAAAGAATTATAATACCGTAAAATTATAATGTAGTTTTATTCCTATAAGAAGCGATGAACTTTTAGAGGTTGGATAGAGGTTCATTTTAATACAAAACTTTCTTTCTAATTCATATACAGATTATTTTAAGCATACTTCTATAAAGGAAGGTAGTAGGTATAACTAATATGAGTAAATTTAGATTATCTATATTTCTTTTTTTAATAACTTAATTATGATATTAAATCTAATTTCGCTTACTTATATTATATTTGGACAGTGGTAGTCCAGCGGTAACGCACTGGCTTGGATAACCGAGTGATGCGGGTTCAAATCCGGGTCTTGCACCTCTGATATTTTCATGTGCGATTCATTTCTATCATGATTACCACTTGTCTTACGGTGAAGGAAAACATCGTGAGGAAACCTGCATGTCTGAGAAAACCTAGCAAGTTTTCGAAAGACATGTGAAGTCCGCCAACACGCACTAGGCCAGCACGGCCTGATCCCCTTCGTACTGAGGAAGGCCCGTGCCCAGCAGTGGGACGTTAAAAAGTGCTGGTGATGATGATGATGATATTATATTTACCTAAATTATACATGCTTTTGGCTTCCTGTTAAGTAGGGTTTGTATATAGGTAATACATATTCAAATAGATACATCTGTTAATTGTGAGAGAAGAGGTTCACTACGAGCACATTCCATTAAATGTGGTATACATCCACACAACTCCACAATCGGGACAATTAGGAGAACGAACTTTTTTCATTAAATATCCAAACTTATTTAATGGAATGTGTACTATATTTTTTAAACCGTTTATATTTAAGATTGATTCGCATCAAAATCCTGGTTTTCCTCATAATTGGAAACGATAACTTAATTTCCATTTGGAATACTTAAAAACTGAGACTAGTTTGTTCCCTTCACAAGCAACATTTAAAAAACTACTAACTTGAGGTCGAGGGATTGAAATATCGGATCGACAATATTTAAGTGTTGTCTAAATTAAAGTGCTTTAAAGAAATAATAAATAGATTTTATATTTCTCGAGAGATGAGAGTAAACCTAATTATTAATAATTAGGTTAAAGGTTAAGGTAAATTAATTATTATAAAATTAAATCTATCCAACGTTGAACGATCTGCATAATCGACTATCTTATTCACATTTCTACCGTCCTTACAATGCGAAAATTGTTCTATCTCGATGGTAGGCTTCTACTAACGTCTTTGTTGTCTAAACAATATGATTGACCTACAATGTAGGTTCTACTTCCAAGAAATCGTACAACACTCTTGCTAATTAAGTTCTCGCACATCAATGCTTCAATATAGGGTTCTTCAAGAGTCCACCCGATTATTTAGCAGGCGGATTATTAATAAAAATATAATATAGTTATATATTATAATTGTCTTTTATTTCAAATAATAGAATACATGCTTTGAAATAATATTTACAAACAATAATATTATTAAAATAAAATGTTAAAACGTCAAAAACCACACAATTTCTACTTCTATCAGATTCTTATAATTTATTTCTAATTTCTAGGTACTAATGAAAAAGTACATATATATTCTCAACCTGCCTTTTCATTATATGTATTTAAACTTAAAATTTAAACCTCACATCAAATTCTTAAAAACTTAAAACGTTTGGTTTATAAAATATTTACAAAAATATATATCACACACAACTTTATTCATAGAAAATTGGAAAAATGGTATATTGATTAAATATACGAAACTATTAAATACAATTATTGCTATTGCTTTGTAATATTACAATAATCACAGAACATTTATAAGTTATTTGTCTTTATACATTCATTTAATTAATAGAAGCAAATCCTTAAAGTTAAAAGTTAAATAAATTACATTATAATTTTATATTTATTTATTTTTTATATGTCTGCAACTATTTTTACTTATCTGAAATAAAATGAGTGGCGAAATGCATTTTACATAACATTATTGAGGCCTTCAACAAATTTCAAATATTTTTCATGTCTGTCGGCATAATTGTCACCATCTTTCCTTCTTTCTTCAATGAATTGCTTTTCATATGAAACAATTACGGTAAACAGTACACTGGAGTAAATATGATTACTATCATATCTACCAATTTTAGCTTGCTTCTTTCTTAATTCACCATAACCGCAATTTTTACAACTCTTTTCTATTAGCACACCATTGTGTCTCACATAACCATAATGATAATATATGATTACAATAATTTCATGTAAGAGAAACCTTCTGTGGTACCACAGTGTCTCGTGGTATTTATAGAATGTTATGAGCTCACTGTTAGACACTAGCGCATGGAATAATATTTGTAATTTCATACAGAGTTTAACATAATCAAAAGAGCAATTACAGGTTTTTTTTGAATATGCTAGTAAATAAATCATTAAATTTTCAGATGTGTAAGAGATCATAGTTTGTGATGTGAGAATTGCCATATCTTTAGGAATATTTGAAGCCAAAACTTTGACAAAAACTCTCCTTAAATTTATATCAAGTGTGTTTTCTAAAGTTACCCATGAATTATTGGATAGATTATAAATGTTTTTTATACAAAACTGGTAGTAATGGAAGCAGCTATAATCTGAAACATGCTTAGAAGTCCATATTTCCGAAAAACTATATTCCTTTATGTATAAAGCATTTAAGTCTATTTCTGCTCTTCTTCCTTCCATCATTTTTAAAGCCCACATCCGATGATTCCAACTATGATAATTGTTAGGACTTTTATCTGATGCCAAGTCACAAATGATGAATTCATTATTAATAAGCCTTTTAATATTATTGATTGAAACATTTTCTGAAATATAAGGGAAGGAACATTAAATGCATTGTATGAAAAAATATATATAATATCTTCAGTAATTAAGGCTTAAGGCTGTAGATAGTACTAATAATACATTCATAGTATTAGGCAAGATCATTTAGGGCTTCTGTGATGTATATGTTATAATTTCTCTATATACATGTAAAGTAATATATAGAATTGTAAAACTATATACCTTATTTTTATAGCCCTCTATAGAAAGGAAGGTTCAGTTTTTTTTTGTTACTAATTTTTCAGTGTTTGAAAGTTACTACACCCCTTAACTTTCACCTTTTGTTTCAAAGTTATGGCCCCCTAGACTTTGAGAAAAGGATGATATAGATGAAGTGAAGGTAAGAGAAAAGTAGAAATAATAGAAAGTGCAATTAGTCTTAGTGAGATTAGCTGAAATTAGTCAGGTTGAGGTACCATACCTTGAAATATATTTTTTAAGATCCATCTTCTGTAGGCAAATACCTCATTACATTTCGGTTTTCTTGATAAAATAAGTCTTGTGAAATGTAATTCAACGTTCTTGTCTAAGATAAGATCTAATACCATATCACGTCTCTTATTCCATAAAGAATTGATCTCAGGGCTAAGCAATAAAGTAATATTCAATAATCTTATAAGGCGATCACAATTTATACTCGAGATCTTTTTTAACTTTCGATCAGTCATAATGCAATGTTTACCCATGAGCTCTGAATAACAATACATATACACATGCTTAACACACCATGATTCTAGACCCAAGCAATTATCTACATGTAGTACAGGAGACTTGTTTCGAAAATTAATATTCATAGGAACCACATCGAAGGCATATCTGAAAAGTTATTTTACATTTAAGTATTCGAGAAAACATATCCAATTAAAAAAATAAATTTTTGCCAAATTTTACAGTACTTACAACTCATTTATTTTAGACAAAACATTATGTACGTCTTTTATGATTTTTTCCACTAAAGCAATTATATTTTCTTCCATGTTATATGTTTAGGGATTGTGACACTGACAATTTATAAAAATACGAATCTTTAAAATCTTATGAGATATTTTTTTGACTTTCTAGTCCATTTTCTTATTTGCAGCAGTAGGTAATCAAATGTTTATTATTTTTAGTAATCAATAATCATAAACAATTGCTGATTTTCATAATGAATTATGAATAATTATGAATATCACAAATACAGACTACCTACCAAGTACCAGTAATCAGTATACTATATAATATTTATTTTAAATTTTTAAGTTACTTTATACTTTATAGTTTATGGTTTATGCCATAGATGACCATTGACTACAAGTACGTTATGCGAAATTTAAGGCACAGACTACTAGAAAAATATCTGTATTTTTCTGTTTTCTATCTAGACCATAGACTTAGAGGATGGACTGAACGTTCCCTAATCCCTATGCCTATCCAACTATAAAGTAAATAAGGGCAGGAAAGTATAATGTTTTTTTTTTTTATTTACAATAAAGGAAATTACAAGTAAACTTAATTATTTGTACAAAGCAAATATACACTTAATTATTACTGTACAAGTCGTATCCGCGCGGAATAGTGGCAAGAATGCTGGCTGCATTCCCCCGCTGAATGGCAATGCCGATTCTTTGGGCGAAAAATGAGCCAGCTCTCCTGTCACCAGTAGAGGTGATAAGACGAGGTGTTATGTCTTTTAAAAAATGCTTAGCACTTTGACTCCATGGCCCAAGGGTTTCTACAGCAAAAGGTATAAAAATATAATTTTGACTAAGGGAGGCATATTTACGCAACTTGAGAAGCTCAGCCTTCTCCGCCACGGCCCCCACTTTAGACGCCGTCTCCCTGACATGAGACGGGGCCAATGTGTCAACGCATGTAGCGTCCCACAATAACGCCCGTCCCCTTTCCCAGGGAACCAGCGACAGACCATCTGGTCTCTTGCCATCATCTCGACATATTCCAGAAGGCTCAATGAGAGCAGGAATGTCAATGGTGGCAAGAGCCCTTTTGATAGTATCAATAAGGGAACCGTGACGAAAAAGTCTACCTGAACTTCTACGGCAAGAGAGACCATGGAGTCCATTACAGTCGACCGCCTTTCCACACGGGCACCTGTGCTGTGTGCACAGCGGTGTTCCCAGCCGGAGACCTAGAGCGATACGAAAACTATCGTTATCCAAAAGTGTACCGAGATTGGTTGAGGGTAGGGCGTGGAGCCAGTGCCCCGAATCCTTGGACGTTGACGCTAAAAGTCTTGCACGGTTAACGTCACTTGTAAGATTTTGAGCCAAATTTTGGAATGTAGAATGAACCAATGGTGCATCCCAAAGTTTTTGAATGGAAACTTCCTTTGGGATGTCAACACTGGGACATTTCGACTTCCAGTGTTCTACAGCCTCTACAGCACAAGCAATGTTTTGGTTTGAATTTAAAATTTGAGAACAGAGTTCTCGAACACTGTGATCAGAAGCGAGAAAAGCTGGAAGGGCTATACTTGAAATTTGCCTCACGCCGATACCACCGTTTCTAATTGGAAGGGATGCTTGGGTCCAAGAAAATTCATCAAAAGATAAACTTAGAATTTTTTCTAAACATTGTTTTAAGGTGACATCCATTGTGTCGGTTAGGCCAGGAAATTTCCAAATTGGGCTTGAACGAAGAATATATGTTAATTTTGGAACGAAAAGGCAATATTTAAGGATAGTAAAGGCAATGTGAGAATTAAGGAAGCCCAATTTGTGAGAATTGGCTCTAAAAGTTTTATTTTTTTCCTCTAATACCAATGGAAAGATAGATATAGATAATGTAAGATAGACGAAACAAGCGCGCGGCCAGTAGTTGTTTTTGTCTAGGATTTTGATTGGTCACGTTACAGACTTGCAGAAGTATAATATAAATTGTACACTTCATGCAGAGTGCAGACCTACAAGATTGCCGACAGGTAATGTCAAAAAATGTTTTCTCTCTTTCTAGATAGTTCTCAATTTCATATGGGTATCAGGATTTATGGCTCGGTCAATTCTCTTGGTCTATGACAACCTTCGAACTCCGTGAAAGTGTCTTAGGGTGTAACCTCATGCTGACGCTTGACGCTGGTTATGAGCGTCAAATTGTGTCACGTGGTTAATTTAGGCTGTGCTGCCACCTGGAAAAAACTTAGTAGCGTCAAATCGTAAAAAGCTAAACTCGAATTAGCTTTTTATTTTAAGGATTAAACAGAAATTTAGAATCTATATAATCGAACTCGAAAGTAATCGATATTAGTGGTGTAAAAGTAACGAAACATAGCGTACCCGTATGAATTCGTTACTATAATAATCAGTATTCGTTACTTTCGTATCGTTACGTTACTCGTTACTTTTGATACGATACTTAGAACATCGCATCAAGTCATGTTGCGTATTTCGTATGATCCGTATGATGATGACGTCACGTCGTTCGTACTTTGTAAAAAAAATACTATTACGTACAGTATTTTTATTTTTTATAGACCCTAAAACAATAGTTATTAAATTTTTTGTCTATATGTCTGTTTTTGTGTAATCGTTTAACACAAAAAATACTGGACCGATTTTAACCTAATTTTCTGTACTAATTACTCGTGTCAACATTTAGGATACTTTTTATTGCAGAAAAATATTTCATTTCTACATGAAATCAAAATGATTGGTTTTCTTGAGTCGTTCTTAGAAAGCTAGCGGTGGGAAAATCTGAAAGAGACACAACAAAACAGTGTAGTAGGATGCTGTAGCCTGTAGGTCCTAAGAAGTCGTACAGAAAAATCTATAATATCTAATATAAAGTTACACTCGCAATACCTATTTTTGTCCGTACGTCTACGTATAAAAAACAGTAGGTACCGAACTAAGCGCATCGATTTGCACTGGAATAATACTAAGTATTCGTTCGCAAAATTTCTACAAAATATCTGGAAATAACTCTTCAATTTTCTTGTAAACACTGTGTATCATGTGCGTGAACTGAACAGTCGTATTTCTTTGTACGTAGAACTAGAATCATTCAAACTAATATAATAACATCAGGCTGTATGGACTATAGTCCTTTGCCTGTCCCTATTGGGATAAATTTTAAAAACAACAAAAATCTATAGTTTGACGCTGAAAGCTAGCGTCAAGCGTCATCATGAGGTTACAACTTTAAAGTTTTTATGCTGCAGGGACGCGAGGTGCTATCGAATTTCATGAAGGTGCTTCGCTCCCTAGAGTAAAAATGTTCCTTGGTGCTACGCCTGTACATAATCTATGCTGAAAATTTTAAATTGGACCTTATAATTATTCGTTTATTTTACGAATTTTTATTTTATGCGACATACACTTGACAGTTCGGTTTATAGCGAGCCTCGGGCCCCAGTGCCAAATTAATTTGTTATTTAACACAAAACTCTGTCCTCTAGTAGACGTTTACACTTTTACTTTTTAATTAATATCAAAAATACGTGAATGTATAAATTGTTTCTGTTATTATTATATTTTACTTGTCAAAGACTATAGTCCTTTGCCTTTCCCTATTGGGGATAAATTTTAAAAACAACAACAATTTACTTGTCAAAATATATGTTCTGATTCTGTCATCTGTGCGTCAGCGGTCAGACCCAGGCCCCTGACAGTCTAGTTTTCAAATGCGCCGTTTTGGCGCTGCGATCGCTGACTTGAAACGACGCCATTTTGAGATGCCGCCATGATGTTGTCACATGGTTGTCACTTCACTTGACGTTTAAACTTTAATGTTTAAAGTATAATATTACTTTTCTCTATGGTTTATTGTTTATTTATTTTGTCAACTAACAGCGTTGAGTGTGCTGGTATTTTGTGAATTTCCTCGCTTTTTGCTTTTTTCTTTCCCAAAAAACGATAATTTGAGAAACCTGTGGATGTCCTTCCTGGTGCCTATTAACTCTATCCTTGTCGGACTCTCTAAAGAGCAACTTCTACGAAAACGTGTTTGTGAAAAACATTTTGAAAAACACCAGCTTGACGAAGAAGACAAGAGACTTAGGCATTCTTATCCATGTCTTTTTACGGATGATGAAATAGCGCACGGCGTGCCCCTATCATCCAGGGAATCTGGTGAGTCCTTGTCCTAATTCTATTTTGTAAAATTAGCGCTGTATTGGATATATTATGTTATATATTTTGTTCATTACTTATTATGGATAATAAGTAAACAATGATCAAAATATAACCATGTACTTATTAAGTTTTCCAAAATAAAGGTATTTAAATCTTGCAATTGTACATGAAAACTTAATAGGTCCAAATACCTATTTGTGGTAATCCACAAATAGGTATTTGGACCCGAGATAATGTTGAATCTATAATGCAATAATATATTATATTCTGTAAATTGCAGATAAGCTCCATACTAAAATATTCAAATCCCTTTCTTTAGATTTTGATTTTACTTATTCCTGTCATGAACATAAATATATAGTAACACAAAAATTATGAAATTATATGTTTGTATAGATAATATTTTTTTAAATCCTATCCTTTTTTTTTCAGAAAACAAAATGGTACAACAAACTGTAGAAGGAAAAATTAACCATGAAAAAAAGTGTATTACACAAAGGTGTACAGGTAAATTTTATAAGTATATAAATACATTAAAATCAGTTAAGTGATATAATCTGTATTTTTATGACATATTATGAAATGAAATGAAGCCTTTTCTATCCTGGAACTCCGTTCAGTTTTTTTTTTTTTTTTTTTCTACTCTTTGATTCACAGAATATCCCGGAGTTCAGTGTGCCTATTGGCAAAGGCCTCCTCTAACGATTTCCATTGTTTTCTGTCCTTTGCAACTCTTCTCCAGTTTGGACCTGCTGTTGTTTTTAGTTCATCCTCCCATCTTTTGCGCTGTCGACCTCTGCTTCGTTTACCACTTCTCGGGTACCATTCTGTTAGGATTTTGCTCCATTTGTCCTGAGGGCTCCGTAACATATGACCCGCCCATCTCCACTTCATTTGGTCTATCTTAGTTAGGATGTCTGTCACTCCTGTCCTCGTTCTTATTGATGTGTTCCTTACTCTATCTAGTTTCTTGATTCCTAACATGCTCCTTTCCATAGCTCTTTGACAATTTTCTAGCATATTTCTGTGGTGTTCGGAGAGTGCCCATGTTTCGCAGCCGTAAGTGAGACAAGGGAGAATGCAGGTGTTAAAAACTTTGCGCTTAATTGAATTACCTAGATCTTTCGCTTTCATGACCTCTTTCAGTGACCAATATTTTTTCCATCCATTTGCTATTCTTCTTTTAATTTCCTTGGTGGTTAGATCAGTTTGGGAGATTATTTGTCCTAGGTATATGTATTCGTCCACATATTCCAGCCGTTGATTGTTGATTGTTATTTCGTGCTGCACTGTATTTGATAATAATTTTGTTTTGCTTGTATTCATTGATAGCCCGGCCTTCTCGCTTTCTTTGTTTAGATCTTGTATCATTATTTCCAGTTTATGAGGGTTTTCTTCAAACAAGACAATGTCATCTGCGAATCGGAGGTGGTTTAATCTCTTCCCATCTATGATAAGTCCAAATTTATCCCATTCTAGTTTTCGGAATATGTTTTCCAGCACTGCAGAGAATAACTTGGGAGATAATGGGTCGCCTTGTCTGACGCCTCTTTTAATTTGGAAAGTGTCGCCTAGTGTTTCCATTTGTATTCTTGCTGTACAGTTTGCGTATATATTTTTTATTATGCTGATATAGGCCTTAGATATTCCTTGTTTTTCTAAGCTTTCCCAAATTTCGTTATGTTTAATGCTATCAAAAGCTTTCGCATAGTCTATGAAAGCCATATACACAGGTTTATTATATTCTCCATATTTTTCTATTATTTGTTTGACTGTGTGGATATGGTCTATTGTGGCGAAATTTTTCCTGAAGCCAGCCTGTTCAATTGGTTGATTTTCATCCAAAGTAATACTTATTCTATTCAGTATTATCTTAGAGAATACCTTGTATACATTGGACATCAGGCTTATTGGTCTATAGTTTGATAAGTCTTCTTTTGAGCCTTTTTTGTGTATAAGAATTATGTGTGAAGTTTCCCATTGTTCTGGAATGTGCCCTGACGTTAGTATGTTGTTGAAGATTTTGGTCAGAATAGGTACGAGTTCTTCTAGGGAGCCTTTCATTACTTCATTTGATATCTTATCTTCTGTAGTTTGTTGTATTCGTTTCTTATATTCATTATGTTACTTTTAATTTTTTCTCCTATCTGAGTTACTAATGGGTGTGATGTTAATTTGTTAAATCCAGTTTCAGGGGCTGTGTTGGTTAAGGCCTTGTACTTCCTATGTGTCTTGGGAGGCACTATTTTTAGTGATGCTCTAACCATGCGGTGGTTTGTATTGAAGTTTAGTCTTGATATAACTGATGTGTCTGTAAATAGTTTTGGGTGACTGCTTATAATATAATCTATTTCGTTTTTGTACTTCCTGTCAGGAGAGATCCATGTCCACTTATTATTTTTGTTCTTTTTAAAGATACTGTTGGTAATGGTAAGACTGTGTTCTAGCATGAGATTAATTAATCGTTGGCCACTAGGACTTCTCTTTCCATGCCCGAATTCTCCCAGTACATATTCATCCTTACTCTGTCTGGCTCCCACTTGCGCATTAAAATCCCCCATTAAAATGATTATGTTATTGGGGTACTCGTATAAAGTTTGGGATAGGGTGTTATAGAATGAAACGTGTTCTAGTTCCACTGCTTGTTCAGTTGGTGCATAGGCTTGAATGATTGTAAATGTTTTTCTGTATTTAGGTAGTTTAATATGCAGTATTGCTATTCGGTCTGTTACCCCAATGAAACCTACGATGAATTTTTTAAGGTGTGTTTTGATCATGAATCCAACTCCTCTTTGGCCCCCAGTCTCACCTTTATAAAACATTATATAATCATCATGTTCTTCAATTGATTGGCCTGCTCTGCGTACCTCACTCAGTCCCAATATATTCCATTTGAGGTCTTTCAATGCTATTTCAAGTTCCATTAGTGATTCAGATGTCCTTAATGTTCTAGTATTAAGAGTTGCAATATATATTTTAGAATTCTCTGTTAGAGGGTGATGGTCTATACTTCCCGCGGTGACCAGCCGTGGTGGGATAGTTTTTTGATTATGTTGTTTTATAATGGTTGTTTTTTGTTTATGTTTTGTTTTAGAGTGTTGTTTTCCGGTTGTTTGTTTTGTAATTAATTTGTTAGGTTTGGCACATATTCTCACTAGTTTTTTGAAATCTCTGATATTGAAGAAGATCTTTCTCTTCCAAGGTAGTTACGTATGTTTGGTTTTGATATGTCTTTTTGTCCAATGGCGATTGATTTACTTGGTGATTTTGCAAGGATATTATATGTGGTAGGCTTTTTCTGTGTTAGTGACTTGGGAGACTCAGTCTTCTCTCTTTTCCTCTTTTCACGTTGGTTATCTTTTGATTTTTTTACAATTAACTGATCTCCCTTGAGGAAAGCTATGTTCCCTTTTTTCCTTTCTTCCTCTATTTTCGGCTGTAGTTGTTTTCGAACTTCTAGAACATCCTTGGGGAAATCCTCTTTGACATAGATACCTGTTGGTAGTTTGGATTTGGCTTTTAAGATAAGGTGCTTTTTCCACATAGTAGATAGCGTAATAACAACAGGGCGATTTTTAATGGTTTTTGCTCCAATTCTGTAGATGTTAATTATTTCGTGACTGTCCATATGTATTTCTGCTTCTTCTATTATTTCTTTTATGTGGTCGACGAGTTCGGCCTCCCTTTTTCCGTTTTCCTCAACACCAAAGAATATAAGGTTTCCTTTCCTTTTGTCTTTTTCTAAAATACTAATTTTTCGTTCTAAACTTGTTATTTTATTTTTTAGGTTTAGGTTGTCTTCCATTAGTGTTTTTATTTTTTCGTTAATTGCTTCCATGACATTTTTAGTGACTGCTGTTGTTAATGTATATGTTTGCTGATTGAGTTTCTCATCCAGCTTAGCTTCAAGTTTTGAAAACAACAATTCCATTTGTTCGATCATTTTTTGAAGTTTGTTATGACAGCCACAGATTAAGTATTGATTACGATGACAGCGCTTTCTTAATTATCGGTAATTTGGAATTTGTAGTCTATGTGTCAAATGTCAGTATAAACTTATTATTTTATTTATTATTGCTTGCCACACTGACATATGTCTTCCTGGGGGCCTACTATCAACTTTAAGTTCGGTTTAAAGAATCTTTATTTTTTCTCATAAGACATACAATTACAGTATATAGTCACTTAAAATGAGAAACATTAGAAAGAATATAAAACGGTATAGTAATGTTCGGTGCGTGTGTCTATACGTTTTGGTGTGTGTGTGCGTGTTTGTAGATGTGTGTGCGTATGTATGTGTGTGTTTGTTTGTTTATAAATGTGTGTGTGTGTGTGTGTGTGTGTATGTGTGTGTGTTGGTGCGTGCGGTCGCCTGTTGGTGCATGCGTGCGTATGTAGTGTGTATTTGTGTGTGTGTTATTTATGTGTGCGTGCTTGATATAATGTTATTAATGAATTTGTGTTTTCTAGTATTTTTATTTACTTTTTTTTTTTTTTTTTTTTTTAAAGCCTGTTATAATATAGGCATGTTAATATTACGTTTTTTTCAAATGTTACTAAGAATGTAATTTTTTAGCAATTCTTTAAATTTTGCCACGGACTTTACGTTAGTTATACATTCGGGTAAGTTATTATACATTCTAGCTCCATCATATTTTATGTTTAATTTACCGTAATTTGTCCTGGTTCTGGGTAACTGTATTAAATTGGTATTTTTCCTGCGCTTACTATATTTACTAGGACTTTTCAGATCAAAACGTAACTGTGTTTGTAGTGTTCCTTTGAGTATTTTTCTGACTAACATGCATGTATTGTAGGTATATATCTGTTTTACAGCTTAAGTTTAAGTTAGCCATTCAATTCCAAAGCAATTCAGTTTAGGTACATAAACTGAATTGCTAAGATTCGTACCATGAAGTGCCTTTAGCTGACTGGCGTTTGAATCGCTCATGGAGGAATGAACGTACGAAATTCGTCTGTGGTCTGCGATGTGAGAATGAGATGACGCTATACAGTCGTTGCATAAGTCTGTCTCTTTTATTCGAACCATTTGCGTTACGTTCCGAAACCTAGTTGATATGATTTTAGCGTAAAAATTACAACAAATACATATTCAAATTGCGCTTTTTAGCGTCAAATTATATACCATTAAGCTATTTATATTACTCATTAAATAATAGTAATTTATATAATTCTTTAAATTACTAGTAAAAGGTTTGCTTAGTGTAGTAAAAATAAATTGATTTAGAACGCATTTCCACTCATGTTTGGTTTGACAGGAGCGATTATTGTTGTTGAGATTTGTTTTGAAAGTTTTATGATCTCCAACTATTCTTAAGTGTTATTTAATAAATAGTAGTAAATAAATTAGTAGCAAATAGTTTCAATTTCTAAAATAATCCGTAATACGAATTATGGCGTAAGTATTCTTGTGAAGTTTGTGTAATAATTTTATATTTTCATAACGTATACTTACAAACTTCTTTAACTCAAACGCGTACCCAACTTATGTACCAAAGTATTTTAAATGCTTTTTTTTACAGTGATGTATCGCGTCGTAGAGTGACTTACGGTCAACTTCAACAGCTGTGGGAATTTTTGAATTCAAATAAATCTATAGCAACGGGCTATAACAAAACATCCCAAGCTAGGGAATTTTCAAAAAATTTGTGGGAAAATATAGCCCAGAATTTAAATTCCCACGGTGATGGTGCAGTTAAAGATTGGA
Source organism: Boloria selene (assembly GCA_905231865.2). Classification (NCBI taxonomy): domain Eukaryota; kingdom Metazoa; phylum Arthropoda; class Insecta; order Lepidoptera; family Nymphalidae; genus Boloria; species Boloria selene. Next base: position 4,824,907 of record HG993147.1, read on the forward strand.
AAGGATGGTGCAAAGTACGAAAAAAATAATTTATTTATTACAGAAGCAAACAGTGATATAAAACAGACAATTAAACAACAATAATAATAATACATAAACCAATAAAATTTCTATTAACTAATATTAATTTATTTTTGTTATAAAAATATTTTGTGCTATGTTTATTTTTTAGTATTGGAATGACTACAAATCAAAATTAAAAAAATTAGCTGCAGCTACACGAGCATCTCACCAGCAGACCGGAGGAGGTCCGTCACAAATAAAAAAGATGACGGACATCGAAATAAAATTTCTGAATATTTTAGGAGATGACTTTGGTGCTGGCCTACCTGGTATAAGGGTGGAGCCATTTGAACAAGTGAATATTATTTTTTATACTTGTTCATTGGTTCATATTGTAAACAAATATTTGCATAGTTGTATGTCATTTTAATTATGTAAATAAAGAAAGAAAATTAAATATGATTTGCAGGATATACAACACACAAAAAGTGGTTTAGATACGCCAGCAAATTTAGATACAGGTAGCGTGCCTACAGTTCCGGAATGCGAGGCAGGTTCTCAGAGCATACTAACTCTCTGTCCGCTACAGATAATGAGTCCAGAAATTGTGGAACCAGGGCCTTCTACCAGGGTGACACCCCCTCCACTCACTCCTCACACTACCACTGCTGCACCAGAGCTACAGAGAACTCCTCGGCGCTCACCTCGCCGCCGACGATACACGCGACGAGAGCCCCCAATGACGCAGGATGCGGCTCGCAGGGCTCTTATTCGCATATCGGAGAGAAGAGCCAGCATAGAGGAGCAAAATAGTGTAACTTTAAAAATGTTACTCCAAGAAATTAAAGAAATAAAAGAAATGTTTCGGTTGAGGTAAGTATCTATAATAACACAAGTCAACAAAAAGAACTTTTTTTCTGTGTCTATTATTTAATGACTATTGTCTGATTGTTTACATTGAAAAATAACAAAAAGCTCAATTTAAAAAAAAAATATCAATTCTGTGGTCCATACTTATAAAATTATCACACATCATGTGTCTTCGAATACAATTATACTATAATACAGAATTGACAAATTATCATTCTAGGACAGTCGGGCCTCCCACAGACGGCGAATGAGGTTATTTCTAACAGTCACACCATGTTGCAGAGCTTGGTTGTTGCTGCTGACGCCTTCATTAGGAGCATCAGCCATGTTCACCTGCATCTGGGCTTCTTGAAGTATGTCTTCGTTGCTTAATTCTGGCACAGGAATGTTAGCTTTATTACAAATGTTGTGCAGAATCACACAAGCATTTATAATGGAGGCAGCAACTTTTGGTCTATAGTATAACACTCTGTGTACCAGAAGACAACGAAAACGTGCTTTAAGAAGTCCAATTGTTCTTTCAATCACATTTCTTGTTTGGATATGCATATTTGTATAATGGCTCTCTGGTGTATCAGGATTCGCATTGATTATGGGTGTCATCACGTATCTTCTCAATGGATATCCCGAGTCACCTGTGAATAAATATTTTATTATTGTTAAAATATATTATGTTACTTTAGGATTTGTATTCAAATAATTTTATTTAGTCTAAAACCATGCCTAATGTTTTATATTAGTGATTATTATTGATGTTAAATGTTTGACCAATTACAGAGTATTTTAATAAGGAAAATTAGATAAAAATTTATTTTCTCAATAGTTGTAGAATTAAAGATTTAAGTGATTAATATTCCTAGTCTGGACATGCATAGTTAAATTATATTATGTTACTTTAGGTTTTGTAACCAAATAATTTTATTTAGTTTAAAACCATGCCAAATGTTTTATATTAGTGATTATTATTGATGTTAAATGTTTGACCAATTACAGAGTATTTTAATACCAAGGAAAATTAGATTAAGAATTTATTTTCTCAATATGTAGTTGTAGAATTAAAGATTTAAGTGATTAATATTCCTAGTCTGGACATGCATAGTTAAATTATATTATGTTACTTTAGGTTTTGTAACCAAATAATTTTATTTAGTTTAAAACCATGCCAAATGTTTTATATTAGTGATTATTATTGATGTTAAATGTATGACCAATTACAGAGTATTTTGATACCAAGGAAAATTAGAATAAGAATTTATTTTCTCAATAGTTGTGAAATTAAAAATTAAAGAGATCAAGTTTATAATTTGTTTAATTTATTAAAAATATACTTCTAACCTTACCTAGTAACCATGTAGATTCATTTATTTTCTCTAAATGTGATTTTAACGGGTGCACATTCCAAATAAATGCATCATGTGTTGCCCCACCATAGCCAGCATCTACACTGGTGATTTGCATGTCTGCATCACAAATCTGTAATATGTATCATGGTTAATTAAATCCATACAGTTATAATTATTTACTACAAATACTTGCAGTTTATTTGGAACTACATACTTTGAAAGTGTTAATATAAGAACTTAACATAGAAGTGTTGTATAAAAGGCAGTAACTAAACCAAACTTACCAACTGAACATTTAATGAATGATAGTGTTTTCTACAAAAATATCTTTCTTCATTTTCAGCTGGTCTAACAATGGCTATTTGTGTGCAGTCTATGCATCCCAGTACACCGGGCATGTTGAATTTTTGATAAAACCTAAAATAAAGTTTCTGTATTTAAATTACTATTAAGCAAGTGGTAACACAACAGACTTCTGCTGGTTTATTTATAGGCAGGAATAAAATTAACAAAATAAATTAACCTTGCCCTTATTTTATTTCTTTCTTCATAATTTTTGGGAAAAGTTATGTACTTCTTTCTCATCTCAGCAGAATCAATGCATGCTGTAATTTGAGCTATTACAGACGAAACTGTTTGCTGAGCTAAAGAGTGAGCACTGATATCTCCAATGGGTCTCTGATATGATCCTGTCGCATAGAAGGACAGTGTAGTTAAAACCTAAAAAATGATATTATTATTAGTGTAACTCTTAACTACTTACATAATAATTTATGTGTTAATTTTTTTTAATTCACTCATGCTTTTAATACATTGTAAATATTACTCATATTTCCAATGTAAATAGTAGGTAAAGAAAAAGATAGTTGTATGTATCCAGCTTATTCTAGTGTGCCACATAATGTTTTTGTTTAGTGAATAAGTAATTATTTACCTTTGTCTCTACTGATAAGTCAGTTGATTTTACTGGATTTTTTAAAAAAGGCCTCAGCTCATCACACAGTTCTAATACCAATTGTTTAGACAACCGATATCGCTTTATGAACTCAGCATCCTCCAAATAAAAGGGGTCCGATTGTTCCCGTGTTACACGTCTATTTTGCCGCCGTTGTGTATTAGTTGCATTGTCATTTTCCAAAAATTCAAAAAGCACTAATTCGTCAGACATCTACAATAAAAGATAGATCCAGAAATCACTTTTTTACATTAACACATAATAAACATAAAATACGCAACTAACATACCTTGAATTACGGATATTTTCACTGTTATTTTAAAATTATTATAAAAACGATCCACTTCACGCCAAGAAATTAGTAACTTTATTTGGATCGCTTACTTTGACAGTTAAGCTATCCAATTTAGGTTGAAATGTCACCTCATGGTACGAAAAATGAACGAATGAAAACAGTTTGCGATTCAATTGCCGACTTGATTTGGCGTCAACTTAAACTGGATTGCTCTAATGACATCGTGGTATGGAATAGCAAAGCAGTTTATTTTAAGTCGTCAATTGAATCGCAATAATAGCTCATGGTAGGCCCCCTGATATGTGTTTCTGTTATGTTGGTAAGACAGATTTGCGGCCAACTTCACTTTACACAATTTTAAGGTTATGTCACTTTTATTAATCACTGCACTTTTTATGAATTTATCTTCGCCTTTTCGATGAATTCTTCACTTGTTTTTAATATCTTTTGATTATCTTGTAATATTACTTCGAAATGACGTGGGTTATTTGGTTTTTATACTTGTTTTCGATATTAAATTACGGAGCTAGCTGGCGTGCGTATTGACTGTCTTAACACCGGAACCGGAACCGGAAATTATTGTAATAGTGCTCATTATTACTTGCTTCATAGTGGGTATAATGTGAAACCTATAATAAGTTAATAACTTTTCTGTCATTTTCACAGATTCTGCAGTAAAAAAGTTAAACTCAAAGAAAAGGTAATTTGTGAAACATGTAATAAAAGTTACTGAGAATAGTTTGGGTCAGACAGTTACACAAAGGCTTGAACAAGCTGTTTCATATCCTCATTCCAAATTTGCTAACTGTGAAGTGGACGATGGAGATAAATTAAAATAAAAGAATTTATTATTTGAAGATGAAAATAAAGAAAATATCGACAATATAAACCTTAACCTAATACCATCCACTTCACATAAAAGTCATGTTCCAAAAAACTGACTAATTATTAACTAATTTAGTATATCCTAGTTCCCAACTCCTAATGTTATATGGAGACGCAAGTTCATATAATATTCATAATTATTTAATAAAAATGCTTGCCAGAAGAGAATCGGAGTGAATTTGAAAAAAAATTTAGAGAATTTAAAGTTTTCCTGGTTTGGGTGTCAGAAATCAGAATACTCATTCAAATTTATTAAAAAAATATATTTTTAAAATATGTATCAGGCTTCATGTCCACAACTGGAGCAATATTTTAAATAAAATTTTAAAGGGAGGTATTGAAGAAAAGTATGTATTAAAAATGTCAGACATTCACAAAACTGCTTTTGTAAAATATAAATGTAATAAATTAAGAAAAAAAAACATAAATAAATGATAAAACTATATAACCTGGTTTTTATTTTTGAGTAAATATTCAAAATAATTATATGTAGGAACCTACCTGCCTACACAAAAATTTTATCGATAAAATAGGTACCTCACTTAAGTATCGATAGCTGTATTATCGACTGTTTCAAGCACTATGCGATGTCAACTGTCAAAATAAAGCTAGGCAACAGTGGCGCCAGAACGGAACAAATGGAAACTGGGGAAAATATCACTGTCGCATCTGTTACGTAGTAACTAATACTTAATCTGTGGTCAGACCGTCACGTCAACCGTCAACGATTTCTCCTACTTGAAGCCATCAACCAAATATTGAATCAATTTATTATTTAATTCCAACTTTCACATTGTTTTGAAATGATAAGAAATTGTTCGTTAATATTATTATAATTGTATTGTTAAGAAATAATATAATTTTGTAATTATGGTTCGTAATAACTAAAGTTTTCGGTGTTTGTTATTTGTTAATCTAAACTTTATATTTAATAAGTTTATTTATTTCAGAGCGCAATATTTAATTTCCAAAGCCTTTTATCAGTCATACTACTCCTAATATGTACTTGTGCATATTTAAGATCATTCTTTCCTAGTATAATGGATCGCAATAAGACAGGGTGAGTGATTAAATATTTTAATGTGTCTTTAAAATCATATTGTACTATTAAATTATACATGTTTATATTTACAGACTTTTGGGAATATTTTGGAAATGTGCAAGAATAGGTGAACGAAAATCACCCTATGTAGCAACTTGCTGTATATTAATGGCTTTCACAATACTTTTTCTAACATAAAATTATCTATATTTGAATAAACTACTAAGGTATATACTTCACGTATTTCATTTATTTGTCTTTTTTATGAATACTAGAAAATCACCTGTGCATTGCTTGGATTCATCTCTAGATGTGTTTTAACAGTTTAAGTATAGAATAGACTGTTTAAGTATTTATTTTATTAAGATTTATAATAACTGCCCCACTCTCTTAGGTACTATTACGATGATATAAAGCTTCCTCAAATATAATATTTTTTTAATCAAACAAAGTCTGCCTCATTAATATAAAGTATAGGTGATAAAAAAAATTGGATGACTTTTTTAAATATTTTTCTTTATTCATAGAATCATGATTTCTAGCACAGATAAATTTAATTGAAAAACAGTACTTCTAGGATAAGAATATAAAAAAGTTGTAGTAAAACAATTACAAAAATCTAACATTATTTGAATATACATACAAATATAGATATAAAAACAAACATTTGAGTATATTTAAAAATTACCAAAAGGAGCACTATTTCACATATTAATTCACACACTATGTATTATTATTTATTATACAAAGCAAATATATTATATAATAATACCTATATCCTATCCAAGAATATGAAAAACATGAAATAAACAAAAATACAAAACCAGTTTGACTTCATATTAAATTTTCAGAAAAAATTGAGAGAAAGTTGCAGCTATATAAAATAGATAATAAAATGATACTCCAACAAACCTAGCCATCATAAGAGGTTTAATCAGTCTAGACCATCTATTTATTTGCTAACTGTTAATACAAGGACATGTCTACTACTACAAGTTATTGCTAAATAAATAACTTCGATGCATTGTCACAAAATCCTGATCCACCAATATTATTATAAAAATATTGCAAAATAAATGTGTAAATGTCTTTAATAAGTTATTTTTATATCATAAAAGAATATTCAAAATCCAAATAAATATAGAATCTTAACTTATTCATAAGTAGTCATTGGTAATAACTTTTCATAAATGATTTTCATCAAGTGCAATAATTATAGTTTGTTAAACCTTCTGTTAAAACCATTGCAGCCCATATATATACCAAGTCTAAAACAATTTGCTCAAGCTGAATATATATATTTTTGTTATAAATAATGTCATTAAGTGTATGAGAACTTAACGTGAACAAATAATATTCTCACAGTGAAATAAAACTAATACTAACAATATAAATGTTGCAGCTATTGGCATATTACTTCAAGTGTCAAATATGTTGGTTCTGTATGTTGTTCTTTTTAAGAGCATTTACACCATTTCTAAAAGATGTTTATGTCCATAAAGCACTAGTTTTACATAGACGTAAATGTATGATATTACAAAAAATATATAAAGACAATATTTTATAGGTAAGAAACTAATATAACCTTCTTAATTAAAAACAAAAAAAAACGATTTGATATAATAGAAAAGATGTGCATATCAAATAAAAAAATAAATATTTTAATAGTCCAACCATAAGCATTGTATTTTGTACTCGACTAACAGTTCAAATTTGGAAGCTATTATATTGACAGAAAGCATAAAAGTAAACTGTGGAGGTGTATGTAAAATTGGTGCAGCTGTCCTAGACGTCTCTTAAATAACATTACATAAATTTCATTTATATAAACAAAACAGATTTTTATAAGTATGTTAAACAATAATATCATTTTGTAAGTATTAAAACAATATAATTATTTCAAAAATTCAAGATAGATTATAATTATAAAAGTTTATGTAATAATAATATTTGTTGATAGAAACTTAATATGTCTTACCTTCTAGCAAAAAATAAAAATGATGAAAAAAGTTACAACAGTTTTTGATATTATGGTTAGATTATAATAAAAAATATATATATAATACTTATAAATAAGAATTAAAGAAAGTAGTAATTCAGTTTCGTTTAAAAAATATTTTATATTAAGTACTTCTTATTATATTATACATAATTGAAGTTATTCATTTAAAATCAAAATATGATCAAAAAAATATAACGGAAGCTTAAAAAAATTTTTTTTTTCAATTAATGTAAACAATTTTAGTAAATGATGATTCCAAGAAAGTTAAATTCTCTTCTATAAATAACAGTACAAAAAGCTCAAGTCATTGAATATGTGTAAAGCAATTACAAAAAGCCACTAATAGTATATTAAATATGGCACCATATAACTAATTTCTTACTTGAGCAAGAAAAATAAGAATAATGTGTAAAATAAGTTGTAAAAATGAAGTATATTTGTGACAAAAAGCAATAATATTTGTCATAAATGCTCTGCAAGAATGCATTACGTAATTTTATCAAAATGAAAACAAGAATTTTATCACAGAATAAATTGTAAGGGAGTTCTAGTCCAATAAAAAGGATTCGCGTACATCTTCTAATCTCTACTCAGACAAGGGTCTATCACATTCAATTCTTCATTCTAAAAACATTTTTGGTGTCTTGCGATTGACGGTCAAATCTTATTGTAACCTACATCTAGACTTAAAGTAAGAATTAATAGAATGAATAGTAAATATATAAAATACTATTGTAATTCTTGTGTGATGAATCATTGTAATGAAAATTTTAATGACACGTCATACGATTACAAGAGTGTTGCCAGATGTTAATTTACAAATTTATTAAAAATTATTTAAAAAAAATGGTTCAAATAAGTTTTCTGTGTAGTATTTACTATTAAGTGGAAATTTCAATATTAAATGGCAACACTACTCATATATTCCCAAGCGAGGTAATCGGTATAAAAAGGGATCACATACAAAATGTTAGCAAAATTACCATTAATCTTTATATTTTGTTATTTCTATTCTTTTTTTTATATTTTTGCTCTCGTAGATTACAAGGATATAAGAGCCTTATTTATTTATCAGTCAGTGCTCCCCCATCTCCATTTACATGTGCATTGTATATGAGGATTCTAAATTACTAAATTGCTTGTAAATTGTTTAATCTATGGATATAATATACAGAGAATGAATGCTTCTATACACAAAAAGTTTCATTTTTTTAATTTTTAATAAAAATGTTTTGTATGTTTAGTTAATATTAAAAAGTAGTACAAAAGTATTACAAACTATGTTTATTACATCCATAGTTTTCACACACTCATTGTTCACCTTATTTTATTACATTAAAGACTAAAAATAATCCAGCAATAAATACGACTTACAATACAAGAGAGCCATTTTTTCGATTGCACCTAAATATATATGTGAGCAGGTTATGAATGATTCTGCCATTAATTATTTAGTTACACGTTTTAAATTTAATTACGAAAAATTATTTTTTTTAGAAAATTTATTCAAAATTTATATTAGACAATTTCATAATTTAATACTTGAAGAGATTGGAACTATTAATATAAAAAAAAGTTATTGTTTTGGTCTGTTTGTGCGTTTAATTTTGAAAGTTATATGCTAATAGACTAGATGTGTTTTTTGTCATCAATTAATTATTATTTACTTTAAAAAAATAGTGTTAGTCCCGCTGAATTTTATGCTGAATAAAATATTTTGATTTTTTATTTAATGTTGTGCACTACACATACGCTTAAATCAAATAGAGGTCGAATCAGAGGTTAAATATTTAAATACAAAATTTTAAATAGCTAAATTGATCGTGACAGCATGATCATTCATAACCAGCCATAACTAACAATACTCTAAATAGGCAGTTAAATAAATGCTTACATAAACGTAGTACAAAGTAATATGTAAATAGTGAACGAATACGTATTTGGCACGAGAAAGCTCGGACATGTATTCGTTGAAACTAAGTATTGTAAGGCTAAAGCTAAATGACTACACGAATACGACTACGACTCAGTCCTGCGAGAACTACTAACTACTGCTATTTCTGTCCCGGTTGTTTTACCCTGCAACAATTAAGAATAGTTTACTTTTTTTAAATGTGCTATACATTGACATTTTTTTTAATAATCCAGATTATAAATGTTGTGTCTATTCCAAATATTATAAGTCTTAGGTTGTCTAAATCATTCTAAAATAATCATTTTTAAAATACTATTTAATATCTGTCAATTATTTACATTTTGCATATCGAAATATTTTAGTAGAAAAGGGGGTAAAATCCTAAAAAAAATGCAATAATATGTAATATTTGAACAAGCTACATTTCGAGCTATTCATTTTTTTTTTTGTAATAAAATCAAACATAATATGCTGAATAGGCTCAATAACTTTGTCTTATAAGATTCCTAAGCCAAATTCTAAACAATGAACGCACCTGTGTTTGAAGGCGTATCCTATCTTATCATCTCGAGATACTTATGCTTGTGCTTTGTGAGCATTTCCGTGACGGTTACCAACTTCCGTATAGCCGGTTGTGTTTTGGCCAAGTTCTGCAGCTCGGTAAGGTGAGACACGCAGATGTGATGGATCGTCGCTAGCTCTTTTGCTGAAAAATTAGCTTACAGTGAAATCTTTATATATCATTAATAATAAAAATAAGAAATAAATATAAAAACCAAAATTTGTTTTTTTTATAAAATAAATGGATTTTACTTCTAGTTATCAGATGAGATAATTGTTGTTCTTAAAAATCGTACATCAGTGTCATATTATGTCATACTTATATTTCAAATTACTAATGTATAATAAATGCCAGTTTATTATTGTATATATACACAATTTGTTCATATTTCTATTATTTTATCTATTGATATAAATATAATAATTAAATAATGATAATAAAAAACATTTCTCATATTTAATCAAATGTAGTATTTAGTCATTAATCATTATATCTTTAGCAAGTCCATCAGGTATCCATTACCGGTTTGAGACAAAAGTCAGCCAAGAAGCCTCTTTTAAAATAACATTTGTTTACAATATTCAATATTGTAATTCAATAAATATCTATTAATTACTATATTATTATACCAATATCAAAGTTGTTGTTTGAGTTTGGAGGTGTGTTCCCCGGATCCTGCACTGAGCTCAGCTGGTCCAGAAATACCACCATACGTTCCTTGTTCTTTAGGATGAAAGGATTTACCACTTCCATGTACGGCTCCTGATGTGAAAGAAAAAAATAAGATTTAGGTTTTCTTTGACGTTCTGAGTGAAAGTAAACAGGTTAAATATTTGAAAATATTAAAAGTATAATATTTTTGTATGATTATCGCGACCGTAACAATATGTTCCGAAAAAATAGAAATTTGAAATTTTCTACTAAATTTTTGAAGTGAAATTAGAAGATCGCGAAAATTAGAAAATCATACATATTATAATTTTCTTTCTTTTATATTAAGAAGGTATCTAAATAATATTATTATATTATAACTAGCAGTACAGTTCTTGAGGCATAAGCTCAGGTTTGCATTTGTGTGAGTGATACCTAATAGCCAATAGCCGCCCATCAAACAGTTAAAACCGTTAAAACAGGTTTAAACCAATCTCGCAACGTCTATCCGTATCGTCGTGCCTATCCGTACACTGCACTCACACAAATGCAAAGCTGAGCTAATGCCTCGAGAACTGTACACCCTTGGTTCACTTGAGTTCGCTTTGCTCGCTTTTGCTAAGAGTGTAAGCGATAAACGTGAAAATCCAGTTAGCTAGTTATAGATATAATATTATTATCTCCCCTTTAACTGTTGGTATAAAATCTCAGAAATAATATATTTTCCTGCATTTAGAAAAATATTTTATATGTTGATCCAGGAAACCAATAACATGTTAGGATTATTAATTTATATCATAATTTATTATTTTTCAGTTACAAAAAGGTAGTATGTATAAATAAGTGTTTATTAGTTGATACTGGTCAATGTTATTTTTATTTTTAATGAATATGTAAAACCTATTTTTTATGTTATGAATTTGTTTGGAATATTGAGTTCAGTTTTCGTTTGACATTGTAAAAAGCAATATAATATAATATGAATTAATTTCCAAGAATATAGACTTTTATTGGCAATCCCGGCAAAATATAGCGGTAGTGCCATGTTTGTTACCTTGGCAGCCGAATGGGCCGGCACGCCGCGTATAGTACCACTCTCTCACAGAAGACCGGCGTGAAGTGGCAGCTATGCTGTCGCGTTTCGTTCTTAAGTGAGAGTCCGAGAGGCCCACTCCCCATCCCTCTTCCCACCCTCCTACCTCCTACTCTTCCCTCCCTCCTCCCTCTTCCCTCCCTAAAAGGCCGGCAACTCATCTGCAAGCCTGGCTTGCAGATGTCCATGGGCGGAGGTGATCACTTCCCATCAGGTAAGCCTCCTGCCCGTTTTTCCCCCTTTTACCATAAAAACAACCCCGACAAACAGACAAGTCAGCCAACCTTGGCTCCAAACTCGATGAGGTTGGCGAGGTTCTGGAGACACTTGGCCACCATGAGGAGTGAGCGCTGCGCGTGCGGCGGCGGCGCGGCCGACACCAGCCCCCACGCGCGCGGCTCCGTCAGCGCCGGGCAGATCAGCCGTAAGAAGATGAAGCCTGTGGATGATGATTTTGTTAAACTGAAAGATCTAGTGGCTGGTGTATATGACTGTAAAAATGGGAGGTCTGCTTCGGTGGGAAGACGTGTTGCTCCTGGTACTTCCCTGGATAGCAGAGTGGACTGTGGAGCAACCCTTTTGGCTTTTGACCTGCAGGGTCGTCGGGGCGTTGTAGTTGAATGCGCAAGCGATCCTGTGACGCCCCATTAAGACAAATGAGGGCAGTTGGGTTTTAGTGGGTAGTACTGGCTTTAGGCCAGTGATTCCCATATAACCACCTGTTTTATATAGGTGGTATGCGTAAATGCATTTCCTAAACATTTCCTTAACTATAAAAAAAAAGTTGGAAAGTTGGTGAGGTCGATCCTGAGCCTTAACTCGTCACCAGTCATATCGAAGGTTTCGGAATCATTTTTTTACTACCAAACTAACCATTTATACATTTCTCTTACAAGGTTCTTTTTTCTTCTTCCTGTATATTACAAACATAAAAAGTTATCATTATTATTACAGGTAAACTCACCGGACACCACTCTCGTGCGCACAAATCTCTCATTAGGCCACTTGGCGACGGCGGCGCGCTGCAGGCAGCCACACAGGTAGCGCACGGGCCGCGGGCATGCCTCCGGCGACGTGAAGATTGACAGCGTGATCTGATCATCAGAAATATATACGCTTGAAAAATAACTATACTAGCTGACCCGGCGAACTCTGATCCGCCAGAATACACATTACTGATTATTGATTTCTGACAAAATTTATAATTATCAAATTTTCAACCACACTTAACCATAGACAAAATTACGTTTAGCTGTCACTTGCGTTTTGTTATTCCATGTCAGATGCGTTTTTGTTATACCACGTCTTATAGTGACTTGTATTCTCTTTGACTTTTATGTCACGTGACACGGAAACGCGGTCGAACGGGATAAAAAGTCCTATGTCCGTCTCCTGGTTCTAAGCTACCTCCCCACCAATTTTCAGCCAAATCGGTTCAGCCGTTCTTGAGTTATAAATAGTGTGACTAACACGACTTTGTTAGTTTTTAGTGTGTTGTAGTTAGATTGTCGGGTCAATCTCACCAAGTAATATGGGCACTTATTAGCTATCAGTATTATATCTCCTTAATTACACTTTACCTAAATTGTTACAGAGGAAAAGGAATATGAAGTCCTCTTTATCCATAACACCAATAATATGAGTATCGTCCATACACAAAATGCATGCATTGGCTTCTATTTCTAATTTTGACATTGACCACAAAATGGCGTTTTAAGTGGAATATATCTTTTTCAACAATGTACTGTCGGCATGTGTTGCTACAATTTGCTCATATGTAGTGAATGATCACATTTATTATGAATGTAATAACTAATATTGTTACCAACAATGTGCGTGGAAATTTAATTCAGAGAAGATGAGATCTGCTAAATGGAAAGATTATATTATGTAATAAATTATTATTTTTCTGAAAATTACCTGATCCAGTACCATCAGCAAGAACTCGGCATTATTGCAGGCATCGTCAGGGGAGTCCATTTTGGTTGGGTTCAGCTCAGCTGATTGTTTCGCGTCCACTAACTTTTGCACTGTTTCCGCGATCGCTGCCTAGAATAGATATCGTATAAATATCGAAAAATTAATTTATTTCTTAAAGCTGATGTCACATGTATTATTGAAAATGCAAAATGCCTCTGTAGCTTTTTGAAACGCCTCTTACGAAGAAAGTAGTATATTATGAATAGTGCACGGCCCAATTTAAAGTTTTTAGCACAAATCCATTCCGTAATAAAAAAATCTAAAATAAAAGTCGCTTAAGTTACGCCCTTTAACATTAGCTATTTGCGAGTGAAAGTCCCGTCAAAATCGATTCAGCCGTTTCAAAGATTCAACAGAACAAACAGACAGACAAAAATTTTAAAAATTGATTTTTTGATGTTAATACCGTATATACTTTCATATGCATTTAATGAAAATCTGTTCATTTGAAATTAAAAACATACACTTAAATTTTATTTACATAGATGTAGTAGAGAGGGGGGCCCGTGCCCAGCAGTGGGACGTTATTAAGGGCTGATGATGATCAGATGTAGTAGAGATCGTAGTAGATAGATACTAGCTTTACCCGCGGCTCCGCCCGCGTTCATTTTTTTAATAATTGCTTATCAACCTCATTGGGTTGATCTGTAGGATGCATGAAAATTTCTTCAAAATTATTCTAGCTATTTCAGAACCCATCGTTAATACACTCCTGAGCCGCATCTTGCAACCCTATTGCGGATCTGTGGATATAATAATAAAAAAATCGCGTTGGAAAAACAGGGGTTGATCACAGAAGGGTGAAAAATTGACAGTAATATGAATTTTATTATTCTAAGTCATGATAAAATAAAAATATTGCCAAAAAAATTAAAAGTTTATAATTAACAAATAAAAATAGGGGTTGATCGTAGAAAGGTGAAAATTTAGGATTGTATGTATTTTTGTATGTTGTATCATAAAAAAATAAAAACTAAAAATTTTGTCTAAAAAATAAAAAATAAAATTTAGGGGTGGACTACCCTTAACATTTAGGGGGATGAAAAATAGATGTTGGCCGATTCTCAGACCTACTCAATATGCTCACAAAATTTCATGAGAATCGGTCAAGCCGTTTCGGAGGAGTGTGGGAACGAAAATTGTGACACGAGAATTTTATATAAAATTCTCGAACCCCGTGACACGAGAATTTTATATAAAATTCTCGTGTCACGGGGTTCGAACTTGAACTCCTCCGAAACGGCTTGACCGATTCTCATGAAATTTTGTGAGCATATTGAGTAGGTCTGAGGATCGGCCATCATCTATTTTTTATCCCCCTAAATGTTAAGGGTAGTTCACCCCTAAATTTTTATTTTTTATTTTTAGTCAATTTTTTTTTCCTACAGATCAACCCAATAAGGTTGATTAGCAATTATTAAAAAAATGAACGCGGGCGAAGACGCTGGTACAGCTAGTATTATATAAGAAGATAGTATAGATATAGTATGTGTGTGCGAACCTGCAGGAAGGGCTTGCAGAGCGCGTGCATGAACTCGTCGAGCACGGCGGTGGCGAGCGAGGCGGCGCGGAAGAGCGCGCGGTGGTCGGCCTCGCGCGCCACCTCCGCCGCCGCCAGCTCGCGCGCCAGCTCCGCGCCGCGCTGGCACTCCGAGAACGCGTGCAGCACCGCTGCGCATACGTCACATGTACATTATAAGAGTTTGGCAGTAATATCAAAACTACAATAAAATATTATTTACTACTAGCAATACGCGCGGCTTCGACCGCGTTTATTTTTTTAATTGCTACTAAACTTCATACGATCACTCGCTGGGTTGAAAATTCTCCAAAATTACTCCAGCTTTAATATACTCCTGAGCCAATATTATGTGCAGCGTGCACTCCTCCTCCTCTCCTGTTATTGTAGTTTTAGTAGGGATCCTTATTTTTTTTCTTGCAATTACAATAGCCTATATTAATCAGTGATAATATAGCATTCAAATGGTGAAAGAATTATTTAAATCGGTTCAGTAGTTTTTTGAGCCAATTCGTTACAAAATACAGTTCGCGTCACGTAAAAAGAACGCTGGAGGAAAGTGGTGAGGGGGGGGGGGGGTGTTTGCGCATGGGTATATTCGCACACGAAATTACTAAGCCTATTCTTTTATTTTTGAACTAGCCTTTCGCTCGCGACGTATATTGGTTATCTTTAGGTACATTGAAAAATATATTAGATAGAACGTTATTAAATAGAATTCTATTAATTCATAAAATATGTTAGATTCAATGTAGAATGTTTAATCTACTTACAGAAAATTAAATTAATTCGGTTAATATATATTTTAACTGCATTATTATCAGACTCTCTCTTCATAAAACAATATACCTACGTCAAAAATATTTTTCTCTATTTTTATATAAAACCATTTCGTAATTAATGACTTTTATGTGCGCGATGGTATTTTGAACTGAGCCGGAAAGCAAGCATTCGCCTATAAATCGCCTCTGCGCAACTTGACAGCCAGCGTTCTTTTTACATGACGCGAATCATACTTACATACAAACCTTTCCTCTTTATAATATTAGTATAGATGAAGATGACATTACAAAAATATATCTTTTGACAAATAATCCATTTTGTTTGGCATTATGGCATAGCAAATTAAAAATTCATCCCCATTCATACATGTTTTTCGAGATCATATTAAGTTCTCTCTGACATAGTTT
Organism: Boloria selene; assembly: GCA_905231865.2. NCBI lineage: Eukaryota > Metazoa > Arthropoda > Insecta > Lepidoptera > Nymphalidae > Boloria > Boloria selene. The sequence continues at coordinate 4,841,212 of HG993147.1, forward strand.
TCCTCACAATAGTTTTTTTCAATGTAAGAAAAGTGATAATTACTTTGCTTCACTTATTTTTTTATTATTGTTACACAATACGTCGTTCACAACATTATTTCCCAAACCCATACACATTGTTGGCATACACACCAGTTCTTTGTAACGCACTCAATATTTAAATAGGTTCCTATTATTATTATAAATAATGATCCATTCATAAACCTAATATGAAACATATTGAATAATAGTTATACATAAGACAGTACGCCTTGGGAATGGTGTGATCGCCGCCAGGCTATTTCAACATATACAATTATTGTTAATTCGCAATTTAATTTGAAAAAGAGAGTGAGAAAAAAATAGTCCCGCTGAGTTTCTTTCGCCAGTTCTTCTCAGGTCAGAGGTTACTTCTTGGTGGTAGACTCATGACGTTCAGTAAGAAATTGTAACAATTTTTATGCTGAATAAAATATTTTGATTTGATTTACTTACAAGTAGCTAGCGGCTGTCTGTCCGTGCGACACAGGTCGGCCAGCGCCTTCACGGCCGGCAGCCCCGGCTCCAGCAGCAGCTGGCGCAGCGGGTTGTACTCCTCGCGCGGCATCACCAGCTCTTGCATGTACCTAAAAACAACATTTTAAGTCATAGAAAGACATCAATGATAGATATTATTATAAACAAAAAATACGTGTGTACAAAGTACACATGTCAGAAGTAAAACTTGAATTTAAATTAAGGCTAACTCTTCCCCGTCTCTGAGCGCCTGGTACTATGGACTTATTTTTTCGTTTCATCGAGTTAAAATCACAACGATTCTAAAGAAGTTTCAATTCAAAAATATACAATAGAATATATTTATTATCTTGCAATTTTCTAGAAATACAATAAAAATGCAAAAAAAAGTAAATCCAAGCATAAGATCTAAACACATTGCGCGCTCAAACAATATTACAGTTCAGATTTAAATATAAGTATTTATATAATTCAAAAATTATGTATGTTACTTTGGGATTGCATAAAATTCTTGTACCATTACCGTTATGCTTTTTTTTTTTTTTTTTTTTTTTTTTTTTTTTTTTTTTTTTTTCTCTGTGAATTATCATGCAATCAGTCGCTAGACTATGAGCAGATTAGATGAAGGAAGAATGTCATGGAGAGAAGTATTTCTAGTGAATACTTTCTATACTGTCATTATGAGCACACATCAGTTATGTGCCTCCTTTTTAATCTTCGTATGCTCTCTGGAATAGTTAGCTGTAAAGCTAGCGGGTTGGGATGTTTACTTAGTCTAGCCTTATATTTGGAACTGTAGAGCTTAATTTCCTCCTTAACAGTAGCTACTCCAAGATGTTCATGGAGTTCTGTGATTTTTATAAACCACGGAGAGTTGGATATCTGTTTTAGGATATAGTTCTGAGCCCTTTGAATAATACTATAGTTGGTGTCACATGCTGATCCCCAGAGTTGGATACCATACGTCCATATAGGTTTCAGTATTGTTTGGTATATAAGTAATTTATTGTCTATTGACAGTTTAGAGTTTCTTCCTAGAAGCCAATTGAGATCTCTATATTTAAAGTTTAATTCATCTCGCTTAGTTTGCAGGTGTTTCTTCCAAGTAAGTTTTTGGTCTAGGTGCATTCCGAGATATTTGACTGAATCGTGCTGAGGTAATTGGCTGTTACGAAGAGTAACGGGTGGGCATTTCTCTCTTCGCAGACTGAAGGTCACCTGAACTGATTTCTGGACGTTAGGTCTTATGCGCCATTTAGTCAGCCATACATCTATTTTGTTTAGTGCAGATTGTAATATTGCTGAAGCTTGTATGGGACATGTACTGCAAGCTAGGACGGCAGTGTCATCAGCGAAAGTTGCAACTGTCACTTGGTTGTTCTGTGGTAGGTCGTGAGTGAACAATGTATACAATACTGGGCCCAGTACTGATCCTTGTGGAACTCCTGCTAGGATGGGGTAAAAAGAGGATGTGCATTCATCTTCTTTAACTTGAAAGATCCTTTCACCGAGGTAGGATTCTATGACGGCGTAATATGGAGCAGGTAAGAGGGTTTTGATCTTTGCTAGTAGACCTTTGTGCCATACTTTATCAAATGCTTGGTGAACATCAATAAATGCAGCAGAGCAGTATTGTTTACGCTCAAAGGAAGCTGTGATTACTTTACACACTCGGTGGATTTGCTCGACTGTTCCATGGTGCTTCCGAAAGCCAAATTGGTGGTCTGGTATAATCGACTTTAGCGAGATGACTTCTAGGAGTCTTCTAAGGAATATCTTCTCGAACACTTTAGATGTTATAGGTAGGAGACTTATCGGCCTATAAGAAGTGATTTCGTGTGGCGGTTTTCCTGGCTTGGGGACCATAATGATCTGGGAAACTTTCCAGAGTGCTGGAAAGTATCCAGTCCTTAGAATGCAGTTAAATAAGGTGGATAGGAAGACAAAGGCTTTTTTTGGGAGTTCTTCAAGAATCTTCTTGTCAATTAGATCAAATCCCGGAGCTTTCTTTTCACTCATCTCCTTTATGACTTGGATGATCTCTTTTGGGTTAACAGTTTTAATAGGTAGGTCTAATTGGAAATCTTGGTTTAGGACATCATTGATATCAGATTCGTCAACTAGGTAGTCTGATTCTGTTGTGAATACTTCTGATAGATGTTTCCCAAAGGCTTCGGCTTTTTCTGTTTTAGATCTTGCAAATTGGTTTCCTTGCACTCTAATTGGAGGTTTCTGTGCGTTTGGCTTATTATAGTATTTACAAGCACGATAGAGTGAATAATTAGTTGCTCTAGATGGTGACAATGACTCTAGGAACGCTTCCGACGAGGAATTATTTGATTCAGAGATAGATTCCTTGAGGTCTTTAATTGCTTTATTGAATGCTGCTTTATCTGCTGGGTGTCTACTTGTGTGCCATATTCGTCGGAGTCTCCGTTTTTCAAGTATAAGTTGCTTAATTTCGATCGGAACTGAACTTTTTCTAGGCCTTGGATTAGCAATTTCTGGAGTACATTTCCACGATGCCGATTGGATGACTGTTGTAAAGTGCTTCGTATACGTTTCTATGTCATTATAATTCATAATTTACCGTTATGCTAGTTATAAAATTGTGAAAAAAAATTAAAAAAAAAATTAAAATTACCTTATACGTAGTCTCAATGAGCCCCACTCGCCAATAGGTGTCATGCCTGCGAGGGGGTACCATTCTTCTATCTCTTCGCCGTTAGCCAAGCTTGCTAATTCTATAGTTAGCTCTGCAACCTATAAAAACCATACCATGGAATCGTTACGATACCGATAATGTCCTAACATATTTGACAATTCTTCAAAATTACATGCCAATTTAATGGTGGTATTTATTTGAAAAGTAAATTAAGAATTTTGACCAAAAATTTTTTAAGTGCAAACCAAGTGAAATAAAAGTCGTTAAGATTTTTTTGCAAGCAAATTTATAATTATACAAAAGTAAATATCCATATACTTACTTCAGACTCCTTTCCTCTCTTGCCAGTATTATGCACCGTGATTGTAAATGAAGTTACATCTGGTGGCACGTCACTATTCACAAAAACAAATGAAATATCAGTGAATAACAATAGTTAGAATATTATAAAATATTTATTTTATGGAATAATTTAATCATAAACAATTAATACCACATTTCATAAATCTGCCAATAGTTTTATTGTTCACACTTTTTTTGTGCTTCAACAAACAAAGAAACAAACAAACAAACAAATAATATATAGATATTGATATGATCTAAACTTATCACGCTACACAATCATCAAGTAACACAAAGCGCATTGAATTAAGTGGTGAAATTTTGTCGCAAAATCCTGATAAAAAAATACAAACAAATGAGACAAAAAGTACGCTTATGCCTAACAATAAAAACTACAACATTAAACTATGTTAAGCTTTTATGGGGCCAAATGGTAACTATTCCGCATCAAACAAAAGAAGAATCACGTAAATCGGATCATATATCACAGAGTAATCGGTGAACATACATAAAAAAATACCGATCGAATTAATAACCTCCTTTCGGAAGTCGGTTAAAAAAAAGTATAACGTGTGGTGTGGTTGGACACCAGATAGGAACGAAGTTCCTTATTATAAAAATATACAGTATTAATTTTAAGTTCTATTAGTGGTATAAAGAAAATAATTATTCTGGTATACATTTTTTATATTTTTTTATCGACAAAAATAAAAATCTAAACATAAAAATATGAAATATAATATTTATTGCCATTTTTAAATAATAAAAATATAATTGAAGGAAAGAAAATATCTTACATCACTAGCAACACTCAACAGTAAAACTGTTATATAAGTATCCATTTTTATTAAATACTAAGATGAAAATTTTATATACCACTAGATATCAGCAATAAAAGAGACATTTAACAAAAAATATAAATCTTACGTTACGGACGTTTACCCATAAGGAACTTCGTTCCAAAAAAAAAGAAGAAAAAAAAATCAAGGCACGTACTCAAAAATAAACTCATCATCCCAGTGCGGGTCGGGCGAGGGCCGCGCGCGCGTGCGTGCGACGGGCGCCGCGCCCAGCGCCAGGCGCAGGTGTGGGCGCGGCGCCAGGCGCGCGGGCAGCCGGTGCGCCGTCACGCAGCGCACGCGTAGCGCGCGCAGCCACACCACGCGCGCCACCTGCACAGTGCACATCTCATGCTAATCATTCTCGATCAAATCAATTATTCAAGGATATTAATATAGCTAAAACCAAAATAACCAATTAAAACCTAAATACAATGAACATTTTATGATTCTGCCATATAAAAATATAAATATGTTCATAATTTAGAAATAATATAAAATTAGGTAGTGGTAGCCCAGCGGTAACGCGCTCGCTTGCATAACCGAGTGATGCGGGTTCAAATCCGGGTCTCGCACCTCTGATATTTTTCATGTGCGAATCATTTTTCTATCATGATTACCACTTGTCTTACGGTGAAGGAAAACATCTTAGAAAAACCAAGCAAGTTTTTCGAAAGACATGTGAAGTCCGCCAACACGCACTAGGCCAGCGCGGTGGACTAAGGCCTAATCCCCCTCGTACTGATGGCGGCCCGTGCCCAGCAGTGGGACGTTAAAAAAAAGGGCTGACGATGCTAAAATACTACACTTATTATAATATATTAAGGCGATTAAAAAACTAATACTTAATTTTATTCATCTTTCTTTGTTACTTTGTAAATTCTATAACAAATTTCAGAAGAGTAACAAAGAAAGAAAGACTCCCACATACTGTTAGAAAGAGAGAAAGAACCGACCTTGCAGTGGTGGCGGGCTTGCTGCGGCACGCAGAGCGGGCGCAGCGCGTCGAGCCAGGCGCGCAGCTCGGGCGCCGTCGCCGCCGCCAGGAACGTGTGCGTGGACAGGCACGGCAGCGCGCGCTCCACCAGCTGGAAGCAGAACTCGCGCTCCCACAGCGACTCGTGCACCTGGGTAACGCACACATGTATATAAACACACTCGCTCTCGCTTCGCTTGGGCTTTTTCCTAGATTTAGCACAGGCAAAGCCGCGGGTTATCCGCTAGTTATGCATATAAACCTTCCTCTTGAATCACTCTATCTATTAAAAAAACCGCATCAAAATCCGTTGCGTAGTTTTAAAGATTTAAGCGTACAAAGGGATATAGGGACAGAGAAAGCGACTACCGTCACGCCACGGCCGTAAATGGAAACTATTGTCACGATAAGCCGACGTACCCCACTACTCTTGATGCTAGACCTTCTTTCTAGACCGTGGTTCAGCCATTTAGTAAAAAAAACTAGGAAAGATAATCGAACATCACTACATAGTATAAAAACAAAGTCGCTTCCCGCTGTCTGTCTGTATGTATGCCTAGATCTTTAAAACTTCGCAACAAAATTGATTCGACTTTTTTTACAAACTTTAGTTTTTTTGTACAAGAAATAGATATTAAAAAGTAATAATTTACCTGATACAAGTATGCGCACGACAGATCAATTAGACCTTTAGGCTTCGTCCGTTTGGGCGAGTCATAGAAATACAAATGCGTATCTGTTCCTTCTTGCAAGAGAACAAAATAGAGAGCTTTCCACTTTTTAGCTCCTTTATCGGATTTCTTATGCAAATATCCTTGATGTTTGATTCCTTTCATTTTCTTGAGACCGATCTGATCTCGACACTCTCGAAGAGTCGCGTATATCTTTTCAGCGGCTGCGCCTGTGGTACTTTGATTAGGTTCTATATGATGCCCTTCAGCAATCAACTGTGGGTTTAATATAAAAATATTATTAAAATTATATATTAAAATAACATAATACACAATAAAATAAAATACCTTAATAATAATTATTTTAAAAGTTTGTCTTTTACTAACTACATATTAATCTCATACACAACTAAAATTTATGTTGATCTGGATAACCAAATCTTTTCAGTAGTTTTGTCGCGATGCGGTCACAGAGGGAAAATCCCATTTTTTAAATTTGGCCTCTGAATCAATACAAATGACTATTCCAGCAAGATTACCTAATAAAATAATTAAAATTCATATTCAACTCAGTTAAACTTTTATCATATATGTAAATGTATAGATTGGTATATTTAAGTATATTTATTATTACTTTTAATATAATAGACCAAATTAAAAAATAATAATACTAACAGGTTGTCCCAGAGTGTGTCCTTCAACAATTTGCTCCTTTCTATATCGATTAATAACTGCATCGAGACATTCAAACGTCCTTCCACCCATTAAATATCGCACTCCTTTCTTCTCGATTCTGAATCTTTGAATCTGATTGTTGATGTGGAAAAACAAGGAGTAGTCCCCGGGAGAGTTATCCGAAGGTCTAATGAAAAAAAAACATTACCTATAATGATTTATACATAACAGTAATTCTTTACTAATATTGAATGTAATAATTAAAAGTAAATTATCGTATCTAGATGTTTATGATGTATTTATTTTAAATTAAACTTCTAGAAAATTTTGACAAAAACCATTATTATAATATTAAAATGACACTACTAAGTATTTATAGAACCACTAGATATTATAGAAAAAACAAGGTCTCATACTTCATACTTTTTCTATAATTTAATGCAGTTTAGTGTAAACTGGTTCAATTTATTTAAAAAAATATATAAATTACACTGGAACCACTAAAATTTTCTGAACATACATGGGGTGTTAAATGATACGTATCGAGGTCTACTGCCAGCTCTGATCATCAATCATGTTACACTGTATAAGGAAATCGCTTTGCTGTATAAGGAAGTTGACATGATTAAAAGTCTACACTTTTTAATAATTTATTACAAATAAAAAAAATTTTATAGTTACCTTATATAAAATCAAGCAGAGTTATGGATATTACCTAGCTATTTAGACAATAGTTAAATTTGCATAACATTTTTCTATTTCTTAATGAATTTCTATTTTTTTAAACGATAATTATAGAAAAAGCTGCTGTGTCTAACTCACCTCACTAAGAAGCTACCAGGGCCTGCTTTAACAAGCATATCGACAGCTTCACTCTTGGTACAATTGGGATGAAACCAAGAAAACACGGTGTTCGGATCAATCGCTGGATCGAGATCTTCAACTAACTCTCTAAAGATCATTCCTTGTTCACCCGTCCTATTAAAATTAAGAAATAAAATTTACTTACACTGTTGTATTATTTACATTACTATTATCTTTAATGTTACGAACACAATACGTTTAGATAACCCGATGTTTGATGGCAAATACAAAAAAAAGTAATAAAATAAAAAATAAAAAATACATATTTCTTTCTTCCTCAATTTTTAGACCTTTTTTTAATTTTCTAAAAACTTTATAAGCGATCTTTCAAATGCATTTTAATTATAAAATAATCTAAGTTTATACAATCTTTACAAGTAATATGTTTACAAACAAACAATAATTCATGATTATTATTACGTAGACATAAGCGTAATTAATTATTATGTATTATATCATGTTTTCGCACAATTAAATATCGATTTCACAGGATTTAACGTACAATTAAAATACTAAATAACGACGATAACAGAAATAACTATTAAATTATTAATTATATTTCAATTATTTAGGTCATCACGACATCAAATAAACGTAGTTAATCAATTACCTACAATGTTAAAATATTTTTAAAATCACTACATAGTATAAAACAAAGTCGCTTTCTCTGTCCCTATATCCCTATGTAAGTATGCTTAAATCTTTAAAACTACGCAACGGATTTTGATGCAGTTTTTTTTAATAGATAGTGATTCAAGAGGAAGGTTTATATGCATTATTAGCGGAACCCGCGGCTTTGCCTGTGCTAAATCTAGGGAAGAGCCCGAGCGAAGCGAAGACGAGTCGCTAGTTATGTATTTAAGTTCATTCAGTTAAAATGTAGTATCGTCTAATATTACTCTCTTTTTCATCTAATATTAATTTCATTTCATAACAATGTAAGATATTGGCGTAAAATAAATAATGAATCGAGACAACATGTAAAATAGAATGTAAAATTATGCAACACAGTAAGAAGCGTAAGTCGAGGCAAGAGTGCGTGTACTAGAGGCCGTAAAAATGCAAGTTTAGAAACATTTTAAGTATACTGAATAATTCTTACACGCGAAGGGTAACCACTCTACCTTGACAGATCTACTTGACCTGGCGTGACCTCTTCGCTAATGTGAAGCTCTATATTTAATTATACTAAACAAGCGACTCACCCTCGGGTTCGTCCCTACACTATAAACCTTCCTCTTAAATCACTCTATCTATTAAATAAACCGCATCAAATTCCGTTGCGTAGTTTCAAAGATCTAAGTATACATAGGGACAGATAGACAGCGGGAATTTACTTTTTCATAGACTATGTAGTGATAACTTATCCAATATAAATGTATGCATAATACCTATATTTTTACCTACATATTATATTAAATACTATTCATATATAAAAAAGAAAGTTTAGGTTGGTTTACACTGTAAACATTTTTTACATAACAATATTAATCTATGGGTTCTTACTTAAACATATTTTATTGGCTGGTGTTTTATACCCAATATAGCTTCAAGGAAAATCAAAGACACTTTAGAAAACCAGTTCAATTTATAATAATCTTTATAGGTATAATATACAGCCCAAAATGAGTATATAATAGAAACCTGGGTACTGTGCAAGAAGCGGCCTTCGCGCTAAAACAGCTCTTTCTATTATATTTTTTTTTCAAAAAAAATCAATGAAATAGCTATTAAATCTATAATATGACACATAAAATAGTTGTAATAATAGATCTATCGTCAATAATTCTCCAAGCACATTAAGGGAAAATTAAATTGTAGGAAGTTAAACATAAATCTAAATTTACAAGGAAAATAGAGATAAAATACCTACTAAGTTATTTTTATAGAGGAAATTAAAATTATGCACACAAAAATAACAACAGTCGGTTAAATTGTTTAATCATATTAACATTACATAACAAAGAATCATGGATATGTGATAAATAGGTACTTATTTATACATACTTATTATTATAGCTTAGCTTCTGCCTATATCTATAAGCATATATATAAAAATGAAGTTCTCTGTATATATTGGATTAAATTTGGACTTCTTTCCCAAAATATAAAAAAAGTGAACACCAAAATTGTTTTCTTTAGAAACTCATAAAAGTTTACGACAAATTGTTCTGTTTTATTAATTTGAAATTATAAAAATATCGCAAAAATTATTTCACTTACACTTTCAATAAGTTATTCTTTCAATAAATCAATATAATATTATTCTAGGTAGTTTATATTGTTGATTTAATGATTGAACAATTCTTAGTAATGCAAGGTGATACCTGTGTGCAGTGACCCATAGCCAGCCGTCGCCCATATCGTTATGTACGAAGAATATATCGCCCTTCTGGAAGGTCAATTCATCTGTGTCCGGCATCTTGGTATATGGCAATATGGCTACCACACGCTAAAAATAATATTTCTTTATAAATATTTATATACATAAATTAAAATGAAAATCACAAAAAAATGAAATGTGCAAGATTTGTTATTAAAATTGGATACAAATGTAAATAGAACTTTATTTAAATATTCAATATGTGCTTATTACATTAAATTATTAAGAATAAAATTATAAAATGTAATATTATTATGCAGTAGTTGTCAATAAAAAATATACGCATTTTTATTACCTTTTTATCATTGACTGGTTCAGGAGGAGGTATTGGTTCAACAAGTCTTTCACGTTTCAGAAGATCAGAGCAGTGGCTATAGAAACCAACTAATTCTGTTAAGGAATCAAACTGCCGTCCCCCAATGTAGTAATCACCACATACTGCAGTTATTCTACAAAATATTATTATTTTTCAATTTAATGTACTGCTGCATTATTATTTAGCTATCATGTACTTAAGCAGGCCTATGCCAAAAGGCACACCGAACTAAGGGACATACTATAGTTTGAACTTCTTAGTTCGAAATTTCCCCAGTCGGAATAAATGGCTTAAAAAAAATGATCTAAGCAACATACATTTGAACAAGAAAATATACCTAAAGTGATTTATTCCAGTGCGTCCTAAGTAACTCAATACATATGATCCAGGTTTCCGGTCACTTTCTCGAACTGAAATTCATTTTTAATTAAATTTAAATGCCTATATTAAAATGTAAATTATATATAATGAACCTAAATAAAAATGTGATAATGTTTTAAGTTTTCTTTTTTTAATTTTTATTCAACTAAAATATACAAAGATAATTTTTTACTGTAGTGTTATAATGATATCAAGAAGAAATGACATTCATTCACTTATTTGTTAGACAATACATACATTATTTAAAGAGTTTTATCATGCAAACACATTGTGATTACTTATATGCATAAGTAGAAACTTGAACAACAATAGAAGAATAAATTTTCTTACAATTTTACATTTAGCTCTACTTTTTATGACACTCACCTGCAAAGATTGTAAAGTGAAACACTAGCCATTGTTTAACAATAAGTAATAATTGAACAAACCATGTATTTTGTAGATAAAATTTTAAAAAGGAAGTGAATAGTGTATATAAGACAGTAACAAAAGCTTATTATAGGAAAAATTACTATTTAAAACTATTAAAAATATTCTTAACACATTATGCAGCTTTAAATAGCTGAGATTTTTATACCTAAATAGCTTCCATGTTTTCCAGCTGCCCATAACCTTTCTTCAGAAGTGTATCTATCCAATCGGCCATGATACCATTCAGTCTCTGGAGGAGCAAGTACAGCTTGGCGTTCACCTACATAATAAAAGAAATATTTCTTGGTATGCTAAGATATAACTTGATGATTTTGTGCCTATTTTGTGTGTGTGTAGAATAAATTATTAATTTTTTTAATTTGAAAGTATTCATTTACCATAATTTAAGGTTAATAGAGGTATTCAATAAAATACTTTAATGCATTATTATAATCATACATACCATTAGTACTTGGACCATCAGCTTCATCTAACTCTAAGTCAGCTGCTAACTCCCCCAAATCAACACCACCATCTTCAGATTCAGTAGATGGAGAGCCTAACTTGTCCTTTATAGGGGGTCCAATCGGCGCTCCCATTGCACGAATTAGATCAGCCATTTTTATCACTTATCACAAAAATCCACAAAAATTATAGTTGTCCTTTTGACAAAGATGATTCATACATTATTAATAACACAATAATTGAAAAATATTCTTAGGTGTTTACGATGGAAACTAATTAAATTTTGAGGAGCAACTAAATATGCAATTTACAAAAACAATGAACACCGTTATTTATAAAATAATTAGATTCTAAAATCTTGAATTGTTTTCAATGAGAATAACTTATACAGGAAATCTTATAAATACGGTAGAAATGAGAATATTTTATACTATACACACATCAATACGCCCGTCCGATAATCAGACAAAAGTTACAAAACACTCTACTTTTGACAGTTTTCCATAGGTGTTGCTATGTATTTTGTAACTTGGAAGTTTTCCAAAGTAAGTTAAAAGTTAAAAACAGCAGGCATGATGCAATGGCTTTACATAAGTATAGCATATAAGTTACTTATTATTAGAAGCACAGATGACTAATTAGAAGCTAAACTTAGAAAACTTTTAAGACAAATTTACCTTTTACCTAAGGGAATATTTTTACTAAGTATAAAATACCTATATGTTTATTAAGTATATTCTTATTTCTTAATGAAATGATTTTTAAGTAAATGTGCTTTAAATTGGTAAAACAAAATCAAATATACCTAGTAATCACAGAAATAGTTTACGATATACATAATGTCAATTATAATAATCAATTATATATGGAATGGACCGTGGAAACTGTTCGAACCTAACCTACCTAGAAACAAAGGAAGGTTTATAAATTTACTTTCTGAACCTATGATATCAAAGTCGATAGTAAAGATTCTTCGACTATCTCTCTGTCTCAGCTTGTCCTTGTGCATTATGGTCATATATCTAACTTAACCTAGGTATAATTCGCGTCACGTAAAAAGAACGCTGGAAGAAAGTGGTGGGGGGGGGGGCTGTGTTTGCGCATCGGTACATTCGCATACGAAATTCCTAAGCCGATTATTTTATTTTTGAACTAGCCTTTCGCTCACGATGTATATTGAGTATTGGTAGGTACATTGAAAAATATATTAGATAGAATGTCATTAAATAGAATTCTATTAATTAATAAAATATGTTTGATTCATCGTTGAATATTTAATCTACTTACAAAAAATTTAATTAATTCGTTTAATATATTTTTTTAAATTATTAACAGCATTACTATCAGTCTCTCTTTTTATAAAACAATATACTACGTCAAAAATATTTTTTCACTATTATTTATATTAAATCATTTCGTAATTAATAACTTTTGTGTGCGCGATGGTATTTTAAACTGACAAACCAATAGCGAGCCGAAAAGCATGCGACGCGTGTCCCGCCGCCCCGCGCCCCGCGTCTTACCACCAAATTGTCCGATAAATCGCCTCTACGCAACTTGACAGCCAGCGTTCTTTTTACATGACGCAAATTATACCTAGAAAGAAAGAAAGATTTTTTAGATTATCCATGAACCTATTAAATAGTAATTTATGATGAAAGTACTTTCACACAAATAGATAGAACAATGGAGCTGCGGTGGCATAAATACGAAAATCATTTTATAAAATGTTTATATTTACCATTTTATAAAATGGTTAAATTTTATACAACTACAAATTATTTCATAAAATCTTTACAAAATTTTTGGTAGTAAATTGTTGTAGTAGTTTTCATATTTTTTTTAACGGTAACACTGTGCACGACATTCTCTATAAAAAGGGCAGGTTTCGGTACTGCATAAATCTTTCGAGTTTCGTGTGTAACATACATTGTAACTACTTTACGAAGACGTTTAATTTTATAATTTTCTTTGTTTGAAATAGTATTACATTTACAAGTCATTTATAAATATTGGCAGATTTAAAGCAGTAACATTAATATTTCGTAGTTCGTAATTTAAAGGTAAGTTTCAAGATTAATCGAATTAATTTGATATGGCGCATTGCGCCACTATTTGTGTCATGACATCGCATGACGCCATTTTGTTTTCGAGATTTTTCTTTGTTCTTTGTCTACGATCATTTGGAATTTTCTCATTATAGACCTTGTCCAGCCATCATACAACCAATGAAATAGTTCTCATATTTTATTTATTTTGTTTTAGACATCAACATGCAAATTTTTGTGAAGACATTAACTGGTAAAACCATTACTTTGGAAGTGGAACCTTCTGACACTATCGAAAATGTTAAAGCGAAAATTCAAGACAAAGAAGGCATTCCTCCGGATCAACAACGTTTGATTTTTGCTGGAAAGCAGTTGGAAGACGGTCGCACTCTTTCTGATTATAATATTCAAAAGGAATCTACTCTTCACTTGGTGTTGCGTTTACGTGGTGGCATGCAGATCTTCGTTAAGACTCTTACTGGTAAAACAATAACTCTCGAGGTTGAAGCTTCTGATACTATTGAAAATGTTAAGGCTAAGATTCAAGACAAAGAGGGTATCCCCCCAGATCAACAAAGACTTATTTTCGCTGGAAAACAATTAGAGGATGGACGTACCTTATCTGATTATAACATTCAAAAAGAGTCTACCCTTCACTTAGTATTGCGTCTTCGTGGTGGCATGCAAATCTTTGTCAAGACCCTTACTGGGAAAACTATTACATTAGAAGTAGAAGCCTCTGACACTATTGAAAACGTAAAGGCAAAGATCCAAGACAAAGAAGGAATTCCACCTGACCAACAACGTCTTATTTTTGCTGGTAAACAGTTGGAAGATGGTCGTACCTTATCTGATTACAATATTCAAAAAGAATCAACACTTCATTTAGTTCTTCGCCTCCGTGGTGGTATGCAAATATTTGTTAAAACTTTGACTGGAAAAACCATAACGTTAGAGGTGGAACCATCTGACACTATTGAAAATGTAAAAGCTAAAATTCAAGACAAGGAAGGCATTCCTCCAGATCAACAGCGTCTTATCTTTGCCGGAAAGCAGTTGGAAGATGGTCGCACACTTTCTGACTACAACATCCAAAAAGAATCGACACTCCATTTAGTATTACGTCTTCGTGGTGGTATGCAGATCTTTGTCAAGACCTTAACTGGGAAGACAATCACATTGGAGGTGGAACCATCTGATACAATAGAAAATGTTAAGGCAAAGATCCAGGATAAAGAAGGTATTCCCCCTGACCAACAGCGTCTCATCTTTGCCGGTAAACAGTTAGAAGACGGACGTACCCTGTCTGACTACAACATTCAAAAAGAATCCACTCTTCATTTGGTATTGCGTCTGCGTGGTGGTATGCAGATATTTGTCAAGACTCTCACTGGAAAAACCATTACTCTGGAAGTGGAACCATCTGATACCATTGAAAACGTAAAGGCTAAAATCCAAGATAAGGAGGGAATTCCTCCAGATCAACAACGTCTTATCTTTGCTGGCAAGCAATTGGAAGATGGTCGCACACTTTCTGATTATAATATTCAAAAGGAATCTACTCTTCATTTAGTACTCCGTCTTCGTGGAGGTATGCAAATATTTGTTAAGACTCTCACCGGCAAAACTATTACTTTAGAAGTGGAGCCATCTGATACCATCGAAAATGTAAAGGCTAAAATCCAAGACAAGGAGGGTATTCCTCCAGACCAACAACGTCTTATCTTTGCTGGCAAGCAATTGGAAGACGGACGCACCTTATCTGATTACAATATCCAGAAAGAGTCTACATTGCACTTGGTATTACGTCTGCGTGGTGGTATGCAGATATTTGTTAAAACCTTGACTGGGAAGACTATTACTTTGGAGGTGGAGCCATCGGATACTATCGAAAACGTTAAGGCTAAAATCCAAGATAAGGAAGGGATTCCCCCAGATCAACAACGGCTTATCTTTGCTGGTAAGCAATTGGAAGATGGACGCACTCTATCTGATTATAACATTCAAAAAGAATCTACTCTCCATTTAGTGCTTCGTCTTCGAGGTGGATTCTAAGCAAAACAAAGTAGTAAAAATTTAAAGCTTTTTGATTTCAATATTTTATTTTGCAAAATTAAACAATGTTTAACCTTAATCCTATATTGTAATCATTCCAATTAGAAAGTTCAATAAAGCTTTGATCGTGAACAGTTTTTATTTATTTACAACTTCATCATTTTATATCATTTACATGAAATATACAAATTTTAAATATAAAATATATACTGAACATTAGAAGTATACATATTATGATACCATATAGGTAAGTTTTTTAAATAAAATAAATATGATAAGGTAACTTTCAGAGAAAAAAAGTAAGTTAACTAATTACCTGGCACGGAAATGTTAAGATTTAACCTTCAATTGAATAAAAAATCATAGCTTTAAAGATTATATAAAATTCATTGAAAGTATAAGATGATTTCAGGGTGCAGTTAAAATCACGGAAAACAATTACACAGGTTTTTTTAAACAAACTTGTCTTGTAAAGTTTTTGTTATATATAATTAAATATAATAAAAAATTGGAACAGCTAAATCAGTACATCATATTTTTAATTACAGTAATTTTTTTGGTAACAATTTTTCGGGATGTATGAAAAAAATACTGAAGCGATTTTTGTGTAGGGATAACTTGGTCAAAATTAAGTATTTACTCTAATCTACAGAAAATATTTCGTTGTAGTTGTCGTTTCAGAAAACCTAACTGGTTCGAGTTATCCTTACAAGTTGTAAGTTATAAAATGTTAACTCTGGCAAAAATATTAGGCTTAAAAACTTTGGCTTGTGTTGTCCGCAATATCAATCTAGAGTTATTTTCCAAGGCACCTACACTACTACACCAACTTCTAAACCTAGGAAGTAGGTTCGACTCAAGCGAAGCCAGGGCTAGTCACTAGTTCATACATCATTAAAAGACACGTTTCAAATTCTTATTGTAAAAAGATAGATAATTAGGCAAAAAATATAGAAAAAATAGAAGGTTAATCAAATCAGTAACTGTTACACTACAAATAAGTAATATAAATAATTTTTAACTATACACGACTTAACTACTAAAAATATATTTGTCTTTATGCTATTACCTATAAATTATAATGTACCAACGATTGATTTTCTAATTAAAGTTTCATCTCTCTTTTCTATTATATTTTCTCAGGAATGAAAGATTTTCCTGCAACAAAAGGTTTTAATTTTAAATGTTGCCTCCGTGTAACAAGGTATCATTATACAAAATGTAGTAACAATCGGGTCAGCACTTTTTGATTGAAACGTACAAATCGATTCGTTAAGTTGAGTACTGATACAAATAGGGATATAGCGAGTCGAACTTAGGAGAGACCTATATAATTTCCTAATACATTGTATTAGTGTATCTCTTAAGGTTTAGCCGCTGGTTTAGCTTCATAATGACTACATAAAACGAAATACTTTGTTTTCCTGTGGAAATGAAATCTTTTCCTGGAATAAAAATATCCTTGGTCATGATCTAAGTAATGGTACCTACATAACTACACAAAATTTGGTTAAAATCGGTCCAGTACTATTGTGTTAAACGGTATCATACAAACATACACATTTTTTAATAAG
The DNA here is from genome assembly GCA_905231865.2 of Boloria selene. Classification (NCBI taxonomy): domain Eukaryota; kingdom Metazoa; phylum Arthropoda; class Insecta; order Lepidoptera; family Nymphalidae; genus Boloria; species Boloria selene. Next base: position 4,858,372 of record HG993147.1, read on the forward strand.
TAGTATTGTTTTGGGGTTATACAGATTTTTAAGTTATTATTTTATGATATATTTAGATGTACAGTATAATATTATGACAATAATACTAATATGATAATCATTGTAAAATGCCCATTTAGGTTTTCTGATCTTGTGTGTCGAGTGTTGAAGAAATTGGCGAAAAAAAGCGTTTTGTGGATAAATGCGTCATTACTTTTATGATGTTTGAAAAGATACTCTGGCTCTACAAAATAATAAGAATAGTGTGCCGTTACACCAAATTTTACTGACCTACCTGACCTACTTCTTAAATACACACGTAATGCAAGTAGATAGATATCGTTGGACTTCACTTTCACTATTCTTTACGCTCCAACTATAATATTATTTCAGTCTGTATAATGTTTATTAAATACTAGCATTTCCCGCGGCTTCGTTCGCGTTCTAAAGAAAAAGAGAAAGATGAAACCATTTTTTTTGAGTCGCGCGGTATGATACTTCGGAGAACTAACACCCGCCCTTCCCGTTTTCGCAACATTTTTCATTACTGATCCGCTCCTATTGGTCGTAGCGTAATTTAATATAGCCTATAGCCTTCCTCGATAAGCGGACTATCCAATACAAAAAGAATTTTTCAATTCGGGCCAGTAGTTTCTGAGATTAGCGCGTTCAACCAAACAAACAAACTCTTCTCTTCATTCTTCTCTTTATAATATTAGCATAGTATAGATAATATCTACCTAGTATAAATAGCTGATACATCATACATGCTTATTTCACTATTTTATAATCTGTTTGGAAAGAGAAAATTAGTTCATTGCTGGGCCTGTGTTTTATATGGCGTTGGTTAGACGTGCTGATTAGTTATTGTGTATACAGCGTATGTGTTGTGTACCCTGCGTAAAATGAGTTTAACAGCCTTATTGGCCGTTGTCCTAATGATTAGCAGGGGTAGCTAACCACTAGGGCATTAACCAACGGTATCCCCGATGGTTAGACCTAACTATAACTGTATCGGGCGGTCTTAACTTAATGGATTTTCTGACATAAAATTCTTTAGTTGTAGTAGGCCATTGTGTTGCTGGCCGAGTTACAAAGAGCCAGAGCTAGCAAATATAGCTATGCCTATCGTCTTGTCCCATCGGCCTCTTCTAAGTTTTAGAGTACTTGGAATAAAGAAATTGTGTACTTTGTCTCATGCGTTGTTGGCTCGTTTCACTGAGGTTAACTACCGTGGGCGAAATTGGTCGGGAGGACAATAATCTCGCAATTCACAAAGAGCACGTGTAAAAGGACAAGCAATACGTCTCAACGTTTAAAATAGCTTGATCTTGACGTTGCCGGAACTCCGTGCGATCTGCGAGCCAACATATATTATATGACGGTCGATGACCAATGACCCAGTTTCCGTCCGAGATATAAAATTTGTCTTTGAGATCATCGGTAGCCCAATGACCCAGATGTAATATTTTATATTGATTATAATATAGATTATAGGTTCATCGCGTTGTGATTCAGGATGACAGTGAAAGATTTTTGTTTGCAATATGCAAACGCAAAAAAAAAGGTTTTTTATTTTACATTTCGGAGGGCGGTCGCTATTGGCTATACCTACATCAGTACATACAGTTTTCTTAAATCTAAATTCTATACATAGAATTTAGATTTAAGAAAAACATCGAAATAACAGTAGTAACGGTTGTTTATTTTGATGTTTTTCCGCTTGTACATTTTAAAGAGTAAAGAAGTAAGTACTTTTTCCTTTTTTTCACCATCAAAAAGGAGATTTGAGAAGGTCGCAAGGAGGTAGGTACATTTAATATGTATGTAGTTAATTTATATGACCGATGACGGTAAATAAAACTCGATTTAATTGTAACATTTTATTAGGAGGCGAAACGAGTAATAAGTTCAGGATAAATTTAAATACAAATTAATGTGTCACATCTTTTAAATTGTCAATTTATCTATTAAATTACAATAGTTATTATAGGGTATTTTATAATTACAGTAACATGAACAAGAATACATTTACCTGATAATATTTATTACATCACACCAAAACAGACTCGCGCCAACAGTTATAATATATAGCAGGTGCCGAAGTGTTGATATCTCCCATTTTAATATTTGTGTTAAATATTCTTTATAGAATTTATATATTACATACAATAATATATTTAAATATATATGTAGCATTTTAAAGAAAAATTGATACTAAATTATTACAGCTTTATATATAATTGATTTTTTGTATATAGATATTTTTTTTATTTATATCCAGATTTATTCAAATTATCTGGCGAATAGCAGTTGTATGGGCACCTTCGATAGCTGCTACGAGTCTCCCCGTTTCCGTATAGCAACACTCGATAAATATTTTTATAGCTATCGATATCAATTAACAATAAATATGCAATCTGAACTATTTAGCCAATTATTTAAGAAGGACGAAGTTTGACTTCCTGAGCGTAGATCGCCAATATATCAAGAAGTAGGTGAATAGACAGTTGTATCTAAATCGAATGCAGTAGCATCATAACCGCACTACCGAGTACAACACATCAAACGCGACACCCTCGTAACACCGATGATTTTTGCTCAAATACTTATATTTAAGAAACATTTGAAGATAGAACAATTATTAATTTATGAACTTACATACAACTAACATTAGATCTAGGTATTGTCTTTTGTATGTCTGAAAGTACATCGGGGTCCATATCGTTGACCACTAAAATGGCTATATAAGAACAACATAATTACAATATTACTGCAACACCAATACGATTAATATGAAACGTGACAATGTTTATTCCATAAGTGCATGGATTGAATATGAAGTAAATACTTATATCTAACGAGTCTAATATAATAAGAGGCCACACCATTACAGGAATGATCTTGCATAGGTTACGCCAATAAATAAATTGTTTAAAAATGACTAAGTAAAAATAACATATTCATATTATGGAATAGAATATTGTACCTACAATTCATACAACATAAATACGTTAGAACCTAAAGAAAAGTAAATGTGCGGCAAAGGTCGCTGCACCACTGCATGATATCTAATATTATCACAATGACTTTATATTATGTTATAATTATTACTATGCCAATAATACATCAAACATCAAAACGCCACAAATATCTGGCAAGACTCAACAACTTACATATCGCTCCGTGCTTGTATAACATACATAATATTACATACGATTTTCATTTACAGCCCGCTTTAAATAGAGAGGCTATTTAAATTTAATATTTTTTATTTTAATAAAAACAATGGTAAAAAAACAATAATATAATAAAAAAATATAAATGTATCGTTAAATAAAATTTATTTACTGTCAGGTCTCTGCCTATATAAAGCGAACTGTATATAAAAAAATACACACATATCTATAAAATCTAACCTCATAAAACCTACGTTCAGACATTTCTAGTAATAATGTCACGCGTATCGGAGGGTAACGAGACTGCTAATAAAGAAAACTACTTCAGTACTTATAAAACAATATAAGGAAGATGGAATACTTTTTAAGCATCATTAACGTACTAAGAATAACTGGGCCTAAGAGTGACAAACATACATTAGTGAAAAATGCGATCGAGCCTGCGATCCTTGTAGTCACCACCAAGTACTGTAGAATTGACTTACCAAATACGTATACGTACGAAACTAAATACTAACTAAAAATTTAAAATTAATATAAGATAATTAACATTCAACTTCATGTCACGTCTATGATCCATTGTTCCAAGAAAAAAAAAACTTAAATTAAAAATTAATAAAGATAATGTAAAAGTAAATTCTAACTATATATTCTCCATAGACTCAATAGAGCATTGGTGTTTTAGTCATAGATTGAACAATTGGAAATTTTATAAAGGTTTTTATATGAATCTGCCGCAAAAGAATTGGAAGACCTGATAAACTATCGAAATTTACTTGTAAAGGGGTAAAATCTTCTTGTAACTACGACATTGAGCTTTTGACACAGGTATAAAGTTGAATTAAACGATCTAATATAATACTGTGACATGATGTAACAATATTTGGTTACTTGCAACACTACACATTTAAACCACATACGAATAGAAAATAATGACTAATACTGATTAATTAATCTTTGTAGAGAATATATGCAGAATAAAATTATAGAATACATACTTTTTGGCATAATATTGCATATAAACTCATTTAATTAGGCCTTATTTAGGTTAAGGTGATATTAGAAAACGAAAGTTACATCGTATGTGGTTAAATTATAGTTGAATATTGTCAGCTCCAATTTTAAGATATACATATTTTAAAATATATAAAGCCTTAAATTTAGTAAATAATAAAGAAAATAAATTATGAAACGATACAATTATACTATTGATTAGAAATCATCAAAAATGGAAAACATTTAATCTATGACAAATAAATCAGAGCTGCCAATGTACTAATGTGTAGGTGTTGCCATAATGTTAAGTGTTTACATGTTGGGTAGCGGCACGTTGACTTGCACGTAGCTGATGGGGAAGTAACCGGTCTTACCGTTCACGGAGCCTTCGAACCAATTGTCGTCGACTTTGTTGATCAGCGTGATAACGTCGTTTTCCTTTAGGAAATAAAAAATATAATTTAATAAGTATAGAGGCGGTGGCTTCGATAACCGTGTTAAGCGGATTTAAATCCCTCTGGTCTCGCACCTCTGATATTTTCATGTGCGAATCATTTCTAACAATATTAAGATCCCACTTGTCTTACCTATGTAGAAAAACATTACGAGGAAACCTGCATTACTACTCGTATTGTAGGGAAGCCCGTTCTTAGCAGTGGGACGGTAAAAAGAGCTGATGATAAAATGAGTATTAAATATTTAAGTAACATAATGAAGTCAAGTCACCAGACTGCATTTTTTTACTATTTGGATTAATAACAGCCTCTTGGTTTCAGGGGCCCAGAAGAGGAACAATAATCTAATATTGACGACATTTAATAACCAGATAGAGCATGACTTAGGGATACATGAGCTAAGTAGCTCTAGTAGATTTATCTTGTATAAAATATCATCCAAACAATTTCACATTTTATAGTAGTTCGATAAGGATATTAAATAGAAATTGAAAAGACAATTCACCTTGAATCCCAATTCTCCCTGGTTTTCTGGGTCGAAGTCATATAGCGCAGTGCAGCACGGTCCCTTGGCGGGCGCCACCGGCGTCCGGGCGGGGGACTTCACGGGCGACGGCAGCGGCGACGCTGTGTTGCCAGGTCGTGTCAGAGTGTTAGCTTTTGCAAATCTAGCACACCTACACCCTACACTTAACCACTACAAGGCACTATGAATAAATGGATGTTTAAATTTTGTCGTTAACATTCACTGATCATAAAACAATAAAAAAATCCAGAAAAGCATTACAAGTGATTTAAAAGATCAGTGGATACTAATACAACAAAAATAACTATGATGTTCACTAAACAATGGCGTCATTCGCTACAAAATTGAAAGCAGCACATCACATCCTATAAAGCGTAGCTGTAGGATAATCACGCTTTAATAACTGAGTATTACTTTTCGCTTTAATTAACTTTTGTCGCTTACAAATGAAAATATGATGAGTTTCTATGACACAATAAAGCTTGATTCAAACGTCACGTCATGCTCCTTATTAACATATACATCACACAGTTAATAGATGATACATGCCTAGATGAGATGGGATAACCGTTGATAGCTACCGAGTAAGCACGAGATAGCAATAACAACTAAGAAGTACATTAAACAGAAGTAAATGAAGATTTGTTTTGTAAATAATGTTTTATTGCTTTTAATTCCTAATAAGTGATGACTAAACATTATTATTATTTAACGTCCTGCGTACTCTTAGCACTACATTTTACTACGATAGCGCTAAATAATATATTTGAATGTTTTGATTGAGTGATTACTAACACAATGTCATGTTTAGTTTATAAAGTAAAAGTAGCAGATCAAATATACGTAGTGTTAAGTGTTTGATCAGGGTAGTGTAAATTAGGAGTTATTACGAACGGTATTAAAGATAATATATGGTAGACTATATAGGTATCTTATGGAATAAAAAATATTGTACAATTAATAAATAAAACGTCTATTTATATTTGTAATAAGTGAAGCGTTTTGTAAATTAGTAGGGATTCGTTGTTACTGGGGCTTAAATCATTTTGTATAAAAGGCTATTAATACCTTGTACTTAGATACAAAAGGGACGAAAGCTTATGAAACGAAGAAAATATAAGTTTGCTATTCATGTTTACTTGATGAATTGAATAATACGATTAATTTTATTATGAATGGAATTTTAATATTATATTTTAAGTTGTTCACGGTCGGAATATCAAAAATACTTCAATATAAATTAAATTCTTAAACGGTGAAGATTCTGAAAATATATTTGAGAGGGTAGAGTTATAATATGATATAATAAACCTTAATAATGTTTGTATGTGTGTTTGTGTGTTACCGTCTATGTGTGTTTATGTGTTACCGTCGATGTGTGTTTGTGTTACCGTCGATGTGTTTGTGTGTTACCGTCGATGTGTGTTTGTGTTACCGTCGATGTGTTTATGTGTTACCGTCGATGTGTGTTTGTGTGTTACCGTCGATGTGTGTTTGTGTGTTACCGTTGTTAGAGCGCTGCGTGTTGGCGCCGGGGAAGAGCTCGAGGTTGCCGGGCGGCTTGTGCTCGGGCGAGCTCGCGCGAGACCCTCCTTCTCCACGACGCAAACGAAAACACCCAGCCTCTATACTATCTCTTATCACGAGTGCACAACACTTATCACATACCCTTATTTGAGTACAATATTATTTAAAATCAGCTCAGTAATTATTGATCTATTTCCAAAAATAACCCTACGTTTATCGTTCGGCACGTCGGAAATTCCATTATAATAATTACAAATCATCAAACTTCTTCTTCTTGAAACCTTTGTATATAATTGTGCGATAATATTGTAATAGGTAAATCAGCTATTATCGTTATTCATATATAACCCTATTGTCTCGAACGCTTGTAAGTCTTCGTTGGTGTATTTTCATTACGTATAACATAATTCATACGTAATTGCAACAACCAAGTTACTTATTCAATTTGCGATTAAAATTCATATAAACGCACAGAAATTGTGTAATTTTTGTTTCCAAACTACACATTTAACATTGAAAAGAAGAAATATAATACTGAAATATCTACTCGTTTAAAGGGAAACGAAAGACACATTTATAGAGTACTAAAATAAGTACAAATAAAGTAATACTTAAGACACTCCCTACATTATGCAATAGTGAAACAAAACTATATGCAAAATCTTTATATTACGAACAAATCTGAATTCTAAAGATTCTTTGCATATAATTTCATTAATTAAATCTTACGTCTAGTAGAAGGTATGAGGATAGGTAAGGAAAGGTTTGGGGTGATATCTGAAACAAAATCTGTACATGTTTGGACCCCGTTGTTGTATTTAATAGTTATAAGAAGCCAACATAATTAACTAAATTAATAACTCAGGGTTAGAAGAAGAAACAAATTATAACAATCTGCGAAGTGTTGTGATTGCTACGATTTAATTACATGTTCTAATATTAACAGTGTTGGTTTGTACGTAATATGGATATTAGATACATATAAAATAGTAGCGTCTGTCTGTAATATGCAAATCGACCTATTCAACACATTAGGTGTTACAACTTTTAATTTAAGCTATAACAATCTATTGTTGGAATTTGGAGTATAGTTTTGCTCGGACAAACGTTTGAAAATGCAGTTAGTTACTATACGGAAAATAGTCGATAAAATTTTGTTACTATGCTCATTATGACTTAATTAGCCAAATCGACACTTATGATATCCCGGATAACGTAAGTGTTCTTCGAAAAGTTGTTCAAAGGGTTAAAGCTGTAACGGCTGGCCACAAAAGTAGCTATCAGTTTTCTTTCATAATGCTTTATATTTGTAGTGAGTGTAAAATAAACGGAAAAAAGTCCCATAAGATAGAAAATGAAAATTCTTTAAAATGTGAAAGATATAGATAAATAAAGAAAAAGACGCTATTTTATGAGTTAATTCGCTTGTATTAGTATCTAATACTATAGAAATATAATATTCTCTAAATTTTTGTCGCAATATATGTTATAGATGCAATGAATTTTGGATTAAATTTTTCCATCACCAAGGGAAAATGAGACAGTGCGTGAGCAGTGAATGGTGCTGATGGCTACATAAAATAATGATAATCAATTTTATTTTTGACCGACTTAGACGGTTTTTTGTGTTACTTTATGTTTTCGCCAATTTGTAACTAGTTCAATTTGTATGAAAATGAATTTAACTTCTTTATTAAAAAATGGTGGTCTGATATAGCTATATTTAAAAATTAAAATTTAAAGTGGGTATACTTTTTAAGTAAAAAAAAACTTATGGTATACAATGTAATCACATGAACTACCACCATTGCCATGAAAACTTAATACCACATCAATACAAAAATACCGTGCATTTCCCCATTAACTGATCCCATCTTCCACCAACCCAAGTCAATCATAACAATAAAAAACCCAAAACACTAAAAAATAACCCAGCAAAAGAAACATCAATCACCTGTCCAGGGGTCTCTCCCTATTTGCCTCGGTTTGGGTCGAGGGTGGGCGTTGAGGGTTACCGGGGGGGAGTCCCAGGCGCGGAGAGGGTCCGAGGAGGGGATGTCTCTCAAGGAGGATGTGGGGGGGAGGCGGGGCCTTGAGAGGCTGTGAGAGGAGCCGTATCGCCTACCATGGTTCAAGTCGTGGATGCCCTCGATGTGCAGGTCGGCTAGGGATTTCGGAACAAACTCCAGTTTTGGACGACTGACGGCTTCTTCTTTCCTGTTTTGATGTTTGAGTTTTATATTAATATATTAATTATTGTACGTGAAACGGGATATTAATTGTTCTATTTACCTGTAAACGTCACAGGCAAAAGAGCCGAAATAACGGGAACACCAATCTAATAATAAACTAAAAGGTAAATATCCCATTTCACACCATAAAGTTAGTTATCCTTAAAATTTTCTTTATATAAATTGAAAAAGCCAACATTTCTTTAACCTACACATTAAATATATACTAAACACATTATAACTTATATTTTAATACGTATACATTAAAACTTACTTCTCCATTAGCGTAGAAACGAGTCCCTTGAGGATCTCCGTACATTGCTGGTGGTACTCCAGAAGGCCCTCCGCGAAGAATGATAATTGCGCTACTTGCTCTACCTATATTGTTGTTTTGTTACAATAAAATTTAAAACTTTTTAATGACTTATTTTTATATAATTTTATTTTATTTTGTAACAAAGAACATAGATGTAAAATAACATAATATATTTGTATTATATATAGTTAGTTTATATAATATCACTTACATCATTATCAAGAAGATTGAACATGCCAATCTGAGCTAAAGTTAAAGATTCAGCGAACTTCTCTTCCGCCTGACGAATCTCGTCGTCTGGAATATGAGAGCCTGATGTATTCACGTTATACACAATCATATCAAATAAAAATACACAAAAACAAAACAAACCATGAAATAAAATAAATAGAAAAAAATAAAGAAAATAAAAATAAAAACACAATACAGACCAAACGGTGGAAATAAAGTGAGGCGATTGAATGCAGTGAGCATCGCAGGAACGTTGCAGTGACGGGACATCATGTAAGAAACAAGCTTATATTATAAAAATTGATATATAATTTCTCAATAATATTTTTTATGTTTTATTGAAAACAATATTTCAGTGTCAAGTTTACATTTTCACTTTGACAAAATAAGTACTAGAATTTTTGGAAGCAGCGGATTATTTTGATTTTTAAACTTTATTTTTTAATAATATCTAGCTTTATATTAAATAAAACATAAAACATAACAATCTACAACAACAGTATTGTTTATTTACGTTTAGCGTTTTTAAATCCACACTAAACATACCATGTCTCGGAGATCCATGGCTTGGGCTCATATAAGGGCCTTTAAGAATGCCTGGATGTTTGCAAAACAAATGGGAAATAAAATATTGAATAAAAAAATAAACAAAGTTAAAACAATTAACAAACAATAAATCCGTACATAAAATCAGTTAATTACCTTTTGCCTGTCTTCGTCGTTTGCAATCAAAATCGAGCCTACGTCCCTGTAATTTCTTTCGGTGGTGCTGAAACAATAAAAACTCTTAGAAATTGCTTGAAATTAAAATTAAATAGGGTATAACTGAAACAACTCTAAATATACATTTTGAAATATATTACTAGAAAATGTTTTTTTTTTCATTCGCTTGCTTAAAATAATAATACATATATGTAATTTAGAGATAAAGAAATATTTATTTACCATAACTTCTTTGAGATCTTTGGTCTGCAAATGGTGGAGTGGTTCCAGGAAGCTCTGCTTAATGTTGTCATCCAAAGAATATTTCACATCTGCCATTTGTTTCAACGCTTCACCCATCTCGATTAGACATTGTGCTGTATAAACGAATAACAAGTAGTTCAAAATAACTGAATAAACTTTTCTGTATAATATAAGAGAAACAAAGGCTTATTTGCCTTACTGTAATAACACAAGTTGAAAATAGATTTATTTACTTATTGTTTAGTATAAGGTTTGGTAAATATTGGCTTAGGGATCGACCTGAATATTAGAAATCAGAATATGGAATTAATTTCCAGAAATACGTACAGAAAATGGAATCTTCTCCAAGTTTTTTTCCATAATGCAGCATGCAGTCACCCAACACGCCGTCAGGTTGGGGATAAGTATTGCTTTTTGCTTGACCACTTAGTTTACTAATGCCTTTTACGGCAGCCATTTTTGCCCGCGCTGTAGGGTTAGGTTGAAGAAATTCTTTCGTCTTTGTTTGTAACTCTTCAACGAGCTCGCATGTTACGTCTGTTTTCTGATAAAAAATTATTTCATAATGAGATGTTACAAAATTAAAATAGATGTACATGATTTATTTACGTAAAAATTAAGAAAAGATCTGCATGTGAACATCGTAAAATAAGTCTTCATTGTCATCAAATACATATTGACAATATGTTCTTTATTATAGTTAATATTTTTTTAGAAAAAATAATATTACTTTTTGTAAATTGCTATTAACTTTTATAGACAAACCTAAACTGAAATAATTTTAAGTCCAATAAAAATTTGAAACAAAAATGTTTCTACGAAATCTATTTAAAGAAATTGAAGTTCTTTGAAATATTTCAAGTGTAAAATTTAATTATTGGAAGAAGATCGAAATCCGTAATCTTGATAATTAAATAGTTAAAACTTTTTATCGACACGTCCACAATATGAAGCTATGGCTATACCGATGACAAAGATTCTATTTATACCATAAACATAATAGGCCATTGAAAAGAATCGATCTTACTTAAAAAAATTGAAGAATAGGGGCTTCTGTGCCAACCGCATTGCGGGCGCCGCTAAGATTTTAAGCACTTATTCAATTACTTCTTATGCGATAAGTTTCACTTAGCACTCTTTGCAAAACTATTTATTCAGTATTGTACGAGTATTTAGTTTATAAAACTTTTTGTGTATATTTGAATAGTTCTTTAAAGCAGTGAAATTTTTACAGGTACTTAATGGTAAATTGGTTGTACGTATGAAGCACACTAAATTTATTTTAGATATTTATATTTTTACTAGGTATTAAAAGTTTATGTAGAGATTATTCGGAATCGAATATTTCATTCGACATTACAACAATAAATGTTTTTAAATACATGCAAATGAGATTCTTATTATGTTTCCAAGTTATCCAAGACAACATTTTACTGAGAAGAGAATATAATTATATATAATTCGTTTTCAGAAATTTATGTATAATTGTATTGACAACTTACTCTTTCCATTTCCACGAAGTCCAGATCAAGTTTTGTGCCCTCGGCACCGCCCATTTTTTCAGTGACATACTGTAATACAAAAAATATTATTTACTTATTTTATTTATTGCCTTAAAGTGAGAAATAAACTCCCCCATTTTGATGTAGACAGTCATTAATTGATACGTTTGCAAATGTAAATATTTTTATAAGAAATGAATGTTCACTTCCTCTGAATACAATATGCAATTTTAAAATACATTTTAACACAAAATCCTTTGTGCATTAAAAGCATTCGAAAGCAATATTACGCAGAAAAGGGTGAATTATTATATATCGGTACCCTCACTTGAGCACAAAAGCGCAGGTCGGAAAATAGCCTTGACCGAATTCAGCTCAAACTTGCACCTATAAGAGATTAAAACTGCACCGCAATGCACTGCAGCTTGAATGCTTCCAATTAGTATTGCCATTTCAATATTGGAATTCAAAATACGTATTCCTAATTACAAGGTTTTTACGATAAACTGACAATGATCTGAGAAAAGTCGGTAATAATATGGTGAATAAAGTACAAAATAGTATTTACATTTACTTTTTAATTTCTTAAAATGTTTACTTGTATATTCTCTATGATCTTACTTATACTAAACAAGTTTATTTCATTGATTTCAAACAGCCTATTATTTTATAGAAGATGCGGGTTACAAAGGCCGGTATAATTGGGGCACATCGTCTATGTAGGACGCGGCGGCGCTATGGGTCACGGTCGCCTTTCATCCCTACGAAGGACTCTGATTTAATGACATTGATGGTATTGATCACGTACAGACTCAGGAAATTATACAACGAAATTCTTGACATCCAGAGAAATGTTGTGTAGAAGTTGCTTAAATTGTAAGTTAAATGTAGAGAATGGAGACCTTTTATTCTAATTTAAATTCATAGACCTAGTTCGTGTTATTTTATTTTCGTGCATTCTGTTTCAGTGTTTTCTCTGGCACGAGAAATATTGTGATACTCGTAATATCAGCGGTCGTAGTTTGTTAAATAAAACGTTGTTTCAAAGAGGGCAATAGCGGTATGTGCTCTTAAAGTTATAAAGCGTTCATGTCACTATAATGGCTCCCGAGGGGACAGCGCAGTGAGTCGCATCATTATTGAACTATCAATCACGTTGCGATCCACCTGAGACATATTTAAATGTGGTCATGAGGCAAGGAAATGAGCTCACCAATCAAAATAGTGTTATTGCAAAAAAATAGTTTCATTTTCAATAAACAATTTTGTCAAGAAAATTGTTGCTTACAATTTTTTGTGCAAAATATAAAAAAAAATTAGCTAAAAACCAAAGTAAAAGAAATAACACTAAGTAAATTTTAAATACTCTTTTATAGTTAGTTGTTATAGCATAAGTAAAAATACACATTTCATGAAAATGTTCATGAAATACATCCTGCTGATAGAATGACGGATCATTCATCATTCTCCGTGCAATCATTCCATAGTCCACATTCAACAACTCTGGGTGGCGAACTGAACATGTCTTTCAAAAACTTGCGAGATTCTCTCATATATGCGAAAATTTGTTTTTATTTCATTCATCACATAGTATACTTCAAGTGGATATATTTTACTACATCAACACTTTTATATAGCTTTAGCTTATATATATATATATAGATTTAGCACAGGTAAAGCCGCGGGATCTGCTAGTTATGCATATAAACCTTCCTCTTGAATCACTCTATCTATTAAAAAAAACCGCATCAAAATCCGTTGCGTAGTTTTAAAGATTTAAGCGCACATAGGGATATAGGGATATAGGGACAGAAAAGGCGACTTTGTTTTATACTATGTAGTGATAATTAAAAAGTTATATACTTTATTTTAAAAAAATAATAAAAGTTAACCCATTTTATTTCTTAGTTATTCATTCGTTTAAATGAATTTGAAACATGAATAGTAGGTATTTTTTGTTATACCTACATACTATGTATGAATTTGAAGTGACGAAAAAATTACTGAGAAATGCGAATAAAGATTTGTGGCTTCGTTGAAGCGGGGGTCGCTTTTATATTACACAATCTTCGGCATAAGAACCTGTTGAAGTTGTAGTATAGACGACAATGTAAAAATTGAAAAGTAAAATTGAAAAGAGAAATTTATATAAAGAAACATTTTATGGAATAAGCACCAAAGAAATATCATTTTTAATTATGGTCTATAATAGACCCTGGGAAATACATTGGTTATATGTCCGACTTATACACACAGCCCAAGTAGCTTAAACTGAAAGCTGAAATTGTGTAACGTAGAGTAACGCAGAGTAATAATAGATGGTTTTTGAAAATTAAAACCCAAAGGGGATAAAATTCAAATGTGTGCGTATGTGTATGAGTAGGGAATAAGCGTATGCGAGGTTTCATAGAACATGATTTGTGCTTTGTGTCTCTAGAAAAAGTAGAATACTTATAGGTATTGCTAACTATCAGGTTTCTCAATTAAAATACTTGAGTATTTTTAGCAAAAAACAATTATTATCTTAAACTTATTAATTTTACAAAACTATATTATATAAAATTAAAAAATAATTACACCCCTAACATCAAAATTATAACTTACTAGCCTTTTCCGCGGCGTCGCACGCGTTCTAAACACAAACCAAATTCTTTCCGAACTGCCGTATGATACAACGAAGAGCTAAGAGCTATTGCAACATATTTCATTGATGCTCCGCTCCTAAAGGTCGTAACATGATAAACTATCCAACACAAACATAGTTTTTCAAATCGAACTCGTACCTACTTCCTGAGATTAGCGCGTTCAAATAAACAAACAAACGAACAAACTCTTCAGCTTTATAATATTACTAGCCTTTCCCGCGGCTCCGCTCGGGTTCTAAAGGCTGAAAATCAAATGAAATATTTTTCTCCCGTTTTTGCAACATTTTTCATCTATGCCCCGCTCCTATTGGTCGTAGCGTGATAGCCTATAGCCTTCCTCGATAAACGGACTATCCAACAAAAAAGATCTTTTAAATTCGGACCAGTAGTTCCTGAGATTAGCGCGTTCAACCAAACAAACAAAAAAACAAACAAACAACAAACTCTTCGTCTTTATAATATTAGTACAGATTACTATAGGTTTATTATCCTATAAGGATTATTAAAGTGCATGTCAGTCTTAAGAGGTATTATTCACTAAATCCTACATACTATTAAGTCTGAAGTATGTATCCTTTACCTAAAAGAAAGCTTCACTTATACCTTCACGATATAACTATTACACATCGCATAATTATTATAAAAATGATGTTACCTGGTTAGCTTTGTTGATTTGTTTTTTGAGACCAGCGAAGGCCATGATTATGTCGTTTGTCTGATACTATGTAGTCAATCTGAAAAAAATACAAAACTTGAGTATTGAAATAATTATCATATAAATAGACTTTCATCGTAATATATCTTCAATGTGACTGAAAGTATCAAATCTATTGTCTCAATGAAAGTACCACTGTAGTTACTAAAGGATTTAATTAGTTTTTGAATCTTTTAAGTTACGTTTTCACGTTTAGATGCGTTTTAACGGTTTTGTAGGTATATATTTACTACAAATGCGGTTACTAGAAATAATGATTATTTCAATAAGATTACCTAAAACATTTATGTACAGTTTTGTCAAGAAACGTTTTAATATTAATAGTTAAAATCACTACAATTTCTTGTAATTTCAACATTTATTTCTAAACATAATTCTATTCTGGAGATAGAAAACTCTTTATTATGGGTTATATTATATTCGATTCTTTGTATGTTGATTGTTATTAAAAAGGGGGGTCATGAAATCTATCAATAATCAATAATAGGTATATGAAGTTTTAAATTAATACAATGCTAAAGTACAAAAACCAACATCAAAAATGAATAAGTACAAATGGATATTGGAGCAAAAAGAGCAATAGTGAAACTTAAAAAATTATAGCGATGATAATATTTACACGCTCGATATCGCTCGGTGGACTAACTTCTAGAATAGCAGAGCGTAGAAGAGTTTGTTATTGGCAGCGAGCCATGCGGGTGGATCGATACGCGAGAAGTAAGTAAGCATTATGTAATGTCGGTTCAACAATAACGTTAGTGCACTGACGTGTCAAAGGTTTAATGTCATATGAAATAATATTGTCGCCCTAGAGAACCAGAGTAGGAAATAATATTCGTAAGTCAATATAACTCGTCTTTTTGATGGACGATAATATCTATACATTTAAAAATAATTCAAGTCCGTCAAATCTGCACATTAAATATTTTCTTAAAATTTTGAATTTTAATTTAAAATTGAAATCGTCATTATTATATTCACAGAGGCTGAAACCATAGCTTTAGAATTTTTGTATGTTTGTGATCACATCACGAGAAAACCCCGATGGTTTTCTTTTTGATGAAATTTGGTATGATGACAACTAGAAATAAATGTTAGCAAAGGTATTAGAATACTACATTGTAAATATTTTCGCATTACGCGAATAGTTATTTAAAATATATTAATGTAAGCTCTATTAACCATACCCATTTGCCACTTTATTAAGTTAAGTAAGCTCGCATGGTTTTGCATGGGGTTGATAATTTTCGCACACAGACAATTGAACGGTTTACATGGTATTGTGAACTTTTTACTATATTGTATCCCTAAGCCTTGAATAATTAGTAAGAGTTAAGTAAAAACACAGACGATAGATGATTACTTTTGTTAAAGGTCGATTGCCTGCCCATTGAAGCAATAAAGTATATTATGTTACATAACATCAGACACTCAATATTTATTAATTGATATATGTAGTATGTACATATTTTGTCAGATATATCATTGCAATCATTTTGGTGCAAGAAAATAACAATGAAAATGTGTCTAATTTCTTCTTACTTGATAATTAAATGAAAAAAGATGATGGTGAATTATTACTAAGTAATAAAATAAAAATAAAAATGGCAAATATTTACTCTTACAGTTATATTTTAGCGTGACCTCTTTTTTAACACTCCTTGTTCTAAATTTGGTGGAAAGCCAAGACTACGTTGCCTCGACTTATTCCACAAGGGATGTCGCCAGAATCAACAACTTTAAAGTCAAGATTTATGTTATTCAAAGTACTGCTACTCAAATTTGCTTCCTTTAAAGGAGAAATTTTACAATTAATTAAGATGAAATTTAATTTATAAAGTCTAAGTGTGCGTAGCGTCCCGGTCATTTGTTAATTATTAGAGTTGATATTAAAAATATTTATATAATTGAATTGTAACTGCGGGATATAAAAATCTAAAGGTCTTACACGGACAGCTAACTCCCATATCCCATCAAACAAAATATGAATTATTTAACAATGTAAAAATAACTTTAAAATGAATAGATTAATAAACATTAAATTATACTGAAATATTTCACTTTTGCCTTTTCAAGTTACACTTAAACTCAATTGTAGATAAATAAAAGTAAAATATTATTTAATGCATGTATTAAAATCATTATATTTTACTTTAATAACGACAAACTTAATGTAAAACATATTAAACTATTTAAAAGTGACCCTAAAACATCTACTCTAAAGGTTAAATTAGAATGCCTTAAAAACTTAAGTAGCACTTCAACGTCTAAAATATAACTATGTTGACCGTCGCTCTCATATCTCTACTCTAATAATAATCTCTCAAATTGAGTTCAAAACGTAATTGACTCTCCGCTTTAATGGTTCTAAATATGGCGCCGCATTAACGTAATATCTGAATATAATCTGTATAATATAAGTACGTTGTCATATCTATTGAAATCACTCATTGTCTGAAATATTTCTATAGACACTTTTATTATAAAAGTTTACATTTCAATTATAGGATTACTTCTCAGATTAGAAAGCAAATGACAAAGGTAAATGCGAATTCTAAGTGTTACATGAAATAGCTAAAATTAATTTTATTAACAAACAATGATAGGCTTTTGACTAAAGCATAATGTTTCTGTAATAAGCAAATGATTCTACTTAATTGTTCGCAAGAGTAGCGTACCTTTTATTATAATCTTCTTTCGTCACAATACACTGACAGTATTAGGGAGTTCAAATTATTCTGTGCTACGACAACGTAGCGGACCGCGTAGGTCGTAGCGTGGGAGCGACTGAGGCGGTCGTAGCGACATGCAACGGCGCGCGCAGCCTCGCCCCCTCACTATATGGAACCGATATCAATCCACAATTCTATTTCGAATATTTTACCTAGATTTCATTTTAAAATGTGCCAAAATAAAGATCATAATTACACGGTCTTGGCATTATGGCTAGTTACAGTAACAATATTTTTGAATTATTTGAGGTTGAAAATATTCTTTAATACAAATATATAAGACAATTTTTCAGATTCAATTAAAATAAGCGCGTAGTTATTAATAATTAATTAGCAAATATAAATTATCAACGTTCGTAGATTCAAAATTGCACAACAAGCTCAAGCTCTCTCCCTATCCCAAAGTTTGTCGCCGCGATAAATAAGTTCTTATTACATTCGTTTTACTTAACACTCAACTTTTCATTCCGAGTTGGAAGATAAGTTTAAATTAAAAGCAATAAATTTAATCAAAGTAAATATTTCGACTATTCTATATTCTGCATCATTTTGAATGTCACTTAATAATTTAAATAAAAATATATTTTTACCTCAATAAAGCAGGTTACGAAGGTTCGTAACTGTACCTTCTTAGTTATATATAGGTAAATATAGCATGTCCGGCCGAAATTAGGAATAGAATGATTCATAGGAGCACATTAAGGACAAGATCTTAATGTTTAATAGAAACACATACCACATAAAATAATGGTTAAAAAACTACTACTTTAGTCGCACTAGTACTATTTTAGTCACACGCATTCTGAGCCATAACAGGCTTTAGAAATTTTGTGTACAGTACACATATTTACACAAGTAAACCACGTGACACGTAAAGCCTCTGTACCAATTAGTTGTTCAAACTAGCAGATTGAGCTTTCTATACGAAGGACAAATATTAATAGCTGGTGCCACTCTTGCTGTTTGTCAAGTTATTAATTTAATGCTGCGGGCGATGACATTTTTATGAGATAAAAATTCATTTAATTTTTATATAATCCTAAACAATTCATAATGTATGCACATAATGTGTCAGCGATAAGTCTATTACGTAAAATCACACTATATTTAAGTATAATATAAAGTTATAGAAAACGTAGAAATGGATCGCTTAATTACTTAGAACACAAAATATTGAAGTGACCCTTGTATATATATGGTCTAAGAGCGCGACGAATCGCTCTACGTTAGTTGCTAGAGCTGACTATCGTTGATTTATTTCATAAAAACGCCTGATAAAGGAATTGAAAATTGACATCTCAGAGAGAGTTATACTCACTACTGTTTCCTTGTTAATAGACTTAAAAAACGTAATATCAATTAGGTTTTACAATGTACAGAATGCCTTGTCTTATACGCGTTCTTTTCGTTGATTCTATCTTCGTTATTTTTTACTATTTTTTCTGGAATTGAAGCCCTCACTTACGAGTCAATCTTACTCTTGCTTATAAGTTACAGAAAAATATCAAATAAAAAATAAAAATGTATATTAACTTCAAATAGAACAAGGAATTTATTCAATAAATTCTATATTTAGAATTTTATAAAAAAAGAACTGCGAAGGCGTTGAGATAATATAATATCTCTAAATATAGGTACCTACTGAAATAAATAGACTAGCTAGCTAGCGCCAACGCTACAAAATGTTTCTGTCTTAATACTTCAATTTTAGATTTTTGCTTAATGATTGTCACACATTGTCCTAATTTGTATAATAATGTATCCCTTCATATTAATTATTTTAATGTGAAGGTATAATGAAGGAATAAGAGTAAAATAAAACTCTAAAATATTTAAAATACGTCTAGTCAGCACTTAGCACTTAGATATATCTTTGAGAAAACAATATAGCTTTTAAAAGAACCATGTAACATCTGATTTTTATCTAAAATTTTATATCTGAACCAACATTCAAAAGCAACGATGGTAATGTATTCGATTTTATAAAGCATTCTTTATTCACCGAGTAATATTAATTATCTGGTAATTTCTTAATTGTCTTAACAAAATATTTATCATCGGAAGCCTGTCGTTATGGTAGAAGCGCTGTAAGATCGTATTAAGGATCGGTTTATATACTACATCTAATTGCCCATAATGTATGCCTATAATACAATTATTGTTTAACACCAAATATTAGTGCTCTACATATTCTTCTTTAAATGACACCTTTGAAATATACTTATTAAACTTAAAGATATGAAAATTGCTTTCTAATATATATAAAAACGCGTATCATGCGAAACCAGCTTACAGCTGAACTACATAAGAAACAAACACAAACGAATGAAAACAATGACCCGGTGCAAGAATCTTGGCCTCAAGAAATGCCATGGAGAGAGCAGAGACCGTTGAGAAACGCGATATCAGTCGTTCAGCATCACTGCTTATATTATTTATGTATAGATTTTTTATTCGCTAATATTACGCACTAAGATAATTTGACAAAATGGCGCTATCAATTTCATAAATTACAATTATGAAAGGAATATTTTGTCTATCTTTGAGTACGAATTTTTTTAAAAAAAATTCTTAACATTAGGCCACAGTCAATTAGATGAATTAACATTTTTTTAATTTGGTCAACGGCTAGGTGATAGTTTGTCTGAAACACATTTGATCTAAATCGTATTTCACCAAAATATTCTTTTGATAAAACTCGTATATAAACATGGTTTTCGCAGCACTACTTTCTTAACTCGGTCTATTTGAATATTATCAATAAGGCATATTATGTTGAAATTTTTTATGTTAATCCCTCAAAGAACTGCTTGTATATATAGATTTTTTTTTATTTATTGGCATATTGAGGGCTTTTAGCCTTTTAGGTCATATTTGGTGGGCGGTTATATTTGACATAGATCCTCGTAGCTCTTATGTAGATGTTCATGTATGCGAAAACTAGAGCAGACTTGCGTCTCTATAAACTATTTCTAAAGATTTCTTTTACCTGTACAAGTTTTATATCGCTAAAACTTTTCTACTTCTCTACGCTTTAAGTGGGTAAGTCCTGTGGTGTACTCTCCTCAAAAATATGTACAATCGTACCGTTTATTTTTTCAAAAAATGACTGAAAATTAATAAATAATTAAACTCGTTTTATGCTTTTTTAAATATCAATATATATGATAGTGTTTAGTATACGAATTATTTACAAATATAATACCCTATATATATATTTTTTATTTTACTGTTTCATTCATATCTTTTAGAAAGGTTTGCTAGACTATATCAGTGGTACGTTGAAATAACCACCCTTACGGGTAGAATCTTTGTGTGCGTGAGATCGTCAGTTCATTCAAATGACTAACGTGGATCGAAGCGTGATGCGCGCGCAGAGTAGTTCTTGCGACGTCTGTCTAACATCTGGCGAGAATCCTCGTATCCTATTTATGTCGAGCTTTCAATGGAAAATGAAAGAAACCTAAACGAGACGAAAATAGTTCTTTTGTAAAATGATATAAGAATAGATATTTGCGTACTTAGGAAATTTTATGTGAAATTTAATATGAATTAGTTAAGATTGTTCGTTTTATTATTTACTAAAATACTTTTTAGCTCTTATATGAAAAATAAAAACTTGCGAGAAATTGAAATAATTCGATATTAGACAGATAGGAGACGCATTCATACTCGTATTATGTTATTGACTTTAATTTGTTTTGTTACAGCTTATTAAACAAGTTTTTATGTTGTTACTAAAAAAATTGCTAATAGAACATGTGAAAAAATAACTATAAATAGAAAAAATATAATATGTTTTTTCTTTTGTCCGTTCGAAGTCGTATTCATTCATTGAAAAAATATCTTAATTGGGCTTAAAGAGTCACAAAATATAAAGAAGTAAACGACGTCAAATATTGCTATTTTCGGTGTCGTTCAGAATTTCCCAGGTTTTTCAACAATTAATTAATAATTAATAATAAAAGTTAAATTACAATCGATATATAAGACATTACATACATTAGACATTAGCTAAGATGGATATGACGGCAATGGTGGCTAATCAATTATGGTCTATTATCTCCACAATCATTGTGCGAACATCCACATATTCGATGGCCTATAATAATAATCAGCTACTATTACTTAGTTATATATTATGTTTTTTTATTTTTTTATATTGTAAGTATTTGCGAAATATAGCTAATTCCACATTAAGTGAATTATGTAACATTCATACGTATAGTAAAATTCAGATTCGAATCTGTACATAAGACATTTTTGGAAAATCTCTTGAAACATTCATTGTTATTGATGCAAAGGCCGTATACAATGCTTTTTTAGATTTTTTGTGTGTCTATCCGTCTGAGATGGCTTTAACAGAAAAGTATTAGTTAGATTTTGATGACATTTGGTTTGATCAAACCAGATTATCTGGGTCAATACTTTTTACTGCTTGTAAAATATCCCATCTCTGAGAAATCTATGCTGATGCCAAAAAGTCGTAATATAGAAATATATGAGAGTATACTACTATATATTTATATTCTTTATTCTGTGGCTTCTAGGCGTGCTATTTGAGCATCTACTATCTAAGTAAATGCAGTAGCACTAAGTAGAGGATTCAATTATAACTTAAATACGATACTTACATAAAAAAATATTTTTTTAAAATGTTTGTACATCTTTTCGTTTGTTACAGGTAATCTCTGAAACAGCTAAACCGATTTTGACGGGACTTTCACTCGCAGATAGCTAATGTTATAAGGAGTCACACATTAAGGCTACTTTTATTTTATTAGAAAATTATAAAAACCGCCCAGCGAAGCAGGTCGGGTTTGCTAGTCTGAAATAAATATAAGAATTGGGGCGGCTAACAAGTGCTACTTCAGTTTGCCAAAATTATTTTCGTTCCTAAGTATACCAGATACATCAAGCTTTTTCTACATAAGAATCATTAAGATCAAAATTGACGTGTGGGTTAATAGATGCTGACAAAAACAGACAAAAATTCTCTTTTTGTGTCTGAACAAAATCCAAGTAAAATACTTAGGCACTTTATCGGAACATCGTAATAAAGAATGAATATCAGCGAACGCATCAATACAATACAATCATGAGCTATAGGTACCAGCTTTACGACGAACCAAACATTTCTTAAGGCATTAAAATCGTACGCTTGTGCTGAATCCCAAAACCAACCCAAAACTTGAGGGTAAGCTGTGTGATGCAGAAGATTAGGTGCTTGGACGATGAAGAACAGGACATAAGAGTAATTGGCATCGGGAGTTGGAGACAGACAGCCGGAATTAGAGTAAACTAGAGAAGTATACTTAACCAGAATAAGGCTGTTGTAGAGCAGCCGTGATTATGGTAATGATATACGTAGGTCAGTAGGTTTATTGTCTAACTCTAAAGCAATTCAATTTTATACCTTTTCAGAAACATAAGATAAAAACGCTGATTTTTTCGGTCATTAATAAGGGGTAGAACCTTCTTTTTTTATTAAAATTCTCAAGAATTACTGCACGGATTATTAAAATGTATCTTATCTATAATCTTAAAACAACGTCGGAAAAAAATACAAAAATAACACTCGTATTTATAAAAGCGGAATCCTTACAGTGTAATCTGAAAAGCTGTTTACGAACTTTTAACCCCTATCCAGCCGAAAACACGCTTCGTTTAGTGGATGAAAACTGTCTAAATTAAATTGACTCGACTATTGAACTACAAGTAAAACGTTATAAGTAAAGCATGGTGTATTGTAATAGATGTACTTTTTTATCCCTTACGACACAAAAAGCCTTTTCATTTTGCAAATAAAAAAATAGGTATGTGTTCGATATACCTTTATTATATAGTTAGACAAATTGTGTAGTTTTATTTATTCTATTCAATTCTCTTGTTAATTGTTTCAAAACCGAAACGTGTCTTTTAAACACAGACAAGGTACTTCGTCAGTGTCACGTTCAATAGAGAAGAACTTTTTATTGATGTAACACACATACACAAAGCCAGTTTTGACGACATTTGTGTCAATAATAAAGCTTATTAAATAAGAAATAAAGATTTTTAGATAAACTAAGTTCTATATCTATACTTAGTTTTATTTAAGAAATAGCTCAAAATTAAAATTATGTCATATGGGATATATTATCGCGTTTTAATTGGGCGTAACTTCCGATATTGAGATTCATTTCTAGGAATTTTTATCTGTCCAATAAAATCAAGGATTAATTTCACGTTATCGTCAAAAAAGAAAAACAGACACACACATACGAGATCACTCAATTCACAAAATCTCCAAATAGGTAGTACAAAACAAAGTTCAATCGTCTTGTTACCGGTGTTACTTCAGTTGTTTATACGACAACATAGAAACATGTCTTTAATATCTTGTTTTGCAGACTAGAGTAATTAGTGTCAAACACTTTCAGACTCAGAAATGAGATTGTGACGACTAACAAGTAACAACATAAGGAATTATATCCTACTAAGGGCTTTATAGATATGTAGATAGAATGTTAGTTTGACTACAAAGGTATGGCGCTAATGTCTAAGGAGTTCTAATTTAAAGTAAAAAATTAATATTCTCGAATTCAAACCGTGTTTTTGTTGTTTGAACCGTTAAAAATGTTGACCTTGTAAATACATATTATGCTTAAGTCCAGTAAGAATAATAATATTATATTCAAGTACTTTTAAATTCAAAACTTACAATATTTAGATGTTCACTTTTTTTTGCGAATTTATGAGGGACAAAAGATTAATGGTATTCTTAATTAATTAAATAATTATTAATAAAATTTGCTGCTTTGTAATAAAACTTTTAATACTTTATCAAATTAGTCCATCGAAGACCAACGTTCATGAAATACTCACACCACCTTTGTCCTCCTCCCCCTAATCCTCTTCTCCATCACAATCAAAGGCATTAATATTCTATAAGACTATAGAATTCAATATGTTGACTTGCACCCGATATCAGAGAGAGGTCATTAATAATTAATTGAAATGTCTAGAAAAGGCGGATATACATAATATACGCTGGAAGAAAGTGGTGGGGGGTGTGTTTGCGCATCGGTACATTCGCATACGAAATTCCTAAGCCTATTCTTTTATTTTTGAACTAGCCTTTCGCTCACGATGTATATTGATTATTGGTACGTACATTGAAAAATATATTAGATAGAATGTCATTAAATAGAATTCTATTAATTAATAAAATATGTTTGATTCAGTGTAGAATGTTTAATCTACTTACAAAAAATTAAATTATTTCGTTTAATATATATTTTTTAATTAATAACTGCATTATTATCAGAATCTCTCTTTATAAAACAATATACGTCAAAAATATTTTTTCACTATTTTTTATATAAAATCATGACGTAATTAATAACTTTTGTGTGCGCGATGGTATTTTAAACTGACAAACCAATAGCGAGCCGAAAAGCATGCAACGCGTGCCTCTACGTCCCGCGCCCCGCGTCTTACCACCAAATTGGCCGATAAATCGCCTCTGCGCAACTTGACAGCCAGCGTTCTTTTTACATGACGCGAATTATAGGTATATATAAAATACTCATTCTTTAGTAAAATTTATACACTTAACCGCTACTTACGTTGATTACTTATTTTTATAAGTACTATATTAATATTTAATTTATATTTTATATCTAATCTATTTTACTATATACCTACTACTTACTAAGTCGGCATGACATCATAATAAAACGGCGCCCGACTGTCTGCCGTCTTTCTCAGCTAGAGCCAGTCCATCGCCAAATAGGTTACGGATTTTATACCTACATACATAGTATACCTACAATATACAAAAAAATGGCCAAGTACAAATTGGCCTCATAGATGAACAACCCATTTTTATTCATGAATTTACGAGTTTTTTATGAAATACCTACTTAGTACCTATTAAAAAGTGTCGTGGTATGTAAAATGATGCTTGTTACCTTCGGGTAGTAACCGAATGGGCCGGCACGCCCCGTATAGTTCATTAGTACCACTCTCTCACTGAAGACCGACGTGAAATGGCAGCTATGCTGTCGCGTTTCGTCCGGTGAGTGAGAGTCCGGGAGGCCCACTCTCCTTCCCCCCTCCCTCTTCCCTTCATCCTCCGCCTTCGTTCCCCCCTCCCTCCCACTTCCCTCCCTCCTCCATCCCTCCCTTTCCTGAAAGGCCGGCAACGCATCTGCAAGCCAGGCTTGTCCATGGGCGGAGGTGATTGTAATGTATTGGTTGTCTCATGCGCCTACGACACGTCAGTGTCAACTGTCAACTGTCAGTCACAATCTAGCGGTCGTCCGAGACGGTCGTTGTGTGCGTGTTGAGGTGTTGCTGAGCCGTAAACTATACCAATGACGAGGACACTACAAATGGCGACGAGGACAAAACATGTGAGTATTCACAATTATAGTTATAGAACATAATAGAAAAATCTTATTAAAGTAGTACTATAACAGTCTAAAAAAAATGAAAAAGAAGGGAAGGTAGTTGCATAAAATTACTTACTTCTTTGTTCACCTTTTGAAGTCCTTAAAACAGTTTTAACTTGTTAAAATGTATTTATTTGTGATTAAATAAAAATATATAAACATTTGATATGCTCTAATTTGTAAAATGCAAATTGAATATTGTATAATATGTTCTATATTTGAATGAACCAAAGATGTGATAATATTGTAAATACACTACAACTTTCAGATTTTGTGCTTTATTTTGCGCATTATAAAGTTCCAATTTACAAATGATTTGTTTCGAAATAATAGTGGAATTAAGATGTTATGAAACTTCTAAATTAGAGATTCAGAAGGCAGTTATAACATCTTTTCATTATGAATATTTAAATTTTGCATTTAAAAGCCTATGCCTACGCGCAGCATGATCGAAGCTGCCGCTTATGATGCTAAGCTGCATAACACGAATTACGTTACACTACTACGGAGCATAAAGAATTCTATATTAGTAAAAAGCTGCCTTTGGATTTAGTGTATTTAATTGTAACTAAACATTATAATAATATAATAGTGATATTGAAATTGTTTTTAAGAAAAAATAATTATGAAATATAAAAAATAATTATTTAGTAGAATAATCAATATTATTAAACTATGTAGGCAATTTGGAAGTGCCTACCGATTCATGCTAGTGATACTATCGGTGCGTAAGCACTATACATTTAAAAGAATTTATGTACCTAGCTATTGATATCTGCCGCACTAACAATCGGTATGACTAAATATGCATCTTTTATGAAAATATGAGCGTGTGTTTATTTTGTAAGGAATTACGCTGGTATTCTTAATTGTGGTCAAAATATAATCAATGATCTAAGTGAAATAAAATACAATCAGTACTTTATAAGTAATTTAAGCAGATTAAATTATTATCTGATCATTTAAAAAAATAAATGAATTTTTATATATGAAAGCTTAAAATTAATTATATTTAGTTGTACAACTATATAAGAACGTACCTAAGCAGATAAAAAATCTGATCATTAGATTGATACTGTACTATGTGTATAATATGTATAATTATAATATTATGAAGCATACAAACCATATTTTATAAGTTATTCAAGCAGACAAAATTATTTATTCGATCAATAACTTGAAAAATAAATGAATGAAAATGTTGTAACGAAAATTGGTATTGATCAATACTATTTAGTTTATACAAGTATATAAGAACATATTAAGCAGATTAAAAGTCTGATCATTAAATTGATACTGAACTTTGTGTGTAAAATGTATTATTAATTATTATGATATATAGGATACAAGGTGTATTTTATAATATCTGATCATTCAATTGGCACAAGGAATGAATTGTTGTATACAAAAGGTTGATATTGAACAATACTAAGTATTTAGTTCGTACTACGTTTACTTACGTTTATATTTAGTTGGTTATTAAGCACATAAGCAGATTAAAAGTCTGATCATTAAATTGATATTGTATTGAACAATACTAAGTATTTAGTTCGTACTACTGCAATATTAAGCACATAAGCAGATTAAAAGTCTGGTCATTAAATTGATATTAGTGAGTATGTACGTAATATAGTACATAGATTTGGGTTTAATCGGAACAAAATCTAGCGGAAATATCCGGTCATTAAATTGACATAGCATTGACATTTTATCAATAATTCAAGCAGATAAAATTATTTATCTGATCATTAGATTGAAATAAGATATGAATTGTTGTTTAAGATTTATTTTATAACAACATAAGCAGATTGTGTCTGATCATTAAATTGATAATGGAGAATGCATGTAATGTATTGTATATGTAATATATATACATATTTAGTTGGAAACAAAACTTAGCGAAAATGTCCGGTCATTAAATTGACATAGCTGTATTTTATTAATAATTCAAGCAGATAAAATTATTTATCTGATCATTAAATTGATAATAGG
The DNA here is from genome assembly GCA_905231865.2 of Boloria selene. Classification (NCBI taxonomy): domain Eukaryota; kingdom Metazoa; phylum Arthropoda; class Insecta; order Lepidoptera; family Nymphalidae; genus Boloria; species Boloria selene. The sequence goes on from HG993147.1 coordinate 4,886,802, forward strand.
TAATGTATGTAATATATTATACAGGTATATATATATATATATATATACATATTTATTTGGAACCAAAACTTTGCGGAAATATCCGGTCATTAAATTGACATAGCTGTATTTTATTAATAATTCAAGCAGATAAAATTGTTTATCTGATCATTAAATTGAAATAAAAAATGAAATATTATTAATTTTGTAACAACATGAGCAGATTATGTCTGATTATTAAATTGATACTAGAGAATGTATATAATATATTATATTATATAGGTACATTCATGATGAGACAAAAGTTGACGGAAATATCCGGTCATTAAATTGACACGTGACCATTATAATTGGATGGCAATATTAAGTAGCAGATAAAAATATCTGACACATTAAATTGATCATTCCAGATAGCCTCATTATGCCAGGTTCACAATGGAAGTGCTGGAAAAAAAAGGCATTCCTAATATTATTAGAAACATCCAATATTGACAATAATGTAAAAGGAAAAAAAAGACATAGCCTTCTTTATTTAGACGGCTTAGATATGCAGGAAGTTTTCTGCAATATGTATTTAACGTCCTACTGCTGGACACGGTCTTCCTTTCAATGCGAGAAGGAACAGGCCATGGTCTGCTGCGTTGGCCGAGTGTGGGTTGACGGACTTAACATGCCTTTCGAAATCTTGCTGGGTTCTCTCAGACTTGCGGGTTTGTCACACCATGTTTTAATTCATCGTAAGAAAACTGGTATTACTGGTAGATATGATTCGAACATGAAAATATGGGAGGTGGGGACCCGGACTTGAACTCGTATCACATATATAGATATACCTGGACCTAAAATCAACCCTTGGGATGAAGTAGATGTGCTCCAAGATGTATTCCAAGATATATCTACGCTATGTCTAAGCTTGATACATATACTAAGTTACCAAGATAGAGTTAAGCCGAGCCGAGAAGAACCCGATGAAGAGTTTGTGAATGAGTTCATAATAAGATTAATGCCACAAACCGGTAAATGGCAATTTACAGATCGGGACGAAAATATTATCGATCAGGTAACATAAACATGTTACCTGGCGGAATTAGTGAGCAAAAGAATCTTATACCTTGGAGATTAAATAACAGTAGACGGAGAAGTTATGGAAGTGAATTCGTTATAAGCCTTTAATAAACATCTAGAGAAATTAAGAAACAACACAAAATCAAATGGAAAAGAAGAATGATAGAAAGTTGTAAAATAATGATACAATAAAATATATTTTATAAGTATAAGGCTAATCAATCAGGGTACACAAGAGCCACACATCGAGAGGTCTTGTGTTCGGGTCCCGGGTTGGGCCTAGTTTAGTTATTGAGCCTTTCGGTTTGGTAAGCCTCAGTAAAAGCCCGAAGCTGGGAAGTTGCGGTGTGTCACCCCCGTGCCCCGAAGAGCACGTAAAGCCGTTGGTCCTCCTCCGGTTGGTCTTAATTCTCACTGGCCTTGTCGAGTAGTCATCTCACCGAAGTATAAGAGTGATAGCAATGAAGAGAGCAATATTGTGCTCTATAACAGCGCCTGCGCAATTGGCCAGTCTCAATGAGATAGACTGCCAGGACCGAAATCGATCAGAGAACATTGTTATTTACAGAATATGGTAAACGTACTTCATGATGTTAAATGTTCTGCGAAAGACAATTTCGCTGACAAGTTTATAAGATAATTAGAATTTAGAATGAGGAAATAATCAAAGGACAAAGATAAGCTGCATAAAATCAGATGAAGAAGTTAATCAAGTAAGTAATAAGATATGAAATAGTAAAGAAATCCAGTACGTCTTTCACATTGAAAATCATAATCACAGAAACCACTTGTGATTTTTTGAAAATGAATAAGCTTCAGTAATTATATAAACATCCGAACCCTTATTAAAATAAAAGGATTATTTGATGGCACGATGAACCTTTTAGGTGAAACTTTGGAATGGCTTTAATAAAATTGAGATTAGGATGTTTCTTATATTCAAAGGAACCTTGATAAGTTTACTTATGGATAATTACAACCTTACTGGAGGATTTCCATACCTTTAGAATCTCAAGCTAATAAAAAGAAAATCAAATAGCTTAAGCAAAGAGACATAATAAATCCTGTTGTGGGTTATTGAAAATTGGTGTTCCTGTAGTTCCGGTGTTGAACGATAATGGAGGAGTGCGTTTTTGTATTGACATGCAAAAAGCAATGAAGCAATTATATTTGTAAACCACCCACCACGGACAATGGACAATGTTGCCTTAAATTAGGAATGTCAAAGTTCACTTCACGTAATCAGATATAAAGGCGTCTTTCAAGAAATTGAATTATATCTAAGTTTTAGGCACATCACTTGCAAAGTTTTAATAAAGGAGCTGATGTTTGGCTTATCGTGTGCCCAAGAAATCTTTCAAAAACATTAGAACGCGTATTGTTTCTTGGCGGAGCTTATTGGAGCTTTAGCTCTCGTTTTTGGTAAAGATCTTGAAGAACATGACGCACGATTACAGAAGGTATAGTCTGTTTTAAAATAAAATTATGAAGTAATAAGCGAAGACAAGTGTTTGCTTTGGATGAACAACGTAACAAAAAGTGTTAAGCCATACAGAGTTTTAGACTATTGGAGAGTTAGAATGATATCTAGAACTTATAAAACACGTCAGCAGGTGGATGTCGCCAATAAAGCCCATACGAGTATTATGTTGACAAGGGCAAAACTTAGCATAAAAGTTTGGTGGCTTAAATTTAATTAAGACACCTAGAATTTAGAAAAACTTTTGAAGGATGCACCCTTCTCTATGCGATAATATTCACAAATCCAATGAAGAGGATTGATTTTGCAGAAGATTGATATTTATTGGGATTACTTATTAAAATAATATTTGGCGTAAGATTACATCTTTAGTAATGGTAGTAGAGTTGAAATACAAATAAATCAAACTTTAATTACTGATGCAAATTAATTAATACCAAATGATACAGATGTTAGAGATAGAGATCAAGAAAGGAAAGAAAAAGGAAAGGAAAAAGAGATACAGGAAATGGACAAGTGTGATCATGAGACATGGAGATAAAGTATTAAAATATATTGAATTTGGATTATGACCCAGTTACACACACAGTGTAAAATAGAATTAGTGGAGATATCACAGTTCAAAAGAATGAAAGTGTTCAAATCCGTAAAAAGAATATCGTTCATTTTAAAATAATTCAAGGATAATGCAAAGTATGCGATAATTAAGATTTAAATGAATCTAACATAAATGAAAGGAATTTGATACATAAAAGTTTGATAAGTAAAATAATAAACTATAATGGTCAAACTCAATAAATTAATTAAGTAACGAAAGGAGAGTATAATTTATTGAAACGCTATGAAACCATTAAAACTGTATGAATGGATATAATTAAAAAAAAAAAATATTAAAACAAATAAGGGATGTAATGTATTGGTTGTCTCATGCGCCTACGACACGTCAGTGTCAACTGTCAACTGTCAGTCACAATCTAGCGGTCGTCCGAGACGGTCGTTGTGTGCGTGTTGAGGTGTTGCTGAGCCGTAAACTATACCAATGACGAGGACACTACAGTGATCACTTCCCATCAGGTGAGCCTCCTGCCCGTTTCCCCCCTTTTTACCATAAAAAAAAATCGATATCACTTATAACAGATTTTTACTAAAAACATGATTTAAAAAAAAAATAACACAATTTTTAACATTCTATCTTATTCCGTGCTAATTAAATAGCTAGGCAGTTTTTGACGGAATTTACTCTTACAGATAGCTAATGTTATAAGGCTTCTTTTATTTAGTACTAGCTGCGCCCCGCGGTTTCACCCACGTAGTTGCCGTTCCCGTGGGATTACAGGGATAAAAAGTAGCCTATGTCCTTTCTGAAGGTCTTCTCTATCTGTGTACCAAATTTCATCGAATTCGGTTCAGCGGTTTAGGCGTGAAAGCGTAACAGACAGACAGACAGACAGACAGAGTTACTTTCGCATTTATAATATTAGTTAGGATTTTAGTTAATACTTTCTTAGGTTTACGCGAATGTTTGACATTATAAATGAAACTATCTTTTCGGATTTTGTCGCGGATTTATTATGATTTTTGGTTCCCGACGTTTCGAATGCTTTACAGCAATCATGGTCACGGGAGAGACTAAGGTATTAGACGTCTCAGGGGGTTATATACTTGTTACAGACAGTGCCTACCCACAAAATTTTTTGTTGACAAAATGCGAAAAGATAGTTTCATTTATAGTATTTTAGTTATTTTAGAAAATGTATTAGTTACGCTTAGTAAAATTAAAATGTACCCAGGAACGAACACAAGCGAAGCGAGTGTGCGTCGCCAGTTTTTAATACATATGTATAAAAGATCTAATATCTTTGTCGTTAGGCAGGGTATTACGGTGATAAGGCCAAGTATCTATAAAGATTTATGGCGCAGAATCTAAATGGATTTAATACACTACGAAGATTTTGATGCTTTGAATCTTCTCCCATGGTTCGTTTTCGCAAGCGCATCAATAAAATATAACAGTGTGAAAATTCGTTTTATTTCATATTCAAAATTTCACTTTCAATGCATTTCATTTTAATACTAATATCAATACCGAAATTTCCAACTAACGGTTATAAAGGGAAAGAAATGACCAGCTTAGTAGCTTGAAAAGACTTCGCTTGGATTTCGGGGTCAGTAAGAGAGTTGGCATCTGATTTTGTTTATTCTTTATGAAAAAAGAACATTTAATGATTTACAGAGTTAATTACCATTGTTTCTCGGAAAGAAATAAGCTGATAACTAACAAATTATAGAAAAATATTTTTTTGCTCAATCTCCGAAATGAAACATCTTTTTTTGGATTCGCGCTTAAGTTTTCTTCCTTGAGAATTCTGATACCATATTAGATGTACATGGAGAAAAGCCAATTCATTCATCATGAGTCATGTCAGATTGAATGCAAATATAGAAAAAATGGCACTGAAATAGATAATAGTTTTCAAGATATGCTCGAAGACTTTTTTTTGGTGATCGTTTTAACGTGAAACTCTTATTTATCAAATGAAAGTAAAAGTACAAATTAGCTGAGGTTATATTATGATACAGATACCGATAACTTATAATTTATGATTTAAACTATTTACCTTTATAAACTCTTCGTAATTTTAATTATTGTTAACATTACCATTATGAGCATCTGATTATGGTATGTAAGCAAAAATAGCATTCAAAAAATTTTTATGTAAAAATATTTTTATTAAATTTCGGTCCCGAAGATCCAACATAATATTGTCATGCATAATTATTAGAGAACAGCATTTTTTGCAGACATTTAGTGTTCAAAAGCAGCTAATTAAGGACGAGAGGGTGATCTAAAAATAGAGAGACCCCCTCTACGTTTAAGAACGCATTGAAGTCTTTTAAACACGTAAGTTTCAAATTACGGATTTATCTGTTGTATTCAATATTCATATTAATAACGATATGTATATTCACATTTTAGCGAAATTCCGAGACATAAATAATATGTAACCAAAATACGAGTACGAACTGTGTATGTGTAATGTCTCAAACTGCATACAACTGTGTTCCTTCGTCAACTTGTTGTGATCATTTTATTCCCTTTTTACGCATCCGGGTTTTGCTGTTTGTAAATGTTTTTTTACTAACAGCTTTTTACTTTTTGAAACTAAGCATTTTTGTAAAATAAAAAACTTTTCAAGACACGATTTGGCACATTTTATTTTTTTATGATATCTAACATATCTCCTATGACGCTTACATCATTAATATGAATCGAACCACATATGAATCGTCTCAATCGGTTAAGCCGTTTAGTAACTACGGGCCGTACTTGCATATCAAATTGTACATTATACACTTATAGAGTCCTTTGGACTTTTCCGCTGTCGGGTAAAAAGCAACAGTTTTTCAAACTATCATTTCTGTAAAAATAGGATAAATAAATAAAATAGTGTAAATCAAATAAACTGTATCCACGCAGAGGTTTGAAGAAAATCAGCGAGATGTTAAAACAAAAAATATAAAATTTTATTCAATGAGTATCTTAAAAATATTTTTTTAACTGATGAACGATAAAGTTAACTTGAACAGATTTTAATCATTACTATAAAATTTATTGATAAAACAGGTTCATATAAAAGTTCGAGATGTAAATCGTGAGGCACACCATACAAAATATTATTAATGCTCTCAATTATTTAAAATATTAGGGGAGCGAGATTTATATAATGAACAAGCAGCTTCACAGAATATTTGTGAATGAAATTAAAAATATAAGTTAAGACTATAGCCTATAATATAATTTGAGATTGGGTGTTTTTGGGTGATTTGGGTGTTTGAATACAGGGCGTTTCAACCTGCGTACAGCGTGGGTACGTATATATTTCTCAAAGATGAGATATTTTCTCACAGTATCCTATACACAATATTTTTAAAAACTGCAGATTCGGCCTCTGAATCTTTAACAATGATAATTCTAATAAAGAAAAGGTAATGTAAAGGCAGTGGAAGCCCAATAGTAACACACTCGCTTGGATAACCATGTGAATCAGGTTCATATCCGGGTCTCGCACCTCTGATATGTGTGAATCATTTCTAACATCATTACCGCTTATCTTACGGTCAGGCATCACCTATACCTACCGCGATAAGTAGCTGCAGCCTGACAACTCGGAGTTGCTAATCCGTCAGGGCTGTCACATGCGTATGTACTCAAGTTTTGATATTTTATTAATTTACATTATAAGTTTTAAGAAAATTAAAAAGTTAAAGAACAAATTGTATTTTGACTATTTTAAAAGTAATTCTAATTTAGCATTTTTTTATATTTGGTTTAGCATGTTGGTTTAGTTACATTTTTTAAGATAAAGAAATAGAGAACAGTTAGTAAAAATACTTGAAGTGTAAAATAATAAAATTACAAACAGTTATATACAAAGGTATGATGGTTCATATAAATTTAATAAAAAATAATAATATGTGACTTACTCTTAAGAAAATTGTCTAGCAAAATGACCTTCTGTCTAACTAAGTGTAAAAATAATTTTTACAACATAAGGTTGAAAATGGTTTGGTAAAAAAATTGATTACTCAGTAAATTTCTCAGTTTATCAGTCAGCTTGTTATCAGGCGCGGTCGCAGCCTGAAATTTTGGAGGGGGTCACTCAATACACATTATTGCACAAGACACAATTTTTTTTAACCGACTTCAAAAAAGGAGGAGGTTATATGTTCCATTGTAGGTATATATTGTTTTATGTATGTTCACCGATTTCTCCGCCGTCTGTGGGCCGATTTCAAAAATTTTTCTTTTGTTCGGTAGAGTATAGCTCCGAGGGTGTCACATTGTAACCAAGTCAGATTCTGATGATGAGACCAGGGAAATCGAGGGCAACTCTTAAATTTTAAAAGTAAATTTTCTCTTAAAAGCCAAAGCAAAATAATCTTAATACAATTTAATTAATGTATCAATTTGTAAATATAATCAAAATATCCGTTCGAAAGTTCATTGCAAAGGCAGGATAGAAAGAAATTTCCTTTTATTATTTGGCAAATTTTTGAGATTTTTCAATTTGACCTTAGATTTTGGGGGGGGTCATGTCCCCTGTGACCCCCCCCTTCGGACCGCGCCTGCTTGTTATTAACCTCAATTAGATGAACAAGTCTCTGTTCAAAATTATAATCATTGAGTGTGTTGTTAGCGGGAAATAAAGGCCAGTGATTCCAATTTTATCATATCAATTTTTACTGATAATATAAAATGAACCAATGAGATAACAATATTATATGTATGTTTACACATTATAAAATTAAATAATGATAATTTTATCACTCAGAAATGTTTGATTGATTGAATAAAATTCATACTTATTATAATTATAATTTATATCTCAGTTAGGTTTCCAATATACTTTTTATAGATGTTACATAGTAATTTTTGGATATTATGTCACCTTAATATCAGCAAGTTTAGTTTCATTACAACACAATTATTATCACTTGGGGACTCGCTAATGGGTCTAACGGACACAGTCCTCCATATTTTTCTTAATAACTACTTAAATTTCAGGAATGCGACATGGCCGCTCTTAGTACCTGTTAAGGATAGTGTAGTACAGCAAATGATGATATCGGTAGGTAATTAGCGCGCTGCAAGTGAGTGCTATGGATGAAAAAGTTGTGTGTGGGTCCGCGGGACCCGGTAGCGACTAATTACGTACGTTATTTTTGCATATTGTTATAACTTTTTATTAACCTATTTTTTATTTAATTTCAATAAAATGGCAACCAATAGGGTTTTTAAGCTTGGAGATATAGAAGAAATGTCTTAATGAAGAAATAGAAAACCTGAAACTGCTCTGAAACATGAAAGGGATTCCGAACGAGAAAGTGAGTTGAGGCCTATGTTATTGGAAAAACGATAGAAAAACCAAAACTTTTTGTACAACAATTAAAGAACACATGAGCTATAGTTGTACAAAGTTTTATTACTAAATTTTATGTATAAAGTGCCTAAAGAATGTTGACAAGTGTGTTTATACTCCAAAGAAGATAATAATATTTTTATGTTATTTTTTTATTCCTCTGTGATGATTGTTCTCTCTTTACTATTCCGTATAAGTAAGTACATTATAGTTGTGTAAGAAAATATAGAATATTTTGTTTAAAATATGTTATTATAGAAATTACAATGATTAGCCTAACATTGTCACAAAAGTACGGAGAAATTTAGTATATTTTTAAAATAGATTTTTTTAAAGTAAAAACAATAAATATTAATATTTAATTCAATACTATCTTTTATTATACATACAAAATCCTTATAAGAAAGTAAGCATTTACGTTTATAATGCAGTTTAAAAAAAATTATGACATTATCCTGGGTCCAGTGGACCCGGCAGAGAGTATTTGTGTTACAAACAAGGACGCGACTCCCCAAGTGTTAATATTGTCACCAATATGATTAATATTTTTCAAAATATTAATAAATTGCTTGATTGACTAAAATAATGATCTGTTGTTTTTAATTAATAAATATACCAAAACAATATAAGCACAATTAAAATTTCCACTTTGTGTTTGTTTCAGTTCAATGATATGAATATGTTAAAATATTTTATTTAATGGTTTTATTTTGTTTTTTTTTTCTTTTATATAAGCCTAAAATTTATTTTCTGATTAGACGCGAATACAAAATAATGTAAATTTCAGAGTTCAATTAGTTTTATACTTTTTAAATAAACCCTCATTAAATTTAAAATATAGTTATATCATGTTCATTGATTACATTATAATAAACTTTAATGTGTCTTATACAAAGATCAATAGATAGAATTATTAAAATTAAAACAGATCAGCGAATCATTTATTTTAAACAACACAGCAGAAATCAACCTGGTGGTCTTAAAAATACATATAAATATGAGAATAGAACACAAGTCAAGTACTTACCAGAGTTTTAATAAGCTTTTGTTGTAGCTTAAATTGAACCTCTGTTATCTGTTATCATTAAGCACGATAGTTATTTTACAAATAGGTAGTTCAAATTCTTAAAGAGATCGATACCACATCAATACACAAAAACAGTACCTAGTAAACCAACAGGATAGGTATAATATAATTTTGAACGATGTCACAGATAATTAATTATTTACTCACTACGTCTCCAGACATTATTCATCCATGGATAATAGTCCGGCCGGGGGGTAGTGTCAAATTTGACCGGAGCATTTTAGCATGGCTTTAGTTTTTTCGTATAGTCAGCTGTTCCAACGGTTATTAATAAATGAGCATGGACGTATTAGTTAATACGTCCATGTAAATGAGGTATCAGTTGACCCAAAACCGGGGCATAAGATGAGAAAATGCCAGGAAACTTGAAAGTAAAAAAAATTTTTTTTGGACTATTTTGGCAAAGATGAAAAAGTATAAATAATTAGTTAATTAATTGTAGATCTTAAAAAAAAGTGTCAGCTGTATCATGTACGTGACAAAATATGTAAGCTGATCATGTGAACATGCCAAAAAATCAGAAAAACTTGTAGCATTTTGGCAAAGCTGAAAATTGTATTTATTAAAGATTATAATTCAATAATCATAATAATTTACGTCAGCTGGAATTTTAACGAGGCACAACCTGTTAGCTTGACTTTCAAAGTTTGGTTATGAAGTATAATGTTAGATCATTTTAACATGGCTTTTGTTTTTTTGTATAGTCAGTTGTTCCAACGCTTATTAATACATGAGGTGTCAGTTGGCCCAAAACCGGGGCATAGGATGATAAAATACCAGGAAACTTGATAGTAAAAAAAAATTTTTTGAACTATTTTGGCAAAGATGAAAAAGTATAAATAATTATTTTATGATACTTATCGATCGAATAAAAATCTGGATATTTTTTATGTGGTTTATTAGCACTACAGAATGTAATTGAGATACTTTTCAAAAATTAGTGTAATACCCCAATATATTATATTTCATGTTATGGAAACATTGAATATCACATTTCTATTTGTAAATAGAAGTTTTTCACAATATAAATTTATTTTTATTCCATGGAAAGTGTTCCAATGAAAAGGTTTTACCTTACCAATAAAACCTGCATTGTGCTCCTCGCCTTGTCCGGGCAAATGGTGAGAGAGCTATTGCTGAATTTGAGTGTAAATAGGCATTTTTACGGCTGGCAACAGACCTTTTTGTCACTTCTGTGCTAGTGTAGTATGAATATAGTAGCTTTTTACCAACTTCCTGTTCCCGCTAATTCCCCGACCAGGTAGGAGCAAGCTTGTCTTGTAAAGTTATTCCTTCATTAATTCTCACCAGGTACCTAAAAGTGCCCGGACAAGGCTCGGAGCACAATGCAGGTTTTATTGGTAAGGTAAAACCTTTTCATTGTGCATTCCTCGCCTTGTCCGGGCAAATGGTGAGAAGTGTCTGTTATCTCCTGGTGAAGTTTCGAAATGAGCTGTAATCATTCTAAAAATATTATTTATATCCATGTATAATTCGCGTCATGTAAAAAGAACGCTGGCTGTCAAGTTGCGCAGAAGCGATTTATCGGCCAATTTGGTGGTAAGACGCGGGGCGCGGGACGTCAAGGCACGCGTCGCATGCTTTCCGGCTCGCTATTGGTTTGTCAGTTTAAAATACCATCGCGCACACAAAAGTTATTAATTACGAAATGATTTTATATCAAAAATAGAAAAATAATATTTTTGAATAATATTGTTTTATAGAGTCTGATAACAATGCAGTTAAGAATAAAAAATATATATATAAACGAATTAATTTAATTTTTTGTTAGTGGATTAAAAATTCTGCAATGAATCAAACATATTTTATTAATTTATAAAATTCTGTTTAATGACATTCTATCTAATCAATCAATTTCAACGTATCTACCAATAACCAATATACGTCACGAGCGAAAGGTTAGTTTAAGGTTAGGTTAAGTGATTTCGTGTGCGAATGTACCGATGCGCAAACACACCCCCCACCACTTTCTTCCAGCGTTCTTTTTACGTGACGCGAACTGTACATAAATTAAACTTAATTCAAGACAAAACAGAGAAAAAATAAAAAAATGCTCTTCGTATTATAACAACTTTTATTTTTAAGAAAATACAAAATCATAAAGATGCATATGTTAATTAAGTTGAATTAAATAATTTAGATAGATTTTGATTACTACTACAATTAGAAGTTTTCTTCATAATTTCCTTACAGTAATGCTTATGGAAAGTCGAAGCTTGTTTCCAGTTACCTTTTTGTAAAATCATATCAATTGGTATATTATTTATCCAGTTATATGATGCTACTGCCCATCGGGTACTACCTGGAGTAGCGTCAATACCTGCAGCTTTAAAAACTGTTCTAATCCAGTTAGCGATGACTGTCCTGGATGCAGACTTCGGCTCTCCATGAATAGTAATAAAAAGTTCTTGCAATGAGTGCCTTCTTGACTTTGATAAATCAATGACTTTTCGGATCCAAAATAGAGGACAAATCGTCTGGTCCTCATGAAAACTAAGTTTCCAACCCGACTGTTGATATTTAGCAGTGTCTGTTTTTGAGCCAAATACAGGCCATAATGTCATAGTATTACCATTATCCTCGAAGTGCTGAGGTGATATGCGCAACAGCGTAAGATCATGTATGCGTCTCCCTGACGCAAGCAATAGTATTACGGCACACCGCCTGCACGCTTCGAAATAAGTTATTTCCATGGGTGTATTAGTTTGCAGCCATGATACTACCTGTTGAGGGTCCCAGATAGGAATCCTAGAATTCTGAGGATTAGCCTGTGCTATAGCTTTAAGTACATGTTTTACAAATATATCTTCACTTAGTCTCTTTCCTGAGTGTGGTTCACAAATAGTAGATACTGCTGATCTGTAAAGCTGTATAGTTGATGGCTTAAATCTTTCTTTTACATGAAGATACGCAAGAAATTTAGCTAAATCTTTAGACTCCAGCTCAATTATAGATAAATTGTTATAAGCACACCACTGTACCCAGCGGTTCCAGGCAGACCTATAAGATTTTAAAGTGGACTTACGCCATCCATTTGCTAACACAGCTTTCTCTTCTGGAGTCCAATTCTGGAGTAAGGAGTCCCAGCTCCAATCAACCAAGCTTCCAATATTAGATCGTTCACTCTGGGTAAGGTGCGTTTCGTCGTTACATCTACCAGAGTTTCCCCCAGGTTCTGTAACTGTACAGGCTCGCTGAGAGCTCTGTTCTGCAGGTCCGGCCTCCAAAATGACTTTTCCATTGGGGCGCTATTATTACATACCGACCTGTGCATCTGTTCAAGTGAACCAGAACCCGTGGTATCAGTGACGGTGGAGGGAAGATCCACGCAAGTTGATAATGCCACCGCCTGCTGAAGGCATTGTGGAACACTGCTTTCTTGTCCAGTAAGTCTAGAGAGACATACCGGTGAACAACATGAGCGCGGGTGGACGCAAATAAGTCCACTTGAGGTATGCCGAATATTTGAAATATCGGTAATGTCGCGCATGGGAGCAGGTGCCACTCTGGAATCGGCTTGCCGCGCGATAGACAATCCGCAATGGCGTTGAAACGACCCGGTTAATGCTGGAATGTAACCTTTATTTGTAAATCGTGAAATAGTTGACATACCTCGCGAGTTTGCCTCATTAAACGAGCCGATTTCACTCCACCTTCGTTTCTTAGGTATGCTAAGGCAGTCGAATTGTCTGATTGTATTAAAAGACTGGCTCCTTTTAAGTCCTCTGCCCAAGCTTCTATCGCTTTCTGTATGGCAACCAATTCCTTCAGATTGCTGTGCCATTTTTGTTGAATCCGATCCCATTGACCTGATAGTAGCATATCGTTTAGCACCGCTCCCCAACCTAGGTTGGATGCATCGGTCACAAGGTGATGAGTGATTTGTGGTAAGTGTATGAAAGAAAACTTGCTTACCGCGCGTTTCCACCAGTACAGGTCCGTCATTACCTCTCCTGGTAACGCGTATTTCCTTCTGGGATGAGCCTTGCGTAGTATTCGAAGGTGTCGTTGAAAGTTTCGGCAGTGCAAACGTCCCTTGTGGTTTGAAATGCGTTAGCTTAGAAGAACCCGCGTAATTTTTCTTAAGCGGATATGATTTGGCAAATACTTTCGTTGCTCCTCCTTCTTTTTCGATTAATTTATCGAATTGTTCCGGTTCAAATAAGAAATCGGAGGAAGGAGGTTTTTTTTTTTAACTTATCGACAGTAAAATTATTATGCACTGACTTTAACAATTCATTTCTTCGATTACCTATAATGGACGTTCGTTTTCCACATATTATTTGCATTATGTCATTAGAAATTTTATTAAACTCCTTGTCATCACAAAAAAAATCCTTAATTTTATTACTGAAATCTTCATATGATACGGACTCAAGCTCATGAAACCATGATATTAATTTAGTTAAAGTATTCTGTAACATATTCCTTTGTATTATAATAGCATTCGCTAAAGCGGAAAGCGTGCGTTCACAAGAGGGTAGAAATTTATTTTTATCAAATGGCTTTAAGTCGTCATTAGTTTCTAGTTCTATAAAACCAGGCTTTGAAATGTAATTTTTCTGAGTCTCAATAAAATTAATATTAAACCAATCATTTGATCCAAAACGTTGCAAATTATTAATGGTGTTAAAATATTCGTCCTTGGTTTTTCCTACCCCTGTATCTTTTAAGGTAGTGTGTAAACATTGAAAAGCGAAATCCTCGTTATTTTCATGTACATCTGGATCATTTGATTGAATTGTTTCCATACAATTGACTTCCGGTTCAGTAAGATCCGGTTGTTGTGTCATATTATTCATAAAATCGGTTAAAACTTGAACCTGGTTGCATAATTGATTTAAAGTAGACATACCCGCATCCTTCTTCTTATTACGCCGCCAATTAGCTCGTTCCACGGAACTATCCGTGCTTGACGAATCACTGGAGTCGTACGATGATCGAGCTCTCCTTCGTTTTCCTATATTTCGTCTTCTCGGCCGTCGTTCTTCGTTGCCAGCCGTATTAGTACTCATGTCGACTATCAACTTATTAGATTCGACAGATTACTTTTTAAAACGTCTATACACCGTGAAATTCAACAACGCAATGAAGGAATAACTTTACAAGACAAGCTTGCTCCTACCTGGTCGGGGAATTAGCGGGAACAGGAAGTTGGTAAAAAGCTACTATATTCATACTACACTAGCACAGAAGTGACAAAAAGGTCTGTTGCCAGCCGTAAAAATGTCTATTTACACTCAAATTCAGCAATAGCTCTCTCACCATTTGCCCGGACAAGGCGAGGAATGCACAATGTTACTTCTTAAAATATATTAGAAAAAGAGATATATAAATGGTGTCGTGGGACACCAGGTAGGAACGAAGTTCCTTCGGCTAATGTAGAATTTTTATATTAATCTATTTAATTTAGACACAAATTGCAAAAAAAAAATCGTGCTCAATTTTATGTAGGTTTTCTTGATTTTCCTCTTAAATTTTGCTGATTTGTTTTTATTTAAGTACAGGTAAAGTAATATACTTTTAATTTTTGGATTACACTGTACAGTCACAAATTCTTAAATGATATTATTCGGTAGCTGGTTAAATATGAAATTTGGAATTTAATTTTTAGGTTTACCAGTGTGTTTCAGTAGTCGAGCTCCCATAAATAGTATCTTTTTTTGTATGATAATTATGGTAATCAATATTGATTAATGTCGAAAATAACCAACTTTGAATTTTAAAAGAAATAATAATTGCTAGTATTTTAACACTAATTGTTATGAATGTTAATTTAATTCAATTCAATTCAATTATTTCCTTTAATGGCTTCCATAAGTGCCAGTTGGGCACAGTTGACTTCGCCAATGTCGCGTAGAATGGAGAATACACGTTAATGTTAATTTAATCTGCAACAGCTAATCTTATGTCACTTTTATGAAAGTGACTTTTCGAAACACTATAGTTTTGTCTCTTTCTAACATTACGTACGTCATTCTCTCACGTTCGATGTGTGGTGTCAGAGAGAAATATTCGTGATCTTACAACTCATAGTAAAACTAATCTGAAATGTTTTATTTAATTCCAACTAACTATGTTCTACATAGTATTTAAAAATATGCTTGTGTCATACTGTTGCTTAGTGCAAATATAGCGCGGAAATTTTAGTTAAAATAGCTCATTATGAACTGTCATCAAGTACTTAGTGGTGCCTGTAATTCAGGAGATCAATGTTTTGCTGTTGGTTCAGTTGAAGGAATACCTTTTACTGTAAGTACTTCAATCAAAAAATATTCTGCGATTTATAGTTAAATTTCGTGACCAGATGTCTCAACTCATAAGTAGTAATTGAAAAGAAATGGACCCAACAGGAAAATCTAATTTAAGCTTGTAAATATGATAAGTATAATATTCATTGCTTAGTTTCAAACATTACAATAGACGCTAAATGCGTTACATAAAAAATAATCAAGTTGTAATGGTAGGTCATTGTTAAGGATTTTCCTTGGAAATTAATTTACATTTGTATTTGTATATTATTGTAAAGGCATTGTTTACCTTGGAGTTGCTTTATGTACTGTTGTATTTGTCAGATGATTTATTTAAATCAGTATTAGATTTTAGAGGAATTTCCTAAATTCACGAAACCTTGGCATATTTTTTCATAAAATTACTACTTTTGGTTTTATATTTTAGTGAAAAATTTTTTTTTATATAAAAGTTAATAAATTTTATTTTAGGCTTATGCTGCTGGATGTAATATAGTGATTCTTGCTTCCAATTTTGAGCGTGTTCAAATAATCCCTGGAGCTATTCATGGCTATGTGCGTATCAGTTCATTGGATTGTAGTACTGATACTGGAAAAATTGCTGCTGCGTATGGAGCTGAAGTGTGTATTTTTGAACCAACCCCTTTAATACATACAGCTGCTACAACACATGTAAGTAAATAAGTTTCTTTTAAAAACTTATATAAACTTTATATTTTTCTATTTAGTAGGTAATTTTTATACTTAATAACTTAGTTACTTAGCTCTGCCTCATTAGTTAAGTAGAGCAATACACAGTGTTAATCCGGTACCTTAATTAATATTTTGGCATATTTTACTGGAGTTGTGTTTTTATGACACTTCCATGCCTTACAATTGTAAAAAAATATTTATATATCAACAAGTTCTTCTAAAATGTTCTCTTATAATATATTTTGAAGTAAACAAACATTTTACACAAATTATTATTATACTTTAATGTATGTATCTTATAATGTTTAGTTCATAATGAATACAGGTGTAATAGTATTGTAGTATTTGCATCACTGTAAACAAATATTTAGAAATTATGAATATTCTTCAACAATTTTGTCAAAACTGTATGAATTTGCAGTAAAAATAACTTTAATTATGTCATTATTAAACAAAATCTACTGAAAGTATATATGTATTTGAAATACTGAAAGTGTGCTAAAGTCTTACCTTGACAGTTAATAATATAATGTAATATCCTGTTCAATTACATGCTTAGCTCACATGATACTTTAATTCAGTATTTCAGTGGTGGTTAATTTTTTTAAGCTTTTTTAGAATTATATCAAACCTCAGTCCTTTTGAATGTCTTATATCTAATCGAAAGCCTAAAAAATTTAGTTTCAAGCTTTAAAAATGACGTAATTTTTAATATATATAATAAAACTTCCACATCCCATTTTACCTTACAGTCCTTTTTTCGCCTTGAAAAGTAGCCTATTTCCTTTCTCAGGCTCTAGTCTATCTATGTACCAAGTTTCATTTAAATTGGTTCAGTAGTTTTGACGTCAAAGCGCGACAGACAGACAGACAGACAGAGTTACTGTCGCATTTATAATATTAGTAAGGAAGTAAGGATAATTCTCTGATAATAAATGTGCTTAGTATTCACGCTTGTAAGAACATCATATTCTCTGAAGCATAATATATAGATTATTTTGTAATATAATACGCGTAAGCGACAATTTAATCCACTTGCCATTTAATTGCTTACATTTGGCTAATTAAATGTACTCATAACTCATTAGCGTCGCATCGCATGGTCAATAAGAGCAATCGACAGTGTATTCATTTAATAGAACAAATTTTAAATTTGCGCTTAGGTGTTTATGGCAAATAAATAGAGATGAACCAATCTATTAACTTATGCTCACTTCGTTCAAGGTTCTCGTATGTCGTACCTAGTCAGTCACATGACGTGCAATTGAATGTTAAACTGCTCTACATAATAACGCATTATAATCGTTCACTTTGCATTTTACACTACTATAACACACACTGGTTAAGTCTAAGATATTATATACTCTAAAAGTAATTACAACATTACTTCTTAATTCTTATATGTTCTAGAATTGTCTGGTTTGGATTTTGATAAATAAACACACATAATACCCACGTATCTTTTACCTTCACTATGTAGTATTATTTCGATTTAAATATAAAGATATCTTAAAAATAGAAACGCTCATTGCGATTGAAGGCTATCGACAGTACCAATTTCGTCCAGACATACGTCTGGAAATTGAAACTGTTTTGAATGATATTGGCTAAATTAATTAAATCTTAGCCCGTATTATTGGAATGAATATAGTATAAACTTTTGAAATAATAAAAAAATAATAAGAGGTTTTGTAACAACATGTTGACGTAAACAAAACTATACCTAATATATTTTTTTCCTTACAATAAGTCAAATAAATAGTAGTTAATTTATCTGTAAACTACACAGGTTTGGGATTTTTTATTGTTTTGACTAGGATCTTAGGTAAGATTATATAGATAAGAATCGTTAAAATAATCTCGCTTAGAAAAATGATTTCGGTAATAATATGAGACGAGGATGAGCTTAAAGACTGTATCCTGTACCTACTTACTGGAAACTTTATAGTATTCTGTCTAATTAGTAATTACTATATTTGTGTTAAAGTTTGCCTTTTCGTCCCTTCTATCATTGAATATCTTATATAGATATTAAAAATTAAATGACACCTTTGGTATTTATATAATGTTCCCATTACGTCACCAAATCAACTGAAATTCAAGAAAATTTGCGAACTCCATGAGCTCTACCTTTATAGTATGAAAATAACATGTAAATTTTATTTCCAAATGGTGTTAATTTTCCACTATATTACAAAAATCAGGTTATATATTAATTCTTTGTACATTGGAGATGTTGACATCACGATAGTTGTTTTGAAATTTTAAAAATTCTGCATGTGAACATTTCTGAATACAAGTAAAAATTCAAAATAAAAAAAGATATATATAATATATTTATCCAAAACACGAAACTTTCATGGAACTTATTTCAAATCCACACATAGGTATCAGTCCTGTCTAAAAAATCTATCTAAAAAATTAATTAAAAAAACGGCACGCGGGAAAATTGTCCGAAGTTTTAACATCTTGTTTTAAAAAAAGTTTTACACAGTAAACAACAAACAGGAATGTTAATTCTAATCTTTAATCGCCAAAATATTGCATTTATCGCATGTTATGGAACTCGTTTTGATAGGTATAAATTGATGATTGGATTAACACATTCAGAGATATGTCAAAAGTAGATTTCGACGTTCAAGCAAGAGGATATTATTAAATGGATTAGGTATACGAAAGACTATTTTAAATGTAATCACATATTTAACCTACTGAGGAGTAGCACTATTTTTATGACTAACTAGCGACTCGCCCTCGTTTTGCTCGGTACCCCCTTTAGGACGAAATTTTGATATAATTTCCATAAAAACTTTTATCCCATATTTCAACCCCGTACAGCCCTTTTTTACCATATGTCCTTTCTCAGGCTTTAGACTATATGTGTGCCTAATTTCATTAAAATCGGTTCAGTAGTTTTGTCGTGAAAGCGCAACAGACAGAAAGACTAATAGATACTAGTTATTTTCCCATTTATAACATTAGTAAGGATTTATTCTAGGTCCTCTTTTTTTCTTTTGGCTTTTGATTCAACTTTGTGTTGTTTGCGTGTAACCACTCTTTACTTAATACCAATTACAATAACAAGTTTAGGGCTAAATAATAAAGAAGATAGGAATTCGATAAAACCAGTTGATGTTATTTTTCAGATGCTTATTTCATATGCCTAATACGTCTTACTTTACCGATTTAACAGGGTTTAGAATACCGTTGGGTGCAAACAGGCAAATTGGTAGCAGAGGGTCCTATAACAGCACTGTCATGGAACCTCGAGGGCACGCGTCTTCTCACTGGCGGGAAGCTTTTACAACTATGGCACCAGGCGTCGCTTTATCAAGACGACAGTCAACGTAAGATATATGTATCAGACACAGTAGTTTATTTCATAAATGATAAAAGTAATGTTTTCAACAAAGCCATTTTATGTGTAGTAATAATGTTCATTTATTATACTACACATAAAATGTATAATAATTTTCAATTTAAGTTTTTTTATAAATTGCCGATATATTAAAATGTAAATGTGTATTATTATAGTGCCTTACGTAAACGAACAAAATGTCATATTATGTTCTAAAATGTCGTCGATGTCGTTAAAATCGTTATTATTGACAGTAATGACTACGTCCGTATTTGAATGATGGTATTTTAACTTTAACTACCATGTTTTCGGATGAGTTATTTGAGAAGTTTGTAAACCTCAAGTAATAGAATCTATGTTGAAAAATACCTCCGTTAAAGCATTAAGTTGGGAATTGCATTCTGCAAATAGATTAAGCTCTATTTAATTTTTCTCTTCGAAGATACTATACTGTGTCAATGATAGCAATAAAATAAAATAGTCCTTCTCAATTTAATTTGATTTATAAAAAAACTTGAAATAACTAGTAAAAGTTGCATATTATATAAGATATTGGCACATTCTTTTTGTTCAAAGTGAGGCTTTGTAAAATGATTACCTAAGACGTAGCTTCAGCTGCGAGACGAAAAGCCATATTATCATGAATAAACCGCCGCTGCACTGGCGCATTTCCAGAAAGTTTTCTGCTAGCAATTTTATAGATTTTCTTGTTCAACTTAAATAATATTAAGGTTATATGATATAACTTTCTTTTTATGAGGTTATATTAAATTAAGTTATGGTTAAAAATGAATGAATGACATCATGAATTTATTCAGCTCTATTACTTGTGGTCAGAGAACACTTGTATAAGATTGTAAAGTATCCAATGTTAGAGATAACGTAATGAAAAATAGTATGTATCCTTCCGGCATTTCTCAATTATTTTTAACAAAATTGTAAATTCATCATTTAATATTTATAGTTACTGTAATTACTTATAATACTTTTGGATATTGAGTTTTCTCTTATGGCGCAATTTACATTGATTTTTAAAGATCTGCAAAGCGGAATAGATAGCGGACTCTATGTATTTTGCGTAAATGATTGCTTTAGAAATGGAGATTAAAACATAGACTTTTCATTATTTTATTAGTTTTTTAGTTTAAACAATATTTAATTGATTGTGTCCTTGAAGAAATATAACTAAACAGCATTCTCCTGTTACATTATTACAATTTTAAATTACTTTTCAAAGTATAAAATGGGATAATTTAGTAAAATTATGCTATTATTTCATATAGAAATCATTTAAGATTTACATTTTTCCATCTTTAATTTCAGCGAGCTCAGGCGTAACATTCCAAATAGGCGGAGATAAAGATGAAAAATCTAAACCACCGGAGGAGGAAGAGCCTGTGAGTATACAATGATGTCTACAAGTTTCAGATAAGATAAGCAGTTGTTATCATTGTTTGGTTCCACTGTTATTTATATTGTTATCATTAATCAACCATTGTTAGACCGTGAGTGTTATGATGACCACTATTCTAATGCATGCACCGTATGCAGACAACACTATTTTACCGCAACCAGTGTACCACATTACTACAATAACAACCAAACACACTCAAAATAGTTGTTGTAAAATTGCTTTTCTCACGAAAGCTGATAATTTCGCGTATTTATATTGAAATTAACGTAAATAATTTGCAACCGCTTGTAAAATCTGTACTATAATTTATAAACTATATAATCCTTATGATGAGCAGATAATGCGTAGAGAACACGCTATATTTTTCGGTGCGTTATTAAAACATAACGTGTATAGGCCCTAAAGCTTATCTTATATCTACAGATTTGATATGTTTCTTATCATATTTTTAAGAAGAAAATCTCGGTTTTCTTGTGCAAATTAAATTGAAAACACTCCGAAAATACTATCTTGTCGATTAAATTGCTTTATTCTATTAAATACACATGTACCTATATCATTTTGTGATTTAATTTATACTTGTTAACTCTTTTGGTAGTCTTTTAATCTCACCAAGGTATCAATATTTTGGAATTGTAATAAATAGAAATGAGTTAATATTAGCATTCTGTCTTTAATAGTTCTGTGTGTGTTTTGTATAATAATATCTGTCAATTTTAAGTATAATATACTTTTGGCCGACAAAAAGGAAGAAAGAAAGGTGTTAATAAATTTAAAAAAGATTAAGTAAATGTGGTTCAGTCTAAATTTTTAAAAATCTATAGCTACCACTCTTAGGGGTAGAAATATTTAAAGGTATAATTGCTTTGAATATAAAATTAGTTGTATTTACATATAATAATGTTTTAAAGCCTGTAAACATTTTTTGTTAAATTTTGATATCATGTATATTAGGGTTGGATATGCGTATGGCAATGTCACACGGCTACCCCCGCGCACCACCTCGCGTTCTCACCCGACGGCGTGCTGTTTGCTACATCTGGTGTAAACGATAGGCTCGTCAAAATATGGTACCAGAATAAAGGTTTGTTATTATAATTGTTATAAAATTTAATTAAAAAACTAAAATTTTAATAAGTTTTCCTAGTACATCGTAGCAGCGGGTTAGATTACAACATGGTGAATTTAATTCCAATGCTATATTATAAATTTATATAAATTTTAAATCTTTATAATGACTCTTTCACAATAAAATTAATTCCAAATGTACATTTAGAAATAAGTACTTAAAAATTTACTTTGTACAGTGCACCTTTAATAATTATTGTACTATTGTCTTTAAGATTTTATTACTATAAAAAGTAGAATAAATAATATGTGACTTTTTTCAGCGTTAATTCAAGCACACGGTGAACACTCTCCGCAAGACTTAAATTACACATTTATATATGTGGCACATCCTCGCGCTGTCACGCATTTATCATGGAGGAAAACTAGTAAATATATGCCTAAGTAAGTAGCGATATTGTCAATTTAAAAAAAAAAACTATATATTAGAGTGATTTTATTGTATAAAATGGTTAGAACGTCGAAAGTATGAGCGAGATGGAGCGGGTGTAGATATTGAATTCTCTCCTATTCAGCGTCATCGATCACTATTTATTCTATTGCTTAAAGACTTTTTTTAAATTAAAACAATAAAATGAACATCTAATGAGCAACCATTTAATATTTTGATAATTGATGAGAATGCAAAGTTAAAGATTAGCCCGTTACTAATTGCTTAGTCAGCTTGCCCTATCAAAGCGCCTCAGTTAGATTGTTTAGATTAGTGGACTTGATTTATATTGCGTTATATATTAACAACATTCATTCATCTGTTTTATTGAAGTGAAACTTCTTTAAAATCGTTGTGATTTTAAACTCAGAGTCAGAGACGGGGAAGAGTTAGCTTTAGTTAGATCTCGCCCACCGCGAGTCAGTGACATTTCTAACTCTATCTAACTCGTGGGTGTATATAAACGAGATTTAAAAATTAGTTTGCTAAAGAAGTTTTACTTCTGACATGTGTACTTTTATATTCCACAGAGGCAGTGTAGGCAACGTGTTAGTGACGTCATGCGTGGACAACATCTGCCGCGTGTGGGCGGAGACGCTGCTGCCGGACGACGAGTGGGGCGGCAGCGTGGCGCACGCGCGCTCGCCGCCGCGCCGCCAGCGCGCCACGCACCGACACAAGCACCGCTTCATGCAGCGCTTGAAGCATATGAAGTGAGTTGAGGCTTTAAGCGGAAAGCGCTTTAAGCTTTATTTATTTACTAACAACCCTAGCCCGCTTCGCTGGGCGTATGTTAGAATAAATTAAACGGTTTGTATATATTTTAATAAAATAAAAGTACTACTCATACTCATACAAAACTACTAATCTAGAAATAGAAATACGGCGCCGTCTACCGGATATCTGTGCAACTTAGATGCCAAACCGCCATCTATTAGGATTTTATAGAACTAACCGATAAATACACACAGAATTCGTGTATTCAAACATTTTATTTGCAATAACAAATATTGAGATCAATAATTGAGATAAAAACTACCCCATCTCCCAAGTTTGACCAAATTACAGATGTTTACAAAATTTGATAAAAATTCCTTCAGTAGTTTCGGAGTTTATCGTAAACATCCATCGTGACACAAAAAATTATATATATGGATTAGCATTGAAGATTCAGGGGAAGCTTTAAGCTTGAATGTGGTGGTCATATCCACAGATGTCAAGTGAAAGTTATATGTATTTACTATTTATGTACATAATAATGACAATATTAAAAAATCTAAATTAATTCCAGAACATGTTTCCACATCCGGCGGACAGCGCAATCGTCGAAGCAGCCCGGCGCACCCATCCCCACCCTCCCCTCCACGTACAGCGCGCACGACTTCCACAACCCCTACCACTCCACTTCTTATACTGGGGGTAAGTTGGGGTATTAAGACATATTTGAAATTAAAATATATCATTTTTATTGGCTTATTTTCACATCGCTCGGGTGCGTCCCTAACAGCAGTTGCGTGTCATACTTCAGTTTATTATCCATTGCGTATGTTTGCATCGGTGTCCTAGATTTCATTCAAATCCAGTCCAGTCACTTAACACAGAAATTAAAATTCATATTATATTATAATAGGAGTTACACTTATTGCTAAAAACAAAAACTACATGATTTTTTTTAATAAATATAATATTAACAATTAATAATAAGTATATTGATTTAAAAATATACAAATAATTAATTATTAAAGTTTTTAATGTTTAAACATTACATTATTTGCTTTTGCTTAATAAAAATATTTTCTCCCTCTAGGTCTCCACTTCCACCTGGCAGCGTCCATCAACGCGGAGACAGACATCCCGTTAGTACCATCTCTGGCAAGCGGCGGCCGCTTCATACTGCACTGGCTGCACAACAAAGAAATGTACTTCACCAGCCAGGCTGAGGCCATACTGCACGATCTTACTAAGAAAGTATGTTTTATAAACGTTTCACTTATTAATTAAACGTTGGATATAGGATTAAATATGTAAAAAAATATCTTTAATTGTTTCATGTATCAAGTTGTAATTAAAAAAAAGTTTTACACAACAAATTTATATTTTATATTCATATTTATTACTTTTCACTACATAGTATATAACAGCTTCCCGCTGTTTGACTCTATGTATGCTTAGAACTTTAAAAATATGCTACGGATTTTTAAATAAGGGTGTCCATAATATTTATTGTTTAATAGCAAATTACTTTGTAGACAATTAAGAGTAAATCAATTTAATCAAGTTTATATATAAATTATTAAGCATAATAATATATTTATTTTATTATACATTTGAGAAATAATGTGTTGAATGAATTCATCATATTTTTTGCTTTTTAGGTTCTAGATAAAGAAGAAGCAGAAGAGGGAGGTTCTGGCTCAGAGCACACCACACATCCGGACGGAGAGAATGAGACAAGTATGGATTTTTTTGTTGTATATTCTTTGCAATTAAGTGTAATTATTGAGCTTGGCATATTAAATATTATTTACATTAAGCTATTGTTAAAAATTAGGAGGAGGCCTATATGTCAAGAGGACACGCTGTTACGGTTATTGATGTGCCATTAAAATAGTTATTAGAAAAACTCTAAAATTTTTATCAGCAATAAAGGCTTTTGTATTTTTTGTATTTTATATTGTTACAAATTACTTGGATATATTTTACTATAAAGGAAGTTAGTCTTCATTTACTAATAATGTATTGCATTTTAATTTTAATTATCTTACTACATAATATACAAGCAATTGATACATACATTGGTATATGCGTATTACATACATGTATTAATATTAAATTATTATAAACTTAGAATGAGTTGCACCATCTAGCTTTAACGTCAACGATTTTGTTAGGAAAACCGTTTATGTGATGAACGATTTTGACTCAGGTATTATATTGCTGAGACACATGTTTTTTATTATCAACATTTTAAATTTTGATACACCACAATATCATAAAAATATTTTACATCATTTTATACAAATTAAGATCTAAGTGTTATTGTTAACTTATTTGCACATCAACAAAGAAACTTAAGCTATTTGTTAAGTTTTTCAAAATTATCGTTTCTACACACACAAACAGTTTTACATCAAACATTACGCCGCATTTATACAGCCTATATCAATGCTATTCTAAAAAAGCCATAAAAATTTGCTTTGTAACACCATTGCTTATTCCATGCTGCCATGTAGGACATAGACGTCCGAGCCATCAATTAACTAAAGTTCAGTCCGAGGATAACAGCAATAGCGATGAGCAACCAGGTAAAGCCTTTTAACATAAGATAGATAAACATTGCTTCCTCGATAAGAATATCTCTATTAAACTTTGTCGAAAGGTAGAGAATATTAGCTTAGACATTAACTAAATATCATTTTGCATCAGACTTAATATTGGGACAAAAACGCCACGTTTGTTTAATTTTTTATCTATTTTGTGGATTAAAATTAAATAAAACGGGACTAGTTTAGTACATTATTGTATTGGATATAAAAATATACTTCTGAAAGTTTCACGCAGTGTAATGTCTATCTTATTCTTACTGAAATGGCTGGACGGGTTTGCATGAAATTTAGCAAGCATTTACTATTGGACTAATTGACACAATTGCTTAAAAAATATTTAAAAATACGCTCGCCAAGGAAACCTATTAAAGCGTGGTATCGCATCTCTATTTTTATGTGTACTTGTACAACATGGGAGAATATATAGAATATATATAAATAATCCCTTACAAGACATATCAGTAGAATGTTCAAAAGGGGCTGAATACAAATCTATACTAATATTATAAAGCTGAAAAGTTTGTTTGTTTGAACGCGCTAATCTCAGAAACTACTGGTCGGAATTGAAAAAATCTTTTTGTGTTGGATAGTCCGTTTATCGAGGAAGGCTATAGGCTATATTACATCACGCTACGACCAATAGAACGGAGCATCAATGAAAAATGTTGCAAAAACGGGAAGGACGTGCGTTAGTTCCGCGAGGTGCCTTACCGCGCGACTCAGAAAAAAATTGGTTTTCGGTCTTTAGAAAGCGTGCGAAGCCGCGGGAAATGCTAGTATTTAATAAAATATATGAAATCCCAGGTAGCGGCAACCACAGTCACCCCAGCCTGTCCAACACCACGTCCATCAACTCCATAGCGACGGACGTGACGTGCACGCACCTGCCGGACTCGCTCGACGCGAAGATAGAGGCCTTGTTGCGCGACTGGCACCAGAGCCCGGACCTGCTGTTCTCAATACATCCTGTGGATGGCAGTTTTCTTATATGGTAATTATACATAATAAGGATTTAAAACTCAACCAAATTCCACTACTATTTCCAGTCCAAGCTTTTTATTTTATGTGTTAGTTTCAATTACAATTTATATAAAATATGATAAATGAATACCCCAATTGACGGGTCAAGTTTAATTAATACGTATTTGGATCACGGATACCGTCAGTAGGTTAGTTGTCGTGGGACTTTGAGTATACAAAGAAATAGAAAATGAAGTAATGTTCTAATGTAATATTCTGGCGCACATGGATGCTACAATAAAAAGAAATTTTATCCTTGGGAATTGCATTATTTGTATGAATTTCGAATGATGTATACATATGCACTATGCAGTCCATGTAAGACCTTTACTTAGCTTCATATTATTTAACGGCAATTTTTTTCTATCTAATAATAAATTAAATGTGTTTAATGAAAACTTAACCCGTTAACAGTGCTTGTAATATGTAAAAGTATTAGGGGTGTGCGAATAATTCGAACTTACGAATTCGAAATTTCGAAAATTCGAATTATTCGCACTTATTCGTAGAGTTTAGAATAATTCGAAAATTCGATTTATTTGTTTCGAATTTCGAATCGAATATTATTATTCGACTCGATTCGATTCGAATGATATTGTCACACCCCTAAAAAGTATATTTTTTAAAAGTATTAACAATGAATTGTATATGACTAGGGTATGCGAGTGGCTGGACGAGCTGCAAGCGGGCGCCATCAGACAGGCGCAGGTGTCGTTCTCTGCGCGCATCCCGGCCGCGTTCCCGCTGGGCGACGCCACCACCATGTGCACGCCGGCCGCGCTCTACCACGCCGCCGCGCAGCCGCTCTACGTGCGACACCGCACCAAGCCCGTCACGCCCGGTAACAGATAAATATTGTTAACTTCTATATATTTAATGGATAATGAATATGGACTGGTCTTGACTATTTTTATTCTATTATCTATTAAGAATTTCATTTGTGAACGAATAAGTTATATGATTTACAAATATCCTTACTGCATAATGCAAACTAGAACATTTCACATAAATTAAAATTTATATTATTTCACAGGACAACAGCCGCAAGGGGAAACAGTAACGACACCTTTAGAAAGTGTACAAGAAGAGAAAGAAGATACAGAATGGCCACAAAGCGACGAACAAAAAGCACAGCAAGAGAATGGTATGCTTTTGTTTTTCATACTTTGTGTATAATATTTTTTATGTCAAACTTATACTTTATCAACTTTTCTTAGCTCGAGAAGAAAATAATAATGATATGAAACGAAAGACAAGTGTCGCAACAGATGATATGGGAGAAAATCAAGATGGAGATGTTTTAGAATCTGCGCCGGTTATATCAATGGTTACAAATCACACTAATGGCACATTAAATTTGTGGCAGTTAACATTCGATGATAAGTCTAAGTTTTCACAGGTACATTTTAATTTATTCACTTATATTATTTGTTTACTAATGCGTTGTGCTTATTTTATTGTTATTTTTCTAGGTTCTATCTATTGGACACGCATCCAGAGCTTCAGGCCATAGATTTAGAGTCAATGACATCACATGCCATCCAGTATTACCACTATTGCTCACTACCAGTCACCATAATATTTCAGGTATGTAAAATTGTTTATAATATAGTACATTATGTTCCACTGTTTTTGCTTCGTCCAGTGTTTTACAATTTTTCCTTTTAAAAGTTCAGCGTGGCGGATTTTAGCCAAGGCACCCTCACATTTAAGAGCGGCCCATGTTCAACGTAAAATTGTATTTTCGAGAAAATTGAATTTAAAGTTAGTGTAATGTATGAAGTAAAATTGTAAATATCGTTAGGTTATAATCTATTTTGAGACATTTGTAAACTGCCGAAAGATTGTATACAACAACTCACTGCTTACAAATTAACGGACTATATCGGTAGATTGTAAGCTATCGAAGTAGAACCGCCAAATTGTGAAATGCCATGGCATAAGTGTTGTTATGCAAAAGCATAATTTAAAAAAGAGTGAGATTAAGATTTAAAAAAAAATTAGTCCCGCTGAGTTTCTTTCGCCAGTTCCTCTCAGGTCAGAGGTTTCTTCTTTCCGAACTGGTGGTAGACTCATGACGTTCAGTAAGAAATTGTAGCAATTTTTATGCTGAATAAAACATTTTGATTTGAATAAAACTATTCAAATTAAAACTAACTAGCTACTATAATTGTAATTATTAAAACTTTTTATAATATTTGTTAAATTAAAGACGTCTAATACCTTAGTCTCTCCCGTGACCATGATTGCTGTAAAGCATTCGAAACGTCGGGAACCAAAAAGCATAATAAATCCGCGACAAAATCCGAAAAGATAGTTTCATTTATAATGTCAAGTATTCGCGTAAACCTAAGTATTATTTTGATTTGATTTCATCTGTGTGCCAGACGGGGAGCGTGCGGCGGGCGAGGCACAAGCAGCAGGCGGGCTGTGCTCGGAGTTGATCATGTGGCGTGTGGAGTGCGTGGGCCCGCTGGGCAAGTCCGGCGGCGTGTCGGAGCTGGCGCGCGTCAACTCGCCGCACCTGTCCGCCTTCAGCAACGTCGCGTGGCTGCCCACGCTGCTGCCTAGGTATGCGTATTACGGATAACTATTAACTATAATATAAGCCTTTATTCAGACAAGAATTTACAGTGTTTTACTTAATTTAAATAATACATAATATGTTATGACATGATCTACGATAGTTTATTATTATTATAAATATTATTTGGCAAAGGCCTCCCTTAATTTCTACATGTGTGTCTAACTCTAGCAGTTCTAGTCCATGTGTTACGCAGTTCTAATCATACTATTAACTAGCTATTGCCTTTGAGGCAATTTAAATCAAAAATTAAAATAACGTTGTTGAATAAAGCTTATTACACTGTAGCGGAATACCTGGAGGATGTAAATGTGTGGGATTAGTGACTGGTTGTGTCTCACGTAGGATAAATAGATAAATTGTAATACAATATTGTTACCAAATATTTTTTTTTGAAAAGAGCAACTGTTGAGTTTCTCGCCGGTTCTTCTCAGCAGAACAGCTTTCCGAGCCGGTGGTAGTTTACTCACAGACTTACAGACTGACTTTGATAATGTAAAAATGACGATTCAAAAGAGCTTGTAAAAGTCTATTTGAATAAAGAATATTTTGATTTGATTTGATTGTAAAAACTTAATTTCATCTAAATTAGTCCAGTGTTGACCGAGAAACAGATAGATAGAAATTCTAAATTTCAATACGATTTTTCAAAAAAATATTTTATGTACGATATGTTTGCAAAATGTCTTTTCGAGCTCCTTTAATTCATTCCGATGTATGCGACTAAGGCCCTTCTCCCATTACGAAACACGTAGGATACAATACTTAAGTCGCAAACTAGCTGAATACTTGTTGGCAACTCGACGTTCGCACATTACGCTACTGAAAAATGACAAAATGCATCATTTGTCTTGTGTTTTTTTAATGAACAGACGTTATGTCGAGCGGTTCCAGTGAAGAAGAGGCGCTTGCAGTTTATCTGTTTTATAGAAACAGAAGAAAACGTCATCGCACAAGAAGAAATTACTGGATTCATCCCATTTTTTCGAAATGCGTTGGAGACGCGACGCGCAGGCGACCAGCATGGCGGGTTGCGCGCGATTAGTCGCGGACGCGTTCGATGCCGGTAGCGTAGTGAGCGAGCACCGATACCAATGTATGTGCGATACTCCGCGGCGATTAGTCTCCGCGACTCGAAAGATACTAGAGTCGCTTGGATGTATCGTAATGGGAGAAGGGCCTAAGGCGACAGGCGACCCTACGACTCTGGTC
Organism: Boloria selene; assembly: GCA_905231865.2. Taxonomy (NCBI): domain Eukaryota; kingdom Metazoa; phylum Arthropoda; class Insecta; order Lepidoptera; family Nymphalidae; genus Boloria; species Boloria selene. The sequence goes on from HG993147.1 coordinate 4,917,771, forward strand.
GCCTGTCGCTAAGCGACTTGTAGCATTCCGATGTCAGCGACTGCGACCGACAATTCTACCGATATCTCGTCTTCGTTCTTAGAAAGTGCCGCGATATTGATACTTATCGACTGGGTCGCCCGACAGCAGGAGCACTGTCGAGCGACCGGGTCGCAACGGTAGGTGGGCGTAACAAACAGCCATATTCAGGGCCGTCTTTATCCGGGGGTGCAAGGGGTGCGGTGCACCCGGGCGCGGAGCGCCCGGTGGCGTCTGCTGTAGGTGAACGATCCTTTTCAAAATTAAAATTAATAAAAAATTATCTTCGGTCAAACGTGACACAAGACAGACTGACTAACTTAGCTATTATAAGTACTATAGAATCCAAAATTGATATAAAAATAAATGATTTAATTAAAATGGAGGGCGCAGTCTGAGGCCCGCACCCCGACGCCGAATAGACTTAAGACAGCACTGGCCATATTATGTCGCGCGACGCGTTTGCTAGGATCCCAATGTGCTTCATATTAATTCATACTAAGCAGTGAATCGCGGTCGCGGGGATCTAAATGCTACCTTTACCAATCATGCGCTGATTTGCGTCGGTTTAGTGTATAGTCGATACAAAAAATCGTACGCTTATTGTATGCACGGCTATTCATAATAGTAATATGTATGTTCTTTACAGCACTACTCTAGGAAATTTATCCAACTCTCCTTCGGCTTGCTTCGTAGCGAGTGACGGTGAAAGTTTGCGACTGTACCAAGCAGTAATCGACGCCCGAACGTTATTAGCAGAAATCGCCACTTCGGAACGGCGCCATAAGGATGTTATGGTATTTATTATTATGAGTTACAGACAGTTTAACACTTGTTTTTAAATAATTTAAATGTAATAGAAACCTTAATAATACTATTTTTAGTTAGCAATTATTTTTTTGAATAAAAAAGAAAGTCTATAAAAATGATGATGGATGGATGATTTTTCTAACTCTTTAAGTATCTATTAAAAGTCTATTTGAATAAAGAATATTTTGATTGATTGATTGATTGATATTGAAATTACTCAGAAAATTTTTAAGCACATCAAAAGATTAGAGAGATAAATTCACTAAATTGTCACGTATGAAGAAGACACAAATTTATTTAAAAAATAAAAATATAATAATTGTATTATTTATTATAATCCTAATTAAATGAACAATAAATGTTAATGTCAACAGCACGACACAATGTCAATGTCGTCGGACTCGACCGTGGAGGAGAGCGGCGTGCCGCTGTACGACCGCATCAAGATCGTGTCGCAGCAGTCCACGGCGCGGCCCGGCGCCGTCATACAGCTGCACGCCATCGCAGACGCCACGCACGACTGGCACAACACACAGCTCTTGCACGTTTTCCAGGAACAACTCATTACTGGTGTGTATTAATAACTAAAAAAATATGCATAAGCTATATCTATACTAATATTATAAAGCTGAAGAGTTTGTTTGTTTGGTTGAACGCGCTAATCTCAGAAACTACTGGTCGGAATTGAAAAAATCTGTTTGTGTTGGATAGTTTGTTTATCTAGGAAGGCTATATTGCATCACGCTACGACCAATAAGAGTGGAGCATCAATAAATAAAATAAATAAACTAACTAAATAAACTGTTGACTTTATGTGTTTCAGACAAGAACGAACATTTTTTTTATTAATATTAACTTTTTTTGATTAATATGCCACGGGATCAAAGCTGATTAACTATCACCGTAAAAAGCACCGATTAGTTTATTGCGGTCAAAAAAATTGGCAAACTATCAAAAATACTATATAAATTTATGATATTACAACTAGTTCTCTGTATTTTATTTACTTAGGTGAAAGAACGTCAAGCGATACGGAAAGTTCTGACTCAGGCGTAGAAGGTTCAGATGTGAATACCATTACTGAGGCTGGCTTGGAAGCGATAGTTGATTTACGGAAAGCCGCTGTCTTCAATGAACCATTTTATATCGTTGTGTTGGAGAGAACTGACGGTGGTTCCACTGTGCATATGTGGAGACTCACTGTGTCATCTCAAGCAGATCCCTCGGGTATGTACAACTTTTTTTTTTAATTGACGACACGTTTTTGTAGCGACCCTACAAAAACGTGTCGTCAATTAAAAAAAATGTGCGTTCGAGTCCCGCTGGGGGAATTCATTTGTTAAACTATGTTTGTACTCCGGTCATGGGTGTTTATATTTATAATATGTATATATTTAAACTTATATATGTAGTATATCAACTATCTAGTATCCGTAACACAAGCTTCCTTCGTAGCTTACCACGGAACTAGATGGTGCTGTGTGTAATAATGTCCCAACATATAAAAAAAAACGTATAATTGAAAGTTTTTGATTCAAGTCACTGTTTTGTAAGATGCATATATTTTTTTTCAGATGATCTAACAAACAGTATGATGTATGTGCCAGACAGTGCCTTAGTGCAAGAAGATGAAGGTGAATCTCGAAAGAATTCAGTCTCAATGGACGCGGACCGGCCCGCCGCCCCGACTGCACATTCACATTTATCCATTTCGACTAAAAAGGTGCTCTATGATATTTATTATACTTATTTTATTTTTTTTAAATTATGTATTTATTTTACTACGGAAGTGAATTGTTGTTCATGGACACAAAGTCTGCCATGTATTGGCAATAATAATATCATATCATCCATTTGTTAATGGAGCCAAGGCTAGTGGAATCCTTCAATGGCTACTACTTACGAATTTAGGCTTTGTTAAAATATGAAAAATTATTTTGTTTTATAGGTAAATTATGATATCATAAAATATAAATATTAAGTTTTATGCATCCAGGTGTGTGAATGCCCTCTGTCGTTACCGGACGGCGTCGACGTCATACACGCAACTCCTGCCGCGGGCCATCTCAGTTCCGCGTCTATATACCCGGCTTGCTTAGCACCTTATATATTAGCCACAGCTTGTTCCGATAGTACTTTAAGGTAAATATATTATAGTCATTTGTATTATGAAGATATCTTCAGAATATTCTTAGTGACTTTGTATGATAAAATATGTTTTTGTAGGTTTTGGAAGTGCAATGTAACTAAAAAAGACAATGAAGAATTTGAGTATACATGGAAAGAATGGGAAATGATGAATAAAGATCAAGAATCTACTATAGACATTCCAGGTGTGTATCTATTAAGTTAGATTTATAGAGAGTCCTATCAGAATTTATTTTAGTGTTAATCACTCATTAATAATTTTTATTATTTATTATAACTTTAACTTTATTTACTTTAAACTGAAAACATGATAAGAGTTCATCTATATCCATCACATACATTTTCATATAAAAAACAAACCGTATATTTCCTAACATATCCGAACCGCAGGTCAACCGCTCCACATAAGCGCGGCGTACTCTGGGCGCATCGCGTGCGCCTACAAATGCGGGCGTTCGTTCACGCGGCCCAAGGTGACGGCGGGCGACGCGCGCTTCGTCAACCTGTGCGTGTGCGTGTACGAGTGCGAGAGCACCGGCGGCGCGGAGTGGCTGCTAGAGGACACCATCCCGCTACGCAACGTCAGTCTGCCCCGCGTCGGCCTCGGCGCCGACACGCAGATAGACCTCTCTTATTTGCATGACACCTCCTTCATGCAGAAGAAACAGCGGCTCACGCAGGTGATCTGTTACTATATTGTATAGAAAATTAAAAGTGCGTGTGTACAAAGTACACATGTCAGAAGTAAAACTTCTTTAACAAACTTATTTTTAAATCTCGTTTATATTTATACTAAATAACCCCGTCTAAGCTCGTTGAGAGAGGGAGATGGCGCGAATCACACCCATGAGTTAGATAGAGTTAGAAATGTCACTGACTCGCGGTGGGTGAGATCTAACTAAGGCTAACTCTTCCCCGTCTCTGAGGGCCTGGTACTATGGACTTATTTTTTCGTTTCATCGAGTTTGAAATCACAAGGATTCTAAAGAAGTTTATCCAGAATTTTTTTGGATAATTTCCGAACAAACACACAAACCTTATTTAGTTTAGACTATTAGAAACACCTAAAGGCACAGATCATTATTGCCGCAATGCGATAGACATATTAATGAATAGTATCTATTTAAATAATTATATTTTTTATTATTAATTTATACCATTTGTTTCAAACTAAAAATCTTATAATTAACTTTAGGCGTTTAACGTATTATTAGGCTAAGTTGTCTCTTGGCTTTAAAATTATAAAAAAAAATATAGACAAAAATTTTTAATTTAACAATGAAAGCATATTTGTCATATCAAAATGATACTTATTTTTATACATTATTAGGTCCTACAAACGCTTTCATCGGACGAGAGCCGTAACAACAGGAATGGTGAAGGTGACACTGGCAAGTCAGCGGGTCTTCTAGCAGTACCGTCGTTCAGTACTCTCCAGTCGTTACGCAGAAGCATCATGGAGAACGGCAACACATGTCCGTTAACGCAAAAACATTTAGTGCAATTAGATTGGGTGTCTAAGGAAGATGGATCTCATATACTTACGGTAGCTGTTGGGTCGAGGGTGCTACTTTTTACACCCGTGTCTAGTGATCTGGCACAGGCTAACTTAAAGGTAACTTAAAATACATGATTAAACATATTTATAATTCGCGTCATATAAAAAGAACGCTGGCTGTCAAGTTGCGCAGAGGCGATTTACCGGCCAATTTGGTGGTAAGAGGGGGGGCGCGGGACGTAGAGGCACGCGTCGCATGCTTTTCGGCTCGCTATTGGTTTGTCAGTTTAAAATACCATCGCGCACACAAAAGTTATTAATTACGAAATGATTTTATATAAGAAATAGTGAAAAATATTTTTGACGTATATTGATTTATAAAGAGAGATTCTGATAATAATGCAGTTATTAATTAAAAAATATATATTAAACGAAATAATTTAATTTTTTGTAAGTAGATTAAACATTATACACTGAATCAAACATATTTTATTAATTAATAGAATTCTATTTAATGACATTCTATCTAATATATTTTTCAATGTACGTACCAATAATCAATATACATCGTGAGCGAAAGGCTAGTTCAAAAATAAAAGAATAGGCTTAGAAATTTCGTATGCGAATGTACCGATGCGCAAACACACCCCCCACCACTTTCTTCCAGCGTTCTTTTTACATGACGCGAACTGTACTTGTATCAAATTCGTCTTCGTGTTCATAAAAAAATATGAAGAAAAAAAATTATGCAAACTTTACCTACTTTTGTTAGTACTTCATTTTATTTCTTTTAAGGTAATGTGATTGTTTTGTTTCCTTAGGCAATGAAAGAATCAATAAACAACAATCGTCCAATACTTCGAAAGGCTTCATCACTTGCTGCACCGTTATTTGTAGAGGAGATCCGATGGATGCAACTTCGAAGGATTCAATTGAAAACAGCAGACGGCTTGCCGCCATTACCCATGCAAATATCGTGGGTTAGAGACGGAATTTTGGTTGTAGGGATGGATTCAGAAATGCACGTGTATTCGCAATGGAAACCTGAGACTCCACAGATAACATCTGGATACGCCGCTATTCAGGTAAAGGTTGAAAATTAATTTGAAAGATAAGATGTATATTGATTTTCTAATATCCAGTTTATAACATAAATAATAAGGTAATGGAAAACTTCTTATATAAATTTTAGGATCAAGAAGAAGGCAGTGAATCGCGAGCACTTCGTGACTCAGATCTGCGGGTGTCTGCGCCGCACCTACAACGCGTGTCCTCAATAAATCTGCAATTGTTAGAACGTGACGCAAGAAGGAGAAACAAAACACAACCTGATCAACCACAAGTAAGTTGTTTCTTTAGCGATAAATTAACCACAGAATAGCATTATTGTAAAATAATAAGATATGTTGTCGTATAATATGTGTATATGAATAATCTTACGCAATGGGCTGGACTACCCAGCGGTGCCACACTCGCTCGGGAATTCTCAAGGGTCTCGCTGGTATTTTCAAGTGCGATTTATTTCCAAAATTATTACCGCTTCTCTTACGGCGAAGAAAAATCATGAGGAAACTTGTATGTCTGATAGAAACCAGCAAGATTCGAAAGACATGAGAAGTCAAGAAGTACATTGAATTCAATTTTATTGCGGTAATCTAAAATATTAGTCACCACCACTTTATAAATGAAAGTATTATGTCACCACCACTTTATTATATGTATATTGTATATTCAATCGTTTTAATAACTTTGTTTTCCCTATTTTTACAGCCTCTTTTAGACTACATGCCAGATTATGGTTTATTCGAAGCGTCACAAATGGCCTGTCCAGTGTTGCCGCAGTACCATCCTAAACAACTAATGGAACTTCTCAATAGCGGAAAAATAAGATGGGTCAAAGCTATTTTAGCTCATTTAGTCAGGTAATTTAAGTCTCTTGTTGAAAAAAATGCTTCTCTTTTCAAACAGAAGTCGATAATTATTACTAACTAAGAACAATTAGTATAGTATAGATTTCTCAGAAATAACATACTGTTTTACAAAAGTAAAAAGCATCGAATTCTAGTAAAAGTGAGCTGGATGATCACCTATCATCATACGAAATTTTATCAAAATCTGTGATTTTCTCATGATGCGGTTAGAGACAGACGAACTATAGATACGACTATAGACTTAGGCTCCTGTATCGGTAAAGGTAGTTTGTTAATAATTTATTCTCCTTAGGTGTATAGGTGGAAGTTACACCAGCCGCAGTTCTCAGGGTGATGAAGATAGTTTGTCCAGACAGGTATGAAATGTTCATTATGTTGTCATTGCATTAGCAAACCATGTGCAATAGCTTAATTGCATTTTTAAATTGATATGATTTGATTGAAGTTATATCTTAATAACATGCGATTTTGTTATTTCATATAAATTACTAAAAGCTATAGAAAATATATTTCTTAATTAATAACTCCTGTAGAACTGTGTGTTCGAAATTATTAGAGTCAAGCATTTAGTTACCTACATAATAATTATTATAACATTCTATAATGATATATGTTGTAATGAATGTCTGGCTTCCTTCCTCTGAGAATATGATGGTAATCAATTTTTAATTGTTAAGCAAACTAGTCTAAATTCTAATATTTTTTTCAATACAAAGTCTCATTAAACAAATTGACAAAATTTAATTATCAAAATCTTTTATAAAAGTATACTTATTTAGAAATTATTACATGCTATCATGCTATTGGCACTATATGCACAAGGGAGTAATTACTTCGTAACACTAGCTTCTTCATCTACACTGTGTTTGTTATAGGAGTTAAATTTTCAAAAATATCAGTCGAAATGTAGCTTACATTGTGATGTGAAACAAAAGACGTTTGATAACCGTCACTAGATAGATACAAACAGTTCTAAATAAATTACAAGTAGGGTACTTGATGATGTGTTTAAATATATGTTGGAAATAACCAATTAGATATATCCAAATTAATAGGTTTATTTTAATTTTTTTAAATAATAATAATTATTTTTTATTTTATTTTCTTAAGAGTCTCCAACAAAGAATACACACGTTACTTTAAAAAAATACACATACTTGCTTATTTATCTATTGTGACTAAGTAAACAAAATTAAAGTAATGAACGAAAAGAAAAACTAAGCAGAACTAATATAACAATGAATCATTATACTAAAGTTGAGAATTTATAAATTTGGTAACACTTCTTTTAAATAGATTTTTTTTAAAAACAATTTGTTTCTTTAATACATTATAGTATGTGTATATGAAATTATAAGTGTGAAGAGATGTCGATGTTGTGTTGTTGTCAAGTACTCTACGTTGTATAAATGTAAAGCGAAGCATCTCTAGTATCGCGAGAGCGCAGCATGTATTGCGTGTGTTGCAGCGCGGCTGGTCGCGCTCGCGCACGCTGTCCGTATCGTTCGCCGCCGGCGCCGCATCGCCACTAGACGGCGTCGCACAGGTACCCGCTTTATATACGCTTTCACTACTTGTACGTTTTTTTGTTACACTAAAATAATTATTTTCATTGTAATACCATACACGCTGTTTTATAAAACACTGTATTGGCTTCGAGAATTATGTTAATTCATTTGAAATAATGTATTTAATATGTTCACAACATGCACCCGAAGTTTTTTAGCACTTTCGTGATACACGACGCATTTTTTTTAACTTACAAAAATCACAAACTTATTATAAACTATTTTTTAAAAGTGTTAATAAATGTATAGATTACGGAGGATGTCCAATTGGACTATGCGGAGCTAACGTCGGTCCCGCCATTACCACTTTGGACTTTATTGGTCGCGGATAAAGAGTCTGCACATCATCCGTCCACTATGCAAGAAGCAAAGGTAAGTTGAGTGGTTTAAACTTTTTGAATATATTTTATTAATCTATTATGATTTTTAATTGACATAATACATTTTTATCACATATATCGTTTTTTGTTTGTATTTTAGGACTACAATGATTTATTTGAAGGAACAATGGAAGTAGAAGACGACCTTGACGCTCTTTTATTAGGTGAAGAAGAAGGTATTGATCGTCGGCCGTCAATGCCCGAGAGGCAACCGCTATCACATTTTGGTCCTAGACAAGGTAAATAATAAATATATATTATGATAAAATTAAACATTTTGATCTTAAGAGGAAGTCATATTATAAATAAAAGAATATTAGATATATTTCTATGTTGGACACAGAATATAATACCTTCATTATATAAATTCGTTTTTAATACCGTCTTATTACTTATATATCAAATAAGTTGAGTGAAAGAGGGTAGTTGTGCTAAAATGTGCGTGTGTGGCGTGCTACAACTACAAATATACATGAGAGAGAGAGAGAGAGAATAAATTTTCAATAAATGTTCAATAACAAACCTTTCCCCAGGTCGTATCCTATCCAGGATGCTAACGCACACCCACCTGCCGGGGCTCAGCTCGCTGGACCAGATGCACCTGCTGGCGCTCGCCGACACCGTGTCCACGTGCGACGCAGACTTCGCGGAGAGGATCGCCAACAACGCGCGGGTAGACGTCGCGCAGGGCGCCGGCCAGGAAGTCATGCCGGGTTCGTGTTCATACCTTATACTTTATACGGATATTCTTGTCGCGAATGATATTGCCTTTTAGTCCGGGAGGTAGTGTCAAATTTGACCGGAGCATTTTGGCATGGCTTTTGCTTTTTTGTATAGTCAGTTGTTCCAACGCTTATTAATAAACAAATTGTCAGTTGGCCCAAAACCGGGGCATAAGATGAGAAAATGCCAGGAAACTTGATAGTAAAAAAATGTTCTTGGACTATTTTGGCAAAGATAAAAAAGTATAAATAATTAGTTTATGAATTGTAGATCTCGAAAAAAAGTGTCAGCTGTATCATGTACGTGATAAAATATGTTAGCTGATCATGTGAACATGTCAAAAAATCAGAAAACCTTGTAGCATTTTGGCAAAGCTGAAAATTGTATATATTGAAGATTATAATTCAATAATCATAATAATTTATGTCAGCTGGAATTTTCACAAGGCATAACCTGTTAGCTTGACTTTCAAAGTTTGGTTATTAGGTATATCAGATCATTATGGCATGGTTTTTAGTTTTTTGTATAGTCAGTTGTTCCATCGCTTATTAATAAATGAGGTATCAGTTGGCCCAAAACCGGGGCATAAGATGAGAAAATGCCAGGAAACTTCAATAAAAAAAAATTTTTTTTTGGACTATTTTGGCAAAGATGAAAAAGTATAAATAATTAGTTAATGAATTGTAGATCTTAAAAAAAAGTGTCAGCTGTATCATGTACGTGACAAAATATGTTAGCTAATCATGTAAACATGTTAAAAAATCAGAAAAACTTGTAGCATTTTGGCAAAGCTGAAAATTGTATATATTAAAGATTATAATTCAATAATCATAATGATTTATGTCAGCTGGAATTTTAACGAGGCACAACCTGTTAGCTTGACTTTCAAAGTTTGGTTATGAAGTATAATATCAGATCATTTTGGCATGACTTTTGTTTTTTTGTATAGTCAGTTGTTCCAACGCTTATTAATAAATGAGGTGTCAGTTGGCCCAAAACCGGGGCACAAGATGAGAAAATGCCAGGAAACTTGATAGTAAAAAAATTTTTTTGGGACTATTTTGGCAAAGATGAAAAAGTATAAATAATTAGTTAATGAATTGTAGATCTTAAAAAAAAGTGTCAGCTGTATCATGCACGTGGCAAAATATGTTAGCTGATCTGATATTATACTTCATAACCAAACTTTGAAAGTCAAGCTAACAGGTTGTGCCTCGTTAAAATTCCAGCTGACATAAATTATTATGATTATTGAATTGTAATCTTTAATATATACAATTTTCAGCTTTGCCAAAATGCTACAAGTTTTTCTGATTTTTTGATATGTTCACATGATCAGCTAACATATTTTGTCACCTACATGATACAGCTGACACTTTTTTTTAAGATCTACAATTCATAAACTAAATTATTTATACTTTTTCATCATTGCCAAAATAGTCCAAGAATATTTTATTTTCATCTACGTTAATATTTTCTCTAGCCCAAAAGCCCCGGAGTCGCGCCAGCTGACAATTATTTTTGTTCTCATACAAATACTAACTATCAAAATAAGTACATAGAGTCCATGCCAAAATCACCGTAAAAATTTGACACTACCTCCCGGACTATTTCTTTTGTAATATAAAATGTTTGTGAAAAGTAAGAGTGCCAAACAACAAGAAAAATAAACTGTTCCTTAGTGATAAAGGTTAAATTTTTAAGATGTCTCCATCATTTATTATATGATCGCATGGTTTAGAAACTTACAGAATCTATTTTACTTGACCAAATGAAACTACAAAAGTTTTTAACGTAAACATTTTTTTCTTAAATAAAGTTTGTACACATCTTAACTTCGTTACAATTTTTAAATTTGTGCACTTTAGTGACATAAAATTTTTATTTATAATGTATAAAGGTATTTTTGATGATCACTACTTTGAAGAAAACAATTTTGATTTTCTAATATCTCCATATCTTCTTTCACTTTTGTCACATAAAGAACCAAAAATATATTATAATATCTTCTATTTTTCACAGATTCGCTTGACGACTGCGGTTTAAGATTCCTGCTAGCGATGAAGCACTACGGATATCTACTTCGGTGCCTGCCGCTCGCTCAACGAGCCTCGTTGCAAAGGACTGGCGTAGGAACCTGTAACCTTGTATGGGCATTCCATTCGGAGACACATGAACAATTGCTAGCGCTTATACCCGGGTATGCGAAGGGGCAACCCAAGTGGACGACTATGAGAGAATTAGGTGAGAAATTATGGCTCTATCTGGTGTTTTATCAAACAACTAATATAATAGATACTACTTTAACCTAATTTTGAGAATTAAATAACTTTGCATCAGGTACTACTGTTGAGGATAAAAAATGTACATTTTTTAATTACACTTAACATTACATTTTTTATTTTATACCTTTTTTTATTTATCTACATTCATATTTTAAAATGAAAACGTTTATGTTAATAATGTATAAATAGTAAAAAGTAACTAAACAACAGTATCATTGAAAATTTATTTTTTTTCCATGTAAGGTGTTGGATGGTGGGTCCGCGGTGATCTTCTACGCATATGCATTGAGCGTCTCGCGCGTGCCTCCTATATGGCGAAGCAAGACCCCATGGACGCAGCCCTATACTATCTCGCTATGAGGAAGAAGACCTTGTTGTGGGGGTTGTTCAGATCTAACCGAGACGATAAAATGACTTCGGTATTATTTATATATTTTTTTGTCTAATGAAAATATTATGTATTATGTATAAGAATCAACATTATGATTTTAGAAAAATATTTTATGTATAAATAGATTTGACAGAGGCAGTAAGAAGAAAAAATGCTTACTTCTTAATAAAATATAAAAAATTGTATTAAATTTAAATATCACTTTTAGTTCTTCGCAAATGACTTTGGTGAAGACAGATGGCGCAAGGCAGCATTGAAGAATGCTTTCGTTCTTCTTGGTAAACAAAGATTTGAGCACGCGGCTGCTTTCTTCTTACTCGGTGGAGCCTTGAAAGATGCACTGGAGGTAATTTACAAAATAATAAAATTAATAATTACCAATAGAAAATATGGTTACTTGTATTAAATATCTACCTACCTAACTATAGCATCTTATTCCTAACTTACCAGACCAATTAGGGAGTTTATGATATCCACAGTTCAAACTTTCTAAAAAACCTAGCTAGCCTAATTGAATTTTAACTTTATATTTATTATTTCATCTGTAATTAAGGTTAAATAAGGTTATAATATTTTGTTTTAGGTTCTTATAACGCGTTTGGGAGACTTACAACTAGCAATGGTTGTGGCTCGTTTGTATGAATCTGATAGTGCCTTACCTAGTAGTCTGAAGAAATTACTTATGGATGAAATACTTGGGTAAATGATACGATTTTTATGTAAATATGTACAAAAACTTTCACAATTTTACATCAGCTCTTTACTCAATTTTCAGTGGTGAAACAGAAAATGGAGAAATGGATTTAGAACATGCACACCCAGATCCATTTGTCCGATCGATGGCTTTATGGGAGTTGAAGCAATATGGCGACGCTTTAGACACATTACTGAGTCCCGCGGGGAGATTGCATGCTGCGCGGGATAACAACGAACCTGTGCCTAGTGTATTTAACTTTTATGTGTATCTGAGGACACATCCGAGACTCAAACGGCATAATATGCCCAGTCAGGTTAGTATTTGTAATTGTAAAAAATGATTAAATAAAAATAACTGTTTGAAATATGCGCTTATTTTTGAAGTGAAACTTCTTTAGAATCGTTGTGATTTCAAACTCGATGAATGAAGCGCTCAGAGACGGGGAAGAGTTAGCTTTAGTTAGATCTCGCCCACCGCGAGTCATTGTTTTTTCTAACTCTGTCTAACTCGTGGGTGTGACCTTCGCGCCATCTCCCTCTCTCAACGAGCTTAGACGGGGTTATTTAGTATAAATATAAACGAAATTTAAAAATTAGTTTTCCAAAGAAGTTTTACTTCTGACATGTGTACTTTGTACACACGCACTTTTAATTATTTTTTTTCTACAGGGCGGCACACTAGCTCTCCTCCAACAAGAAGCAGACGAGGGCATAACCCGGCTCGAGCGGCGGCTGTACTTCCAGACGGCGCACGGGCACTTCAAGGCGGGCTGCCCGGCGCTGGCGCTGGAGGTGCTGTCCAAGCTGCCGGCGCGCGTGCGCGAGGAGCGGCCCCGCGCCGCGCCCGCGCCCGCGCCCGACCACGCCGTCATACACACCGGACAGCTCACTGAGGATATTGACACAAGTATGACTCGATTCTGTTTGTTTTATCGTCAATCTATACTTCTATACTAATATTATAAAGCTGAAGAGTTTGTTTGTTTGTTTGGCTGAGCACGCTAATCTCAGCTACTGGTCTGAATTGAAAAATTCTTTATGTGTTGGATAGTCCGTTTATCAAGGAAAGCTATAGGTTATATAACATCACGTTTCGACCAATAAGAACGGAGCATCAATGAAAAATGTTACAAAAAAGGGAAGGGTGGGCGTTAGTTCTGCGAGGTATCATACCGTGCGACTCAGAAAGCATTGCGTGGTTGCTGTCAGGAACCAGAAATCTAATAATATATTATATTTATGATTAGTATAGTTCCAGTGCGTATAACTCCTAGTAATCCTCAGTTTGAGTTTGGATTTGTTTAGATTTACTTTCGGCTTAGGTCTATTTTATAATCGTTAAAGCTTATTCATATGGCTTTTTGATTCGGATTACGAAGTTATTCAAGTATAGGAGATTTTTTTTATATTTTAATGTAATTTTGGCAAGTTGTATATGTATGTGTGCTGTGACTATTATTAATATTATTCATAAGTATAGATAGCTTTAAGATTTAGAACGACTATAATGTGAGTAAACATATTATATAATAGAAGAAGAAGAAACTGTGAATGTGGATTGGGGAGCAACGCCAGAAGTAGACTGGGGCGCGCCGGTCACTACCACTAAAACAGATGAGCTGGTTCTTACCTGGGACGATGAAGAAGAAAAGTAAGATATTACATATATTATTATAATATAATTAATGTATTTATCATAAAGAAGACTGCAGTAAAATGCTAATATAAAAAACAATGCTTATTTTGTTATGTGTACATTTGAGTTGTTTGTGATACTATCGTTAAATTTAATATAATATAAAGAATTTTTAAATCCATAAAGGTTTTAATATACTCATAATACATTCACAATAATAATTTAATAACTAAACGATATTCATTTTCATTATACAGGTCAGAGGCATCAGGAGCATCCACGCCGCCATTAGAAATGAAAATAGGCAAGGCCGAAGAAACAGTTAATGAAACTGTAGAAAGTGAGAAAGAGGAGGCTCCTCCAGTAGACATAATGGCGCAGCAGTTGAAGTTCGTTGCGTGCCTGAAGATATTGATGGAGGAGCTCAGTACACTCGCTACTGGTTTTGAAGTTGATGGTAAGTTTTATCTATATACACATTGTTGGAAACCACTTGATTTACACCGTTTAAGAGATATTTGTATATATTTTTTTCTAAAACCATACATAAATATACAGATAATTAATCAAAGTAATAAATTTCGAAATAAAATAAGCACAATAATTTCTGCTGATAAATAACTAGTGTAAGAGTAATATAGGAATTGTCGTTAAGAATCATAAAATATATGTAAATATTTATTAACTAAAAAATATAACTAGGTGGTCATCTCCGTTATCAACTGTACATCTGGTTGGAACGTGAAGTCGAAGCATTACGTCGCTTGTGTGGGTACGTGTCCGCAGCCGGCTCGGCGTCTGGAGGAGAACTCATCTGTGCTGAAGGGGAACCAATTCCTTTACCTGAGAAACCTACATTACACCAACTACTTATACGAGAAAAAGCAGATTTTGAAGCTAAAGTTCAAAGAGCTGTTCGAAGGAAGAAGTGGTTAAAAGGTTTGTATAATTTTGAAGTGTCAAAATTTCTTTGAAAAAATGAAGGTGATTTTGTCTTTTGTTAAATTAATGTTAATATATTTTTACTAAATTGTCATAAACTTTGCACATTAAATTATAGCTAGAAAGGTTTAAATTTTAATTCTTATAACTGTAATTTATTAATAGTGTAGACATTGACTATACTTTGTCCATTTTGTTAATGGTTTTTTGACAGCTCACGTCCACGAAGTTTCGTATTTAATGGTTAGCCATTAAAGTTAAAATGTCATACTCATTAATATTGTACTTCATGGACGGGCACCTCCCCCTTATTGCTGTGCCACACATAACGATTACTACGATTGTGCCACAAATTACAAATAATCGATAGAAATCAATGCTAATATGTAAATAAGGTGTAATGTTATTTAATAAGGAAGACAAAAAAATTTTAAGATTTAAACCAATAAATTAAAATATTAAAGTTAATAGTAAAGTTTTACTTTCTTCTTAGTATAAGGAATACAAATAAAACAACTAAAATAGTTTAATTCCTTTTATTAACATGATTCGTCAGAATCATCATTTATATTAGATTTGTCCGATGAGGAGTCTTCAGTTATATTAATTATTAACTCTTGTGTGCATAAATTATCAAAATATGCAATGTCACGGCCTGAATCACATTATGATTCCCTTAGTTCTTTCCACCACACTTGATTTTTACGATGATAATATTTATTTTCATATTAATAAATATAAAAATAGATATTATTGTATACTTAAAAAAATAAGAGAAATCGATTATTACGTCCTTTTGTCATCACTATAGCTTGTCAGTCGGCGAGCTGTCAAAAAACCATTAACAAAATGGACAAACTATAAGATACCAAAATATAACATTTAAAAAAAAAAACAATTCTAGCCAACGAGACTCTACTACGCACATTGCTGTCGTACTGCTCGCTGCACGGCGCGGGCGGCGGCGGCCTGGCGTCCGTGCGCATGGAGCTGGTGCTGCTGCTGCAGGAGCTGGGGCAGGACAAGCAGCACCAGCAGCTGCTGTCCCCCTTGCCGTTCCCCACCACCTTGCCTTTACTCGCCGCGGCCGTCGCTACTAATAACACTGTGGTGGCCGATCCTGTTAGACATTTGCAGGTGCGTTTGATATCTACATAGAGATGCTAATGATGTATTTTTTAGGAAAAGAACATTATTTTTGTAGTATTGGGCAAAATGGTTTATGAAACCATCGTTATATGGGACTATATCAAGTAGACAGTTATAGCCCCAGTGGTAACGCGCTTGCTTGGATAACCGAGTGTTACTGGTTCAAATCCGTGTCTCGCACCTCTGATATTTTTATGTTTGAATAATTTCTAACATAAGTATCACTTGTCTTACGGCGTAAGAAAATATAGTGAGGAAATCTGCACGTCTGAGAGAACCTCACAAAGTTTTTGAATGAGATGCGAAGTTAGCCAACCCACACTTTGCCAGCGTGGTGGACTACGAGCTAATTTCACTCGTTTTGAAGGGAGGTAAGTTAATAAGGGCGCAAGACAGTTATACTATTATATTACTCATTATATTATTAGAGTGAAAAGCGTTGTTTGAATGGTGAATAATTCAGAGCAAAATTATATAATATGAATACAAAACTACAAAACACAAGGAGATAATTGAGCTGTGATATTTTTAGGCGGTAGCACACGATATGCTTGGAACGATTGGAGAGTTAGGTGTGCCCGGTGGTTCGGCGACGCGGATACTGCATACTTTACGAGAGCTGGCAGTTGCACTATCAGCTTGCATTTATCAGAGTTTGTGTGACTCTGATACATTCAGTTTGAAGCACGCAGCTCACCATGACTGGTAAGTTATATCATTCTCTATACGCTGTTGTAAATTCAAATGATGATGTATATATTTTGTACATAGTTTTTTGCTCTTTCCCGTAAAAATCGCTGAACGGTTTGGATAAAATTTTACAGTAATAAGCTACATATATCACACTAACTTAGGCTATATATGTATAAGAAAGATATAGTTTTAGATTAAACTGCACGAGCGATGGCGCTCGGAGACGGAGACAATTTATATTTATAATATGTACATTGTATAAGTAAAATATTTCTATTACATGACGTATTATCTATTCATAATGTTATATATTTTTTCTTATTATAGTATGATTTCCGAAACTCCTGGTTCAAACAACCTATTAATAAGGCCTAGAAGGTACTCAAATGAGGAGCTGACTGTCACCACTCTACCCAATAAATGGCCAGGTAAGTCTGGGATTTTACCATAAAAATTGCTATAATATTCGAGTTTTATAAAATAAATAAAAAAATGTTACATTACTAATTCTAATGTAAGGTTAATTATACAAGAGGTAATTGATTTTGCAGTGGAATTGTTTTCTTGGTATGTTGTGGAATCTCTATCTCTCAGATAGCTGATATATAAAGCGCGAAATATGTAATTTATTTTTGCGTTTGTGTTCTTTATTCAGTATAGGTTAAACATGAATTATCAACTAATTAACTAATATTTTTCACGACACGCGCTTTCATTATTTTATTTAATTCATAAAAACCAAGTCAGTTCGCGTAACGCTAGCAAGTAAGCCGCGCGTGCTCACCATTACCTATCAAGTGGTAATTTTAGCATTTATCAATTATCAATCTAATAGTGTATTAGGTTAGCAAGAATCGGTACAATCTATCTATGTATGATTAACTAGCTGACCCGTGCCCACTTCGTTGGGCATAATGTTAATAATCCTATTTTAGTACAGAGTGTTTAAATAATTTAAATTATTTTATTAATAATAAAAATTAAAAATTAAATTATCACTATACTAATATTAAAAAAACTACTTTTTGTAACTTAAATATAAAAGTTAGACATATGCTGTCGTTGACTTTTTTGTAGGCATATTCAAGCTCCACATCTTTTCTCTAGAACTCAAAAATATATCTTTCATAGTTAAGGCAGCGTTCGTAAGAAACGCTTTCATTCGACCGTTTTTTCTCCGATTCACTTTGCAAAACGTAAAAGCCTTTTTATTTTTCGGTTTTTTATATAACTTATGACACTCAGCAATAATGTGGCTTTCTATTGGTGAAAGAATTTTTAAAATCGGTTCAGTAGATCCCGAGATTACCCCTTACAATTTAACAAATAAACAAACTTTACTTCTTTATAATATTAGTATAGAAGTATAGATATAGATAAGCTACAAACTCAATACTGAAATATATCGCAGGAGTGTCAGCGCTCCGAGCACTAGCGCTGCGCGCGGCGGAGGAGGAGGACGCGCCGCGGCTGCCGGTGCTGCTGGTGGAGGCGTTCTGCGCGGTGTACCTGGCGCTGCTGGGCTGGGCGCTGGCGGCGCGCGACGCGCACCTGCTGTACCGCCTGGCCGCGCACCTGGCGGACGCGCGCGCGCACGCCAAGCTGTTCGGCGGCGGCGTGCGGCGGCTGCTCACCACTGCGCCCGCGCAGCCCCAGGTGGATTGCTCTTGTTACTTGTCTGTGGGCACTTTATGACGTCATCATCATCAGCCCTTTTTTAGCCAGCCAGTCAGTCCCACTACAGGGCACGGGCCTCCCTCAGTACGAAGAGGATTAGGCCTAGTGCGTGTTGGCGGAATTCACATGTCTTTCGAAAACTTGTTAGGTTTTCTCAGACATGCAGGTTTTCTCACAATGTTTTCCTTCACCGTAAGACAAGTGGTAATCATGATATAAATGATTCGCACATGAAAATGTCAGAGGTGCGAGACCCGGATTTGAACCCGCATCACTCGGATATCCAAGCGAGAGCGTTACCGCTGGGCTACCACTGTCGTTTTTACTTTTCTATTCTTTATGACTTATTTACGTGTAAATGTCATCCATATAATATGTTTTTATAGATATATAGGTTTGGATTACGTTGATGTGCAATGCGGTACTATTTGCAACGGAATAAAATCTTAAGGTTCTTGTTGTAGCTGCCTACCACTACGCCTTTGATCATTATTGTAGTCTAGCTATGGGATTTTGTAATAAAAAAAACTCGAACAATGTCCTGTGCTGTGTTAATTATATATTTGAATGGCAACGATAAACATGTATTAAAATTTGCAGCCCAAACTGGTGGAGCGCTCTGAAGGCACGTCAGTGTGGTCGTCGCTGCGCGAGAAGCGGGCGCTGCTACACATGCGCCTGCTGGGGCTGGGGCCCGCCGCGCCGCACAAGAACATACAAGAGGGACGGCCGACGTACAGAGAACAGTTTGTGCCGCCTCTGTGCAGTATTCTCACGTTCTTGCTTACAAAGGTCATTTTTATTGATTTTTTTAGTGTTTCTAACTTTGTAATTACGTTGTTGATTATAGAGACACATGGTTTATATGTGTACTCAATTTCATCAAAATGTGTTGACCGGTTTCGGCATAAAAGTGTAACCAACATACATATACAAACAATGCAATAATCTATGAATAGTAGTCTGATAAAGTAATATTTTTAATAAATATTATATATTATAGCTTTTGTTTGCTACTATTTTTTTTCATACAAATAACCTACAGCCAACTCCTGAACAAGACCCGGACAATAATGACTACGATTCTGCTGAATCTGGCGCCGAAGACGCAGATGAAAGTGGAAGTGAACCAGAGGATGATGATATCTTTGATACATCTGTAACAAAGTATGTTTATTTTTACTCTTTCTGGTACTGTTTTTTATTTTATATGTTCAGGGATTGTTTCTCTACATCAAATACAGAAAATATATATTTTTTGTATATTAAACTGTTATTGCTACATCACGCAAAAAACTGGTCTAGTTGGGTCATAGTTTGTACGAAAACTAACCCACAGGTTTCCAAGAAAAATAGTAAATCCAACTATTCTATTTTGATACATTTGTATATCTTTAACCATATAACACACAGTTTGACGACACACGTGGCGCAGTTTGTAGTGATCCTACTCGCTGCGCCAGCGGTCGCGGGTTCGAGTCCCGCTGGGGGCATACATTTGTTGAGCACGAATGTTTGTACTCCAGTCATTTATGTTTATATTTATAATATGTATGTATTTAAAACTTATATATGTGTAGTATATCAACCATCTAGTATCCATAACACAAGGCAAAAACAAAAAAACTGTGTGTAAATGTCCCAACATATTATTATTATTAAAGAAAGCAAATCTCCCGCTATAACAGGACAGAGAAGCGTCACAAGCACTCGAACACGGAGCACTGCGAGGCGGACTCGTACTCGTGGTACGTGATGCGCGTGGCCGTGCTCCGCCTCGCGCAGCACAAGCTGCAGCACTTCCTGCAGCTGTGCGGCATCGAGATGTCTGGTACGGTCTTCTCATGTGAATAACACTATTTTATTGACTTGACTGCTTTGACTGCCTCTGTGGTGTAGTGACTAGCATGACATACAGTTGCTGCATCCGGAGGTCCTGGAGTCTGGTTTCTGTGCGAACACTTGTGCACTATAAGATCTCTAACGCTATTAGCTAGCCTCAATAAAATTTGCCGCCATGGCCAATCGTTGCAACATGAATAAATAACAACCAGGCCTACAACTTTAGCATTTATAATATTAATATAAATTGTTAAAAAATTCTAATTTTTATGTAAATTATTTGCATAGAACTGGCAACAACAAGCCCCACAGTACACGGTGCGTTGCGACGCATGGAGCAGTGGCAGCAGCAGCTCACCGAGACCCTGGAGTCCAGGTCCCCCCCGCCGGACTACATCCCCGGCTGCTTCCCGGATCAACAGACGCCTGGACCACCTATTAATAAATATAGGTAAACAAAATAAGTAAAGCCACAGATTTCCATACAATCGCCTTATGGAATCATCTAGAAAAAAAAACAAAATAGAACGGCATGCGAAGTGCAACGCGGGTGAGGTGCTGTTATTATACGGACAATGTTGTCATTTTGAAAATTAATAATTTCTAGCTTAGAAATAGAATAAAGTTACACTTAAATTAGTTATTAGAGATGTGTATAACTATTTTAAATTAGCATAATAGTATTTTTTTTATTTAGATGTCTCCTGGAGAAACATAATACACCGTTTAATTCAGCGCTATACAGTGCAGCGCCAGCTCGACGCCTTTGGAATTTCCTAGTACGACAAGAACAAGTACAGGTACATGATATATATTTTTATTAACCTAAAAATAAATATTTGTGTAAAACATATTTATACTGTTATTTCCACAGAAAAATAAAACGTGCTTTATTTTGTAAATGTAGATGTGTTTCTTTGTTCATTTACATGCAATTATGATACATTGTAAATGAAACTTAGAATTTTGTTGCGGATTTATTATGATTTTTGGTTCCCGACGTTTCGAATGCTTTACAGCGATCGTAATCTCTCCCGTGACCAACCAGCATAACAAAATCCGAAAAGATAGTTTCATTTATAATGTCAAGTATTCGCGTAAAACTAAGAAAGTATTATATCGACTGTGAACTGGCAACCGGTCCTACCTTAATTTTTTTGTTCGAAGTAGATTTATATTTTCCTATCTCGTTTTTACATTAGAACGAAGCAGATAATGCTACTTTTCTTTTTAATGACATGTGCAATAAAAATATTTAAAAACCACGTATTTTTATTTAATTTACTATACTTTGTCCATTTTGTTAATGGTTTTTTGACAGCTCACGCCCACGAAGTTTCGTATTTAATGGTTAGCCATTAAAGTTAAAATGTCATACCCATTAATATTGTACTTCATGAACGGGCACCTCCCCCTTATTGCTGTGCCACACATAACGATTACTACGATTGTGCCACAGATTACAAATAATCGATAGAAATCAATGCTAATATGTAAATAAGATGTAATATGTTATTTAATAAGGAACACAAAAAATGTTAGGATTTAAACCAATAAATTAAAATATTAAAGTTAGTAGTAAAGTTTTACTTTCTTCTTAGTATAAGGCATACAAATAAAACAACTAAAATAGTTTAATTCCTTTTATTAACATGATTCGTCAAAATCATCATTTATATTAGATTTGTCCGATGAGGAGTCTTCAGTTATATTAATTATTAACTCTTGTGTGCATAAATTATCAAAATATGCAATGTCACGGCCCGAATCACATTATGATTCTCTTAGTTCTCTTCACCACACTTGATTTTTACGATAATAATATTTATTTTGATATTAATAAATATAAAAATAAATATAATTTTATACTTAAAAAAATAAGAGAAATCGATTATTACGTCCTTTTGTCATCACTATAGCTTGTCAGTCGGTGAGCTGTCAAAAAACCATTAACAAATTGGACAAACTATAGATGCTATATTAATGACTCAAACAAGTTTTTTCTTCATCCTGTAAAGCAATATGTCATATTATAACATACTAGCTGATACACGCGACTTCGTCCGCGTTGCTTGAAATATTAACAAAGTTTTCCGCATGCGCGCTACGCCGCTTGCCCCAGTGGGCCAGTACTCCGCGAGAAGGAAACATACATCACTGAACACGCAGTGCATATACAATCGTTGTTTCTTGAAAATGAAGATATCGCAATCATTTTTTGAAGTGAAACTTCTTTAGAATCGATGTGATTTCAAACTCGATGTGATTTCAAACTCGATGAAACGAAAAAATAAGTCCATAGTACCAGGCGGTCAGAGACGGGGAAGAGTTAGCCTTATTTTAAATTCAAGTTTTACTTCTGACATGTGTACTTTGTACACACGCACTTTTTTTTTGATAAGGGCCAAGTGTCTAAGAAATAAAACTTAGAAAGTTTCATTGAAATCTATCCGTGATGCGCGCACAAGTGCAGACCTCTATCATTTTATTTATATAGATTGTCGCATTTCTCAGGATGTGTTCATCCGTGCGGTGTTCTCCCGGCGCCGCACGCAGTCGGTGTCGGAGCGCGCGGAGCGAGGGGGCGCCCCGCGCGGGCACGACGACGACCTGCACAGCCCCGTGCGCATCATTCACAAGGAACAAGACTCTATTGCTGCTTTTTGTCTCAATAGAGTAAGTGCTTTGATATTAGAATAATACATACTCATTTATTAACAAACGTTTTTTCAAAAAGTGATGTCGACATTTGACGTACAAACTTAGCGAAACATACACAAATTTATTTATTTTTTTATTTATTTATTTATTTTTTAACAAATACAAAATAATCATTATACAGTTCTAAGACGCTCGTATTAAGTGACACTACAATTACGAGCGTCTTGCCTTCCAAAATACAACCAATACAACCTATCGCATTTATAGCCTGGTCTAATTGCATCTACTCGTATAATAATTTTCGAAGGCGAATATGTACGTTCTATGTTTTTTGGAAATCTTATCGAAATAGTCATTATTAACGGTGCACGGTGTCTCTGACCGCACAATGAGAAAATCACTGAACAGATTTTAATAAAATTTCATATAATGATGGTTATTTTGGTGAAATTTATACTAACAGATAAAACGTATTTAGAGATGAACCTGATCTGAGCGTGAGTGCGTCACTAGTATTAAATTATATAAAATCCATTTACTAACATGTCATAATATGTATCATTCACCAAAGGTGGGCGGAGGTCTGCTAGCGGTGGCGACGGCGCGGGAAGTGCAGGAGATGGACGTGTCGCTGCTGCTGAAGGGCGGCGCGTGCTGGGCGGAGGACGAGTGCGAGGTGGACCTGCTGGCGCTGTCCGCCGACCCCGCCGCGCTGCCCGACACCGGCTTCCTGCTCATACAGCATCATGATAAGTAAGTGTGTTCACTGACTGTTGTGGTGGCGTTATTGAGGTCGAGTCATCAAACAAATTTAAATATCTAATGGGTTTAGCGGAATCCCCAAATTGTGAAATATGTGGCACAGTGGATGATATTCAACATGTTTTGGAGTGTGAACGGAACTCGAATGAACGTCGAAACATCTATGTTAACAATTATGAGGTAGGACTGTGCAACAGTATCTTGTCTTGCCCCTTATCGGAACAAGCTAAGATGCTTTGCACATTGTTATTTGTGATACAACGTCACTAATAGGTTAAGTGAAAACTGTAAATTAGAAGTTTTGTATAAAATATGTAAATTTATTACGAGGGCGACATAATCATTGATTAATAAAGCTCCTTTAAATAAAAAAAAAGTAATAATGTCCCTCTGATCGTCTTTAACCATGTTGACCATTCTCATTAATAAATGATGACAATTTTACTCACAATTTCAAAATTCAAGGTCCGATAGGACGATACTTCGACACGGCCGGAGACAGTTAAGGCGCAGAACCGGCGGCTTTATGTGATAATTATCCACTATTTTGATGTGATGTGGTTTGTTTTAAATCTAAATAGGGCCAAATTTGAAAAAATAACTAAAATCGGACTACAATGTAAAAAGTTATGCGATGTCAAACAAAGGAGTACACATGTTGAATTAAGTTCCTCCTTTTTTTCGTTGCTTAAAAATAAATATAATATCTATTTTGTACAGACAAAACGGAGGTTCCGTCCCCGGAACTGGTAACAGTTCACCTCTTAACCCGAACGCTCCCGTAGCTCCAGTTGGCATGGCCAGTCAAACGGGCAGAGGGGCTAGTGTGGTAAGTAATATTTATCATTTATCTAATATTAGCATCATAGTAGTGCATTTAAAAAATAACATACAAATCTTTCACTAAGTAATCAATTAACATTGTCTACTAAAACGCTAGAATAATATTATGTCATGTAATTTTTAACATATATTAATATTTTTTTCTATACTAATATTTGTAATCAATTGGTTCAATTAGTTTATATTGTAACATTCTTTATTAACGGAGAAAGTGAGAAGTATAATATATATAAAAATCCACAGCACGAGCAAAGGGCAAGCCAATCAAAGCCAACTGGCCACGATGCGTACGTTGTCACAGTACGTGCACGATGTATTAACTAACAAACGCTATTTGAATGAGTGAATGAAGGATTCATTCGGCATATTCAAATTAATTGGAGAATGCAGAACTGCTGTTGCAATTTACTTTACTTTGTTATTATGTGCACGTAATTTGACAATAGGTCATTTAATTCACTTCATTCATTCACTCATTCAATAAGCACAGGGCAGTTGGAATGGTGTGGGTTTTGTGTATGTTTATAAAGTGACGTTGCGTGCCGCCTGAGCGCTTCGCTTATATACCTCTAATACTCTAACATACTAAAACTATTCGGCGTACTGTATATATTTACCGATATATTACAATAAAGTGCAATTACATCTATACAGCTAAATATCATATTTATAATAATGAAAATATAATTTGGGGGTTTATTAATATAAATATATACGGAATTGTTTAAATTTCAAACGTTCGGTGTTTGTTGATTTTGGTGACATTTAAAATATTTGAAATAAAATATTAGATTATATCCTTGTAATTTAAATTACAAATGACTTACGACAAATAAATCTGACGGCTTATACAAATACTAGGACCTGAAGACTTTGGACTGAACAGGAGACTAACTACAATTGAGGTTTCAATTTGTGGTGGTTTGTTTGTGGTAAACAAATTGTAGCCTTGGAATATAAACAAACAATGTGTTATATTTGCTTAAATATTATTAATATCTGTAATTGAAATTGCACTTTTATGTAATATGTTGAATTCCTATATTATTATTTACGTTTAAAATAAAAGTTGAAATATACAGATATATATTTATTTATTTCGGTTATAGGTTATCAAACATTAGTTTACTGTACAATTAGGTCGGTCTGTCAGTCGTAACTCGTAAGGTATAAGGTTAGGCCAGTCCGAGCAAGAGGTGTGTGTCGCGAGTGTAAGAGGTATGTGTGTAACCGAGTGTTGGCCGCAGGTGAAGGGCCTGCAGTTCCCGGGTTGCCACGACGCCAAGTACTGTCGCCTGGTGCTGCATCGCTCCAAGCTCCTCATGAGACCGGTCAGTGCTCCCCCCCCCCCAAGCCACACCTTGCCCCCTCGTACCTGATGCCTCCACTACACTACACGCCGAAGTTGCTTTAACTAAGTTCTGGACAAAGTTGACCGAAGTCGAAGTACGTGACTTTACTCTGCGAATAATGCAGAGAGACCCCTTGCTTAGAAACTGGGTACGCTTCGAGTCCTTTGACTCGGGAAGCAAATCACTCTTGTATACGTTAAACTTCGATCAACTTCGTGAGTGGTGTAGTGCTTGTATAACGGAATTACGAATTATTCGTCTCCCTTAGTTCACTATGTACACATCTGTAACGCTACTTCGCAATACCATGACTGTATCTTTACAAAAACCATTTTCTTACGGTTTAGAAAAGAAAGTAGTTCAACCGCACTATATTACTAGTTATGCTAAGTAATAGCGCCGTTATTCAATGCTGTAAAGCTTTTATATCAATCAATCAACGCCTCCATAAATGCTTTATACACAAAGTTAATGCTTATCAACCACTGTTTAGCAATACTTTTTGCTTAGCACATAAATTGGTTTTTGTTTAAAGTGAGGTCTTCTCAAAAGTACCCTTAGTATTTCAACGAATTTAAAGTAATATATATAATGGTATATGTAGCGATACACATGTTGTAGAAAAACAGTGTTACTTCGTTTGCACAACACTACCCAATTCTCCTTACCCAAGTCACACCTGTTATAACTGATTGTTGAAATTCCGCAGTGTTTAATGGTCTTCATTTGATATTTTTCTATTATGTTTTTTGTCGATTTATATTTTTTTTTCTTTCATTAGCCAGTTTCATCGGTTTCTTTACCTGTTTTGGTTTCGATCGTTGTTATTTTATTTAATCATCTCATTGTAGCTACTGGGAACTGAGTTGTAAGTAACTCAGGATATTTTGATTTGGTTTCTTATATGTTATAGTTTAAGCTTATCTTTTATAATATATGGTACAATGCTTGCTGTTACGTATGTGTTTTAATAGCTTTCGATGTATTATACAAAGTTAATTGTTAGTTATATTTACCTTTTATTAGAATTATTGTTTTTACAAGTTTAAAATACTTAGTTATAAAAAAAAACAATATATAAACAAAGTTTCCATGATACTTACCGATATATCTAATAAAAATCAATGGTTTACATTTTACAACTAGATACTTATTTAATTTAATATTCTATTAATAACTTTTGTCCAGGTACTCAAACATAAAATTGATAATATCAAACGAATGGCGGCACATCCTTCACAACCTCTGTGTAAGTAATGTAATAATAATCATTAATAAATTTATCGTGAAGTTTATGAAATATATCTCGTTATTGTACAAATTAAAAAAAAAATCTATTGAATCAAGTTACTGCAATAACAAGTAGTTATAGTCTAATTCATTTTACAAATCTACTAAGGCAGAAATGATTTACAAGTTACAACCTTATTACTGCTCGCCTTACGGATGGTTTTCCTTGTTTGTGTTCCATGTTTTCCTGCATCGTAATAATAATAATTATTATTATTATTACGACGCAGGAAATCATTAGAAAACTACATTTCCTAGTGCCCGCACTTATCCAGCAAGTATGACTATAGACTCGTATTGAACATTACCTCGTGCTAGCAGTGGAACCTTAAAAAATGCTGGTTAAAATAAATAATAATTATTGTCTTTGCAGATCTAACGGGCGGTGCGGACGGTTCAGTCCAACTATGGGAGTGGGGACATCCCTCCTGCGTGTGGTCGCCTCGCGCGCCCGGTGCCTTCGCTAAAGTGACGCGGGTTCGATTCTCGGACTATGGCAACAAGTTTGCTGCGTCTGATGCAGATGGAAACTTAGCCTTGTGGCAGTTACATCCTTCCTCGTCCGCTCAGATTTCTTCGGGTTCTGGAAATCAAACACAAGCATCTCCCAGACCCTTCTTTGTAAGTCTTCTTTCAGTATAACATCATCGTAAAGTTATTACAATTTATTAAAATTGTGTTTTTTTTTATATTCATACCTATTTAAATGTCATTGTACAATGTTCTCATTCTCAGACTCATCAATGTCACAGTAAAGGAATCAGCGATTTTGTATTCCTTGGTTCCTGCAGTTTGGTTGCAACAGGTAATATCTGTGTATTTTCTACATTTACATCAAAAATTTTTAACCGTTATAAATAAAACTATCTTTTCGGATTTTGTCGACCAGTTTGTCGTCCAGAACCCGAAGAAATCTGAGCGGACGAGGAAGGATGTAATTGCCACAAGGCTAAGTTTCCATCTGCGTAAATCCGCGACAAAATCCGAAAAGATAGTTTCATTTTATAATGTCAAACATTCGCGTAAACCTAAGAAAGTATTAATTCTTTACCGTCTTTTCAAAATAAATTTACATAAAGTACTTTCCGCCTTATTCTAATATAAATTAGCGAATGTTAACATTTCAGAAGTGAATAACAGAATTTTTGTATATTTATATATGTTATTCTTAAATATTAAAGTAAAAATCTTTTTTATTCATCAGCTGGCCACAGTTCCGAAAGTAAGAATGTCGCCATATGGGATACGTTGATGCCTATCAAGAAAGCTTTAGTGGTTTGTGAGTATATTTTGTGTATAAACACATTATAATTACCTAATATTATAACGCGAATGATGAATTATACAATCAAACAATAATTTCTTATATCAAAAATAGATATAGCACAGAATATATATAATATACCAGAAGTTGCACTCCGTTGATCTCCAAGAAAGCCGCCGTTTTAATACCTACAACATTTCTAACGCACCTGATGCATTCAAAATCACACCTTACTATTTTTCGTAAAATTCTCATTATTATATGTATATATTTTAATATTTATTTATTCAGGTAAAAACAGTCGTATACAAAAAAATAAATCTTAAACAGTAAGCATA
This sequence comes from Boloria selene, assembly GCA_905231865.2. Lineage (NCBI taxonomy): Eukaryota > Metazoa > Arthropoda > Insecta > Lepidoptera > Nymphalidae > Boloria > Boloria selene. Next base: position 4,946,668 of record HG993147.1, read on the forward strand.
CAATTAGACCTATTTTACCCTAAATTATTACAAATGAACTGATTTTTCATCAAAAGTGACGGATGCTAAATAAGTATGTTTTATAAAAATAATAAGTGAAATTAAATTGAAGCTACTAATAAAAGAAACAAAAATGTATATGTCTTAACAAGATTTGAAAATAAATAACTTTATACAAAATATAGAAAACCTAACAAGTTTTCGAAAGGCATGTGAAGTCCGCCAACACGCACTAGGCCAGCGCGGTGGACTATGGCCTGATCCCCCTCGTATTGAGGGAGGCCCGTGCCCAGCAGTAGGACGTTAAAAAGGGCTGATTATGATGAAATATAGTAAAGATTATAATAATAGCATAGCAGCCGCCTATAGTATCACTACATAGTATCACTACATAGTATAAAACAAAGTCGCTTTCTCTGTCCCTATATCCCTATGTATGCTTAAATCTTTAAAACTACGCAACGGATTTTGATGCAGTTTTTTAATAGATAGAGTGGTTGAAGAGGAAGGTTTATACGTATAATAACATCCATTAAATACTGTTATTTTTGAGGTTTCCGTGCGAAGCCGGAGCGGGCCGCTAGTAAGTAAAAAAAGTGTGTGTGTCTGTGTACACAAAGTACACATGTCAGAAGTAAAACTTGAATTTAAATTAAGGCTAACTCTTCCCCGTCTCTGAGCGCCTGGTACTATGGAGTTGTTTGAAATCACAACGATTCTTCAATAATGGTCGTGTGTGGATGGCAGCGTGGGCGTGCCACGAGGGCGGCGCGGCGTGCGTGGCGTGGGCGGGGCAGGCGGGCGCGCTGGTGTCGTGCGGGCGGCGCGGCGACGTGCTGGTGTGGGACCTGCGCGCGCGCGCGCCGCGCCACAAGCTGCACGCGCACCACGCGCCCATCAAGTGCGTGGCGCTCGCGCCGCGCGAGGACTACTACGCCATCGGCGCCGCCGACGGGGACATCAAGGTAGCGACCCTCTCACACACTCACGCCTCCCTCGACACCCCGACGGCAGGTCTGCCAAAGCCATAGACGTATTAACTAAGGACGAGACACATAAGCTGACGTACCTTTACCGGCCTTGACAGTAATCAGGATATTTTAGGCCTGGCCGTTTGATTTTACGTCAGTCTCAAGCACTTACTTGTCAACAAAACATCTCCCAAAAATGACTAAATGTTCTATTAGATGGTGTAAAAACTAAAGCAGCGGAAGCAGCACTATTTCTTTTCACTTGTAAGTAATATATTTTATTACATTTAATGTTATTTATCACAAAATTTAAGTAAATGTAAAATAAAATTTCGTATTATTCAACTATGTTAAATATAGTCGATATATCTATGTATTGTTGACATCTGACAACCATCATAAAATGGCTGGATTATACCGTTCAAAACAAATGACAGAACCGTCGAGTAAGTCCATTTGACATCGACTAGTGCTTGACAATGTCGAAAAATATATCGATATTTGACGAAATAACTAAGCGAATAATGGATGTTATTTGTACAGTACATATGTGTGCAACTAAGTTTCCGGGTTTTTTTGATCAATAAAAAATAGAAAATTTCAAGATACATACAAAAAATGGTTTATTCAAAATATCTCCCTTCGCTAGCTACACATTTTTGCCATCTCTCTTGCAATACATGGATACCGCGACGAAAAAAGGTCTCGTCTTTGGACTGAAACCATTCATCTAACCAATTTTGCACTTCCTCGTAATTAGTTAAGTGTAGCCCAGACAAGCCATGCGCCATCGAACGGAACAAGTGATAATCGCTAGGGGCGAGGTCCGGGGAATAAGGCGGGTGCGGTAGCAGATCCCATTTCAGCGTTTTGATGGTGTCCTGGACAATTTTACTGCGATGGCACGGTGCGTTGTCGTGTTGCAATATCACTCGTTCATGTCTTGTGTTCCATTCTGGCCGTTTTTCGAGCAAGGCATGGTTCAAATTGATTAATTGCTGTCGATAGCGATGCCCATTGACAGTTTCACCCGGTTTCAGCAGCTCGTAGTACAGGATACCTTTTTGATCCCACCAAACGCAAAGCATTGTCTTCTTTCCAAAGCGGTTTGGCCGTGCCGTCGATGTTGATGCTTCGCCAGGGGAAACCCACGATTTTCTGCGTTTGGGATTCTCGAAATATATCCACTTCTCATCGCCAGTAATAATCCGATGGAGGAAACTCTTTCTTTCATACCGCAAAAGCAAAATTTCAGAAGTGGTTTTTCGATTTTCCATCTGTCTCTCAGTCAACTCATGCGGCACCCATTTTCCTTCCTTTAAAATTTTTCCCATAGCATGTAAACGTTTGGAAATACCTTGGCGAGTCACGTTTAATGCCTCCGCAAGTTGGTCTTGTGTCTGTGTGTCATCTTCATCCAATAACGCTTGCAGATCGGCGTCCTCAATTGTTTTTGGTCTTCCGGAGCGCTCCTTGTCCTCGATGTCGAAATCACCACTCCTGAAGCGTTTAAACCACTCTTCACAGGTAGTTTTTGATGGTGCGTGTTCGCCGTAGGCCTCCTCAAGCAAACGACGTGCTTCAGCTGCATTTTTTTTTAAGTTGAAGTTGAAAAGTAAAACTTCCCGCAAATGCCGTTTATTTGGCACAAAACTCGACATCTTTCTCGTTAAAAAAATATTTGTACGCTGCGGTACTTGTTAATATTACCACTGGTTATTGTTACTAGATGTCCAAGCTAGTAAAACAATACGATTTCAGACATGTACGTCGACTACATTTATCGCTAACGGCATCTATATGTGAAACCCGGGAACATAGTTGCACACCTATGTACAATAACATAAAATACTTTTATCGCAGTATCCTACAATCTGATGACAATAAATTTATAATAATATTTTTATAATTAAATAAAAACATTATAAATGCAAAAATTATAATTAGTATGTGTACTTAATTTTTATTTTATTTTAACACATAAATTACACAAAATTTTAGATTTCCTAGGGATCCTTCTCGAAAGAGAAAAGAAATTCTTAACAAAAAATTTGAAGTCTATAATAACTATAATTGAGTAAAAAGTTCATAACAATGTCCTGCTTATTTTAGTATAATTAAAATATAAATACCGGAAGCTTACCCCACCTTTATTCTCCCTTTATTTTCTTTGCCTTACAGCTTATTTATGATACGCCTTTTCTTTCCCATTCGAACGTTCTGGGTTTGATTGTCGGCGAAAAATCAAACAATATTTATTATTAATATTTAAAATGTCATTGATGTATGTATTTTATCGACTACGTTCAAGCACTAGCATTAGAGTGAATTTTGATGTATTGTGTCAATTCTTTGTGTGCGTTATACTTCAAATGGTTGAAAGTGTTTTCATGCATTTGTATTTTATGACTGGTCCTTAGGTAATACGTCCATGGCCAAAGCATACCACAGCCAAAGGGTAGCTCTACAGTCCACCTAGAGCTACCTGCACGCCCTGCTGCTAAATTCATGTTAATCATTTAATCATTTTTTATATAATTTTCTATTAATATCGTCTAAATAATACAATTAATTTGAGATTTTGCTATTTCCCAAGGTGTTCTCGTTGGCAACACACCAGTTACTGCACACGTTTGCAGGCGAACACGCGAGGAGCTCGTTCTTTAAGCACATTGGTCAAGGAGTAACACAGATACACATAGGTATATAAATTTACTTTATTATTTCATTTATTCAGGAAAATGTTTCATCTCGTTTGTTTTTCTTTTAACCCTTTTTTAATGTTATATTTTTTTTTTTAACTTTTTGATTTAATATTCATTGTCTATCTCTATACCTACCAAAGTTAATCGGTTGAGGAACAAAATAGGCCAAAACACTTACAAACTGGAACACTTATACGATTATAAGTACTAATAGTATTCCGATTGTTGTAAAAATGTATATTATTTAATCTGCACTTTATAAGAAAAACACAATTTGTAACATTTTTGTCTGTCGTCCGTTTTATCAGGGATATGTGATACATATTATGAAAAGTCACTTAGCTAACTCTTATACGAGAAAAAAACTTAGTCCTACTTAAAAAATTAAAACGTAATTAGGGGCACTCTTGACTAAAGAGAGAGGGCCAGTGGCAATTTAACTATTATAAAGAAAAGTGTGTGTATGTGTGTGTTCAGACGGAGCCGGCCGCCTGTTCTCGTGCGGCGCGGACGGCACTATGAAGGTGCGCCGCCTGCCCGAGCGCGACGCGCCCGTACACCACTACTAGTGAGTATATATCATATTGTAAGCATAAAATATGATAAATAGTGAACAACTAAGGATGGTATAAGAGACACATCATAAGCACTGCTACACAATCAACTTCGCATGTCGTACTCTAATTATAGTTTTTCTCAATTTATTTTTAACACATGATTATGTAATTGTGTAATAGTTACTCCCTTAATTTAAGTAAATGCTGTATACACCTGTAAAGGCGTATCATACTGAACTGTATATTGCAACATTAATTATAGTGTACTTATGTCGATGGATCTTTCTAAATAAATAAATAAAAAACTTCAGTAGTGTAGTGCCTAATTCAACATAATTATTGTTAGTTGACGCTATACTCGATGACTTATTTGACGAATGATGACGAATTACGTGATACATCTGTAAATCGCTATTGAGTAAAGCGGCAGTAAGATCTTCGGTATCGTTTTGAATAATTGAAAAAAATTGCTATGTGCACGCTTTCCTTTATCTATTTACAGTTAGATACTTACACCGCAATATGAACTTATACTTTATCACTTAAAGTGCGTAATAATAACCAGATATTATCAAAAGGTGAAGTGGACGATCTCGCTTCTGATGTAAGCATAAAAGAACAATACTAAAAACTGTGGCACATAAATCTAACAATTAATAAATAATTCTTAAGCTAATATTAGTTATCCATTTAGTTATCCATTGATTCTATACTATACACTATACTTATCATTTATGCTTTAATATTATGTAAAATATTCACGTACAACACACAGCCGTGTCCATGACACAGGCACACCCCATATTTTTATTCCTAAAATTTTTCGACATGCTCATAACATAATTAGCAACTTTGTTAATCGACACACAAACAAACAATGACCAAAATAAAATAGAAATATTTTTCTAGTATGTTTACTTTTAAAAACATTTTGAGGCCTCGTTTTTTATTCGTATATGGTTATATTATATTATATATAAGATGGGATTAAAATAGAGTTTTAACCTTTCTTTAGTGATCAACCTAACTTACGATTTGAGAAAAGTATTGTGCAATTAAAGCATGTAAATTGAAATTCATAATATGTTCGCCATCATAAATTACAACGTATTTAACTCTATAATTATTATAATTTCAGGTATAAATCAAAGTAGCCGGCAGTGTTGTAGGTGTAGACGTGTAGGTGTGGGCGCGAGTGGGCCGCCATTGTGATGTATTTATCCTTGTTGTTCTGTATGATATATTATGTAGACTAGTCACTGAGTAGTGTGTTATATTTAGCCTAATACAAATGTTTTTTGGATCTATAAGCGTTTATTATCATGTGTTATCCCGCTGTCTTATATTTCTCTTGATGTTGATGCCATTATGCATACTTATATACCGGTAGGTATGTTACTAGGTATACCTACTACCCTTGGACTAGACCATCTTTAATATATTGTGTTATAATAATGCGTTAAATACGTAAAAATACATTTTTTGTTTTATTCTTCATTATTATTATAGTATGCATGATAGTGTCGATATATAAGGCCACGAGACGAGATAAAAAAATTTAGAGATACATTTTTTTATATATATTTCACCCTACTTTTTATTTATTTGTTCTTTTTAATAGCGCATATCCAATATATTTGTGCCATTTAAATGATTAATCTTGTTCGAAGGTTTATTATAATGTATACGAGTTAGTTATTTTAGATAATTTGTATTCATTTGTTTCTATGACATTTTTTATCTCGTTCCGTATGGTATAGTTTTATTTATGAACGGGCGGCGGCCTAAGGAAAGCGTTGGTTATGAGGTGTTTAAAGTGCAATAACTATTGTGCAAATTCGACTAAAAATTATAATAATTATTAATCTACTAAGGCCGTATGTTAGGAAGTTTGAATTTCTAATACGGTTTTCTCTATAGTAAAATACATTAGTATGTTTTAGTTGTAACTGAATATGGTTGACTATTTTTTATAGAATATTTAGTTAAGAGTTATTATTTTTAGTCGATATGTGCGTATAATTCGATGTTAAAGCCTTTTACTATAATCTATATTAAGCTTTTGTGAGCACACGTACTCATTACAATTTGTTGCATAATAACGTATATTTCGATTTGCAGTATGTGTGTGGTCTTAGCTTGATGAGATAGACGTAGCTAGGAATACCTTCTATCGTTGAGTTGTCGCAAAGATTTAATATGAGAGTGAAAATGTTGTTGTCAGATAAATGATATGTATGGAGAGTAATGAAACAACCATACTGCTTGAAGACCTCTCCATACATATAAATATATTAAATATGTTATGAAATTATATAAAGCTTTAATCAGTAAGCTCTTTCAGGCTTTTACTAGATAACACGACCTGCCGTTGTTTATACCGATTTTCTGTTCATTTTTTTCTTAGCTACGCCTATGCTTAGTACGTGTAATGTTAAAAATATTTACCTAATTCTATGTAATCACTTTATCGGTCCGTCTGTCGAGCGTCTCGATAACATTTGATATATATTATAAAGTTTTTCCCTATAAATTCGCACCCTATATATCGTTAGGTGTAAGTGTTTCTTCTTATCGTCTCTATACTATGATGAGATGTTTTCGAAATCAAACGTCCACTTTACTTTCTAAAAGCAATACATTTGAAATGATAAAGTCTAAGCAATAATGCGAATGTACATGGCGCTCTCGTGAACAGTATTATGAATCACAGGATGAACGAAGCTGCGATATTATTTATAAAACTATTTTACACAAATGCCACTCGCTAGTCCAAGATGCTAAGTAAGATTTTCCTTTACTTATCTGTTCACTACATCAATAAGTTTTTGTATTAAATATAATATATCACCAAATATACCTATTACCTATCCCAGATATATGATTTACCTATGGTAAATTCACTAGTCGAACAATAAATTTGTTTTTAGGTTTCATTTATTGGCTTCTGTTGTTAGTCTTATTATATCAGACTGAATCATAAGCTTAATACAATTCTGAGCTAAATTTTATATCTTTCCTATACTTTCAAGTAAAAAGAAATTAAATATATTTACGAATAACATTCGCAGGGCATGTTCGATATATTTAATAATAAATTTTGAAACAAAATAAATAAACAGATAGGTGAAGGACAATCCTACTCAAGATCTTCTACTATGCAGTATTTGTATAGTGTGTCTGCATTGTGATATCATTTAACATTTTATTCCAAGGAAACAAAATTATTTTACTTACTATTAAATGAATTATTTATTAATATACACATTTAAAATTATTTCTTTAGCTAAACTGTATTTCTTAATTATACATATTATTTTTAATAAAATTTCAGACCAGTTGTTGCTGTACACGATAGATTTAATTCAGCATTTTCTATTTGTTTATTATTAATATACTTGTGTACTGTAATAGCGTAATTTTACGTTGTTGATAATGTTTTCTTTGAATGTTAGTATCTTTTTAGAAGACTCGTAATAACCAGCAGTTTTATAGTTATAATCGTATCTATTAAAACGTGTACACGAACCCAATATCTTTGATATAAAATAAGTGACTTTCTCCCACAATCTCTGTAATTGTAAAAATGTAATTTTAGGGTGCTCCTAAACGGGCAATATTTTTCTGCAATGTGTGGCTGCAATATTAAAAACTAATTGTAGCAACTGACAAAACAACAATAGCACAGAATATAGTAATTAATCCCGGCGTCACTCACATCAAACTTCAGTCTCGTAGAAAAGGACACACTATGTCATAGCAATAGAGAGCGACCGAAACAACAAGAGGACTGGTCGGGCAATACCACCGGAAATCGATCGCTCAGCGATCGTCCGGCAATATCGGCTAAACCAAACATGATTGCAGCCACATAAAGCAGAAAAAAATTGCCCGTTTAAAAGCACCTTAATAAAATGTTTTAACTACATACTTCAATAATTATAATATTCTTTTTAAAAGACGACAGTGACGTAAAATGATCCTCACACTGTCAAAAGACATATCCTCGAACAGTATCGTTAATTTTATTCGGTTAACTATTTGTAATATTTTAGGTTAATTTTATTATTCGCCAAAGTTGTGTACAGCGTGTACTTTAAAAACACTCTTTATATAAGTTACCAAAATTTTAGGTCATATTGTTTCACATTCGCACAAGAAGCGTGAATTGTGCCCAAATTAAACTTTTTTTTTTATTTATAGCATATACTGATTTTGCAAAACTTACTAAGCTTTTTATTTTAATAAATTGATTTGTACAATTATTTTGAAATTAACGAAATATATAAAATGACGCAATTAAGTTCTATTACAAGTATGCCCACAAGTCACAACGTTTTTTGGCATGCATTGTTAATTTTGTTCTAAAACCTTTATTAGATATCACTAATAAGTAGCTAATTATTATTTTCCTTTAACGTGAAACAAACTCCTAACACTTACAAATCCACTTTCAGCGTGTCTTTTTAGAATTTTAAACATATGATCAAAATCAAATAAATTGTATCTTTATGGTAGTTATTTTTCGATGTAAGTAATTCACAGTAAAATCATCAAGCATTACTTTCTTAATCATTTGTACTAATCATGATATACTAATTTTTGTTTCTGTATGAATCCATTTACACACGCCTTAGTAATTAATGCCTTAAACATTTATTTCTATCAGTGTGTACAACATAAAAAGTAAAAAATCAAAGATAACTATATCTGCAACGCGCCAAAACTATAATATATTATATTACGTAAATACAATAAAAAGAAATAATAAAGATATAATAAGTAATGTAATTCATACGCATGTATCTGTTAAAATAATAGAATTATGGACGTCATATTTAATGCTTATTTTGTTTTATTTATGAAAGAATGTTTAAAATAAAGGTTAATTTAATTAAGGTGTTTTATTTTTCCGATTATATAAATGCTATATAATATAATTTCTATTGTAATAAAAGAAAGGGCCGTGAGTCCTAGGACTAGGATTGCACGATTATGGAGTGTGTAAAATTTTGAGGATGCCAAAATCGTAAAAAGGTTATTAAATTAAAGCGAAAATAAGAATGAGGCACAACAAATAGGAACCAATGTTTTTAAGTCTTAACTAAAAAACAGTAATAAAGAGGTAATTATATTTCAATTAATTTTAAGCGAGCGGTATTATCATACTAGCATCAAAACTAAATCCGCCACTAGGTTGTAGCTGGTGGAGGAAATAGAGTTCTATTGACTAAACTAAACACAAATCTAAGGAGAGATTAGTATACAGTACCTACAGCAACAAACAGTTAATAGACTGATTACTTAACTTTTTATTATTATTACTACTTTGTTGTTAATATCTCAACCAATTTAGAAGTCTGAATGGAGATATCATTTACTGTGGATTAGCAAAGCCCTCATGTGTTCGATATAAAAGTGATAAGCAGTATATAGTGCATATTTCTAACAATAATAATAATCATCCAGTTCCATAGTGCCCTATCTATTTATGTAATGTGGTAGTAAAATAATTTTTAATGCGTGAAAATAGCTTAAGAAATCTACTGTAACTGTTGCAACGTATCTAAGCACGTATCATTTGAGTTGCTAATCTATACTAATATTATAAAGAAGTAAAGTTTGTTTATTTGTTAAATTGTAAGGGGTAATCTCGGGATCTACTGAACCGATTTTAAAAATTCTTTCACCAATAGAAAGCCACATTATTACTAAGTGTCATAGGTTATATAAAAAACCGAAAAATAAAAAGGCTTTTACGTGGTAGTCCGTTTTGCAAAGTGAATCGGAGAAAAAACGGTCGAATGAAAGCGTTTCTTACGAACGCTGCCTTAACTATGTAAGATATATTTTTGAGTTCTAGAGAAAAGATGTGGAGCTTAAAAATGCCTACAAAAAAGTCAACGACAGCATATGTCTAACTTTTATATTTAAGTAACAAAAGTAGTTTTTTTAATATTAGTATAGATAATTTAATTTTTAATATTAATAAAATAATTTAAATTATTTAAACACTCTGTATACTAAAAAAGGATTATTAACATTATGCCCAACGAAGTGGGCACGGGTCAGCTAGTAAATAATAAAATGCTAAATGTATGTATAGAGTCAGCTACAAATAAAACATATGATATTTTAGAAACTTTTATTCAATAAATTATATCATGAAGCTACTCGCTACAGGTGAGATGTAAAATACTGTAGTTAGTGCTTAAATAAATTAGTCACAAGTTTTGACTAGTGAAAGTAAGTTTCAAGCCACAAGAAAAGCATATTGTTTGTCCACACATATTTTTATAATTTATTAACTTTTTAAAAATTTAACAAATAAAAACTTCGTTTTTATTTAGACATTTTTAAATCAATTTCAGTAGGCTTAATTCCTAAATATGATGATATAAATTCGACAGCTTTTTTATTATTAAGCGTGGATTTCCCTATCGGGTTTTCTACAAAAAGTGTGACAGTCTTTTTACCATTGGCAACATTAATAAACTTGCAGAATGGACTACTTTCAGAGCTAGCATCCGTTGGTTTCGTTGGAGAAACAATAATGGTTTTTGCGTTTAAATCATTTGTATTTTTAACAACTGCTCCGTCGCACCACAATGTATATTTCATACCATATAAACCAAATAAAATTTCAATTTCCTTCCGTAAACTATCTAATTGTATAAATTTATTATCTTTTCCTTTAAGGATAACGCTACCCTTGTTTGTTTCAACTCCAAATCGTGGTGTTAATCCTTGCAAAATTACATTCGCCCAAGGAAGAACAGGCACCTCTACTTCTTTACGCCAAGTGATTACCAACTTCAACTGTGATCCTTTCAATTCTTGAGTATCTTCGATAATTACTGGCTTGGACGGTGAAATTTCCACAAGACCCTTCAAAGGTGCCTTTACTGTATTCTCGATTAACTCACGATGAGATTGAATAATACGTAAAATATCACTTTCTTTGGCGACAGAGAAATAAACATCTACTTCGTCTGTTGGCACCAGACGAGCTTTCTTTCGGAGTTTTTGAACTCTATTAATGATTTCTCTTGCAAATCCTTCATCAAGCATATCTTGATCTGGTGTAACATTTAGTAAAATTAAAACGTCATTGTCACTGTGGGCTTCATATTGATCGTTACCTGTAGCTTGGAATATAACTCTAACTTCTGATACATCAATACGCTGACCAACAAGTTCGACATAGCCATCGGCAATGAGCTCCTCACACTGTTCGTTATTGAGCTCTTTTAGCGCTTGAGTAACGGCTTTGAAATCGCCTTTTAAACGAGCACCCAAAATTTTGTGATCTGGTTCTACTCTCAAAGTTATGCCATATTTCTCTTTATCGCTTGTTAGCTCTACTTTCTTTACATTCATTTCCTCAAGGACATATGTCACTAGAGAGTTAATATCATCTAAGTAACTTTGATCCTGATGTATAACTATCATTTCTGGGAGAGGATACTTGATAGGAATAGTTTTTCTATCTCTTAAGACTCTGCCTAACTCAATGACAGATTGCATTCTTTGCACGGCTCTTTCAATATTTATGTCAACCAAGTCTAATTTTGGTTCTGGGAACATATTAAAATGAACACTTTCTAGCGAACTTCCTGGCAAAAGTTGCCGTAATGTTTTGTACATTAGCTCAGTCAAAAATGGTGTAAATGGTGCCATTACTCGGACCATATCAAATAATACACCATATAATGTATGCAAGGCAACTTGACAATCACTAACTCCATTTTCACCCTTAAGCCTTTTTCTATTCATTCTCACATACCAGTTTGTAAGGTGATCAATAAATTTCGTTAACCTAGGCACCACTGTGTACAGCCTGTAAGCTGCCATTTCCTTCATTACAAAGCTAATCAACGATTGCATAAAAGAGGTTATCCATTTATCCATAACATTTTCTCTTATTATGTTTTCATTGTACACATAATCTATTTTATCTTCTTGTACTATTCTTTCTACGTTTTGCATTAAAAACCTGAAAGCATTATACCAGGGCAAGAAGACATCCTTGATCACATCTCTTACCCCTTCTTCCTTAAACCGAAGACTTTCTGCTTTAACCACTGGTGAGTTGACAAGATAAAGTCTCAAAGCATCAGCTCCATATTTACCAACAACATGCAAAGGATCTGGATAGTTTTTCTTTCTCTTTGACATTTTTTGCCCATCAGCAGCCAATATTAACCCATTTGCTATCAAATTTTTGAAAGGAGGTTTGTTAAATAGTGCTGTTGACAAAACAATTAAAGTATAAAACCAACCTCTTGTCTGATCAATGCCTTCAGCCACAAAGTTAGCTGGGAATATTTCATCAAATTCTTTTTTATTCTCAAATGGGTAATGATTTTGAGCATATGGCATAGAACCTGACTCAAACCAACAATCAAACACTTCAGAGACTCTTTTTAGAGGTGGTTGTCCAGGTCTTGCTGATGGAATTTCTAAGTGATCAATGCTTTCCCTATGCAAATCTGTAATTTCTTTGCCAGTCAGTGCACTGAGCTCTTCAATACTACCTACACATACAACTTCTTGCTTGTCACTAGAGATCCATAATGGAATTGGTGTCCCCCAATACCTGTTCCTACTGATAGCCCAATCTCTAGCTTCCTTTAACCAATTACCAAACCTTTTTTCTTTCACATATTCTGGAACCCAGTAAGTAGCTTCACTGGACTTAAGAAGATTTTGACTCATCTGTTCCACTCTAACAAACCAAGATGGCACAGCTCTATAAATAAGGGGTGTTTCTGAACGCCAACAAAATGGGTAACTATGTTTAATCTGCCCAGCTTGAATAAGCCTGTTAGAAGCTTTAAGGTAAGCTATGATATTTTTATCAGCTTCTTTGACATGCTGTCCAAGAAAATCTTTTACTGGTTCAATAAATCTTCCACTTGCATCAACAGGACAAATAATTTCTTGATCTCTTGTAACAACCCCATTGGCTAAATTGACTCTGAAATCATCTTCACCAAAATATGGTGCCTGATGTACTATACCAGTACCTGAATCATCAGTTACATATCCATCAGTGAGAACCTGGAATCCATTAGGACATTGCTCTACAAAGTAATCAAAAAGAGGTGTATATTTCAAACCTTTCAGTGTTTCGCCTAAGAACCTTTCAAGGATGTTAAAATCTGTAACATTTTTAAAGATAACAGGAAATCTACCTTCTTGTAAAACATAGCAAGCTCCTGTTGCTCTTTCTCTAACTTTTACATAAGTAAGCTTTGGATTTACACATAGTGATAGATTGCTAGGAAGAGTCCAAGGAGTTGTAGTCCAAGCTAGCAGAGAAAATCCTTGTGATGTGGGAAATGAAACAACAACTGCAGGATCTACAACATCCTTATAGTTTTGCCCTGCTTCAAAGTTTGACAATGGTGTTGAGCAAACAGTTGAATAGGGCATAACTTTTACTCCTTGGTACACTAGACCTTTATTATATAGTTCTTTGAATACCCACCAAACAGATTCCATAAATGAGGGATACAAAGTTTTATAATCATTTTTAAAATCTGCAAGAAAGAAAAATTAATATAGTCAACATATTATTTTTGTTATAAATATATTATTAAAAATAAAATGACTAACCTATCCACCTCCCCACTCTGGTAATTATTGTTTCCCATTCACTGGCATATTTCATCACAATTTTGCGGCATTCTGCGTTGTATTTATCTATGCCCATTTTAGCAACATCTTCTGGGCCTTTTATTCCTAGAGTTTTGTCAATTTCAAATTCAACAGGTAGACCATGACAATCCCATCCAAACCTTCTTTCCACATGATAACCCTAAAAGATTATATAAAGACATTATAATGCTGAAACTCACAGCTAATTTCTTTTTTATTTTTTTTACTATAACTCTATTGCTTTAAAAATAATTATAAAAAACAAATATAAATGTATAAACCAATTCAGTCAAATATTATATCTTTTATTTAAAAAAATACTACATGTATATAATAATATCTTTTATTAAAAAAAACACTACAGTTAATAAGTTCACCTTTTGATGGGCATATCGTGTTACAACATCTTTGATGGTTCCTGCGAGAATGTGCCCGTAATGGGGTAGTCCCGTTGCAAATGGTGGTCCATCATAGAAAGAATATCTGAAAAATTTACACAAATATAATAAATCATTTATCTTTTTTTTTCCGGTTCTAATAAAAGGTTAGGATATATTACTTCGGCTTGTTCTTCGATTGTTTGAGACAGCTTTGAAACGCATCGATATTTTTCCAAAATGCTAAGATTTTCTCTTCTTCTTTTGGGAAATCAATATGTTCCGGAACCCTATCAACTTTATGTGACATGGTGAATATCGCTTTCAAAACTTCCACGCAAGAAACCACGACATGCCAATTGCCAAGGGTTTCGTTGAAGTGACAATTCATGAATTCAATAAATGTCAAACATAGAGTATATTGCTACCACATCTATGATTGCTACATAATATAAAAATGTCAAATTAAAAAGTATTTTTGTAACATTCTTTGTTTCGACACTTGATTTAACGAACGCTTAAAAATGAGCTTACATTAATTTTAGTTGAAGTTACAGTCCAGATTTTGGTAGTTATTATATTATTATATCACATATATTATTTTATTTATTTGTAATATATATAAGCCTGATTAAATGGGATACATGTTGTTATTGTTATTCTATGGAGTATAGAAATAAAATTATTTAATCTGTGACTGTCACTTGTCAGTGTCAATGCCTGATATTTATTTCGTATTTATTATTTAATATTTATGCTACTTATTGCAACAACAATCTAATAAATTATAAAATAAAAGTTTTGTTAACTTGAAGATTATCTTTCAAACTTAAGGTGTAAAAACATTACAGTTATTGCTATAGAGAATTTTATCTAGATAAGTAAGAACAGAATAAAATTGTGTACAAACGTATTAAATATAAATATATGAGAAATACTAACATGGAATGTAATTGGCTTAAAATTTCACCCAGGTAGGTACTTCTATAGTTCTAACATGAAATTGTTTATAATAATGTTTGTACAAGCGGTTATTAATATTGCACAATTATTTCAGTTTAAAAAAGGGTATAGATTTAATCAACCTCTTAGAGGAAACAAAGTTTGA
The DNA here is from genome assembly GCA_905231865.2 of Boloria selene. Lineage (NCBI taxonomy): Eukaryota > Metazoa > Arthropoda > Insecta > Lepidoptera > Nymphalidae > Boloria > Boloria selene. The sequence goes on from HG993147.1 coordinate 4,962,049, forward strand.
ACAATTACTGAGAAGAATAGTATCAAAATTAAAGCAGCAAGACTCAGAACTTTTTACAGAAGAGGAAAGAAGAAAACTAGAAAAAATATTTAAAATCAATGAAGAACAATTGCTTTTTGTAATTAAAACAATTTTATATATATACACAAGGATTCTCAAATTTATATTTATGCCAATTAATTTAAAAAATTACCTTATAGATGTAGGAATTGAAGATGAAAAGGCAAATTTCTTTGTAAAAGTGTGGTCAACAGAAACAAGCTTAACATTACATCACTTATCTTCCTTAAGGAATGAAAAATATGAAAATAACCCAAACATTAATTGGAAATTAAATACGGAATTAAGTTCAGAATATCATAAGAAAACAAAAGTACCTAAAGCTTACATATCTTTACAAGGAAAGAAAGATATAACCGAAATTGAATTGACCCATCAAGAATTAAATTCAATGTTTTTACAAATAGAAACAATTCAAAGTGAACTAGATAATCTAATTTAATTTATATTCTATTATTTTAAAGTGTGCCTTTTATATTAAAATATCTGTAATGGTTATTTAATGTACCCTGAGTTTCATTTTTATAGATTACTAACATAATAACATTAACAAGATTAAAAAAGATATGAAAATTATTTTCCATATTGAGTGATCGATTCGAAAGGTTCATTTTTTGCCAGTTTAAATAGTTATTAACTCCAAGGTACTATATAATTATCTTATAACATTAAACTAGAATAGATCAACCTCAACCCGTACAAAAAATGGATTGTGTTTATTTGAATATTCTCAGATTCATATTAAAATTGGTGATTTTAATAATTTTAATTGTGATAAATAAATGATATTACTTAGAAGAAAAAATGATTATGTAACAGCTAATAGGCACATAGCACCCTACAAAATTCATTTAAAAAGTATTTTTCTTTGTAACCACGTCTGTGTACCGAGGTTACCCAAGGAACATTTTTATGGTGATTACAACTGACTTTTTTTAATGTAGTGCTGTTGGCCCTACTAGCCTTCACAGCGTCACCGGGCGGGGGGCGGACAGAAGGAACTGCCTTAAAATGGAGCATGAAGGCTGAAGCTCAAGGGGCGTAGTTTCGTAAGGGCACCTCCAGCGAGGATTACCACTGACCGCAGACGTGGCTTTATATATGTAGCAATATACTCTTATGGAGTATGGACGTGACTGAAAAAGATTAGGATTAAAAGTACAGTTACACATGCTCATAACTGGCATGCTTATTATAATATAATATAACAGAAATAAGCATGCTCATTATTAGCAAAGAGAATGTAACTATAATAATTATTAGCAATGTTAGGACACAAGCTACTAAGTACTAAGTGCGCAGCTCCAGTCGATAGCAGTGCTGTACAGCGGAGTTGACGCGAAGCTTAGAAGTTTGTCACACAAATCGTACAAATCTCTCACTACTGAAATTGAGTTTGTGGCTAGACCTGTTTTTCTCGACCGTGGTATTTATGCATATTGAGTACCTAACTTGCTAATACCGAGAGACCATGGTAAGAATTTAAATTGATAATATTTAATCAAACACTTACCGATAAATAAATATAAGGAGTAAAAAATATTTACTGTCCAGATCCGACGAAGTTTAAATTTTTATGTTTAAACATTCCTAGACTGACTAGAGAAAACCTCGCTTGGGTTCATCCGTAGGTACGTTTTAAATCTTAGTATGGGGTTCTTAGAGAAATTTTCCTGTGATATAAAGAATCTATAATCTATATGTTGACACGGATACGGAGCTTAAATCATATCAAGTTTCATCAAAATATGTTCAGTTGTTTTCTTGTGATGCGATCAAAGACAGACAAACAGACAAAAATTTTAAGAACTATAGATTTGGTCTCGATAATAATTACTCTTAATACACAGAGTTTTCAAAAAATATTTAATGTACGAATTCAACTAAATTATAATTTTATTATATGTATCGGAATCATAAAAGAACATTATAATACCATTTGACTTCTTGAATCAATAGGAAGGTTGTAATTTGGGTTTTGTTATAGTTGCGTCAAAGACATCCATAGATATTAAAGCAAATAATTAAAGAGTAATGTCATAGACACTATCCATAAATACGTCAGAGGTTTTGGCAGACCGTGGGTGAACTATTTTCTTCATTGTTGACCTTTCCTAAATCTTAGGTGTAATTAATTCATCATTATAAGTATTCTGGCTGTACTTATATTTATTAGAATATAATTAATTAACTTCGACCATGGACTCCGAAGACGACACAAAGGATGATGTCGATTCTGGTAATGAGTCAAGCGGAGACGATGTCGACTTTGTCATGGACGAGACTCACAGTACAAGGGAACGACAAACAGAACTTGAAGAATATCCTTACGAAGTGTTATCAACGGAAGAAATTGTCCAGCACATGGTTGACTGCATCAAAGATGTTAACACAGTAGTTGAGGTCAGTATGTTAGTAGTAAACAATGGATATCTTGAATGAGGTTACTCGTACATTGGCTTGGTTCGTTACTTTTTCTTCCCAAGACTTTCATAACACACATTTTATTCAGTTACTACATTGATTACAATAGATTTCAGTCTTGTGGATATATATAGAAAAAAAATTTACTTTTAAAATTACTTAGAATTTAGCTTGTATCATGTTGTTTATGTTATATATCAATATGTACTAAAACACATATTATGACTCATATTAGAATGTTTTGATATGTTTTATCTTTAAATGTTTCTTTACAAACAGAATGAATAAAAATATTATATTCATCTATTTTATGCACATAGTATGCCTATACATTTTTATTATTTAAATTTTTCATTCACACATTTACATTTATAGTATAAAAAATATCTAGGACAGAATGACCATAATAATGAGGTCAAGGATTATAGCTATACTATATGTATGATATGTTTAGAAATATTGGTTGTAAATTAAAAGTATTTGAATTTAATTCTTGCAAACATGTAGCAATATTTAAAATGACCCAATTTAACTATATGTAATTTATTAACTACAGTCTACAGTATCCCTAAGTATATAAGTTACTATTATTAAGTAAGTTATTACAGTCATCAAATGTATCTAAAATGAGAAATGTTTATAATAAAAAATTGATTCAAACAACTTTTTATAGGGTATTTTTTTGTTTTATTTAGTAGGCACATAACTGCTATTTCAAGTTTTACTTATGTTACTTGGCTTAAAATTTATAAATAGTTCATATAAAATATTATGTATTATTTAATGTATATAGTAATATAGTTATTAAATTTCAGATTCCAGCCACAACAACACGCATACTTCTTAATCATTTTAAATGGGATAAAGAAAAGCTCATGGAACGTTTTTATGATGGTGACCAGGATCAGTTGTTTGCTGAAGCTAGAGTTATAAATCCATTTAGAAAACCTATTATACAAAGACCAAAGGTATTTATAGAATACCTCACAAATGACTATAAAACTATTTTATATAAGTACTTATCTTTACTAAATTACTTAAACACCTTTTATATTTCATAGCAACTACTAATTAATTGTTAAATAATAGTAATCCAATCTGTTTGAAAGATTTATCTTCATCCAACTTGTTACTGGCTATCTTTATATATAAAAATCTGTGTGTGCGTATGTAATTGAACTCCTAAACACTTTCTTTAGTGGATTCGAGAATGGCTTAGATTTACTATTCGGTCCACTACAAAATGTATTTTTCAATTAATTACTTAGTTTTACAAACAATAAATGATATTCAATTATAAATAAGTTGTTGCTAGGCAACATTGTTTTGTGCATGGTGCGTGGAAATAAATAACAGGCGATTTGGTTATTATAAGTAGCATGTTATTTATAAATAGCAGGTTATTTTTTCAGCTATCTAGAATAACGAGCACCCGTAGAAATAGCCTATAAAAAGCCGTTGCGCCCCATCTCTAACCATAAGGCATAATATCCTCTGAAGACATTGTTATGTTGTCAAATTCCAAAAATAAAAGTGTTATAATTTTTTTTCTGATTTTAATGTTTTTCTGTGAGAATTCATAATAACTTTAATTAAGGTCAAAAAAATACTCATATCCTTAAATGTTGCTACACAAAGCTTTTTCCTTGTTTAAATTCAATTGAATATTATTACAAATACATTTTTTAGATGTAGATTCACAATTATTTTATACTTATATATTTTATATACAATCAAAATAAGCAGCTAATATTCATTAAAAAAAATTATTTATAAAATTTCACTGTTTGTACAATTATATTAGCTATTAATAATATCTCTCAATAAAATATCTATAATATGTATACTGTATGTATTGTTTATATTAAAAGAGATTTCATATCAATATAATTTTGTGTTTGAAAGAAAATTTTACTAAGCTGATAATTTTTTCAGTTGCCAAGATGGGTATCAAATTCAGGGACAGAGGAATGTGAAATATGTTTTACGGTTCAACACTCATCTGTAAGTTAAATTTTGGTTTTAAATTGCGCAACCATCATGGCCATTGCCTCACAATACATCTAAATTTACATGTATAATACATCTGATCTGATAAATTTCTGTGTTCTTTCATAGACTTACTAAGAATTTACCATACATATCGTTCCACTGTCTGTAATCAAAGCAAATAAAAAACATGTTATTTCTCAATAATATCAAATCAACTCAACATATACTTTATTTAAGACGTTTACAAGTACTTTTAAATCATCATTTTTACATTAATGAAATATAGAATTTATATTATTATATCTGTCTGTGAGGAAGTTAACACAGTCTTGGAAGGCAGTTCCACTGAGAAGAGCTGATGAGAAACTCAATGGTTACTCTTTTTTTTAATATTTGTATATTATGTAATTTGGTGTATAAAATATATTATTTACAGATGATGACAGGTCTTGAGTGTGGACACAGATTTTGTACCCAATGCTGGTGTGAATATTTGACAACTAAAATAATGGAAGAAGGCTTAGTAAGTACAATCATCATTCAATGTTACTATTTTTATTTAATAAGGTAAAAAGAGGGCATTTTATCATTGATTTGTAATCAATTGTTTTAATAGTAAGTAAATATCATTAAAATTGTATACTAGTCATATTATCCGAACAGAACACACAATCTAAGAAATAATATACTTTTTTTCGTTTTTTGGCCACCACTATGGTTAAGACTACCATTTGCAAAATTTAATAGTGCACCCGCACTATCTGGTCTTCTACTTTTTGGCACTACTGGTGATAATAAGCGCAGCTATGAATATGATGATATCTCTTGCCCTAACTACCAAATGATTGATAGAAGAAACCAACATTACAATTTATAAGAGCTGGTACTTGAACCCATTCTGTTTGTAACAATGGAATGGACTTGGTGCTGGCGCGTTCTATTGTCATACATGCGTTTTATTTAAAAGAATATTTTATTTACAGAAAAATATTTTTTTTGAATTCTTAACTCTCTGATATTTATTTTATTTACGACGATTTTATTCTGTACTGTTATAATTCAAACGTGAAACGATAATATTCGATTGTGCAGGGTCAAACGATAGCGTGTGCGGCGCACGCGTGCGAGATCCTCGTGGACGACGCGACTGTGATGCGGCTGGTGCGGGACGCGCGCGTCAAGCTCAAGTACCAACACATTATCACTAACAGTTTTGTTGAGGTTGGTGTTAAATATGCTGGGACATTATTACACACATCGTCATCTAGTTCCGTGGTAAAAGTCCCTTAAAAAAATTAGAAAAAAAATACTAGATCCGTGGTAAGCTACGAAGCTTGTGTAACGGATACCAGATAGTTGATATACTACTTATATAAGGTTAAATACATACATACTATAAATATAAACACCCATGACTGAAGTACAAACATTCGAGTTTAACAAATGAATGCCCCCAGCGGGACTCGAACCCGCGACCGCTTTCGCAAGAGAGTAGGGTCACTACAAACTGCGTCAAACGTGTCGTTACTGAAGCTTCTTATTTTAATAAACATTGCAGTTATTTGCAACATTTCACTCCATTGTACTTTAGTGTAGAAAAATTTTACAATATTCGGTGAAATATATTTTTTGTCCTGCTATTGATTAATTATTATTGATCAGAGAGAATAGAGTGTCAAGTTATGCTATTCTTATATCATTCATTTTGTTATTTTATAAACTAAAAGTAACATTTTGCGATTGCTTTTTTTCTAATATATCTCAGTAATATTAATAAGTAAATCCTATTGGTGATGTGTCCCGGCGTTAAAACGTTCGCTTGGATAACCAAGTGATGCGGGTTCAAATCCGGGTCTCGCACCTCTGATATTTTCATGTGCGAATCATTTCTTTCATGATTATCACTTGTCTTACGGTGAAGGAAAACATCGTGAGGAGACCTGCATGTCTGAAAAAACCTTGCAAGTTTTCGAAAGTCATCTGAAGTCCGCCAACTCACACTAGGCCAGCGCGGTGAACTATGGCCTGATCCCCCTCGTACTGAGGGAGGCCCGTGCCCAGCAGTGGGTCGTTAATAAGGGCTGATGATGATGATGATGATGAAAGTAACCCTTTTGGTGATATTTTATTGTTACCAAATATTTTTTTGAAAAGAGCAATTGTTGAGTTTCTCGCCGGTTCTTCTCAGCAGAACAGCTTTCCAAGCCGGTGGTAGCTTACTCATAGACTTACAGACTGACTTTTAATTTTGATAATGTACAAATGACGATTCAAAAGAGCTTGTAAAAGTCTATTTGAATAAAGAATATTTTGATTTTTTTCCCATAGTGCAACCGCTTGCTCCGCTGGTGCCCGTCGCCGGACTGCAGCAACGCCATCAAGGTGGTGTACGTTGAGGCGGCGCCGGTCACTTGCCGTTGCACGCATACGTTCTGCTTCGCGTGCGGCGAGAACTGGCACGACCCGGTGCGGTGTTGTCTGCTCAGGAAGTGGATAAAGGTGTGTAGTTAGTTCTGCCACAGAGTATAATCTCAGATAAACTATGTAGGAATTAATAATTAATATTATATTGTTATTACGCTGTATGTAATAATGTCCCAACGTATTGGAACATTATTACACACAGCGCCATCTAGTTCCGTGGTAAGATACGGGGCTTGTGTTACGGATACCAGATAGTATATAAAAATACTTATGTTGTAACTGGAATTAGAAGGAAATTGCCATTGGTTATATCGAATCTAATGTTCGAGTTTGATATAACAGAGATGTTGATTGAAATGTTGTAATAGAATATGACGTAACGCCAAGCGCGCTTAAATGTGTGCACGATTTCATATAAATTTTTCCTCCAAATTCTTGTTTTTTGGAGCTGTAAACTATTTTTATTACAATAACTTAATGTTGTAAATATTTAATGTAATTATGTTAGCTATTGTAAAAAAACCACGCATACTAATTAAAAGTTATATCTATCATATCTATTTATTATATTGTTTGCCAGAAGTGTGACGACGATTCAGAAACATCAAACTGGATAGCCGCCAATACAAAAGAGTGTCCGAAGTGCAACGTGACGATAGAGAAGGATGGCGGCTGCAACCACATGGTGTGCAAGAACCAGACCTGCAAGGCCGATTTCTGCTGGGTGTGCCTCGGACCCTGGGAGCCACATGGTAGCAGTTGGTATAATTGCAATAGGTTAGTTTATATGTACATAAAACTTGTAATTAATATGGTTATTTTTTATATATTCTTATTTAGCTATATTAGTTTTCATTATGAATTATTTGATCCATCCAGATACGACGAGGACGAAGCGAAGGCGGCTCGCGATGCGCAAGAGCGGTCTCGCGCCGCACTACAGCGCTACCTCTTCTACTGCAACCGGTACATGAACCACATGCAGTCACTCCGCTTCGAGTCCAAGCTGTACGCTTCGGTCAAGGAGAAGATGGAGGAGATGCAGCAACACAACATGAGCTGGATCGAGGTGTGGGGAGTTTTGTAATTGCATATATGTATTTCGATTTAAGAAAATCTTCTTTACTCTAATTGAGAGTTTGGTTAAATTTTTTTCCTATCATATTAATTATTTATTGTGTTTTAAAGCAGTGTTAGAATCGGTTTAGCTGTATAAACATAGAGACAGATATGGAGATGTTTTTTATAGTTCTTTGGGTTTTTTAAGGGATTCAAAATATAAAAATAGCTAAAGTCTATGTTTCCAAAAAATGAATTAAAAATATATACTATAGTGTATGACTTAACATCGTCCAAATTTTTATAGGTACAATTTTTGAAGAAGGCAGTGGACATTCTCTGCCAGTGCCGACAGACGCTAATGTACACGTACGTCTTCGCGTACTACCTGCGCAAGAACAACCAGTCTGTGATCTTTGAGGACAACCAGCGTGACCTCGAATCCGCCACCGAGACCCTCTCAGAGTACCTCGAGCGCGATATCACCAGCGAGAACTTAGCTGATATCAAGCAGAAGGTCCAGGATAAGTACAGGTTGGTGGTTTGTTTGTTTGTTTATTTTTGTATATATGTGCAGAAAATAGTCTAATCAAGGGTGTATATAATGATAGATTATATATAATGATAATTGAATTTGAAATTGAAAGAATTGACGACATGTTTGGCTCAGTTGGTAGTGACCCTACCTGCTGTTAATATTTATATTATGTATGTATTTAAAAATTTATATGTGTAGTATATCAACTATCTGGTATCCGTAACACAAGCCTCGTAGCTTATCACGGAACTAGATGGCGCTGTTGTAAAAATGTCCCAATATATTTATTATTTATTTATTAGTTTAAACAACTACTAATTTGAAAAACATTGTTATAATATACACTTTTTTTCTGTATATATTTTTTTATTTTGCTGTGATAATAATAAAAGTATGTAATTCTGTATTCATGCTTATTGAATGTCAACTTTGGACGTAATTTACTATATTTAAATTAATAAATTTGTTTGGTCCGTACTTTGGACCATACATATTAATGTAAAGTAGGTTTCTGAATAGATAACATTATTGAAAAGTATTAACAGGTTTGTTTTTACTCCAGATATTGTGACAGCCGGCGCAAGGTTCTCCTGGAGCACGTGCACGAAGGCTATGAAAAGGATTGCTGGGATTACACAGAGTAATAAACTTCCTTCAATTTACACCATATTTATGAAGTAATTTTATTTTATTTGCAAATATTTTGAATTAACTGTGGCTTATATGAAATATTTGAACTAACAATAACTTTGCTTATTTATATGTAGTTTTTTTTTTGCTTGACTGACCATATTTTGGGCTGTTCATATTTTATATTAATCGCGATATTAAATTAACTTTCAGGACGATAATGTGGCATTGAAACACTGAGATGGTCGCGGCATCGCGCGCTGACTTCTTCCCTAATATTAAAATAAAACGTTCTAAAGACACTGATCCTTACATCCTCTAATAATTCCTCTCCCTTCCCATAAAAATATCATCATTATCTGTTAATATCTTTAGCTTGACTCTTGCTAGTAATGATGCATAATATACATGTCACAGTCAAACTATTTGCAAATAAAATACATTTCCAAGTGAATGCTTTATTATAAAATCTGTAATATGATTATTAATGAAATAAAGGAAATGTTCACTCAGTTGTGATTCATGTAAAAATGTTATAGATATTTTGTTTCCTAGAAATTCTAAAAATATATATATAAAAACTTAATATAATATTTTCAAAATAATTATGTTAAATATCGAAAGTATTTAATAATAAATAGTATTTATCATGAATTACATGATTCATGATTGAATGAGTAGCTTGAGAGTCGGTAACACGAGCACATGACATTGATTACTTGCATTATATATGACGGCACGCTCGGTGCACAGTATGAAAATCTATACAGTTTGCTATCGCTAGTGATTTTAACGAAATTGTTATCAAATGCAAGGGTTCTGCTGAAAATACCAATTTTCATACCTACAACCTGTTACATCACTACTCGTGACCAGTTATAGCTATGCCCCTCAAACCTAAATTCTTTTTCCAACTGTCATAAATGTACAGTTCGTACGTGAAGCAGAAAAAATATCGTACATTAACCTTTATTACCTGTCTCAGTATATTGCGTCTCACTCGCACAGATGCAAAGGCCGCCATTCTCGGGGATTCTAAACCTTTTACTGTAAGGTTTGTTCTTGTTTGCATGTGGTTTTTGTTTGAATTTTAATATTCTTATTGCTGTCATATTAGTAAAATCAAAACGAATCATTTATATAAAAACAATTAATTTAGTTAATAAGTTAGTATATTTTTTTTTTTCCTTCATATATTTCATATAAACCGTACTACTGTCAGTAAGCAAAGAGTTCATTGTACGAAATTCTTTCTATTCCGCAACTTCACTATAGATGGTTTCATTAGACAACTGTATGGATTAGCAGACTGGTACATCTTCAGTTCATTTTGATGAATAAAATACAGAGATCTTTCTTAGTCGTTAGTTAAAATTGTATATATTGATAGACATACACAATCGTAGTTGACGCCAAGAGAAACTTACTTTACACGAGCCCGGAGCTTAAAAACTGATACAAACTAAAATTTTATCTAATAATTAGTTTTGTTTTCAATTATTTAGTGTTTTTGTTGTTTTAGCCCTTTCATATTTCATAGCAGTCTGCCATTAATAGTATATGGAAGATCTCATAAGTATAGTATACAATAAATGTATATCACTATTTTTGGTACTTTGATTATTATAGTTTCATTATTTGAATAGTTTGCTTATTGTCTAGTCCATGGTTAATGTAACAGAAGATTTGTGCTTTATTTACAGCCTTAAATTTAAATTTAGTAGGACTAAAACCATGGAGTAGTCAGTGATGACTATAATATATTTCATATTTGTATTGTATTAAGTAAATTGCTCTATAACATGACATTGGATGAGATAACACGCAAGGCGTAGTGATGGGTTGATTTTAGTTCTAATAACTTAAGTTAACTCTGTTCTTTTTGTTCGAATAATGTTTGAATATAAATATTATGTAATAATATAGAAAATCAAAACATAACATTAGATTATTTTTAGTAAATGTGTATTGTAAAGATCTACCCAATAATTTAGAAATCATTTTCTGTTCGACAAGGTCTACATTTTGTTTATGGTAAAAATAATAATTTGTGATCATCTTCTTTAAATTGGTAGTCAGTATATTGTAAATATATATTTTTAACGTGTACGATAAAATAAAAAAATAATATTTCATTTAAAAAAAAAATATTTTTTATTTAGAATATTATTAGTATTATAAATATTTCAAATTTCTTTAGTTCTTTTTATTTTAAAGATAATTTCATTTATTTCGTGGTCGTTAAAAATGTATAGTGATGTCACTGGTTTAGAGACTGTATGAACCGTCCGGGAGGACGGAATCATTGTATGTAGTGTTCGTCTTCTGAAGTCAGCAAATTTTATTTAGTTATAGGCAGCTTTGGAAATTGCAATTATTTTCCAATTATTTTAAATTTGTTAAAATATAACAGTTGATTTCTATACTACTTTTGGCTAAATGAAGTGGTTGTCTTGTCAAAAGACGGATATTAGTGAAGAGGAGTATTTGATTTGACTTTGTATTTTTGTGACCTCACTTCACTGTAGCGTAACAATATATAGTCTTAACGATGTTGGCTTAATCTGCTTACTAAATTTTATAAAAATAAATCTCTGATCAAATAGTGGCACAATACTGTTTATCATTAATATCGGTTAAGAGACGAAAAAAATATTTTTTACCAAAAATCCTATTTTTGTTATTAGAATACTGTTTATCGACTAAACGTTAAGCTAGTTCGAGATAGCGTGTTTTTATTCTGTGATCGAGTTGTTTTAACGCCTCGAAGGCCAATGTAGCAGTGTAGTTAAATAATGGGATTAAAGATGGCGACTGTTTTAATATTGTTTAAAAAAATATAAGAATAAATTCAATGTCAATGTTTTATTTTTGCAATATGTTTGTTAATAATTACTTTGTAAACGACAGAAACTTACTGACTACCAAAAGAAACTATTTTATTTTTAAATATTCAGAATGAGGTTTACTCCAACTTTAATTAATTATCTTGAAGATCAACAATCCGTAACTTTTTGCATTCTATATGACGTATAGAACACAACAAGTACCTAATAATTAAAAAATCAAATATCGACTGCGAAATAAGACATTGTAAAACTTATTATTTTTATAGTCCCACTTGATAATTTAAAAAAAAAAGATTTTGATAAAATGGTCATTTAATATTTATAGTTTTGATATACTAAAATTTATCGACACCTCTCAAGTTTAAAATCCATGAAGCCTACAGAGTGTGCCAAAGAAATATTACACTTGAAACACGTAACCCTCCTACTGGCGCAGTCGGGTAAAAAGACAAAGTATGACGATAGCTTTCGAATAAACATAGACGGCCTATTTATGATCCCGTTATTTATCTACACACGGTATACTTTTCGATAGCTAAATTTCCGTCGTGATTATAACGCTGGCATAATATGTACCTATAATAGTTATTTCTAAACATTTTAACTGTAAAAAATAATATTTTTGACTTCTGCTGATATTGGATTTGGAAAAAAACATTTGTCTTATAAAGCTGTATTGAAGGAATTTTTAATATAATTAATCACTATACAAGTTAATTGCTCCTGTAAAAGATCACGCGTAAACTTTCTAAATTAAACATGCAGATGGCCGCTTGACAATATAATACTAAGCACTACATATCTGCGATCTGATTGTGTAATGTTGTAGATACGGATTGAGAATTAAGATGATTGCACTGCCGCCATTTGGTGAAGTGGTATAGTATAGCTACTGATACGAGACGTGAGCACAGTCGGTGTAGGTCAGTTGGACGGCTAGTCTGGAAGTAGTCTAGCTCTAGGATCCGAAATGAAGACAGCTGTCTGTATATGCTTATTAAAGAAACTAGCATTTCCCGCGCCTTCACCCGCGTTCTAAAGACCGGAAACCAAATTCTTTCTGAGTCGCGCGGTATGATACCTCGCAGAACTAACGCCCGCCCTTCCCGTTTTTTGCAACATTTTTCATTGATGCTCCGCTCCTATTGGTTGTAGCGTGATAAGATAACATATAGCCTTCCTCGACTTCGAACCAATAGTTCCTGAGATTAGCGCGTTCAACTAAACAAACAAACAAGCAAACAAACAAACTCTTCAGCTTTATAATATTTGTATACATGTGCGTGTACATAATATGTACAAATATTGCAGATGGTTTGTCCATGTGGATGTTCTTATTTCCAAATCCAAAAAGTCTGTCGCGCCTTGCAATTTAATTTAAATTTAATATAAGCCTGACAAGTGTGATTAATGATTAGGCAATATTTACATACATGTCCCTATTCATTGTATTTTGAATTTATATCTGGTGTATTCTGCAATACCTATTCCTAATACGAAATAAAATTCATTTATTGCGGCGGGTTGCCTAATCTGTCATAATATATTTATTTTGTAATCATCATAAGCAAGCAGATGGGTGATGGACGACCTTCGCTCGTAAACTTTTAACCAAGTTGGTAAAAATGGTGTTCTCACTTATCTCTATGTCTTTGTGTTCACGTCTCGTGCTGGTATGAAGCTTGGTCGTTCACATAGTGAGCGACGTAGGTGCGTCTTTCGCGACACCGTCTGATCGCGGTGCGCGGACGAACACACAAACTTGTACATATATATAGATGCTGTAAAATATTTCTATTGATAACATATTCACTCACTTATGTATTGATGGGCATCTTGTATGTGTGTACTGACACGTTTGTCTTAAGTGTAAGACGGAAATAAAAATAGTAACATCGATTTTGTTTATTTTTTTATACCTTTCCTTAGTATTCCTGATATCCTAAACATGTAATTACTCTGTTTCAAAAACATGGTATTGTTTATCATATATGTTAAACTAATAACTATCCACTTCTTAGTGAATGATTCGAATGAATGTTAGTGAAAGCATTCAAGAATGCAATAATAGACACAAAAATATTGCTACGCAGTAGTTGTGGATGGGTCCTGTCTATGACAAGTATATTAAACTAGTAGGTCAAAAACCTAAGTCTTCCGTGACCATGATTGCTATAAAGCATTCGAAACGTTGGAAACCAAAGACAAAAATGAATCTGCGACGAAATCTGAAAAAAATAATTTCATTATTATTATAATGTTCATAAGAATTGAATTATAATTTATTTTTTGTTCCTTAGTTTATCAGTGACATACACAAAATACATTCCTTTAAGGTTTTAATTCTTTTTTTAATTAAATTAATTTAAATGTCTCTAACGTAAAGCTATAATATCTATTGTTTTTTCTCACGCAGGGATGCGCTGGCGCCTTCACCCACGAGACCTAGTAAAGCCTAACGAATTTTTTGGTTCGTAAATATTTTTATTTACCTACTTCATACATTTTGTACTTATATATCTATTTTATATATTAAAAGATAAAATAAAAACTGATGACACAAAGTATTGTGTCGAGACATTTCTGTTTATATCATGTTGTTGTCATCATTTGTTAGAATGTTATTCTTTATAATGTTATAAAGATATATGATATTAGAGTTATATAAATAAAAATCAACCAAGTAAATAAAGACAATTCTTTTTTAATTATCGTAGTCAGAATCCAGCATTAGCTTTGTATTTTTTCCATTTTCAAACAAAAAATTATGAATATTATTTTAGAGAGACGAGGTAAGTTGGTTTGAGTCTTTTTCAGAATAAATAACAAAAGCTTTATGAATAAATAATTCAATAAATGTTGATTTTTCATAATTTAACAAAGATACGGAACATCTAATATGATGATGATATTAGAATGTCTTATAGTAAATTTACTTCAACTTTATGTTAGAAGATGGCGTTGTATTTTTATTTATTGTAAGAAAATAAAGAAACCCACTAAAACGCAAGAAACATACTAAATATAAGCAGTCGACAATAGAATAAAGCGTTCTTAAATCTTCGTATTATTATTATTTTTATTTTGTTTTTTTTTCTGAGATTGTAAGCGAATTCATAGATGACGATGACTGTTTACGTATTTTGATGAATTGTTTACCATCATTCATTTATGAATGTCATCATCGTCTATGCGACGGTTAATTTTCTATATTACATGTACGCACTAATTAAAATAGTTTTACTGTTAACGCATCCGCGCCATCCGTTATGTATTCAATTCACATTTGCCAACAAAAAAATCCCCAAGAATATTTGCCTAATTTCCTGGTATGGGCGTTGGTATAAATCGCGCCACGAAAGATGAGACTTGACGAGCGTTAGTAGCGGGGGGTTTTCGCAGGTAAAGTCGTGTTAGTAAGTTATGTATAATTAATTTCAATATCTATTTAGGGATGTTTTGATGACCTTCGAAATAAGGTGTATATCAATGTTACATTAAAATTATTACCTATTAATCGTTTTCTGCGCAAGTCATACCACGTGGTTTATCAAGTCTCATCTTTCGTGGCACGGTTTATAATAGCGCAGATCCATAATACTATACTTGTATAATAGTATAGAGTACAGTATAGTTTTGTTTTTTGTGGTTTTATTGCAGTAAAATTCTAACAAATTCAGCTCTTTTGGCGGGCCTCACACGAGGGGACCAGGCCATAGTCTACTACGCTGGCCTAGTGCGGGTTGGCGGACAACACATGTCTTTCAAAAACTTGCTAGATTTTGTCATACATGCAGGTTTCCTCACGATGTTTTCCTTCACTGTAAGACTACTTACATATAGATATACCTATTGTTATTGATTTAAGATAGCCTTTTTAGGGCATGCTATACTAATTTTAGAATTAAAACTTAAGTGGTAATTCAAATACACAATATTATAAATAAAACGAACAAATAAAGCAGTCAAGTTCTATATTTATCGTTTACTTAATTTATTTTGTACAAACTTCAACAATATATATAATAAATACTCAATTAAATCTCTATCATTCAGCAAACTGAACTCACTTTTTGTCATAAGTTTATTCAATGAAATAATATAATGATATAGTAACTTATTGTCTAAACTTAATTAAACACAACTTTTTTGTGCCAATATGCCTAATAGTAGATAAAATATTTGGTTTCACCAAAACAATAACTTTTATAACCCGTAAATCAACAAAACGACATAATAATTAACAAGCGTCACGGAGCGGTTCAAACTGTAACTGATATTTTTGAGCCATTTCGCCATATTAACTGTTCAGTCATTTATTTATCTAAGGGGAATCTTTTCTAATCTATATCTTTATTCCTTGATAAAGGTCATTTGTAAATATCTAATTTTCAAAAAAGCGGACAAATAAAGTACCTAACTATCTACTGATGTATAGCGATAAATTCGCCAACAATATTTTCTTTTCCTAAACAATATTTTCTATTCTTGACACAGCCTGTTAAATAGGTACATGTTGTACTCATGGAATATTAAAACTTAAACGAATTGACTTTAATGTATGAACCGTTCCTTGGCGCTACGCTCCCGTCAGCCTGTACGCAACACGACATGATGTGTCGTGAGCAGTGTGTATGCCGTATGTAACTGAACTTGTGAAGTAACCGAGGACAGTAATCGGTGCGACGGATGAGGCGGCGACGGGGAAATACGCCGGCTCATGCGTAGCACTTTAACTCTTTATAAAAGGATCTACGTATGTATTATCTGTTATCGTAATTATTATTGCAAAATAGGTGCAAAACGTCAAGCGTTTCATCTTAGTTTATAATACACCAACTTTTAAAATTTTGCAACGTTTACATGGTCTCGCATTTTCAAAAATTTCACATTTTATAAAAACGAATTGAAAAACAACCAACACACAACTATCCAGTGACATGATCCATAATAAAAAGCGAAACTCGAGCACACGTTAACGTTATTGCTTCAAGCTTATTTATTACGTATCGCTGCGCGACTCGCTGATATCAATAGAAACACGACAAAGTAGGTATGTGTTGCGACGTGCGATTCGGGCTCCACCCGGCATAAGCTCTGAGTATGTACAGAGAAGTAGAAAATTGACCACTTCCAAAGATAATTTACAAAATTTAATGATTCATTATTTTCTTGTGCTAGAAAAAATTATACTGACGGAGCACAATTCGAACCGATCGAGATGTCGCCTAGCGCGGAGTTTTCCGACGCTGCGCATACGGCTTTCGCTCTATCGTCCTCCAAACTTGCGCTACTTCCATTATCTAGAGAGATGTCAATCGAAAAATAAAAATATTTCAATAATATCTACCTTACTCGGTAAGGGACGTTCGATCTCTTAGGTATTTATATAATATTTCTTATTGCTAATATCATGTCTGCCATAGCCCATTCGGTTTGCTCGATTGGTATTATTTGCACCTACAGCGCCATATCTTCACAATATTATTAAAACAGTCATTATACAGGTAAGCGATTACGAATGATATTTACGAAATAGACTTTTCATATCTGAACAGTAACTCACTGTTGTAAGTTGATAAGCTCCACTAAACAATAATTATAATATATACTTAGCACGAAACTTTAAACGTTTTCGTTCATATCATTCTTAACCACCTGCTTAAGACATTGCTTAAAATGCGGTGCGAGTAAATATAATAGAAGCGGATAGGGGATGGGGCAGGGCGGGGGCGCGCGGGGAGACGCGCGGCCGCCCCGCCGCAGCTAATGTAATCCAGGGGAAGGAAATTACATTAACTACGAGGTGCGCATTACGTAAAATGGCTCGATTCCTATGATGCGTACTGAATTAGGACGGAAGTGAACTCTGGTACCAACTTCACTGCTGATTTGCTAAGCTTACATAGGTTTACAACTTTATCCAAACCCTTCGGTTTCGAGATCATGGATTCGATCAGAAAGGTACATGACAATTTCGGTACAGTAAGAAGCTTAAAAATTGGAACTATTTAAAACACTATTACGGACAAAATTGATATGAATTGGCGTAGTCATTGCTTTCTTAAGCGTTAAGGTATTAAATACACTAGCTTTTAAACGCATTAGATGATTTCAAAATAAATTTACAGATACATATATATGCCGTGACGTTACAATATTCAATGTGTGTAAATTCGAATGTGATAAATTGAGCGTGGCGTCAGTGACCACCGAATCAAGCTGAACTTATTAAAGCAAGCGTCACTCCGCGTCACTCTCTTTTAACACATGGGCACTGTTCGACATCATTTCGGGGAAGAAAAATGATATCACACAGTCGATATTATACATACATTAATACAATCAGTACAAGTACTCATAGCGATCTGCCTTTTGAACATTTACACAGAGTGTCAATCTTCGAATACAAAAATAAGCATTTAATGTTCAATTTTATCCGATATCTTATAACACTAGTGACAAATAAAAACGTGCTCGCTAAAACGATCCTCCAAATGATACACTCGACGCGTCAAAGTAAAACACTAAAAGATCTCGTATGCGAACATCGGTCGCAAAACATATTATAGTCTCGCAAGCAAAACGCGCTGAACGCTCGCGTCTCCGCACAGTCGAACGCGCCCGACACTAACTCGAAACTAGCGTAAAAATTAAGTGCGCTTGGGTGGGCTCAAGAGCTCGGGCAGCGGCGTGGGCAGCGGCAGCGGCGCGTCGTCGATGAGCGCGGGCAGCAGCGCGAGCGCCAGCGCGGGTCAGACGGGCGCGGGCGGCGGCGCGGGCTCGGGCGGGCGCGGCGCGGCGCCGGCGGCCTGCAGCACCACGCGGTGCGCGCCGCCCGCCCCGCCGCCCAGCAGCACGGCCGTGGGCGCGCCGCCCTCCGCCGCCCCGCCCGCCTCGCCCTCCGCCCCGCCCTCCGCCGCCGACCCGCTCGGCGAGTGCGCGCGCCGGTGCCGCCTCCACGCGTGCTGGATCAGCCGCGCGCAGTACTCCTCGCGCTGGCGCCACAGCGTCGACGACACCGGCTCGTACCCCACCTCGTCCGGCCGACCCACCTCGACCGGCTCCTCGATTGGGTTACCCTTCCGCGCGAAGAAGTCCTTCGTCAGCGCGTCTAAGATGTCCACGCAGAACATCATGTCGCCTCGACAGATGGGTATATCCATAGATATAATTTTGTATTTATTAGGTTTGTGAATTTGCAGCGGAGGTTCTAGCACGTCCAAGAAATCAGACAGCTGATCGTATCTGATGTATTGCGTGCCCTCTGGATCAAATCGCTGCCAAATTTCATAGTACATATCGTAGTCATCGTCGGTAAGGCCCTCTTGTACGTCTTCAGTCGCCTGAAAGACATTATCCATAAATTCTATTGCATAAATTATTCTCAATTGTATTATTCAATAGTTTTTATTTATTTATTTTATAAGTTTATAGAGAACTGCAAATGCTTAAATTTATAACTTTTCTTTTGCGTAATGGTACTGGTTATAATTGTAATGCTTAAAAAATCAATATTAATAGTCGAGTAAGATAACATACCTGAGAATAATTCTCGAGAATGACAGCGATGTACATGTTTATGACAATGAGAAATGATATGACGAGGTAGGACAGTAAGTATGTGATGCCGATGGTAGCGGAGCCGCAATTTCCCGGGTATCCGCGTTCGTTGTCTGGCAAATCGCATTCTTCTTCGTTTATTATTCCGTCTAACACTCCGTCCCAGCCGGCAGATGTTGACATCTTTTAATTAAAATTCACTTAGTTTGATATAAGAAAAAAAGAAGACATAAAATTTAAAAGATCAGATATCCAAAAATCTTTATTACTTAAAATGCATTAGATATTTGTGCCAGGTATAGGTACTTAATTACCAATTAAATAATCATATTCTGTCACAAAGCTGTAGCGAGTGAAGTACATTTTAGTATGATACAAGTCTTACCTGAAATAGCAGAATCATGCTCTGCACAAATGTTTTAAAGTTATAGACATCATCTAGACCACCCTTGTCCTTTACGTGCATGAAAAACGACATTCCGAAAATCGCAAAGATAAACATCACGAGGAACAGTAATAGACAAATGTTAAATAGAGCTGGCAGTGACATGGCCAAGGCAAATAATAACGTTCTAATGCCTTTTGCACCTTTAACCAATCGAAGTACTCTACCGACTTTAGCTACTCTGACTACCCTGAGTAGAGTCGGAGATACAAAATATTTTTCTATGATATCACTCAGTACCAAACCTAAAATAGAAATAAATATTTAATGATTATTAATTATATTATCTTTTTATAAGAATATAAAACATTATTATACTCACTAAGTATAGAAAACATGACAACTACAAAATCGAACAGATTCCACGGTTCCACGAAGTAATGATATCTTAAGGCAAAAATCTTTAATAGGCACTCTGAACTAAATATTACAATGAATATCATATTAAGGTAGTCCAGGACAGAACTGAACGTTTCTGACTGCTGATAATGGTCGAGTGTCATGGTCAACATGTTAAAACCTATGAACAACATAATGATCATATCGAATTTTTTATCCGTTACTATTTCAAAGACTATCGCTTGTGGCCGCCACTGAAAAAGAAAAAAACTGTGTAATAGAACATTTTTATACAAATATACATAATGTGAGAAATACATCGTGAACATACTCTAGGTCTGGGGATCGCTTTCAGTGGTTTTTTCGATCCCATTTTCTTCATTGCATTGTAATACTTTTTCTGATCCTCTGTCATGAACATTTCAAGACTTCCACCGGCTTTTTTCTTTTGCTCATTAAAGTTGTCAATGATCACTCCAATGAATAGATTGAGAGTGAAGAATGAGCCGAAAATAATGAAGAACACGAAGTACAAGTACATGTATATGTTGGTTTCCCTGATGGGTTGTCGGCCAACCTGAAACAAACAGATTAGCCATATTTTACAGAACAAATTATTTGGAGTAATTGTTCTAAAGTAATATATCATACCTCTCGCGAGTCGATAGCATCGTTCATAATTTGAATCCATCCTTTAAACGTAGCAACTTGAAATAGACATAAATAGGCCTTGCCGACGTGGTCGAAGTTCATGGGAGAATTTTCCCATGTGTAATTTTCTAAGATGCAAGCATTCTTGTCCGGAATTATTTCATGACTAAGAGTTGTGTGATTCATGTCGACGCACTGTAAACATATAAATATTATAATGGATCATCATAATTTAATCTATATCAAACAAAATATAAAGCAAATACAGACAACATTTTAATACACTCAGGCAATATATAAGTATATAATAACTACACTGGCCTTAAAATATTTTCCAGCGAAGAGTTGCACACCCATAATAGCAAAGATAAGCCAGAATATCAGACACACGAGCAGCACGTTGAAGATTGATGGAATCGCCTGTACCAGAGCATTCACTACCACCTAGAATTTGACAGCATTAAAATTTTTATTTTATATCTTCTCTTCTATTTATATTCTTTGATACGTGTATAAACGAAAAGCAATTTTTTGATACTAAATGATATCTAAAACTACGTTTGGTGGTATTTCTGCTACTCGTCTTCTACTAGCTTCCCACTGTTATTACAACTTACAAGTTACTTACAAGTTTTTATTACAACTAATTTAAACTCAAGTGAGTTAAATGAAATTAATTAAAAGTATACATCATAAATATTTTATTTTAAAATTGAAGCAGAAAGCTAGTTATAGGTAAAACATTCACACAACAAAGAAAACTTGAAAATAATAGTACTAATTAATGTATAGTATATTTCTTTAAGTGACTTGCATTTGTTTTTTGGTGTACTTGTACTTAAAGTATTGTAAATAATTTTCAACATTGTAAAAGTACTAATATTTTCAGACATACAAATCATGCAGAAAAAGCACAAATGAAACTAAAACACAATAAATTACATGAAGCATAGCGCAATTTAGCCTTACCATTTGAAATGGATTTTGATCCAATATTAACGGGAATATAACTAATCGATCGCATGCACGCAGGATATTCCTCAGCCGATCTTACTAATGATACAAGTAAATTCTAAGGCGTGAATTCTAAAATAACATCTCAAAAATGTAGGATAAAATACTAAGCTAAAGAAACTTGAGATCAAAGATACAACTAGACCAAAAACATGGTTGTTAAATAAATTGACGATTATAACCCGACTGCATTAAAAGGGATGTGACGAGTCATGATGAAAAGCCATACAGGGGTGCCATCGAAGACTTCAAAATGAGTTGCTACCAATAAGATTGCGTTTGAAAGTAAACCTTACAGGATTGATGTCAAAATAATATTGAGTGGAATCTAATTATATAAACGAGAACTGTGATCATGAGTTTGTACTGTGTTGGTGTCGAACGATCTGTGTAGTGATAAATACATGTCTATCATGTCTATAATTCATTCCAAAATCAAATCGCTTTAGCAAATGTTCTATGGAAACTTATAAAAATAATACCACAAAATTAGCCGAATATAAGAAATGCTGCTAGTATAGAACCACACGGAAAAATCATGATATGGGTAATATGTTGTACGTCATATTAAGTTATTAAATATATGAAGTTTTTGGGTAATATCTAATTAAGTAACCTAATATAATAAAAAATTAGTCAAATAGATTGGGTTCTAAAAAAATATATTGAATGTACAATATTTATATAATCTTATTCAACAAAAACAGTGAATTGATATTTGGAATGAAGTATATAGCTACAGAGAGTTTGAGAGCCCGCGCGGCAGAGGTACGTACCCTCATGCCCTGCATGCGGCTCATAGCTCTGAGCGGCCGAAGAGCACGGAGCGTTCTCATCGTTTTGAACGCCTGAATGCCGCCGGCGCCACAAAGCGCCGCTACGAAGTTTATAAGCGAGACCTGATGAAATCAACAGTAGAACTTTTGAAAATACATACTTGTTATACGTGATAAAGGTACAAAATCTCCAATATTACACCTGGAATTTTAAAGAACAATAATAAGACGAATGAACAACAACAAATAAGTACTTGATATTGATGTTGACTTGAAGACTCACGATCCAATAATATCAATGAAAATAGACTTATTATGTCAAGAAGAACAACCTTGCTTCAGCCGCTGCTATTGAGACCAAGAGAAAGCGCCGAAATAAAAAAGGTTGAAGATATAGTTTTAATATTTCAGGTAATAGGTAACATTCAAAAAATATACAAAGCATAAGAAGTCAAAGAAATATATAATAATTAAATATTTCCTTGATCTCTCATTTTATTTACATCAAATTTAATTGCACACTTACACTGAACTAATTTTTTTATAAATATTTGACACCAATAGTAGAAATTTTATTTGTGTAATTTGCTTTAATTTACACTTTATATAATTATTAATTAAAATAAAAATAAAAATAGGCACAGTAAAGGCTAAAACATCGTTAAGTCACCATTACATGCAGGAAATCAGCACCCTATATTTGAAGTATGTTTAAAAGACACTGATAACAGTTTTGAGTAAGACATAGAAGCATGTCCACAAAAAAACAAGGACGACATCGAGAGCTGGTATCAACGAGACCGGTCATGGTCTTCATTGTAGACACTGAACAATCAAAGCTCACGCTTTTATATCGCACTGCCTGAAAACAACATGTCATGTTACTCGTCGTCTGTAGGATAGTATTAAACTAAAGTCAAACTTTATGTAAATTGTGGATAAGAAGCCCTCCAGCAACGAAGTTCTGGAGATACTTTGTTCGATAATACCTAGATATGCTTAAAAAATAATTGAATGTTAGTAAATGTTCGCTTTAAATCATAATATGACAAGAGGTTTTCAGGCAGCACGACGGTCAGAGCAACCGTGACCGCGCGTACTCACGCGCATGCCCTCCCATCTGGAGACGGCGCGAAGGGGTCGCAGCGCACGCAAAGTACGCATGGAGCGGAACGCCGGGATGTCGTCCGCGCCCGCCATCACGGCGCCGTGGTTTACGAGCGATAACTAACGACACTCATCGTTCATATTATATATTACTTTACTTATTAAATACCTTTACAAGCTAAGATACACGTTTTATGCACACTGCACATAAAAATAGAAAAGTACATATCAAAAGTACATTGAATCGTGCATGTTTCATTAAAGGCAACATTATTGTATATGATTACATAACACCATATTAAATTAAATTTTCAAGATTTGCCTGAAACTTTCAAATTATTTAAGCTCAAAGGTACCTTTCAGCTTTATCGATAATTTTTATTACTTTTAATAAACACAACAGCTCTGTGTTAATAGAATTATTAAGAAATATAAGAAATAATTTTTTACCATGACAATGATAAAATCAAGCCAACACCAAGCGTTTGTGAAGTATTTCTGGAATCCTAGGGCAAGCCACTTGATCAACATTTCAATGAAGAATATTACGGTGAAAATTCTATCCATGTAATAAAGGATATCTTGAAGAATCGGCCGATGTGGTAAATGGACATCTTCCAAAGCCTGAAATAATAATGATGAATATAAAAAATATAACAGGGTATTAAGTTTAACGTTTTATAACAACAAAACATACCAATGCCAAACTACTGAGTAAGATCATAGTTATCACAGCCGTTTCGAAGTACGTATTTTCAATTAATCTGAATGTTTTCAGTCTCAACATAGCCCAGCCTTGCCAGAAGGGAGACTCATCATCGCCAGCCAAAAATGGAAAACGTTGATAACAAGGCTCAGGACAACAATCTGCTGGTGTGTCGTCAATTACGCCCTCTCCTTCAACTACTTTTATATCCAGTTTTGCTAAATCCAATTGTGCGGCATCTTCTTCTGGAATCATTTCTGGAGAACAAAAACAGTTCATTATTTAAAGAAAAATATAAGTGATTTAGTGATATCACAGTTTTAATATATACTGAACACTTGTTAATTACCTTCCTCTAATCCTAACTCTTCCTTGCTTGCGTCTTTCTTTTCTTCGCCATCTATCGTGTCTGCTGATCCTTTGTGACTTTCATCTTTAAATGATCTTATTTTATGACTTCCATACGACTTTTGGCTAATTGTGTCATCGTCCTATGATATAAAATTGGTTAATGGAGTTAAGTTAAGACAAGCTAAAATGAATAATAAAAAACTCAGAAAGCTCCTACCTGTATTGGGTATCCATGATGATTTAGTTCGAAATTAATTCTGTTGTCCGTGTGATTATCTGTTATTGCATTTATATTATTCATTAACATTTTACCTTTCTTATATTTATTGTCACCTATAAAGACAAGTTAAAAAATGTACACTTAAAATAAGCACTTAAATATTTTGTGGTGGTGTTATAAAACATAACATTATATTATTACCAGGTATCGTAAATTCCATGCCGTCTCCAATAGCAACTTCCACTTGGTCTTTTAGTTTCTTGTCTTTGTAGAGTACTCCGTCGTCGATATCTGCGCCCAGTTCTAGCTCGTTATCCACACGTTCTGAAGAGACACAGCGGCCACATAAAGCCGCTTTTAAGCCTAATGTCGCGCGTCACGTGTCCACCGTGCGCAGGCGCAGCACCCAAGCATAGGAATCAGACCGAGCGAGAAACTTAGTAAACGATTTCGAATAAAATTTATATGAAACCAATTTCAATAAAAAACAATTTCATAATGAAATGCGTATAATATTGTGACATAATGATATATTTCTTCAAATAAACTATATAAATAATAAAACATAGTAAAATTTTATAAAATAAATAACTTACTTATTTATAAAATCCCGATTAATAATGTTGTCTTAGATATATTTTAGCAACGAAAACTTAATGATTAATTATCAGAATACGACGTCCATCTACATGCAAAACACATATAAAGCAAAAATATTACAATAATACGATGACAAAAGCAAAAACATATTCACATAATAATAGGGTAACACATAAATAAACATATCGATCGAGTATGATAAAACACAGTAACAAAAATCACCATAAACTAACTCACGACAGGTCTGTAGCTCTACACTTGAATGCTACGGGGACAAGCAACGCACAGTGTTCACACAATATAAAGGATTCACAACAACTCATGCCCTATACATCTTTGTTTTGATTCTTGTAATAACATGCCACAACATACATATAATACAAAAACCAAAAAAAAATCTGAATATTTACATAATATAAAGAGCCGCTCAATTATTATTATTAAGTGACTATTATTATTAAGTGATTCTTATTATTAAATGATTGCTTTATTTTTAGAACTCGGCTTTGGATTAAATAAGAAAGTTTAAGGCAGTCTCAATTAAGAATCACAAATATAGATGAAATCTTCTGCGACCAATAAAAGTCAAGTCTAAGCTTTTTTATTAATAGTACAGATACAATATACATACATACAACATGCCACAACACTCATATATATTATGCATATCTTACCGGGGGCGTGTATAGCTATTTGGTTTGTGAGTTTATTTTTCACCAACTTCAGGATATCGGCGACGTTCTTTTTGATCCAGTCTATAAACCTTGATATTCTGTTGAATGCTTCTGCAATTTTATTCGTGTCTTGGTCGGCCGTCGGTGATGATAAGTTCGATGAACCAAAATTTGACAGTAACAGGGCCAAGAAGAGATTGAGCACCTATTAAATAATATCATTGAATAGAAGAGCGTTTTAAGATAATAACAAATAACAATATGTAATTAAATAAAAATATATGCTACTTACCACAAGGTTACCAATAACGACGGTGGCCAAGAAAAAGGGTATACAGGACACATCGCCAACAAGCATACAGTCCCACATACTCTCAATCCATTCTCCACAAAGTACTCGGAAGACAATCATGAAACTGTGCATAAAGTCCGTGAAGTTCCATCGCGGCAGGTCGCCGTCCGGAAAGCGGTCTACATAGTCTGTATACGTAATGAAAGATATTAACCTGTTGTTATCATTGAGTGAACAAAAATTATTTTGTTATTGTTATAGGTTCTTTTGTGTTAAGCGATTAAATATATAATATAGTGGTATACGTTGATATACATAATACAAATATATTTATGCATGTCTTTCGTATACATCACGATTTAAGTCTAATTGGATTGCATATAGTATTCTATAAAAATATTTCTTAGTAAAAACCATTATAGTCAAAAGATTTGATAAGTATTTATGGTATAAAAATGCTTATAAACATTTTAGATAAATCTTTTAATAAATAATAATTAGATAAATTATGTGTACAACAGAGATTTCGTGTGTACTTTATATAGTAGGTATATATACAATATATGTACATACCCTTTCTTTTTCAATAAAAAATATTGTTATCAATTTTTCTTTGATTTTTCTTAATCAAACACTGTAAATTCTTTATTTGTTGATAATATAAATATATTTTACGACAAAAAACTTTGTTTGAGCAAAGATAACTCGAGATCTCGGTTATTTTATTATAATTAGGCACGTGAACAACTTTCATGCAAGAAATATAATTTGTAATACATTTTCAAGACTCAAAATTATTTACTAATACATGCATTTATTAATATCTACTTAGCAGTTTATATTTTATTATTGGAGGTGTAATCAGAGAATATGTATTAGCTTGATGGCATTGACTGAGTTGAAGGGATTGGATGCAGATAAAAGTTGAAAACATCAGAAAAGCTGGCAATGAATGTCTCACAAGTGAGGCGCCTTTGCTGGGGACTTTAATAATAAATATAATACACATAAAATAAACAAAGCTCACTTGAAAGGATCATACCGATTCTTGCCAATTTCCTAACAAGATGAGCACAAGAGTGTGACGCACATCAACACAATAGTAACATTAACCGTGACCGGAGCCCGAATTAAAGCGTGGAGTCGAACATGTCACCTGACAGATGTACCGCAACTCTATGACGGAATCCACACTTTAACAAATAACTTGGTTATCAATGAATCTACCTCGATACAAATAGTACCTATTAATTTCTATCTGATCTGATATCTAGTTCTGATTCGTAATTCTAATTCAAAGAACACAACTAGCATTCTAATTATCACGATAAATTTTCACTCCAGGATTCTATAAAACCACTACTCTGTAATCGAAGTAGATTCATCGGCAAGTCCAGCGGGCATTCGCGTCACTAACGTTAAACATACACCAACGAACATGCAAGACTCCCACCAATTCGACTTACCCACATAATTTTTCCCGAATAGTTGCATACCCATCACGGCAAATATGAAAATAATGATGCACAATACGAAGGTCAGGTTGCCCAAGGCACCCATCGTCCTACCCATTATAGAGATGAGTAAATTAAGTGTCGGCCATGACTTTGCCAATTTGAATACTCGAAGCTGCAAGTACAAATTGTGAAACAAGGCGTCACACAAGCTCGATTACCGGCGCTTCACCTATGCTACTGCGGCACCTTTCTGAAGACCCGCAACCGCTCAATCTCCTCCAAATATCCAACATCGTCCTCGGCCATATTCGGAATTGTTTGAGCAATTCTAGATCACTTAAACTAGAGTTAGCAAATGTGTGCTTGAGTAACCTATCAAAATGTGCGTTGACTTATTTCTGTATGAGTGGGATATATGTTATTCTATTTTCTATTGTAACTATCGTTCTATTGTATTTTTGTGAGAGCTTTTCGATTGGTTTTCTAAATATATTGTGGCTTAGTTTTTTTTTACTATAGCCACATGAAGTTCTCTTTAGCCTAATGTTTGTGACATAGATCCCATCAGTGATCGACCTGATGCATCGAAATACCCTCGGGAAGCGAAGCTGCATGTTGGTTCTATATTACTTGATGCAAAGCTTAACTTATAATCACAAGCTGCGTGGAATAGCTTTATAACGTGTCTCATCTAAGGCCCATTGGTATGATGGAGCCGTATTCCGAGTTATAAAGCCACTGCGAGGACCGAATGGTCCCGTATGAGAGTAATGGTCAATCAAGCCCTGTGTGAGATACTGGGGAGTGTGAAGCTTAATAATTAATAATTAATCAAGCCTAAATTCGTTAGAGATGCTAAAGGGGTTTTTAAAGAGAACCTGTATAGTTTTTCCCAAATAACTGCATTCCCATCACCGCAAATATGAATATAATGATGCAAAGTACAAAGGTCAAGTTCCCTAAAGCTCCCACTGTCCTACCCATTATGGATATAATAAGGTTTAGCGCCGGCCAAGACTTAGCCAGTTTAAATACACGCAGCTGAAAATATTTGATTACACATAAATACATATATGTTATTGTACTGGTGTGTGATGCATGTGACCAAACCGTGATAATTACAAAAACGTAAGGTTACTTACTTTGTTCATCATGTTATTTTTTATAAAATATTTAAAAAACATGATTAAAAATGTATTTTACATTCGAATATAAAGTATGTTTATACATTTTTGCAATAGTAGAGTGTAGAACTTGTGAGTATTTTAACAGTATAACCCAATACTCAGTAGGTACATAGTATTTATGTATGTAATAACATTAAAACAAATGGTACTTACCAAACGAAAAGATCGTAATACTGACAAACCCTGTACACCTTCCAAACCCAATTCTAATAATGATAAGGCCACGATGATAAAATCAAAAACATTCCATCCTTCTTGAAAATAGTATTTTGGGCTCATAGCTATTAATTTTAACATTGCTTCAATACCGAAGGTAGCCGTGAAGAACTGAAAAGTAAAAATGGTATTATAAACACTAGTAATAATCCCAGTATGATATTCTATATGTAGTTATAATGTAAATGACTTACGTAATTGCCACTTTTGAGCGCTTTTTCCATATCTCTGTCCATATCGTGATGATCCAGTGCCATGAATAAAGTGTTGACTACGATACACAGCGTGATAAATAATTCAACGAAGGGGTCGAATACCAGAAGAGCCACGTACTTTTGAAACTCCAGCCAAAGCCAGCAACAATCCCATACACAAAAGAAGTCGATTCCTTTCATGAAACACTCGAGGAGCCTCTCCTTGAAAGTGGGTCCGTCCTCATCGTCTTCCGCTGTTGGGAAGTAGTACACTGACACTGTTGTGTCCCGTTTACCGGATAGCGTGTGTTTTTGTGTAGAGGAGAGAGAGAGAAACAAGGTAGTTAGTATTCGCTCATTATTTTATCCTTAAACCAATAGCCCGTGTATAAAATAATACAGTTTAATTAATTAGGGTACGATCGGAAAGGCTTTTTGGGCACTAATATTCATATTTTTTGAATTTTGTTGGCTGTCATTTATCTGAATGAAGTAAACAATTACTGATTTTTGTAACAATTTAAAAAACGCCCGTAAAAGAATATTATTTATATACCACACTCACTTGTTAATGTGCAATGTACTGTGCTCACACCATAAACCACGCCGACAGCGGTCCTTTATATCTAGTGGTTAATCTCAAACTTGCATCAAAGCTTACATCTGCATATAACTACATGAATGCGATGACGCTATTAGACATTACTGCTGTCTCTAGTCTATTTTTGAAGTCAAAAGATCAAAAAATATGAATATCGTGAATTTTCAATACCGGCAAAGTGACTAGGGCTGACTAAGTACGATGACCTTTAAAAGTCGTAACTATTGTATACTAAAAAAGTAGAGATACCGATCATGGTAATTGAATAACAGGTAACGTGCATTAATCTAACAAGAATATAAGCGTTAATTAAATAAATGGGCAAAGTAGTAGAGTTCGTGTATATCATAAATGGTTAAATAATTAATAATTTAAAAGTTCACTTGTTTTTTTAATATAAGTAGTGCGTTATATCAAAATTATAATTGTAATGTGTGTTAAGCTCAGAGCAGCGTCGCTTGCTAGCTAAAGTTACATTTAATTAGAATATAATTAAAATTAAATCTACTAAGATATAAACATAATAAATATCATAATATAAATATAAAGCAAAAGCATAAGCGTTACATTGGTTTTTTTGACCATAATTTATTATCTTTGTATATTTTTAAAGAGAAATAAATTTATACTTTGTGTATGTTTCCATTTACAAAAGTGTTTGTTAGTTTTTGGTGCGTGCTCTTCTGACTTCAGGATAGGAATTAGGAACATGTGATGTTGAGTGCTCAATAAATCCCTTATATTACTATATATAATAAATGACACCCACAAATGGTTTACTTTGCCAATTATGCTTTTTGCATAATGAGCAAATACCTTTGTGTTTAGTTTGAGGTGTGGTGTGAATGAGTAGGTTTATTTATGTATTAAAACATAAAATAAAGTGTGACTATGAAACTTTACATGTTGTTTATAATGATTTAATTTTATTTAAAAAATATTTGTTAATAGAAAGCAGTATTATCCAAATAAAAACATTGGCACATTGAAGGGAAGTTCTACAAAAACCACATAACTAATATGCGTTAGTTTGAAGTAGTTCCACAAAACACAAAACTAACACAATAGACATACATAAAGAGTTGCTTAAAATCGTACCATTTTGTTCACTTGCTCGACTTTGCCTTCCAGCTTGCTCTATGATTTCGTTTAGCACCATTACATCTGAAAATGCAGGTTTTTAAAAATTACTTTATTATATTTTTGTAGTTTATTTTTATAATAATGTATAGTATATAAAAATAAATGGCTAAATTTTTAACATAAAAGTAGAGAATCTGTCTGTGAAGTCTGGATTATTTCGGCTTTTTTTCTAGGTATTTCGTAGATACGTAGGTAGCAACTGTTTGCCTGTCAGTCTGTCTATTTATCAGATTAGTACTTAATCCCCTGAACTGCATTTTATATAAAATGTTTTTACGAAGATAGTTTGATGCCTGGTAGGACAAAGGATAGGTTTTGCACCGAAAATTATGCTTTAAGGGGATGAAAAGGGAGGGACAACTTTGAACGGAGAATTAATTATTATTTCTCAAGCTTACTTGATATGATATATCTCTTAAGATAGATATAATTTTCTTTATTTTTACTAACCGTTAAAACGCTTATTACAAAAATATATGTATGTGTTTATTAAAATAATAAATTTGTTTTATAAAACAACATATCGGCGTCAAGACTTGAATCTGAGATTGATAAACGCAGTTCATACAAACACAAAATAATTTCGATTTACCTCTCATATCTACAACATTAGGCTGTTGAGACGAGCCTATGAAGGGGTTGTCGTCGGACTGTTTCAGTACTTTTCCAGCTTCGTCTGTGCATTCTGTTGTGCTTATTTCCTGAAACATATTAAAGTTATCTGTATATATTATGGTATATATATTATAATTTTATTTATAGCTTAGCATGGTATTTAGGTGTCTCCTGAGATATTAAATACGAGTTTTTATAAATGTACTTATTTAAAATTATGAATTTATTTATCTTATGTTGGAAAACTACGAGTTGCCTTCACCTCTTTTCCTGCCTTAACCACATTTGTGTATCATAACATAAACTTCAATCTTTATTTTAAAAAACCTGTTTACAAATAGATATAATTAATCTAATATTACCATCACTAATAAACTGAAGGGAATGACTTACGTATTCTCTTAGAGGCCTAGATACGAGTGATGAATCTTGTCTTGGCAGTGGGTAGGCGTGTGGTTGTGACGTTACACTGTGGTTCCTCGACGCCGATCGTCCTCTTAGTCGCGCTTCCTTAGTTTGTTGCTTTCCGCCCAACAAATCCCCATGAGAAGTGTATGATAACCGTGATTGATGCGACGTATAAGACGAATGTCTCGAACCTAAAAGAAAGAATCCATAAATTTTAATAATCTTTCAGATAATAACTTCTTTTAACCTTAAAAAGTACGCGAACTTTAAACTACTATGAACGTAAACTTCCTTATGTTTTTGAAATACATTGGATCGTTTGATAATTATAGGTTATACTATTAAGTTAATAGTGTAGGTATACCTATTAATTAAAACAAAATTGATAATATTTGTTCACTTTTAACAGAGTTAGCGCATAAGAAAAAAATATACATTTAATACAAATTCTCCTTTTTGGAGGTAGCCATAAGTTATTTAATCAGTCCAAGTTTTTCAAAAATAAATTACCATAATTAAAAATATATATATTTTACCTAAATTGGCATAATATACAGGTATGATGATAGCACCATTTTCTTCCGACATTGGGGTAACTGCGTTGGAGTCATCAGCGTATGGTAAATGTTCTTGAGCATCCAAGTACGTAGAGAGAACTAGTGGCTTTCTGTCTGCTCCTGGTGGATACCGGTTCCTTCCATTTGGTCTGAGAGCCATTTGGTGAGAGCCTCGAGATCCTCGACGTAAATTAAATGGAGATCCAGGTAGCGACAGTGAAGCCTAAAGCGATTCTATATCTTAAAATAGTTTTTTATGCTACGCTACAGTTAATAAGACAAAGTTGAACAACATATTATGTAATTTTTATTTTTCAACATTATGTGAACTACTTTAATTGGATTCGAGAAATACTAAAGTTTGTCATTGTCTCAAAAATAACGTTCCTCAATTCAGATCGAGTATGATAAATGCAAATGAACTAATAATACTGTTCGGAAGACGGTTCGCAGAGGCTCTGGTAATTCAAGCTTTTTTATAATTTTGCACGGATATGACTTCCAAATCTTTACATTACGATGACTTAATATTTACTTTCATGTGCCGATAAACAATTAGTAAATTAAACAGTAGTTAAGAAAACGACTAAGAAGTGGGAAATATAATGGAAATTAGGTAAAAAATAGTGCTGACGAACCAATTGCATCAATGCATGATATAGGATTTGATTATGATTTTAAACTCAAGTAATATTTGTAAAATACATTTGATGATTTCATGACATCATGATTGCTGCAATATGACGTAAATAAAAAAGCTAACTTTTGAATTAAATAATTTAGAATAGGAAGATAAAGAAAAATAGATTAAATATTTTAAAGGATCGGAAGGGGAACACAAACACCAATGTGGCTACAAGGACAAACCTGTGAGCCTTCGCGCAGTGGCCCATATGACAACTGTCCGTATTTATTTATGCGTTCAGGATGGGGAACCTTTAATACACAGAAAAAGTGAATTTGTAATTATCTTTGAAGAATGTAACTATTTATATATAATAAGATATCCGATAAGGATATAGGAATCAAAAATCAAAAACAACACGGAAAAGGGAAGATGCAGATACTTAACACAAAACAAGATAACATGAATGATTGAAATGATTCAAAGAAACTACGAAGTAAATCTAACTAAACAAAATTGTGAAACAAATAATAATGAAATTAAGAAAAGTATTACTTTACAATAAGATTTTGTAGTTATTGTTATAAGTTATAAATAAATGGATTTAAACTTATTACATATAATACTTACTACAATAACTTATTGCAAGTACAAATACATAGAAGAAACTGAAAAAAGCAATGGCAATGAAATAAAAGCAACGGTTAGTCAAGTAACTTTGTTTATAAACACATGAAGTAATGTGGGGTTAACTTTCATGCACTTTTGCATATTACTAAATCCTACCATAACTATATTTTAATATGTCTACATCTATAGTCATGAGGACTGTTCTTTTTTATCCAGATTGCGCCTCCGCATATCACTCATCAAAATTGAGGAATTACTGATCTATTTAATATATTCTTCTTAATAATTACTAAAATTTTAAATTACTTAAATTGACCGAACCTACCTCTTCTTCGACGATATGTTCAGTCTCAGCTCGGCCCGTTCGTACATTCACATTACGAAAGAAACAATCTAACATGACAATAGACTCTTTTTCTCCAATAATATTTATTCTTACGCATATAAAATCCCTAAATGTGTCATTCAAAAATATTGCTTTAACTCGAAAAAATAATATTGGAGATCCAGGTATTCTAGAAAATAATTTAATAACTATTGTGCACTAGATTCAATATCTAGAAGCTATGACAACAAAGAGAGTTTTTCTAAGTCATGCTCAAATTATAATTTTTAACCCCTGAATTATTATGTTTTCATATGTTACTTCAACATAGATTTTAAATAAAATCAAATACTAAATGACACAGTGTAAGAAATGAAGTTCCCAATATTTGCTATTCAGCCAAAGCAGATTTAAAAAAATGATTCAACTGGAGAGATTAGATGCGATTTGAAACGATATATGTAATACAAATGAAAATGATAAGAGTAGTATGAATAGATATGGGTTCAACTAATAGCATGCCTCGAAACCAATAGTCAAATAAATAGACAGAATCATGTTGAAAATAAATGTAAATTTATGATCAAAAGAAAGTAAAAATAAAACTTAATCCTTCAATATTTAGATCTTATTCATATTTTAACCATTAAAGTAATAATAAATAAGTAATAATACTAATAAACAGAACAAGATAGCTACAAAATATCATTGACATTCATAATTTCACTAAAGATCTAAATACTTGAACTAAAATTAAGTTTTCACAAAAGAAGATAATGTTAGAAGCTTACATCAAAATATTTTCAATATTCTCGATCGTTCTTTTCAACTTGAATTTTATATTATTTATATGGCATCAAGTGTAAAAAAGTGGAAATGAATTATGAAAGCGTAAAACGCGTGGTTTTATATTTAAAAAGTTTTACTTTTGTGTACAAGCAGCGTGAATTTTTAATAAATCAAGTTGAAAAGAAAGTGCTCCGCTGCCAATAGTTCCTTTTATTGATATTTTGTTTAACTGTTACAAACAATAATATAGTTTAAATATATGCCAGTAAATATATTGGTTCAAACAAAGAATCTTATTGATCTTATGGAATGTTGGATTCATATTTAAATAAAATGTCTGATAATTTCGTTAACATTAAAAACTTTTAGTTTTGTATATAAAAATAAAAAGCTATTATTACCATTGAATAATCACAATTATGTAACTTTTTTACCGAGTAATGGGTTATATGACATGTACGAGTATGTAAATTTCTAAACAGTGATATTTTTTTAGTTATATTACGATTTTTATATAATATAATTAATATATACGAGTATATGTATACAAAAATCTTATAATTTATTTAAACCATTGGCAGCGATTGTAAGGCGTGAGGGGCGCACATACTCACCATGCTGACCTTCCGTCGACGCGCCGGTTCGTGGTGCGATTCGGGCTTGTGCGTGGGCTGAGTGCTCACCGAGTCCTGGAAGGGGTCGCTACGGAGGGACATGCGCTCGCGGGTATTGTCGTCCTGGTTGCCACGCTCCTGGTTCACGAAGAGTTCGTAGCTCTGGCACGACGAGTCGCTCGGTGACTTAGCAGGGTGCGCTTCCGCGTACGCGGCTGCCTCCGCCGCCGCTGCCTGTTCTCTTGCATGTGCCTCCCTAGCTTCCTGTTTGTCTGCTCTCGCTGCTGCTTTTTGTTCTGCTTCCTGCATATGAATTGGAATAGATATGAAAATTGTTGATCAAATAGTATATGCTATAGCGGACTTAATATTTTTATTTTGCTAGTAACTGGATATTTTAACTTATAGACTTTAAATCCCCTGGGACGCTGTTAATGTTACAGACTATAAAAAAGATGCTTCAAAATATTAAAATATAGATTATGGTACATTAAGAGGTATAGCTTTAGGTCATTTATATTTTCGTACCCTTAGAGCTTCTTCTTCAGCTTGTTCTTCTTCTTCGGCTTTCTTTTGTAACTCGTCGTATGACATGGCGACAATGGCCAAGATCAAGTTGACAAGATAGAAAGAGCCCAAGAAGATGATTACAACGAAGAATAAGACATGCCATGAACCAGCTGACCTTAGTACCTAAAAAACAAAACAGTTTTTTAAGTGATGTTATATTATTTATGTAAAAATGTTGAATAACCATAATTGTTATGCAAACTTACCAATTGATACAGATTTTCCCAATAATCCTGAGTCATAAGTCGAAAAGCTGATAGAAAAGCCCAACCGAAGGTGTCAAAACTCGTGTATCCGTAGTTAGGGTTTGGGCCGTAGCCTTGTAAACATATATAACCGGGTTCACATTGGCTAAAATAGATCAATAAATATTTATATTCAATTTTCATTTTGTGTATTGGTATATAATATAATGTATTATGTTTATGTTTCTTTAAAAGAAGTAATTACCCAGCGCCTGACGAGTTCCCGCATAGAGGATAATCTCCATCTTCACCGTACCAGTTTGCTAGAAATATAACAACCATTTACGTGTCATATCCTAGTGTTCTATTTTAAATATTCAATATGTAAAATAAAAATAAACCTTACTTTCATTTTGACAAAATCTTTCCCAGTTCTCGTCAGTAAGGTTACCCCAGCTGCCATCCTCAGGAAACACTTTAATGCATTTCTGAGTGAGTACCCCCATGTAGATCTGCAGGCCCATCAGTGCGAACACAGACAATGAAAACATCGTCAAAATGATCACATCTCGAAGATTTTTCACTGACTCTATCACGGCACCCACAATAGTCTTCAAGCCTGCGGGTCGCATTTATATCGTCAAACTAAAAATGTACGCTACCAAAACAGCTAATCATTATAACATTTCACTCAGTGCTGTATTAAAATTTGGTAAATGTTTATAACTAAACCAAACCGATACTTACTCACTTTTTTCGTTTCTTTTATACCATTCTTTTTGCTAATTAAATGTTCAATCTATTTGACTACGTTAAAAAGCTCTTTGTTACTGCCTATGATAATACTATTAATTTAATAACTCATTATATATAATAAGGTGTGCTAATTATATAATTTATTATACAAATAAATTTACCCGGTACGATGGCCACAGTCTTCAAAGCTCGGAGAACTCTGAAGGTTCTGAGAGCGGCCAAGTTGCCGAGATCTATGCCCATCGTCACATAACTGCAACACACACCCACAACCACAACATCTAGATTAATTATATCTACCTACACAACACTATTATTTATCTAATTATAATGCTTGACCTCCGATCAAAAGTACTCTTATTGGCTGACTTCTTCTTACACCATTTCCATCCCATTCATCAATATACAATATTTATTCATAACAACATAAAAAATATCTAATTTTAATTTCTTCTATGTACTATAAAATATATATTTAATTAGATAACAACGAAAATCTACAATTGAACGGTTGTAACATTTTGCTACGTAATATAATAAAAATTGTCTACTACTCACGCTAAAGCTATAACTACGAAGTCAAGCCAATTCCATGCATCTCTAAGGTATGTGAATGGCTGTAGTATGAAACCCCTGGCCATTACTTTCACCGCCGATTCAAAGGTGTAGATGCCGGTAAAGATAACTCTGTAAAAATTCACCTCCATTGTGGAACGCCGCTCAAAAAGTAGACAAATCGTCATAATAAAACAATTCTAGTCTTCAAAATCATATGAAATATCTAACTTTAACTCATGAAGGGTAGAAGGTAGGTAGTTAAGGTAGCAGTAACAATACAATGACTAATTACACCTATGAACTAAATGAAATTGAGATACATACCTATGTATATACATTTTTATGGTTATTAGTAAGTAGTGTTGAAAGAGATAATTGCA
The DNA here is from genome assembly GCA_905231865.2 of Boloria selene. NCBI lineage: Eukaryota > Metazoa > Arthropoda > Insecta > Lepidoptera > Nymphalidae > Boloria > Boloria selene. The sequence continues at coordinate 5,000,573 of HG993147.1, forward strand.
AAAAGAGATGAGTTTCTAATCAATAAAGGAACGCTGCATCAAACGCTGTGTCGAGGTAATGATGTGTGTGGCTACGGTCACTCGTTCAACACGTTTCTCTCAGAACATACCGAAGTCTTCAATCATAGATTATTGTACAATGTAACATGAAGTTATTATTATTTATTTTATCATACTCTATTTTCAGTAGTAGTAGAGTTTATAGCGGCAAGTCAACTAATTTCTTATACGGATATAGTAGGTATACAGTTTTGCCTAACTATGAAAAAACGAATTTAATACACACTAATTCTATTTTTAGGGCATATCTGTAATACATTTCAGACATAAACTTTAATGTCAATAATTTTAATAACTAGGCAGGTAATAATCTAGAAATATATATAAAATTTACTCTCGATTATCTAAATCTTTAGACAATTTGAAATCTATCTGAACACTAAAAATTTTGAAACTAGCGTGCATTCTACTAATGATTAGATGGTATATAAATTTATAATTTTATATATAATTCGTTTAGAAACGAAACAAGTAATGTTATCTAAAATAATACTTACTCAGTACTTTCGACCGTCGGTGTTGTAGGCATTATCATAAGTATACAGTTCACAAGGATTGTAGTAATAATGAACAGAGAGAACAAAGGATGCACTAATATGTATATTGCCACTCTTCTTATGGGATTGAACGGGTCCAATATCCACAAAGCATTTGTCGCCGAAAATCTGAAGATATCTTTACCCTTGCTTATGACTACGAACGTCTGAAACAATTAAAAAATATTATGAATATGACAATAATAAACAAACGTTTTTATGGTGGATTTAATATTAGCTAATTTTAATGTTGAAATGTATCTTAAAAATCTTTTTTTAAATTTATGATTAATAATAATGTCTTCAATGTACGGGGGTGAAACACCGCCAACTTCCCTTCTCTGGCCAAAGGGAAAGACTCAATAACTTCGACTAGACTCGAACCTCGCCATCGGGACCCGATTACCCAGGCAGTTAATTTAAGAACATATTTTTAAATACGCAGCAATTTAGCATATTGCTGCGTATGTAAAAATAGCTCTTGTGCTACTCCTAATCAAAATGTATATCTGGGTACGAAATTAGTAGCAAATACACACATATACATACTCGTACGTGTGTACACGTTTGTAATTACAATAGTAAGCCGATTGAAATTATAATAATTGAGATAAACTTACTGTTTGATTGTGATAGAAAGGATCGATGTCCTCGAGGGGTGTGGAGGCGAGTTCGAGAGGAAAGGTGCCCTGCATACGCACAGGCAGCGGCAGGCCCTGCTCCAAGGTCGCGTCCGGTTGAGGACCCTCATCTTCATCCTCATCGTCGTAACGCACCTATATTATACCCAATACTATTAATATTGTACGAGCTTTATTAATAGTTTTCCTGTTAATGTTAAATGGTAACTGGCCAATGTTAGTAGAATATTCATCAAAATGTTATGCTCTATATGGTGCTTTTTCGATATTTACAGAAAAAATTTGCTCTATTTGTTACTACACTATTTTTAGTAGAATTAGCGCTAGTCAGTGTTTTTCTTTTGTTAAAATATATTAGATAATTATAGTTAAATTATAGCATTGTATTGATAATTATATTATACTACTCAATCAAGGCATTAAGTAATAATACTGTTTATTCGACAGGCTTATTCTCTAAAGTAAATTTTTATTTGTTTGTTAACGATAAGATTTGGTCTTCGCTAGAGAACAAGACTGCTATTTTAGGCAACTAGTATTATTACGGTGTTAGAGCATGTTTTGTGAGCGCGTTCGAAGCTTTTGGCTTTTAGTGCTGCTGCTGTCGGTGTAGCCATGATGCAATTTTGGCAAAACTAGAAGCGTTGCAGAACGTTGCCCTCTATTATGTTACCCTATCATCTATCGATATAAGTTACTCTATCAATCGATATTAGTGAATTGTACTTATTGTTATAATGAATGTTAAAATTCTTGATCAAAAATCAACTCTTTTAGTTTTAATAATAGTGCTAAGCCAGTTTTAAAATTCGTTTTGAAAAAAAGACGTCTGTAACTTTGTAATCGTTATTACTTAAATCAATACAAGTAATAGATAAATAAAACATCACACGAACAACACATAGGCAGGTATAAATACAAAAAATTACGTCATTGAAATTTTTGTTGTCATACAGGATGGATTTAATACAGGTATCAAAATAGGGGTTCGTCCATTTAATTGCACTAAACTAGCTAGGTGATAACACCATGCTAGACCTAAATGACAGCAGCCGATGATTTTGCAAACATGAGCCAATCGTGTGCAATGCATGATGATGGTATGTTCTGTGCTCGTGTTTTTTTAATCTTCCTAATCTTTCAAACATACGAGTATTACACATTTGGCAGTTCGGTTACTATTGTATTGATGATATAAAAGTTTGTAATTTGGAATAAGTGACATGTTCATTGTAATAAGGACAATTACGTGGCTCATTTCTAATGTTAGGACTTCTATGTATTTCAATGTTGTTTTGCTAAGAGGTGGCTAGAGACAGTTACATGTAGGATTATCTTGAACTTTAATGAAAGGGATTTTGCATAAACTGTATAAACTTAGATATTTTCATTTTTATTAATTTTTTTAAAAATATCTTCATATTCTCGAAATGCAAATAAATATTATGATAAGCTTTCTTTTTTCTTTTAACTACACGTTAGGTTATCCTTAAGAATTGGCTAAATGATTCATACAGCTAAGCTTTGGGGAGTCTTGATATTTACGACTTCGTTGACAAAGCGATGTGTTTTAATGCGATTGATATGCATAAATTAGAATGCAATGCAAGTTATCGCACTTTGACTACTGTCTCGCCAATATTGTCGCAGTTAGCGACATTAACAATTGTTAATATGATTTTTGAATCGGCGATAACTTGCTTAAATATAACTTTTCTAAAAACGAGCCTTAAAAGAGGTAAAAGGGGCAAGCAAGCAATCTTACTTCTTTTTTCTTTTTCGTCCGCCCCAAATCGGTCTGGAATGGTCCAAATAAAAAATATTCGTCAGGCTATCATTTACATAATGATCTTCCTAACATGTTTAATGTTTGTTAACACTTGTTTATAATGTATGTATAATTTTATTACTGTTTTTATTTCATATGTCAGTATAAGCCTAAGAGTTTTCGTTTGTTTTGTTTCTGTTAGCCAGTTAATTATCGCCGTTATTTCAGTGGATTCAATGATCAGCACACAATGGTAGACACTCGTGTGACAAAGAGCACACAGCGTGGTTTGAGTACAGGGTGAGGACTTACCTCGCCTTCCGCTCGTTTTTTCTCGAGTTCCTTTTGCTTGGCATGCTCCTCAGCTATGCGGGCCTCGATAGCGGCCAATGACTCTCGGGTGAAGGGTCGGAACAAGCTACGTTCTTCCTCGCTGATCGAGTCCAAGTCTTCGGACATTGTCTATCGAACTCCCCCCGAGTAAACTGCCTACTAGAAATACAATACAAAATGCAATTATTCACATAGAAATAGGCAGTAGCATCAATGCAGTCTATGTAAGATTGTAGCTTTTAAGATCCTGAAGTAACTTAAGCTATTCATAAATACTTTTAAATAATGGGTCTATAATGAAGATTTCAGATTTTGAGATGTCCCAACAATAATAATAGGGTTTGGAGATTTAGCAATATTTCAGAGTTTAGAGAGAAAATTACCTGCTAACAGTGAATGGGCGGGTGTGTGTGGTAGGGAAAGCGCGTGCGGCAGTACGTTCTGCGCCCGCGTTCTCCCGCCGACCACCTACGGGCGGAGCGCCCCTCTGCATCCACATAACATATTATCAAAAATATGAATAAACTTTAATTTATCATTATTGACGTAATTAAATCAAGTCCTATACTTCATACTAACTATCCTTACGCCTTCTTTATAGTATTTTGCTTTTGCACTACCTAAATCCACTGATAAGTTTCTTTTAATACCAAAATAAACCAACCCCATTTGAACCCAGGTCCCCATAGTCTGTAGCCACACAGCAATAAATAATCCAAAGGAAAAATGTTAAAATTATAATCTAATGTAAGCTACCTGTCGTCCACGAGAGCAGTGTGGCCGCGGCTACTAAAGAGATGAAAGTCACCACGTACTCGCTGATAGGGACAGCCAGCAAATAAGCAAGATTTTTCATGTCCGACCTAAAACAAGATATAGTTAAATATTAATAGACATAACAGCGAGAGTTAAGTATCGTAGTTTCCTCCTCTTCTTTTCATAATAGTCATTCGCTTAGTCACATATATGGAGCTAAGTTTAAATTTTAAATTTAATATTAAATTCAATTCGCTTAAACATTTATTAACACAATTATACACATTTCTTACTTTCATAAAACTTTTATCAAATTATGGAAAAATAATAATTAAAAACTATCTTAAGCTTTTTTATTCTATCCAATAAAATAACTTCATTTAAAGATCTAAGATGGTCAAATCTTTGAAAAGAGCTTTTAAGCAAATGTATATGCAAACTTACACGATCAAAATAATAAAATTGTGCTGGCAATAAGTACCTAGGGTCGCATGCCGATGACACAGATCCGAGTGTAATTCCACAGTCAATTCTATAAACCAATGAAGGGCTTCATCGAAAGATTATAAATTCCTGTGTTACTAATGTCTAAAATGAAATATATTATTTATAACTCACGATAGAGTAATTTAATGAATAATTTTTATTGTTATTCTTTTACTGTTGATCACATCGAATATGCAAATTGAAAATTATTCTTGATAAACACAGGGGCGGATCTTGAATTTGTGGGGCCCTGGGCTAATACTGCTTAGGGGCCCTACCTAATTACTCAACCAATTGCCATTTTATCAAAAAACTGTTTTCTGTAGTGATGTAGGTATATATAATATATGTTATGTACAGGACAAAATATTTTATTTATTTATTAAAACATTATTTATTGCAAAATAAATTGACAGGTTATGAATGGTTATGTTATATTAGTTATAAAGCAACCTTTCTGCATTTTTGTGCTGCAAATTCTTTTATTTGATCATCGCAATGTAATTTCTTTGTTAAATCGCAATTTATGGAAAGAACTGATAAATGATATAGTTGTCCTGTATTTGTTATCTATCCTATCCTATCCTGTATCCTGTGTATGTATCCTGGAGAAGGAGCGGTCCGCTTCACAGCTAGTGATCGGCATCGTTAAAAATTTTTTAAAGATGGTATAGCAGTTTCGGAAAACATCAACAAGTTTCTTTTCATAAATTAGCCAAAAAATTTCACTGCAAGAGTGTAAGACTCTGTTTTAGACTGCAGTAAGGAAGATTTTAACTGAATGCACTCATTCACTAAATGTTCGTCTACGTCATTTGGATAATCTATATAAATAAAATGATAGAGGTCTGCAGTTGTGCAGCGCATCACGGAAAAACTACTGGATAGATTGCAATGAAACTTTCTAAGTTTTATTTCTTAGACACTTGGCTCTTATCAAAAAAAAAATGATTGCGATATCTTCATTTAATAAAAAGTTATTAAAATTTTCATAATGCCATCATAATTACTTTTTAAAGCTCTGACAGTATCATAGTGACAAGACCATCTGGTCTGGCTTAAACTTTTTACCGTAAATTTTAATTTTGTTTGTTACTACTTCATATTATTTTAACAAATATTATAAAATAATATAATAATTGTAATTATAGCAGCTAAAAATAAGTTAATTATATTGCCATATTTATAATATAAATAAAAACTTTAAATTTTTAAATGTTGATGCCATTTTGAATTTTTGTAAATTGTGGGCACTGTCTGTAACAAGTATTATAACCCACTGAGACGTAAAAAATTTACGGTAAAATACCTCAGTCTCTCGCGTGACCATGATTGCTGTAAAGCATTCGAAACGTCGGGATCCAAAAATCCAAATAAATCCGCGACAAAATCCGAAAAGGTAATTTCATTTATAAAGTCATGTTTTATAATTCTTTTTACTTACCTACTGCCTACTAAAAGCAGGAAGTCTACTTATGCTGAATACTTTCAATTTTAGTAAATTAAAACCGAAAACAAGCGACGGGGAATTCCCCATTCCGTTTGATGGATTTTTTTTAAATTCTAAATATGTAATTAATATTATTGACAATATGGTCTATTGCTTTCAGTTCGGCTGGGGGCCCTCTGTATCCACGGGGCCCTGGGCTGCAGCCCAAACAGCCTTTAAGTAGATCCGCCCCTGGATAAACAGATTATCTACTACGAGTACCTAGTCTCATGCCATGTAATAGTATGTAAATTTAGTTAAATGTATTTTATGTTGATGGTTCAATTTCAAAATATAAAGAAGAAGATTCAAATAAAATTTATTCATGTAGTACGCATTAATTTCGGTTAATAAATGAACTCGAAGATATATTAATTCACATACATAAATGAATTTTGAATTAATCGATGTTATTGAATGGACTTGACTTATTAAACATCAGTATTATACATATTTATGAATTTTATAGGTATATAATATATGCACTCTTATATTCGAGTATCTATACTCCTCACTTGTAATATATGTATACCTACTTTTTATAATACCTACTTTCTTAGATTCACGTCAATATAGGAAATTATAAATGAGACTATCTTTTCTGATTTTATCGCGGGTTTATTTCGATTTTTCGTTCCGTATCGTTTCGTATGCTTTCGAGAAATCATGATCACGGTAGAGATTTATAAATTTGTTACAGACAGTGCTTAAGGTCATATCAGACGGGTCAATTTTGTTCGCTATCGTCAAATGAAAAACTCATACATCTGAACATTAAATGAAACATTAGTACCGAATGAATGCATTAGTGAACTGAACAACAGTCAGATCAGATCACAGTTGGCATATTATGGTATTTTTCCTTCCACTCCAAATGAACGAGAAATTAACGGTCTGAGCACTGATGGAACGTTCATTCGGGTTCGGCCATTTTGTCTCGAGTCATCCGACTTGATTCGATGACATATTAAGTAAAACAAATAAAATGAATATTCTATTCTTTGATATCATTCCGTCTAAGAAAGAGGTGAACAATAATTCGAGTGAACCGTCTAATATCACCTTTATCCATATAATTTTTCTTTTAATAATTTTCAATTTTTTTCAAATAATTTATTTTTTAATTTTCAAAGTATTATAATAAATTAAAAGCTTTTAAAATTAAAATACAATAAGGTAACATACCGTATAATAATACAATGTGGTGTCTAGAGGGCGCGCCGGGTGGTGGCCGCGTCGCGTGCAGGCCGCGCGCGCTCCTCTCTACTGTTTCGGCGCGCGCGCAACATCTGCCTTACAACTCCAACTGCGCCTGCAATCAATCACAATTGAATAAAAAGGAACCACTTGTCATACATGATGATAAAAACATCTACCATTCATATCTCATCGTATTAGAATAATATAAGATAGTTGCGAGTACGTATCGTTTTTTATTATTTTAAATACGTGTATTATTAACATGATATTTTGGAATATATCTTCATAATAAACATTTAAAATATATTTTAATTCATTAAAGTGTTGTTGCTTAGGTTAGGTACACAAGCAACAAACAATTGTCATAGTGCCAAAATTCAGTCTACATAAAGTAGTGAGAGATGCAGTTAGGCGCTAGGGCCTTAATAATTCTAGTATACTAATATTATAAAGTTGAAGAGTTTGTTTGTTAAATAGATTTTTTATTAATATAAATATATATTCTTCCACGGAATATACATACGGATGCATATAATCATTTATCAAACACTACACTGCGTTAGAACAAGGAAAAACCGCAATACTCGTTTTGTGACGTAAAAAATTCTCGTCAAGTGCTAGTGGGACTCGCGCACGAAGGGTTCTGTACCATTATCTATAAGCGCCCATATAACTCAACCCTTTAATTTTCAATTTATTTATTTTTCCCAATAGTTCCTTGATCTATGCTATAAGAAGTTGCTTCATACAAATTTCAAGATTCTAAGTTCACAAGAATTGTAGGTTTTAATTCCCTTGCAAGTGTCCAAAATTTGCAGCATAGACGGCTGTATCTTATGATTGCGTTGGTTTAGAAGTATGATTTTTTCACAGCTCCAATGGACAGTTGACCTGTGTATTTGATATAAATTTCAGCTTGATACACACAGGACAACAAAGTAATCCTATAAGGGTTCTTATTTTTCTTTTGAGGTACGTAACCCTAAAAAATAAAATATAAAATTATAATGTAAATTGTTCAAAATCTTGTTAATTGTGGGTAGAACGTAAGCAGTGTGTGTAAACCGGACGAATTAATGGAGCTTGAACATCACAGTAATTTATCATCTGATGACAAACAAGGTATATTCACGCAGTTTAAATTAAAATTGGCGACATCCATGTATATATACGTATAGAATTAAGTGACTTAAAGTGGCTCAATTTGTATTGTGTCATGTCATAACTACTTATTTCCATTCAATGCATTAGAACTGCGTTGTAGAAAATCCTGAATTGTATTTCTGAGTTTACCCCACCGATCTAAAAAAGTAATGGTAATTTCTGTAACACCTAATTCTTTTAGTTTAATTTTTTTAACTATAAAAATAGCCCAGCAGAACAATAATAATGTACTGCAAAAAAAATAGAGATATCTAATCATTTATAGAATATTATCATTATTTTCGATATAGAGGCCAAATCAGTATTTTTTACATTTTTTGTCGGTCTGTCTCTCTGTGATCGAATCACCGTTCACTGAATAGCTTTTGATAAAAGCATGAACGAATAAGCCACTGGACCTGACATAAAATACAAATGCATGAAACATCGTTCAACCAATTGAAGCATACACACACAAAGATTTTAATTCATTATTATACACACAGATACAAAATACATAAAAATTCATTCTACTTCTAGTGCTTAAACATAGTGGATAAAATACATATATCGATTTATAATATATTTATATAGAATCTTAACGATGGTAAATAAAAGCACTTCTTCAGAACTCAAAGACTATATATATTTTGAAAATACTTATAAGATATAACTTTTACGCGGTACGTCGTGTCGCCATAATGACATGACGTCCTCATTTCTAGTCTTAAAATCCTTCCATTCATTGCCTTTAATTCTTACATGCAAACTCCTTTTACAAATCCCACATTTATTTATAAAATATTTTATGTTATTGTACTGTACAAATAACATCTTCATTCGTTCAGTTATTTCGTCAAATATCGATATATTTTTCGACATTGTCAAGCACAAGTCGATGCCAATAGGGCTCACTCGACAGTTTTGTCATTCGTTCTGAATGGTATAATCCAGCCATTTTACGATTGTTGTCAGATGTCAACAATACATAGAAATATCGACTATATTTAACATAGTTGGATAATACGAAAAGTTATTTTACATTTGATTAAATTTTGTGATAAATAACAATAAATGTAATGAAATAATATATTTACTAGTGAAAAGAAATAGTGCTGCATCCGCCGCTTTAGTTTTTACACCATTTAACTGAACTTTTGGTCATATTTGGGAGATGTTTTGTTGACAAGTAAGTGTTTGAGACTGACACAGAAACAAACGACCAAGGCTAGAATTCCCTGGTTACTGACAAGACCGGCAAAGGTACGTCCGCTTATATGTCTCGTCCAGTGGCTTATTCGTTCATGGATAAAAGATATGTTGCTAGCTGGTTATCCAGTTCAACATATACTATTATTATTATACTACTATCACTATTCTTTCATTAATTTATAAAAAGCACTTAAATAAAAAAATGAGTACTTAAATATGCTCTATAATAGCTATATTGCCTCATTATACTTTACCGTAGGATATTATAACTGTAACCTAAACTAAAAAGCAAGTTAAAATATACTGAGGTCTGAGATAATTAGGTTTGAAATTTGAAGACGCTTAAGTATAAAAGTTAACTTGAGTTTTTCATTTATTAAATTAAATACGTTCTATTTATTGGTTCATACCAAAATGGAAAATAGAGTCAACAGGTTTTCCTGAAATGTATCTGTCATTTCTCCCAAAATCTATTATGGCTTCATTACGTACAACTTACAAATATTTTATTTTATAGTGCGACTAGCGACTCGCCCTCGCTTCGCTCGGGCTCTTCCCTAGACTTAGCACAGGCAAAGCCGCGGGTTCCACTAGTTATGCATATAAACCTTCCTCTTGAATCACTCTATCTATTAAAAAAAACCGCATCAAAATCCGTTGCGTAGTTTTAAAGATTTAAGCGCACATAGGGATATAGGGACAGAAAAGGCGACTTTGTTTTATACTATGTAGTGATGTAAACAAATTCGATATTTAAAAGTAAAATAAATGACCAAAAAAACTTTCATGAGAAGTTTCGCCTAATTTTGTAATAACTCGTATTTACCTCATACCTAAAAGTGTATCATTAAAAGTTAATATTTTTCTGTATAAAAATGATTATTTCGCCTAAATATACAATTTAATTAAGGAATTGAAGGTAAATTTACATACAACGTACGAGCCTTGTCGTTAAACTTAACATGCAATGTCTGTTTTGGCCATGGATACCACTCTCGAATACATTAAGTTGTCAATTGCAAATGAATATTGAGCTTATATACGAGTATGAAATATTCTCTTATAGTATGCACAGCATATGACGTTATATAACATAATATTTATTATTAGAATGTGTCAAAGCAAATGTCTTAAAACACATTTAGTTATTTTTATAGGACCATTGTGATTGGTTCCTTTGGTTTTTGAAAAAAATCGTTCGGTTTTTATGCAGTTTCACTAATAGTTCATAGATTCCTATTTTTTATATTTTAATTGAAGTGTATAATTTATTAATTTATTTATTTTGTGTAAATTCATATATATAATTCATAAATATGAATATGATTGTTGAGGATGTCGGAAAAAATCATGCCAACATGATGCTTTATTGACCGCCATAACTGATAAAGTTATGTAAAATTACATGTATTACAGCAGCTATGTGGACGTTTCGAGGTACTAACGAGGGAAGCCACTAGTCGTAAATAAACATAAAAGCATAAAGTGATATTTAAATGAATATCTTATAAAACATTTGCCCAGTATACAGGTTTTCTGTAGAGCCAAAATAACGATGGTTAAGAGATACAGGGCTGGCATAATAACGAAGTCAGTACCGTAACGAGCCGCGGCAGATCAACAATGGAATACGTAAAATATAAAGAGAGCGAACACAGTCAATTTGTTTTTACGACAACAGCGATAAGATAATAATGAATGAATAAATGAACAAAATTCAATACTATCTAATGAATTGTCTACTTTGAAATTCAGTTTTAATGAAGGTTTTCTATAGAGCTGAGACCACATTTTATGCATTTTCGTATTCATTGAACACTGTTGGCGGCGACAAGTCTGGTATTTTCCGTCTTCACTGGGAATATGAAAGATCTATTATTACGACAACGTGACGTCACTAGCTATCTGACGAATGAATGGGAACTTATAAGGTATATTAGTGTATTAGTAGTAGCATATTAATCGAAGAACTTCATTGCACTTTATCCCTTATGAGTGGATTTCACTTAAAGTTTGTGAATATTGGCGGTGAGGTATTAATCATTATCTACATATATTAAATAAACCGGCCAAGTGCGGACGGTCTCACGCACAAAGGGTTCCGTACCATTATCTATAAAACCGGCCAAAAAATCATGTCTGTTGCATGGGTTTCCCTTAAATATTTACTTTATTCTGTTTTTTAGTATTTGTTGCTATAGTGGCAACATAAATTCATCATCTGTGAAAATATCAACTGTAATATAACTATCACGGTACATGAGATACAAACAGACAGATACACGACAGACCGCGTAGTCTTAGTACTCTAATACTTACCCTTTGGGCACGGAACCTTAAAATTGAATATTTTTATAATCTGTCAAAATATGTAAACGTAACTTTGACATTGCAGTGGTTGGTACCTACATCTTTACGATGATTTAAACTGATAAGTTTAAAACATCCCTAATTTTTTTTTTAAGTTTTAAGTTAGTACTGAAATATATAGATGGATAAATTTAAAATTATGACATGAAAAAGAGGAACTGTTAGTGTTTATTAAAAATTAAAGAACGCTCATGAGCGTGCTTACTACGACATACATCACGTAGTAATAGAAAACTAGGTCACGGAGAGCTAAAAGCCCTACTTAACGTTTTCACTTGGAACATCACAAAAATATTATGATAATATTTTAAAAAAACATATTTCTTTGATTTATCAGAATAATTTGATTTATCAAAAAAAAGATTATTTCTTTTATTTCTTTATGCATTTAAAACAACAAAATTAACGTATAAAATAAGTTTTAGCAATTAACTTCAATTTACATTATGAAAAATATAGAATTTACAAATCTTGCAATTTTTTCCGTTCAAATCGAGTAGGTACTATAGCATCCAAGTACGGTTTATTGAAGAATGAAGCGTACTTGGGTCCTTTGAAAATGTCGATCAAGATTTAATTTTACAGGTCCAGCGAATTCATTTTCCTGCGTTATTATTTGAGTCCTTGACAAAAACTAATTAATGAGGTTTAACTTAAACTTAAATCATAATAGATATAAACATACGTACTTTTATCATTTTCTCGTGGTAAAGTAATGTATTAACTAAAAATATTTAAAAAAATATTAAGGAACACAAAAATATCATGATTTACATATGAAGAGAACTGAACCTTCGTATTAAAAATATGTATTAGTGTAATCTAAGTGGGAAGAATAACATGTGGCAAATTATTATTGAACTAAAGAGTTTCCACTACAGCTGTCGTGAATACACTAAATTTAAAAATGTACTACCAATAAATTGATTTACTATACATTTTTAATACCACATATTATGTACCAACTACCTAGTTCAGTGTTTTTATACCTTTTTTTAGTAATATAAATCTTTAGTATTAAAAAATAACATCATATTAGTTGAAACAAACAAACACGCCAACATATACTTTCATACATACTTAGTATCATATTTCTAACCATATATACTTACTCATAGCATAGATACTATGAGTATCATTGCTACGCTAAAATGTCGTCCATTTTGTTAGGTTTACTAAAGCAACAATGTAAACTTGCTATACAATAGAGGTAGCAAAGTAAGACACATCGGCATGCCGTCGCAGCCCGAGTGCCCGCAGTTGCTGGCAACGAGAGCGCATGCGTACACTGTTTAATGTTTATGTAACATTTTTAAAATATTCCTCCTTTTATGCAATAAAATATTTTTGCCGATCATAAATAATTGAATAAATTACAATATATAAGTTCCATACAGCTAAGTCATGATGTCCACATTCAAATTCAAAGAGAAAGCCTTCGGAATATTGTTAAATATTAACAAATATACTCAATAAATTCGCAATTTATATGTTAAAAATCGTTTTATTATATGTATTTCTAAACCATTTATATTTCCTCGGAAATATCGACTAATTTAAATCCGTAACAGAATTAATTATAAGTACGTAAAGTAACGTAAAGAAATGAGCGTGTAAAATTTATGTAAAATCGACGAAATAGAGTTAGAAGCCAAGTTCTTCTAGACAGTTCGGCGTCGGACGACGGGAGTCGAGACAGAATAAAAGATAATTTTGCTCTACAGTTTACTGTCCTACTTTTACAAATAAACTGTATGGTTTATAAATGATCCAGTCTGTTTCTTTTATAGGATATTACTGTCCATTGCCAAAAATATATTTTGGGGGATGTAATTGGTCAATACCCTTCTATTTTAAATCTAATATATAGTTCACCTATCTCTTAAATCTTGCATAGTGCCCACCAATTTATTTATGCTAGCAAAATCGTATATAGGGACTAACATCGACGAAGTTTTAATAAACAAACTAGCCTTACGTAAGACGATATCTCCTCTAGTTTAACAATATAAGCCCTTCAGGTACCATATTACGTTTAAATTGTACTTAAACACTCTACAGTAACGACGTAAAATATACAAAAAAAACCTTTTAACTTTTGACATTTGTTTCATTTATAAGTATATAATATTTTTGTAAAATATAATATAAATTTTAATACAGTAAAATTAATAAAGATAAAGTATTTATTTATATGATATAAATAAATTAAATTAGTAATACGTATAAATAAAACCTTCTTGAAAACAACTCGGTTGTCAAATTACATTTTCAGTAAAATTAGGTTATCAGTTGAAAAGTCCTCGTACTGTAAATGTCGTGCCTCAATTTAAATATGAATAAAGTTGAGTAGACAACAACAAGTAAGTTAATAAGCCGAACCTTAAACCCGCATTACTGTCTGTTCGTTTGTTTAGGAACATGTATATTTCATTGAGCTAACAAGCTGATTACGTTAATATTCTTATTTAATAGTTGATGCATTTCTCTATATGATCTGATTATAAAGCGGTGTCAAGGAGTAAGAGGATTTAAGTATTACTTCCAACCCCATTGCCCATAGAATACTTCACGCTCTAATAGAGATTAAACTTAAGTTACGTTTGCCGATGTAATTCATTGGGTTGAATACGACGCGTAACGCGAGGTACCTATATATCCTAATGTACGAGTAGTACCTTAGTGGATTGCCATCAATTACAGAACAAAAGCATAGTTTGTGGCTTTTGAAAACTTTAAAACAAATTATTCTACGAGTGAGTTATAAAATCATAAGGAATATGGAAAAACGCTAAAATTCTAAAAAATTTCTAAAAATTATGCACTCTAGCTTTGTTAGAAAAAAGCAATGAACAAATATGCATTTTGAGTGTAATGTTAAAACCCCATAATTTGAAATTAAAAAAAACGTGCCAACAATTTAGGTCGCAAAATGTATAAAAGGGAAATATGCACATTATGTATGTATAATTTAACGGTTAAAAGCTTAGACATTAAGGTTTCATTATATACCATATCCGTAGAAGTAATTGGGAGCACTTTTGCTTTTATTAGATAAGGTGTTAATTTTTAACTTTAACTCTTAATGATAACATACTCATATTTTGCTGTGTTACAAATAACTAATTTTTTGGTCGGTTCAAATATTTTTTGTTATCGAACTTCGTTAATGCGTTTTTAATAACTTACTTATTAACATGTTTCCAAAAGTATATAAAAATGATCGGTCGAAATATATAAAAACGACCGATCCATAAAAAGCTTAAAAACAACAATGAATTTTAATGTTTGTTTTATACATATTTAATTCTCAATTAAAGTATTAGAATATTTCAAAATAAAAGAAAGCTTCTAGAAGGCAACAATTCATTTTCTTTGTTAACTATGGGCTTACTAAATGAGCTTTTCTGTAATTACGAAAGAGCAGTTTTAAGTGAAACTGGCCTTAATTATTGATTTTTCAACGACCTTAGTACATGCAATTGTTGCATGCAAATAATTGAACATAAAATGTAATTATTAAAACTGTTAAATAATTACACTAATATTATTCATAACGTGAACTATAGAAACAACATAGGACAGTTCCTAATAAATACAACGACCTTTCATATTAACTAGGTATGAACTTTGACATACAAAATGTTACAACTTTAGGACCATGACGCATTAGAGTGAAAAAGATACATCGTGTAAAGTGAGACTTTTAATGTACAAACTTTCTACCTTCTTTTCTTTTTCGGACAAAATGAAGATCTCTCTCTCTCTCTAGTATATGAAGAAGATGAAGAAGATGGAGTCTATCCTATTATTAACGATAGAAAGAAAAAATACAATAAGACCATAGAGTAAAATAATACTTAAACATCACGTGAATCCGATACCGTTTGAAAAATAATATAATCAAGTAATAAAGGTACGTAATATTGCAAGATTGTAATATTACTATATTTAGTATTCTAAAATGGATCCAATTTAAAAAATCCATATCAATAGCAAAACAAATTGGCAGCTTTTTTCCATTAACAACGGTAAGCACGACTTTAAAAATGTTTTTAATTTAAAACGATTTTATATAATATTTCTGGGCTGGATAATAGATTCGGCTCTGACGTAGTTTCCGTTCAAAATAGTACCGTAAGATATACCTAAATAATATATTTATATCACTATAAAAGAGTTATCAAATAATTAAAGTTATAACAATTAGATCAAAGATTCAAATTTCAATAGTACTTAATTTTATTTTAATACTAGCAATACCCGCGGCTTCGCCCGCGTTCATTTTTTAATTGCTACTAATCTTTATTCGATCACTCGCAATCGGTTGATCTGTAGATTGCCTGAAAATGCTCTACAATTACTCTAGCTATTTCAGAACCCATCCTTAATATACTCTCTCCCTCTCTTGGAACCCCCTCCCTCTCCCCATTGCTCACTGTGCTGCACTTTATTTTATAAGAGCCCTTACACCTCCTTAATCCGGCCCTGTAGAAAAAATGTTTTAGCGGACATTCACTTACAATTAACCACCTTCCTACCAAATTTAAGGTTCGTAGCACAAAGGATAAAGAACTTACAAATACAACAACATGCAAACTTGCTATAGCCATAAGGCTTCCTAGATTCGGCCCTGTCGCGAAATTCATTCTTTGCGGATGTCTACTAACTACATATTAACTACCTCTGCGCTAAATTTAAAGTTTGTAGCACAGAAAATGAAGGACTTTTATACAAAATAATAAGAGCCCTCAGACCACCTTATTCCGGCTCTGTCACAAAATCCATTCTTATCGGATGTCTATTGACCACACATTACCTTCCTGCCAAATTTAAAGTTTGTTTCACGAACGATAAGGACTTACATAGAAATTTGCCCACACAGCCCTTAGGCCTCCATAATCCGGTAATAATAAGTTTCTTAGCAGAATTCTACTAACTATAAACTACTTTCCTTCCAAATAGTTTGTAGCACAAAAAATAAAGAAATTTCATACAAACTTGCAAGAGCCCTTAGACCTCCTTAATCCGACCCTGTCGCAAAATTTGTCTTAGGGATGCTTGTTAATATAAACTACTTTCATGCCAAATTTTAAGTTCGTACCACAAAAAATTAAGGCTTTTCATTCAAACGTTCGAGAGTCCTCAGACCACCTTAATCCAACCCTGTCGCAAAATTCGTTCTTAGCGGACGTTTACTAACAATGAACTTCCTTCCCGCCAATTTTTAAGTTTGTAGCTCAAAAGATAGAGGAATCTCATACAAATATCTTCTATATATATATAATGAAAATGGTGTTCGTTTGAGGCTCAATCACGCCTAAACCACTGATCGTATCGACATGAAACTACCACCATTCGATGCGAAATTTTTCCTAGATGGTTTATGGCTATTTATTTTTCGAATCCTAACGTTCCTTCATTTTTTTATCTCTGTTTTACTTTTATGAACATTTATCCCGCTAATAAAAACAAAATCCAAGCGTTTTCTCTTGATTCTTTTGTTTTCATGGATTTCAACGGAGTTTACTAAACGGATAATGTTCTTTTACATTCAGCTAAGAATCTACTTACAAACTTCCACGCATCCACCCACCAACTCCCACGCACCCCTGCACACCCACGCTCATTTTTTGATAAAAATAAAATGCCGTATCTATGATCGAGTATCACTTGAGAACGGCTGGACCGATTGGGTTAATTTTTTTTTGTTGTCTTCAGAATTGTCAGAAGAATGTTTATATGTAAGAAAATTTTAAAAAAGTCTGCTAAAACGTTAAAAATTTCGATGATAATCGAAGTATTCCAATTTCTATAGTTACTCATCACGAAATCTCGGGAACTATAGGACTTAGAAATGTGAAACTTGGTAGGAATATTACTTTCGTTATGTAGAGGTCAACTAAAAACGGATTTTAAGAAATTCATCCCCCAAAGGGGATTGCGGGGGCGTTAATAATGAACAATTCCCGTTTTTAAACTATAGCTCCTATAAATTCCAAATTCTATGAACGAATTTTACGGTAGCTCACCCCACAGGGGGTTGCGGGGGTGGTTTAACAATGAAAATTTTTATTTTTTAAGCCCTAGCTCCTACAGACTCCAAATTTAGCTAGAGTCGTCTATATGTGATGCAGAAATGATTTAAGAGCGGATTTTACAACAACCCACCGCCGAAAAAGATTGCGGTAGTGGGTGTTAAAATGTGAAATTTCTATTTCCAAACTGTAACCTCTATAAACTTTAAATTTGGTAGTAATCTTTTATTTGTCATGCAGAAATCATCTCAAATAGGATTTTACGAAATTCTATTTCCAATAGGGATTGCGGGGGTGGGTGTGAAAATGTTAAATTTATGTTTCCAAACTGTAACTTCTACAGACTCCAAATGATTATTTTTTTACTGTTTAAATAGAAAAGGTTAAAGTCAATTGTTTTTATTTTTTTATTTAATTAATTTCATTTGCTTTTATATAACCTAATAATCTATATAAATAAAATGATAGAGGTCTGCAGTTGTGCGCGCATCACGGAAAAAGTACTGGATAGATTTAAATGAAACTTTCTAAGTTTTATTCTTAGACACTTGGCCCTTATATAAAAAAAGATTGCGATATCTTCATTTAATAAAAATTTATTAAAGTTTCAAGAAAAAACGATTTGTATATGTACTGCGTGTTCAGTGATGCAGTATGTATGTTTCCTTCTCGCGGAGTAGTGGGGCAAGCGGCGTAGCGCCATGCGGAAAACTTTGTTAATATTTCAAGCAACGCGGACGAAGTCGCGGGTATCAGCTAGTTTTATTTATAATTACCAATTAAAAATAGGGGTTGATTGTAGAGGGTTGAAAATTTAGGGTTGTATGTATTTTTTAATGTTGTATCATAAAAAATCAAAAAATAAATAATTTATCTAAAAATAAAAAATAAAAATTTTGGGGTGGACTACCCTTAACATTTAGGAGGATGAAAAATAGATGTTGTTCGATTCTCAGACCTACCCAATATGCACACCAAATCTCATGAGAATCGGTCAAGCCGTTTCGGAGGAGCTTAACTACAAACACCGCGACACGAGAATTTTATATATTAGATATATAATAAGATTTACCAAAAAATATTTAAAGTATGTACATTCTGACTCAGAATTTTAGAGAATGTATAGATGTGGTGTATAAACATAAATATAGACAAGGTATATACATTCTCAGTCCACTATGTGCATTGATATCAGTTATTACTTAATAAACATGAACGTAAAGTACTAAACTAGGCAATAAGTTTGGGTTCTTAATTTTTCTTAAAATTTAAAACGTACATAAATATTAGTGGCAATGAAAACAGATAATTAAAACTAGCAACAATGCAGATTAAAGTCGGTTAACGAGAGCATGTTTTGCGCACTTGAGCACGACCGCTCGTGTTTTCACTGAAAAGCTAAAAGTGTAATTTGGCGCCAACTACAATAAGAGGTATTTTAATATAAAAATCACTCTTAAACGAACATCTGAAATATTAAAATATTTTGAAACTTGAATAGTAATTTTACGAGAACTGTAAAAATACTGACACACTATAACCTCTATATTTCCTTTAAATTCTTAGACATAAGCAGTATTAGTAATAGAGCTATATACAAATGTTGTTTAATATTCTAATCAAGTCATTAATTGCTAAGATTCTTCTAAGTAATAACGATCATTTCTAAAATTAATAATATAGTTTTTTTTTCATATAAAATAAAAGAATAATGACAATAAAATATACCGGTTAATACGTGAGCATACTATCTAGATTAACATCAATAGACTTTATCAGTATCTATTTAATTGCTACATAGCACTGTACAGTGTACATGTCATGGATGGAACACCCTAAGTCAACATAGGGACAGCACACTGTTGTAAACGCCCGCCTAATCACTAATGGAAATTAAAACCACTTTTTTGAATTTTTCAACTTGATCAATTGATATAAAATGGAATACGAGCCCGCAGTTCAATAAATTCCACTAGAAAGTACTGTAATATTTTTCAATAGAATACGTTTCGAAGTGAAGCCAATACAACATTCGTCTGGTCAATAATGGGCTATAAGTGCAATAATTCCTTTGTTCACGTTTCGCATACGTCCTAGTTAGGTACACTATGTTGGCGTTTACCGTTGTAGCGGTTTAGCTCGATGGGGTCGATCGATCCCCGACCCCCGACCCGGTCACCGGCAGATAACCTGATGCATGACCCCTCGATTTGTGGGTTCACTTTACGCTCGATATGGCGGGTATGAAACTTACTTTCGTTATTGCCGCGGTTACTTTCAGTAAACATACATATATTCAACGTTTTTGCTGATGAGAATTTCAACTTGAAATATATTCTCCATAAGTTATATCTTATGAAGATATGTCAAGTTATTTATAAAGTAAATCTTTTGGAATGCTTATCGAAGAATGCTTAAGCTGACAGTAAAAAAATAAAGTATACAATACATAAATATACGGCGTCACATTTATCAACCGAGTTTGAGCTAATTTTTAAAGTTATACCTTTTTTATCCTTGGGAAATGCATTGACACATACCACCTGTAGCAAATAGGTGGTTATGTGGGACTCATCGGCAAGCCAGTACTACCTACTAAAACCCAAGCACCCATTACGTCTTAATGGAGTGTCGCAGTATCGCTTGCGTATTCTACTATGACGCCCCGACGACGGCCCGACAGGTCTGTCGAAGCAGACCACACAGCCAAGAGGGTTGCTCCACAGTTCACTCTGCTATCTAGAGAAGTACCAGGAGCAACCCGCAAGACACACCGTCCACCGAAGCGGGCCCTCCCTGCACTTTTCTAGGCTTCTTAAAATATATATAATACTTAACTTACCTATTTTAAAATAACTAATAAGTACCCCGTGTATATAGAAACGGTCAGTATCGTAATAGCCAGCAAAGCATTAAGGGTAATAAGTGCTAAAAAGCAATAATATTGATCTAGTTATCTTATGTATCATACATACAAGAAGGACATTGTTATCACAGAGTACAAGTGTTAAAAGGTTGTCTTTTTTTCTTCTTTAACCACCTAGTCGTTTAGATTGATCTTCATACCGTAAATACTCGTAGTTTGACAGTAAGTCTATCTTGATAAGCACTAATAGCATTTTAATTGACCAAAAATGAAGTCACTGCTTTGTATACTACTTACTGTATATTGCCTTATAAAATATTTATTTTAGGATTTAAGTTAAGTAAGTATTCAGCTAAAAGTTCTGATATAAAAAAAATCTATCATTAACGAGTGCAATAAAATGTAGGTGATATTCATTACTTACGTATGGTTTCTCGCAGCAAATATACGTGACATACGGGAAAAGTCGTTGAACTTTCTATTTACCTGGCTCTTTTAATTTGCGCGTCGAGGGACCGGGGCTTCTAATGAAAGTCGACGCGCTTTTCAGCCGCATTCGCTTGGCAGATAAAAACTTTTTTATTTCATATCCACAACATTCATTGCAATATATATTTCATACCTAAATCATTACGAAGGGTTTTGCTAATTGAGGCGTCATATATTTTACTCCCTTCATAAATCATAACCCTTTCTTACCTATAAAACTTCTCTTTTTTGCGTTATTAAACAAAATAATACGATATATTTTATTTCTCATTTCTTAAAGAAAATACTTTAAAAAAATTAAGTATATATAAGTAAAAGATTATTTATTACATGAAAATTAATATTATTTGTGGAATAGCCTTCACAGGGGTCAAATTTGAAAATTTTGTATTATTATAGGAATAGTTTTTAAAAAAACAGTTTTGGACAGTTCAAATACTTCTTGGTTATCGTTGAAATAGTCAATATACGAGTAACTGAATCCAGTACAAAGGTATTCTGCTTGCTTACCACAGTTATAAATTCATGTTTTGCATGTGTACAGTCGAGGTTAAAGTCTCTAGTAGATAGTATTGATCTAGAAACATCTATGAATAGCCCCACGCTACAGCACATTATCAGTTTTATGTATAATATATGAGGAATTTTACGTCACCTTAATAGTGCTATGCTTATATTTAAATATATTACTAGGTTCTACAAAATATTTGGTAATGATGCTTACAGTATTGTATAAAGGTTTTTCTTTCACCAAGTTGATTTTTCGACCCTAATTAAATAATAAATATCTATACATTTATAAATATTAAAAAGATAAAAGAAAAGGTAATAAATAGAAGTAAGGAATAAATAATAGAGAAAGAGAGAAATTAGAATATTAAAACATTCTATATTAATGGAGCAATATATACAAATAATACAATAATTAGCATAGAACATAGAGTTTGTTAGTTTCTCTCTCTCGTTTATCTCAGGGACTAGTCATCTAAATCCAAAAATACTATGTATTTGCAATAGATTGCCCGCTTACTCATGAAGGCTATATATACATACATAATGCTGCTACCCAAAGGAGCGGAGCATAATCATAAATGTCAATAAAGCGGACAAAACTCTCATTTTATTATTATACTACAATTACTTTCGTCTGCCTGTCTGTCTACATGATCGCCCATTCATAATGCTAGTTAGGTTCAGATTAAAATATTCTTGAAAACTTTTCCAAAAATATATTGAAGTATTTAGAAAAATATTTAAATGTATACAAGTCCTAGAAATAATTATATTATAGAGCAGATAGAACAGTAAATAAAGCCGTTATTTTTTGTCAACCTTGAACTAAATTTCCGATCCAATTTTTTTTTTTTAGGTTAAGGGTCACTTACAACACAATATGCTGACAGATCCAGGTGGAGCTTCGATCGCAATCTTGAAGAAAAGTTTTTGGCCGATATCTCGGAAACTATTTACTTCCATTCAAAAGTTATTCGAATCATTATTGTAGAGAATAAAATTTCGCATCTTTTATTTCTTGTAAGCTTTTTTGAAAAAATTACCGTTTACGATTTATGGGCCATTTAATGAACCGGTTTTTCTGTCTCCGTAGACAACGGTAAGTTTTAC
This sequence comes from Boloria selene, assembly GCA_905231865.2. Classification (NCBI taxonomy): domain Eukaryota; kingdom Metazoa; phylum Arthropoda; class Insecta; order Lepidoptera; family Nymphalidae; genus Boloria; species Boloria selene. The sequence continues at coordinate 5,023,583 of HG993147.1, forward strand.
ATAAAAGTTTATAGGAAAGAAAAGAGGTTAAGTGCTTTATTTACTGGCCTAAGAGAATTCGAATCCAGTTATAATACGCCAAACACAAATGACATGACAATCGTATTTAAAGCTACTAGCCTTGTGGTAGAAAATCGATCGTTCATATTTCATTAGGTTTGAACATTATTGAGGTTCCTTTATTGAAGTTATATTAACTAAGTTAAACGTTTGTTAAATATAAACTATCATAGGCTGAATAAACTCCACTAATAAAACCACGGACAAGATTAAATAATAAATATCGGATTCCGTTAACTGTACGACAGCTCATACGCGCAATATTCATTAAATAATTTATTTATTCTTAATGAAAAGTAAAATTTAGTTCAAGTAACAGAAAAATATAGTGTAAAAGTCTATAAACTCGTAAATATAACGTAATCTATCAGTTTAAGTATGTAAACATTTCCTTCAAATATTCTCGTTAGTTGATCTCACGAAGCTATCTGAAAAGCACTAGTTACACCGCTACGCTGTTCACACAAAGCTTGACTTAGAATAGACACGTGGGCGTGGTATCGATCGCTATCTTCAGTTATAAGCACTTCCATTTTTAAACTTATGTACAAGTGAAACTTGAAACAAAAAAGATGTTACAAACAAATAAATAATAAATGAATCATTCAACTAACTTGATATTTCCTAATAATACAAATGCACACTTTGCTTGCACTAGTTATCATAAAAATATTCTGTGGAGGTTTAATAACAGTGTAACATAAACGTGTCCATTATTTATGTCTACTCGTACATGAGAAGATGTTTACTTATTTATTGAGTGATTACTTCGGATAATTTGATATCATAAAAGAATTTTAAAAGCATTTTATATTTGTGATTACTGTTAAAGTTCAGAAAGTTTTTAGAGTTTTAACTCTAATTCTATATATCGTATTCAAGTTTTAATATTAAACAATGTGTAGTGACAAGCATTTTGTTTACCTCAGAGAAGAGAGTGTTGGTCGTATTGTTGAGACAACAACTGATATTTGTATTCATAAGCAGTGTCATTGAACTTCCATAATTTAGTATTGAAGTTTAAAACATACGATCTATTTTGCTTGCATCTAGTGCATTAGTTCAAATGTATTTACATAAAAATGTGCAGGTACTATTTTAATAGTCAAAAGTGTTATGTCTACTGTACAATATGTTATTATTCTATTCATATGTATTATAAAAGCTCTTTATTTCTATTATAAATAAATAAGTAAGAGCGTACTAAAGAGAACAAACATAATACTATGTACAATGTATATATGGCAAAACATGACTCTCGTTTGTATGCCGCAGTCGAGTAAAAATACACAATAGACCCATTTCTAAAATTTACTATTTAGGTATATCGACATATTGAACTAAACGAAAAGGTAAAAATATATGAAAGCTATATGAAAGCTTAACCAATGTATGTAACTGGGAATCCAGTCAACGATTTTTCTATATTATGCGTAAAATACGTTGGATCCTTGAAAAAGCGCTCTTAGAGTCGTAAGGTAAAACGGAATGTATTGATTAAGGGCTACGAATATAACGGAATACCTAATTTATGTATTTCCTTTTTGATATGCAGTATTTTTAATTAATGTAAAAATATACTAATAATAATTACTTCCAAAATTAAGTAGAAAAACTAAAAACCTTTAAAGTGTCGCAGGCCAGAGCAAAAATTTTATATGAGCAAACAAACATCTTTGATTTTACGTAACAAATTATGTTATTCTTAACATTTAGTATAATTAAAAATATAAATTAAGTGTAATTAAAATTTAGTAATAAACGTACAAATAAATTACTGTTAAACTTATACAAATAACTCTACAACATTTAAAAACTAAAGCAGTATTAATCTCGCATTATTTTTATGAAAAATGCTTTCATCCACGCTTTTTTAGCCTTATATAAATGAAAAGGTTGTTTTTCAAAGGGTATGAAAGAGATACATTTCAATGGCCACAGCCTATGTCCCATATTCCGTGACACCTAGTATGCAATAGCGAGTTGTAGATGCTAGGCGTTATAAAACGATGTAGTGCGGCGTGGTGCGGTAATTCCTGAAGAGCGACCTTTTCGTTGTAAACAAAGAGATAAATAAAAAGAAACCGTGCATCTCCATCCACTAATTGCAATTTTGTGGATATTGCAGAAAAGAATGTAACCTCATCTGCAGGTACGGTTTCTTTTGTAACCTATTACATGGGTATGAAGTACCCAAGTGGTGATTTTTAATAGTATAACGTAAAATTAAATCTTGCTATCACAGCTTATTCTCTCTATCGTAAAGGTACTGTATATAGGAGTTAGATTATTCAATGATGGATATAACGCGTTAATAGATAGTAGATATATTCCTATTCTTAACTTATCCAAAGTTATGCTGACTTCTATCTTTTTAAATCTTCTAAACCAATAATCTGTTTCAGAATATAATAATTAATATAATTTCTCTTTCTCTTTTAAAAATGCATACATTTGCAACAACGTATCTTTACCATAATATGTAAGTAGTTAATCTTTTCTACTTAATTACAGAACCATAGCATTATCATTAAAAAAACTCAGTCCACGAGAAAAATATTCAAAATTATCTGTAAATCCTTCATCGGTTTCTATTATAAAAAGCAGGCTGTTTTTGCTCGATCAATGCCGCGCCGTATTTAGTGGCCTTCAATCTGTATAAGCAGAGAGTACCCATTGAAACAAGAGGATTTTTCCTGCAATAATTGATATCACCGCGCCAATAGAAAACATTGTATCTACTATCTAAACAACATTTACAATAGCGACATTATAAAATCGATATATCGTTGGTCTTATAACAACTATATCCTCATATATATATATATATAACAAAAAATGAATCGCTATGTGGATGAAATATTAAAAAACAATATTAATAATAATTAGTCTTTAGTCTATTCTGGCGACTCACTCACTAACAAAATAGTAAGTCTGCTTTTACTTAAATCTATGCTAATATTATAAAGAAGTAAAGTTTGTTTATTTGTTAAATTGTAAGGGGTAATCTCGGGACCTACTGAACCGATTTTAAAAATTCTTTCACCAATAGAAAGCTACATTATTGCTGAGTGTCATAGGTTATAAAAAAATCCGAAAAATAAAAAGGTTTTTACGTGGTAGTCCGTTTTGCAAAGTGAATCGGAGAAAAAACGGTCGAATGAAAGCGTTTCTTACGAACGCTGCCTTAACTATGAAAGATATATTTTTGAGTTCTAGAGAAAAGATGTGGAGCTTGAAAATGCCTACAAAAAAGTCAACGACAGCATATGTCTAACTTTTATATTTAAGTTACAAAAAGTAGTTTTTTTAATATTAGTATAGATATGCCCAATGAAGTGGGCACGGGTCAGCTAGTTTTATTATATTTTTATTTTACTTAAATTCATTTTTTTACCATTAGTTACCCAACAAAATCTCGTCCATTTACTGCTTGATTAAGCTTTATATCGAAATAACGCGGGCGGAACCAAATTAAATTGTATTATTAAGACACAACGCCCACAAATAGACAATTGGAACATAACCAACGCAAATCCAAACCCGTAAATCAAATCTAGCTTGCTTTCATCTGTTTCTATAGTACCTAATAAGCAATATCAAACTGATACTATTCTATTGTAAATGTTTAGCATGTTTGTAATTATCTTACACTGAACAGAAAACGTCTAAATAAAAGAGAAAAATGTTTATTTTTTTCCAACAAGCTTTCTTTTGATTCATTTGACAACAAAGTGTTCTGCATTGCAGATATTTTGCCTTGATAACGTAACTATACCAATATCAAAAATATTACTAATTCTTCTAAATAGATTTTAAATAGAATATGTGCTTAAATTTACGTCGTACGTTACAAGTTAAGACGTAGATCTAGAACTTAGTTTTTTTTTTAATAAATACTCCTATTAATTAATTACGAGTCGTATTCACGAAATGTCCTTCGAATCCTAGTAGCATACACCTTACAAACTTTCATATATAAATATGAATATGAAATGAAAGTTTGAAATATAAATATGAAAGTTTGTAAAGATGTATGTTTATTACTCCTTCAAGCCTCTAAAAACTCAGATCGGATGAAATATCGCACAGATATATATTATAGACTGATTATAGACTGGAGCACATATGTTACTTTTATCCTGGAAATGTATGGTTCTTGAGGGACATTCTTGTCTTTATTTTTTTATATTAGGGATGATCGATCAACCCTAAGCGTAGCAAGGGTAAATAGTTATTATTAATTATTAAAATATATGTAATAAATAAACTAGGTTTAGATATACAATAATAGATGATTATAATATAAATCTTCACAACAAACGAAAACAGATGAGTAATAATGTAAGATGTGAATATACTCGTAGCTTGTTATCAATCCTCCTCAGTATTAGGTGTACTGAGTAGGACTAGCTTTACTTGATATTGTTTAGAAAAATAAAAAAATGTTTCATAATATAAGTAGTTTCTTCTCTTTACTTTATCTTCACGTTTCTTTTTAAGTTTTATTAATTAGTTTAATTGACTATAACCACAGATAACATAATACTCTACAACATTGAGCAGAAAGGACTGGCGTCAGACAGTCTGATGTAAATAAATGCAAAATCAAAGGTGATAATCACTATGTATAAGTGCGCAAGTAGACTCGCCTACATCTGTGACCTAGTTGCGAACCGTGCCAGCCGCACCGACGACCGCGCAAAACAAGGGAGTTCCCTAGTTCGTGATTTTTTTAATTACCATGTATAGGCTAGTGTCGTTCAGCCAATTCATTGAATTGTCATAACGGTAGATTGAGTACCATTCTTATATAGGTCGGTTTGTTGCTTCTGTAGACTTTATTTCTTAGTTTTGAAACATTATAGTAATTGAATATTAAAAACAAAATATTAATTTACATTATTATTTTACTTGATTAATCGATGTTAATAATTGTCGATACCTATTATAAAATATCGATCTATTTGAAGTAAATTAATGAAGCTAAGTACTGTAACGTCTAGCAGAAACGAAAAAATCAATATTGCGACTCTTGACTCATGATCCGTGTCGAAAATGTCGGAATCGTAGAATTTTGCATTTGTGCTATTTAAGTACTATATTACGTTGCACGTACCAGGAACCTATTAGCTTCTGTTAGTTATTAATAATTTTAAAGGGGTAATTTGGCGCGTACAAATCAAAACTAAAAAACATAGAACAAAGCACAATTTTTTGAATGTAACTTAATTACATTTATAAATTGGATAATGTATTGAAATTGTTTAAATATACTTAAAATATAAATATACTTAAAAACGTTACGTTACGTTGGACTGATAAAGAAAACACAAGGAGGGTTTTCGAGGCCAAAGGCGGGTGGGAAGGGGTCGTGAGTGGGGTGAGGGGCGGGTGATTCAAGGTTTTCATGTTTCAGGCGCCACTGCGGGACTATGCGTACATCTACGCGTATTACCCGACCAAATTAAACTTACACATTGTTTCCTCAGCCTAAGCTAAAATTGCTTGCAGTTAATCTTAATAACGTTATTTTTAATCTATTCGTATAACATTCATAGAGATCTGTGACTTTAATGTGAATTACCTGTTCGTGTTTTCGCGTGTCTTTTTCATTTTTTCGGGAAACAGACTTGCGTGACGTATGACTATTTTTATTTCTATTATTTTTCTGTAAACGAATATAATGATACGCTGTTTCTATTTTAACTTGATCTTTTGTTAAATCCATACTTAGTATATTATACCTAATAGTATAAATGTGAAATTGATTTAGATGAATTTGCGTAATTTCGTTATATTAAGAGAGACGTCCTCGTTACAGTCTTCACAAACACTATTCACTGAGATTAGTTAACTGTACCTAAGTGTACGCGCAGATATAATGCACTAAAGAGAACATCTTTTTCCTCTCAAATTCCGATGGGATGATAATTCGGCATGACGGCTTTATGTGCTCTCCGAAGGATGAATCACCGCCAACATTGAAACTTAGGATAACAGCCTTCTAACTTTCTTTAAAAAAAACGCCACAATTAACGTAGGCCCAACCCAAGACTTGAACTCATGCCATCTGGAGATGCAGCCGTATATGCTAGCAACTACAACATCCAAACAGTAGTTAGGTACTATTTTATATTATGACTCTTTTGTATACGTACATGCATACAAAGTAGCCCTTCTGAAAAATTAAAGATTCCAAATCGCAATTTTCTTGTAAATTATAATATTATGTTTATTCAATTAACTTTAGTCATATTTCAATTAAGAACGCCTAACGTTATTAAATGTTTGTTTACACACAGTTGTAAACACATATACGAGTATGTGGCTAAATAGAAATGGGTATAGGAAATTCATTAAAAATTAATACATATTAGTATCAAAATCAATATTTTTTTATAGTAGGTATATATATTATTGGATAGTGATTAGTTTTTTTTAAAAATAAAAGATTTTTTCATTACAATATTTTGGAATGGTCCTTAAAGTCTTCTTAGAAAGGAAAGGTAGATTTTCATTTAATATGATTATTATCAATTTATGACCACAACTTTAAAGGAGAGAAAAACGATAGTTCTTGAGATATACACGTCAATTCTAAATAAATAATATAATATTTGAATCGACATTGACTTACACGGATAACTTCATAAATAATTTTCAGACAAATCTGGAATTTAGAAGGAATGAATAAGTCTTCTCCAATGATATTTTACGAGGAAGGTCACCTATGAGATGGTCGGACGCGATAAAGAAGTCTGTGGGTGTAACTCTCCAAGCCGCAGTCCTGACATCGCAGACTGGAAAAAAAAAACATTAGTGATCGCGATCCTCATCAGTGAGGAAACGAGGAAAAAGAATGATATTTTAACAATGAATGTGATAAAATATTTTTGTTTCAGTTTATTGCCGTCCACTAGCGGACGAAAGCCCCCACAGAACGCCTTAATAAAATAATATATAATAGTTGTAAATATTAAAGTAATCTAGGTACTTCGAAATTCCATGAATAAATAATGGGGTTATTTAATGATACTAAACTTTATACATCATCAATGTACTTAGTCCTTTACTAATAAAAGTACTTTAAGCCATTTGTAGCAGTAACTACCATTTACGGCCAGTTTCTATAACCTATCTACCGATAGACCGGTAGTTACTTTCATACTATTTTGACACATTAAAAGGTACAACCTGTCAAAATCGTATGAAAGTATCTACCGGTCTATCGGTAGATAGGTGATAGTAACTGGCAGTTAATTAACGATCATATCTTTAGAAAAGTTCACAGACTTATTTCTTCCACAGCAAGACAATTTACATGAGGTAATTATATTGGAAATTTTGTACATGAAAATATCATATATTATAAATTTTTAGGCGAGTGCGTTCTCCTGGCTTCACCAGAATTCAAAAATATTAAATCAATTCTTTTACTTTGCATTGCGCGTTTCTTGGCTTCACGCCAGGTTGGGTTGCCGGACGCTAATGATCCCCTGCACCACGACAAGATGTACGCACTTTGGGAGGGAACCAGTAACTACCATATTATATCAACTATGTACTCAGTACCTCCTACTCTTACTGTATGAATCTATAAAACTATCATAATATAAGAAACCTAAAATAAATGAATTTCAATAATTCATTATTCATTTTACTAAAAAATGTAAACCGTCCGTATCTTCTTCTAAAGTGAACAACAAAACACTCTATTGTTACGTTATGAAAAAACTTGTATAAGTCCTACGGAATTATGCTCGCTCTAGGGATCACAACCATTGAAAGCACCAAAAGCTTACTCTAAATTTTATAATCGGCTTTTGGGTATCATTATCCCATAGAAAATTATGCTTTAATTAATTCCAACTCTTACTTGTCGAAATAAGCCGTATAAAATCGCTATTCTTCCGTTTCTCTTATTGTGAAAATCCTTAAAATCTTGTTTCATTTTGATGCCATATTTATTATTATTTAGGGAACTCTATACAATGCATGCGTATCCTATACTCATATTACAAAAGACGTTGTCTTTTATTAGATAGTTTTAGCGGCCGCAGATCGTGATATTCTGAGTTTCAGTCTAGGATCGAGTCAAAATGAAGTAATTTAAATTTCCTATCAATAAATTCTCTGTAGCTAGAGTACTAATCTCCGATTAGATAAGAAATTGGCGGTGCACAAGTAACTTTTCTTATCAAACACGATCTTTGTCGTATCCTGCCTCCAAATCTCTTTTATGTTTGTATAACATCGGCGTATATGGCTAGTCTAAGTGAAGGCTTCTAAGGCCAGTTCGGTGTTTTGATTCGGATAGGAGAACATCTAAACGTTTAATAATAATAATTAAAACGTTAAAATACGCTTTTATCTCCCTACATGAGTTACCTTTTTTTTTTGGTAACGCTGGAGGAAACTCTGCATGAGGTCCCATCGGTCCATCAACGGTGGGGACTGTGAGACTCCTACTCACTAAAACCTCCAGCGGAACACTTCGCCGCAGTGCAATGCGACGTTACGGGATCGCTTTCGCCCTCGACCGTAACGTCCCTAACATGAGTTACCCTAACAATATAAAATATGTATATTATGGAACTTACCTATGTCTTACAATAATTATTGAAATCAACTATATAAAATACCTTACAAACTGTAAGTATAGTAGGTTTACATATAGAAAAAAAAACTTTTTTTAATTATATAATAAAAAGTTGCTCCTCGCAAGATATTTAACTTTAATTATTTATGGTATAAATATAGCATACGGTATCTATACATGTATATAGCTACATGATGTTATTACTTGCTTTGTTTGGGTTCGGTCGCAAGGTACGTTTTAGCGATATGATATTTGCCTGCAGTAAAAGTTGTCCCGGATAACCAGCTACCATTTTACCAATTTCATCAAAATATGTCTGGTGTTTTGACAAACAGACAAAAAATTCTAAAAACTATAAATTTGGCCTTTGTAGTTAGTTGTAGCTATAATAGTCCGGGAGGTAGTGTCAAATTTTTACGGTGATTTTGGCATGGACTCTATGAACTTATTTTGATAGTTAGTACTTGTATGAGAACTAAAATATATGTCAGCTGGCGCGACTCCGGGGCTTTTGGGCTAGAGAAAATGTTAATGTTGATGAAAAAAAATATTCTTGGGCTATTTTGGCATTGATGAAAAAGTATAAATAATTTAGTTTATGAATTGTAGATCTTAAAAAAAAGTGTCAGCTGTATCATGTACGTGACAAAATATGTTAGCTGATCTGATATTATAGGTACTTCATAACCAAACTTTTAAAGACAAGCTAACAGGTTGTGCCTTGTTAAAATTCCAGCTGACATAAATTATTATGATTATTGAATTATAACCTTTAATATATACAATTTTCAGCTTTGCCAAAATGCTACAAGTTTTTCAGATTTTTTGATATGTTCACATGATCAGCTAACATATTTTGTCACGTACATGATACACACTTTTTTTAAGATCTACAATTCATTAACTAATTATTTATACTTTTTCATCTTTGCCAAAATAGTCCAAAAAATTTTTTTTACTATCAAGTTTCCTCATTCCTGGCATTTTCTCATCTTATGCCCCGGTTTTGGGCCAACTGACAATTTATTTATTAATAAGCGTTGGAACAACTGACAATACAAAAAAACAAAAGCCATGCCAAAATGCTCCGATCAAATTTGACACTACCTCCCGGACTATAATAATGAAGTTATTTAAATTGGTTTTTCCAAAAATATAAACAGTAACGTGGTGTAACTTGAACATGTTATATTTCTTTGATAACAATAAGGCCTACAGAATAGCAATAAAATTTATTGATCTCCTAAGGTACATTCGCAATAACTATTTATATCTATTTAAAACGTACCTATCGGCGCACCCGAGTGAAGCGAAGCGAAAGTGAGTCGTTAGTCGATATATAAATTTTAATTCGCTTCGGATTCCTCTTTAGTGAAAAAAACACAATTGTACCTCACAAGAAAGATATATTTTTTCAGGGTAAAAAGTAGCCTATTTAGTATAGCTGTCTATAATGTATCTGTGTTGTCTGTGCATTTATCAAAATCTGCTCAACCGTTCTGGCTTGAAAGAGTAACAAACTACTATTTATCCATCCTAATAAACTTCACATTTATAATATTTGTGGGATCATCATGACATATAACGAATAGAATAAAAGGTTTTTTGTATAAAAAAGTGCATGTGTACAAAGTACACATGTCAGGAGTAAAACTTCTTTGGCAAACTAATTTTTAAATCTCGTTTATATTTATACTAAATAACCCCAGAAATGTCACTGACTCGCGGTGGGCGAGATCTAACTAAGGCTAACTCTTCCCGGTCTCTGAGTGCCTGGTACTATGGACTTATTTTTTCGTTTCATCGAGTTTGAAATCACAAAGATTCTAAAGAAGTTTCACTTCAAAAATTGAATTGTAGAGACAATCGTAAATATTTTTTTAATGCGGAGAAAAAGGTTCCCGTGGAATATAGATAAGGAGCTAAATAATAAAACTTGATATATGCCGATAAAATGTTATCTATACAAATAAAATAAAAAGTGCCTGCTGTTTGTAACGTTGCACTATAATATCTCCTGCGTGGTTAACCAGTTTCAATGAGCCCCCATGGCCGGAATCGGTCGAAGAGAACAATAATGTGGCTTTAATTTTATACACGTACGAGACCTACCTAGATGTCACTTACATATGACGATCGTTCTTCCCTTACTTTTATAACCCCATGTTCGATATCAAAACTCTCTGGTATAGAACTCGAATTAGGTTTTGCCACTCTGAACCATGTTGCACAATAGGTAATATTACAATTAAATAGCAACTTGCATACGTGAGTAACATTAATTGGCTACAGATGTTTATCAAATCTAGTTTCAGAGCCGCAAACTTATAATACAAGAACTGTACACGTGTCCATAATGTAAGCTATTAGCATGACTGTCTTTGCAATATCGTAAATTTATGCATTGCATACATAATAGGAAGGTGTAGTCAACGCTTTGGTTATCCCCTCTTGGTATCTTTAATCTAATATACTCCGAATATACTCACGTTAAATACTACTTTGTGTTACTTCAATCATAGTATAAAGAATGTCATTCTTTATACTATGCTTCAATGGCCATATTACGAGTACATTTCAATTTTCAAGCAATAAAAACATGATCGCAAAATAATATTGCTACTAAAATAAACACTATTCAAAAGAATATTTATTTGTTTGTTTGTCGTTATTTGAATTGTGTATATAAACATATATTATACATATATATGAAAGTAAATATATATTCTTTGATTAGGGATGCTGCCGATCAAATAATAATCGAATTGGAGAAGATTTTTGTCCGACCACAGAGATAAAGGAATATTTTTAATCATTAACAAACAATTAAACACTTCATAAATGTTTATAATATAAAGGTACTTTCCGAATACTGAACTATTTTAAAATAGGATATTAAAATACAACACGTAAAGACAGTGAGACAGTGGTAGCCCAGCGGTAACGCGCTCGCTTGGATAATCGAGTGATGCGGGTAGAAATCCGGGTCTCGCACCTCTGATATTTTCATGTGCGAATCATTTCTATCATAATAACCACTTGTCTTAAGGTGAAGGAAAACATCGTGAGGAAACCTGCATGTCTGAGAAAACCTAGCAAGTTTTCGAAAGTCATGTGAAGTCCGGCAACACGAACTAGGCCAGCGTGGTGGACTATGCCCTGATCCCCCTCGTACTGAGGGAGGCCCGTGCCCAGCAGTAGGACGTTGAAAAGGGCTGATGGTGAAAGACAGCAGTAGTAATTTACGTTCAATCTCAATACAAATTATTTTATTATAAGTCTAAACTGAGTCTATTAAATTAATATCCTTTTCGCCTTGAAAATTAGCTTATGTCCTTTCTCAGGGTACATACTATGTATGTTATTTTATTTTCACATTTATATATTATAGTAAGGATAGTAAGGATGATTCTGTTGTTAGATACATTACATCTACGTTTGAATGCTACTAAACGTAACATTGACTTATCAAGTATCTCTACATATTATAAAACAAATATGCTACGCTTAGATCTTTTAAACTACGCATCATATTCTAACGCATTTTTCATCAATTAACAGAGTGATTCAAAAGGAAGGTTTATGTCTATAATACATGCATAATATATTAGAAAAAAACCGAGAAAATATCACATTTTTAAGAAATCTATAGGTACTGATAGTTAAATTGTATCGCTCGCGCGTTAAATTTCTATTAATTTTTAATTTTATATCAGAACACACTAATATTGTTTTTATTTAAAAAATAAATAAAGTATCTTTAATTTTTTTTCGACATATTTTTATTGCAAAGCTTATCTACAGTGTTTAAATTTTTAATTAACTAGTATAAAGAGGTGTGAGATCATTTTCCATTTCATAAGTAACAAGTAGTTTGTATGAATACCACCAATTTAATTATACGCTTAACGAACGAGTTTATTGACTGCGGCAAAATATATCTACTATTTGCCTTTGTAATTAAAACATTTACCGTACATTCCAATATCTCGTCACTTAATTATTTTATTAATTATTTGTTAAGGATAATTATTTGACATTGTTGAAATGTTGTTTAAAGCTGTGTTACTACTTACTCTACTCATACTCTTCTGTTGTAATAATTTCTTTTCTTTTTTAATATTATTAAGACTACGAGTATATATGACCTAAATAATTAAGACCAAGTAAGGATCGATTTTCTTGTATTTTCAACTTAAACAAGGCCAACCCTGCTTTTAATCTTTTGAACAGCATGAAACAAAGCAAAAAAAGTATGCAAAAAATTGTTTGCGTGTCTAACGTATTTCAGCCATGAAGCGAAATTTAATATTTTAAAAATATCAACGCCTACAAATCACTCTATAGCTGTAGCATGTAGATTTATATCGATCTAGGCTTTTATCTCGGCTCATCCGACTTTGGTTGGTGCGACACTTGACGCCCATCTAAAGGGCCAACTCAGGTCAGCATAAGATGAAGGTGATGTGCTATCTTGATCGAAGTCTCGGTTTCACTAAATTCCTTTCTCTTTCAATTTCACACTCAAGCACTAAAGTGAGAAGCTACTTTAAATTTCTATAGTGTATAATGTAAGGCCGAGACAAAATTTAACCTTCAAGAGCGTTGAAAAATTCGTCGATGTTAAAATTTTATAAATATTTATTGGCTTACATTTTATATGAATAAAGTTCACATTTAATAAATGTATAGTGACTGTTTTTTTTCTTTATAAATATATCATACCTATAATTTTCCATATAGAGTTACTAACCGTAAATAACAGTAGAAAATAGATACTGGATAACATGTATATTGCGTATATTTCTCATACTAATGTACACATATTGTGTAACTAATGAATTACCGTCGTTTCACTCAGGTGTTTCAACCTACTCCCTAGGTATGTTTTAAACAAATATGTATAGCTATCACGAGTAGGTATACTTTAAGAGAAAAACTTATGTCATTACAGATTATTCTATAAGCCACAATTTTGTTTGTAACCAGCATTTGCTATTTTTTGTAAGAACGTCTTGATAAACCAGTTATTGTGTTTAGCCTGTGGAAATAAGATTTTCCTGTAGCAAAAAAGTTATCCTTGATTATTAACCCAAGTTATAAATAAGTTATGACTACACGAAAAGTTAGTTCTGTATATTGTGTCAAACGTTCACATTGGCTTCGCTAAATTACGTATTATGTGTATAGATTACAATCAGAAAAATCCGAAAAGTCTATTTATGATTCGTCCGGCAAAAACATAAAATTAACTCTCAGAATGTAATACTAATACAATAATAGAAATAACATTAAAATTTTCTTTACAATTTCATCGAAATATCCCTTGCGGCACAAGATATTGCAAACACTGTTCATTGTTTGAATCCTAAAGGTTCATCCTTAAAGGTTCTTTACATAACAGTTGCTAGTATGCTTCAGGCTCATAATAAGATATAAAGAATTTCACTTCAATGTAACAACTAAATTTTAAAAATAGAAAGGTAAATTAGGTAATAATAACTCAGATTTTATAAAGAAATACAAATCAAATATGAAACATAAAAATATTTGTTTAGTTTAAGTTTAGTCAAATTTTGATTTAATTACTTAATTAAAATATGTTGATTACAGTTAGTATTATCATGAAATAAGTATAAAAAATACAAAATAAAAGATTCATCTTACAATAGAGAAATTCTGGAAACTCTTTTTCGTGCACTCAATTTTAACATTGTTCAATTCTAATCTACTAAAAACCGTAAGCCTTTGAAATCACTTACTGTAAATAATTTAAGAAGCTCATTGGAATTAATGTGCCTTAAATAGGTATCAACGTAACATTATTGGTGATTTTTTAGAGTTACAAAAATTTTATTGACAACTCGTAATTAATACGAGAAAGCTATTACGAGTAAGTTATTTATTTGAATATAGTGGTTAGTTTTATTCGGTAAATAAAAAATCGCAGTACATATGTATCCATGTACGTCATACAAATCATTAGAAAATGTTAAAGCGCCATAAAAAGAACCTATATAAGGACCAAAGCTTAGGTATTTGATTTATTTAAGGAGGTTAGCTCAAAAATATAATATTATAACCATTTAGTTATTTAAATTAATTGATTTGAAAACAATTGTAATAGAAATTCTCTATAGGCATGAACTGTATTTATGATAAAATTATAGCCATATTAAATCCGGTCAAATACCATAATTGTTATGTGTAAGAAGAATTTGAAAATTTCTTCAACAAAAATAAGCACATAGCTAAGCCATGAACTATTAATTATATACAATAAAATACCAGTACTACATATTTACAAGAATTACGTTAGCGCAGTAGGCGGCTGCTACGATTGCTACGACTTGCTACAACAGCTACGAAAAGTTTATTTTTTAGCATTCTCTGATTTCCCTTTGCCAAATTCACTTTATTATTTAGTATTTAGTACTTTTGACTGAGACTTGTATCCTAAAAGAAGTTATGTAATGAGCAGTAGAATTTCCTTATCATATCTCTAACTTTTACGTAACAAGATAAAATAAGTCACCTTGAATTTATATTGACCCAGAAAACATTTTTAACTTTAATTGGTTTTGTATGGGTGATAATGTACCATTAAATAACACCTAATTACAAACAAAAAGAAACTACGTTCTAAATAAACAACACCTAATGTCGCTTATGTCTTTTTTTAAAACGATTATAAATTGTTTTTGTACAGAGGTATTTCAGAAATAGTTCATAATATCGTATTTCAAGCATTTGAGATGTCAATCAACTATAAATGAGATCTTACCTAAACCGTTGCTGTAGTTGAAATAAATATATATGTAACAACTATCATCAACCAATGACTCAGAAATAACGTAAAGAATAAATATCATAAAACAAAATATTAGTTTTAGAAGCAAAATTGAGCGAGACAGTGGCAACGGCGACGGCAGCGCAGCAGTGCGACAGCCAGCGCGGCGTCCTTGCCACGGTAATACGCGCGAGTCACGCGAGCAGGGTCGATAGCGGCCACCGGCCAGCCTCCGCGTCAATTATTCAGCACGCAACGCCACCACCGCCACCGTCACCACCGCCCGGACAAAGGACGCGCACTGCGACACCTACCGGCCCACCGCTGGCCCGCCGCTCCGTCCCAGAAAAGCCAGAAGCGAGGAAAGCCAAAACGAAGCACACTTATCTATCACTCCAAACCTTGTCCTTTCAGGCGGTGAAGAGTCGCGAGAGCGCGCGATGGTCGCGCGTTACGTAAAGGGCGCGACTTGACGCGTGTTGGCGCGTGTTGGCGCGTGTGGGCGCGTGTGACGCGCTCGCGGGCGCTCGGAGCAGGTTCGCGCGCGGAGTGCCGCCGCACGGTTATGCAACGCGCCGCCACCGTCGCCCGGACGGGAAAATCGAACACGTGCGCGCGCAACCGTATCGACACCCGCCGTAGAGCTACGAAGGCGAGGACGCGCCGTAGGTAGGCGACCTCGCTCGCCGCGCTTCTGCGAATTCGTTGCTGTGATCGTTACACACCGCCGTTTCTGGCGAGCTGTGCGCTAGCTCTGTCTCCCTCTGTCTGCAGAAACGATAGTTTCAGGAACGATACTAAAGTTCCTAGTGCATGGCGCCCCGCCCGACGGCGCCTGCCGCACCGCAACGCCCGGCCTCGCACGCCGACCACCACCCGCAATTGACATTCCCGTAGACGTTGAAGGTTCGACGAAAGCTCATCTCATCTTCAAATAAAAACGCCCATACACTGAAGGTTACGGTTCAGCACAGAAACTTTTTATGTCAAAAAGGCCTTTATGCAAATCAAGGTCTACCCGACGTCTCAAGACTTTATGTAACCTTTCATGTGATACCAGACTACTCTGTATAACCTAATTTTTATATTAGTTAAATAAAAGTTAAATATAATCAGTTAATAGGTAAAGAAGATTATGATAATAAACCAAAAAATGTAGAATTATGCAAATTTTAATTTTAAACCAAAAAATGGATATTAGCTTGTACCTTCACTAGACGGTAATGTTAGTCTTTACATATGATGACCTAATTGTATTACTTAAATTGAAATTCTCACGAACGTGATACTCGGGAAATATCTAATTATGCGGAGTCAACACTTTTAACAGTACAACGAGTTAGTTCTCAATGAATCTCGCCTCTATTATACATTATCTCGTGCGGAAACAGACTATAGGACTAAACGAACTTAATAACTTAGGGCTACTACACTCCTGTAAACAATTTTTTTTAAAGATTTAACAACTTATTACGAAGGTAATAAAAGGTTTAGTAGTAATAGTAGGTAAAATAAATATTTATTTTAGTTTGGTCACAAAATATGAGTGATTGAGATTGTAGGTATGTAGCAAAGAGAATGTAATCACTACGTTTTAGTATTTAGCAAACTCAAACATAAAATATAGTCTATGCTTTATGCAATATTGATTTATTACATGTTTAGGATTTATTTATTTTTAAACCTAATATTAAGAGGCTGTAATATCAACTTTAGTGTCAAATGTGGCACATTAAAAATGTTAATGTCCCAACTCCCATAAAACCTTTTTGTTTAAATCATCATCAAATAGCGTCTTATGTTTCCTTTACAAAAATAACATTCGAATTTTATTTATGCAGCCTAGTTGTGTATTTTCTTTAGGGTTCCATTCCGTCTCCCCAACGTGCTTTGACCTCGTCGTGTTGGGAGGGATCAGTAGCGTCCAGCAATCCAGCCAGGTGCGAAGCCAATAGTCGCACATGGAGGTGGCCCACTTCGGTGGGACTGGGAGGTGAGGAATGCGGGTTGGTCCTGGTACTTCTCTGATAGAGACTGAAAGTGGACTGCCGTCGGGGCGTCGTGGTTTGTTTGCGTATGATTCTGCGAAACCCAATTAAGATGGGGGAAGACTGTTTGATTTTAGTTAATTGCTTAGTTAATGTACGTCTATATTGGGTCGATAGTTTTCTATCTACAAGATCTTAACTTTATCTACGTAGCTATTGGTATAAACTGATTAATTATCTTTACATCGACATAGTTTCATAGTGGTGTGAATAAACTTAGTTTGCATCACATGTTTCATCTGAATGGGTGCCAACTCAGACCAGCTTGGCAACCGGCTTCCCTCAAGGAGACGATCGATCCCATTTAATAAGAACCAGAAAGGCAATAGCCCAGTGGTAACGCGCTCGTTTTGGGCACCATATAAAGCGGGCCAAAACTTCAGAGACTAACTCTGAAGCTTTCTCATATACATTACGGTGAAAGAAAATATTATCAGGAAACCTGCATTCTCTACGTATTTCTGACGTTTAAAAAATAGAAAAATTGGTAAGATGATACATGATAAAGATGCAATAATCACACAAACTGCCATAATAAACAAAAATCAGACTAAATTGTACCTTAAGGTATCAGCACTCTTCCCTCTGGCCACTTTGTAAAATACCCAAAAGATCTACTGATTTCACATATTGAGTTCCTTGATTTAATCGTCTTAGCTTCCTATTTTTACCGACGTTTATTAGTCAAACTTCAAACGAGATAAAAGATCGTGAGGTACTCTGTTTACGTCTAGACTTGGGCGATAGATGCGTCAAAAGGTTTAAGTAGCAGCCCTGAATTGCCTCTGAATTCTCCGGTTAAATGAAACATGGCATTATGTGAGCGAGTTTTAGTATTTTAGTATTATAGTATTTGGTTATAGTGTTTTAGTATTTTCGTATTCTCTTCTCTATTTTTTCCGTAAAAGCCTCCATTATATTGACTTAATCTTGGGTTAGCCCAGTATGTGCTTCCACCACTTATCATTCGCCATAATATGTGAGTTCACTACTTCGCTAACGCATAAATCCTAACAGCAAGGTAAAATAACAGAATACTCATTACCCAACCATTTGGCGAACAATGGCAATACATTTTGCGGGTGATTCACCCTAGTCACTCCTGCGTAGTAGCTGCGCCTACGGGTGGTGAATATGTGGCATAGTACCTATTTTATCTACACAATCGCAGACACTGAAATTACAGCTAATAGGTATACCTAAGTGCTCAAATCATAATATCCTAAGAGCCAGCAATGGCCAGACCTTCGTCATTTTATAAAAGCTGAAAATTTTTCTGTGGATGTCCCCTATACAGGTAAGAACGACCAGCGACTATAGAGTTTGGGTAGTGGTTACTTTGGCAGGTAACAATATTTTTATATTTTCTTCGGGATAACTTAATTTATAAAAACGATTAAATATTTTTTTTTGTAATAATACTTGAAGAGGATTAGAGGTGTCGATATTGAATCTTAAAAATACGTGTGATGTGGTAATAGGAAAATAAAAGTTAAACTGCTCGGTCCAAAGATTTAATAGTAAGTGAGGTGAAATACAATTAAAATGTACAATATAACAAAGCGCCTGATGATTTGTACAGGCAAATAGTTCTATATAATATTAAATGGCTTATAACTACAGGAGTTTAAATTACTTTAACGGAAGCGTAGACAATACTTTTTTTGTATTTTTTAATAATAAAATAACATTTTTTACTTTATATAAAATGGCTATGAACGTAATAAATTAATTATTTTATTGGAAATCTTAAAAAATCGCAATCGACTAAGCACTCGCGCTCGCACCTACAGCGGACTTTCAATGTGACTGGCAGGATTAAAAAACCATTAAAACTGTCCGGCAGTTGGGGTAACATTTTTTCATAGGCCCCCAAGTAACATATATAAAATTTAGCTTTTATACTATGACGAAAGTATAATTATAATTTATTCATGTTTAGGGGTGTCTGGCAGGGGGTAGCAACCGTCATAAG
This sequence comes from Boloria selene, assembly GCA_905231865.2. Classification (NCBI taxonomy): domain Eukaryota; kingdom Metazoa; phylum Arthropoda; class Insecta; order Lepidoptera; family Nymphalidae; genus Boloria; species Boloria selene. The sequence goes on from HG993147.1 coordinate 5,043,058, forward strand.
TGTCCGGCATTGGGTGACGAGATTTCTTAAGTTAACCCGAAGAAAATATAAAAAGATTGAGCTTTATACTTTAACGAAAGTAAGGTACTATTTTATACACCTTTAATACTTGTTACCTGCCAAAGTAACCACTACCCAAACTCTATAGTCGCTGGTCGTTCTTACCTGTATAGGGGACATCCACAGAAAAATTTTCAGCTTTTATGAAATGACGAAGGTCTGGCCATTGCTGGCTCTTGGGATATAATCATATTGTGATTTGTGGCAATCGCAAAAAACAAAAAATCAAATTTTTGAGATAGGTATAAAACGTGCTGTTTTCTATGAACATACATCATTAGAAATTTTATTTTTAAAAGTAAACTCTTTATTCACATTTAACTTTTAATAGTATAATGCTTAATAGCTATTTACTGGTAATTGTTCGCAACATTTCAGACTTCTTCTACTTATTTCAGAATAAAAAATACACTTACATATTAGCTTCTTTGTAAAATCTATGTACTTAGTTAAGACTTATTTCTTTTATTCTAACGCTCATATATTATAGTAAGTATAGGTATTCATTATAGTTCATTCTCGAGATGAGTACTTAAGTAGGCACTTACTGATGATTTAATGCGCAACATCGCCATGGAAAATTAGAGTAAAAGAAACAATGCCTAATATTTCAAAGAGCACTGTTAGTAAAAATAAAACAACGACGAAATCCAAAACAGTCCATAGTTACTAGCTACTATTTCATTGATGAAGAGAACAACATACAAATAAAATATTAGTTAGTTAAAGCCTGATATAAAAAAATTGGCACATGAAAAACTTTATCACATTCAAAATTCCCTAAATGTCTGGAGTTAGATCATATAAGTAATATAAGTATAAAATAAAGTACCTACATATTTTGTATCTTTATGGGAGTACAAATAGACCATAAAAATTCTTGGGACATTATAATATATTGACATGAGAGTTTTAGTACGATCTTTAAACGATAAGAGCAATTGCTTCCTTAAAAAGAAACATCTCACAATTATATGGGATCTCGCGCTCAATAGATACGATTTGACGTTAGGATAGATTTCTCAGAAATAAGATATTTCCAGAAGTAAAAAGTATCCTATTTGTTGACCCGGATAACCAGCTCCAGCTATCATTATATTTCCAGTTACATTTTCTTTCCAGTGGTTTTCTCGTGAAGTGGTCACAGACAGACAGACAGATTTACAAAAATCCAAAAAACTATAGATTTGAACTCTGTATCGGCAATAATGATTATTTCAAGAATATTTTCCAAAAAAAAATTAAGCCTAAGATATACCTAGCTAACAGAATTTTTAATGTATAAGAAAAGATGCATCTTCTTTTTTAAGAGTCTGGTTTATAGAAAAACATATTTTAAATATCGTCTCATTACATATTCAGTACTTAAAAAAGGAGAAAACAAACATAGTGCAAGTTTTCTTACACGCTTCACTCCTATTATATAAATTTTGTCGTAGTTGAACTAACAGCGCCATCTAGTTAGTTAAGTAGTAGACACATTCAAAATAGAATACAGAATTTCTTTACAAGTATTAAATTTGTTCTTGTCACAATCTTGTCTTTTTAATTTGAATGGAAAGTTCTTCACGCTACCGCCAATAGGAGAAAGGGCGGGCGTTAGTTCTGCGAGGTACCATACCGCGCGATTCAGAAAGAATTTGGTTTCCGGTCTTTAGAACGCATGCGAAGCCGCGGGAAATGCTAGTTTTCTATAACCAGTTAAGTTATTTTGGTAACTTGAGTTACGAGAGACTTGGGTTGAGTTGACTTATTGATAAACCATGATGACTATATAACCAAGTCTTATATACCCCGTGGGGAATGGAGATTTCTTATTTTTTATTATTTACACAACCTTCTGTAAAAATTGATGCATATAATGCCATCTATTGACATTTATTTGAACAATTACGGGGTCTCTGAGTTCTTAATGAGACCGTCATCGATAAATCGCATTTCTATTACAGAATACAGACGTGAGACGGCTTCAAGCTAGTTGTTTACTTGAATAGGTAATAGATGTCGTTGGTCCACAAACTTTTGAACTACGGTATTTTTAATTGTGTAAACTAAAATATGTTACAAAATTTACCCCAGATTAATTAAAAACAAAATAAATTGCATACAATGCAAGCGTCTTAATCAGTTTTTAACTGTGACACAAATTATATTAACTTGAGCTCATACGTTCCGTCTGTGGATACGCACTACAAGCTCATTTCTTAATAGCTGATAATATTATAGCAATAATTACAATCAATAAAATTATATAAATAAAGGTCGGATTATTTCCTTTTCCTTCTCTTGGGATATTAAAAAAAATATAATAGATTTTTTTTTTGTTTATTTAATAAAACTTTAATATAAAACAGTGCAATATTGATATATTGCACTGTTTTATCTTTTGCATCTGAGTACAAAAAAATATTTTTGTCAATAAAAAATATAATATATTTTTATTCTAGATTGAAATTTACAGCAAAGATAATAATAATAATAAAATAAAATAAATAAAAACCTGTATAAATATTAAAGATGATGTTACATATTGTATCAATTTGATGTCTAATTTTATTGAATTATAAGAAGCATCTGTACTAGTACCTACATTTAAAGATCTAGGACATTAAAAAATAAATAATAATAATTACTGAACCATTTACAATCTAAATAAATTAAAATGCTTTTTTGTTTTTTACTGATGTATATTTTAAATATTTTAAAAAATATTTTATATAAAACACATTTTATAAATAATTAAAATTTTAATATTATAAAATATTGCCACCACTTTATTGTTAATTATTATAATTCACAATTAATACTTTATAATACTACCCTAACTAAACCTTATCTTATCCTTTATGCCATTTACTTATCCTTTATGCCATTTACTTATAAACCAACTTGCCACTTTTTTCCCCTTTCATTTTCTATAGAAAATCAACCAGAGCAGCCTAGAAATCACCAAATAAAGTCAAAAGAATAACCGAAGTTAGATGTGATAAGAATGTAAACATCATACAAACTCATCTGTACAAATTTTTATAATAATCATCAGTCAGAAAGCTAAGTTTCTTTATTACAGATCTAATGTAATACAAATTAAAACCCAATTAAATCTCTTATTTCATTTGAATATAAAATAATATGATTATATAAAATTTTGTATATCATTTTATAAGAACCATAATATTTTTAGTTAGATCGTCTATAGATTTATTGTCTTTGCCATTTTCAATAACAAGATCCCATTCATTATAATCATCCAAATCACATTCTGAGGCAGTATCATCAACACCACTCTTGAACTGAAATCCTCTTTCTTTTCGTATCTCTTCATCAGCCACCAATCTGATAGTTTTTATTAAATCACCATATGTTTCTTTGAACCACTGTATGTCAGTCTTTCGTCTTATGTCACTAACAATCCATATTGGTTTGTCTGCAGCTGAAATTCAAATTATAATAGTTAAAGTACAAATATAAAAATATATGATTTCAATAAAACAAGCACATATACACAATCAGTACATTCAACTGCAAACAAAAGTGAAAAGTTTACGAACTGAGTAAAAACCATGCAATTATGATATCACGATAGATGCATTTAACTAAACAAAACAAAAATTGTAAGTTACCAAAGATTAAAACCTTCACTTGACAATGGTTTGAATACTATCATGTGGAATCTTGAGTCACTGTATTATTGGTTCTCAGTCACATTGCCTACGAATATGGTAAAAGTTCACTGTTATGTTGAATCTATTTGGTTAAGCCTATTCAAACTATTACCATTTTCACATGCAGCTCGACAAAAACATCCATAATCTTCTTCTCTCCTTTCTTCACTCCATCTTATCATATCTAAACGGTACTGTTCTTTGTATTCTGTATCACTTAACAATTCATTTAAATTTAAACTCTTCTCTTTTGCCCAATGGCTCTTTATGGGTTGGGATATTTTTATAATTTCACATTGATCACCTAATCTAAAATAGAAATAAATAAAAATATATTTTCTTAATACATGTTATTATTAATTTTTCAGAATTACTGTTACTATTGTCGGTTTTTAACTTCAATGAATAAATCTGTATACATTGTTATAATTCATAATCTACTTGTAACATAATATAAAAAAATAAAATCTTACATTAACTTTAGATGATCTGTCAGATAATCTTTACCACATTTTCGTTTACCACTAAATAATAAAATTATTTTTGGTGCCATTATCGTCTGAAATAAAGTATTGTTTAGATTAGAAACTTTAATATTGTAGTATTCAACATAGATTCTTTATTTACTTTCCGAAATAGTTATGAAAAAATGAGTGTTAGTTATATTAATTTTTCTAAGGTTTTAGTATTAACTTATTTTCAATTGTTTAATTATTTTGTTCTATTCTTATATTTTAATTTATATTTTTATTACCTTTTTATGTTGTGCTTGTGTTAGTTGTGACAGTTGTGAGTTGTGAGTTGCCAGTTGTGACAACTGACAACTGACAAATGTCATTTGGTCTTCTTCATATCCAAAGACATTTTGAAATCAATTTAGTAATAGAATCGGCATATCGTATATCATAATCGGAAAAAATATATATATATACAACATAAAAATAGTAAAATTATTTACTTCGATAGGTATACATATTATATTAAATGTTTTAACAAATTATGTAAATGAAAAAAGTTGTTGACACAAACTAATAAAGATGATAACACCGCCATCTATAAACCGTTTTGAAACTAAATGAAAACACAATAAAGACATCTATATACTTCGCGTATGCACTGACAGATGGCATTACTCATGCACTACTTTAATTTTGAATTCTAAATAAATAATATTTTCTAATAGATGGCATTAAAATATTATCTCAAAGAAGAATTGAAGTAGTTCCGTTGGTTTAAATTACGAATAGTAAGACCTTTTTAAATAACTTAAAACAACATTTTTTGGTTAACCTTGTTTATATATATTGCGTTAAGAATGAAAGTAATTTGTTTAAAAAATACAGTATTATAATATAGTAGAGTTATCTCGTTTTAAACTATTTTAACACCTTTAATAGATACACTTGACAGGTTTAAAAGTTACAACAATCTTATAAAAGGGATTTTGAAACATTCATTAACATATTATTAGGTATTAAGACATCCCATAAAATTAATTATCTAAAATGAAAAGTTAAAAACTGCTTATTAGAACGATAACCATAATAAAGTATGTAAATGAATAATACTATATTTGATTCGATATGGGATGTATCATATCGCCCACGCCGCATTATTATATTTACCATAACACATAACTATAAATAAAATCGTGCCGACACGAAAAAAATGGCGTTATTTGAATGCCGGACGATAATTTAAATGTAGCAACAACCGCTTTTAGCTTACAACCTTAATTGACTTAAAAATGCTTATCAATACTCGATGTTTTTTTTGAAACGTAAAAACAAAAAGTTTTCATACAAATTTCAACCATAACAAAAAGAAATTCAATCCAATTTACTAATTCTGTTTTTAAACGTAATTCCTTTAGCAATACGGACGAAGTTCGAAGCACGATGCACGCTCACGACTTTCTGAACGACTCCGGACATGACATTCCACGTTTCGTTGTAGATTAGAATGGGATGGATAGCGAGCCACCCGCCGAAAAAAACGAGACAAGCAACCACGGAGCAGTCCACGTGGACTGCTTAATATCAACACAGGAGCAACGACCAATAGAAAACGGTACCACTAATGTATTTCTCACCTCCGCACTCACACCCGGGTCGCCTGCTGTTTTTGAATTATTTATACGATTCTCAACTTTCTGTCGCTCGGCTAGAGCTTTTAGTTTCGCGATCGTGTCCGCGCGGTCGTTTTCGAAATGACTTATGGTATCCTGCCGATGTCATTTTCGTTCGTACGTCTTGTAAATAAGGCAGATTGTTGCTCGAGAAGTGCTATGCGGCTCTTGAATTTAAAACGATTCCCAAGAACACGGGCGCAAGTTAGTGAAGGTTGGAAGAGGCCGCGGTGCAAACTGCATCGTCTCGTCACAACGGCTTTCGCCCCCGGCCCCCGGCCCACCTCGCTGCGCCCGCTTTTATTGTAGTAAGTTCAGCGTATACCGTACGTGTGTGTATGACTGTTCCGAGTCAACTGTTGTGCTGAGACACGTTGCTTTCATAGCGTAGCGAGGTGCATGCTGCGGCCGCACACTCTGTTCTCTATATTTTTCAGACTGATTATTACTTTTTGTTAACACAATATCTACTTTATTAACATTATACTTAAATGTTTCTAATTAAGTATGTAATGAAATAGTATAACCTACCTTATACCTATCTACTATAGACAGATATAAATCTAAAAATATCATTATCATAAATCATAGCTAGCTGATGTTCCATTTTGTTAAAACCACACAAATACTTGTTTCGAAAACATAAAAATATTATGAATATAATAACCGTTGTAATAACATAATCTCATTTGTATTTTATTACATTTGTTCAGAATAGAGAAAACAGGGGCTAAACGCGTATTCATTTTACAAAAACAATTTAACTTCTTTAAGAGGAAAAAATAACAAACGAGCGATAATAAAGTGGGGTCCTTTGAACGTCTACTTGCTCGTGATTATAGGTATTTTTGATTCAATGAAAGGGATCGTTGGGGTAGCGACGGAAATATTAGGGCGCCCCTCACGTGACGATCTAAAGGGCCAGTCGTGACACAGCCACCTATTTGCTTATTAAACTTGTTAAAAGACAACGGGTTTTAATTCATAAGACACGGTGGTACTGACGTGTTTCTCTCGGCTACTTGACATAAATTCCTAGTGTAAAGTGTAAACAATTCTTATTAACAAATTAGCAATAATAATATTTTTTGTCCAATAACAACTATTTTCCTTATTATTGTAATTTATAATATAAGTAGAAATATTAAAATAGTACATGGCTAAAATATGACTTTATGTCATAACTACTAAGTACTCATCTAAACTATACAGGTAAGGTAGACCGTAGAAGGTACCTACCCTAATTGTGTAATGTTAACAATAAAATCAAACGTACTGATAGATAAATAAATAGATACCTATACTAATCTTATAATATAATTTTTTACACATAAAATAATGTTGAATTTCTAATTTAAACATAAATATAGGTACATTTGCATGTTTAAGCATATTAAACAAACGTGTGCGCAAGCAATCTTTATTATTTGGTTAAGCGATGCAAAAATACACCAAGGGCTGTTTTGTTTGAACACATGCGGCAAGCGGGGCCTGTGTAAATACACATAATATACGTTATCCCTATTCAGAAATATATATAGTTATAAATAAAATACAAATTTAAAGTAAATCGAGTTGATGAACGAAAGCTTACGGTAATTTGCCCATGTGGGTAATTTAATGTAGTCGTTTTTATCAAATTGCTTCAATTTTATGTACAAAAAGGACATTTTCTGGGTGTACTAACGTATTATAAACGGCTTATGTGCATTGTACTGACTAATTTAAACGTAGATATATGTTATAGATTATACCTAAATAATAGGCCTTTCTAATTTCCTTTACTGAGAGATCGTTAGCATAATATTACGGATCACTTAGTAAGCTAGATATAAGCTGTAACTCAATATGTCATTTTTAATATAATTTGAAACCAAGTGAAACGTTGTTAATCACATCCATCTGAATTTGATCCGGGTGGGGATAAATGAGAAAAATCAGAACTGGCGTCCCTAAGGTCGGGGGATATAGCAGGGGTGCAAAACCTACGCAAACTAATGAACTTAATTTCTTATTTGAATCCGAGATTTAGGGGGCTTAACGTAATATACGAAGTTATGAACCGGCAAAATAAAATTATTAAACTCGTGAATAGGTAGATAATAGTATTTCAATCTATCTAAAGTTTTTATGCAGCCTGATCTGACCTCTATTATTTATGTAATTATAATAATACTTTAATATAAGTAAAGCAAATAATGAGTATATTATAATAAAGATATAAAGTTATGATTAACAATATAAAGTACCTAGTAGGTACCTACCTAAATCATAAAATGTACTATCTAAGCTTTATCTATAGGTACCTAGTACCTACCTATCTTAATACTTTTATTTTTATTGTTTCAATATTTTTCAAATCATGCCTGCGAAACCATCGGTAATAAATTTATTACATGTACAATAATCCCGCGGTGGAAAAGTGTAGTAGGTACATCCGCGATAACATACAGGCACAGGGTTATCAATGCACTCTCATCCGTCATGTAGAGGAGCGCGTGTCGGACACACCACACAGCTCGCATTATTCAATGCAAACAAAAAGGGAATAAATGCTGGAATAAAATACTTTTAATTTCCCTGGGCGCCGCTAATCGGGCAGCGGCAATGGAGGGCGCCAAATCGCCCTTTTTATTTTACTGCATGAACGCAAATCCGGCGGGAAAACGGCGAGGACGGTCGGGGCGCGGGGGAGTGCGGTCACGCGCTTGGAATTAGCGCCCCCTCCCCCGCCGCCCGCCGCACTTGACCCGCGCGAGGTGTCACCGAGCACGTTACCTACCCGCAAAAAATAGGGGGTGAGCTTTGCCGCGCTTCGACGCCCTCACCGTTCGCTACTCAACCGCAGGGAGCACGGATTTTGTTTTTAATTTATTACGATTGTTTCGATAATCTTAACGCGCACCACTTAACCTACATAGTAAATACCTACAGGCTACGATCTTACGATTTAAATATCAAATTACGAATAAAAATAACTTATTACTAAATATTTAACCGTTAACCTTCGCATAATCTCCAAACGTGTTTCCGGTAGGTTTAATATTAGAGTATATATTTGTACTTATTTTATATATACAAAAGTACTATAGGTGCTATAAAGTCAATAATTGAGCGCTTGTAAAGTCCTAAACCGCAAATGGTGATAAAACAAGTTCTGAACTTTAATAATGACTCATAAGATATGGATTGAATAAAAAAACATTAATTAAACATATCTTTTCGCGAACCTACTCGAACGTATTAACATATTGTGCTTAAATATTATGACTATTAGCAAAGATTATAATACGAAGACGGAAGATCGACTCAACGTGTTACCCTGCGATGTTCACACGGAGGCTCCACGTGTAGAGCGTTAACAAAAATACAACAGCTCGGGAGTTTTATTGCTAAAGTAAATCATCTCAGTTCTGAACGCTGAACCGACATTACGTAGTTTTGCAGTAACTCAGACTTTGTTGAACTATTACTCACCTAGCATAAAGTGCACTGCATATGTCTCGAAAGCTTGAATTTGTTCTGCAAATAGTGTTTTCTTGTTTAAAACAGTGACGGATATTTGTTCAAGGAACACAAACATGAAAAATCAATCAATGTACATACTTTGTATTGCTTTATATTATTATTACACTTCAATTTATAGTTTCTGTTCATATATATTTACTTTTTGTAAATATTTTGAAATTCCTAGTAAGTACATAGTATTATCATATTGGCAACAGACAATTTGGCATTAAATTTATCTCGTATAATATTATGCACCAGCAGAAATTGCTTGTAAAGTTTACGACTTTTAACGAGCATGAGAGTCCTCCATGCGTCATTAGGCATATGTATCTTGAACGCTTTGTGAAGGAGTTACTTTATAAATTGAACAAACAGCTCAATTGTTGGCCCGACGACCCGTCTCTCGCTCGTCGCTCGTCAACAACGAAGACAATAAGGCACAGGCGACAATTGCGCACAATTGACACAGTTGCAGGTTCATAGTGCATACAGCATATTCGTCTCTTGTCTCTAGATACACAGCGGTGTGTAGAGCTAAATTCACTATGATGGTAATTTATAAGGTATTACGAACATAGTCAGGTATTAACCGATAAATTGTAGACTACTTCACTACCTACTATCAATTTAAATTTAATAGTCACATCTACATAGGTATTTACTAAATATTTTCTATATAGTATATATATTTCTTATAGATTCCTTGATCGCCAAGATTTTTAATAAGAGTAAGGTAACACCTGCTAGGATACTAAATGTAAGCGTAAACTTTATTGCGGTTCCAGCTTTGACGATTTATCACTATAGATTGAAAAGAACTTTGGCAATAATGCTATAACATTAATAACAGTAGGTTAAATTATACAAACCTATAACTTACATGTTTATTAGGTATGCACATTGTACGTATTATTAGAATAAAAAGTAAAAATAAAAGATTTTTCTGTTATGGATGTATTTTAATTATATATCAGCTTCACCAATAAAATAACTATACTCATATATCAAATAACTAATTCGATGCATGGCATGTTTGCGGTCAACTATGGGAAAGCGCTCCATGTGCTCTCCCAAGTATTATCAAAACCCATCACTATAGTCTGCTGGACACCCCGTCTTTCCAGACATTTACGTGCTACATTGTACATTAAAAAACTCAATAACTTAGGCAAGTCTAGTAGTAATTCCCGTCGAATTGCCCAGCGGTAGCTCATTAAAAATGCGTTATAGAAATGAAATTAATAGTTTAGTATCAACACATGTTACTTAAGTCTTTAACTGTAGAATATATTTTGGAATATTTCAAATATCCTTTAGAGGAGAATATATTTCAAGTAAATATGTAAGTTTGTCGGATTATATATGTTATTACTTCTCTGTTGGTACATGCCGTTTAGGCATATAGGTAGAGTCCTAGCAACTAGCTTGTTACTAAAGTAACGTGTAATTACGTAAACTCTGTTACTAGATAGATGATAGTATACGACAACCTAAGGTCGTACCTCGTATCTTTGTAATAAGTAGAGGGTAGAGGTGTCATGTTGTATATTATATTAAGTATATATCTATATGTAGACAATAGAAAGTATTAAGATTAATTTAAACGAGATAAAATATTTATTTTGTTATACATATACCTATCTAGTACTAGCGACTCGCCCTCGCTTCACTCGGGCTCTTCCCTAGATTTAACACAGGCAAAGCCGCGGGATCCGCTAGTTATGCATATAAACCTTCCTCTTGAATCACTCAAAATCCGTTGCGTAGTTTTAAAGATTTAAGCATACATAGGGATATAAGGACAGAGAAAGCGACTTTGTTTTATACTATGTAGTGATTAACGACGATTTTATATAATGCTTATGACTTATCTATAAAGTAATAAGGTAATAAACATGTTAAAAACATAAGCATGACAAATTTATTTTTAGCATGTTTTTAAAATGGAACTAAAACGGATATCTTAATTAACACATAACATCCTCAATTATTAATTATTATCGAACATTATTTTGCCGCTTATTAAAATGTTTTAACGAGTTCGACACTCGAGTTTTAAAGTGCGAATGTAATTGAAAAACACGTTTCACGATATGATGCTGTTATCTACGACATTACTTATAATATGTTATAATGACACGCACCTATTAACCGTACTCGCAATATAGAGCGCACTTGCGTCGTCGGGCGCACTCGTAAATTGATAAAGCGGAAAGTGACTAGCACATTGGAGATGTGAACGCAGATATACATAAGTCAGCAGAACTGCCAAGCGAAGTGGAACTTGCCAGTTGACACTGCTCTCGCCCCCCGAGAGATGTCGCTGGGTTTCGCGCGTTGTTCAGCCGCCAGTAAAAATACGTGCGGGTATTTCCTGTCACAAGACGTGCGGGGTCGGGGGCGGGGTGCGATAAATAACTTAGTTTGTGGCGTGCGGAGGCGGACGCGCGGGGAGCGTTATTTGTAGGGATCGCGTGTGAATTATTCGTGGGTTCACGCGCGCTGTTTGTCCGCCGTCTTGTAGCCACTCTACACACTGCGCGCCGACCCTCGTTAATGAAATTTCATATCGCTCGCTCGCCACGTCTCGCTCCATTGTCGCCGCTCACTAGTCTAACTTGCTGCGTTACCCTACTCCCTGCCTATTGAATACACCGAATTGTTACACTTGACTGTAGAACTGTGGAGAAACATTATTATGTTTGTTCGACTTGAATAGAAATTAGACTTCAATACATAACTGTGAGCGATAAGGTTATACAACATTATTTAACACAACGCACATACCTACCTACTTTATGATTTCACATTAAAGAACATCAATTTGGCTCTAAGCTTAATGGGCCTAAAGCCTATAAATATTAAATGCTTCACTATCTAATCTAGGAACGCATCATAACATTTACGAATTTATCGATATACGTAGAGTAGGTAGGTCGTAAACATGACGGAGCTCAGACTGTATAGGCACAATTATTATTACTATTAGACAAGATAGTATTATTATCGATATCGTATAAATTATGAAGTACCATAATGAATGGGTAAACATTTAAACAAGCGACAAGAAACAGAAACAATAAACTAGTGTGACGTTGCGAGACAATGACGCGCTACAATTGCTCACAATTGACACAGTTGTACCCACCCACTGTTTACCGTACCATCGTATGGACAACTTTAGCGAATCTTTTAAATAGACATTATTATACTATACGTACATGTAAGTGTTTGAGTAAATTAATAAAAGAAACTATCTGTAACCAAAAGCTTTTCCAAATGCAATTGAAAATTGGATTTTGATATAGACTATTCAGTAGATAATTTAAATTCAATCATAAATTCTGTCTGAATTACTTTTAGGGAAGGCAGCTCTCACATTTGTCCGCTTGTCCCACTTGAAGACTCACTCGCATACATGCATTATTCGCATGCGTTCGACCGCATATGCTCCGTGTGCCGAGAGCCCTTTGCCATTCGCATGCACTCGTCCGCTTAATATGCGGGCTCGTATTGCGCCTTCTACGTCCACGCCGCGACTCTATAATTCGTACACAATGTTCTATATATACTTCGATTGTGAATAATAGAAATTCTCATTATTATTTAAATAAAATTGATTGATAGATTATATTTTTTATGGTTCCGTACATTCGTTTGCTTAATTAAATAATTATTAATAATGATTTATACTACCTAATACTCATTGCCTTTATCACAAATGTATCTTTAGTAGCCAAACAAAAAAATTACACGTTAATCTGTTTAATAGATCAAGCATGAATAAAAATGTCGGACTGGAAAGGTGGCTTATTATTAAAGTATTTAATTACACGTAACTATGTAGATCCTTAGAATATTATAACGAAGAAACTAACCTATATCATTAGTTAAACATTCTTATAAAAAAAAGAAACCTTAATGTTAAATTGCTCTCGTTTATCTGAGTATTATTTAATCAGATATGGCATTCCTGCGTCTGTGTCAAGGCCGATGTATATCGACAAAAAAATAATTACTAAAATAAAGATAATATAAAGAAGTGTTACCTACCTACATTTTATATAGTACCTATTTATATTGATAAAGAATAATAATTAACAAAGTAAGTAGGTAGGTGGTAGTAAGTAACATATTTAGTTAGCTCGTTTCCCGTTAAAGAAGTTACCTTAATAAAAATTTTTGCCTGCCTATACTTATTAATAGCCAATAAAAAATATTTTTTGAGAAGAATAAGATAATTTTTAAAACTTAAAATCTTCACAGCTACGTACGGACAGTAGGTACATCGGTTTGTGCATATACTATGAGCTAGTGTTGTGTTAGTGTCGATAGTGATTGCGGTGGCCGCTACTTCCAATCATTGCAATTCAATTTGCGCGGATGTAGCGGTGCCGCGACCGAAGCGGTTGAGGCGACGCGCTGTGGCGAGGTGCTTTGTTTACACTACGCCGAACCTTGTCTCACCGCTTCACCGCGGTTCGATTAAGGACAAATCAATAAGGCAGTCGATAGCGAGCGAGTTAATAGAGTGAGCGAGCCGAGTGGAGCGCCCTCATTACCCCCGCAATTAGCGCACGCCGCGCTCCCGTCGCCGACGCACCCCGCGCGAAAAACGAATAAAAAGAGCTGCCCTCAAAATGGCCGCCGCCCTCCCCCGGTCGCCCGCCGACCCCCGCGCCGCTTCGTGATTGCATCCCCGCAGCTCTTATAAATATGGCCGTATTCCTCCCGCCTTTACTGATTGCCCCTATACCCCCCGGCCTCCCCCCGCGACCGCGCCGCCGGCGTCTGAATAGATAAACGAGTCCACGTGGACTACCGCGCTTATAAAAATCGCCTCTGCCAATCGGTAGCGTTCCGTATGGCATCCGGACCAATAGCGGGACAGAAACGCGTGTAACTCCGCCCTTAATAAGCGATCCGAGCGTTACGACCAATGAGAGATGCGAATTCAGCGGATTCCGCTCGACGACGACGGAGCAGTCCACGTGGATCGACTCACACACGTATGCGAGTATAATGCCTCGAGTGGAAATAGCTATGACGGCGAAATGTGCGACAGCGAAAAAATAAAATGCGGTCGGTCGGTGCGGCGGCGGATCGAGCGAGCGAGTGGGTGTAAACAGGGGATATTTTGGTGCGGCTCGTTCATTATTATTGAATGCGCGGCGCTAATGGCACGTCGCAGGTCGCGGGTCGCGGCTCACGACTCGCGCCGCGCTCGCACTTCCTGCTCCTCCGACAACGAGCACCGTTTGTTTGACGGCATGCATTTACTACATTATTATATGGATATCTGTTATTAAACGTGTTATCTCGAATAGGTTCTTTAGAAAATTGAGATCATTACACCGCTCGTAAAATACGTCGTGTTTTAATAACATAAATGGTACAAGACACTTATCGTATCTAGAGGAAGAAAAATACTGACATGAAAACCTGTCTAAAAGGAAATAAAAGCGAGCGGTGGCGGTGGAACGCAAGCCAGATAGCTATCGACGTAGGCGTATTGTGTCGACCGCCATCCGATAAAGTATGCTTGTCCGGTAGCCGCAATCGCTATTCAACACACAAGCGTCTTGTCTAAAAAATTAATGATACCTACCGCTACTCAGCGACCTATACGTTCACTTTGCCTGCTCTTTACCTTGCCTCTGAGTTGTGCTGAAAATTGCACATATCTACATAGGTACTTGTATGTAAACTTTCTTACCACATTCTCCAAGTAATTCTTAAGAGTCTATCTAATTTATGTGTCATTGTCGTATCTACTGCCATAGACAGGTAGTTAAATTAAACATGAATTTTGCTAATAAATATTGACTTTCCGGTCCCGTTATAAATTATGACTCATTAAATCCATTTAACGTTTACTATTAGTAGGTAGGACTTGCAAATTTGTGAGTGGGGTAACGAGTGTCACAATAAGACAAATCATTAAACAATCTCTTAAAACGCTTATCTGTGTAAGTACCTAAAGCTGAGTGATTTAATGAAAATGGACAATCGTCTAGTTAAGCTTCGCCAAGAGAAGAGATTCAAGTGAAATAGTTGGGCAGCTCTTAAACTATGATGACGCACGCCGCCCGAACAATGCCGCGGTCATTAAAATAGCATTCCTTCACGAACAATATTATACCCACTGTACCTACAGAGTACAGTGTGCAGAACACTCGACGATAGTGTACACTTGGGAGTTGGGACTAATATGCTTACACTAGCTGCCACCTGCCACATCCTTCAGTAGGTAATCTTTGATGTGACGACTTAACAAAAATCTTTCATTTTGATATAACTTATAGCCTTATATTTTAAACACACAGTAATTATTTAAACAATTAATAAAAAAGATTTTATTGCCTAATTTACCACTCTTCCACTTATTCTTTGCAATCAAGTCATTCGTAAGTAGGTATATCACGGATGTCCAACATTTATCGTTGTAGCATTATAAATTGTTAATATATTATTAACACGTACCGCTACCTACTTACATATTTCTCCCCTTCATGCCAACACAATTTTAATGTTGCGTGTTGGCACCTTGATAATGCTCACTCAAGTCGCTATTACATACCCAGATGTACAGGTGTTAGGTAGGTTAGTATATACCTATATTATGTATATTTTACTACAATTTAATCATTCTATATATCATAATTTATACAAAGATTAAATATAAAATTTTAATATTTTTTATAATAATTTACTTGTGTTACTGGTAACTTTAAGCTTGTTATTTTCGTTCTTTTAACATTGTTTTTTACGTTAAGTTTTTGTCAATGTATTTTTAACTTGCTTCGCCATTAAGATAGTCAAGTAAAACATTTATAAGCAAATATCTAACCAAGTTATTTTGTAACTTCCAGTTTTTATAAAGACTCCATAACTCAATATTGGAATAAAAATATAAACAAAAAGGCTTAAGGAACACAGACGTCAACGGGCACTGGCCAACTAAATTCCATACTAATGAAGATGAAAATTGGACGATAACAAGATCATAAGTTCAACATTACATCGCATGTACTAGGTACATAGAGTTTATTAGATCAATTTGTTATTTGCGTATTATTATAAGATATTTATAATAAATTAAATATAGGTAAATAATTAATTATTATTGGGGATATGAAGAAA
Organism: Boloria selene; assembly: GCA_905231865.2. Taxonomy (NCBI): domain Eukaryota; kingdom Metazoa; phylum Arthropoda; class Insecta; order Lepidoptera; family Nymphalidae; genus Boloria; species Boloria selene. Next base: position 5,059,564 of record HG993147.1, read on the forward strand.
ACGTACGAAAGCTGATTTTGAAAAAAGCCCACGTTTAATTGGAAGGTTAGGATTTAGGAACCAGTGTGAAGCTACTAACGAGTACGTACATATTAGTATTTTATCAAAGAGAAGATACATAATAATATGTAAGTATTATGTGAGTATTAGGTACCTACTTACCTCAGGTAAAAAATTACGATAATTTTCTGCCTAAGAAGCTTCCTTTTAAATTAGGTAGTTAGGTATCTATCTAGCGTTTAGGTACCTACTATTGTTAACAAAATTTCTACCAATGTTTTATTTCGCTCATTAACTATGTATTCTTATATTATTTTTATTCTTATCTACTAAATAAGTTACTTTACATGAGTTGGTATAAATAATATCAATAGCCTATTAAAATATAAAAATGAATACTAGGTAATAAATGCTCATAACAACACACAATGTGTAATGTGTTGCAATAATATTTAGTATTAAATATACATAATATGTAATATGTACCTAGTAGGTATTAAAAGTAAGATAAATCAAGTTAACTAAGCGACACAGTATCTTTAATAGAACGCTAATTAAAACACTGTCCGCTTCGATCAAGATTTGATTTAGAAACTCACTAATCAAGCAATTGTAATTACGAAAGCAGGTGACTGTACGAGTAATACATCAAGAACTTTACCTTTTCCTATAATTACTGAGTGAAACACACTTAATACTTATCTTAAAGCACCTACTTAGATTAGTATATTGGTAATAACATACTACAAGGTTTCATCTAATTACTAATAATAAATATATGTTTTCGCCTGCAAAACCATCCAAAAATAAATAAATCTATATCATATAATTTAGACAGCTATTAAGCGTTAATTCGTAAACAAAAAATGTAAGAAGAATGGAATGGAATCTGTGCCTTCTGGGAATCGCGGGACGGTTACAAAGGCTCGCGCTGGCACAATGGCCGAGTTATACAACTAATTGTTCGCGCCAGTTAATAATGCAGCTCGTTTTGCTTGCGTGTGTGAATCCGCGCCAATGAAGATTTGTCATGAGTGATTAAATGTCTTTAGATATTTAAACCTTAATATTGAGAGGGTAGCTATAATTAATATTCGTTACTCAAGCAAATAATTACGATCAATATTCATTATCTAAAATTATTTTTTTATAATTTTGCTGTTCGAAAGTCCGAATAAAATATATCTTATTTAAAATTTTCCCTACCCTTGACTAATTTCATTTATTAAAGTTGTAAATAAATGGATACATAATATTAATATTACATAGCTACTTAGGGAGCACTTACCTACTGATTGAACCGTAAATAATAATTTTGTATTCTAATAAGCAAGGAAGTCAACCACATTCTAACCACAAACATTGAGTAAACATGCTAATTAACGATAAATTCGTAAGAGGAAAACTTAGTTATTTAGTATAACAATCCTTGCAACCCTATCGGAGCACTAGCGCGTGGTGCGCTATATCCCGACTCGCCCACGTTTGTTGTGCAGACTTGCCAATTAATCGCCTATTTACATTACAGTAATGAACTGACTGATCTTTGATCGCCTCTAAGGAATGCTACCGACATTTATAGCTTTAAATACCTACTATATTATCATTATAAGTTGATTTTAATATCATTTTACGTAGGTCTCAGCTTTTATCAATATATATTTTATAGGATGCGTGACTTAACTGTTTATTTTCCTTTTTTATTGAAACAAATCTTAAAAGTTTTCGAAATAGCTTGTCGTTGAACATTAACGATAAAGTAGAGTTAAGGGTGCAACATAGTGACGTCTCCACGACGCGGTTGCTATTAATTTGTTATCACGACGATCGCACTCCGTATCGTGCCGAGGGACCGATTCCGGGGGAAAACACTATAAACTTTATTTTAGAAGACCACATTGTGACGTTAGGTACCTACGCTTTATGCCCGATCAAATGGTTGTTTTTATATCAAGTCGTAATCGAGAAGCTTAGTGTAACGAAATAAAAATAAAATAAAATATAAAAGTTAAAGGTGGACAAACAGACGATAACGGCCATATAATACATAGCGTCCATTGTCAAGGAGTTGTATCCCACACTTCTGTGGGCGCGACATATCTCTGCTACACAAAAAAGGCCGAAGTATTAAAAAACTGTAGGTATGGGTAGGTATATAAAAATAAATGAGACAAGAATGAGGGAGTGAAGGTTTTTGTCGCGCCTCGTTACTTCCCGTACCAACTTGTAAACGCTACGTAAATTACGGGACGTACGAATACTTTACGAGTATTATACTCGTTGAAAAACTACCAAGTATGAATTTAAGTTAACAAGAAGCATTTAGAAGTGCTACAATATTTTAAATTAAACTGTATGTAGGTACCCAGCTGTAGTGACTAATCATATAGCACGTAAGATAGATCATAGGTGTCTGAAGAACAAACTTATTTGTGTTTTTTAATTGTGTTTTCCTGTATTAAGTTAATACTTAATTAATTGTTTTATTGACATAGTGTGATGATGTAATAATAAGCCTATTAACTTGTGTTAATAATGTAATGTGGTATAAAAACATTGTGAGTAAGGGTATACCTACCTACCGTATTAGTGACGGAAAGACAAAACAAAAGATAATATTACGTATGTTTTAATTTGGCAATTTGACTTTTGAGACCATGCTTATTGTGTATTCAGCATTTGAAATGTCGGGAAATAAGTTATCTAAGACCGCAAAAAACTCTTTTATTACCCACCTAGTAGTTACTCGTATGTATATGTTGTTTTCTTAATATTTACCTTATTTTCCTATCTCACATAAATTGCCCTATTATTTAAGCTTGCTGAGAACAATAAAGCCAAGTAGGTGTACATCTGTCCTCGTTTCACAGGTACCTATCTACTGTAAACTTTCGCCAAAGTAGATATCTGTCAAACTTGGTCCTACTCTTAGCGCTTCGGAGTGCCGACTCATCTATTCGGATGTAAGTTTACCGCGTGACTTGAAACAAAAGAAGCTGCTATCACCCTAAAACCGATTTGTGTATTTGTCAATTTATTTTTATATTCCGTCTCTACCCAACTCTATTTAACAATATTTACACAAATCAGACGTGTAATGGAAGTTGTGAAACAGTTATAATATTACATCGAGATCCCAAGACCCCTCGAAGCCTCTAGAAATCCCCAAATAATACGTATCTATTAGAGCGTATATCTCCGATTCGCCTAAGTATTCCTCAAACATAAAGATAGTCGACGAAAAATTCGAGTGGAGAAAATATGTATGGCAGCGGCATGCGAAGGGTGGCCAAGGAGAAGGGGGACCGGGGGCCGGGTCCCCCCCGCTTGTCAGTTCACTTGCAGCTCTCGTGCGAGACGGTTGTGTGTTATTTATCTATTGCTTTTACGAGTCGCGTGTGACTAGCGCGTATTGGCGCGCGTAACTAGTGTTGATCTTGTGGCTTCAGTGGAGTGTGTGCTGTGTCCTTTTATTTTGTGTGCTCCAGACGATGACCGCGTGTGTTTGACGTGGGGATGTATCCAAGCGCGGGCGCGATGAACGCCGCCGCCGCCGCTGCTGCCGTGGCGGCCGCCAGGCATCCGGTGAGCCGCATTTACTTACATAAATCATTCTCGAGATAATCAACGTGCCCGTTACTATCATGTTGCATTGTTATAATAAATCGCTTACTGTGTGAATGCTTAGGGGAAAGTCTGTCACTTTTAGATGAAGAAATCATGTTTCACGGTTTTCATTATTTCGATGCTAATGTAGTCTTTCCTTTAGAAAGTTTCAACGTCGTTAAATAGTTAAGAAAGTATTTGTAAAAACATTGTTTCTATTATGCTTACAAAATAGAAGATAGATTCAAGGAAAATCAAAAGCACAAATGTTGCCCCCCCGCTGAGTTCGTTGTAGAAACAATGTCGGACACACTCAATTACCTGTGAAATTGCTTGTAAACTTTAATACTTTAATATCGCTCTTGTGTTCTTTCGATAAATAATGTTAAGTAATTATAGTTGCTATAAACCATAAACAGTGTAACATACAAGTTATGTCATGCACGTGTTGTTTTAATATATTTATACCAGTATTCGAAAAAGATGTAAACATGACAGTCAATTTATAAAGTTTATTTTTAAAAAGTAAAAAAATGTTTCTAAAATAACCGACAACTCGCAATACATCTGTCGTCCTTCCCGACGGAGATAATCTAAAAGCATTGTATTTAATGACTAAAAAAACTGTTATGTACAATGTAGGTTTTATATTATTTTGTTTTTTATCATATTATGTTTCGACAACTGTTCAGATGGTACATTTATCATATTATAAAACCCAGAAATTAGTAGACTAAGGAAGCAAGACTATTTTGATTACTAGTGTAATAAAAATAATTAGAAACCATAAAATATATGAAAATCCTAAAATATAAATAAAATTACATGTCATAACATAGCTTGTGTAGTTTATAATTTTATATATTTATAAAGATCGTTTCGTAGTCATAAAACGAAATGCGAATGTAGTTAAATCCTAGAGAATTTTACAGCTATTCCCTTGAATTTGTAGAGTGTTAACCGTATTACGTATGACAGAAGGCTTTTACTCTTTTACGACTCCGCTTTATGACTGGCACAGTGCGAGGGGGTTGAGGTGTGTGGGGGCGGAGAGGGGTGTTAATGTAAATGCCTATTTGTGTGTTTGCCCGAAATCCGTGTCGCGTCCTAGGTACTCTCGCTCGGTCAATATTTGACTGACAGAATTACCGCTACGAACAAATGATGGCGTCTCGCGTTTTCACGTCTTCACAAATAACCGCTCTTATTTACACTATTTTGTGAACGTATATTAATACGTGAACCACTCAGTAAAAACAAACCTTTTATAACAGGTACCTACTTAATTAGTTACGTATTTGCTCAATTCTTGTTAGACAGTACCTAACTTGTGAATTTATAATAGCTTGAAATATTTTTTTTACATATTATAAACCTGATCCCAATTCTATAAAAACAATGTATAATTAGATTACTCTATTTTTTAAATATCCATTTTTATATCTCCAAATAAAGTGGACACATATTCACCTAATATCTACGGAAATATATCCTAGGATTACGTATCAGGGCTAATGATAAAGTACCTTGAGTCAATGCTCTAAAATAATTCCCCACTTTAATATGATAACGTTATCACTTCGCACAAACATCGCATTTGGAGTATGCTAACAGAGATCGTCATGTCATGTTTATTAACATGCCATCAATTAAATTGCTCTACTCTAAGTAGGTACCTTTATTTAATGTATACAATTTACAAATAATAAGATTTGCTTTGAATTTAAATTAATAAAATGCTTTTCAAGCATTTATATTATTGACGATCATATTAAAACAAATTTATTAATCTACGTAAATAATTGCTTTTAGATCATTATTTACATAAGTGGGTAGGTACTTATCACGAGTATTATTAACACAATTGTTACAAGTATAAGTTGAATACGTACAAGTTTAATAAACATTTTATGTCGTTCGTGGAACGCCAAATCGGAACGACAGATTTGCATTCTCTTTTGTGAAGAAAAATTTAGTAACCGAACTCGTACGAATGCCGTTCTCCGAAAGCAAAATCAGCTTTCCAAACCTTATTCTAGCTACCATATTAGTTTTACTGACAATTTTAGCCTTTGCAATGAAATTCAAAAAATACACGGTCGTATAGACTTGTAACAACATGAATAAGGTTTAAATTCCAACGAATTCAGCGTGAGGCAATAACATTTCAAAAGCAATCTCTGCGTTTAAATATTTGTTTACGCGTGTTTGCTCTATAAGTGCGAATGGTGCTTAGTTGTTTACAGTGCTGCTGAACCTGTATACTTTTCGGAGTTGGCATCTAATATTACTAATAAACACTTGACATCGATCTATTTTCCTGTTTCACGGAATCCGGAGATGATAATGAGTTCGTGACAGAAATAACAAATACGCGCGAGGCGCTGTATAGGTACATCGCGTGACTTTTTCAATCAATGGGAAATTATGCAAATTCTTAACTCAGTTCAGAATAAATAATAATTGGAGAATAATTCTTTATTACCTACATTTTTGCTTTGTAAATTGAATTGTATAAAACGCAAATTTGAAACCAATGTGCTTGATTTGTGTATAAATTTGACTATCGCAAGGATATTTTGAGATGCCTTCAAGAATTTTATATACTTTTTCAATACGAGAAGCTAATTTCTTATGACGAGAAATGTTCCAAAACAATGGTTTCGCGTCTATTCATTATGTTCCAAACGATTTAGAAAAAAAAGTAAAATGCATTTCAACAAATTTTTACGGATAAAATTTCGCTTGAATTCATTCAGTTCATTCGAAATTCCAACAAAAGAAGTCCTCTCACCGAGTGAACAGGTAGACGTGGGCAGACAGACGTATTCAATAATTTGAAATAAGAACACGTATTTCTTTTTATATCCGTTTAAACGCATTCTGTTTAGTTTTGTTTTTATGAGCGTGGATGTTGGATGCGGGCCTTTCATCCGGGCGGCCGGCCCTCCGCACAATACTGCCACTCAAAAACTGTTCATTGTATTTTAATTTGACCTTTTCGGCGATAATTTATGGGAATCTTTTTCTTGAGGGGAACGTTTACTCAGTCTATTATTGTCAAGATTTTTTTGTGATCGATTTAAAGTTGGGGCGATCAAATTTAGGGACGATTAAATATTGTAAGTGATCGAGGGATATATTTTTATTATTGCTATAAAATAAAACTTTTACGTGTAATTCTGTGTCACTGCAATTCACTTTACTGTAAATAAGGCTCAAAATAGTACCTACCTAATAATAAATGCAATAGAAATGCTATTTATTGCTGTTAAAATAATTTATCAAATGTTAATTACTTTAACCCATCGTATACCATACCCCGTCTATAGACGTGGGCCGAGGTGCAAATCAGGTAGGTGGAGGTACATGAATTGTTAAATCGCCAATTAGTTTGGTATTGTATTTCATAAATTGATATATCGGGCGATATAATTGCGGTTAACCGGTAACTTTATTTAACCCATCTATAATAATTTAATCTGTATGCCTATTTATTATAAATATAAATATAAAAGTTATAAAAGCGTAGGCCTACGCTAGTACTAGATTTAGTAATACATATAAAATGTAAAATTATTAAAATAGGCGTATCCTAATAAGTTAATTATTGATTTAATTAAATATTTTAGAATTTTAGTTATTAGATAACTCCGTTTGGATTAATTATTTTTATAGTTATTTATTGATAAAACAATGGTAATTATTTGTATTTACATTTTAATCACAACTAAGTAATGTGTATGATGTGGAAGTTATCTGAAAATCAACATGATAAATGAATGATGATTTAACATCATAGGAGACTTACTAGTTAGTATATTACTAGGTATATTTTGTCTTATGAATCATTCAGTATCATCAGTCTAATTTATAATCAGCCAAATTTCGGAATAAAAAATAGTTAATGTAAATAATATGTATATCCAAGTAGATGGATAAAAAATGTCCAATGTTATATTAACAAGTTATAATAAAACATTATACTATGTTTAATTAGTAAATAAAGTAGTTAGAAATGTAAAATAACGATAAAGTTAATAAGACTATAATACCAAACTACGGGGAGTCGCAATGTATCATATCGTTGGGTCGTACCGCGGCTCTAAAACAGCTACCGAGACAGGCATTTTATTTTTATTGTAATGCTTCAAATCGATAATACAAAATGTATTACCATATTTTATTTTTAGAGAGATATAATTTAACAAATATCCTAGTAGATAGGTATGTGATGTTTGGATATATTATAGCTGTTGTGCAAACTAATAAAAATTGTTGCATAACTTTTTAACACAAATATCAAGTCATAATAAAGTACGCATATGGTAAAGTTGCGGTTGCGGTAGGCATAACATTATTAAGTGTGATCACCCAGTACTCTAGGAGAAGGTGGAATCGCGGGTATTGCGCGACCGCAGCCATCTCCGCGGTCACATTCACTAAATTCCCGGCCACATTTTTCCCGAGCTCGATTGTCCGCAGCTCCATTTACAACGTCTACACGCCGCGCCAGTTCCTTTTACGCTTTTATTTACGCTCCTTTTATTATTTTTAAAGTCCGTTTGTTCCTCGCGCGCCGGCGAGCGACGGTTATTTATTTTTTGCCGCCTGGCCTCCCGGCGACCGTGTGTTGTTGTGTCCCTCGCTTTATTTTTATTTTCCTGCTTCTTATTATGGAGTTAGTTTTTTATTTTTTACTTTATTATTAGGTGCTTGCGTGTTCATATTTTATTTTTGTGTTAAGAGGCGAGCGGTGGACGTTGTTTTTTTCTCAATCGAGCCTCACACTGAATTATAGTCATTAAAGGATAATTTGTATTATGGTAATTTAGGATGCGTGTAATTTTTGTTTCGTGATAGAAATGTTTTCGTGCCATATAATATTAAGAGTAATATTAATGTACCTGCTGTTATCATGACTTTAGTTTGGCACACGTTAACATTATTGATAATAAATACTTTTTAATGATATTATGTTAAGTTAAAAAAAAACTAAATCAAGTATTCATTTCTTCTAGGGTCCACCGCAACCCGGGCAACCGATCAAATTCACGGTGGGCGAATCGTGTGACCGGATCAAAGAGGAATTTAACTTTCTTCAGGCTCAATATCACAAGTGAGTACACCTTATTATCATTTTTTATAAAAAAAAATTGTAGTGCTGTTCTACTTATGAATTATGATGATGTAAGTATAATATTATGTAATTTTAACTAAATGATCTGTGCTCTAGAAGTTATTTAATAAGTAAGTTTATCATAAGGTATTATTACTCCTTTGGTTTATTGCTAAACAAAGTCTCACTGTAACTGTCAAAACAAACAAAAGGTGTTACAAAAGCAGAACAAAATCGGAGTACATTAGGCATACAACTTGAAAAAGATATAAAAGTAAATCAGCTAAAAAGGGCTCATCCGGGATTTCTCCTGTCGTTGAGTATCAGTGAATCATCCCTTATCAGCCCTTTGTGAACTAAGTAGTCCCTTTTACAAGCAGACCCTTTGTGACCCTTTAATGTTAACTTAAAAAAATCTGTCTGATATACAAGTAGAAATACGAATTTACACTTCTTTTTATACACAAAATAAAACGATAATTATATTAGGAGCAAACGAATTAATGAGGCATAAAAAGTTATTACTAGATACTATTACAAATTGTGATGTTTTATAATTTTAAATGAGTGTAGCATGTTCTTAACTTCAGAGGCATTACTTAAGTGGAGCAGTCGAGCATTGATAAAGTTTGTTACAAGTTTGACCTATTACTGGCGATAACGGCAATAAAACAAGCTATTTGTTATAAAACCGCTTATCGCCTTGTAGTATTTATACGGAGTGCTCTTTAAATATTATGTAGCATAAGGGTATATTATTTTGTTTTAATAACAGCCATTCTTATATTTTTAAAACTATTATTTTAACTAAATTTTCAATTAGACATACATACGTTCATTTCAGTTATTTCAAATATTTATCTTCGAATATAAAAATATTTTAGAAACTACTTATTTATGAAATTAAAATTTAAATTTGTATTGTTTCAGTTTAAAATTAGAGTGTGAGAAACTGGCTAGTGAAAAAATTGAAATACAAAGGCATTATGTTATGGTAAGTAAGAACTTTATGCATTTTATAAATGCGTGACCAAGTTAAACAAAGATGTTTTGTTATTGATGAAGGTTTTTAATGAGCTGTTAGATTATAATCGTGTAATGTTCGGGTGTGTGCACAATCAATAAAGTATATCTTTTGTTGAAAGTGCGACACCCGCATCGCTCGCGCGTGTTCCGAAGCCGATGGTATATGCACAGACAGTCAATAAATGTCCCCCTGCTACGTAGACATAATTACCGACGTAAATAATATATATCGCGTACAAATCATAAGACCGTCTGTTCTGATAAATTACGCGTGTAAGTCTATCATTAGACAAATTGTTGACACGTTAACAACTATATGGAATTTCTCATATACTATATGTAATATGTATATACCTATTATAATTGTCAACGAACGTGTTGTGAAGTTATTAAAATTTATTTTCTTACCTAAAGTTATGTACTTATAATTTAAAGTACCTACTTGTTCTGGAAATACGCTTAAAATATTTATTGCATCATTATCAAAGTAAAAACTACCGAAAGAACAAAATAAAATGGCTATTAAGATTCATTCCACGCGGTGGCAAAAAATAAGTAAGTGGTAACATTTTTCAGCAAACCGAATAGATATTTGGCAGTCCCTAATCCCCGCGTGGTCGTTCCCGTCTGATATGAATCACGATTAAGTGTTGCCAAATCGCTTGCAATTTATTTTAATACGCTCTAGAGGAAATTTTCGCGAGCGTTTTTATGTGTCGGAAACACTTCTGGCGGCGGTCCAGAATGTGATATTGCGGATGTTTAGTCACTCTCTCAAATGATTCGAGGAAGCTAATCCCTGCCAGAAGCTTTCTGTGTCACATAAACATTGTTTCTAGCGACTCAAATGTAATAGTTCTTCTTAATTTGTATTATCTGTTTCAGTATTATGAAATGTCGTACGGACTCAATGTGGAAATGCACAAACAGGTATGTAACATTATGTTGTTGATGTTTTATTATGCATGAAATAACTATAAAAAATTACTCTTACTAAAACTTCCATTTAACATTGTTACTTAATAAAGTACTCTGGTACAATACGTATGATAACAAAATATTTCTACATTCCGACATTAAAGCGGTATTTAAATAAAATTGAATGATGAAGGTGAAAAATGGCGATATTTTATTAGTAACGAAGCAAAGTGGCGCACTGGGAAAATGAATGTTGTAAAATTGAAAAAAAAAAAGTGTTATTGCTGCGCCCGCTTGTTGGATAAACGTTGTTTGACAGCTACCCACAGCGCGGGGGGCCCGTGAGGCGCTGGGGAGGCTGGAGTTCGGGGTTTGGCAAAGTATGGTCAAGCCGTTTTGTTTACATTTCGCTTTTGAATTTATAGCCTTCTTTGTTTACGTAGCGTTAAAGATTTGTGATTCCATCTACACTTAAATTTATGTGCTTTTATTGAAAAAAGGCAAGCCGAAAAGTTTATAATGAAATGATTAAGAAACCCTAAAATTAACTAATTAAATGTTACTACACGTTATCATGAAACAAAGTGAGGGGAGCGAACGACCTTATTTATACCTCTCTTTATTTGTGAGGCTAAAACAACTTTAGATATAATCTTAATTATTAAAATTAAGCACACAATTAGCGTATTTTCTTTTCCATTAACCATATTATGTTTGTCGAAAACAATTTCATATTTGTCATCTCTAAAATATTTGTGTTCGAAAAGTTTATTATTAACAAAAAAGATTTAAAATTCAACCCTTGACGAAAATTGAAACTTCAATTTATGAATTTAATTCTTCAATAGTACACTCGACAACCCTAACCGCAGGGCTTCAATAGCTTTAGTAACGAATAGTTATTACTTATATGCTGCAGGGGTTCTTGCGCAAGGGGTGACCGACGGGGGTTCTGTAGTAATCTGTTGATTTTATTCTCACAACACGCCAGATTCTACTGTCAGTTGCCATACTCAATACCCTATTTTTATGAATAATGACTCAACAATAAGTTGTCCCTAAAGCGAGACGAAATAAATAAGTTGAATTTTTTGTGGAACGGCTTAGTGTAGGGGTAGTTTTCTGCGTTTGCACCTTGAGACCATTGTAATTAAATCATAAATAAGTTAAATTGTCTGTATTAGGTATTAGGAATTTTATCTAGATATTAGGTAAAACTATAAGTATTATACCAATAATAAAATTTTTATTTGGTTTGAAGTTTGTAAATTACGAAACTTATGTTTGTTTAGGGTCTGGTAAACTAGAAACGAGGGTGATTTAGAAGGGCCGCGTTGTTTGTGCTGCGGCGGACAGATGGCTCGCTGCTTCAATGCCTGAATGCGCTATTTAGTGTACGCTGTACTGTGGAATACAGTGCAATGCTTTATTATAATGAATTATTACATTAGCACTTAACATGCTTAGTTGAGCGGGAACCGAGAAGCAAATCTATTTGTACTATGCATGGATTCAAATAATATTACAGTGCTAGAACAACAGGCGGTTGTTTCTAGTTTCTTTTCCACATCAATCTTTTTTATTCACTTTGTCAAGCGTGACAGTTTAACACTCAATAAATAGAGATTGGGCTCTAGAAATATACATTCACTCAAATGTAGTTCATAATACCATACTACATACACGATATTTTATTACATAGCTGATCACTGTTCAAGGTTGTTAAATTTGTTCGTTGAAGTGTTAATAAAAGAAATATAAGAAGAGTTAATAAGGTTGAATTTGTCGCGATTGAATAGATTGCGTCGTGACCGCGTCGTGTTGGTCGGCATGACCGCGTCTAACACGCGTTTTCCGCTCTTTCTGGCGACGACTAATTGCTTAGATTTTCTTTTGTTAGTCGCGGGGCCGAACCGCAGTTAAACCGTGCCGAATTACACCTACTTACGTCGTGAATTGATTGTTTCGTCTTTGTGTGGCTGTATCGACACGGAGTCTTATTGTTCTGTTCCTCTACCCATTATATACGCCTGAACCGGCTTTACGTTCTCGATTATTTTAATGATTTCCTTATACACATATCTTATCAGCAGGTCTTACAACTTGTTATATATTTTTACCTGTTTAACAGAGTTATACTGAAACAATTGTTTTGTTAAACAATTATTCAAAAACAATTTGTACACACTTCAGTACTATTACTTCGCAATTCATAACCTAACGTGTTATCAGAACCGTGGTAGGTACCTTCTTACTATCTATAACATATTTAGACAAAGTGTAAAATTATTAATTTTCAATATAGAGAATAGATAAAGATAAACTCATAATGATTATCTAAACCCAATTAATTTACAGTATACTACAAATTATTATGTGTCGATTTGATAAAGCGTTTTGAATAGGAGTCAATAGTTGAAGAGCAATAAATTTATAACGCTGGAGTGATTCCATGAAGTGTCACAAGTGTCGACAGCGAGACAATAGGGTTGTGCCGAACCCAAGCTTCCGTACGCTTCATAGGACATCGATAAAATACTTTGTCGTGTTTATGAGCTTTTACACCCTACACTGTATACTTCAGTGCTTACTTTCTTTCATTCCGGGTAAATGTGTTCAGAAGAAGCACAAAAAAGTAATAAATAGCAAGTTTTTATGTATAAATAATATTATATGTAATTTCGTGTATTGAACGTAAGAAAAAATAAATTAAAAGTACCTAAAACGCAGTTGCTTTTTTATTGTAAGCTGTTATGATTACAATTATTTACAAGTTATCGTATTATTAATTTTCAAGAAAAAATATTAAAAGTCCATACCAAAGCTTGGATAATTTAATAATTTACGTATTATTACAATTCCTCTCTGGTATTCCCTCACCCTTGTTGCGAAATTATTCATATGCGGGGCGGAGGATTGTTTACCCTTGCATTAGGGTCGTCCGCCGCGCGTCGGCTCTCGTTGATAAAAACATTGCACGTGCCCGATCCGCTTAGCTACTATTTATAATGAAACAACAGGGGCCGGGCAACCCGTTTCGCTCGAGATGTCCCTAATCCTGTTTGTTTTACAATACTGTTGCAGCATGCATCTATTAACTTGTATTCACTATGCTTATAATCTTTTGTTTAATCATATGTGAAAATGTGTTATTATTCTGTACTTTACCGAACATAGATTTCATTTTTAATTCTTTTATTCTACTGTTGGACATATAGTGTGGGTACGTGTTATTTCTTCTGATAAAGGAAATACATTGAACTTACAAATATATGTAGGTAATGATTTATTTATTAATACAAAATAAATGAGCGCATATTTCCGTGTGGAATTCTTGAAAGAATGCGAACTTTTCTCCAATATATCAGTATGGCAATACCAATTCTTTGGGCGAAAACGAGCTCGCTCTCTTTTCACCGGTAGATACGATAAGACGATTATATTCTTCTCAGAAGTGTTTAGCATTTCGATATTTCTATAAACAATATAATATGTATATAAGTAGGTAATATACGTACAAAATTAACATTGTAATAACATTTAGTGTATCTGAGTGTGTTTCATATTAAATTATAGATGTTTAGTGTTCACATAAACATAATACCTTTGTGTCGTTAAGGGTCCCGTAGTAAAATAATGGGTGCGCTATCTCGCTATATCTACAAGCGGATACCGCGTTGTGAATTGTCTAAATGAACGCAACAACTCACAATGAACGCTCCGTCGCCCCTCATTGTAAAAGCGAAATTATCTCTCCATCTACAGAATGCGTCGCGCCGAGCGGCAGATGGCGTTTGCAATAAAACCACTAAACGCGATATCGTTCGCTCGGCGCTCGCTGCCCCTTCGCTTTATTATTTGATAGGGGAGTCAAATTAAAGGATTTACCGTAACCCCTCGCCTGCGACCCTATTCCGACAACAATCACCTCTGTATTAAGTCTAATTGTGTTTTCAAATTCGGACCCTATAATGACACCAAGGATGCTATGTTCGCCATGTGAAAAAATAGGGCGTATCCGTCCCTCCGGATTTATCAGTCCCTAATACAGTTTCACTCGGTTTAATTGATAATGTGTATTCGGTAATAACGATAACGATTTGTGTGAATAGTATTTTTATATTATGATACTCTTATAAAATGTTTCAATTACAATGATAGACAATTACATTAATTATACTACCTATGACATCAATTTTAAAATACAGCTAGTGTGGGCTATAATTGGTTTAGATTAGGTTGAAAGTGAGAAGAAGCATGTACAGGCTTTGCATGGAAGCCGATGTAGTGCTCGAACGCGCGTTAAACACGTTAACGTTATTCCAGTATTTATCCTCTCTTAGGTATACATATATTTCTCGCAGTTACGGGAATTTGTCATCGATGTACACGACTTGAAGCTAATTACGTTTAATACGATATCCTATTTGTGGCCGCCTTAAATGCATTGATTGAGACACAAATATTGATTTCGAAACAGTTTACATTGATGCCAGCTTATTCGAAGGGCCGCGCGGCCGGGCCTGGCGGTGGTCGGGCGTGAAACGGCATTCATGAATAATGGACGCCTTGTTCGCTCCTTGACTCTTCATTTTAAACAGACGATTTCTATTCCACTCGTAAACCACACGCCCGTGACTCACTCATTTACCATTCACCATCATACTTTGTAAAAATGCAGCCTGAGTCCTGCTAGAATTTGAATATCTGGCGTACAAGACTTTAAAATATAATCTGTGAAAAATTATTACATACCACTCTTAAGTGATGGGGTCAAGTGATCATGTCGTCATTTCCTAATCAAGAACGATACATTTGAAACTATTAAATACTTGAACGTTGAGTCTCGGTATGTACCAATTGTTAGTGTATAATAAATAGGTAAAACATAATTAAATATTAAATACATTATTTTTTTGTATACACCTATACAGTTTATAATATATTTATTGATTTATTGATGATTTACTTTTTCTTCAATAATGTGTAAGGTTCATTGAATAAAAATGAAATGATAAAAATATGGGGGAAACATATTTGATAACAATTAACTTTTGAAGTATAGTAAGCATTTTATATTAAAAAAGGTATCTATTTACAGGGTAATTCGATAGAGGATATGTTTATTTAACAGTAATTGCGTGCGAGGCGTGTTGAATTATTAATAAGCATTCGCTGTGGCTTACGGACGATAATTATACAATTAAAAATGCTGTTGGTATAATAACGGTATTTGAGATAAGTTGAATTGTAACTACAAATGACACATTAAAGTTTAATAAGACTTTATATTTACTTATTATATTCTTTGGGGTATTTGCAACTAAGGGCCGTGCATTTGCACCAAATTCTTAATTTAATTTACACATCTTGATCAGAGCAGACAAATATATTAAGACATTATGCAATTATATTAAATAGGATATGCTTTCATTAGAGATATTAGTAGTTAGGTATGTCTAATAAAAGATTTCAATTCAATTCTGTTTATATTACTTTCATATGTGACTTTATTAGATGTTTAGGTGTGGCTCCTATTTTGTTGTGAATTCCTGTCGACGTAGATATTATTTTTTTATTTATGACACTATTATTATGTTAGATAGAAAAGTACACTCCATACACTAGGCCTCACAATGAAAAATACCCTAACTGGTTCAGCATTCCACTAATAAAGTGTACACGAGAGAAATTAAAGTTCCATAAAAAATATAAAAAATATGGTAACCCCAGGGACAAAGACACTTTCAACCTTCTTAGAAATAGATATGATGACATGTTAAAAGAATGTTACAAAATCTATAAAGAAAATGCTGCAAATACAGTTAGATTTCAACCTAAAAGAATTTGGTCATTCGTAAACAGTCAAAAAAGTAATAGCCGTTCTATACCTAATCAAATGGTATTGGGTGATAGAGTCGCTGCGGGTGGTCAGGAAATAGCCGATTTTTTTTCAGAATATTTTCAATCGGTCTATACGTCACATAATAACTACAGTGCTGGAAATTGTGACCCTGTGCTTGAAGTAAGTTCGTCATCCTTCAGTAAATGTACACTAACTGAAACTGAAATACTAACTGCTCTTGGAAGATTAGACCCAAATAAGGGACCAGGATTAGATGGATTACCAAATAAGTTTTTAAAACAATGTGCTGAAACTCTAACTACGCCATTGCATATCTTATATAATAAGTCCCTAACAGAGGGTATCTTCCCAACAATATGGAAGCAGGCTCGGTTGACACCAATACACAAGAAAGGCGATGTGTCTAACATATGTAATTATAGGCCGGTATCGATTCTCCCTGCAATTGGAAAAGTCTTTGAGGGATTAGTTCAGAAAAAAATTTACTGGCACGTTAAGGAAATTATTCACTCGGAACAACATGGTTTTATGCCCAAAAAATCAACAGCATCTAACTTGATAGGTTTTATTAGTGACATCGCTGAGGCTCTAGATGATGGGGATGAAGTGCATGCTGTATATACAGATTTTAGCAAGGCGTTTGATTTAATAGACCATGCTATGTTACTTCAAAAAATTTCGGCACTTGGTATTCATGGCTCATTGTTAAGGTGGTGTGAGTCCTACCTTCGAACAAGGTCACAATTAGTAATGATACGTGGCTATTCTTCAAGAAGTAAAATTATACCAACTGGCGTCCCGCAGGGCTCGCATATGGGTCCTTTGTTTTTCGTGATATATATAAATGACTTGGCTCGGCATTTAAAGTGCCCGTTTAAGATGTATGCCGATGATCTAAAGATATATAAACGTATCAAGACTGAAAATGATGTAAAAATACTACAAAAAGATTTAGACAGGGTACAGATATGGAGTGAAAACAATAAAATGAAACTTAATATTGAAAAGTGTTATCACATAAAATTCACGCGTAAAAAAAATCCCATTACAGCCATATACACATTAAAGAGAGCCCATCTAAAGGAAGTTAACGAAATCCGAGATTTAGGAGTTATAGTCGACAGTCGTTTAAGCTTTATAAGTCACGTAGATAGCATTGTTAAAAAAGCCTCTAGACTTTCTGGGTTTATATCAAGACAAACAAAAATTTTCAAAGACCCTAAAGTTCTTATCCCTATATACAACTGCTTAGTAAGGAGCATATTAGAATATAATAGCCCAATATGGTCACCTGGGTATGCCGTGCACATTAAAAGAATTGAGCGGGTCCAAAAAAGATTTATTTATCATTTAACTTACATTGACAATAAATGCAAACATTTAGACACTTATGACTCTAGACTAAAATATTATAATCTCAATCCCTTAAGTACTCGTCGGAAAATAGCGGATATTTTGACTTTATACAAAATTATAAATGGATTAATGATCTGTCCAGATTTTTTAAATAAAATTTGTTTTAAAATCCCACGTTCTGGTAGTCGTCTTTCGAATATTTATAGTTTTCAATTACCACATTGTCGTACTAATATTGGACATCACTCAGTTCTATATAGAATTCTGTCATCCTATAATGCTTTATGTCCTAATTTTGATATTTTCAATGGCTCCTTGGCTATGGCCAAGAATATTATTCATAGATTTGTCAAATAGATTTTAGTTTCTGTAATTAGTTTAAGTTGAACATGTCAAAACTGCATGCTGTGTTCACTGTAGTAAGGATGAACATTGTACAACGTTTAAATTGTTTACACACAAAGTTTCTTTTTATAATGTATCATTCAGTTTTGTGAACCTAATAATAAAAAATAAAAAAAAAAATTAGTTCCAACCAGCACCAGGTGGTTAATTTCTCGTTTGTTAAATACTTAATAACATACTGAAACGTTTTTAAAAGTACATTCGTTTCACATGCGGGCAGGTTTGATATTTTTATTTTAATTGACATCAATTATCGTAATTACTAAAAATTTACTTTAATAAAACTTTTGATATTCGACTTTATTTTACTACTAAAACTTGTCCAAATTTGGTAGTTAATTAGTAAAAATAAATACAATTAATATGCAAGTAAACACTATTTAGTTACTCTTGTAATTGCTTATTTACTGATAACCGTGTTAACATTCGTAGATTAGCTTCGTTATTGGTTTTGTATGTTAATTTCCACTTAATTAGGTTATTAGGTATCAAATAAGGTTTTAACAAGGTACAATATAAAATATTATTATTAGTTTGTACGAGAAGACCTTATATCGCTGGCCCCGAGCAATAAAGCGGTTATATAAAAAAACAAATTTTACAGGAGAAACAATTAAAGCTAATTTATTTATATTTTAGTGTACAGTCATTTGAAATAGGCGTTTAATATCTCAATCGAAAGGTATTTTTTTTTCCTATTAATCCCTTTTAATAAAATATATCTTACATAAATAATTGAAGAGATAATGATAAAAATGTATACTACAAATTATTTACGTTGCAGTTCTAACTGCAATACCATTAACTGCTTTATGAATAGACCTTCCAGTAATAGCCCGGGATGTAAGTAAATAATACAACGTAATTTCCATTTATAATCGTGAGCGTATCAGCCTATTACCACCTTTTTCAGGGTAACTTTGTAATACTATTTTGGAAGTATTACCCACTAAACGCTATTTTGGAATCCTATCAATGAATTAAATTTTTATGTGACTATCATTACAAACTGACCACATTGCTAAATATATTATTATTTTTTATTATTGTAGGCTGTATTTTATTATATATATTATTATTCTTAAAATATTAGCTCTAATAAAGGCTTTTTTAATTAGGTACCAGTTCTGGAAGCATGATTTGATTAAAATAATTATATTGATTGGTAAAAATTCCCTTGGAACTGGGAGAAGCCAATAACATTATATAATACTAAATTATAATTAATAAATACTACCAATTTAATTTCAAATATTTAAAATTTTATTAAGTATAAGATATCGCCTCAAATATCAGCCTATTGAATAATAAAAATAATTATTATTTATGATTAAAAACTTTTAAAATTGACAATCATAATCTTTATTAATTATTAAACTTGCTTTATTAAAAAAAAATTCTTATTTAGTCTGAATCTTCGCTTACAATATCCGAATCTTCTACTGTGTCTCCAACACACTGCAAATTATTATAAAATACGACTCACCCTCGCTTCGCTCGGGTTCGTCTCTGGGTGGGGTACCCATAACCCCTTTGGCATAAAATGTTTACAAACTTTGAATGTCTTACTTATTTATACATAACAACATGCTTGTACTGTCAACACTGAAAAAAGTTTCAATTTGACAGCAAAATCCACATTAACAAAATGATCCGCCATTTAATGAATTCATTTGTTACAAAAAATGTGATAAATAAAGAACCGCTCGACCGATTTTGTGCAAACTTCACATAAACCATCTACTAAATAGTCCAAACAAAGCCTAAATATTTGGTTTGGATAGGTGAACCCGTTCTCGGACGCTCGGTGCCGCCACTGCGTCCATTGCGGGGAGGACACAGCGCAACACACGCTCGCCGAGTGTGTAGCTTGGGAGGAGCAGCGCCGTGTCCTCACAAATAAAGTAGGAGGCGATCTGTTGCTGCCGGCCATAGTGCGGAGGATGGTCAGCAGTGCAGAGTCGTGGGACGCGGTGGTGTCCTTCTGCGAGGACGTGATGTCGCAGAAGAAAACTGCGGAACGGGACAGGGAGATCTCGACTCCCTTCCCCGGCCGCAGGAGGCGCACCGGGCGCAGGAGAAGAGCGGACAACGCCCTTTTCCGGCCCCCATGAATGGGTCCAGGGGCGAGGGACTTGGGGAAACAGACAAACAGACAGGGACACGGGGTAGTTCAACACCTCACTACCCCGTGCAGGAGATGAGGCCCGGACAGATCCGGCCAGCACTAATATAGATGTGATAATGTTTCGAGATTGCTTCAACTTTGCAGAGACTCATCAAATCATCATAAAGTGGATTTGGTAAGGCAATTAGCTCTCTGTAAAGATTTGTCAATTCATTTCCTGAAACATGAGTTGTCGGTGCCTTTTTGCACCTCCCTCTTGAGGATCTAGTGGTTTGTGTAGTATTTAATGATTTATACTCATCGTCAAAGTTGTAATTGAAATAGATAACATCTGGATGATCTGCAGTGATTTTAATTTCGTGAACTTTTGACCACATTACTTTTTCATTAGTTTGGTCTGCTCGTAACCAGTATCGTTTACCCATCATCTCCTTTAAATCATAGAAATTGTGTTGTTCCATTTCCATTAGGTGGAATTTTTCACCGTTGATCTTGGCATTCATAATTATACCATACATTTGATCAGGAGTAAAAATTGTATGATTCTTTTTTGCTCGTTCAATAAGAGAATGCATAGAATCTCCTTCGGACTGGAGCCAGTCTCAAAATATCTATGAATTATGTTAACTCTATACTTTTTGGCCAAATATAAATAAAGAGCAATGATAATTCTGTTTTTATTCTGGCCAGCACAGCCATGAGAATAAGAAATGAAATTCTTTATGCCTTTATTGCTTTCATTTTCAATGAAATTTAAAAGACAACTACCGATTTCATTTGCCCCTCTTTTGGCTAATTGATAATGCCAAAGATAGCAATAACCTCTTCCACTTAATGAGTTATAAACCGTAAAGTTATATATATAGGATACTTTCGCTTATAATAAAGATACATCTGATTGAGGGATCGTCAAAACTTTTTCCAGGTCATAAATAGCGACGTCAGTATCCTTAGGATTGCCTTCTGCTTTATCTGTAGTTTTAAGTTCACGAACACATTCCTTATTTCTAATTTGCTTTGTATAAGACTCTTTGAGTTGTTCTCTTCTTTCATCATCAGCTTGATGATACAAAGTACATTGACCGCAAATATCTTTTTTTGGTTTATGAAATGAATAATTGAATTTTGTATTGAAAATTGTTTCGTACTGTCGTTTTGTAGCCATCTTTATATCGTTCGAATCATTTTCTTTCTCAAACCATTCTACATATAATCGGTACATTTTAGAAATATTTAGCGTTTCTTCCAAGTATAACTTTCTAGTGTCTTTTCGCACATAATGTGATTCTTTCACCGGGAATAGTTTTATGTGTGCGATAATACTTTGTTCAGTTAAAACACTCATTTTTCGTGGCCTTACGTCGCTAGAGCTACAACAAATTTACGAGAAAAAAGGCGTAATAGCTTTTACAAAATAAATTATTGAATGATTACTTCGTATTAAGTGTTTACATATCCATGTTTATAAATATTTGTTTCGGGAAAAGCGGTTAACGGTTTTGTTGTTAAATTTTTAAAGAAAAATAGAGTAAAGATGTTCGCCGATTTTTTATTTTATGTTTCATGATGTAAGACCACATCACATAACTTAATCGTTTAATAATTTACCGTACAATAAAGGTGTTAATGTCATTAAATATGTTTAAATGGTGACAAACAAATCTGAAAAAAATAAGAGGTATAGATTGAAGGACAGGGAAGCCAAAAATCAAATAACATTAAAAAGGGCGTAATCGCCGGTTACCGCTTTATTGCCCGGGGCCAGCGATATGATATACGCGCCTCCCTGCCACCTAATCACACCAGTTAATAACCGTACTGCCAACTGCCAAGCGCAATAAGTAGGTACTATGTTTGATGATGTCTCATTAGCGCTAAAACACTGGTTTCGTTTGTAACATGTTAAAGGTACCATCGATGCGTTGTTCGAATTATAGCGAGATAATAATTGTAACAATACATACCTACTGCACAGACAGTAAGGTACCTCCTACTAGAGTTTTCATTAAATGGTTCAAAAGATAATTGATTCTTTTATTTTACTACGTGATTGACTTTTATTAAAGTGGTATTTTTAAGAAAGAAGTATTTCTAAGAAACTGGAGGAGGCCTTTACCTCAGGGGTTCTCAAATAGATATGAGCGATAATGATGTATATAGCGTTTAGAAATGTTTAGTAACGTACTTATTTGAGAAATAAAAGGTTTTTTTTTATTATTTTTAAGAAAAAGACAAGTCTTCATTCTGTTCGTAACTGAAGCTTCAAAAAAAAGTATAGTAAATTTGCTTTTAGTAACTTGTTAGACTCATTAATAAATATAATTCTTAATTTATAACTTATCGATTTATGAACGAATTTGATTTCTCGATCCATAAATAATTACCTATTCCTACACACTAGACGGCTTTTTCGTTCTACTACGTTATTTTTGTCGTTATTTTAATTCAATATGATTAAAAGATCAACATTTATAATTTAAACATCGGTTAAGTGTATTATTTACACGAACGAATTTGTAACAATTTAACACGGCTCAGTCTTTATCGCTGCGCGAATGTAAAGGCAAGTGAGGCTTAGCGGGGGCGACTGGGGTGGGTCGGCCGCGGCTGTCCGCAGCGCTGTGGTTGCGGTCGTGGTCGCCCAATCCGCGCCGCTCCGAATATACACTTTGTATTTTGCATTTGTAAATCGTGTATTTAAATATTTCTTTTCAGTACGTAGGTACTATGTTTAATATTATTTCGGCATTTCACTTTATTTTTTACTTTATATGTAAATAATAAATATAAATAAATAATATATCTACATATAATGTAAATTTTAATAATTTACTCAATTACGAAAAACATAAATATTATCTTTGTAAGCAATTCTTTATGCTAATCAGGTTCCTTGTAAGGTTAGTCATATAATACGTTATACGATCATTAGCACGCTGACATTTAAAAAATTTGCATAATTATTAACATTTATTACCAGACGTATTGGGAAGATAATTGGAAAGTTTGATATTTTACCATTAATTTTATGCCACATGTAATGTGAAAAAAATCAGGCAGATTCAAATACGTAGATAGGTAAGATTTATATACTTACTTACTTAGAAGAAACTTTTGCAAGTTTACATTCTTTATTTCATATCCTAGTGCACTGGCGGATAAAGTAAACAACATTGAGCGCAGGTCGGAGGAGCGCACACAATAAGCATCGGTGGGCATACAAACAGCCTGCGCAAACACACCGAGTAAACATGCCGACTCACCCTCTCAGTACAGCCCCCTCCGCCTCGCTGCGACTATTATGTTTCATCTTGTATGACTCATGAAATATTTGTCTAATTTATACACTTTAGGTATAACCTTCCTAAAAGCGGTAAACATACGAAAAATATATAATTACCTACTTTAACTTATAACTGACACGTACCTTCTTAATTTAAAGTTTTCTGTCGTTATTTTATATTTTTTTAAAATGATGTGACGTGAAGAACCAATAATAACTCTTGATTTAAAAGAACTTTTGTATCATATAGGTGAAGTAGGTATGTATGCGGAATTTCTTTTTGAGTGTAGACATGGAATGCTATTTCACTTTGTACGCTAGCTAGCAGTTGCAAACATCATGCAAATGTTACACGTTCCTCAATCTCGTCAACGATTTTCTCACAAATACGTACCGTGTTATTTTTTTATTTTATTTAAATTGCTTTCTTTTAATATCTATATTAAGATTATATTTTTTGATTAATCTCAGTTCGAAACTAATTCTTCAGTATCTACTACGCTTACTATTTTAATACAAAATGTATTGACGACGTGCCCTATTCGTGATTGTATGTTTTTGTATTAAAAAGATGATTAAGATGATATTTGATAGGAATATGTATATGTATCAAGTTTATCTAAAGTCAACACGCCTTATCGCAGGTGCTTTATCATTCATACACTGATCTCATAATACCATGTTTATCATTCTTATTTATCACATAAAATTATTACGATTTGGTGTAATCAATCCAATCAATTTTAAGTCTAAATCCATGATAACAATGCTATCGCGACATCCAGATAGTGAAAGGAAATCAAAAGTTATTAATATTTCGTTGGAAGTACTAGTAGGTACCTATCAGAAAAATAATATGCTACTATGTTACTCAGCAGTATGACTTTCACTCTGCCAATATTATTTTCACATTATACAAGAATTTAATTAAGTAGTCATTGTACGAGTATGTTAGGTATTCTTGTTTGCGTAGAAAACATAAGTTACTCGTATTAACTACACTAATTGCTGGTATTGCACTAGTAAAATAGACTTGTAGTTACTGGTATTGTGTTGGCGCCCCATTGTGCCGCTACACAATGTTCTCACAACTCACAAGGCGGCAGAAACGCGCCGTCATTAGCTTAGGCGGCTCGTTAATACCGACAAAAAGTTCCGCACATGGTCTCGTGATTGACTTGTCTATGGAACATATCGTTTTCTAATGTTACCAAATTGTCAGATTTCATTCAAAATCATGTTCTTTTATGAAAAGTATATCATTATCTAAATGAACCTACGAATATGTTGTTATATGACTCAATAAGTACATTATTTAGGTTCCTATCATCATATTAATTTAATAAACTTTTATATAGCAATAAACAACCTTTGTAATCTTTACACTTCGGATAAGATAGGATCGCAAACAATTAGGAGGGGTTTAGTTCATACGCGCTCATAAGCGCTCTTGAAAAAAGTGCCGAGTCAAAAAGGCTTCACGCTTAGCAGCAGGCAGGAGGCAGGATATACAAAGGGCAGTAAACGTTCGGTATGGACCTAAACAAACAAGGGTAGCTAGGAAGCTGGCTCTTTGTTTGACGAGAAACATGCGAGTCAACATTGAGCGCAGACTTGTTCGATTGTGAACGCCGCTCGCCAACCTATTATCCACTCACCGATCATGTCATAACAAACGTTTTAATTAATCATTAATGTGTAATGTGACCTCATTAAATAATCATCCCTGAAATTACATTTTGATATAAAATAAATTGATGCTTAAAATTGATAACTTAATTAATAAGTTTTTAATTTTCTATATACCTATAATTATTGAATAATGATTAAAGCCATTTTCTAATTTAATTAAATTAAAAAGCAATTAAAATTACGATTTTTCCTCTAATAATTTACATTTAAGACCGTGTCATTACTATTAATAATAAATTCATTAAACATTTTTTATGTAGCCATGCCTTCTATATCGAGCAATTACAACCTGATTACTGGCAACGCCACCGTGCCGCGCTGTTACAAGTTGCGACTGTGAGTACCTACTCCATTCAGCCGATACTCTCGATATTAAGATAACGATGTCTCCCGAGCCGCGCCGCACTCTCACCCACTCGACGGCTCTCGAATCAACTTGTTCTTGCCGCATAATTATATTATCCATTTGTTTTTAATGAATATTAATGTCACGCCTCTCAGCCCTTACACAGACTGGATTCGATTAAATTATAGACATCGAATAATAATTCGTACTGAATTGAACATTAATAGTTCGTGTAACGTCACTGTATTTTTAGTAGTTTGTTTATTTCTTCATTTAAATTAATAGGTACCTTCTGTTAGCTTAAACCAATGAGGCCTAATAGAATACTTTTAATAAAATTATACACAACTTAACGGAGCCATGACTCGACTAACTAGAAATTAACTATTAACTAGAAATTAAATTCACAAATGTCGAAAATACAAATCAGGCCCCCCGTGTTTTTTAATTCGGCAATGAATAACATAGGTGCGTAATGACGTTATCTATCGAAGTATGCTTAAACAATTACTACTCTGCAAATGCGATACGAATCAATGATAATGTTGGCCTCTGTCTGCTGCAATAATAGGCCATTTATCGAGTCGACTGCCATTTCGCTGGAGAATTATTTATTACCTCACGTAAGAGTTATGTTGCTTTCAATACAATAGAGCCTTCTATAGACAACTGTTATGTTTAATAAAGTGAAAATTTTGCGGGAGCGCTGCGGGTAAGATAAGCTGAACGCGGTTTGCATAAATAATTCATAAAAAGAGCTGGCAACCATTAATGAAGGCCCAAACCGCAGTGGAAGCGACCGCGACCACTTCCGCACCAGTTTGGTGTATATTATGTTGAACAGCATTACTGTAAAGTTCATAAAATATGTTCATACGTTCTTACGAGAGAGATAGATGTTTGTATTATGTATAACATTATGTACTATCTTACAAGTACCGATTATCTATTATAATAAACGTTCCAATATATTTAAGTGGGGCTATAATCAGAAAGCTATAATAATTACATAATAAGCCTAGCAGTAAATTGTTTATAATACCTACTAATCGTTTTAAATGAGAATCACAATTAAAATATAATTTCTCTACGCGTGACGTGTCCTTAGCCTGAATATTTTCAGCATTATTTTATTTAATATTTTTACTGTGTTAATATTTAAACATTATATGTTTTAAATTCATAAGTATAATTACTTGGATACTAAAGAACTTTGATAGTCGTACTAACGTAATGATAGGTTCGCTCTCCCTTCTTCCCATCACGATATTCTGGCACAGACGCCATCGTGAATATTCCATGAAAGTTGGGAGACAATAAATTGCGGTGTGCAACCACGGACGCGACCCGCATTTAGGTCACCCGCACCACTCCGCGCCCTGGTCTTATCCATGCTCTCGTCAGACTACACCGCATCGGTTACCACAGCACTTTACTGCACTAGTATTGGATGTATTTACATTTTCATAATGAAATCAGTAATCAAATATAATAGTTAAATTGTTAAAATTATTTTTTAACAGAAATAAAAAGCGACTTCAAACGTTACAAACCGAAACTAAAAAGAAATAAAAACAATTTTAATACTTAGCTATTGTTGGAGTGCAGGGAATGAACTTTCGAAATTATGATTATATTTACAAATTGATACATTAATCAAATAGGAATCTATTATAAGATTATTTTGCTTTGGCTGGCAGCGACTCCAACAATACCTAAGTAATTCAAATTATTATTTTTTTTCTTTTTTTCATCCATTAAAATAAAGAATATTCTGTTGAACTGTATATTATTTCTTTTAAACCATCGACCTAAATAAAAATGTATTTCGACAATGTAAATTGCATAGTTATAACCTGACCTACATATTATATTTTATATAGGTATACTTACCGTTCGATATTAAGTAGTGCTTTAATTTAAAATCGGTTGAAAATATATTCAAAATAGGGGAGAAGAAAGGTATATTCGTGAACAAATGGAGCGTCACCGTAAGATGCAACTCCAGATTAAAAGCTCGACCGACTAAACCACGTGAAAATCGTGCAAAAAGAGAAGTCACCCGCGGCATTAGCGGATGAGTGTCGGAGCCATTAGTGCGCCCTCCCACGCCTCTTCTCATTCCAACCCCCCTTCCCCACGTACCTCTTTTATTTCTCGCGCGGGGATGAACTCCTTAATGACAAACCTTACTATATCTTTTGTCGAGAACCCGCAAAAGTACGTATTTTGCGGCCCTTTTGTACGGTCTTTTTTATTCCCGCAATGTTCGCAGCTGTTGTGCGGCAGATATACAGAGTAGATATAAGAATATTACGTTTTGTAATATGAGAAAATGTTTTTAGTCTAGAAAACTAAATCTTTTTTGTAAAGTAATATTATAACTGTACAAGAATCTATTAGAGTTTCAATTTGACTATAGTTATGATTACAGTTTAATGTGAATAATTTTCCGCACACCTATTATTATATCTATAATTAAAGACAATAAAAACTCGTTATCTACACTTATCTCGCTATTTTGCATTGCGAATGTGCTGTTCAATTATGCAATTAAAGTTTCACTTTTTACGCTGCCAAATTTAAGCAATTATGAATAAGTTATACATTTTTAACTTTGTTTTATTTGCTAGCTACTCTGTCAAGCATTATAATAATAAAATGATTCTAAGTAAAAAATACATTAAATGCAAATTTAATGAATAGATATATACATTATATACCTACCTATAATATATGATTTCAATTTTATTAAAAATGGATATAACTTATATCTAAGATAAGATATTAGATATTATGTATTTTATAAGTAAGTACTTACACGTCTTCTCCTCTACAAATCGCCTTTATTATTTGAAGAGAAGGAGGAAGAAAATATTTTCTTTTTTACTACGTACGAGAAAGATTACAATCAACAATAATAAAAATAGTGTAGCAATAAAAGTAAAAGTAGAGTAAGCACTAAGCATTTAAAGAAAAAAAATGAAAACATTTAGCGCGCAGATGTTTCACGCTATCGTAATATCGCATGGTGTCGACTGTCGGGTGCGATGCGGCGCGATGGCGGATGTAATGTAATTTGCGGTAATTCGGGCGCGTCGCGGCTTGTTCGCGTCACTTGCCCGCGTTGTACGACCAACGATACATTTATTTACATTTTAACTGAATGTTTTTTATCACTTCTTCCCTTTTGCGTTGACACTACCCATGATTTACTAAGTATGTTTATTTTCATACGTATACTTTCTACACATTCGTTAATTATTAATATAGAAAACAAAAGTGTTATTATGTCATTTATTATGTAAAAGTAATAATTATTTGTCTATTGACAAAGTAATAAAATATAGCAGTAAAGCAAAACTCAAGGGGAATATAAATTGCTAAAAGACAAACAGTTCATTCATAATGTAAGTACAATTTGTGGCAATACGACTGCAGTTCCCTCGCATTTTGTGCTTTTTATGTCTTAATTTTTGTTATAGAAAAAAAAAATTGAAGCTATTCAGTCAACCTGATTTATAGGTAATAATTTGTAATAAATACCGCTGTAGAATTGCAAAGCTGTAAAATGTGCTGCATTGTTTATTTAACATAGCCTATAAATGTCCAGCAAAAAGAAAAATATTAAGTATTCTTGTTTAATAAAAGACATTAAACTCAAGTAATTTAGCACTATTAACTTTATGTGGGTAGGGACCGGACAACTTATTTACACATCGAAATTACATCGTTTATTAAAAATGTTAATGCACAAGTTGATGTTAAAAATAAGGTGTCATGTAGTAAAACCACTTTTGTGAAATCAACACACCGATATGAGTGCTTGATATTCAAAAGGCTCATTATGATAATTCGTTCTCGATTCACTGCGAATCTGTGAATAAAATTAATGTGCATTTAAACGGAAAATACGAACAAAGCCAATAAACGCGAGTGGCTCGGGTAACACGGCGATTTATCATTTCATTTGACCGCATGCATATTGTTTATCGTGTTAATTTTATTTGTTAGCCAGGGCCGGCCAACTTATCGGCTACAATTATAAAACGCTATTATTGAATCGACTCGCCGCCGCCGGCCGCGTCGGAATGTGGAAATATTTTCGAATATCTATTTATATGGAAAACGCGTTCCGCTGTTAGCGGTCGGTTAATAATTGATTGCCCTCATCTTTATTGAATGCTAATGTTCAATTAATTCATAGATATAGAACTCGTTGTTAATAAAAAATTAAGTAGGTCCTAATAAGAGACAGCCTTTTTATCATTAACTAAATAGCTTTCGTGATAATAAAAAGAGCCATATACTTACAATTAATAAACGACTTCAACTTGGCTTAATCATGATAGTAAAATAAACATTAACATGTTGAAAGCTATTTAGTATATGAGGTGGCGCATGCCAACAGCTTATTAATTTTAAACCGGTCTTTCGTATTGCAGACGGAGATTGCGAAGAGATTAAATGCAATAATTGCCCAAATACTACCTTTCCTCTCACAAGAACACCAACAGCAAGTTGCTTCAGCCGTGGAAAGAGCGAAACAGGTCACCATGACTGAACTGAACGCCATTATTGGGGTAAGCATTTGATATTGAAGTTATTTGTTTAAATTTATACAATTTCTTATTTATACATTGTAATGTAATCGTTGTTTTATTCCACTAGTTAACATTAATTTAAGCAGCATTTTAAGTAGATACACACAAAGTACGTTCCTTACATATGTATTTCGCATGTGAATACATATTGTATTAGCAAATAATGGAAAACGTATTATTATTAGGTATGTATCTAAATTAAAATTTAAACAAATTGACAAAATAATGTTCTTTCTTTGATATTTTGCACATTTTTGTATATAGGTATATTCTATTTACTTTTCGTACTAACATGCGAGATCTTTTTATCTTCACGCAAATTCCATATAGGTAATAAAATATCGACGTACGTAGTCTTCTGTTTAGATTTGTAAATTAGAAAACTTTTTGTATTTTCTGTAAGTGTAGGTGTAGGTAGGCCTTGAACAATAGTCATGTGAGCTGTCATAAAAACATTGAACTAAAGTGAATTTAAAGAAAATATAATATTGTGTTATTTATGTTATTAATCTATTTGTCTACTGAAAAATAAGAGTGCTGTCAATGTTATGTTGTGAAATGTTTAGTAATGCTATCATCGCGTTGCTTACGATGTGTTGTGGCAACTGTCCAAACAAACACATAGCTTCGTTAGTTGCTTATTAATTTTAAAATAATTATACCTAACATGTGTATTTAAAACTTATTAAAGATATTATAAAATATCGACTATTGTAAAATTGTAAGTAAAAATAAACCATCAATCCAGACGTCTGTCTGTTATAAAATCATTTTAATACAATACAGTAGCAAGCAATATGTTAAAATACACGCGATAAAACTTTATTAGTTAAAGCGAACAAGTACGTGTAAAGTAAGTTCATTTTGTAAAGGCACGCGGCTTTCAACAGGTCGAAAGTTCGACGGTCGTTAATTAAACGATCTAAGCCGCGCTACTCGAGTTGGCTGCTGGCCAACATCGACGAATTAATAAAATTGCTGCGGACTGAAATTATTTCATGTTTATAATGCTGTTTGTAATTTATTAACAGTATTTTTATTCCAATGATATATTATATTTTAATGAAGTTAAATAGATCTTCTTTGAGTCAGAAAAGTCACTTTTAAACTGAGAACATGAATGTTTGAGTTATACCTTTTGTTAATGTATATTCAACAATAACAAAGAATATTAAAAAGCTTATACAAACATCGTACAATACTTTATTTATATTAGGTAGGTATCTCTAGGTATATGTAGAATATTTTTCACTGCTCCATTTACTTTTTCTTTAAAAGATATATCTTAAAATTACACGTTATATCATAAAAAACAAATTAAACTTAAAACGTGTAAACTGTATAAATATAGTTTTATAACGACTACTCCCAAAATATATCACTTCAAACATAATGAGTTCGAAAATAAAGCGGTGAAACTTGCTCGTCTCTCATCAGAGTGCGGCCGATAGACTCTTGTTAATCTTGAGTCCCGGGCGACGAGCCAACTCGATTAGTACTCTTAGAGCTCGCATTCTGAAGACAATGTTTCCACCTCTGCTCAACATTGTTTTATATTTTAAGCAATTTAAAAATTAACGTAACCATTTATTTCGTGTCATTCAATAGGTGTAATATTATTAGCCAAATAGTTGGCAAAAATATTACGTTAGAATATTAGCAGCTGAATGTGATTTGTAACTTTTGGCTGTGAATCAACAACCTTATGAATTATTTAAGACAGTCAATTATAGATCACGTGATGGAAAAGAGAAACTTTTAAAGTTATACGACGATGGTATCTAATACACATTTATTTATTAAACCTAACCTAACCTTAAAAAAGCCGTGCCTATTTTGTAATAAGGAATTAAAACGTAGGTATAACATATCAGACTTATACTAAGTATATATTTTACATTATAGATTAACCTAGAAAGTCAGGTTCGTATTCATTCAGTTCCTCGCTATCGGGAATATAAAATTTACCTATGTATATTCGTATTGACTGCTGAACAGCCCCCAAGGAACCGGCAAAACGTAATATCGCCCTCTCCCTATAAAACACTTTAATTTAAATAAAAAAGCGGCGCCACCTTCCGTATGTCGGTCCTTTTTTTATTGCGAACCTTTTTTATTTTCGGGTCAGCTAGGGATCAAAGGGAGAGTCCCTTGAGAGCGGCCGCCTGTACGCCCTCGCCCTGTCTGATTTGCGACCATTCCGTAGAGCGCCGATTTGTGAAGAGGGAATACTTCTCAAATTGGGGACTGTTTGCTTGCCTATTAAAATCACTTATTTCTTCGCCAAAACGTCTCGTTTTCTTTGTTGTTTCATTTAATTTTTTACATTTTATAACTTGTAATAATTGAGCTATAAAAAGAGAAATTGTTTTATCTTGATGAAACGTGAACGTATAGAAATATCATAAATACAATATATATCCATCCATACAATGAAAAATGTCAGATCTATATTATCCGTAAACACTTTAACAATAGATAAATTACCTACGTGGCAACTTTATCGATACGTTTTGGAGGTTTATCAATTCTCGTTTGGATTTTATTCCGCATCGCTAAATTGAAGGGGTGGGAAGCGCTCTCCTCCGAGGTAATGGCTTTTTGATACAATCTCGTTCTCATGTTCACCTATGACACAATTGTTCACATTGAAACAATATTCACGTAACTTCAACAGATCGGTAATACGTGCGACCTCGTGTCACAGTTACGCGTATCGAATCGGATAAGAAATTTCATTATTACTGAGTAGTGGGTAAGTGTTCAAAATGTCTTATTTGTTTTGTCATTAAAATGCCTCGCCGTTAGCATAACTACATAAGTAAGTGGATATTATGCGTAGTTTATGCAATATTATCTCAAAAGATATTATATGAACAAACACGAGTGCTCGCCGTGCAAATAGACCGTATCTGTTTCCCCGTCGATGACTTTATAAACAAGCGAGTCGTGAAAACATTTCTATCTAGTTTACGCCGAGCGGGTCCCGCGCTCTGATAAAAATTACGACAGGAATAAATCAAGGAACGTAGTGGCGTGGGTGGCTGGGGAAGCATGAATTTGTCATTTTTCCTAGGCACGTTCGCAGCCCAGCAATAAATATTGCATTGCGTTTGTTCTGTGTTCTTCATACCCATTAGCTTTGCATTAAATGTGATATTGTGAAATATCATATTTTATTTCTTTGATAAATACTTTAAAAAATGGCGATGTTTCTATTAAAATAGGCTTAATATACCTACCTAGTTTTAAAGATGATATAATATAATCGAAATAACATTTATTTAACTATACTAATAAAATAGAAGTATGTAGACTATTATGTACGTTATTTTGTAATAATAATTAGGTTAAGTATCTAATAATTACAAAATAACGTGTCATTATGTTCATTGATCGACTTATCTTAGGACTCGAACTATAAACAAAATATTATTATGTCAATTCATTGATAATAGTACCTAAAATATTTGATATTCGAAATCTATTGTGTATTGAGTAATTTCAAATAAACCTGGAACCACATAATAGGGATGAATCCATTAAGCGATGTGAAATGCGATGCCTCTGATTTATTCGATCCCACATTCGGGTATATGTATGTGATTAGACGCAATTATGTTGAAAGCTTATGTTGTAACAAGTGTTGGCGTCGCGTGCTTGTCGGGCTCGAACTCTGAACCTAATGGTGCGTGCTCACCCCTCCGTCCCCTCATCCTCTACCCTCTTTGTAGATTACACCGCTCTCTAAGCGAGTACAACAGTCTATAATTTGATCAAGTCTTGATGTACAGTGTGCAACCCTCTGACTTACAAGTTTTTTAACATAATTTGGTACGGTAATGCTTTTGGATTAGATTTAGGTAGGTGCTATCTACAAAATATATATAAAAAATAACAATAACACAATTGAATACAAAAAAATATGACTGAATGATTTTAGAAAAGATAATGTGAATGATTTAGAAAAATAGGAAACCTTAAGATTAAATAAAAGTTATTACGCTTAATTAATTTTTAACCTTCTATTTGAATATGTATATTTTATATTACTTTAGTAAGCAATGCTGTTTGCAAAATAAAAATAATTAAACAAATATTTAACACATAAAATGATTCAATGATTTTTATAACGAGTGTGAAAGTGAACAAAGTGTTAACAGAATATGCAAAACACCTAACATTCGACAAATATTTGATAACCATATGAATGAAACAAGTGGTATCACACACCAAAATAAAGCGTAAAATGTTTTGAAATACAAATTTCAGTGGTAGCGTTTTACATATCCAACGGGTATTAATATTCGTAAAATGTTTCGAGCGAGGTTTCATGCGAAAGGAAATATTTAGAGTAAAAATCCACGCTCGAACACTATCCATTTATAAACGAAGAATTATCCTCGGGTATATGGGGAGAGTAAATGTGCCGTGAAAACCCAAACGCGTAGGAACATTTTTTCACGACAAAAGCTTTTCACGCAACGAATAAGCGATATTATTACACAGCATGATACGTAATATAGAGTTACAAATCCTTAGTCGTGACTCGTGTCGTATACAATTCGAAATGAAATTCTTTTCGTAAACAGATTATTTTTGTTTGCTAAATTATTATTTGTGAAGAGTATCTACCTACTTTCCTATTAAAATTTGTGTAAAAATAAAGAGAACAAATAGATTATTATAATTTAAAACTAAAAGTAGATACATTTATGATTTACCAAATTTAAATATCCCCAAGTACAAACACCTAAAGTATATTGAAAAATAATCTTCCCTTGTTGGCATAACCGAAACTTCAGCAAACTTTAATTTGTAGATAATATAAACACCAAAAGTCAGCGGCGAGATAAGTAAACAGATAGCAAAGTCGTTAAGAGTAACGAGTTTCGATCCCCCACGACCCG
Organism: Boloria selene; assembly: GCA_905231865.2. Taxonomy (NCBI): domain Eukaryota; kingdom Metazoa; phylum Arthropoda; class Insecta; order Lepidoptera; family Nymphalidae; genus Boloria; species Boloria selene. The sequence continues at coordinate 5,094,823 of HG993147.1, forward strand.
CTGGTATTTAATCACTTCTAAAGTAAAATGCACTTCGAAAAAAATATCGCGGTGAGATATGAACGGCACATTATTGTCATTCATAATAACAAGCGAGCAGAGAGGAATGGGGACGAGGCGGTGGGGGAGGAAGGAGAGCGGAGGCGTGAGTCTCAATAGCTCGGATCGTGTCATGCCAGCCGTTTCGACGCGCCTCGGCTTTGTTTAGATTCCTCTGGTTTCCCACCCGGCTTTTCAGAAGCAACACCTTTAAACTTCAAGTGAATGCTCTTAACTACATCTTGTGCTGATTATATCAACATTAGATTGCGCACCAGATTTCTTTTAATATTGAAAATGAAATTATGAGAATCTATGTTTTTAAGTAACCTAATATAATATAATTAATACTATAGGTAAATTATAAAAATTTTTTTTTTTTAAATAAGATTATACTCGTTAAAAATCCAGGTTTTTGTTCATTACCTACTCGTATTAAATATATCATTACATAATTCATATTATGTATATTCAGATGCATAACAGATATATCTACTCGTATACTCTTATACATAAACTTATTTTTTTATATTATACATAATAAAATAGGTGTTGTGAAAAAAAGAATTCTTTAGAACTAATTTAATTTAAAATTTACCTGATAAAAACGTAGGTACTTGAGCTAAGTGGCGCTCGCCACCTTTTGACACACAATAAATCACAGCCATGAGCGGCCAATAAAAAATATGTTCCACCCTCGGCGAAAAACCAATTAATTTTCGGCAGCTAAATAAAAGATCGTGACCGCCCGAGCGGGAAAAAATCGAGCTCGCTGGAGTGAACACGAACGAGCGTGCGCGGGGGCGGAAGCGGTAAGCGGGGGAAACCATTGAAGTTCAAATGAGAGACCTGCAAGATCCGTATAATAATAAAGTTAAACGTGACGAAATAGAATAGGAAGCGGGGAAAAACGAGGGAAGTGGAAAAAGGGGAATAATGGAGAAGGAGTAATCAATTTCGCACAGTCGTCGCCGGCGGCGGCGAAGCTCTCATTTAAATTTTAAAACGCCGCGTTGCTGGGGGTCCGTGGAGGACTTTTTAATTTGCCCCGGCTCTGTTTTAAAAATGCACGGTGTTCTGCGGTGACACATCAATTCACTTTGACTGTCGACACTCCGAACTTTGAATGTGTAGAATTTTATTCATCTTCTTTTTCCTCTAACAATGTATCTATCTATTTTATGTGCATGAATATAGAATTTTCTTAGTAATAAATAGTCATCAAATCAATAATAATATATTAAACTATATTAATCATTCAAATGTTACTAAATATGGATCAATATTTCTTAATCAATAAACATTAAATTTATCTTATAGTTTGTAGTCTATACATGTAATTAGATGTTAATATTTTGCAATTGATTTGGTGCAAACAAGTTTTCTTTAATGTCAACGCGATGATCATATTTAAGTAGTAGGTACCTACTACTTAAATATTTTTCTAATACGTGTTACCATTATGTTATAAAATAATTATAATAATGTTATTTGTCCGCAGCAACAAAGGCCAGACCTGCCCCGGCTACTACAGCAAATGCATGCAGCACATTTACCTGCACATGGGGCGCCGCCGTTGCCACTGCTAGGCCAGGGTGCCCTTCCGCCAGCGGGTCTTTTGGGCCTCGGCGTGCCTCACCATCCCCTTTCCGTACTCGCGAAACCTCCAGACATTCACCGACCGGACGATAAAGGCAACGGTAAAGCTCTTTAAATATCTCTATACCTTTAATATATAATATCCATTGTTAATAAATCTACTGTAACACGGTTTAATTGGCACCATCATAACTATATTTACTTCATATAAAAGTTGCACTCCAAAAGTTGACTCGGAAATTGGCTCATCAAAAATTCATAATATAATATCTCATGTGTTGGAATATCCGAAACTTGGATGGAATGCTTTTGAAAGTGTTTTTGTTATATTTCCTTATTTTCATTTCATAACTCAATATAGTACCTACTTAATAATTTTAAAGTTATCTTAATTCTACACTAGTTTTAACTTACAATGAATTCATGTTTTAGAACTTTTACTTATACCAAGTAGGTACTTAAGGCTCAATCCATATATAGGGCGTGTGAAGGTAACATATCGTTTGGATCAATACATAAGATGAATATTTTAAAAGCTGTCGTGTGTTTGTGATGCTCGTCTTGTTTGCCATGCGCCACTCACTGGAGACTATTAGAGACTCGCCCTCCCCCATTCACCTTCGCTACCAGAGCAGCCGTCTCCGATCCCACCTCTGTTTCAATATTTACCATCTACAAGAGCCTTTTTGAACTCACTGTTTGCGTGTTTTCGGATCGCTGACGGCTATGACTCTCTCGATATTGCTTTGAGAGCATGAATAAGTCACTTCTAAGAACTGATTCCTACCTGTACTAATGTTTATATAGGACATGTAAATACACATTTCAGATATATTGACAAACTGAATAATATGCTTTTTTCGATGTCGTTGTCGCTTTGAACTTTATTTTGAGATAAGTGTTCAAATAGTTTTACATACGAGGTTCAAACATTTAACGAATGCTACGTGAAATCTGGGAACAAGGGCGCGCCGCAAATGAAAATGTAACACAGAAATGGATTTGGAAGCCACCCGTCGCTTCGGTTAATTACAAAAGCAAGCGGTAATCTGCGCTCCGGGATGTTCCGGCTTAGTGCCCCCCAACCACCCCAAGCTCCTCCGCCTGCCACTTCCCTGGCTAATTTGTGCCATTATCGGTGTACTGATGTAAGAGTTACCGTGCAGATGGCCCCTTCACCCCCCTCTACCCCGCACCTTGCCCGCGCCCAATTAATTATTCCTTGCTGGTGTGAGCGTCGCGTGTTTTAGTCAATTAGTAACGTAATTTTGCGGGTGACTTGAGTATACGCCCGCGCCCCGCGGACCGGCTCAAGCGCTACGTTTTAATGCTCAAATTAAACATACTGGGATTCTAATGATTAATGTGTACTCAACTACGTACTCGCGGCACGACTATTAGTTAATGTTATTCTTTATTATTTACTTCATTCTTACTTGTAATGTTTGTTAGATAATAATATTTAATTTAAATACAAATATCTTGATAATGTACTCATAATATATAATGTTATAAGTTAATTACTTATTGTACAACAGTGATATGATAAATTCCACATTTAGCCTCGTTTGACTATTGTTGTGGTATGTTTCAATGCACATTCCGAATTTGCGTGTATCCATAGATAGCGACTCTATGGCCAATAATTGAGGCTATTGCATTTAAATTAATTGAAGCTATGCATGCACCGTCGCGCCCTCTGCTTTGTATTAACAACGTAATATCTATGCAATATATGCACATAATCACAGACATATTGGGTCGGCTATTGCTCACGAACTTAGGCGAATTAACCGATTGAAGATAATGCCTTTGATGTTCAGTATTAATATACACGGCCGAGCACAGGAAAACGTAATAGGTATCGATGGTATTAACACACATTGTTGGGTAAACGTGCTCAAGTTTTACAATCATGTTTTATATTCGCTTCTTTAGATTGTGTTTCCTCCTTGTAAATTAGAAATATCATGAATATTAATGGCAGATAAAATGCTCGACTGCTTGCATGTGTATTATAATATCATTTGTATTCCGTCCCTGACGATAGAGTTAATCTTATTCGTTCAAATTATACTCTAAATTGACTCGAACGTTCGTGGCAAAATACAATAAATTACCGATGGCAGAGACTTAGACTAATTTGACTCGTCGGTCGTAGTAGACATGGCCTTGCCTGTGTTAAAGCTAAATTATAGTGACGTGTGTGCTGCATAATCTCTGCATATGTTCAGGGAATTGTGCTGTTATCATTTGACATAGCAATAGCTCGGCACATTACTAGATACACATAATTTAAGATTCTATTTGAGTGATTATTACGTATAAGTATAGCTGTTACATCTCCTCCCTTTATTGAATGAAAGATCAATATTTAAAAAAAGTATTAAATGAGATATTCCGTATTTATAACCTTCTTTTGAAATTACTGTCTATGTCCTTTTCAATATGAGCCCAGGTATACAAATTTTTTACATTACATAATTTCACAAACGACCATAGTAATATTTGTTTATATTAAAACTTTAATTGAGAAAATCTTTATACTATTAACTATACCGAACTAGTACTCAATTGTAACTAGCGATACATCCGATATCGACACCGATATATAGGTTATATCGTCGGTTTTTCAATATATTTGCTCGTCCCTCGGCAATATTGTGGATTTGGTGATACTACAATATTTTTGGACAGTAAACATCTTCAATTATAATAACAAAAAATATACATATTTTATATTTTACTTCCCAATGATATGTAGTGTAAATTAAATTACACTTTGTTCGGGGTTGCGTGACCCGCCGACAGCTCTTGCAATATTTATTCGCCACTCCACCCGCTGATCAGAGCATTTATACCAATGAACCGATCTCTCTGGTTGAGGCTCTTTTAGTAAATAAATACCTAGATGATTTTTAATTTCATTTAAAATTGCTCATTTCCTTTTTTAGTCCATACTCCATGGATGGATAAAATTATTAGGTATCATACTGGTATAGGTTTTCATTGTAATTTGTTTGTATAAAATATTTATTGGTAATTGATTGTATTAATGATCATAATGTCTATCATGAAACTGTTTTCGATAAGATGAAATATATTTCAAACATTCGTAGATCATATCGCTAGTAAAAAAAGAGTAAAAAAAAAGATAACATTCGAAAATCTAATAACATAAAGCTACATTATTAAAGATTAAACTACATACAATAAACTTTTAACCACAATATCTATCTGAACCTTTTTATCTGACATAATATGTGCTTATTGTTCACAGGTATCAGTTCAGCAGAAGAACGGCATGTGAGTACCAACAGAATTCCAATTTCATAAAGTTGAAGTTGTTAAATTTTCAACGACAAAATTTCGCTTTGAAAAATTCTCGTAGAGGTGTACTCTATGTTCTGCTTTTTCCATTTGGGAATGCGAACGTGGAGAGGAGTGTTGTGCTCGAACGCGTTGATTTCATAACACGGCCCTGACTGAAACAAGTGGGTGGTGCAAGTGGTACACCCTGCCTAGGGCTGTCATAGCGTTAGCTACTCATCGAGATATTAAATTTACTCTTCATATTTTTATACATAACAGATGATATGGTTTCAACACACAAAACGATTTAGGACATTAAATAATGAAAAGTTGTAGGCAAAATATTAATATAAAATAAATAGAATAAATTAAATTGAGGTATTTTTTATTTCGAATTAGGTTTTTGTATGTTATGATTACATATTATGCTCTTAGCATTTATTACTACATGTTTTAGGTAAATATAATTTAATTTTTGATTGGTAAAGAAAAAATAATACGGCGATCTTTTTTATAAAATGCTTAATATAAAGATCAATCTAAATTTTAGTAATTGTAGAGCTTTGTAGTATTTTAGTGCATAAGATGAGTAGGATATATTTGTCTACCCTACATTAAAGTGAGCTCGCGACCGAGTGCGTCGCTCGCGAGGTGTTACGAATGTCGGCTATCGTGCTAGCGCGGTGGTGGCAGCGGCAGTGGGTGGCGTCACCCCGTGCGGCGCGCCGCACAGATGTGCCACTCACCATCCGCCACCGCCACCGCCATCGCAACTGCAAGCGAAATGCATGCGAATCGATATCAAGCCCCCGCTTCATAACATTGTCTTTGTTGCTTAACCTACTTCCATTCTGTTCCACGTATTCCGTTTTGACGTTTCAATTTATCATAACTTCACCGTAAGTCCAATTTGAACTATAATCTAAGTAAAAACAGATTAATAGGCTTAACACTTTTCAATAATTCTAATTAAATACGAAAATATTTCCTAAAGAAAATATTCAATTCCATCTATTAGCAAAAGAAGACTTTCCATGATAAAATAAGTGAGAAACTTATTCCGGCAACTTGACTTGAGGCTATAAGAAGCGGTGTGGTGTGAAACCGATACGTAATGGCAGACTCAGTTGCTAGTCTGTTCACGGAGCCGTCGATCTGTGCAAACACGCGGTGAACTAAGTAATGCACCAGCGCGTCTTACAATTCGAGACGAGGGAGTGTAGGGAGAAAGCAAGATTTAATAAAGTTTACATAATCCATTATGGCTGAGGCAAGGGGGCGTTATGTTACTCTCTTATCTCGTGCTTAGTTTGTCCGGCAAATGTTTTTCTTACAAATCATGGACGTACTACATAGTCTCAGATGATGATTTTGCGTACATAACAAACTAAGCTTACATGTCATAGGTACATTTATAAAGAAAATAAAAGAATCAATATATTAAGACCATAATACATACCTATAATTTGCAGTAGACTTAAGTTATAACAGGTTTCACATAAGTCTACAGTCTCATTTACTTAAAGTGAATTAAGTATGCCAATTTATACCTAAAGAAATTAAATGAGTCTTGCACAGCCCTTCTCGCAATCTCATTTGGTAACATAATAACAGCGGATTTATTTTTGCCGCGCATTTATTCTCGGCTGAATCGGGCCTAACATTCAATTTAGCGCCCAAACCACACAAAAACTGCTTGGAGCCGGTTCATTACGCGGCGCATCTCGCCTCTTCATCTTTACCTTATCTAAGCTACTTTGAATACCACCCCCGTGACCCCTAAACCGCCCAGTTTTCACTCACCACTTCAAGTGAAAACTCACAGGGCAAAGACCGCTCTACCTTGGTTAACATTCTCTTCGAGTTCTTTATTAAATATATATACGAAAATGTTTGATTTGAATAAATTTTAGATTCTTTCCCAATGTGCCTATATTGTCTTGTTTTTATAGCTTCAAATTTTATTAAAGAGCGTTGTACAGGGTATATCACGCGGCTTAGTTATACTGTTAGGATATTATTGTTTAATTAAGTCATTAAGAAAAAAAACATAAAGGTGTTTTTAAACAAATATCAGACAACTTTACCGAAACATGTTTACGCGTGGTCGGCGCTCGTGTTCATTCTACAACGCTGTGCACATTGTCGCTCGAGACAACCCTCGCAATTTATTGCTCGAGACTTTCTTAATTGGAAAGAATGGCCACTTGTAATTATTAAGAGCCCTAAAGTGAAACAGATTGTACGATGAAAGTCTTCTTTATATTTTTTTGTTTTTCTCTTAGAACTTTAAATAGAAAAATCGTTTTTAAGTACTCATTTATTTTGACCTTCTTTGTGTGTTAAATAGATATCTATTGTATACTTTACTTACCATTAGGATTTTTGTGCTCTAAATATAATGATTTTAAAAGGTATCTACTAAAGTACGACATACACTTGTATACGACATATACTTATATGTACGCGTTACACGGTATAATTAAAAAATCTATTTGAGATCAAACCACGCTTGTTTTATTGGAAATTCGAGAGCTTTGATAAGTGAGTAGTTGGTGGGTTTACATAGGAATATAGAGGTAGGATGCTTCGATATTGCTCGTCTCGGCTCTGCGGCTTTGTTCTGATCCAACGTATCGTATAGATTTATGCAAGCTTGATCGAATCGCGCCCACCGCCCGCGCCTCCGCCATTGCATCCGTTGCACAGTGCGACATACATGACAAACGTGTTATTGCATTCCTTCGCACAATCACTTGCAAAAACTTTTATATGTGTTTTTATATTCGAAAAGCAATATTCGAAAATTTAACTCGCATAAAATGAATATATGAAAATCCGGTTCAAACATTTAATAAAGGTGATTAATAATTATATTGTCTGATTGTATTATTTATTAATCAGGCAAAAAATCTCAAAAAGCTTTCAGTTAAAAATTACAATCAACGCAATTTCGATTAAATTAAACACCTGTAATTGAAAACACGCTACGGTAAGTCCAGCCTTTCGCGCTAAAATTCCATTTGTGAATGCAATCATGGCTTATCAATTCATTGTTGCACGGAAGCCGGCAGAGCGTGGCCTGCGTAACGACACTAGTACTCTCCGCGATTCAATATTCCCACTCAAATATCCAATATGCTTTCACTGGCGTAAATCGAAAGTGTAATTATTTTTTATGTTTGCAGTTCATAGAGCTTTTTTACTCTCTTCTCGCACTTAATGGCAATATAGGATTAATGATAGGCAATATAGATAAATTAAAAACAAATTTTATAAAATACATTTACAATATCAACAAATATCATGAATAGATGTAAGACAATTAAATTATAAAAAAATATTATGTTTGTCGTCAATCGTCATGGTTTCATGTTTGGATGATGATTTATATTTTAATGTAATTTAATTAGAAAATTTTATATTTGCACGTAATATTTTATAGAAGTGCATTTAGTTTTAACTTATAATAATACTCGTAGTAATATACATTTAAAAGTTTTGATAAAATTAAATCGATACATAATGTCATAAATATCGCAAGTATAAGGAAAAGACATGTTATATGTAACTGATCTGTAAGCTTTTAAAAGGGGTTTTCAAATAAGCAAATCGCCTCATCACCGTAGGCTTTGTCGCACTTAGGTGTAGGATGGCACAAGGAATAATAATGAATGAGATTCAATCTGCCCATAAAGACATGTCTAGAACAAGTACGTAACAGTAGACCACAAGTGTAATGAGCGTGTAACGTGCGCAGCACTCGTACTCTCTTGTGTTGCGGAGTTGCGGTTGTGGCCTGCACTACATCGCCGTGTGAGGTCTTAACTCAGAAAAAACCGCTAACCTACAACACTTAAATAGTAGTAACTTATATATGTAATGTGCTGGTACACTTACCTACTTTTATATGTATTTTTATTTTCATTTTATTACAATACCGTATTAATTCCTACAACCAGCATTTCATAAACAAATAAATAAACAGGACTGAGCATTCGGATAATTGAAATCGCTGCAAGTAATTAGCAGTTAGGCGGGCGCGATAGCTCTCGGCTTGGCTCACGTCTTCATAATTTATCTCAATTAGTTGGCAGCGTAATGGGCGGAAGGGCGGCGGACGCGCTCACACCGTACTCACTGTTTATATGATCTAGCTGTGTGTTTATTTACGTCATTATCCTGCCTATTTATGTATTCAAAAACAGTTCAAAATTTTATTTTAATCCTTGTTATAATATACATTATACATTATAGACTGTGCTAACTGCTAAATGAACGTGACTTTAAGAAGTAATTACAGCAATATTTCTTCTACATGACTGTCATGAGCTCGTCGTCCTTTCATTTAACTGTGGAATATTGAGAAGGCATTGTGTATTCGGTTTGTGATTTCACCCACAGCACTTGCTGCATTCGATGATATTAGTTCGAAACGACAAAGGCGAGAGAGGTGGAGGTCGACGTATAGTGGAGTATGGGAGTGTAGGTCTGCGGTCGTTGCTGGCGTGTTTAACAATGCGGCGGGCATGCGGCGAGCGGAGAGCGGCGACGTGCGGTATGTCCCATATTGCCTCGACACGACTTGTTCGTGTACTTGGGACACGCTCGCACGTCGCACCGCCGCCGCATCGTCGCATTGCCGCTCGCCTCCTATGCACGCCGTGTCGTTCCCTTCGTGCTTATCACACATTTACATATGCTACGCCTCGTAACCGTGTTCGAGCATTGAAAATGTTTCATGAATAAATTTGTAATCCAATTCCAGGCTTAACTTTTTACTCAATCGACACGAAACGCTAACACGGATCGTCACTAATGAAAGCTAACTCTAAGACACTAAACAACGGTGAAAGAGAATTGAAACGAATAATCTCCGGTTCACTTTAAACGATTCGTCATAAAAAGAGAGCGAATCGTAGCCCTTTTTCGAGTTTCCTCGTTACGGGCTAAGACGAGAATCATTAGGAATTAAATTTCCCCTTTCATTAGTCCCTCAACCCTCGTATAATTCCGGACGCGGAGCAATAACAATATAAATCCCCCGTCGCGCCGAGCGGGGGATTAAGGCTTGTCTCGACCCTAATTTAGGGCTGCCCCCGCCCCGGATTAACGAAGTGGCGGAATCCGCTAGGGTTGTCGCCGCGCATAAACTTGTTACGTGTTTAATGTTTTATTGACGGGTGGTGAGGGAGCTCTCATTTAAATAACAGTTGAATAATCCCCGTATTCGCGTCATTTGAACCATGACCTACTGACTTGACCGCCCACATTGTAAACTTTTTATTTCTTCAATCTCGTAGATACATTCATGGTAAGTAAGAGCTTATTACTCGACTATTTATTCCAGTTAAATTTTATTAACAGTTAAGGACTTTTTATTACATTTTTGTTTATATATATACCTATATTTATGCTGTAAGGAACTTTTTTTATTATCATATCAATATTATTTTTTTCACTTTTTAATATAATAGGTGTTTTTCCTTTATTTTAATATATTAGATAAAAACTATCGAAAATTTAACTCTTAAAAATGATATAGGTACTACTGCAAAATTCTACTAAAGTTTAAAAATGAACGATAAGTAAGTACGTATTCGTATTTTAAGCGGCTGTTCACCCTGACAAATTAATTTTTCGATGTATTATTTCGTGGAGGCGAAACGTTAGAGGTGGAACGAATTGTTTATCCCCGGTATTAAGTCGTAGCGGAGTGTCGACGCACATATTGCAGACGAAGGAATCTCCGAGGGATTGACGCGCCCTCCCCTACACAGGATCACGACTAAATGAGCTGGCATTTGTCAACATAATTCATGGTTTTGATATTCTGACATATTATTTTATTGCAAGAAAAATAAATGAAAAATTTAGTTTAACCTTGGTATGTTCAACTTTGCTTTCTATTAATATATCTATCTATTATCTACATATAGATTTATGCTCGAACAGACACTTTAATTATACAAAACTCCCTGTCACCACAGATTTAGATGATTTATTTCTTTAGTACCAATTTTCCAAACGAGTTACCTCAGAACACGGTGACTTAACTCGATTCGAGGTAATTTATTTAAGTAATTTCAACAAAGCGAGCCCTCGTACACCGTATTAAAATTTGAGTCGCGACCGCAAAGTAGACGCTAACACAAAATTAAAGTCGTCGACACTTAAGGGCTTCGTAGTTTCGAGGGGAGTTCCATGAAATTTCTCTCAGAATTTCGAAATGGCAGACGAGTTTCGCAAGTCAACTCAATTATCGTTTTAATTAAGGCGCTGCCATGCCACGTGACATTTGTTTGCGTGCGTGAAAGCGATCGCTCCCCGCAGCCTCTTGCCCTGGCTCCCTCCTGTTAATTGTGCTAATTACTCCTGAAATGGTGTAGGGGTAGAGTGAGATTACTTATCGACGGTTTCCACAAAATTTATCCCTTGCTATATGTATACCATGATGTATACATATCCAGTATACATCTTAACTTACTTTTAAACATAACAAACGGTAAAGGTTCTTAACATCTTTGCTCTCTTTGACATTTTAAGTTTCATGTAGTTACATCAACTTAAAACCATTTAATATTTTTGATGCTTAAAATAAATTGTTTTGTTGTATGTTATGTATGTTCACCTATTTAAAAACTATATTGTATTTAGATAAAATTTATAAATCTTACAATGTTTCAATTCCTTTATTTTCTTAAAAAATATCTTGTTAATAACAATGTTTGTTAGACAAAGCTAAAGAACGTCCACATAATCCGTATAATATTGAAGTAATTAAAGTATATTTACTTAGTACATTATTTGGCGAAGTGAATATAAAGTAATGAGTAAGGAATACTCATTTGTCATTTGGTGGCCAAATGATTGGCTCGTGGCGCGGTGGTAACAGCTAAAGCAGAGTGGGTGGCGTACACGTCAGCTCGACAACGAGCATCAGGCAATTTGGTTATTTGGGGTCGGCCATAAACCGATAGCGAGCGCAGTAAACGCAATCCACCACTCGCGACTATAAACTTTACGAGTCACGTAAAAACACGCTCGAAATGCCGACTTGCTACCATAAATTTATGCTAATGTATTCTTTATAGGAGTTTAATGTGTATTCAGAAATTCCTTCATTATTTATGTATACGAATGAACCGGTGAAGTTAATTTTAAAGTCGCGCTGCGCCTCTCGGTAATCGTATTCGGAAAAGAAATATTTTTTGTAACTTGTTTGTTGACCATGCTTCAAATTAGATGGTTTGCAAATGATTATTTTATTCGGCCCTCTTAATATGACTGCTATTTGTGAAATTTAAACTAAAATGTTAAAACAGGTTCCTCTTATAGAAGAAAAAGTAATAAATAATCGTAATTTAATTTTTGAATTAAATATATCTATGAATAAAATACAAACTTTAAGAGATAACAATTTCATCGACTGTAAAGCAACGTTCCCATAGATTCGGCATTCACGATAACAGCAGAAAATCGAATAACTTTTGAAAACTATTGTGTCTGAAATATAGCCCGAACTCAATCCGTACATTTCCGAGCGGTGGGCGGTCTATTTATCTATTTCCCCCGCTTCCGCCCCCAAGCGTCCGGTTAACCGCCCCCCTTCCGGTTAACCGGGCGGCGCGGCGTGCGCGGCTAAACGGCTCGTCGCGTGACCGCAGACAATAAGCCCGGGCGGCGTTAACAGCGCGCCTGTGTGTTGCCACTTTATACGTTACGTCAGATCCCCCGCCACGCTCTCAGTACCCACTTCTCGCACTTCACTCCGTAACACATGTGTCCGATGATACGAGGACGACTTTCGTCTTTCGTCCTCCGTACCTACTCTACCAAGCTGACGGTAGCTGATACGTCGTGTTTTTGGAGCTTGTAGCGCCTTGTTTAGCGGTGTAGTCCTCGTCGCTTTTCCCCGACTATTGTTGTCGGCTCAATTGCCTTTTTCTTGCCGTCGACCCTCGTAATGGGATAAAGTACAGATAAGCTCTATTCGTTTCCCTGGCAAAAATGAAATAGGTTTCCTCAATACTGTTTTTTGCAGTGTAAGGCTTATCATCTATTCGTTTATAATTTTCTAGTAAATATAAATCGTAGGTATAAAAAGAATTAGGTAGGTACATAATTTAATAAAAAGATCATTTTAATATTAATGTGTTTGGCTGCTGAGTATATCTATAAGTACTATTATGTACTATTTATATTAATATGAAATATGTTGTAAATGACTTAAAAATTAAAATATATTCGTATACATTATAAATATCTACTCCAAAATAAGTTTTATAACTATCATTGCCATAACGATGCAGGAGTTTACTCTCAGAGTCTCGGCCAAATGGCCACCGTTATTACACATTTATGTTATAATGCCAGCCAACCGCAAACTCTATTAAATTAACGATTAGCCACAAGAGCTTACCCGGAGTGAATGACTCGTAGGGGCAACATAAAATACATTGAATCGAATCCGACACGTCGCTTTATGGCTCGCACCGTGGGTCTCTCGAAATAGCACTACTTGAAATTCGATACTCGATGCCGCAGAGAGCGGGTGCTCGTAAAATTAGGGCCTCGGCTACATGTATGTAGGCAAACTAATAAATGCCAACTTGAGAAAAAATACTGTTGTTATTTTTGATTCTATAAGTAATTTAATAACTTAGCCAACGACAGTATTTTTTGAGTTTTAAAAATCTATAACACAAAAATATAAAAGTATTCTAATTATACATACACATATTATAGGCATAAATGTGTATATTTATGCCTATAATATGTAAGATTTGTTGTGTTCGATCTAACAAAAAATATATCTAAGTTAATTTAAAGGTGTAATAAGATCATTAATTATAATTTACAATACAATTTTAAATTGTGGTTGCAACTAGTCTCGCACCTAAAGCGACGTCGCGTCGTCTAGGGCGGCTGTAAGTCACAGCGGGCGGCGACAGGTTGACGGCATGGCGAGTAAATTAACAACTTGCCACTATCCTCTAACTTAGTGCCTCATAAAATTAGTCTTCAGACCTCTCTAGGGGTCTCGAACAAACCCCTTCTTTTACTAACTTTTGATAAAACTATAGGTAGTAATTCTCAAATTATATTTGAATAGGTACATACCTATTATATAATTAAGTTTTCATGTAATAAAATGAAATATTTTTTACAAAATTTCTTTAAAAACTTCATTTAAAATGTTTTAAATACAAATTGCACCTACTACTTTATTCTTATAGAGACAATCACCTTAGAATAGTCAAACTGAGTGTCTGAATTCGGCTGTATATTAAACATTTATCTAATTGAAGCATGAAACCATACTTGGTTGAGACAGAGTGTATCACAATGTCAACATGGGCTGAATCAGCAAGCTCAGCGATCGCTCGACACGTATATGATTATTTCATTAGTTCGTATTTGCGCGTTCATCCGAATGTAGCACCCGCTCTACCCCACTCTCCTGACAAGCCGCGAGGGGGGCGATGACCACTCCCGGAGCTAATCATGCGGTCAGTTTGTTCTGCCTCAGCGTGTTTTGATATTGATATTGACTGTAGCGCTCGCATCGCTGCGCACCGATTTATTTGCGAACAATGATCGATTGATTGCTATACGTAGGTACGTAAGCTCGCCCGTAAACGTTTTGATTATGTTTACCCACTCTTATTTGCTATATCAACAAGACCAGATACCGCATACATATAAAATGGAAAGTTTTTATGAATTATATTTAATATTGTATATTTTTTGTTACAGAGAAATTCCATATCTCCAGGTGAAAGGGAAAAATACCGGACAAGAAGTCCAGCGGAGCCTGATCATAAAAAACTAAAAAAGGAGGAAAAGGATATGGGCCATGTAAGTAATGTTATTGGTCTTTTTAATAGGAACTAACAATACTGTTTTATGAACGTCAATTTTTATTTAGTAAAATATTTTATTTTGTAGGAATTAGTAGTTGATGACGCAAGCGAAGAACCGACGTCTCCTCACAACGGGGCGCCTTCGCCGCGGGAAAACGGATTAGATAAACTACAACCTAAAAAAGAACACCCACCACATAGCCCTAGGTAATTTGCATAATTCATATACACTATTATTATACAATTTGTAGAATTATAACATTATTTTGACAAATTATAAGTTTTAAAACATTAAAAAGAAATCCATTTAAAAGAAACAATTTAAAAATACATAAAAACCAAACACGACCCTTATTAAATCACAAAAGGTCGTAAAACATTTATAGCGCACGATAATCTGTATAACAAACATGTATTGGGGCCAGTCGCGCCTTAGTTCGATGTTGTGTAAATTCATGATAATCGCTCCATCCATTTAAGGGAAGCCGTAGTTTGTAAACTATCCGTTACATTTGTTGTGGAAGGTTCAATGTTCGTACAACGATTGAACAGTCGAAAGTTAATTTACTACTCATAGCTAAGCTTGACCGCTATGAATCGTAATCACTGATCTAATTTACGAGGCTCTTGTAATATGATGACCACACGTCTTTATATTTTTAATATTCTTTATTCTACGAGTATGTTTATGTGCACTGTAGAATACCGCAAAAACTTACTGATATTTTAGACAAATGTCTATAAGATGTATAAAAAAATAAGATGACTCATATATTTTTTTATAAAAAAGTATACCTGTAAATTAAAATTGACTCGGAACATCTAATGATTTTACGAGTATAACGTCGTTGCAGGAGTGTTGAGCATTAAAATCAATTTCGAACGCAGAGAAATAGTCCTGTTACAAGAGCGAGATTAGTTACGCTTGACGGATAACTGATGATAATAATCTTTAGTCAAACTTACGCTTACTAACTTGAAACCTCAAGGGGGATATTTGATACTAACCAGTTTATTCGATGTCATTCAGTGATAAAAAAGTGAATAAGAATAAATAAATGCGGTTTCACTTGTGTTGATTCGTTTTATTCAGTACTAGCCTTTCCCGAGGCTTTGCTCGCGTTCTAAAGGCTGAAAATCAAAATAATTTTTTTTTCCGTTTTTGCAACATTTTTCATTGATGATCCGCTCCTATTGGTCGTAGTGTTATGTAATATAGCCCATAGCCTACCTCGATAAACGGACTATCCAACACAAAAATATTAGAGAGAGAGTTAAAAAATATTTTTTTAATTCGGACCAAGTAGTTCCCGAGATTAGCGCATTCAACCAAACAAACAAACAAACTCTTTAGCTTTACAATATTAGTATAGAACTAGAAGTATAGATTTACTAGCGACTCGCCTCGCTTCGCTCGGGCTCTTCCCTAGATTTAGCACAGGCAAAGCCGCGGGATCCGCTAGTTATGCATATAAACCTTCCTCTTGAATCACTCTTTCTATTAAAAAAAACGCATCAAAATCCGTTGCGTAGTTTTAAAGATTTTAGTATACATAAGGATATAGGGACAGAGAAAGCGACTTTGTTTTATACTATGTAGTGATAGTGATGGTGTAAAATAAATTTTGGGATATAAAATAAATATACGGTTAAATAATGCTTTTTATTTTATAGTCAGATTGTACCTACTGTTTATTGTTTAACTACTTGTTTAAACGATTCAAGCGTAACTGTGAGTTTTGCAAACTATATTGTTTGACATTGACACAATTCAACGTTATACATATATATGTATTATGAACATTACCATTATTAAAGTAATAAAAACCGTTACATACTAAGCATTTTTTTTGATTAAGTTTTTGCTTGTTAGATACAAGACATTTTGTCTTGAAAAATTTTTTCTTTAGTTTTATAAATGCGTCAAATAAGTAAATATTTTGTGAATTTTAAATAAATTAATATAGTTGATTTATTTATTAAATAACATCTTTTATTTTTTAATTTCAGATCAGGTACATCTAGTAACGCATCAACGCCATCAGCAAAAAAGTTAGATGAAAAGCCAAGCACGCCTATCTCGAAACCAGTTACCCCAACATCTGGTGCCAGTGGGGTTGGTGCCGCGGGGGCTCCCCTCAAAGCCGCAGTGAAACCCCCAGCACTTCAGTATCCATACTTAGGAAATGGAGCACATGACGCGTACGGCCTTGCGGGCTATTCTGCGAGGGCGGCGCTCGCATACGAACCGCTACGTCCTCCCATCGGCCCCGCTGCATTAGCACCTATACCAGGCGGCAAACCGTAAGTTGTTGATTTTTTTATAAGTAGGTATACTTGAACGGAATTCTCACAATTGATATAATTTCCCGCGTTAAAAGGTATTCTATATGACTATGATTCTATATCGACCCTGATAACCTATCTAACCTAACTATCATTATTCATTATCCTAAATTTTATCAAAATTCTTAAATGATTTTCCGAAATATGATCACAAAGCAGAAAAGATAGACAGACAGACAAACAAGAATTCTAAAATCTATGGACCAAACCTCTTTAATAGATACCTACATCTGCTTTATTTATTCAATATAATTAATATTGAAATTTTGAAATTGTGAGTAGATACGTTTCTTATAGAGTTAGAAAATCAAAGCGTTCCTAATCTCATTATTGATAAAAAACTTAACCACGAAAATTATTTTCAGAGCATACTCATTCCACGTATCTGCTGAAGGGCAAATGCAGCCGGTGCCCTTTCCCCCCGATGCGCTAATGGGACCGGGCATTCCCCGTCACGCGCGACAAGTGTCCGCATTAGCGCATGGTGAAGTCGTATGCGCGGTTACAGTCTCCTCGCCTACCAAATACGTGTACACTGGAGGCAAGGGATGCGTCAAAGTATGGGACATCAGCCAGCCTAGCAAGGCGCCGGTCAGCCAGCTGGATTGCTTGGTGAGTGGGTAACTGTCGGCGATTCATCTTCTTTTTATGTATGTGATTGTCTGTTAGATGTTAGAAGAATTATTTATTTTTTATATATGGTTACGTATGAAGTTCATGTTCTTTACTTTTATTGCACGATTTGTAATTTTTATCAACTAATGGAATTCTATAAGCCATCATAAGAAATATAAACTATTCCCTATTTAAACTTAATTAAAATTATACAAACAATTAATCATACACTTTCAAAATCAATCTTATTATAATCATTTTAAGAATCTCGTAACATTAAATATTATCTATTTCAGCAAAGGGACAATTACATAAGATCAGTGAAGCTTCTACCCGACGGACGTACACTTATCGTGGGGGGTGAAGCGTCGAACCTTTCTATATGGGACTTGGCGTCACCAACGCCGCGTATAAAGGCGGAGCTAACGTCCTCCGCGCCCGCCTGCTATGCGCTAGCTATAAGCCCCGACTCTAAGGTAACATGGTTTATTTAATATTTACTTTTTTATTCCAAGACCTTAAAAAATATTAAACATCGAAACATATCTGGCAACTTTAACAATTGAATTTGGTTCAAAGCCATTTTGAAAAATGTACCAGAATCTAAATCATTTAAAGAAGGTAAATGGAAAAATAATATAGATACTTAATGAATAAAATGTATTAATTTCTTATGTTTATGTCTATTACAGGTTTGTTTTAGTTGTTGTTCGGACGGTAACATTGCAGTATGGGATCTCCACAACCAGACACTGGTACGACAATTCCAAGGACACACAGACGGCGCTTCCTGCATTGATATATCAGCAGACGGCACGAAGTTATGGACCGGTGGACTCGATAACACTGTCAGGTACACATTCATTTAAATATTATTTGTTAAAATTATTCAATGACCAATGTTTACTAATAATAACTTATTTGTCAGAAATATTTGATTTTAAAATATTTTTGTACGAATTAAATGTGTAAAACCAGCGGTAATATTCATATTTCTTAATGTAATTTTCGCCATTATATAATTCTTTTTGTTCGTTACTCATAGATCTTGGGACTTGAGAGAAGGAAGACAATTACAACAACATGACTTCAGTTCACAAATATTCTCATTAGGATATTGTCCAACAGGTATATTAACACTTTATATCTAATCTGCCTAAAAATATTTCATAACTTCTACTTTCTCTCTCTTTCTTTTTAATTTATGACACGAACTAATGCTTGTACCGATAACTGCATCGTGTGTTGCAGTTTCGATTGCTACAATTTATAGGCAATGATTGAGATCAAATCGATTGTATCAAATTAAAGCATTGATATGATAGAAACTTTATAAGTGTTAGATGTAATATACTCGTACTTACAAGGTTTCGGGCAATCAAATTTATCGGGCTATTAGAAAAAACCATAAACGGCTTCCTTTGATTTCACTTACTAATAAATCTTATAACTCGTTTAAAATATTCAATTCTACTCAACAGTATAATAAATCAATACATCAGTACCTACATATAAATAAAATTGAAGTGTCTGTTTTTAATTTCAGATTAACATCTTTTCACTAAATGCATATAAAAGTATATTATAACGGTACTTGCGTCAAAAAATCTATTTGTTAAATTTTTGTCTGTCTCTCTATCTGTTTGTTCCAGCTAATCTCTCAAACGGCTTGACAGATTTTGACAGAACTTTCACTCGCAGATAGCTAATGTTTTACGGTGTAACTTAGGCTGCTTTTACTTTATTAGAAAATTATAAAAACCATTTAATTTATTTTAACTTACGACGAGTGTAGCGGGTCGGGTTTGCTAGCTAGAAATAAACTTCCTTTGACTTCACTTTCACATACCTCGTCAATCAATTTATACTAAACAGCATATTAAATCTATACTAATATGATAAAACTTAAGAATTTGTTTGTTTGGTTGAACGCGCTAATGTCAGGAACTACTGGTTCAATTTGAAAAAATATTTTTGTGTTGGATAGTACGTTTATCGGGAAAGGCTTTAGGCTATAACAGGAGCAGAACATCAATGAAAAGTGTTGCAAAAACGAGAAGGGTGGGCGTTAGTTCTGCGAGGTATCATACCGCGCGACTCATAAAGAATTTGGTTTCCGGTCGGGAAATGCTAGTGATAATATAAAACTAAAAAATAATTCCTTCCTTCCTAGGTGAATGGCTAGCGGTAGGCATGGAGAACAGCAACGTAGAAGTGCTGCACGCGGTGAAACCGGACAAGTACCAGCTGCACCTGCACGAGTCGTGCGTGCTGTCGCTTCGCTTCGCGTCCTGCGGCAAGTGGTTCGTGTCCACCGGCAAAGATAACCTGCTCAACGCGTGGCGCACTCCTTACGGAGCTAGTATATTCCAAGTAAGTGCTCTTAGTAATTGTTTTTATTTATTGTCTTAATAATCAAGTGGCTTAGCTTAGCTTGGATTCTGTCTGTATGAAAAAAAAACAAAATCGATCTATTTCCATAAAGAAACCTTATCAATGTAGTTTCGCTGAATATGCGTTTTTATAATGCTTAAAAATTTGCCTTATTATATTGCCCTATTCTATTTTTTTAAGGATTACAAAAAAGTTAAAACATCATGGTCAGTTGGTTTTATTAGTTAGGCGATGTGGTTTGGCGCGATCTTAAAATTAATATTCAGTAGGTAGGTAATTGCTATAAAACTTAAAATTAGGTCCATTAGTCCATTTTTCTTCCATCCTTATAAATAAACTAATACATTAAATTTATTTACAGTCAAAGGAATCATCATCGGTGCTCAGTTGCGATATCTCATCGGACGACAAATACATAGTGACGGGGTCCGGAGACAAGAAGGCCACAGTGTACGAAGTGATCTATTAGTGCGCGCGCCGCACGGACTCGAACAAAACAGATCAAAAGTACTAGTGACGTGCTGGTGACGTGCTAGTGACGTGCTGGTGACGTGCTAGTGACGTGCTGGTGACGTGTTAGTGACGCACTGGTGACGTGCAAGGGACGTTCTCGGACGTAGCGTGGCAAGTGATATAGCTTTAGTGTATAGTATATTGGGAAGCCTGTATGTACTTATGCGACTTGTTTATATAGATTAGTGTGCGCGGTTTATGTTTATTTGTTGAGCGCCCGTAGTGTATGTTGGCATGGCAGCAGATCTCAAAATGATGATTTCGTTTCAATATTGTTGTAAAATGCTCATATTAAAGAAAAAATATGCGCAAATTATAATTTCTCTCGTTTTATTTCATACCAATAATATAAGTAAATATATGATTCACATCCTGCTACGTATTTCGCTAAAATAATGTTATCTTAATATATAAAAGCGAAAATTCACTCACTCATTACGAAATACCGTAACATTAAAAAGAGTTGTGTTCCTCCTTCTATATTTAGTTAAAACAACAACATTTATAGAGCGTCTCTACGTCTACTAATGTTATAACGAAGAGAAAAGATTTATTTTTTTTACGCGATTTAACTATTTCAAAAATAAACTTATAGATATTACTTAGTCATATACCTAACATATCAGCCAAAAAACATCAAGTCAAGTCTTTTCTGCATGAATAAATAACTAATAACAATATAAGGTATATTTCTCGTGCCTCCATAACAAAGAAATGAATGAGAAAACAAGACATGAAAGAAAATTACCTTAAATATTGAAGTCATTCAATTTTTATTAAAGGGAACCAACCAATTTTTTTTTTCCAAAAATAATTTAATTAGTTAATCGAGAATTATGTTGCTATTTTATCGATCGATACTCCATTCATCAAAATTTTAATCCTCCTATTGATATTCCTACCCTATCGTAGTAGGTAACGTTATACCTATGTGCGTTTTAGGTTGGTCCGTTCACCGGCTCAGGTAAGCTTTTGAAAAAACAAAATAAAGTAAAAAGTTATTATTTTTAAACATTAAGTAGATAAAGTTGCCTTTTAATAAATTTTATTCCCTTCTGTATACGCAGCTTCAATCAAATTATATTCGATTAGAATTTAGAGCATCCGTTTGAGAAATATTAATTTTTGAAATGCTATTTTTTGTTAAAGTAAAGTAGATATTTCTTGTCTTCCAGACTAAGTAGGCGTTCAAGTTTACCAGCAAATAGTTAACCAATTCATAAAATGTAACTACTTGTTATATGTTGCCAAAACCTAATAACGTCAAATATTTGTAGGTTAAAAAATAACACTTTTCTTAGCCTACAATTATTATGATAAGTAGATTACAGAACCCCACTCGCACCTGGTTAATTTTTGTCTGGTTAATTGTTATCGTTAAGCTAAGGCGCAGGGCCAACGTATTTACGTTACGTACCCGGAACTCGAACCCAGGACCTCTCGATGTATGACCATACATGCTAGCCACATCACCGAAGCCACATCACCGAAGAAGTAATACAAGAATATCATATAGGTAGGTACATACTCGTATATAAAGACAGCTGTGTTAGTCCAGTGGTAACGGGATCCCTTGGCTAATCGAGTGATGCGTCTTCAAATCCAGGTCTCGCATCTCTGATAATTTCATTATCACTTGGCTTAGCGCGAACGAAAGCATCGTGAGGAAACCTGCATGACGGAGACTTGAGAGAATCTAGCAAGTTTTCGAAAGACGTGAGGTCTGCCAACCCTCACTAGACCAGCGTAGTGGACTATGACCTGATCCCCCTCGTATTACTACATAATGTATACTACTAAACATATTATATATGACATATATATACCTACAAAATGTATTAAAGTATGTTCACACTAAACGGACTTTAATAAACCTTTATATAATATAGTATAACTACGCGGCAGGAGCCGTGTGAAGACGTTTGTCACGTAGGCATAAAAATAAATAGTTTACAAAAGTTAGTTTTGTTATATTGTAGTAATTAAACATTGTATAAGGTACTGTAAATACAACAAAGTAAATAAATGCAATATTGTCTCACAGCTTCTTAGGGCAAAAAACCTATAGCGCTGCGATAGAGACTGTCAATACGATCAATAAGTTAGTATCTAAATGAATAGAAAAAGAGGTACGAACTTCATCTCAAAAATCTACTGTATAGCAAAAATAATTGATTTTTTTATGAGCATGTACGACATAGGTACGTGCCTATATATGTATATAAATACATTGCATAGATACGTTTGTTACATTATGTAAACTGTGTTACTAATCGTGCGTCAACACGTCATAAAATTTTAAAAGCTGAAATATGAGATCGTATTTATCAATGGATTTCGCCGTAAATTAGTATCACAAAAACCATATGGTCGCTTAACGAGGACTTTATCACACCATGCACGAATATTGTGCTCGTCATGGATATTTGTTACTATTATTTAATACAGTAAAGTTTGACTGATTTATCTTATCTGACTTCTATTCTAATATTTTACACTAAGCTGCTAATATGAAACTATATAGAGGCAAAATTAACAGATCTGAATTAAAATGAGATTTATAAATAAACTTCTAAAGATATGTTTTGTTGTAAGTTATAATCACACTATAAGTTCCATGTATAACGATTAAGGACTATCGTGGTAAAGATAGGTATTGTTTCCCATGGGTATGGACAGCTTAGATCGCCCGCAGTCAAAGGGTTGATGGCTTGATTGAGAAATTGTTTCATATCTGTTACAGTGCCATAATAAGAAAGATGATTTGTGAAGATATTTTTTTCCAAATGTAGTACCTATACAGTATACATTAATGTATTGTAAGTTGTAACGCAATACCTACATGTGGTAGGTATAGAATAAAAATACTTACAATATTATATAGGTATGTGCGATTAACTTAGTTAGAAAAATGATAAATGATGGTGCAGAAAGAAATACCTTGCTACATAACAATGTTAGAGAAATGGAAGGCGTGAGTTCAGATAAGTTAGCAAAAATACAGACAAAAAGAGACTAAAATACCCACTTGGAGAAGATGAGATGTTACTTCAACGGATAAAAAGTACTTTCTTAGATAGTCGTATTTCCTATATACTTATACATTTCTTAGTTGCATACGATTTTTATTTATTATTACAATTTTTTCCGTGAATATTTTGGAAAAACTAAGCATTGTGTGAATGCCAATATGTTATATTGGACAGACGCTGGCACCGCCAGCCACCGCTCGTTATCGCCTTCATGTGAACATAGATTTGCATTTTACAATTACTTATACGTGTTAGAGTGACTTTTATGGTAACCTACGCTATATTTATTCATTATGCAACATGCATCTCAGAATTATACCATTGCGAGTATTAAATTACTATTTACGCGTAGCCTGGCTATAAAGTATAAACTAAGTATGGCACGTGCTCATGTCTTAGGAATTAATTTGTCCATAATATTAACTTAGTAGGTGAGCCTCTACTTCGTGTTATTTGTTTTGGTATTCTTATTCTATTTTGAGATAAAAAAATATTTATTAATTCAATTAATAAAACTTCTAGCCAAGTAATTATCCCATAGATCCCTCTATGCAAGTAATAATAATCTACTATGTCCTATCATATTTCATCTAAATCCTATTGTATCAATCAGTAACAATTTCCCAGACATCTTCAGAACTTTTCTTTTTTTTTTATATTACTAATTAGTTTAGATTTTTTATTATATGCGTAAATGTTCCAAGTGTGCGATGTAACTTGAGAGGCAACGTGCGCACACCAGATGCCGGCAGTGCCAGCCACCGGTGGGTGCGATAGGCCCGCCGCGCCGTGACGTCGCCATTTTTATGATTAACTCTAATGCCACATCTAATACCTACTGTGTGTATATATTTTATCTCATAAAATAAGTAAAAATAACAAAAACATATAAATATGTGCAAAAATAACGTTGACGTTTCCGATTAAATAAATTGACAAACAGTGTTAAAAATAAAAACAATAAAATTAGTAAAAACGTAAACAAAATATGTATAATATCAAAAGCTTGAGATTTAATTATTCGATTTTACATAAGCAACAATCATTTAATATCTGACACCTTATGAACTTTAAAATGTAGAGCCGTTTTAGCGTTGACAATGAAATCACAAGATCCGTTATAAATTACGTATGGGTTTTTGTTGTTATTGTCCACCAACTCTTCCGAGGAATTTTATCTTTTCCTTATCAAGGGATGTAACCATTGCAAAAATAATATCAATTCCGCTCCAAACGGAATTTCCGCCGCATTATGTTACATGATTTCAACCCTTTAAGCCTTTGTGGTACTGTTTTATGCTAGGTAATTCTTATCGCTATCTCTCTATGTAACGCGAAATAAATAAGGTAAATTCTGACCGGATAGTTTGTCACTAAAAAATATTTATATTCACTTTAATACTTAGGTTTACGCGAATATCTCTCTCAGTCTTGTTTCTCCCGTGACCATGATTGATGTAAAACATTCGAAAGGTGGGGAACCTATAATTAAAATAAATCCGCGACAAAATCCGAAAAGAGAGTTTCATTTATATTCACTTTAGTCAGTGATTAAAAATATGAATAGAATATATAGATTGATAGATATTTTTGTACTTCACGTTTGTTAATCATCTTATATTAGTAGATTATAGGTGATAAGTAATTAACTCTCAATCTAAATAATGAGGAATAAAACCTGATAATATGTATACCTTGATGTACTTAATAATTTAGACCTTCGGGTAAAAAGTTTATTTTTATGATTTATGGCTAAATATAACAATATTGTTATATTTTAATTAAGAATTTCATTCAATTCAGTAGGTAATAAGACTCTTGGGTAGGTCGGGTAAATAAGCGATAAGAGTGAAAGAAGTGAATGATCCGTAAACCACATATTATCATCGCGCTTAATAAACAACTTTTAAAATAATATTTCATATTAAATATATACGAGCTTATCTTTATTATTGGAAACTGAACATTTACATATTGCAAAGTGAATCAAACGAGCCCTTTGAACGATATTGGATACATAAAAATACATTGTTTCAAATAATGTAGTAAGTTCAGACACGTTTTGATGAGCGGCGGTAATTAGGAATATATCGTTGATCTCGCGCTGTGTGGCGCAGATGCGGGCAGTGGTACTCCCGCGCATGGCAGGCTGGCCGATAATCGATGATGGCTGTTATCGCGCGTCCGTTGCGCTGTCCGGAGCGGCCGCGACCGCTCACTCGGTCCGCACCACGCACTGCACATGCTTGTCGATCCTAAACTGATGTGGGATTTTTTTAATTGAAATAGTTTTAATTCAAGTTCATTGCATCGCGCTGTTTATTTGCATTGAATGTAAGTACTTGCAACTAATGATTGTAATTATAATAATATATAAATATTATCTTTTATATATAATAAGGCTGATCATTTCAAATGTTTATTTTCATATTTTCAGGATTAAAATGTACCGAGATACCGGCGGATTGCTTCTGGACGACGCTCTCCTAAATGATCAACTTATGTTCGAATATTCGCCAGCAGAAAGTCTTATAAACTTTGATGTACCATCTAATTTAAATGCTGAATGTAATTTTGTTGATTGGCAACTTAGTGATATGGACTTCAATTGTGATACTTTTATTCATGGCCTGGACAGTTCAAACGGAGATTCGAATTTCGAAGATAGTTCACCGATTCTTTTTGATTTCGATGACTTAGACAAGAACATTGACTTAGATGATTATCTTCTGGAAGCCATATCTGGTGATAAGTCTAATGACGTGGTGCAATCGAACATAGATGCTACACACAGTGGTGATGAAACATCCCTAGGTGGGCTTTCTGTACTTGGAATAGATTTAGAGACAACGTCCGTTCAAGGTGTACAGTACACCGACAAATCGGGTACTTTCAGTAAAAGTGAAAAAGTGCGGTGCGTAGTACGAGAGACTAAAAATCAGACATGGGGTGAACCAACGTTTTACCCGGAACTCGGGGCCTTCCGATGTCCGGTAGAAGAGTGCGGTAAGCTCTATGCGAAAGCGTCACATGTTCGCGCGCACTTACGGCGTCATAGTGGAGAGAAGCCCTACCGGTGCACGTGGGTAGGCTGCAGTTGGCGGTTTGCACGATCCGACGAATTGGCGCGACATCGTAGAAGCCATTCAGGTGACAAGCCTTACCGCTGTGGCGAGTGCGGCAAGAGGTTCGCGCGCTCTGATCATCTCGCGAAGCACGGCCGCGTACACGCGCGCCGCGCTGCTGCCGCCGCTGCTGCTAAAAGAATGTCATCTTCGCATTCTCATCGAACCAGAAGACTGTTTTAAATGTGTGATAGCTTATTTAAAGCCATATACTCAAATAGTAATCGATCCAAAGATCGCGCGGGCGCGTAACTTGTTTATGGTTAAGTGTTAAATTTTAGAAAATAAGTGGTGATTTTTATAGAATACTTAGTTTTTATTTGTAATTATGTAATATAATACCTATTTTTAGTGGTTTTGTTTAATCATTTTTTTTACTTGAATTTAAGTTGGATAATATAAAACTTAACTGATTAATATAACAAACGACAGACGTTTATTAAATAAGTACTTATAGCGAATAGGAGTATTACCTAATAGGTTATACTACTAAGTACAATAATCTAAATCATTTGTACCTATATGTATCCAACTATTCTGAATAATTTAAACAAAGATTAGTTTACTTTATTTAAGTTTTGTACATTATTACTCTATGTACTACATGTGAGCACTGAGCAATATATATTGTACGTAGGACATGATCATTTGCCTACCTAGAGTCTAGTTATTTTTTGTTTATATTCTTTCTATAACTTCACGATATCTAGCACATTGTATGCACTAGAACAGAAAACCAACAATAAACGGTTTTGTTTATTACTTTTTAGATAAGTAACCATAATAAAATAATGTTGACTCTACATTGTACTTATATTACTTGGTAAGTAGGTATATGAAACTAGATTAACTGTGAAGTTTATGAAACTATTAACAAGCTTGTATTTAAAACAGCTAATCACCTGATTAATATTAAATATATACTTTAAAAAATAAAATCAAAATATAATAATTTTGAAATTATTATAATTATCATAAAAATTAACGGATTTTTCTGCTTTTTAATTAAGTTCGTAGAATTTTTCCACTCTTATTTCAAACATATATTTTGTTTATAGGTCAGCTTATTAAAGATGATTATTTTTTTAAATATTTATGTATAATATTAAATATAACATACCTAACTATATACTTTTTAAAATCCCTCACAATCTTTGAAAATATTACAAAGGATATTAAAGTTTCTATGAGTAGTTGCGGACCGGAAACACTAATAAATAAGTACCTATAATGTGTCACTTTGGTCTACTGATTCACGACTTCTATCTATCTTGTAATCGTTCGTGCTTATATTGTGACTTCATAAAATAAATCGTCAATGTACCTAATAATATTTTTTAATTTTAATATGTAGATATTATTTTATTAATAAGTAGGTACATACTTCAATTTTATGTTAACTAAGTCTTCTTACTTTCGTCATAAATAATTAATTGTTATTTTGTTATTTATTTTTTTAATTAAACAATTCAAAACACTGATTTTAAATAAAATTAAGCTCTACAAAAATTCTGTAATCTGTTCCGTCTGTGTAATTCTATACCTAATCCTTGTTGTCCCCGTCTTTTCGCTTTTTACAAAGTCGGGTTTATTATTTTGTTTATATCTTTATTTAGGTATATTAGTTTTAGTTTTTGTCAGTTGGAGTTTTATCTAAGGTATAATAATTTTTGTAATCGCGTCTTCAAACCTTTATTCAGATACCCTACACAACAGATTTAAAAGAAATTTCCTTTTTAAAGACACAAATTAGAGCGTGAAACATGAATAGATGTACCTACCGTCATTCATGTTTTTCAACCCTTTTTAAGTTCCCACCCGCTGGGCACGAGCCTATAATACAAATGGGATCAGCCATAGTTCACCACGCCACGCTGGCTGGTTCACCACGCACGTACCTACTTCATGGTTTCGAAAACTAACTAAGTTCTCTCAGACATGCAGGTTCCCTTTACCGTAAGACAAATGGCCTTTGATCTTGGAAATGATATGCACATGAAAATATCAGAGGTGCGAGACCCGGATTTCACTCGGATTCACGGGCTAGGGCTAGGCTAGGCATTATTACTACCACTGCGAAAATGATAAAAATATTGAGGTTTTTTTCATAAGTAGGTACCGTACGTTAATTCGTGAGATAACGTGGGCTTAATTAAGTGGGCTAACTTCGTCTTAGTAAATTTTTTAACGGCAATCCACTGTTTTGTTAAATAACTGTTGTGGTTAAGTTTTAAGTTAATTATTATGAACTACGTTTTATTTTCAATATCGGCTCAAGTGACCCAATATTAAATTCTTCAATTTAGCGGTCTGTATACAACTCCTTGCTATGCTAGCGCCAGTCTACTGCATTTTACAAGTAGAAATTTTTAAACTTGTTTCCGATAAAGATAGTTCTCCATAGTTCTCCTTACCACGGTCTCGAAATAATAATAAATAATTAAATAAATAAAACATGTAAGGACATTTTTGCAACAGCACCATCTAGTTCCGTGGTAAGCTACAAGGCTTGTATTACAGATACCAGATAAATTTTAAATATATACATATTAAAATATTAACACTCATGACTGGAGAACAAACATTCGTGCTCAACAAATGAATACCCAGCGGGACTCGAACCCGTGACCGGTGGCGTAGAAAGTAGGGTCACTGCTAACTGAGCCAAACGTGTAGCATTAAGATGTAGTGGGGGTTGGCTTATCGTTACAATAATTTCCATTTACTAATAACTAATGTCCCAACATATTTATTTATTATTTATTTGTACGATTTGTGTGACAAGTTTCCAAGCTTCGCGTCAACACCGCTGTACGGCGTTGCTATCGACTAAAGCTGCGCAATGCGCACTGCACACGCGGCACGCCGTTTAAGTTAAAATTAATTGTATTTGTGAAATACGAAATAAATTCGAGTAATGTGATGAGGGTTTAGTACGCTTGCATTACGTGGGATAAAAAAGAGACAGAATAATATTCTAATCAAAGATTCTACCTTAATTGCCCAGCACCCCAGTCTATCGTCCCGCCACGGTTGTAAATGAAAACTATTGTCACGATAAGCCGACGTACACCCACTACTCTTGATTCTTTGACTAGTATATAGTTATCTGTGCTCTTGATGCTAGACCCATGAACCTATACACAAACACGAAGATGTATGTAAATCCGTGGCTAGACCTTCTTCCTAGACCGTGGTAACCACAGAACAATAATACCCTGGTGGTAACTATCTTCCATAATGCAACACGTCTGTCTTCAAATCAGGCTCTGAGAGTCTGATTACACAGTACACACAAAGACATAAATTGATCAAGAGCGAATGAAACCGATATACAGATAAGCCTGTTTGTGTAGACTATTAGAATTTTTGGAGGGTAGAGGTAAGGAGAATCATCTGTGTACATATGAGACAAGCGTCCGTCAAAATGTATTAAATTAGGATGGCACTATATTTGCATCAGGGTAAATTTTAAAGGAAGAATTAAGTATATTATTACTATCCTATTTGTAGTAGCTTCACGGTAGCAAGTGGGTTAATCACACTTCACTCAGTTTTATAACAACCCATCCCCCCAACATTCGTTCACCTTGTGATTAGGGGGCTTATTACTTAGTAGCGTCTGGCAATTCGGCCGGGCACAAAGCCAAGAAACACGCAGGAAGTCGAGGCAAGAAGGTGTCGCGTCATGCGTGTTGCTACTGGTATAATAGTAGAGGAGACCGTGGAAGATCGACCTTCACCGATCTGATAACCAGATGAGACATTTTTTTTATCGTATATAATTTATAAACAAATATGCCTATAATTACTTGCCTATCTGAAAGTGCTCATGGCTATTTTAGTTGGGCAACAGTGCTTTAAGTATGATTTTTTGCAGGCAAGTCTATATGACTGATTTTGTAATAAAATAATCTAAAATTTGATATAACTTTCGATAAGTTAGCAAACGATGGAGTCACCTATATTGACTTACCTGTTCACATCGGCTTTGGTAGCTATACACAAAAATGAGGCTAGCCTACTGAGGCATATTCTGTGTGTTAAAAACTAACAGTGAAATAAAATTCATTTGGTTATTAAAAGAATGAAAGTGATGAAAAACAAAAATCGATTAAAGTTAATTTAATTAAAAATAGCCATGAGCACTTTCAGATAGGCAAGTAATTATAGGCATATTTGTTTATAATTTATATTTAATAAAAAATATGTCTTATCTGGTTATCAGGTCGGTGAAGGTCGATCTTCCACCGGCTCTTAGACCATAATACGTGCCACGAAAGATGAGACTTGACGAGCGTCAGTAGCGGGGGATTTTCGCACTTAAGTGCTTGAAATTAATTATACATAACTCTTACGTGTCAGAGTTATGTATAATTAATTTCAAGTCACATCTTTCGTGGTACGATCTGTACTTCTCTGAGAGCAGATTGATGATTGTGGGTGCCTGGGTTTTAGTGGGTAGTACTGGCTTGCTGGTGAACCCCACATAATCGTACCTGTTTTCAATAGGTGCTATGCGTTAGTACATTTCCCAAGTATAAAAAAACGATTACAGCCTAGATTTAAAACAGACTCTTTTGCTACACTAGCGCCATTCTCGTGGGTTTTCGCTGTTATTTAGAGCTTACAGGTGGACACTTTCTCAACTTTCAATTTACGGCCACCGGAGGCATGACGATAGATAGGTGTGCTCTCCATCGTTAGCAGCGTTTATATTTATTCATCTAAGAACAAAAATGGAAAATACAGTGAATATTTGCTTTGTTTCTAATTTCCTTTTATCTTTATTTTAAATAATAAGTAATTTATTTATAAATGGAAAATTGTATTCAAATTATTGTAAAACATACTTAGTTTTAGAAAGTATACGGAATGGAAAAAAAATTAAGAACTTTAATTTTGAAGCATTGTTATAAAATCTCTCTTATATATAAAAAGTAACTGTTGTCTATAGGTAAAGCAAAAAAAAAATACTCTATGCTTACATAAAATACGACCAAGTTAAAATGACCATTTAGTGGATACGATTGTTATGGGACATTAAGATATTTAAACTGATAGACTTATGAATAGATACACGATTCAATTCAACTCGACATACAAATAAAAATGGTGGTTCAATTTCTATAAAACATAAAGTAAATTGAATTAGGATATAAAAGTAACACAAACTTATTTAAAGTTATTTTTGTTATTCAGAGTATTATCGCATTGTAATTGTGCATCTTGTTCGATTACGTGGTGCGTAAGCGAGAGTTGTGTTTGACAAATAACAGGTTGTTGAATTTACCGACTTGGTTTAGGTTTTATACAATATGTGCTGTGTTGTTTTTAATTATTAGTGAAGTTATTTTAACAAGTAATAAATAAAATATTGTCGGTGCTCCATCAAATTGTATCAGAAAGATCATTATTTTACAACAGAGACAAGCTGAGCGAGTTTTTTTCAATCAGCATGTGACCCACATCTGAGATTTCTCTTCCTTGTATATTGTTGATAATGTAAATTCAACAACTATAAACACCGACAAAATACCGGCTTAAATTGAAAAATTGTAATTACAGTGTGTACCTTTGTGGACATGACATTTAGCAAAGTTGTCACGGTTGACTACTACCCGTGCAGCTCTCGGGGGGTCGGATACATAATGCAAGAATTCTGCAAGTACCATTTACATTAAAAATCACTTCGAAGACTTTTATTATTTATCATCAGAACGCAGTAAATAGTGATAATTTATTTAGTGAATATGTGGTTTTTCGTGATCTTTTAAAGACATTGACGCAAAGTGATGTGCACCAAAATGAGATTAGCAAATATTAATTAAAGTTTTAAAAAGTGTACAATGAAGCAGGATGGCTCATGCTGAAAATCATAGATATATTGTGCAGGTTTGTAGTAGCATCTTAATTATAATGTATATTTCAGATTAGTTGATTCAAAATAGCTCAGTATGTACTATACTCTGTTAACTTTAATATTTAAAGTTAATCTATAACTCATTTTTTTTAGATACATTGATCTTATAAACAAGCACTGGCC
The DNA here is from genome assembly GCA_905231865.2 of Boloria selene. Classification (NCBI taxonomy): domain Eukaryota; kingdom Metazoa; phylum Arthropoda; class Insecta; order Lepidoptera; family Nymphalidae; genus Boloria; species Boloria selene. Next base: position 5,127,710 of record HG993147.1, read on the forward strand.
CAACATATTAAAAATATATAATAAACAATTTTGTCCTATTTCAATGAACTTTTACTGATAATAGACTTAAATTGACCTTTGTTCATCTTTTTATCATAGCCTCAAAATAAAATTTGTTAACAATGCTTTATGCCATAACTGTAATACTATTGTATTTACAAAATAACAATATTATTGTTATGTATTTATAAAGCATAGTCTGAATTGGCATCAAAATTCATATTTCTAAAATAAGATTATCAATAAGCAAAAAAATCTACTTATATCAAGAATTACAAATAAATATATTTGGATAGATTTTTTCCATGTTCTGTTATTAATGCCAGAAATTACTATATTACATGGTAATGCTAAATTAATTTATATCCTGCTTTGCTTGATCATGTGTTAGTAGTCTTAATATAGAATCTTTATATATGTCTATCATAATACATTTAACCAAACAATATAAAGGTATACGTAGTACACTAAATTGTATGATTGTGAATAACTTTATAATGTTAAAACTTACCTTCAATAGTTCTAAAACAGTTATACAGGTTGCTTTAGTGATGTTCATTTTTAAAACTTTCTTGGTACTCCTAGAAGCCATTGAACAAAAGAATTGAATTACTTTTGAAGATTTATGTTCATAGTTCATATTATAAATTAAATTATCTTTTTAGAGTTGTTTCTTACATTAAAATGCTGCACAATAACCATGTTAATGACATGTGAACATATTTTTGTTGTAAAAAGTATTCAAAAAACCATGATGAATTAGTTTCTGAGATTAATCTTTTTTTTATTATCGGGAAATGTATTCCTCTTGTGAACATGCAGAAGGTAATGTGGGACTCACAGTTAAAGTAAGAACCAGGAGGTACTGCCCTCTTTATGGAGCAATGCAAGATTGACGTCGCTGAAACTAGCCAACAAAACTAGCATATCAATCATAAAAGTAATAAAATTTTTTTTTGCAGACCGTACCAAATTAATTTTTGTTTCTTATGGTTTTACTAGATTTAATTTAAATTTAAATGCCATTTTAAGATAAATTCTGTGTTTAAGTATTTTTTTTAAACATTTTTACCACTTATTTTTATTTCTTAGCTTTAAAGAAAGATAGTTATACTTCGTATTTGAATTCGAACCTCATACTCAATATCTCTGGCCCGCGTCGATTTAGGGACTTGAAATTAACTAGGGATCTTTGGAAGACATCAAGGAATCCAGAAAAATAATCAAAACGGCAGCGACGCCATATTTTATATAATATTTCTCAACTTTCAAAAAAGATGGTTTTTCTTATTATAGACTCCAAACCTAATACGTGATATGTCTGGCCCGCGCCGACTTAGAGACTTGAAATTGACTAGGGATTACCAGCACATGTTAGGAAACCCAGAGAAATCATCAAAACGCCAGCGACGCCATATTTTATATAAAATTTCTCACTTCAAAAAAGATAGTTTTTCTTCGTATATGACTTCGATCCTGGTACTCCATAGCTCTTGCCCGCGTCGACTCAGGGACTTGAAATTGACTAGGGATCACCAACACATGTAAAGGAACCCAGAGAAATCGTCAAAACCCCAGCGACGCCATATTTTATATAACATTTCTCACTTTAAAGAAGATAGTTTTTCTTCGTATTTGACTTCGATCCTGGTACTCCATAGCTCTTGCCCGCGTCAACTCAGGAACTTTAAATTGACTAGGGATCTTTAGCAACATATCACGGAATCCATATAAATCATCAAAACGCCAGCGACGCCATAAATAATAAAAAATTACGAAATTTTAAAAAGATACATTTTTCGTATTTGACTTCGATCCTGGTACTCCATAGCTCTAGCCCGCGTCGCGTTAGGGACTTTAAATTGACTCTGGATCTTTAGCAACATATCAGGGAATCTATATAAATCATCAAAACGCCAGCAAAATAGACGCCATATTTTATATAATATTTCTCACTTTAAAAAGAGATAGTTTTTTTTTCGTATGTGACTTAACGATCCTGGTACTCCATAGCTCTAGCCCGCGTCGATTCAGGGACTTGAAATTGACTAGGGGTCACCAGCACACGTCAAGGAACCCTTAGAAATCATCAAAACGCCAGCGACGCCATATTTTATATAACATTTCTCACTTTAAAGAAGATAGTTTTTCTTCGTATTTGACTTCGATCCTGGTACTCCATAGCTCTTGCCCGCGTCAACTCAGGAACTTTAAATTGACTAGGGATCTTTAGCAACATATCACGGAATCCATATAAATCATCAAAACGCCAGCGACGCCATAAATAATAAAAAATTACGAAATTTTAAAAAGATAGATTTTTCGTATTTGACTTCGATCTTGGTACTCCATAGCTCTAGCCCGCGTCGACTCAGGGACTTGAAATTGACTAGGGATCACCAGCACACGTCAATAAACCCTTAGAAATCATCAAAACGCCAGCGACGCCATATTCTATACAACATTTCTCACTTTAAAAAAAATAGTTTTTTTCGTATGTGACTTAACGATCCTGGTACTCCATAGCTCTAGCCCGCGTCGACTCAGGGACTTGAAATTGACTAGGGATCACCAACACATGTAAAGGAACCCAGAGAAATCGTCAAAACCCCAGCGACGCCATATTTTATATAACATTTCTCACTTTAAAGAAGATAGTTTTTCTTCGTATTTGACTTCGATCCTGGTACTCCATAGCTCTAGCCCGCGTGGACTCAGGGACTTGAAATTGACTAGGGATCACCAGCACACGTAAAAGAACCCTTAGAAATCATCAAAACGCCAGCGACGCCATATTCTATACAACATTTCTCACTTTAAAAAAAATAGTTTTTTTCGTATGTGACTTAACGATCCTGGTACTCCATAGCTGTAGCACGCGTTGACTCAGGGACTTGAAATTGACTAGGGATCACCAGCACATGTCAAGGAACCCAGAGAAATCGTCCAAACCCCAGCGACGCCATATTTTATATAACATTTCTCACTTTAAAGAAGATAGTTTTTCTTCGTATTTGGCTTCGATTCTGGTACTCCATAGCTCTAGCCCGCGTGGACTCAGGGACTTGAAATTGACTAGGGATAACAAGCACACGTCAAGGAACCCTTAGAAATCATCAAAACGCCAGCGACGCCATATTCTATATAACATTTCTCACTTTAAAAAAGATAGTTTTTCTTCGTATATGACTTCTATCCTGGTACTCCATAGCTCTTGCCCGCGTCAACTCAGGAACTTTAAATTGACTAGGGATCTTTAGCAACATATCACGGAATCCATATAAATCATCAAAACGCCAGCGACGCGATAAAAAATATATAAAATTACGAAATTTTAAAAAGATAGATTTTTCGTATTTGACTTTGATCCTGGTACTCCATAGCTCTAGCCCGCGTCGACTCAGGGACTTGAAATTGACTAGGGATCACTAACACATGTAAAGGAACCCAGAGAAATCGTCAAAACCCCAGCGACGCCATATTTTATATAACATTTCTCACTTTAAAGAAGATAGTTTTTCTTCGTATTTGACTTCGATCCTGGTACTCCATAGCTCTAGCCCGCGTGGACTCAGGGACTTGAAATTGACTAGGGATCACCAGCACACGTCAAAGAACCCTTAGAAATCATCAAAACGCCAGCGACGCCATATTCTATACAACATTTCTCACTTTAAAAAAAATAGTTTTTTTCGTATGTGACTTAACGATCCTGGTACTCCATAGCTGTAGCACGCGTTGACTCAGGGACTTGAAATTGACTAGGGATCACCAGCACACGTCAAGGAACCCTTAGAAATCATCAAAACGCCAGCGACGCCATATTCTATACAACATTTCTCACTTTAAAAAAAATAGTTTTTTTCGTATGTGACTTAACGATCCTGGTACTCCATAGCTGTAGCACGCGTTGACTCAGGGACTTGAAATTGACTAGGGATCACCAGCACACGTCAATAAACCCTTATAAATCATCAAAACGCCAGCGACGCCATATTCTATACAACATTTCTCACTTTAAAAAAGATAGTTTTTCTTCGTATATGACTTCGATCCTGGTACTCCATAGCTCTTGCCCGCGTCGCCTTAGGGACTTGAAATTGACTCTGGATCTTGAGCAACATATTAGGGAATCCATATAAATCATCAAAACGCCAGCGACGCAATATTTTATATAATATTTCTCACTTTGAAAAAGATAGTTTTTTCGTATGTGACTTAACGATCCTGGTACTTCATAGCTCTAGCCCGCGTGGACTCAGGGACTTGAAATTGACTAGGGAGCACCAGCACATGTCAAGGAACCCAGAGAAATCGTCATAACCTCAGCGACGCCATATTTTATATAATATTTCTCACTTCAAAAAAGATATTTTTTTCGTATGTGACTTAACGATCCTGGTACTCCATAGCTCTAGCCCGCGTCGACTCAGGGACTTGAAATTGACTAGGGATTACCAGCACATGTCAAGGAACCCAGAGAAATCGTCAAAACGCCAGCGACGCCATATTCTATATAACATTTCTCACTTTAAAAAAGATAGTTTTTCTTCGTATATGACTTCGATCCTGGTACTCCATAGCTCTTGCCCGCGTCGCCTTAGGGACTTGAAATTGACTCTGGATCTTGAGCAACATATCAGGGAATCCATATAAATCAACAAAACGCCAGCGACGCCATAAATTATATAAAATTACGGAATTTTAAGAAGATAGTTTTTTCGTATGTGACTTAACGATCCTGGTACTCCATAGCTCTAGCCCGCGTCGACTCAGGGACTTGAAATTGACTAGGGATCACCAGCACACGTCAATAAACCCTTAGAAATCATCAAAACGCCAGCGACGCCATATTCTATATAACATTTCTCACTTTAAAAAAGATAGTTTTTTTTCGTATATGACTTCGATCCTGGTACTCCATAGCTCTTGCCCGCGTCGACTCAGGGACTTGAAATTGACTAGGGATCACCAACACATGTAAAGGAACCCAGAGAAATCGTTAAAACCCCAGCGACGCCATATTTTATATAACATTTCTCATTTCAAAAAAGATAGTTTTTCTTCGTATATGACTTCGATCCTGGTACTCCATAGCTCTAGCCCGCGTCGACTCAGGGACTTGAAATTGACTAGGGATCACAAGCACATATCAAGGAACCCTTAGAAATCATCAAAACGCCAGCGACGCCATATTTTATGTAATATTTCTCACTTTGAAAAAGATAGTTTTTCTTCGTATATGACTTCGATCCTGGTACTCCATAGCTCTAGCCCGCGTCGACTCAGGGACTAGAAATTGACCAGGGATCACAAGCACATATCAAGGAACCCTTAGAAATCATCAAAACGCCAGCGACGCCATATTTTATATAATATTTCTCACTTTAAAAATATAGTTTTTCTTCGTATATGACTACGACCCTGGTACTCCATAGCTCTTGCCCACGTCGCCTTAGGGCCTTATAAATTGATTGACCCAGTCGACGCGGGCTAGAGCTATGGATTACCAGGATCGAAGTCAAATACGAAGAAAAACTATCTCTTTTTAAAGTGAGAAATATTATATAAAATATGGCGTCGCTGGCGTTTTGATGATTTATATAGATTCCCTGATATGTTGCTAAAGATCTAGAGTCAATTTCAAGTCCCTAACGCGACGCGGGCAAGAGCTATGGAGTACCAGGATAGAAGTCATATACGAAGAAAAACTATCTTTTTTAAAGTGAGAAATGTTGTATAGAATATGGCGTCGCTGGCATTTTGATGATTTCTTAGGGTTCCTTGACGTGTGCTTGTTATCCCTAGTCAATTTCAAGTCCCTGAGTCGACGCGGGCTAGAGCTATGGAGTACCAGGATCGTTAAGTCACATACGAAAAAAAAACTATCTCTTTTTTAAGTGAGAAATATTATATAAAATATGGCGTCGCTGGCGTTTTGATGATTTATATGGATTCCCTAATATGTTGCTCAAGATCCAGAGTCAATTTCAAGTCCCTAAGGCGACGCGGGCAAGAGCTATGGACTACAAGGATCGAAGTCATATACGAAGAAAAACTATCTTTTTTAAAGTGAGAAATGTTGTATAGAATATGGCGTCGCTGGCGTTTTGATGATTTCTAAGGGTTGATTGACGTGTGCTGGTGATCCCTAGTCAATTTCAAGTCCCTGAGTCCACGCGGGCTAGAGCTATGGAGTACCAGGATCGAAGTCAAATACGAAGAAAAACTATCTTCTTTAAAGTGAGAAATGTTATATAAAATATGGCGTCGCTGGGGTTTTGACGATTTCTCTGGGTTCCTCTACATGTGTTGGTGATCCCTAGTCAATTTCAAGTCCCTGAGTCAACGCGGGCTAGAGCTATGGAGTACCAGGATCGAAGCCAAATACGAAAAATCTATCTTTTTAAAATTTCGTAATTTTATATTATTTATGGCGTCGCTGGCGTTTTGATGATTTATATGGATTCCGTGATATGTTGCTAAAGATCCCTAGTCAATTTAAAGTTCCTGAGTTGACGCGGGCAAGAGCTATGGAGTACCAGGATCGAAGTCAAATACGAAGAAAAACTATCTTCTTTAAAGTGAGAAATGATATATAAAATATGGTGTCGCTGGGTATTTGACGATTTCTCTGGGTTCCTTTACATGTGTTGGTGATCCCTAGTCAATTTCAAGTCCCTGAGTAGACGCGGGCAAGAGCTATGGAGTACCAGGATCGAAGTCATATACGAAGAAAAACTATCTTTTTGAAATGAGAAATGTTATATAAAATATGGCGTAGCTGGGGTTTTGACGATTTCTCTGGGTTCCTTTACATGTGTTGGTGATCCCTAGTCAATTTCAAGTCCCTGAGTCGACGCGGGCAAGAGCTATGGAGTACCAGGATCGAAGTCATATACGAAGAAAAACTATCTTTTTTAAAGTGAGAAATGTTATATAGAATATGGCGTCGCTGGCGTTTTGATGATTTCTAAGGGTTCCTTGACGTGTGCTGGTGATCCCTAGTCAATTTCAAGTCCCTGAGTCGACGCGGGCTAGAGCTATGGAGTACCAGGATCGTTAAGTCACATACGAAAAAAAAAACTATCTCTTTTTAAAGTGAGAAATATTATATAAAATATGGCGTCGCTGGCGTTTTTATGATTTATATAGATTCCCTGATATGTTGCTAAAGATCTAGAGTCAATTTAAAGTCCCTAACGCGACGCGGGCAAGAGCTATGGAGTACCAGGATAGAAGTCATATACGAAGAAAAACTATCTTTTTTAAAGTGAGAAATGTTATACAGAATATGGCGTCGCTGGCGTTTTGATGATTTCTAAGGGTTCCTTGACGTGTGCTGGTGATCCCTAGTCAATTTCAAGTCCCTGAGTCAACGCGTGCTACAGCTATGGAGTACCAGGATCGTTAAGTCACATACGAAAAAAACTATTTTTTTTAAAGTGAGAAATGTTGTATAGAATATGGCGTCGCTGGCGTTTTGATGATTTCTAAGGGTTCTTTGACGTGTGCTGGTGATCCCTAGTCAATTTCAAGTCCCTGAGTCCACGCGGGCTAGAGCTATGGAGTACCAGGATCGAAGTCAAATACGAAGAAAAACTATCTTTTTTAAAGTGAGAAATGTTATACAGAATATGGCGTCGCTGGCGTTTTGATGATTTCTAAGGGTTCCTTGACGTGTGCTGGTGATCCCTAGTCAATTTCAAGTCCCTGAGTCAACGCGTGCTACAGCTATGGAGTACCAGGATCGTTAAGTCACATACGAAAAAAACAATTTTTTTTAAAGTGAGAAATGTTGTATAGAATATGGCGTCGCTGGCGTTTTGATGATTTCTAAGGGTTCTTTGACGTGTGCTGGTGATCCCTAGTCAATTTCAAGTCCCTGAGTCCACGCGGGCTAGAGCTATGGAGTACCAGGATCGAAGTCAAATACGAAGAAAAACTATCTTCTTTAAAGTGAGAAATGTTATATAAAATATGGCGTCGCTGGGGTTTTGACGATTTCTCTGGGTTCCTTTACATGTGTTAGTGATCCCTAGTCAATTTCAAGTCCCTGAGTCGACGCGGGCTAGAGCTATGGAGTACCAGGATCAAAGTCAAATACGAAAAATCTATGTTTTTAAAATTTCGTAATTTTATATATTTTTATGGCGTCGCTGGCGTTTTGATGATTTATATGGATTCTGTGATATGTTGCTAAAGATCCCTAGTCAATTTAAAGTTCCTGAGTTGACGCGGGCAAGAGCTATGGAGTACGAGGATAGAAGTCATATACGAAGAAAAACTATCTTTTTTAAAGTGAGAAATGTTATATAGAATATGGCGTCGCTGGCGTTTTGATGATTTCTAAGGGTTCCTTGACGTGTGCTAGTTATCCCTAGTCGATTTCAAGTCCCTGAGTCCACGCGGGCTAGAGCTATGGAGTACCAGGATCGAAGTCAAATACGAAGAAAAACTATCTTCTTTAAAGTGAGAAATGTTATATAAAATATGGCGTCGCTGGGGTTTGGACGATTTCTCTGGGTTCCTTGACATGTGCTGGTGATCCCTAGTCAATTTCAAGTCCCTGAGTCAACGCGTGCTACAGCTATGGAGTACCAGGATCGTTAAGTCACATACGAAAAAAACTATTTTTTTTAAAGTGAGAAATGTTGTATAGAATATGGCGTCGCTGGCGTTTTGATGATTTCTAAGGGTTCTTTGACGTGTGCTGGTGATCCCTAGTCAATTTCAAGTCCCTGAGTCCACGCGGGCTAGAGCTATGGAGTACCAGGATCGAAGTCAAATACGAAGAAAAACTATCTTCTTTAAAGTGAGAAATGTTATATAAAATATGGCGTCGCTGGGGTTTTGACGATTTCTCTGGGTTCCTTTACATGTGTTGGTGATCCCTAGTCAATTTCAAGTCCCTGAGTCGACGCGGGCTATAGCTATGGAGTACCAGGATCGAAGTCAAATACGAAAAATCTATCTTTTTAAAATTTCGTAATTTTATATATTTTTTATGGCGTCGCTGGCGTTTTGATGATTTCTAAGGGTTCCTTGACGTGTGCTAGTTATCCCTTGTCGATTTCAAGTCCCTGAGTCCACGCGGGCTAGAGCTATGGAGTACCAGGATCGAAGTCAAATACGAAGAAAAACTATCTTCTTTAAAGTGAGAAATGTTATATAAAATATGGCGTCGCTGGGGTTTGGACGATTTCTCTGGGTTCCTTGACATGTGCTGGTGATCCCTAGTCAATTTCAAGTCCCTGAGTCAACGCGTGCTACAGCTATGGAGTACCAGGATCGTTAAGTCACATACGAAAAAAACTATTTTTTTTAAAGTGAGAAATGTTGTATAGAATATGGCGTCGCTGGCGTTTTGATGATTTCTAAGGGTTCTTTGACGTGTGCTGGTGATCCCTAGTCAATTTCAAGTCCCTGAGTCCACGCGGGCTAGAGCTATGGAGTACCAGGATCGAAGTCAAATACGAAGAAAAACTATCTTCTTTAAAGTGAGAAATGTTATATAAAATATGGCGTCGCTGGGGTTTTGACGATTTCTCTGGGTTCCTTTACATGTGTTGGTGATCCCTAGTCAATTTCAAGTCCCTGAGTCGACGCGGGCTATAGCTATGGAGTACCAGGATCGAAGTCAAATACGAAAAATCTATCTTTTTAAAATTTCGTAATTTTATATATTTTTTATGGCGTCGCTGGCGTTTTGATGATTTATATGGATTCCGTGATATGTTGCTAAAGATCCCTAGTCAATTTAAAGTTCCTGAGTTGACGCGGGCAAGAGCTATGGAGTACCAGGATAGAAGTCATATACGAAGAAAAACTATCTTTTTTAAAGTGAGAAATGTTATATAGAATATGGCGTCGCTGGCGTTTTGATGATTTCTAAGGGTTCCTTGACGTGTGCTGGTGATCCCTAGTCAATTTCAAGTCCCTGAGTCAACGCGTGCTACAGCTATGGAGTACCAGGATCGTTAAGTCACATACGAAAAAAACTATTTTTTTTAAAGTGAGAAATGTTGTATAGAATATGGCGTCGCTGGCGTTTTGATGATTTCTAAAGGTTCCTTGACGTGTGCTGGTGATCCCTAGTCAATTTCAAGTCCCTGAGTCCACGCGGGCTAGAGCTATGGAGTACCAGGATCGAAGTCAAATACGAAAAATCTATCTTTTTAAAATTTCGTAATTTTATATTATTTATGGCGTCGCTGGCGTTTTGATGATTTATATGGATTCCGTGATATGTTGCTAAAGATCCCTAGTCAATTTAAAGTTCCTGAGTTGACGCGGGCAAGAGCTATGGAGTACCAGGATCGAAGTCAAATACGAAGAAAAACTATCTTCTTTAAAGTGAGAAATGATATATAAAATATGGTGTCGCTGGGTATTTGACGATTTCTCTGGGTTCCTTTACATGTGTTGGTGATCCCTAGTCAATTTCAAGTCCCTGAGTAGACGCGGGCAAGAGCTATGGAGTACCAGGATCGAAGTCATATACGAAGAAAAACTATCTTTTTGAAATGAGAAATGTTATATAAAATATGGCGTAGCTGGGGTTTTGACGATTTCTCTGGGTTCCTTTACATGTGTTGGTGATCCCTAGTCAATTTCAAGTCCCTGAGTCGACGCGGGCAAGAGCTATGGAGTACCAGGATCGAAGTCATATACGAAGAAAAACTATCTTTTTTAAAGTGAGAAATGTTATATAGAATATGGCGTCGCTGGCGTTTTGATGATTTCTAAGGGTTCCTTGACGTGTGCTGGTGATCCCTAGTCAATTTCAAGTCCCTGAGTCGACGCGGGCTAGAGCTATGGAGTACCAGGATCGTTAAGTCACATACGAAAAAAAAAACTATCTCTTTTTAAAGTGAGAAATATTATATAAAATATGGCGTCGCTGGCGTTTTTATGATTTATATAGATTCCCTGATATGTTGCTAAAGATCTAGAGTCAATTTAAAGTCCCTAACGCGACGCGGGCAAGAGCTATGGAGTACCAGGATAGAAGTCATATACGAAGAAAAACTATCTTTTTTAAAGTGAGAAATGTTATACAGAATATGGCGTCGCTGGCGTTTTGATGATTTCTAAGGGTTCCTTGACGTGTGCTGGTGATCCCTAGTCAATTTCAAGTCCCTGAGTCAACGCGTGCTACAGCTATGGAGTACCAGGATCGTTAAGTCACATACGAAAAAAACTATTTTTTTTAAAGTGAGAAATGTTGTATAGAATATGGCGTCGCTGGCGTTTTGATGATTTCTAAGGGTTCTTTGACGTGTGCTGGTGATCCCTAGTCAATTTCAAGTCCCTGAGTCCACGCGGGCTAGAGCTATGGAGTACCAGGATCGAAGTCAAATACGAAGAAAAACTATCTTTTTTAAAGTGAGAAATGTTATACAGAATATGGCGTCGCTGGCGTTTTGATGATTTCTAAGGGTTCCTTGACGTGTGCTGGTGATCCCTAGTCAATTTCAAGTCCCTGAGTCAACGCGTGCTACAGCTATGGAGTACCAGGATCGTTAAGTCACATACGAAAAAAACAATTTTTTTTAAAGTGAGAAATGTTGTATAGAATATGGCGTCGCTGGCGTTTTGATGATTTCTAAGGGTTCTTTGACGTGTGCTGGTGATCCCTAGTCAATTTCAAGTCCCTGAGTCCACGCGGGCTAGAGCTATGGAGTACCAGGATCGAAGTCAAATACGAAGAAAAACTATCTTCTTTAAAGTGAGAAATGTTATATAAAATATGGCGTCGCTGGGGTTTTGACGATTTCTCTGGGTTCCTTTACATGTGTTAGTGATCCCTAGTCAATTTCAAGTCCCTGAGTCGACGCGGGCTAGAGCTATGGAGTACCAGGATCAAAGTCAAATACGAAAAATCTATGTTTTTAAAATTTCGTAATTTTATATATTTTTATGGCGTCGCTGGCGTTTTGATGATTTATATGGATTCTGTGATATGTTGCTAAAGATCCCTAGTCAATTTAAAGTTCCTGAGTTGACGCGGGCAAGAGCTATGGAGTACGAGGATAGAAGTCATATACGAAGAAAAACTATCTTTTTTAAAGTGAGAAATGTTATATAGAATATGGCGTCGCTGGCGTTTTGATGATTTCTAAGGGTTCCTTGACGTGTGCTAGTTATCCCTAGTCGATTTCAAGTCCCTGAGTCCACGCGGGCTAGAGCTATGGAGTACCAGGATCGAAGTCAAATACGAAGAAAAACTATCTTCTTTAAAGTGAGAAATGTTATATAAAATATGGCGTCGCTGGGGTTTGGACGATTTCTCTGGGTTCCTTGACATGTGCTGGTGATCCCTAGTCAATTTCAAGTCCCTGAGTCAACGCGTGCTACAGCTATGGAGTACCAGGATCGTTAAGTCACATACGAAAAAAACTATTTTTTTTAAAGTGAGAAATGTTGTATAGAATATGGCGTCGCTGGCGTTTTGATGATTTCTAAGGGTTCTTTGACGTGTGCTGGTGATCCCTAGTCAATTTCAAGTCCCTGAGTCCACGCGAGCTAGAGCTATGGAGTACCAGGATCGAAGTCAAATACGAAGAAAAACTATCTTCTTTAAAGTGAGAAATGTTATATAAAATATGGCGTCGCTGGGGTTTTGACGATTTCTCTGGGTTCCTTTACATGTGTTGGTGATCCCTAGTCAATTTCAAGTCCCTGAGTCGACGCGGGCTATAGCTATGGAGTACCAGGATCGAAGTCAAATACGAAAAATCTATCTTTTTAAAATTTCGTAATTTTATATATTTTTTATGGCGTCGCTGGCGTTTTGATGATTTCTAAGGGTTCCTTGACGTGTGCTAGTTATCCCTTGTCGATTTCAAGTCCCTGAGTCCACGCGGGCTAGAGCTATGGAGTACCAGGATCGAAGTCAAATACGAAGAAAAACTATCTTCTTTAAAGTGAGAAATGTTATATAAAATATGGCGTCGCTGGGGTTTGGACGATTTCTCTGGGTTCCTTGACATGTGCTGGTGATCCCTAGTCAATTTCAAGTCCCTGAGTCAACGCGTGCTACAGCTATGGAGTACCAGGATCGTTAAGTCACATACGAAAAAAACTATTTTTTTTAAAGTGAGAAATGTTGTATAGAATATGGCGTCGCTGGCGTTTTGATGATTTCTAAGGGTTCTTTGACGTGTGCTGGTGATCCCTAGTCAATTTCAAGTCCCTGAGTCCACGCGGGCTAGAGCTATGGAGTACCAGGATCGAAGTCAAATACGAAGAAAAACTATCTTCTTTAAAGTGAGAAATGTTATATAAAATATGGCGTCGCTGGGGTTTTGACGATTTCTCTGGGTTCCTTTACATGTGTTGGTGATCCCTAGTCAATTTCAAGTCCCTGAGTCGACGCGGGCTATAGCTATGGAGTACCAGGATCGAAGTCAAATACGAAAAATCTATCTTTTTAAAATTTCGTAATTTTATATATTTTTTATGGCGTCGCTGGCGTTTTGATGATTTATATGGATTCCGTGATATGTTGCTAAAGATCCCTAGTCAATTTAAAGTTCCTGAGTTGACGCGGGCAAGAGCTATGGAGTACCAGGATAGAAGTCATATACGAAGAAAAACTATCTTTTTTAAAGTGAGAAATGTTATATAGAATATGGCGTCGCTGGCGTTTTGATGATTTCTAAGGGTTCCTTGACGTGTGCTGGTGATCCCTAGTCAATTTCAAGTCCCTGAGTCAACGCGTGCTACAGCTATGGAGTACCAGGATCGTTAAGTCACATACGAAAAAAACTATTTTTTTTAAAGTGAGAAATGTTGTATAGAATATGGCGTCGCTGGCGTTTTGATGATTTCTAAAGGTTCCTTGACGTGTGCTGGTGATCCCTAGTCAATTTCAAGTCCCTGAGTCCACGCGGGCTAGAGCTATGGAGTACCAGGATCGAAGTCAAATACGAAAAATCTATCTTTTTAAAATTTCGTAATTTTATATTATTTATGGCGTCGCTGGCGTTTTGATGATTTATATGGATTCCGTGATATGTTGCTAAAGATCCCTAGTCAATTTAAAGTTCCTGAGTTTACGCGGGCAAGAGCTATGGAGTACCAGGATCGAAGTCAAATACGAAGAAAAACTATCTTCTTTAAAGTGAGAAATGTTATATAAAATATGGCGTCGCTGGGGTTTTGACGATTTCTCTGGGTTCCTTTACATGTGTTGGTAATCCCTAGTCAATTTCAAGTCCCTGAGTCGACGCGGGCAAGAGCTATGGAGTACCAGGATCGAAGTCATATACGAAGAAAAACTATCTTTTTCAAAGTGAGAAATATTACATAAAATATGGCGTCGCTGGCGTTTTGATGATTTCTAAGGGTTCCTTGATATGTGCTTGTGATCCCTAGTCAATTTCAAGTCCCTGAGTCGACGCGGGCATGAGCTATGGAGTACCAGGATCGAAGTCATATACGAAGAAAAACTATCTTTTTTGAAGTGAGAAATTTTATATAAAATATGGCGTCGCTGGCGTTTTGATGATTTCTCTGGGTTTCCTAACATGTGCTGGTAATCCCTAGTCAATTTCAAGTCTCTAAGTCGGCGCGGGCCAGACATATCACGTATTAGGTTTGGAGTCTATAATAAGAAAAACCATCTTTTTTGAAAGTTGAGAAATATTATATAAAATATGGCGTCGCTGCCGTTTTGATTATTTTTCTGGATTCCTTGATGTCTTCCAAAGATCCCTAGTTAATTTCAAGTCCCTAAATCGACGCGGGCCAGAGATATTGAGTATGAGGTTCGAATTCAAATACGAAGTATAACTATCTTTTTTTAAAGTTAAGAAATAAAAATAAGTGGTAAAAATGTTTAAAAAAAATACTTTAACACAGAATTTATCTTAAAATGGCATTTAAATTTAAATTAAATCTAGTAAAACCATAAGAAACAAAAATTAATTTGGTACGGTCTGCAAAAAAAAATTTTATTACTTTTATGATTGATATGCTAGTTTTGTTGGCTAGTTTCAGCGACGTCAAGATTGCAAGGCCAAAAGCCTTACTCTAATAGTCTGCTGCAGCAAATTCCTATTGTGCTCCACTCAGCAAAGTGGGCTTTCTCCTTGTGGGTTTCTTACCTTTGTGCCTGGCTGGATTGATGTGGAAGAGAACCACACATTGGGGGCTAAGATTATCATGAACAAACACAATCCTAACTATAATTTATGGCATGTGCATATATAAATACAGCCTATATTTGTAGGTGTTTGTGGGAGCACTTTCTGCACAATATGAAGCTCTGTCAGTAGAAGCCTCAAAGCAGACAAGCTCTGAAGAAATAGTGTGCTGTATTGCTGACAAGCTCAACTTAAATGATGGAGCTGCAGGGCCATATGAGCTGGCAGAGGTATGTCCTTATTAATAATTTTAGTATAATCAGTATTTCTAACATAAGACTATTGTTGTTAATTAAATACTAACTTGATTCAAGATGATGTTTTATACATATTTTTTTTAATATCACTTATTTATTTATTTATTACTTGTTATAATTATTTTTTATATAGTAAAATAAAATTTACAAATAAAACTTAAAAAAATTAAATTAATTTTAGTTTTCACAAAATATTTTTTAATATGAATTGAAATATTTTTTTGTCAAAATAAATAATTTTTGAATGTTATGGTTGATAAGTATGTAAATTGATGGAGAAATTATTCAAGGTGTTAAGTAAAAAGCGATATAAAATTAGCCTCGAAACTTCGTCAACCTTCATTTCATTATAGGTTAAGACAAGGCCTTTCCTTTGGATAACTTTTAAAAGTTAAAAACATTACATATAAACTTGCTTTACTAGAAACAATAGTAATACAACGTTAGTCTAAAAGGAGATTAGTCATTGATGATAAATATCATCAATTAATTTTTTGCTGCCTTACTACTAGTGACTGGTGTGAATTCCACACAATGCTACTTCCTTACAGATGTTATACACTAAGTTTTCATTTAAATTATCTACGAAGCGGGATTACGAGCTATTTCTCATTAAAAAATTAAATTTATTCTCTAGTAATCCGCACTCACTTGCAAACCCAGTGAAGCGGGTTCAAATCCCGATCTCACAGTCTGATATTTACTAAGCGAATAATTTCCAAATTATCACTGACGGTGAGGGAAAACAACGTGAAGAGACCTGCATGTCTGAGAGAACCTAGCAAATTTTCGAAAGACATGTGAAGTCCGCAAACCCGTACTTGGCCAGCGTGAGGTTATGGCCTCATCCCCTTGTTTAAAAAGGAGGCCCGTGCTATACGTTAAAGAAGACTAATATATATAATAAGATGCGCCTATTTAATTATAGATATGAAGAATGTAATTTTAAAAATATAGAGTACTAAAATATTTATGGACAAGAAATCTAGCAGTACTGAAATACTACTAGAATTCTAAATGAACTAAATATATGATTTTAATCTTTATTTTGTTTATCAGGTTGTGGGAGACATGGTTAGCGGGGAATGTAAAGAAAGGCGACTCGGTCCAAATGAGTCGCCGGTAGCCGTTATGATGCTGTGGCCTAACAATAACTCTGGTCAATACTACAGGTATTTGAAATATTTTACTACACTGATTTTATAGAGCATCGAATAATTTATCACTCTACATATAGTCAACAGGAAGTTATTTATAACATTTAACTCAAAGTGATTATATTATATCGTACAAGTATTTCGCATTTTATTGAGATCAACTTGTTAAATTAGTTATTATTATAAGCGACTAATTTTATTTTACTTTATCGGTATATTTGAAACTCACTGTGGTGTTATAATTTTTAGGATGCCAATAATTATCGAACTTTCTAGCACTTTATTGCCTACTCTTTGTCTGAATTCACCTTGTAGAAGGCACATAAATAAAGATATCTTTCATAGCTT
The DNA here is from genome assembly GCA_905231865.2 of Boloria selene. Classification (NCBI taxonomy): domain Eukaryota; kingdom Metazoa; phylum Arthropoda; class Insecta; order Lepidoptera; family Nymphalidae; genus Boloria; species Boloria selene. The sequence continues at coordinate 5,144,624 of HG993147.1, forward strand.
TTGTTTATATTAATTCTAATGGCGCGAAAATATTCCATGTACAATAACTAGAGCGTCTGCTGGCACGTTGGCATTTATTTCCAGTCATCTTTGAAAACAAACATTGCTTCGGCTGCGATGACGGACAGGTGCCACATAAAGTATTGACTAATATTTTTTAACAGTAAATACGTGCAGAATAAGATTATTCACGTACTATCTCTTCAATACATGTATTTGGAATTTTTATGACGTGTTCTACTAGACTGCCTGTCTTCATTTTATCAGCCCTACTTTTGTACTTCCTTTCGCAAAAATCTTGCTGACTCATACAATACATTTGTTTGATCATAGTAACATTTCGGAACTTTAACAGCCCTCTTAGACTAATTACTGTAAATCTTATTTGTGTTAACCTTAACCGAGGGTTTTGAGTTACAAAAATCATACTAATTTCGTAAATGCCTCTAGTTGTTAATCCAATGAGACTAAATAGATATTATACTAGTTAGTAGCGACTCATTCGTCTATGGTATAGATTGGATAATATAGATTTCTCAGAAATATGTTTTCCCGGAGTAAAAAATTTCCTATACGTTTAGTTGACCCAAATAAGCTATCATCATACCAAATTTCAGCAAAATCTGTCCAGTCGTTTTCTCGTGAATTACGGACAGACGGAAAAAACAAATAACAATAGATTCGGCATCTGTTTTGATAATAATAACTATTTCAATAAGATTTTCCAAAAAAAAAATTAATGTACAGATTCGACAAAGTTAGAAATTTATTATATACGTATTAATTTATTAATTTGTAATGCTACAACGATTTATAATTGGTGTACCTTTAAGTATCACCTAAAATTACCCAACTCGTAACTTATACGTGTATAAATTGGAACTGATAAATTGGAAAATTTTGTCTGAAATACAATTAAAAAGGTTTACGCATTCAAATAATTCGCAACAAATATTTTCCTCTACGACTTAATTAGCAACAATGCAGTATCCAGTCTACTGTACATAATAATTATCGAAGTACAACGATACAAGTCTAACCTTGCCAACATATTTATTTACATTCAGTACGTGAACGATATCTCTACTTATATGCATATACGGTAAAGATCACGTTAGTGTCACTTGGTAGTTTCTTAAGAATACTAGAATTTATTATAATAGGAGAATACAAATATACCATTGCATTCAAATATGAAAAATAATTATGAAATAAAAAATATTTGTACCAAATTAAAAGAATACTCAATAGCTATGTACTAATAAATGGAGAGACGTTTTTTGTTCGCTCTAACTGCAAATACTACAAAATGGATAGACATGGAACTTATTTCATAGCATGCAGCACGTTTCGATGAAGGTTTTAGTTTATGTAAAATAACTTGGTTTCCGGTCTTTAGATCCGAGCAGTGCCGCACGAAATGCTACTGTTCTATATAACAATTAATATACCGATTTTACTTATAGATGTAACTATACATTACATGTATATTATTCAGTTTGAGAATAATTCTTGATATCTTTCTGGTTCATTAAATTATCCTGTCACTGGACGAGTATTTGTAGACGACAATGGTCTTTATAATATTTATGTAGTGATTCATGCATAATTATTTACTGCAATTTAATTGTGGTAGTAGTTTTGCTCTCGTATCCTTAATATAAACAGTAAACTGTAAAACGTATCGTTTAGCTTAGACAACTCTAGTTTTACACATTAATTATTTCATGTTACTAAATTACTAGTAATAAGAAACGTTTAAAATAATTTCGATTTAATGAAGGGCAATATTACCACTGCCTGGGTATATTGTTGATGCTAGTGAGTCACTCTTCCTGCCGCGGCCGTGTGATAACAACCATCCTGCCAATCAAATTTAAACTGAAATTTTACTCCTCACAGTAAAGATGGCTTCCGAAAGCTTGTTTTGGTAAATTCGTAAATATGACGAAAATATAAGAACTATATTATTTATTTTTATAGATAACAAATTTTATTTTTGTTGGCAGGTTCTATCTACGTGAAAAGATTCCCGACGAGCCATGGATGGAAAATTTTTCAGTGGACCCGCAACTTATAAAGGATTATTTTCAAAGGTTCCTCTACCAGCCAAAAGACCGGGAATATCCAGATCTTTGCCAGCTGCCAGAATTAAATGAACAAACACTATTAGATAATCTGAGAGCACGATTCGCCGCGGGATATATATACACCTACGTAGGTTCTATTCTAATAGCTCTCAATCCTTTCAAGTTCTACCCAATTTACAATCCAAAATACGTAAAGTTGTACCAAAACAAACGTATCGGCTCCAGCCTCCCTCCACATATTTTTGCAGTAGCCGACGCAGCGTACCATTGTATGTTACGAGAGAGAACAAACCAATGTATTGTGATAAGTGGTGAAAGTGGTTCAGGGAAGACGGAAAGTACAAATTTTCTTCTACATCACCTCACAGCACTTAGTCAGAAAGGATCTCATGGTAGTGGAGTAGAACAGACGATATTAAGTGCGGGCCCCGTGTTAGAAGCATTCGGTAACGCGAAAACGGCACATAACAACAACTCCAGTCGTTTTGGCAAGTTTATCCAAGTGAATTATAAGGAAAATGGCATGGTTCATGGTGCGGTGGTGCAGAAATATTTGTTGGAAAAATCCAGAATATGTAGTCAAGGTCGCAACGAAAGGAACTATCATGTGTTTTACTACCTGTTGGCCGGTGCATCTGAACAAGAAAAAGAACAGTTGCATTTACTTAGTGTTGACAAATATAATTATTTATCTAAAACTGGTTGTAGTGTAGTGCCCGGTGTCGATGAACAGTATGAGTTTTCTCGTTTAAAACAGTCCATGGATATGGTTGGTTTTACATTGGACAAGCAACGGCGATTGTTTGCTGTTCTGTCTGCTGTACTTCTATTGGGTAAGTTTTTAAACAATTTTGTATTGGATATTATATATCTATAAAATTAAAACAAGTAATAATTTTGTATTTATTTGCATAATATGTAATTAAAATTTAGCAATAGCTTAATATTATCATTATTATCAAAGAAATGATAAAACAATAATCACATTCATGATATTTTTGTAATGTTTATCTTGCATTTATAACTAATATTCAATGATAAGAAGCAATATATTAATATCTGAGTTAACTGACCCTTACAGAATGTAATCATGATAGAAAATCATAGTTTTGCTTTTTAGATGCTAAAATCAATGTACTAAAATTTCCTTCCTTGTTGTTGTTAACCATAAGTTGGCTTATGTCATGTCAATTGGCTTATGTATTAAGTATCTTATATGTAATTAGTTAAATATGAAGCCTAATAACCTTATATATGCAATTGTTATTATTATTGTAACAATTTAACCAACAAATAATTGACTGAGTTAGAAAATTTGACAATGTAGTAGTCATTTTATGACCATTTTTCTGGTTTTTAACTGCTATAATTTTTTATACAATCTACATATTTTTGTCTTACATACATTACAATACTATATTATGTAAAAGTTATTGATTTTGGTAGCAATATTTTTGGTAACTTACATTTTATTAGAAAAAGCAGTTATTGATTAAATTAAAATATATTATATTCTTTGATAACAAGTGACAATATATCCATTTAGATGGTCCTTGTAAATCTGTTTTAATGTTATAAATATACTTTGAATGAACTATGAATTAATATTTGTTATACATTAATATAATATTCAATTTAGAATATTTCTATATTGTTTATATATACTAATTGTAGAAGATTACTATTATAGTTTCTTATTATAGGCAATGTTGAATTTCAACCACAACGGAAGTCATACCACCATGATGAGGCTGTCGGTGTCCGCAATCCTGAAGTTGTGTCACTTATATCATCATTATTACGAGTTAAGCAAGAAACACTACTGGCTGCCCTCACTTCTAAAAGAGCTAGGGCGTCTGGAGAAACACTTGTTATTAATTATAGGTATTTAACATATTTTTTGAAATGAAATGATAAGAGAAAGAATTAATAATTATCAGATTCCTATCTCTCATTTACAAACAACACAAGTAGAATTCAAAATAAGCTTATTTGATTGAAACCTAAACACACCATTTTCAGGATTTTTACTGGAAATGTTAAAATAAACCAAATGAGCACATACAATGGGTTTACTAGATAATCAGCTCCAAAATACACAGTAAATGATTATTACCAAACCACACATATATATAGAGTTCTTGAATATAAAACTATCAGAAGTAGGTTTAAATGATAAGATTCGGTTACATTGTAAGTTATAAGTAAATCGCATGATAAAAATGAGCTTTTTATATAATTTGATCGTCTTAATTGTTTACTTCTAGGTTGCCAGAAGCAATAGCGACAAGAGACGCTATGGCCAAGTGCTTGTATGGTGCTTTGTTCGACTGGATAGTGATGCAGGTCAACCATGCGTTGCTCTCCAAAAAGGACACTCTTAGGGAACATCAGGGACATAGTATAGGTAATACTTGTTGCTTTACTTATTTAAAAAATATATATATTTCTAGTTTAATCATAAAGTCCAGTTTTTATGAATTCATTCCTTAAATATTGTAGGATTAGAGCTATGGGTAATGATTAATTTTATATCATACAGTTGAATAGTAATAATATTGCATTTTTTTATATATTTATGTTAGAACCACAAACTTGAAATGGGAAAACACAACCATGAGTGATACTATTTCATCATGACTGATCGTGGCTGGCAAGCGGACTCATTTTATTATTACATATTTTAATATATTAATATTCATTTTTCCATAATCATTGAATTAAAAATAAAAAAAAACATACGGAATTATGTAAAAACATTCTTAAATATATATTATAAATAGGGAACTGTGTTTGTTTGTTTTGTGAAGTAGAAGAAATGAAGTAATAAAAATTGTAAACAGGGGTCCTCGACATATTTGGCTTCGAAGACTTCGGTCCGAGCAACAGTTTCGAGCAGCTGTGCATCAACTACGCGAACGAACACCTTCAGTACTACTTCAACCAGCACGTGTTCAAGTACGAGCAGGAGGAGTACCGGCGCGAGGGCATCCGGTGGACGGACATCGGCTTCTCGGACAATACTGGGTGCTTGCAACTTATTGAGGGCAAGCCTGGTGGCTTGCTGTGTCTGTTGGATGATCAGTGCAAGTGAGTTTTATTTGTTAATATTTTTTTTGTATTATTTGTAAAACAAGGCGAGAAATTAAATTTGTGTAACGAGCTGCTTTCTGGTGGCCAAGCACATTTCTTTTTTAAATGAATGAGAAGGTCTTATCCTTCAAGAAGAAAGTATTACTATGATTTAAAAAAAATGTGACTTAATGGTTACGTCGATTTTTTAAGTAGTATTAAAAACATTAATTACAGAGTAATCTGAAATTTCAAAATGTAGGTGCCATTTATTCTATATTGAGTGAAACTGAGTCTTCTTCTATACTACATTATCATCGTATTCAAATATTTCTAAATAAAATTATATCTTTTTCAGTTTTCCATGGGCGACAAACGAGACACTCTTACAAAAATTCAATTCAGTACATGAAGACAATCAATTTTACGAAAAACCTCAGCGACGAGAACCTGCGTTTGTCGTGAAACATTACGCAGGAAAAGTTAAATATCAGGTAAGGTAACATAGTTTAAACAGCTGGTAAAATAGCAAATTATGACATAACAATTAATAACAGCATTATTTATCAATCGTCAATATACGTTCCTGATAAAAGCTAATTGCTAGCTTATTATTCAGATAACATATTTATGGTACATACTTGTTACAAATTTATATGACCTATGACGCTGAAATAATATGGGAAGGAGGTGGTAGTTAAGTTGAAGATGTTAGTTAAAGATAGGACGATACGCCGGAATTGCTATAGGTCCGAAATAAATGAAGCATATAGGCAGTAGTAGCTCGGTGCTAATGTCATCGCATAGGAATACAAGTAGAGCAGGTCTATATCCCAGGTCTCAAACATCTAATATTTTCTTGTAAGAGTTAACGGCAATTTCATTATTACAGGTGACGGCGATGCGAGAAAAAAACTTAGATCTTATGCGGCAGGATATAGTGAGTGTGCTGAAGAATTCATCCCTGGCGTTTGTGCGTGAGTTAGTGGGCGTGGACCCCGTGGCTGTGTTCAGATGGGCTATTGTACGCGCTTTCTTTCGGTGAGAGTCTTTGTATTTATTACAAACTAGCTGATACCCGCGACTTCGTCCGCGTTGCTTGAAATATTAACAAAGTTTTCCGCATGCGCGCTACGCCGCTTGCCCCACTACTCCGCGAGAACGAAACATACATCACTGAACGCGCAGTGCATATACAAATCGTTGTTTCTTGAAACTTTAATAACTTTTTATGAAGATATCGCAATCATTTTTTTATTTGATACTAGCGACTCGCCCTCGCTTCGCTCGGGCTCTTCCCTAGATTTAGCACAGGTAAAGCCGCGGGATCTGCTAGTTATACATATAAACCTTCCTCTTGAATCACTCTATCTATTAAAAAAAACCGCATAAAAATCCGTTGCGTAGTTTTAAAGATTTAAGCGCACATAGGGATATAGGGACAGAAAAGGCGACTTTGTTTTATACTATGTAGTGATAGTGAAGGGCCAAGTGTCTAAGAAATAAAACTTAGAAAGTTTCATTGAAATCTATCCAGTAGTTTTTCCGTGATGCGCGCACAACTGAGACCTCTATCATTTTATTTATATAGATTAATGTTTGTCTACATACTAATCTATGCTCAGAAGAATCGTTTAATGTACTTGAATTTTTAAGTTTCTTGCTGGTGTTTATGAAAATAGTATGCTATACTATGCTAATCTAAAGTAGGAAATTTGGGATATATTTTAATGAATAAAAAGACAGGAAAGGTGTGAGTATAAAGTTATTAGATGCTTGTAAAATATATTTCATGTAATCTTTATTAATTTACAGAGGGTACTTCGCTTTCTTAGAAGCTGGCAGACGCCATCGAGTAAATCGAGTAGATGGCGCGTCTAGAGTGCAAAGGGCGTCAATACACGCGCCTAATGACAGCATCATCAGGTAATCATACGTCCGTTATTCTAAACTGAACCATATCTTAAACGTGATTGTGTCCAAATTGCATCAACAATAAACAAAGATCGCTTCTGTCTACAGTTAACCAACTTTCCTCGAAGATGCGTCCTATTAACATATATACGAGGCATGAAAACGTATCTTATAAAAATTTGTCACTCCTTAAAGATATTAAATTCGATTATATTATATACTATAAGCTTCGCTAATACTGTAATGTGACGTAATGATATGTCTCTGCTCAGCCAACTGGTGACAGTATCGTCAATCAATCTCGCAATCAACCGAATTGCGTAAGTCACCGTTTATGACATGCTTCACTTCTTTGTGCACACGCATGATGATATCGATGTTTTTATTTACTATCTACTTTTGTCATCAATGCTATATTCTGGGGTTGTGTTTAACTGTTATTCATACAGATCAATCATAGAGTAAAAATTATAATTATAATTGCCACAGATTAAATAAATAATGAACTGTTTATTGTACATGTAAACACAGCCTAACATTTTAGTTCGAACATCTCGCTATTAGCGTCGTTGTAACTAATACATTATTAGATTCGTTATTATAGACACATGTCACACGGTCATGCATGCATTTTGAAGAAGGCACCTATCTAATCAATTCGGTTTTTTTGTTTGTTTTTTTTTTCATTTTTTATCTGCCCGTATTTATAATAATTAATCATAATAATAAAATGTTAATTGAGTTTGAATTGTAATAATGTCATTAAGTTTCTATATAATATGTAAAGAAATATAAATACGGGTATGACTGTCCGGTAATCATAAGAAGAGCTCTACTTAATAAAATCAGTAATATTTAAAAAAGTGGTTATTAGTTTGTAATTTAGTACTAAAAGTGTACTATATTAAGCACAACTATATTTTACGTAACGAAACCTAAATGTTCGGTGATCGTGTGGCACTTCTATGAGAGCCGGACCCCATGTAACGTATAGACCAGTATGACATTGTTTTCCCGCGCCGCCCGCGATAGAACGGCCGCGCGCGCGGGCAAGGCTCGCGAGAGCAAGCAGCGCGGCAAGCCCTACCGCCTCGCGGAGACGCGCGCGCGCCGCCTGGACCGCGACGAGCGCTTTGACGACGCCGACGTGCTGCAGCGCGCCAGCCTGATCGTCATGTACGTGCCCCGACGCCACACGCGGCACCGCTCTCTTTCTATATATCTCTGTCTCTCTCTCTCTCCCGCTCTCTCTCTCTCCCGCTCTCGCTCTCTCTATATCTCTCTCTCTACTGCTACTCACTGCCTCACTAGTACGTTCATCAAACAAATGGCGGCGACGGTTCTAACGCGGCGGCTTAGTTTTGTTCTATCATTATGTTTTACATCATTATCATTATTATCATTGCATAATATGTACACTACTCGCGTTGTCGATTTGTCGCTGTGAATATGCTATTTGGGTATGCAGTGTTGTTTACTTTGGAGTTATACAATTATACAATACGAGTAGTGTACGCGTGCTACGTTTTGATTACTGTTGGTATCGATATAGTTGTTATTATTACTATATTGTGTTTGTTATATTTTTTTTCTTTTGAATTTGTTTGATGAATTTTGGTATATCGGTTGGTGGGTTATTCTGTTACGGTGATGGATCTTTGTTTATAATTTTCATTGTTTTCTGTTAATTAATTTTGTATGGGTTAATTGTTTATATTATTAAATTGTTTTTTTTTTGTTATCTAAGGGAATTTTAATTATTTTTACTATAAGAATTTATTTTTCTATTTACTAATAAATCACAGCTTAATTATTTAGCAATTATAAACAGTTATGATTTTATTTACGCATGTTTTATTCGGTGATCGGGTCCCGTGGTATAAATCGACCAACTTTTGAAAATATTTGTGAATTAACAGGAAAAACAAGTCGTTCAGGCCTCGAGAACGTGCTAAGAAAGGTTTAAAAAACCTACAAAGCGTGAAAACACTGGCGGGTCGCACGGCCGCGCCCGCCGGGAAGAGGAAACAGCCGCTGACTGTGGCTGCCCAGTTCCAACACTCGCTCGCAGCTCTCATGGAGACTTTGAATCAAGCCAATCCTTTCTTTATAAGGTATTCTTATAGGATACTTCATCTTGTGTGATATAATGATTGTAATAGGTAGGCATAGGGACTGCTGACTGACCGAGAAGTGAAAACTGAAATTTGGGATAATTGATTTTGTTTTTATTTTTGAATCAATTATAATAAGAATAATAATAATTTCATCATTTTATAAGTAGTAACAGACATACACTCATAAAAATTTTCACTCACACATTTCTAATAAGAAATTTTATGTATTTGGTTTTGGCTGTGTTTGATCTGTAATATAAATTATAATATATTTGTTACTACATTAACAATCCGAATAACATACATATTATGCTTAGCTAATGAATTCTTTCATTCCAAGGTGTATAAAATCAAATAGCGATAAAGTGCCAAATGTGTTCGACGAAGAAACTGTTCAACGCCAACTGAGATATACGGGGATGTTAGAAACCGTGCGGATAAGGCAGGCCGGGTACAACGTGCGGCTCACGTACGAAGAGTTCATACAGCTGTACAGGATACTACTGCCGAAGGGCCTGCTCAGCTCGCAGGCGGATGTCAGGCACTTCTTAGCTACGTTAAACCTTGATCGGGATAACTATCAACTAGGTCAGTCAAATCTTTGAGTTATAATAATTCTGTAAAAATTTATGCTTATGATTATATTCATATATAAAATAATTGATATTGTGTGTATCTGCTCTTATGAAGCCATATATTGCCTATATATGGAAAATATCAAAGAATTAATACCAAGTCGTTCTACATAAAAGCACTGTATAATATCCAAATCTTTAACCAAACTCACATTGTAAGCACTACTACTCTCATGATCTTGCATTAGGCCTTTGCTTACTACCATAAGTCTAATTGACTGTAGTAAAATCTAATTTTAGATGAGCACTAAGTAGTACCATTATGTTGCAGGTGGTACAAAAATCTTCATGCGTGAAAGCGAACAAACAAAACTAGAGTACAGACTGCATCAACAAATCATGGCGTCCATTATTACAATCCAGCGTTGGTTCAGAGCCGTGTTAGAAAGGCGACGCTTCCTGGCGCTGCGGAGAGCTTCACTTGTGTTACAGGGATACTGCAGGTATTGCATTGGGACATTATAACTTAGCTCCAACTAGTTCTATCTTAAAATTACGTAGTTTATGTTAAGGGTACCTAATACTTGATACACTACACATATTATGTACTTGATACACCACACGTATTATAAATATATGTACCCATGACTGGAGTACAAACATTTGTGCTTATCTCACAAATAAACTCCACCAGCGGTGCTTGAATCTGCGACCGCTAGCAAGTAGCAATATATATAGTACAAATAAAAGAAACTCCATCTTTCTTGTTTTTCCGCTTATTTCTTCTTAACTACGTACAGGATACATGTTTTACTAACAGAAAGATAGAAGAGATTGCTTAGTGTTTCCATATAATTAGTAAATTTTTGTACAAAACCACAAAAAAGGCATTGAATAAATCACAATTATCCCCAGAAATTGGTTATTAATGCGACAAGAGGCAGCCGTCAAAGTGCAGTCCTGGTTCCGTGGCAGCCGCGTGCGCCGCTGGTACCTGCGGCTGCGGTACGCCGCCACGCTCTTCCAAGCCGCGGCGAGGGGTTACCTCCTCAGGAAAACCTTACCTGATATCAAGAAGTCCAGAGAGCTAGTGCCGCTTAGGACGAAGGTAAGGGTTAGCTTAGGAATAAGGGAGGATTTTAGAACATTCTAGTACCAGCAAGGTCGTCCTAGCCACAGTCTTCTAGGTTGCGGCAAAGGGATTCAGGTACTATAAAAAATATTTGAAAAAATTTTAGTTTATAGAACTTAACTTAGTACCAATGTGTACATAAAAAAAATATTTCATTACAAATTGATTTTTTACCCATTTAACAGTTAGTGTTATGTATAATATTTTCAGTTCGTGTTATGTATGAAATAGTAGAGATATAGTAGATATTAACAATTATTGTAAAACTAATGATTTAACTCAGCAATGCTAAAGTATATAATATAATATAAGATAGTACTGGTATTGTAACTGGTAGTATAAAATAATTATTATTTACATTATCTTAAAATCAAATCCATTGACTAAACTTAATGTTTCTAACTAGTATGATTTCTTAACATTTGTAATAACATGCTAATGAACAATAATTTTAAATAAAGTGTTGTGGAACACACGTGTATATATAAGTCGTTGCCCATATGTGTTGACAGCATGAGAGTAAAACGCCGATCCCCTCCGACGAAGTGTTCAAGCCGAGGCAGCCCAGCATTGAACAACTAAAGAATATAATTGATATACAGCTGTAAGTAATGTTTTAGTTCATTCTAATAATAGAGAATTGACTGGATTTTTTAATTTTAAGAATGATTTTTTAAGTTCAAATATTTTTGAACATACAATATATTTATATATTGTGGAAATTTAATGATTTTTACGTATTATAAAAAGATTATTTTTGTGTTTCAGAAATATGCTCATACAAGAAGAGGCAGAGAAAACGAGACAACTTCGTGCTACACAATCTTTGCCATTAGCAAGGTAATAGATGCGGTGAAGTTATCGAATTCTATAATATAATAATTAATATTGGAAAAAATATAAAAGCAGAAAAAAATAAAGTTCAGCTATGCATAAATCAAGAATATAAAAATATATTTGGATAATTATGAACAGATTTAGTTTTTGATTTAATATTTTTTACATTTTATTGTAACAGAAGTGAACCATAAGATTTTTAAATTTTAATAAATTGTTTGAAAATGTGAAATTAACTAGAAGTCGATACAATTTCTATTATTTTTTTTATTTTAGTTTGGAGAAAAAACGAGATAACTTATTGGAAACATCCACTGCACAAACCTATAACAAAAGACGGGTTTCTAAAACACAGAACATCACAGAACTGCCTCTGAAACAGTCCAATCCAAGGTACAAACAGGTTGATATATTATGTAAAATATAACTAATGTTGTAACATTCTAAATCACTACTTGTTATTTAAATAGCAGTATATATATTACTTTTCTAAAATATATTATATTTTTGCATTTGTACTTACTTTTTGATATGTCTTTTTTTTCAGTTTATTACATCAAGAAGCAAATGAATCATCACCAGATGAAAGTTGGAACGTCAACTCAGCCAAATATACCCAAGGCATGGTAGCGTGGCCCAATAAAATTACAGCAGAAGACTTAGCCAATGAACTGCTATGGTTAAGGATAGATCAAAATTATTTGATGGCAGAAAAGAATAAGGTATTATCACTGCTTATAACTCTTCTATTATTTTTATTATTTATTAAAATATTACATAAAAAGCAAGGGTATATGGATTAATTTATTTATAATTTAATAGATCAGAGAGCGTGAGTTGGCAGAATCGATAGCCAGCAGTAGTGAAGAATATCTCAGGCAAGTAGGTGATTGGAGTCCAGGAGAAAGTTCAGATACTACCAAAAGTAGTTCAAGGTAATCTTTACTTAAATAAATATATCAAACAAAACTAGATTTTAGTTTTTTGTTTAGTGGTAATGTGATAACAGTTGTTTAACAAACACGTTTCATAATATATAGTTTTTCGATGTTAAATATGGTATTCTAACCTAAATGTCATGTTTTAATATTAATTAATATAAAAGCCGTGATCATACTATCACGGTGGGGGCACTTCCCGTTTGGATTTTGAGGAATACAATTCGACTATTTGAATGATTAGTTATGTAATGCATATTTGTAATTAAATGGTTGTAATTGGACACCAATAAACAATTATTAGTACCACCTGTTTAATTTGAAGGAATTATTGAAGTAAAACTTCTTTAGAATCGTTGTGATTTCAAACTCGATGAGACAAAAAAAAGTCCATAGTACCAGGCACTCAGAGACGGGGAAGAGTTAGCCTTAGTTAGATCTCGCCCACTCGTCAGTGATATTTCTAACTCTGTCTAACTCGTCAGTGACATTTCTAACTCTGTCTAACTCTTGGGTGTGACCTTCGCGCCATCTTCCTCTCTCAACGAGCTTAGACGGGGTTATTTAGTATAAATATAAACGAGATTTAAAAATTAGTTTGCCAAAGAAGTTTTACTTCTGACATGTGTACATTGTACACACGCATTTTTAATTTTTTCTATTAATATTTAATTTGTTCCCAGACGCACGTCCCCGCAGGTGTACCAGCGCAGCCTGTCGAGCACGACGCTGGAGCCGGCGCGCGCGCTGCACAGCCTGCCGCCCGTGCGCCGCGACCCGCGCGACCCCCGCGACGCGCGCGACTCGCGCGACTCCTCCGTCGCGCACCGCTCCGACGCTGTGGAGACTGGTGCGTTCGTGTATTGTTTTTATTCAGCTTCATTTATCTAAGGCAAATGTTTCTATGTTCGCTGAGAATGTATAAACGCTTACAGTATTGATTTATTTGTAATCAAAAAAAATTATAAGACAGAAGAATGTTGTTAACTTACTTAGTAGTGTCCGACCGAATATTCGGTTTCGGTTTCGGCTTCGGTCGAGTTTCGGCAAAAAAACGAGTTTCGGTTATGTTTCGGTTTCGGCAGTAAACCTGCCGAAACTACGACCGAAACCGAAACTGCATTCGGGAGTTTCCGCTCTGTGCTCGGGTGTGTTCGGCGCGGTAAATGACATCCAAGCGACGATGACAATTGGCCGCGTCCACGTGTGTAATCATGTCGTAACCTGTTTATTTGCAGTGCATATAATATAAGAGTACCTCGAAAAGTAATTTAATATAACAAAGGAGTACCTAGACCACCTAGATAACCTAGATATATCTGACAAAGAAAAAAGCTGCTGCTGGTTTTACCTGTAAATATTTATTGATTTTCAAGAAATAATAACAAAAAGTAGAAAGAGTAAATGCACAATCTGTATGCTAATGACTTATTTTAATCACATTACTAGCATTTCCCGCGGCTCCACCCGCGTTTTAAAGACCCTAAACTAAATTTTCAGATTTCATATACCGCGTGACGTTTTACAGTCGGTCTTTAACAGTTACTCGAGATTTATCAGAAATGAGATATTTTTCAGCGGTAAAAAGTATCCTATGTTAATACATAAGCCCGGGTAAACAGCTATCATCATACCAAATTTCATGCAATACTGTCCAGTGTTTTTCTCGTGATTCGGATGCGGACAGACAGGTAGACAGACAGACAATAATTATAAAAACAATATATTTGGCCTCTATATCGATAAAACATACATACTCTCGAAAAAAATAACCCTCCTTCTGGCGCAGTCGGGTAAAAATGTCTATTTCAATTTTTTACATGAAACATTTATTAGGTAAATTAATTATTAGTAATGTCGTTTATGATATTTTAGCAGTAGAGTATTGAAGGATTTGTTGTATACAACTAACTCTAAAGTATTTAACGTAGCACTAAGCCGATTTTACCAGTTTATAGAGTTTGAAAAGATAAGAATTTTTACGTATTTAACTCATTTTTTTCAAAAAATGTAGTTTAGCAGGTTTTCGTAGTAAACCCTCGATATGTAAACAAACATTAGTTAGGTACATGGTATTTAGTGCATTAGTGGTGATAATTTTAGGGATTTAGAGTTTCGCGTTCAATTTAATAATTATTAAGTAGGTACCAATATAATAATTGTTTTTTTTTACAAATTAACACTTATAATTTTTATAAAAACCTACCTGGTTATCCGTATAAAATTAACACTTATATTTATTTTACTAATTAAAACTGACTGATTATAATACTTTTTCTTCATTTTTCTCTGAAACATGATCCTTATAAGAAAGTTTCGGTTTCGGTTTCGGTTTCGGTCGTAAAGACCAGTTTCGGTCGGACACTATTACTTAGTAACAATTTGTGACAGATAAATGCTTCAACAGATAGGCGCCGAATAAAGTAATGATATTATTACTTGAATTAATAAGAAAAACATAATTGTGCTTAATTGATGAGAAATAGTAAATTTATTAAGAATGTTAAACCAAGATAATATAAATTATCTGCTTTCTTCTTTCTAATTAATTTTAATCAAGTGTTCAAGACAATTCCTATATATTTCGAACCGCTTAATATGGTTTTTAACTTAGTCACTCATCGCGTGGCACTCACTTTTATTTCTTTTTGCAAGTTTGGACCTCACGCACTAATGTATGTATTTAATTCATACTGTATATTAATGGTTTTAAAAATGAAGTAATTCAATCTAATTACTTCAATAATGTAAAAGCTACGTATCCTAAAGCTAAGTATCCTAAAACGCTGTATTTACATGTCATCATTAACATGTTATACACAAATACTTCTTAATTATTCATTGTCTAATACTCATGTTTTACATTTTTTTAATGATAATACCATAAAATGCGTTTGGACCGTTATTATCTATTCTAACTGCTAATTTGTTTATTTAGGAATGTTGTTTACATCAATGTCTGAAGTCAAATATCCTAATTAACTTGTCTATTGTATATTGGCATAAGACCATTCGTTATTAGACGTTGGCGATTGTAAGATGTGTGATTCTCCAGTTTGTTCAAATGGCTATTTTAGTGAAGATTTTTTTAACTTTGAGCAAAAATATTTTGTGTACGCTTTAGGAGTTTCTGTGTCATTTCTTGTTTTAAAGTACTGTAATCTGTTGGTGCCGTTCCTGGTTGTTTACTATGGTGAGTTAAAAATGATGAAACATATATTGAAATGTCTTACTGTACGGCTACATATTGAACGAAGATTCGTCGTCGCGTTGTAGCGATAAAAATTCGTGTTCGATCCATGACGAACGTTCTTGGCCACATCAAAAAAAAAACACTACGTTGCGATAGTCTAGAACGCCGCGATAATTCATTTCCTTTGATGTGCGGCAATTTATCGACAGCGGCGCGAAGCCTCCGTGTATTCGCGAAGATGATTCGCGATAGGACGAATTCTTTGGCCAGACGAGTCGCAACAACGCAAATCTTCGCGTTATCGCGATAATGTGGCCGCAGCACATTGACGTAATAATAGTTGGACCTCGGGTGTAATGCAAAATTAACGAAAAAAGTGTCCCGAGAAAACCTATATATACGAGTGTGTATTTTTATAAACAAACTAAAACATTGTATTATTAATTTATGTCTTAGACCATTATTATACAGCCTAATTTTGCTTGCAATAAGTTATCCGCTTATGAAGCTTCGATTGACGGTCGCCCATTTTTTTATCATATGTAGCTTCTTGCGAAAATTGGACCACATAAATGGAGTGGAGTAGCTGTCATTTTTTTTTTGCCATCTTTAATAATATTAAGTAGGTACTAAATAGAATTTGTGTAATAGGATATTATGTATCTATTGTGGCACTATTGAAAATATGATACACCATCTTCTTTTCTCACCTTACTCGGGTAATTTTTGCAAGATTTTATAACACAGTGCGGCATTATTGACGCGTGTTCTCTCTGATGACAAACACGAGACTGAAGTGCGATTGGAAACCTTTTTCGCGTTTTGGATCTCTTTCGGTTCGGACACTTTTGAGCGTTGATCCGAAGTCCAAGTATTATTACGTCAATGCCGCAGCATAACGGTTTACAACTTAAACTTAAGATTTCGTTTTGTCACCAGTGTGCCTCCGCGCGGAGGGTCCGCCGGCGCCGCCCGCGCGCGCCGCGCGCCGCTCCCCGCGCCGCCTGCCGCCCGACCGCCCCGACGACGTGCCGCACAGCGCGCCGCTGCCGCTGCCGCTGGCCCTGCCCCCTGAACACTCCGATATTAAACGGTGAGTGACCATTGCTGGTGTATTCCACATTTAAAGCGTTGGAGAAAAAGAAACAAATAAATTATAAACTATTTATTTATTTTTAAATCTTGTATAAGTCATATGTACTTTTGTTTCCTTTATTAGTAGTTTCAATTTAGTTTCACTTATTATTTTGCTAAACATACTTATTTAGCATCCATCACTTTTGATGACAAATCAGTTTATTTGTAATAATTTAGGGTAAAATAGGTCTAATTGTATTCTTACGGTTTTAAGATTTTTTTTGTGTACGACTGTTTTTTCCTGAATAAATAAATAAATAAAAATAAAATATCTACTATTAACCTATGAATTCAAAACAATATGGTTTAGGGGCCTCTTCATAACTTTTTTAAATAACATGATCACTGACAATATTATTGTGATGTGAAACGGGATATTTAATATTTTTATTGGGATATTTTATATATTGTGTTACAGATACCAGACAGTTGATATACTACATATATAAGTTTAAATACATACATATTATAAATAGTAGGCACAAAAATATAAATAAAATGTTCAGGGCGGTGTCGGAGGTGTCGGTGGGCGGCGGCGTGGAGGCGCTCCGGCGACGCAACTCGGACCCCGCGCCGGACCCGCGCGCGCCCGCGCCCGACTACATCGGGCACACTGGGAACGGGTTGTTCGGCATCGCGGGACATAGGTATAGAGAAGTTGTTTTGTTTTTAAACATTATTTGTGAAACTTTACCAAGATTTACTAATACATCCTAACTAATATTATAAATGCGAAAGTAACTCTGTCTGTCTGTCTGTCTGTTACGCTTTCACGCCTAAACCGCTGAACCGAATTCGATGAAATTTGGTACACAGATAGAGAAGACCTTCAGAAAGGACATAGGCTACTTTATCCCTGTAATCCCACGGGAACGGCAACTACGTGGGTGACGGGGTTCGAACTTGAACTCCTCCGAAACGGCTTGACCGATTCTCATGAAATTTTGTGAGCATATTGAGTAGGTCTGAGAATCGGCCAACATCTATTTTTCATCCCCCTAAATGTTAAGGGTAGTCCACCCCTAAATTTTTATTTTTATTTTTTAGACATTTTTTTTCCTACAGATCAACCCAATGAGGTTGATTAGCAATTAAAAAAATGAACGCAGGCGAAGCCGCGGGTACAGCTAGTAAGTTTATAAAATAAATAATATGATCGATGAATGATAATAATCGAGGATATATTTTTATTTTCATCTACTGAATTTTTTATATATATTTTTCACATTTTCGCATTTCGCATTCACATTATTCAGGTTTCGCAAAGGCACAAGATTCGCGAAAGGCGACAAATGCGTATATTGTCACCAAGCCATCGACGCGTTCGTCACACATGGCCAGCGGTGTATCGACTGCAAACAGCTTTACCATACAAAATGTATACAGAACAAGGGCGTAATCACGATGCCGTGCCCCAGCCCCGTCACCGTCGCGGCGAGAGGGAGACATAAAAACAGAAAGCGAATCATGCTAAACAAGGATTCCCCATACAGTCTCACTACAGATCATTCCAAAGGACCTGTCAGTTCTAACTTCAGTTTGACGGGTACGTCAGAGTTTATGGACAGGACGGACAAAATCATATCAGACGCCACCGAGCTACAAGCGATGCAGAACTTTATCACGAAAAAGATTTATCTCATGGAATCTTCGGAAAATTCAAAACAATCGGAAGTAAGCAATTTGTTTCTTTGTAGATATATAACATATATTTAATCCCTCCTGGTTTTTTGAAAAAAATACTGTTTTTGAGCCAATTCGATTATTGTTTAAACAAAAGCTATAATATATTATATATAATAATAAACAAATAAATTTTGGCAGGTGGACAGGGTATTCAAACATGCACTAAAAGAGTTCAAAGACAACCTTGTAGCGACGTACAGTGTAGTGGAGACCCGCGGCTCAGCCCTCAAGTACAAGGACCTTATAGGCAACTTCCTCCACGTGATGGAGACCGTGTGTGCGCGCGAGGGCTCGACCCTTTCTATCACGATGGGAGTGAATGCCTTCAGAGGGTTCATGGATGAGTTCATGAGTCAGCATGAAACTGATAAAGCCAGGACGAAACGGAAAAAAGATAAGAAAAGAAAAGTAAGTATTGTATGCACTCTAACATAAAGATAGCACGTTTTTTTTATTATAATTTATTTATTTTTTAAATTTGTGGTTCTGTGGTTGCTTAAGCTATAATAATACAAGCAATTATTTTGTATATTAAAATATATAATATGTAGTAGATTCGTTCAATAATCTTGAATTATTATATATATTTGAACTAACTAAACAATAACACAGTAATTTAGTGCATGCAAAACTTATTCGTTTGGTCAGTTGTCACTTCGCTTCCAGGTGGACGACCCGATCCAGTACAAGGGGCACACGTTCATACTGTCCATGATCAACATACCCACCGAGTGCGAGATATGCAAGACCTTCTTCATGTGGCCCATAGAGCGCTCGCTCATATGCCAGACCTGCAAGCTCGCCTCGCACAAGAAATGCTATATGAAGGTAATACCAATACTGATTTTATTGTTAATACAACTATAAATATTTACATATTCAGATTTACGCGATTATTTGACACTAGCGACTCACTCTCGCTTCGCTCAGGTTTGTCACTAAGTTTAGCGTCAGCGAAGCCACGGATTCCGCTAGTTAAAATAAATAAATTGTCTACCTTTTTTGAAGTCGGTTAAAAAGTAGCCAAAGTTACGCCTTATAACATTAGCTATCTGCGAGTGAAAATCCCGTCAAAACCGGCCCAGCCGTTTAAGAAATTAGCTGGAACAAACAGATAGACAGAAAGACGTTATATATAATTCATATGTGAATTTTGTGAAAAGCTTTGTTAATTTAAAATTAAAAACCGACACTCCAATTTTATTTATATGTATAGATTATCTTTTCGGATTTTGAAACCAATCTATTTTTGGATACCAAAAATCTAAATAAATCCACGTCAAAATGTGAATAGATAGTTTTATTCATTACTAGCCATTCCTGCGGCTTCGCGCGCCATCTAAAAGCTGGAAACCAAATAAATCCAGTTTTTGCAACATTTTTCATTGATGCTCCGCTCCCATTGGTCGTAGCGTGATATGCCTATAGCCTTCCTCGATAAACGGATGATCCGACACAAAAATAATTTCTCAATTCGAAGCGCGTTCAACCAAACAAACAAATAATTTATTTTTGTCAATAAATATATTATTAATTAACTAGCTAGACTGGAAGGAGCAAATCCTTCCAGTCGTTTCTCCGTGAAGGTGTAGCAAATGCACATAAATACAAAAATTCATAATCATCAGCCCTTTTTTAACGTCCCACTGCTGGGCACGGGCCTCCCTCAGTATGAGGGGGACTAGGCCACAGTCCACCGCGCTGGCCTAGTGCGTGTTGGCGGACATCACATGTCTTTCGAAAAACTTGCTAGGTTTTTCTAAGACACACACGTTTCCTCACGTTGTTTTCCTTCACCGTAAGACAAGTGGTAATCATGATAGAAAATGATTCGCACATGAAAATATCAGAGGTGCGAGACCCGGATTTGAACCCGCACCACTCGGTTATCCAAGCGAGCGCGTTACCGCTGGGCTTATACAAATACTTACTTGTAGTTAATTGATAATTTTTAACGCAGGTATCGACTCAATGCCGAGCGGAGTCGGGAGCGCCGTCGGCCTCCATAGTGGGCGCGGTGGACGCGGGCGGCCGCGAGCAGTTTGGAGTGCTCAAGCGGGGCAAGGTATGTGTTTTATTATATTATGAATAATTAACAGATAAAGACTGCTATTATTATGTTAGAAGATATGACATCGCTTCTATTAATTATTCTTGATTTCAGATTCTCATCTTTATCCTAAACACTAGTATATATTATTTTGTTGCCCAGAACATCGTTTCGTTTTAAAATGTTACTGTGATAAATAACGTAATATAAAATCAATGAAAAAATCGTTATAGTTTAATCGTTAATATTTCAGGTGTTTGGTGTTCCACTTAGCGAGCTGCCTACTGGAGAAGGCAACATACCTTTTGTGGTGGACAGGCTCATTACTACTATCGAAATGACAGGGTTGTATGTTGAAGGGTTATACAGGAAGAGTGGACTTAGTTCAAAGGTGTGTTAACTTTCCTTTTAAAATATAAAGCAGTGTTGTTATGAGATTATTAGGAATTCTCTAGTTTTTCCTTTTTGAGTCTTTACCACATGTTAAATATTAATATCACTTTTTTATTGACCCGACAAAGATTGTAATCTTATATAAATTTTACAATAGCTTTACTCATAACTCATAAATATTATAAATTTCCGTTCCTAATTAAAATATACCGAATTAAATTTATAAGTAAATCTACACTAATATTATAAAGAGGAAAACTTTGTTTGTTTGTTTGTTTGTAATGAATAGGCTCAAAAACTACTGGACCGATTTTAAAAATTCTTTCACCATTCGAAAGCTACATTATCCACGAGTAACATAGGCTATATTTTATTTTGGAAAAAAATAGGGTTCCGTAAGATATTTGGGTTTTTCGGACACAAGGTGTAATCTATATCTATATTAATAACTAGCAGTACCCGCGGCTTCGCCCGCGCTAATTTTTTTAATCGCTACTAATCTTTATTCGATCACTGGCAATCGGTTGATCTGTAGATTGCCTGAAAATTTACAAAAATTACTCCAGCTATTTCAGAACCCATCGTTGATATACTCCTGAGCGGCGCGGCTACCTCTCCCCGCTCTTGGCTCCCACTCCCTCTCCCCATTGCCCGCTGTGCTGCGCGTTATTTTATTATTATTATTTTTAAATTCGTAATATCCTTTGAATGGAGTGTCCGATTTGTAGTATCGTAAAAGTTATCTAACTCAGTGCGAAATTTGAAACTTTTAGCACAAAAAATGAAGGTATTTCGAAAAACTTATGAGACCCTTACACCACCTTAAACCGGCCCTATAGAAAAAAAAACGTTTTTAGCGTACTTTTATCAACAATTAACCACCTTCGTACCAAATTTAAAGTTCATAGCACAAAAGATGAAGACTTTCACACAAACTTGCTATGGCCCTAAGACCTCCTCGATTCGACCCGTCGCAAAATTTGTTCTTTGCGGATGTCAACTAACTATTAACTACCTCAATGCTAAATTTAAAGTTTGTAAGACAAAAAGTGAATAACTGTTATACAAAATAATGAGAGCCTTCATAATATCATCTTAATCCTACCCTGTCGCAAAATTCGTTCTTAGTAGATGTGTTGACCACACATTATCTTCCCGCCAGATATAAAGTTTGTCGCACAAAAGATAAAGGACTTACATACAAACTTGCGAGAGCCCTTGGACCTTCTTAATCCGGCCCTGTCGCAAAATTTGTTCTAAGCGGACGTTTACTAACAATTAACTACCTCCCTGCCAATTTTAAAGTTTGTAGCAGAAAAGATAGAGGAACAGCATACAAACTTGTGAGAGACCCTAAACCACCTTAATCAGGCCCTGTTCAAAACCCATTCTTAAAAGTCTTCTACTGACAATAACTACCTCTCTACAAAATTTTAAGTTTGTTGTACATAAGGTGAAGGACTTTCATTCATACTAACTTGCGACAGCCCTTGCACTTTTCAATCTGGCCCTGTCGCAAGTTTGTTGTACATAAGGTGAAGGACTTTCATTCATACTAACTTGCGACAGCCCTTGCACTTTTCAATCTGGCCCTGTCGCAAAATCGTTCTTTGCGGATGTCTACTGATTATTAAATACCTTCCAGCTAAATTTTAAGTTTGTGGCATAAAAAAATTAAAGACTTTCATACAAACTTGCGAGAGCCCTTAGACCTCCTTAATCCGGCCCTGATGCAAAATATGTTTATACGCGTAACGAACGATTACAAACTATTAATTACCTCCCTATCAAATTTAAAGTTTTTAGCACAAAAAATGAAGGATTTTCATACAAACTTTCCATAGCCCTTAGACCACCTCAATCCGGCCCAATCGCAAAATCCTTTCTTAAACAAACATCTAATAACTTTAAACTACCTCCCTGGGAAATTTAAAGTTTCTAGGACAAAAAATGAAGAAATTAAAAAAAAACTTGTGAGAGTCCTTAGACCTCCTTAATGCGACCCTGTCGCCAAATTCGTTCTTAGCAGACCCATACTAAATATTAACTACCTCCCTGCCAAATTTAAAGTCTGTAGCACAAAAGATGAAGGACTTTCATACAAACTTGCGAGAGCTCTTAGACCACCTTAATCCGGCCCAATCGCAAAATCCGTTCTTAGTGCACCTATACTATTTATAAAGTACCTCCCTGCAAATTTTCATCTTTATACGTCCAGCAGTTTTTGAGATTTCGTGATGAGTGTTTTTCGCATTTATATATTACATATATAGATTAATAACGCCATCTATGAGAAATCATTACGCATCATTTGATAAGTTAAAACTTAGAACATATTATTATTATTTTATTCTTTCTTAGCAGTATTTTAGGAATTAAATATTCTTTTTTTATGTAGTAAATATATTATATTTTATTTAATTATACTATATATTTTATTTTATATGAATTATAAATTCTTATATTTTAATACGTATAACATTAGAATTTATATTTTTGTTTTAACTGGATGTGAGATGATTTTATTAAAACATACTTTTAAAATTGTTGTGATTTATTGTTAATAGGATATTATTTTTTTTGTAAACGCAAGAAATGAAAGGATTTATTTTATTTATTTTTTATTTTATTTATTTACAATAATACAGAGGTAAATCTTTATGGCTGTATGAATGAGTTCCTTTGCTTCAATATTGACGTGTCATCCGATGTCAGTATCGCTTCGCTAGAGTGGCCAATATGGCGATTTCGATAATCGATTTGTCTTTCAGCATCATTAGAATTTAACAAAATACTCGACAATCCGAATTTTGCGGATATATGTTGTCGACTCGAAATCTTTATTTTTTTATGTTTTATTAATCAGGTAAGGTTTCGATCGAGTCTACCGTACCCCTTGACGAAATTATTAATATAGATATAGATTACACCTTGTGTCCGAAAAACCCAAATATCTTACGGAACCCTATTTTTTTCCAAAATAAAATATAGCCTATGTTACTCGTGGATAATGTAGCTTTCGAATGGTGAAAGAATTTTTAAAATCGGTCCAGTAGTTTTTGAGCCTATTCATTACAAACAAACAAACAAACAAACAAAGTTTTCCTCTTTATAATATTAGTGTAGATTTCATCAAGGGGTACGGTAGACTCGATCGAAACCTTACCTGATTAATAAAACAAAAAAATAAAGATTTCGAGTCGACAACATATATCCGCAAAATTCGGATTGTCGAGTATTTTGTTAAATTCTAATGATGCTGAAAGACAAATCGATTATCGAAGTCGCCATATTGGCCACTCTAGCGAAGCGATACTGACATCGGATGACACGTCAATATTGAAGCAAAGGAACTCATTCATACAGCCATAAAGATTTACCTCTGTATTAGTGTTAATAAATAAAATAAAAAATAAATAAAATAAATACTTTCATTTCTTGCGTTTACAAAAAAATAAATATCCTATTAACAATAATTAATCACAACAATTTTAAAAGTATGTTTTAATAAAATCATCTCACATCCAGTTAAAACAAAAATATAAATTCTAATGTTATACGTATTAAAATATAAGAATTTGTAATTCATATAAAATAAAATATATAGTATAATTAAATAAAATATAATATATTTACTACATAAAAAAGAATATTTAATTCCTAAAATACTGCTATAAGAAAGAATAAAATAATAATATGTTCTAAGTTCTAACTTATCAAATGATGCGTAATGATTTCTCATAGATGGCGTTATTAATCTATATATATATAAATGCGAAAAACACTCATCACGAAATCTCAAAAACTGCTGGACGTATAAAGATGAAAATTGGCAGGGAGGTACTTTATAAATAGTATAGGTGCACTAAGAACGGATTTTGCGATTGGGCCGGATTAAGGTGGTCTAAGAGCTCTCGCAAGTTTGTATGAAAGTCCTTCATCTTTTGTGCTACAGACTTTAAATTTGGCAGGGAGGTAGTTAATATTTAGTATGGTTCCGATAAGAACGAATTTGGCGACAGGGCCGCATTAAGGAGGTCTAAGGGCTCTCACAAGTTTTTTTTTTAATTTCTTCATTATTTACGTCCTAGAAACTTTAAATTTGCCAGGGAGGTAGTTTAAAGTTATTAGATGTTTGTTTAAGAAAGGATTTTGCGATTGGGCCTGATTGAGGTGGTCTAAGGGCTATGGAAAATTTGTATGAAATTCCTTCATTTTTTGTGTTACAAACTTTAAACTTGGCATGGAGTTAGTTAATAGTTAGTGGATGCCCGCAAAGAACGAATTTTGTGACAGGGCCGGATTAAAGAGGTCTAAGGGCTCTCGCAACTTTGTATGAAAATCCTTCATTTTTTGTGCTAAAAACTTTAAATTTGATAGGGAGGTAATTAATAGTTTGTAATCGTTCGCTACGAGTATAAACATATTTTGCATCAGGGCCGGATTAAGGAGGTCTAAGCAGGGCCGTAGCTAGGGGGGGGGGGGGCCTTAAAAATACTAAATCTAAGATAAATTATTATAATTGAATTGTTTGTTTATAGTTTGAGATAAAAAAATTGTAGCGATAGGTATCTAAACTTTTCCGAACATGCCACAGTTTGTAACATTCATTTCATATTATCATAATTCTTTGCTTTGTGTATAGATGGCATTTGAAGCGCCATCACATGAAGCGATGGGTCTATTTAATTATAATACCTGTGATGCGGAGGGAATTCCCCGTATCATAGGATGCAATATGGGCTACATTGCAATCTATGGTACGGGGAATCCTCTTATTTAAACGAAAACTAGCGTACATGTTTCGCGCGCAAGCGTATGCGTGCCATTTCCCATATATTAAATTTTCACTTTCGGCCAATCACGTTACGAATAGTTTACCTTCACATATTATGTTTCATCTAAATTAAAAAAAATAACTGAAAAAAAAAGAACAAAATCAGTTGATCTGAACGAAGTTCTTCGCATTTTTAATAACATGGCGAATCGTAGAATTCAGCTGTTCTCATGTTCTGCTACAGAAATTATTTGTCTACAAATAGCTATTGAACGTACGGCGTACAATGTACAATGTACGGCGGCCGGCATATTTAGCGGAAAACAAAAAAAAAGAACCATAATTAAAAAAATATGGTTTTATTTTAAAATCTACTTACTACACTTCTTTTGTTATTTGAAGTTTCATTTGTTTTACTTAAAATGAGATCACATTAAGAGCAGATTTTGCGAGTAAAGGCTATTTGTGAAAAATGGTACATTTTTGAACTTTTCATGTTACCGGGAAAAGTGAAAATTAATAATAAAATACCAATTAATTAAATTAGAAAAATGGTGATTAATATCGCGTATTTCCTCCACGTGCTCTTATTAAAGTTTCTACCCGTCTAGGCATACTGAGAATGATGTTATCGATGGTCTCCTGGGATAGTCTCCGCCATTCCTCAACTACGGCGATTCGCAGTTCACCCACGTTGGCAGGAGCTGGAATTCTGGACTTAACTTTTCTTTTCAGCATGTCCCAAACGTGCTCTATTGGGTTCATATCTGGTGATCTCGCCGCCCATTCCATAAGAGTGATATTCATATCATTAAGATAAGCTTGAGTTATCCGAGCGGTATGCGGCCAAGCATTATCCTCCTGCATAAAAACAAAATCGTCACCGATATATGGGGCAAACGGTACGACATTTTCTTCTAAAACTTCTCTGATAAAGTGGTCTGCAGTCAGACTCCCTCTGTCAATCACTATCTATAATATAATAATAATAATCTGTGCGAGCTCCCACACAAATGCCCGCCCAAACCATTATTGATCCACCACCGTATGCAACTGTAGTTTCAAAGTTTGTCTGAATGTATCGTGCTCCTTTACGTCTGTGTATTCTTTGCCTGCCGTCAATTTGATTTAAGAGAATTCTGCACTCATCATTAAACAATATACTACGGGAGGTAGCGCTATAGTTGAGCAAGTCATTTCATACCGGCTGAAAATCACAACACTAATAGTTTTCCCCTTACCCATAACAGCTCCGAACGTCAGCTGCTCAGGTAGCGGTGGAGGTAAGAGAGGCAGCATGAGAAAGTCATTGGAAAAAAATCTGCTCCGATGAATTTTATACCGCGTAAAAATGAATTATATGATTGTTTCCATCACATTTTTAAAGAAAATCATCGTCAGCTGTATTGACGGTGGGGGGTTATATGTCAGTCGCGTGCATGAACCTCATAGAAATTTTCACAAAAAAAGTAATTTTATACCTTATGAAATTTATACATCTTAATTTTTATACTTTTAAAATAACAAAGACAATCGTCAGCTGCAATTTTGATGGGGGGAAGACCGTCAGTCAGCGTGATAAACATTTCGCGAGGTCAATGCATTTGAGAGTTGCATAGTCTCTTTGAAAAATAAACTGACGATCTTTACATCCACAAACAATTAGCTGACGACGACTTATGTTTCTTGAACAATCTAGTTATCTTACGCTTAGAAATCAATAAGTATAGCACATATTAATCTATAATCTAATGGCTCTCGCAAGTTTGTATGACAGTCCTTCATTTTTGGGGCTAAAGACCAGGGAGGTAGTTAATTGTTAGTAAACATCCACTAAGAACTAATTTTGTGACAGGGCCGGCTTAAGGAGGTCTAAGGGCTCTCGCAAGTTTTTACGAAATTCTTTCATTTTTTGTGTAACAAATTTAAATTTTGGCAGGGAGTTAGTTTATAGTCAGCAGATAACTTTTAAAATTATACAAATCAGACACTCTTCCACCACACAGCAAATATATTAAGAAAGTATAGCACAGCGAGCAATGAGGAGAGGAAGGAAGACGTCCACATATAACTTATATGAAATAGAAAGCCGCGCGGCGCAGGAGTTACATATTAATTATGGGTTCTGAAATAGCTGGAGCAATTTTGAAGAAACTTTCAGTCAATCTACAGATCAACCCAGCGAGTGTTCGAATGAAGATTAGTAGCGAATAAGAAAATGAACGTGGAAGCCGCGAGTACTGCTAGTTTCTAATAAATAACACCTCATTATAATTATTTACTTTGTGTCGGTTTAAAACTATATTATAATACTAGCAATTCCAGTTGGAATACACACTCCGCCCGCGTTCTAATAACTATTAAAAATAGGTATTGTTGGGATGAAAATTTAGGGTTATGATTATTTATAGGTATAACATATTTGGTCTAAAAAAATCTACCAAATAAACACAAAAAAAAATCGTAAAAATCGGTTAAGCCGTTTCGGCGGAGGTCAATAACAAACACTGTGGCATGAGATTTTTATATATTAGAATTTAGATGTTTTTTTAACAAACGAGTATTGAGTATATAAGTTGTAAAACTTACCTATACAAATAAATAAAATTGTCTATTAAGTCTATTTGTAATACCAAAATAAAAACTATTTACTAAATTCAAATGAAATTTTATAAGATTTTATATTTAACTTGCTGACCCGTGCCCACTTCGTTAGGCATAATGTTAATAATCCTTTTTTAGTACAGAGTGTTTAAATAATTTAAATAATTTTATTAATATTAAAAATTAAAAATTAAATTATCACTATACTAATATTAAAAAAACTACTTTTTGTAACTTAAATATAAAAGTTAG
The DNA here is from genome assembly GCA_905231865.2 of Boloria selene. Lineage (NCBI taxonomy): Eukaryota > Metazoa > Arthropoda > Insecta > Lepidoptera > Nymphalidae > Boloria > Boloria selene. Next base: position 5,173,391 of record HG993147.1, read on the forward strand.
ACATATGCTGTCGTTGACTTTTTTGTAGGCATATTCAAGCTCCACATCTTTTCTCTAGAACTCAAAAATATATCTTTCATAGTTAAGGCAGCGTTCGTAAGAAACGCTTTCATTCGACCGTTTTTTCTCCGATTCACTTTGCAAAACGGACACCACGTAAAAGCCTTTTTATTTTTCGGTTTTTTATATAATCTATGACACTTAGCAATAATGTGGCTTTCTATTGGTGAAAGAATTTTTAAAATCGGTTCAGTAGATCCCGAGATTACCCCTTACAATTTAACAAATATACAAACACACAAACTTTACTTCTTTATAATATTAGTATAGATGAAGTTAATGTGTACAATTTTATTTCTGTCTGCCACTCTGTTTTTTCGGCTAATCCCCAAAACAGCTGGACCAATTTTCACGGAATTTTCAATCTCCGATCATCTGCAGAATAGTTAAAATTCCTATACCTATATAGTTATCAGAACAATACGTAGCACATAGAGACGGACCCGAGCGAAGCTAGAGTAAGAGAGAGTATTATGCACAAGAAATTATAAATAAAGTTATTATTATATATTGCATAACTTAATTGATTCAAACTATCTTCTAAGTAGTGTTAATTTCAGATGCCCAACTTTTAACGCCCGTTCTAAAGACACCTTTTATATTCCTAAGTGTAGAACAAATTATGCCAGTAATTGTTTTGTATTTAGAGCTTGTAGATCGCACAATACATATTATAATCAAATTGACATATTTGATGATAATATCATTAGATTTTTTAAAAACATTAAGCATGTACTCGATCGTTCTTGATTTAATATGTGTTGTGCACTCAACTCAACTGAACTCAACTTATACAAACATTTAATTTGTACCTTCACTCCATGTTTACTTATAAGTGGAAACTTTATTGGCTAATGTAAAAAATATTTTGTATTAATTATCTGTACTATAAATGCTGTTTGTTTCCCAATCTGTGAATAAATAAATAAATAAATAAATAATTCTTGTAATCTTAAAAACTATCAATCTAAAAATGGCAACGCGCAAGCAGTCGCTGGGTCAATCGAGTGTGCATGTAACTACAGCTTTTGTGCGTAATTCCAAGCCTAAGATAACTAGAATGTTAAAGAAACATGAGTCGTCGCCAGCTGATTGTTTGTGGATGTAAAGATCGTGAGTTTATTTTCTAAAGAGACTATGCAACGCTCAAATGCATCGACCTCGCGAAATGTTTATCACGCTGACTGACGGTCTTTCCCCCATCAAAAATGCAGCTGACGATTGTCTTTGTTATTTTAAAAGTATAAATATTAAGATGTATAAATTTCATAAGGTATAAAATTACTTTTTTTGTGAAAATTTCTATGAGGTTCATGCACGCGACTGACATATAACCCCCCACCGTCAATACAGCTGACGATGATTTTCTTTAAAAATGTGATGGAAACTATCATATAGTTCATTTTGGCTCGGTATAAAATTCATCGGAGCACTTTTTTTTCCAATGACTTCTTCATGCTGTCCCTCTTAGTTCCACCGCTGGTGCGGCGACTGACGCTCACTTTACTGATCTCTGACCTCTAAACAACTGTTTGAAATAAAATTCATTCGGGATGAAATTCCTAGAAAAAATACAGCGCTACCTCCCGTAGTAATACCTTACTCCATTGGTCCGCGTTGCAAAGTCGATGTTTCTGAGCAAAAGTTAATCATCGTAAAAACAGGTTACTGTTTCTACGATGATTTACCTCGAGCCTTGGAGCCTTGGCGGGCACAAATGAACCCAAGCCAGCTTCTTCGAACTTTCTTCGTACCGTACGCTCACTTACGGTTACACCCCGCACTGCTTCTAACTCATGTCGGGCTTGGACGGCTGCCAAACGGGGGTTCCTACGTACACAAAGCCGAATGAAACGATCATCCCTACTCGAAGTGCGTCTTTTCTGCCTTGTCCCGCTCTTCTCACATAAGTAGCGGTCTCCCTGAACCGTTGGATACTGCGATGGGTCGTTGAAACTGGTCGACGACGATCTCTGAATATCACTCTGTAGGTTAGACCATTTCTTCGCATTTCGAGTGCCCTGGCAATCTCCGTTGGGGCTAAGTCAGGCATAATTCAGTCCTCAACTCCAAAAAGATACGCGATTGAAAGAAAACTAACAAAAAACAGTATTTCAATGAAATTTTAAATCAAACTCAGAAGGAAGAAATACTCGAAGTTCGCTCCAGATAAGGTGTATTTGAATAAAATTAAAATAATTGCATAAATGTTCAGTTGTTTTCTTAATTTGAAAATATTTCTTTTTACATTAAATGACGTATGGATTGCTGGTTTAGCCAGCAACCTTATAAGATACTGATATCAAACCTTTATTTTATGTTCCGCTAAATATGCCGGTGTGTATACATGGTGATTGATTTAGGAGCCCGTCCTTCGGAGCACGGAGCAGATCAATTATGATAGATTTTTTGCTTCCGCCCTACCTGTAACCAATGCTGCCCTACCTCAAATTCGGCTCTAGCTACAGCCCTGGGTCTAAGGGCTCTCGCAAGTTTGTATGAAAGTCTTTAATTTTTTTGCGCTACAAACTTTTTGGCAGGAAAGTAGTTTTTGTAGTTAAGTAGAAGTCCGCTAATAACGGATTTTGCTACAAGGCCGGATTCATGAGGTCTAAGAGCTGTAGCAAGTTTCTATGTAAGTCCTTTATCTTTTGTGCTACAAACTTTATATCTGGCGGGAAGATAATGTGTGGTCAGTGAACATCTACTAAGAACGAATTTTGCGAAAGGGTTGGATTAAGATGATATGAGGGCTCTCATTATTTTGTATAACAGTTATTCACTTTTTGTGTTACAAACTTAAAATTTAGCATGGAGGTAGTTAATAGTTAGTTGACATCCGCAAAGAACAAATTTTGCGACGGGTCGAATCGAGGAGGTCTTAGGGCCATAGCAAATTTGTGTGAAAGTGTTCATCTTTTGTGCTATGAACGTTAAATTTGGTACGAAGGTGGTTAATTGTTGATAAAAGTACGCTAAAAACGTTTTTTTTTTCTATAGGGCCGGATTAAGGTAGTGTAAGGGTCTCATAAGTTTTTCGAAATACCTTAATTTTTTGTGCTAAAAGTTTCAAATTTCGCACTGAGTTAGATAACTTTTACGATACTACAAATCGGACACTCCATTCAAAGGATATTACGAACTTAAAAATAATAATAATAAAATAACGCGCAGCACAGCGGGCAATGGGGAGAGGGAGGGGGAGCCAAGAGCGAGGAGAGGTAGCCGCGCCGCTCAGGAGTATATCAACGATGGGTTCTGAAATAGCTGGAGTAATTTTTGAGAATTTTCAGGCAATCTACATATCAACCGATTGCCAGTGATCGAATAAAGATTAGTAGCGATTAAAAAAATTAACGCGGGTGATAGAAATTTAGAAATTAAAGAGATAGCAAAAGCTTCAAACTACTCTCTAATACTTTAATAATAAGAGGAAATATTCTTATTGCTGCTTTATTACTTTATATATTATTAAGATAATTAAGAAATTTAGGAATAGGTAAATAAGACAAAAGGAATTCAGGCAATTACTTTTTTATTTACCACCAGTTCGGAAGAATTAGCCTCTGTCCTGAGAAGAACTGGCGAAAGAAACTCAGCGGGACGTTATTATCATTATCATATTATTTTGTATCTTTTATATCATAATTAATATAGTCACAATATAGTTTCAACATAATTTAAACATTTAAACATAATATATAACGAAGAAATATTTATATAACATAGAAACATATCAACAAAAGAACTAACTAGATAATTGAAATTCAAATAAATACAATATATGGCTTAACTAAATTACAATTATCAAAATATAAAATAGTATCAATAACAAAGTTAGAGTACTTAACTTGCTCAGTGAAGTGCTCTGGGCTGTAGTCCGTATACGACTAACTGTTTCACAACTCAACAATCCTTTTTATATCATTCTAATAGTAAATCAAAGGAGATTCCAGTATAATGACATTAACTATAATTTGTTAACTATAATTTGTTAATTATATTTCTTAAATTCGTTATAATAAATAAATAGTGTTTTTAATATTATTCATTAATAATTTCGTAAAGTTTGACTACCAACAATAATTTATTCAAAAGAATAAAATACAATCAACAACAGTCAACACAACTTCCTTTATAGAACATTTTACTTTTAAAATTGATATGATAATAATTATAAAATAAAGGAAGTATTTCATATTGATTTCCTATTAATAAATAACTATCTATTTTACTATAATTCATTACATATTTACTACTTATTCTATCACGGGCGAAGCCGCGGGTACTGCTAGTCTGTAAATAAAATACGTAACAAAGCAAAAGCGTTTAATAAATTGGTCAAGTCTTAAGTAACATCATCCCAACCCTTAGGTGCGCTATGCATCAGTGATCTTCCCGCTATGCGATCATTGCACAGGCGCTTAACGCCTGTGGATGAGAACATTTATTAAAAAAAAATAAAGTGCGTGTGTACAAAGTACACATGTCAGAAGTAAAACTTCTTTGGCAAACTAATTTTTAAATCTCGTTTATATTTATAACAATTTACTAAGCTCGTTAAAAGAGGGAGATGACGTGACGGTCACACCCACGAGTTAGACAGAGTTAGAAATGTCACTCACTAACGGTGGGCGAAATCTAACTAAGGCTAACTCTTCCCCGTCTCTGAGCGCCTGGTACTATGGACTTATTTTTTCGTTACATCGAGTTTGAAATCACAACGATTCTAAAGAAGTTTCATTTCAAAAAAAAACCCTTAGGTGCGCGAGCTGCGGCTGCTACTGGACGAGCGGCCGGACGAGGGCATCGACCGCCTGGACACGTACGCGGTTCATGTACGCGCCTCCGTGCTCAAGATGTTCTTCCGCGAGCTGCCCGAGCCGCTGCTCACCTTCGACCTGTACGACGACCTCATACTCGCCGCTGAGATTACTGATCCCCAGGTACTCTATATTCTATGGTGTTGGGACATTATTACAACAGCGCCATCTAGTTTCGCGGTGCGCTACGTGGCTTGAGTTACAGATACCAGATACTTGTTATACTAGACATATACTTTTTTTTTATTACATACATATTATAAATATAAATCCATGATTTGGTGCTCAACAAATGAATGCCCCAGAGACACTCGAACCCGCGACCGAAAGCGAAGAAAGTAGGGTTACTACCAACTGAGCCATACGTGTCTTCAACTCTACACACTACATACATTTGTATCGTTACTTCAGGAAGCATTAACACTAGTAAGTTCTCTTTACCACCATGGTCCAAAAAATATGTTAAATGTTTTGAGCCGCGCCGGCCTATCTTTGAGGCTAGCTAACTACCCAGCAGATATTATAGTATAGTAGCACAAGTATGCCCAAACACACTACACTTTCTATTCCCGTCACTCTTATACTTCGGAGGAACGTTAATTCAACACACGCAGTGAGGTGAATCAAGCGACGGACCGATTGTTGTTATTCAAAAGTTCTTGAAAGAAAAACTCAAAATTTTTGAATTTGAACGAAAACAAAAAAGATTGAATTTCGATAAATGAAACTTCGACTAACGATACATTTTTACGATATAACACTGGTTTTATAATTTTAATTTAATTAGTAATTAAATTGTAAAATATTTCCGTTTAATAATATGAAATACGTTTTCCCTGAGCGGCATTATTCTCGACTCTTAAAAAGTACATATTTAAAAATACATATTTAAAAAAAATTTTTTTTTTTTTATTATTAAAGATAAACATTTATTTTCAGGAACGAGTATCTAGTATTTTCACAATTTTGAAAAAATTACCTAAGCCGAATTATGATTTGGTGGAAAGACTGATATTTCACCTTGCAAGGGTAGCATTGGGAGAGAACCATAACAGGTAAATATTGATAAGGTATCGATACTGTGATGTTATTTTTAACGACTTTGAGGGATTGTGAATTTAAAATATCAAAAAATAGTTTTTAATTCTCACTGAAAATGCACAGATCCAATATCAGCAGAAAAAACAAAATAATAAAATATGTCAGTGACATGTAAATGCACTGATTTCTTTATTTTCTCATTCTTAGATTATGTTGTAGAGCAATATTACACATTTTTTGTCCTAAATCTGTGTATATATATTTTTGCAACTTCTATCTAATAGTGAGCACCTTTATCTATCGCCATCATCTACGCCAGATGTCGTCTATCAAACCAACATTTGGGACCATACTTTAAAAAGTATTTGTCGATGTCTGCTTTAGTTCTTGTGCCACTGATGAAATGTAAGATGTAACCAAACTTTTTTAACAGTTGTGTTTTGTGAGATCATCGTTACTGTAGTAGAGATTTCGTGTTTTGTTCAAATAGAAAAGTCAAACACCTTAATAATTAATTTTGATGACATTTTAAATGATTTCGTCTTATTCCTTTGGGCAAAATGTATCTAAGTGCCTTTTGAGTGCATATTTAGTAATCACTTAACACAAGATAACATAGTGGAGGTCGTTGCATTAAGCCTTATTTGCTTACTGTGCTTAGTGGTTATCTTATTATATTGGTGCTTATTATTCTTGCGCTTAAAAATCTGCGTCCATTTGTCGTCTCAATGGACTACGACTTTTATTACAGCATGAAGATCCATATAGTTGCTCATTGATTTTTACGGAAATGCTAAGAAATACAAAAATAATAATTAATCAAAACTCATTACAGTGAGAACTCAAATACAATCATCGAGCAAAAGCAGTATTCCAAACTAAAATATAAGTATGACGATTGGTAGTATGACTACCTGGAAACCTTTTCTAAACGACTACATGGATCGGCGTACTGTTAATTTATGCTAATGGCCATTGATCAACTAAAATACCGTACCTAAAACAGCCGTCATAATCGAAAATTGTGAAGGAAGACATTATACCTATTTATCATTCCAGGATGGGCCCGAACGCGCTGGCGATAGTGTTCGCGCCGTGCATCCTGCGCACGCACAAGGTGCAGCCGGCGCAGGACTCTCTGCACGACATCGCGCGCCAGACCGCCTGCCTCGAGGCCATACTCATGGACAAGATGAGCAACGTGAGTGTTCTGATAGATGTCAAAATTCGACACATTTGGCTCAGTTGGCAGTGAATTTACTTAATGCGCCAGCGGTCGCGGGTTCGAGTCCCGCTGGGGGCATTTATTTGTTGAGCATGAATGTTTGTTCTCCTGTCATGGGTGTTAATATTTATATTATGTATTTATTCAAATTTATATGTGTTGTACATCAACTATCTGGTATCCTTAATACAAGCCTCGTAGCTTACCACGGAACTAGATGGCGCTGTTGTAAAACAAATGTCCCAAAATATTTATTTATTGTTGTTATAGTTGCGGAAGTATGTATTTGGGTATACTGAAACGGCTGAACTTATTTTTAATTGAATACATTCTAATCCGTGTCTCGCACCTCCGATATTTTCATGTGCGAATCATTTATATCATGATTACCACTTGTCTTACGGTGAAGGAAAACATCGTGAGGAAACCTGCATATCTGAGAAAACCTAACAAGTTTTCGAAAGGCATGTGAAGTCCGCCAACTCGCACTAGGCCAGCGCGGTGGACCATGGCCTGATCTCCCTCGTACTGAGGGAGGCCTGTGCCCAGCAGTGGGACGTTAAAAAGGCTGATGATGATGATGATGATGAATACAGAGATAAACTTGGCAGGCTTACTGTTAGGTACCTAGAATACGAGCGAGGGCAAGAAGCTAGTAATATAATACTTGATATGATTCATGAAAACAGATTACAGGTAGATTGAATAATAATACAATAGCATATTATTATAATATAATAGATCGATTATATCATCGAAATAAACCATTTGCTAAACTAGTTCTGCGTGTAGATTTACAGTGTTTTAGGACATAATATATTTATAATATTTAAAACGTATATTTACATTACGTTCAAACCAATATTTTATTATTTTTATTTATCCTTGTACCCATGACAAAAGTAAATTTCCACAGTAAATAAGTTCATTCGTAAACAACCTACTAATATATACTTTCGATAACAAATAATAAAATATTGCATACTCATATCATATTTTAACTTTTAAACCAGTGTTTCTCAAACATTGTTTTGCCATGGCCTGGTAATTTTCACACTGCCCCTTCGTGACCCGCTTAATATTTTAAACCCAAGCTAATACACATAAATACTAAAAATGGTTTATTAATACATTGCGATGCGTTAATCGAAAGTAGGTTTTATTTTTTAAAACAAGGCGGGATCGTTGCGACGCGGTGTTTTATTTTGATGGTCCGGTACCGGGTCGCGACCTGGCAAATGGGAAACACTGTTTTAAGCTATTAACTAACGTGTGCATTGCATATTTATAATATGTATGTATGTATTTAAACTAATATAATACTAGCAAACCCGGCCCGCTTCGCTGGGCGTAAGTTAAAATAAATTAAACGTTTTTTATATATATTTTAATAAAATAAAAATACTACTCCTTACTACATTTTGGCCACGCGCCATCTATAATCTAGAAATAGAAATACGGCGCCATCTACCGGATATCTGTGCAAATTAGATGCCAAATCGCCATCTATTAGGATTTTATAGAGCTAACCGATAAATACACACTAAAGTCGTATAATAAACATTTAATTTGAAAATAAATAATATTGCGACTATAAATTAAGATGTAAGCTATCCTATCTTTCAAGTTGGATCAAACTGCACACGGTGTGCAAATTTGATTAAAATCGGTTAAGTAGTTTAGGAGTCCATCGCGAACAAACAACGTGACACGTAATTTATATATATTAGATGTAGTATATCAACTATCTGGTATCCGTACACAAGCTGGATGGCTCTGTGTGTAATAATGTCCCAACATCATCATCATCATATTCAGCCTGTATTCGTCCACTGCTGGACATAGGCCTCTCCTATGGCACGCCACTGAGCTCGATCTTCAGCTCTACGCATCCAACCGCTGCCAACCACTTTTCGTATATTTATATTTATCGCCCCGACAGACGCGCGGCACGCTGGCGGACATCGCGACGCTGGAGCGCGCGTCGGAGACGGCGTCCAAGCGCCTGTCCAACATCCGCGCGCGCGCGCTCGCGCCGCGCTCCGAGGAGCAGATACTGGAGGGACACATACACGAGATAGAGAAGGAGAAGGCCAACCTCACGCTGCACTTGCCTTCGCTTATGAGGTTCATATTCCTTTTATTTTTTTTGAGTTATTGAAATATATGGGATGAACAAATCATTGGACCTAATTTGGACTGACTATACTAGTAGTCACTGAAGAGTCAATTATTCAACTCTCAGCTCTTTTAAATCAACTCTAAGACATTAAACTATTATGTTATTATCCAAACTGCATTTATCTACAAAGTTTCATTTCGTTACAACAATAATAAAAATAGGAAGTTATTTATTTTGATTTGAATACATCTTTAGTTATATTCAGTGTTGTGAACGACATTTTAGGAAAAAGAAATATTTTATAAAATATCGCCATTTTTAATCTTAAAAGATATTTTGTGCTGATACTGAAATTTTTTAATCTGATCATCTGAGTTCAGTCAGTATTTGAATGTGATATTTATGAACAAGAAAATTTGATTGTTTGTTCTTTATTATCTCAAGTTGATAAGTAAACGTGAATGCGACAAGAACCATAGGTAGTTTTATTACCTTACATCCAAACGGTAAAAATGTATAGTCTTCCTACATACTCGTAGTAGTTTCAAAAAAAGCTCCCCCTACAACATATTTAAACATTCAGGGCGACATCAGACGACGATTTGCTATCCACCACAGACCACGACGGGGAGTTCGGCAGCACAGATGACCTGAGCGCCGGCGCGCTGCGCTCCCAGCGCCTGCTGCACCGACAGCTGTCCTCGGACGACCCCATCATGGTGTAACCTTACCATGGAAGATCACCTCGGAATATGTATGAATGTATGGATATGAGTTATACAGTTTGCAATATGCTAGCTAGAGCTATGACCTATGCCTAGCTCTTCTATATCTATATACCACATTTTTTTATTAGATCATAGTGTGGGTGACCATAGACAAACCATTTCTTTTACTAATGTCAAAGAAGTTTATCTACTATATGTATCTATTTTTAAATATACTAAAATTATAAAAAAACTATGTAACTTGTTATGCATGTAATGTTCTGGTGATTGGAACTACGATAAAACTTTAATAACTGTTCATAGGAAATATTTTTTTCAATTAACATTCTACATCACATAAGAGATTGAGAGAGAGGGACATTTTTTTTATTTTGTTACTTCTCAGTCCATAGTCCTAGTGGTTAGTACTGACTGACAGGTATCACCCGCACCGTGTACTTCTATGAAAATAGTAAAGCTGTAGCTTACCTCCCATATGTAATGTTTGTCTGAATAATAACTACATACTTTCAAAAATAGAATACTGTAACTACTTCCAAAATATACGCAAACTATGATTACTTTTTTCACAGAATTAAAAGTGTTACAATAATCATGTCCACAAAATTTTAAAGTTTTTAGGTATGAATGTATAACTTGGTATCCAGAGTACTAGCACGACGTCTTATACACCTTATTAAGACTTATAATTGAGTAAATTAGAATTTAAACTAAGTAAAGAAATGCCTAAAAATTGTATCTTAAGATCTCGACTTTTTAGTAAAAATACAATAATGTATTTTTGTTATGTTGGTCAAATGTGCCAACAAATTTAAAAATTCAATGTTTTTAGAATAGTGACCCATTATCTTTCGTAAGGTCTATAAAAAAAGGTGTCTAAGTGGATGGTGATCCACAATTTAACATGTATATTTTCTGAAACCCTGTACTGATATTATTGGAGCTTTTCTTAGATTTCTTAATAACTTTTATCTTGTGACCTGTTGTAGGCTCGAGGCTAATAGTGCCAATGTACATATTTTGTAGCCAATACTAAAGATGTTAAGGTTTACGACAATTTATTAAAATATATTTGATCATATCATTAAATATTATTGCTTATTTTGATGATTTTAAATTTTATAAACATCAAATTTCACATAGAAACATTTATTCCAATGATGACTTATGATTAAAATATACAATAAGATGTGTAAAACTTAATTACTTGCCTTTATATGTTGTGAATGTAAAATTAGTTTTATTTCTTGCAATGATATACTAGATTTTAAATTAAGAAATTAACAAAAATGATAAGTGATGAAAGTAAAATTGTCTGTTTAAATATCGCAAACTGTGTCAATGGTTTTATGGCCTAAACTTTTTTTTTCTTGAATTTTGTTATTTTTATTTGTGATCCTACAAAATTATTGTCACATTGCAGTATTTTTTATTAAATACAACTGATCTTCACTATTTATTTGCATGAAAGTTATTGTCATGCTAATGTAATATAAAGGTTTAGTGCAAATGTGAGAAATTGCTTTTTTGAAGGTTAAAATTCAAATTTTGGATTTAGTGTTACTAAAGCCATAGATATTTTAAATTATTAAAAATTATTAAATGGCGGATTCTTGTTTTATAAACTAATGACTATTTCATTTATGCATAGCAAAGCTATTTGTAGCTTATATTTCCTATCGAGAAGTCTTTCAGTGATATATTTTTATGTTTTACTTTAATTCAATTTATAATTTTAATGGCTAATATTTCGAAAGGTTTGCACTTATAAAAGGAAACTGTTAAAATTTAGAAAAATGTAACTGGTTACATCACATATATTCACAAGACAATTTCTTCTTGTTAAGTATTGCCATATTAAAGAATCAATTGAATTAGGGTCATACATTATTAAAACGAAAAAAAAATTAAACTCACTTATATAATCTTTATGACATAGATAATAGAAATAAACTATATGTTCTTCCTGATAAAAACAAATGTACTAAGTTTAAATAGTGAAGGGCAAAAAATTAATGTATGCCGTACAAATAAATTAATTATAAGATTTTAAATAAGAGCTTAGTGAAAAGATTTTTATTTAGATCAAAAAATTCTATCTATGATTCTATGGCGGGAAAATCTGATAATTTTTAAATATGGATATTTAATATTTCTTATAATGATATTGTGATAAATAAATATAGCAATACAAGCTACGAAAATTGTTATAATCTCAAAAGGAGCGGCCATAACTTACGTTACAACCGAGATTTAAAGTTGCGATCATTTTACCACAGCAATGATATGAGATTAATTATTAAAGACACTATTTTTACGAACAACAATACTTGGTAAAGCTTAGTGTTATCTATATACAGTTCGTTTGTATAATTAAATGTTAGAAACATTTGATTGTTTTACGCGTGGTATGTTATATCTGTTAGTGTTATCGACTGTACCTTGCTTGTATTTTATTCATTACATAATCTAAAAGACTGTCTATTGTTAAGCTATTGAATTTATTGTTAAGTCACAAACGTTTTATCTGGTTTTTATTAGTTATACTATCTATTCAGACAACGAATGCCTGTTGATTTATTTGTACTAAAATTATACTAAGTTAAGTGAAGGCTCGATACTTGCAACTTGCCAACTATTTATTTAGTTTGAATCTCAGTGATCCACTCGGATACGCAAACGTAAACCATAACTAATGCTACTTATTATAATATATATTCATTTGCTCAGGTGCCGATCAAAATGTTGATTATGTATTTGAAATCTTTGATTAGGGGTTGTGTCGCAGTAATCTAGTGTTCTCTTACTTCTGTGCCTTCAACTAATTTGCTTTTAGCAAGCAGCGGTTCATGTCTGTAATTGTTTAGATATTGTTGTCTTTACTAAATGTTAACTCCCTTATATTATGTATATTACAGATTTTTAGAGTGAAGTAAATTTTAGCCACATACTGCTAAAATTTCCAAAAAATAAACAATATTTTATATAGAATATACCTTTGAATTGTTGTACTGTGAATCCATGTTATAATACGTATCGCTTATTACTCTAGTGTATGTCGTAGGTTTTTGATAAATGTGCATTGTGGCTTCATTTTAGAATAAGAGATTACAAGTCCATGTAGATAAAACGAAATTTCCTTGTAAAGTTTATGTAAATAATTCTTAGTCTTAACTATTTACTACTATATTATACAAATGAATCATAAGTTTATTAAAGTTTAGGATATTTCATATTTTATCATTCATGGTGTTTGAATTTCGACCTGGTGCCTGAATATTTGGTTTAGCAAGATTTACCTTTGAAATTGTCATTTTGTATATTGATTATGATTGTTCCACACTTATGTTAGTTAATAAAAGTGAATTTAAATTCGATTTTCATTTGTGTCAAATTATAAATATGACTTAGTTGAAGTTTTTGATATGATATTAATTTGATATTTTTTTATGTTTTTAACAAGAAAGTAGCCATGTTGTACTATAAATTCCAAATTAACATACTTGTTTATTTTTAAGGACCAATGCTGTTTACTTATAATTTTCTTGCAATGACTCCTAAATTATCTTCCATTCAAATATCCTATTTAAATAAATGATGTGTAATATATACTGATATTTATATTAATCTTTTGTTTTAAGGGTCCTATAATGTGTCAATATAATGATTTTAATGGAATGTAACCAAATTATTAAAATACCAATTATGATAAAAAATAAACAATTGCTGTGGATAATATTGACTTTTTATTGAACTTAAGTTTACATGGGCTCCGTTTGTTGCAGTTGCCACGGTACCTGTCCTAGAGGACACAAAGACCAATCAAAGTTATTTGAAGCAACTTGCCAAATTCCAAACCTCTCTTTATGTTCTTCATTAGAATTATTCTTAATAGCATCATCAATCTTGTTACATTCTACAACTTCACACACACCATCAGAAGATGAAATAGAGTCTACAGACTTGAGATCATCAACTGTGTATATCCTTGATGAAGTAGCTGGAAATTTTTCTGGACATGCAACAACCTTTGCAAGATTACATATTTTCTCTATAACAATCGCAGGTAAACTTGGTCTTACTAAGTTTAGTAGATCCTTGATGAAGTATGTTAAATTGCTATTATATGCTGATATAATTGGTTGAATAAAGACAATATTTGTTATGTCTTTTGGTAGTGATTTGCGTAAATCTAAAACCAATGAATTTTCTACTTCATTTGGATACCAGTGAAAATATAAGGATTTAACTTTGTTTTTATTTTTCAATATATCATCCTTTGTCTGTGTCCTGAAATTAAAGATTAGTGTTATTACCATAGACTAAGTAAACTAATAATTAATACTCAATTAATACTCTGTCTACCGTTATTACTATAATAAGTGAAACTTGAATTTTAAGTTGTATTTAAATACATCTTATTTGCGCTATTGTTATCCTATAATAAAGGATTAAAAATTAGGGTATGTACATGCACAGTTGAAGTAAAACTTCTATTAGCTTGATACTGTGACATATACAACAATCAATTTATAACTAATCAAAATATAAATATATAATAATTATAAGAAAAATAACATTTTTCCAATGCCAATATTTTCCCCTCAGTCACTCTTTAGAAGTTTTTCTTGAAACTAAATCAAAATGTTAAAAAATATCATATTGAGTCTTAAGGTAAACTTAAGGCGTAACTGCACTGCAACGGAGCGACGCGACGCTACACGGAACAGCTGCCGCATAGTGCGTTGTCTCATACTTTTTCATAGATATAATATTTTGCTGAGCAGTGCCGCATTGCTCTGCTAAAGCTCTGCAGTTACGCCTAGTGCGCTCTTACCTTAAAAGATATACATACATTTTAAATAGTTACAAACTTATAAAAGCATTCATTGGAGATTAATTCCTCAAATACTTACTTTTTTAGTCTTTCCATAAATTTTTGATTTCTTCTCCAAGCTTGCAAAATTGTAGATACCCATCGTGCTGCAAGCTTTCTTTTTCTATTACAGTTGTTTTCATCTTGAGTAAATTTAATTAATTCCAGAACAAAATCTTGAAGTATTTCATTTGTATGAAGAAAGTCCAATAATCTTTCAAAACATTGTACATATTGTTTACTTAAAGATTTATTAAATTCAAAGTTGTGGTAGTCAAGCAAATTATGCACTTCTAAAGATAAAAATGGAGAATCTTTATAAATCAATACTTTATTCACATGTTGAGACACTATCTCCGTGTTGAACATTTTTTTTGCCATAATATTCATTGCATCAATAAGTGTTTGTATTGTTACAGATTCTAGATTACTAAAATTGATACAACCTCCCAATAAATCTTTTGAATCATTTACTAAAGATTCTCTCATTGTTATATCTTTAATATCAATTATTTTTTTTATTTTACAACAAGTATGAGAACAGATACTTAGTGAAAGACATAAATTTATAATTGCTTCTATTTTGTTTTCCAATTCCCCATCTATTTTATTAATAGTAAAGTTCTCAATACATAGTTTATGTCTATCCCAATAATTTTTTTGTAGCCATTCTAAGCTAATTATACATGCCTCTCTTAATTGTTCAATAGGTGGGAGTCTTTCACTATGAGCTGTATCATGACGCAATTCTATGATCCAATCTGGTATTCCGATATTTTTTGCAGCACGAAACAAATTCAATCCTTTTGAAGTTTCAGTATCAGCCATATGGTTTACAAAGCGTATTAAGCTAGAGGAATATGCTAAGCGCATTATGTGATCGCTACATTTCTGATAACATCTATTTTCATCTTGTAAATGTACTTCTAGTAATGTAAGAGTTGATTCAATACCGGAAGGTAAAGTCGGACATCTAGCTTTCCAAATTAAAAGATGGTCCAAACCTTTTTGTTTAGTAGCTAGTGAACTATTCGGCCCATATAGTCCGTTGTAAACCTCATGCCACTCTTCAACATTATACCAAGGAACTATTTGAAATGGCAAACGCATTTTAATAACTAATATAAATCGTTAACCTCAAAGCAAAAGCTAAAATTAGCTCAAGTCTCAACTGTCAAATGTCAATATGAAAGGGATCAGCAAAGAGAATGTAAAATAATAAGAGACGGGACTCCCATACTAGCCAATGAAATCAGTTTACATGGCATTCTATTACCAACATTAACAACGAAGATGTCAAATAACAGGAGTACCAATCTAACGTCGAGATAGTGCTTGACAAATAGCGTTTTATCGATATCGATAAAATAGGCAGGGTAGAAATCAGGGTCACTACTAGTTAATATTATTAATTTTAGGGAAGTATCGAATCCGTATTTATGAGTCCAATGTTGACGAGGGGATATTTGATACTAATACAAGATTGGACTTAAATGCGGACCCGAAATAAATAAAAAGCTTTTTCAGCTAATTTAATTAAAAATTTATTACCGAAATGAATTTACTTATTCAACAAAACGAAACTGAAACAAACAATTGTAAATAGATGAGAATGCTATACAAATAGTTGAAATTTATATCATATAAGTTATTTTTCTTTCTAATATATAGTATTAGTTTGTAATAGTGAAATATTAGAACTTGCCTTATCAAAATATATTTCCTATATAAGATGTCCTGTAAAGCAAAGCTGTATTATGGAACCACAGACGGAATCATTGTAGTGAGAATCATATTAAATATTATATTAAAATGTTCCCACAAAGATCAAAAATTATTATCACATTAAAAAAAATTACAAAGAAATCACAAGCAACATACAAAATAATAGATAACATTAAAAAAAATTATCAGTGTTGACTATTAGAAATAGTACAATAAAATATTAAAATAAAGATTTTTAAATATTTTTTTAAAAGTTTAAAATTATTATCACTGTTTTCTTGAGCTAACTTTTATATGTTTTTCTTTCTTTTTTGGTTTGATTTGTTTTGATGATTGAATTTCTTTCTGGTCACTTGTTTCTTGAGCTCACAGCTACTGTCCTGATGTATATGAGTCTGGAAATAATTGCAACATAAAAATAGAATCAAAATCATAAGAATATTATGAAGAATATTATTCTAAGTGCAGCTGCCAAACAAAATTGAAAAAAAGAGATGGTACCTGAGTAACTTAGTCCAGCCTGGAATAATGAAGCTTTAAAATCATTTATCCCTTTAGAGGTATTCGGTGGTTGTTGTTGCAATGTCAATGTTTGAATAAATGTGACAGTGAAATTCAAGAAACATGTCATGCTGTTGTGAAACTGGTTTCCACTTATATATTTTAATGAATGCAACTTTATAATGTTAACTTATATTAACTCTTCTTTTTCTTTGTCCACAAACGTGTCCCACTGTTTACATCTGAAATTTTTTTATTAAAATTTAATCAATTTTTCTTGGTTAAAATCTAATAATATACAAAACTTGGTTATCGATATGTGGATATTACAGTTGCAGTACATCACTAGCACACAATTTAAATGTGATAAATTTGTTAATTTTATTTGTTCCCAGCCCGCTTTATTAACATATGGCCGCAAAGTATCACATTTAAGTACTTACTAGTCTTTATGTAAAGGAAAACTCGTCATAAACATCATATTTTCATGATTCGGACGATTTACTCCATTTTTAAATTTCACAAATAATAAAGCGTCTTTTCGGTTGCATTTAGATTCAAAGTACACCCACCACATATTTTCATGAGAATTTACACTTTAGACAGTAAAAATCCACAATTAAACAAACATTTACACTCAAAACACAAAATGAAGTTTTAACAAACAACATGGTCAGCCATCTTAACGGAAACGGAACTAATGCAAGAAAGAGAAACTACTTTGAGGGAGTGTGATAGCAATGTCCGCCATTATTTGGCACGTAAAGTCCATAGAAAATTTTTTTGTTCCGAGTTGCGCCAGCCTGGGGATCAGCGTTAGCAACTTGAAGTGGACTAACTATCGTACCAGGGGCGTAAAAATTATCGTACATTATCGTATTTTTTAGGATAATGTCTATTATACATAAATAAATCATATAAATTGTAATATTGATATGCATGCAAGTACTCTATAGTTTATCTTTTTTAAACCACCGCTGTCAAATCAACAGAACACTGAAACCCAAATGTTTTACACGTGATATACAGACCTGCGTACGATAATAATGAAAAAATAATGCTATCGTACATCGTACGTAGGCATTATCGTATATGTACGATAATTATCGTACGGTTCCGAACGCTGAAAGGGATAAGGGATTTGACAATTTTTGACAAAATTTGTTAAACAAAATATGTCAATCGATGAACTGCGTCAGTCAAATCGTAGGATTTAATATATGACAATGACTAAAGATGTGTAACTCAGCTCAGAGCCGGTTCAAATATTCAGCTCACAGCAACTTGAGCCGTGAGCTGCGAATAAAATTTAGCTTTTATACTATGACGAAAGTATAATTATAATTTATTCATGTTTAGGGGTGTCTGGCAGGGGGTAGCAACCGTCATAAGTGTCCAGCATTGGGTGACGAGATTTCTTAAGTTATCCCGAAGAAAATATAAAAATATTGAGCTTTATACTTTAACGAAAGTAAGGTACTATTTTATACACCTTTAATACTTGTTACCTGCCAAAGTAACCACTACCCAAACTCTATAGTCGCTGGTCGTTCTTACCTGTATAGGGGACATCCACAGAAAAATTTTCAGCTTTTATAAAATGACGAAGGTCTGGCCATTGCTGGCTCTTGGGATAATAAGGTAGACTCGCATTTATAAACTGCTTGGAGCTTTTTTAAAATATACCCGCTACTATTTTGACATTTTCTACAGAGAGATTTTGTTCCTCCGATCTCCGTACTCTTAAGCCTGGGCAAATTCTCAGCGGGCCTGGCAAGCCAACAAGAAATATATGGTCGCCATTTACGCTGCTACTGATCCGAATTAACATCAACTAAAAAGAATGAACATATTACAAACAGGCAATTGAACAGTGCCCTCAAAAATAAACATAGAGGGTGGCACCAAATTAAATAATCTCCTCATATAAACTCGACAACTTCTTGAAATTCATTTGACCAACGCATTTTATTCGGGGCATTCCCCGTCGAAATAGACGCTCTAGACCTAAGAGGTCTAGAGCTTCTAGACCGAAGAGGTCTTATGTGCGTTTCTTAGCTTCGCGCCTAGCTAGGCTTGCCACATGGCCGGGAAATCTGGGATTGTCCCGAAATTTTGCTAGTTTTGTAACAAAATAAACTAACAACGAATAACACGTCACATGGCTAAAACGTTTGATATTAAAAAAACCAAGATATTTTACTATGATTACGACCCGACACCGTTGTCCTACTATTGTCCCGGATTTGATAACTTTCTATCTGGCAACCCTAAGTGAGACACTATTAGGATAAGTAATATTTCGTATGTTTTTGAAAATGCTGCATAATTATATAACAATTTATATTAAAATAATGTACCATAAAATCCGTTCTTTAATTTCACTATAACTTCATCATAAGCCCTTTTTAACGTCCCACTGCTGGGCACAGGCCTCCCTCAGTACGAGGGGGATCAGGCCATAGTCCACCGCGCTGTCCTAGTGCGAGTTGGCGGACTTCACATGTCTTTCGAAAACTTGCTAGGTTTTCTCAGACATGCAGGTTTCCTCACGATGTTTTCCTTCACCAAAAGATAAGTGGTAATCATGATAGAAATGAATCGCACATGAAAATATCAGAGGTGCGAGACCCGGATTTGAATCCGCATCACTCGATTATCCAAGCGAGTGCGTTGCCGCTGGGCTACCACTGTCACTATTATATATTTCACTATAAAGTTAAACTTAAAAAATTATGTGTAAATCACTACAATGTTGGTCTATATAAAAAAAGTGATTTATTTAAATTCGTAATTCGACTCACATTCGTCTCCTTCATTTTGTTGAACCCTGACTAGTATATAATAATCTGTGGTTGAACCTTTAACGAATCACTGTCTTCTACCACGGAATTTGGATTAAAATGTTTTCCAACAACTACCTAAGATTTGTCACAGCTTATCATTGCATGTAAATAAAATTGAAGTTTCTGTTTTAAATTAACAGCTATTCTCTCAATGCCTATTAAATTATATATTATTATGACTAAAAAAAATCAATTTTTAAAATCTTGTTCGTCTGTCTGTATCGGCTAATGTCTGAAACGGCTGGACCGATTTGGACGGGACTTTCACGCGCAGATAACTTATGTTATAAAGAGGAACTTAGGCTACTTATAATTTTTATAGTAGAAATATATAAAAACCGTTTAATTTATTTTAACTTACGTTTTACAGGTTTAGTAGTATATAAAAAAAGAACTTGCAGAGAGTAATTTTTTATTAAAAAAATTGATACCACAAAAATGATAAAGCAAACATAGTATCGACAGTTAAAATATAACAAAATTAATGTTTTATATACTAAACACAAAAATGTTAAAAAATTAAAATATGCTGTCCATTTCTAAAACATTGGGCAGGTTTCGATATTTTCATCACATTATATAGTAAAAAATCCAATTTACATTTATTATTTTCAGCAAAGTATATAAAATCAAATTTATTCTGTGTATATTTTAACCGTGCACTATATTGACAACTTTAAATGCACATTTCACTAAGGTCTCTGATACAGACGACAATTAAAAAGCATATAAAAATCATTTTTAAGTATATAATATTTTAAAGTTTCGCAATTTAAGTTATTCATATTGATCAAAAATGAGATGTGAGTAAAGAGTGCAACCCCATCGGAATCTCAAGCGTAATTATATCGTAAAGAAAGGGAAAAAGAAAGGGGTATTTCCCATTTCAATCAATATGAATTTATTTTGCACGTGAAGTAACAAACCAAAAAAAAAACACATTCATAACCAAATAATTGAAAGGAATCAATTTAAAATTTCAATGTCAGAACATATGAGGGGACACTATCAGTAACAATTTCATAACATCTCCAGACATCGTTTAACGATACGTTGACGTTAACTAAAAGAACCTAATCGATGGGCCATCCTCGAGACAAACGGAGCTACGTCGCCTACACATACAAAGGAACATCAGATAACTACGCTTTTCCAATATAAAAGAGTAATCTTAGTACATACCATAATAAATATCTATCAATATATACTCTCGATCAACAAATATAATTTAATATAGGCAATAATATAATACGAATTTTTAAAACTATCAACGTTATCACAATACGAGTTTCGACGACATTATGCCGTCTAATAAAAAATTACGGGTCGTTCGTGACCACATTTTGTATTTACAAACGTAACTCTCTCGTGCAACTGTACACACTCGTCTCTCGGCACCGGCACTCATAAGTCCACCGAGTCGAGGTCCTGGCGGGGCGCGCGCGGGGAGGGCGGCGAGGGCGGCGGGGAGGCGGGGCGCGGGTGGAACTTGCCGGGCAGCGAGGCGAGCGCGGAGAGCGCGGCGTCGGCGTGCGGGATGCGGCGCATGATCTTGCCGGAGGTGATGAGGCGGCCGAAGCCCTCCTGGTGCGCGAAGGCGTACCCGGAGCGCACGGAGCGGCGCGCGCGGCGGGCGGAGGGCGTGCGCGGCGCGTCCACGCCGGCCGAGCGCTGCCGCCAGCGCGTGCGCGCGCGCAGCCGCTCCGCCAGCGTGGGCCGCCGCCGCGACCACGCCAGCCGCCACGCCACCACCGGCACCATCAGGATTATCATCTGCACATAAGAGGGATTCCAAATGAATGGATAGAGTTAAACTTTAACAAACAAACAATACCACGTCTCATTTTTGAAATATTTAATAAAGATAAAAAGCCTGCCACCATATTTTTCTATACAACTAATTCATAAAAAATACACATTAATAATAACTCGATCTTTACCTTCGAAAGATTGTAATTTAATATATAATAATTAATACGAATAAAAATAATACTGGTAAATAATAAATATAAGATGTAAAAAAAATGCAATTTATCTCACAGTAAGTACAGCAGTGAACCAGAAGGTGGCCTGAGTGAGCGCGACGGTGAGCGAGCCCACGTAGGGGCCGCCGATCACGTAGTTGTAGAAGTAGTCCAGCACGAAGAAGGACACCAGCGAGCCCCAGATCGTTATGTGGTTGAATACCGTCCAGTACGTCGTGTCGAGTGCGATCTGGAAATTTATTAGAAAATTGTACTAATTCTTAATTACCAAGTGTTTTGATTTAAACAAACTGTTTAAGCAAAAAATAACAAATAAAAAGGTTTTTGTTTATGTCGATTACTTGAATTTGTATTAAAAATCAAATGCATTTAATTGAAATTTGAAAGGATTATAATATTAAAGAATATTAACCTGTGTAGTATTGTCGATGATCAATATAGTGGCCACAACACTCCCTAACAACATGTGATCTGACAATATCTTGCCAGAGGGCGCCAAACCGTCCTTGTAAGTACCTGTGAAATTTCGTGAATATGTAAAATATATTTAAATAAAATTTCAAGATGTAATGTATTATTAAACTCACTTTTATAACTCGTTCCAAGATATAGATTATAAAATGTTGTTGTCAAAGCATGAGGTAAATAAAGGTAAAAAAATTGACATTATATCAACATGTTTTATATTTTTTTATAATTTGTTATCTGTTTCTGTGCCTGAATAAATAAATATTATTATAATAATTTCACTATACATTACAATCGATAGGAAGGCCAAACTTCTTGTTACCCTAAGAGTATGTAACCATACCATATGGAATGAGGAAGAGCACGAGCGACGTGAAGCAGCCGTGCAGCGTGGACTTGATGAACTCCTTCTTGTTGAAGAGCTGGCTGGTGTGTCCCGGCGCGTACAGCTTGGGGAACTGCAGCGACGTGGCGTCCGACACGTCCTGCTCGAACACGCCCAGCGCCAGCACCGGCAGCGACGTGTAGAACAGGTTGTACACAGATATGAACATCTCGTCGAACACCGTCTGTGGGCAGGGGGAGTGTGGCGTTTATGATTTTATATATATTATTGTTATTTAATATTATTTTTGGTAAACAGAAACATTATTTTAAAAGGGCAAGTGATTAAAAAATCTGGCATGAGCACAATGAGAAATTCTCGTAAAGTAGTAATGAACATTTTCCCTAATTAAAACTTAAACTCCAATACTAAATCACAACAATTATCCATCCAATAATAATCGAAAAAAAAACGAAAAATATAAATAGGTTGTAATATAGACACTGACTTGCGCACTGAATCCACAGAAGAACGCAAACCAGAAGTGGCACACGGTGAAGGCGAAGTTCTTGTAGAAGAAGTATCTGAGGAACTTGCACATGCGGTAGTAGGACCAGCGGCCGTGCACCAGCAGCAGGCGCTGCAGGAAGCGGAACTGCGCGATGGAGTAGTCCGAGGCCAGCACCGCCTGCATGCCCTCCTGCCCCGAGATGCCCACGCCGATGTGCGCCGCTGCGTACCACACATTAATAATATGGGGCCATTCATGTATTACGTAAGACAGTTTAAGGGGGGAGGGGGGTCGACCATGTCTTATGTTTTCTTACAAGGGGGTGGGATCTCAATAGTTCTTACGTAAGATCAAAAAATTGGGCTTTAAAAAAGTTAAAATTATAATTTTTAAAAGCGCGGTCAACCGAGCGAAAGGTCCTGTACCTTTAAAATTACAAATAAACATTTAAAAAAAAAATAATATACGTAATAAATGTTAAACAGGGGGGAGGGGGTCGGCCTATTTTTATTTTTTCTTATAATAGGAGATCAAAAACTAGCGAAAACAGTCTTACTTAGTAATAAATGAATGGCCCCTATATAGTCGTCTGAACAAGGCGTCTAAACATCCTTCCGTTTTGAAATTAAAAGCGATCGCCTTTTATGTAGGTATATTAATTCTATACAATGCTTATATAGTCAAATT
Source organism: Boloria selene (assembly GCA_905231865.2). NCBI lineage: Eukaryota > Metazoa > Arthropoda > Insecta > Lepidoptera > Nymphalidae > Boloria > Boloria selene. The sequence goes on from HG993147.1 coordinate 5,197,314, forward strand.
ATAAGTCAGCTTAGGATGAAGTTTGTTCTTGCGACGTGAGATTCGCATTGTAGATTTAACTAAGAAATAAAAACTCTTAGTTAAATAATAAATTTAGAACAACAATATTCAAGACCTAATTCGTAATTGTCAAGGTTACTTTGTGTTATTTTCATCGTTGAAGGCATGTTAATAATTTTGACTATTTTAAAGTTTTGACTTAGCACGCTATTTCCTTATCAGCTGAGGAAATGAAGTATATTAAGTCATTTATAATTTTATGTCTCAACATTTAGAAAAAAAAATTAAGTGTTACTTAGCAATTTGGAGTCACGAACTTGTAATGTAACTAGCACAAAGCACTGTTTAGGAAACATACAAATTTAGGTCGAATTGAATATCAGTTTTAGATATACCTAAGCATAGCTGGGCATTAACTCGTTAATCCGTTAATCGTTAATTAACGAAGTTAACATTTCGATTAACGATTAACTTTTAAGTTAACCTAGAAAAATCTTAACGGACCCGTTAACTTCCGTTACATTTTCTCAAGTCCGTTAATCGTTAATCTAGTACCTACTCTTTACCAAGCACCACGTCGCGTCAAGTAAAACGAAACCAACCTAATGTGTACCTAAGTAAAGTTTGGTAGGTAAGGTTGTCGGTGCGTGTTCACGTGCCGGGCGCCCGGTAAGCATCTGCGTCAGTCTGAAAGTCATGACACCGTGTGGGCCTCCTGACCCAGCGAAACATGATGAAATGCATCCACTTTCGCCAGGCCAACCTCTGGGCTTACCAGTTGCTTCCTTCATCGCCAGATCATGGCCTCGTCAGCTAGACGGGAGGGATCCCAGACTGGTAGTTTGGGATCCCTCCCGTCTAGCTGACGAGGCCATGATCCGGCGTTTCCCCAACGCGCGCTCACTCACCCAAAACTGGTACACTTGGGCGAGTACCTCAGCCTGCGCCTGGAGTACCCAGGGTGAAACGCCTGCCAGAAAGACACCGTGTGTCATCCCCTTATTGCCTTCAACGCCAGGACTTGCTGCGTACTGCACAATTGGACCCCGTTCGGGACGGAGAGGGCATCGATCCAAACGGGGGCACCATACAGTGCCATGGACCTCACAATCTCAAAATCAGCAAAGAGGTTCAATGCCCCGGACATTCGGCAAAAGCCTACCAAAAGTCGAGACGGAGAAATAGTAACGTCCGGCGTATGTCCAGGGCCAGAAAGAGGTGCCTCATGATAGCAAAGTGGCTTTTGTAGAGGCTCAGTTCAGCGCCTTCAATAGACAAACGGCTGGGTATTGAAGGCGCTGAACTGAGCCTCTGAAAAGCCCGGTCCCGCCTCCTCGAAATGCTGAGAAGCTTTTAAGTTCCAGAACCCAAATCAACAGATTTTATAAGTAGATCATTATTGTTGCAATGATATAAAAATACAATTTTAATCACGTGTTAACAGATTAACGATTAACGTTAACTTGCGTTAAATCTTTCGAAATGTAACGCTTTAATGTTTAACGAAGTTAACTTTTTTAAGTAACGGATTAACGATTAACGAGTTAATTATTTGTTTAACGGTGCCCAGCTATGTACCTAAGTCAACATGAAAATAGAATAATATATAAAATATCTAATATAATATAAATAATACCTTTGATCATAGAAACATCATTGGCACCATCACCAATCGCGAGCGTGACAGCTTTCCTGCTTTTCTTGATGAGTTCGACGACCATTGCCTTTTGCAATGGTGTCACTCTACAGCATATTACTGACCGACAATGAAGAACCACGTCCAAAAACCTTGAAAAAGTAATATTAAGAATTAATGTAATTTGAGTAATAGGAAAGCTAATGAGTATCAACCTTTTCAACGTTTTATGTTTTTATTCTGAGGCTTATTAGTGTACCATTTGGGCACAGTTAACTTCGCCAATGTCGTGTAGAATGGAGGAGACACAGTGGAGATTGCGAATTGATCGGTTTAGAGATATATTCACAATGAGTACTGATAAGTGAACGAGGAATTTATTGCATAATCTGTATAACCTTTTCAATAATTGGGCATTTGTCTTGAGTCTTAAAAGTGTAGTGTTATAGTGATATAGCAATTTAGGTAATTGTTTTTTAATTTTTTAAATCCAACGGGTTGCACGTTTTACGTACTCTCTTACAGATATTCCAAAATCCCAAAGTCTTCCTGCTGAAGAATTTCCTGACAACACACCCCAATAACTTTGCTGAGTTCTAACCAATTTTCATATCCAAAACATAATTATCTTAACCCATACCTTGCAAAAACCACAGGCATACTAACTTCTCCTCCAGTTGCGGATGAAGGCAGTGCACCAGCGAGTGTCCGTTGACGACAATGGCGAACCCGTTGGCGTCTTCGTTCCCGTGTTCGTGCGGGTCCGCCCCTGCGCCCCCCGCTCCCCCCGCGCCACCCGCCGCGCCCGCCGCGTACTCGTTGCTGCAATTCACTTGCACGTGTAGCGCCACTCATTACACATGTTATGTATAATATATTATTTTGAATTATTTCCTTACATTTTGTGATTTATTAAATTATTAATATATCATTTCCATCTGTTATCCATCGTAATTTCAATGAAACATGTGTAAAATAATGATCAAAACATTAATTCTTTGGGGAATTCGATCCCCTTAACATAGAGACTAATAGGTTTTACTTTGTCTTCAGTTATGAATAAAAAAATCATAAATTCATCATATTAACAATGTTTATCCCAACTCCCATATCAATATTTTAGAAAACTGTCACACACGCACACATATTGCAAATAGCAGTAGCGAGCTCACAAAGGGTAAATAGTAAAGCACCACATAAATTGTAATATTAAACTTATTTTAAAGAATAAAGTTAGAAAGTATCACCTTTTGTGAGCACAACGTTAGATTACTACACTACGAGAAGTATTAATAGAAGTTGTGTCATTTGAAATTCAGGTGTGTAAGTGTAGTATTGTTGTTGATGGAGTTAGTTACTGATGAAATATTAGCAAAAGATTTTCGTTTATAAGTAGTACAAAATGGAAAAATGAAAAATTACAAAGTAAAAGTAAAAGATTACATTATAAAATATTTTAGATCAATTTTACTAATTTAAAAAAAGAAGTTTATTTGATATGTTTATAATAATCGTGAATTATAGCAAAAACAGTGAAATTTTAGGAAAAATATAATTCAGTTTAGAAACATAAAAGTACTTAGAGGCAATGTCTAGTTTTGTCAAATTTTATAAAAAGACATATCTATTACAGATCAATAAATATTCACTTACCTTAATTACTTTAAAAAAATATAATTTTAATAAAAATAAACTAAAAGTATTAACATTTGAAGTATAAAATAAGGTACAGGCAACATCACAAAACCAGGAGCGCGAAAATTCAGGAGGAGGCATTCAGAGTGCTTCTGTAAAATGAGACATTCTGCAAAAATTAAATAACTTGGTCACACTAGCCACAACACAATCAACACTACACAGGGGAGTACAGGCAAGGGCAGAGAGAACCGTTACCACCATGTTTCCATTTGTCAGTGAATATTTTTTTAATATATAATAGCTTTAATAAACAATATATAATAATATAAAATAGTTAAACCTTTCTGAATAGAACAATGGAAAAGTTTAATACACGAATAAGATCTTAAAGACGTTCTCAAGAACAAAGTTTAGAGTAGAATAAAAAGTTTAATAATCACCATAAAGAAAATTTAGGAGAAAAATTTCTCAGAAGAATGTAAAAAAGCTATGATTCTTACCTTATTTTTTAATATTTTTTGGAAATTATCAATTTTGTTTTTACTTTTATTATATATACCACACAGATTGTGTACAGGCGCCAATGGTATAAAATCTTTTATATTCTGGTGATCCATATATTAAATCGTACATATTAAAGTTTGTCATAGACGAGGGCGACACCAATGTTTTTTAACTGTGTTTTTGTAACAATGTTTTTAAATGTTTTTTGTTTAACTTTTCGCTTTTTTTAATTAAATAATAAATATATAAAAAAATAACGTGAATGGTGGTCTATATAACGAGACGAGTGTCCCGCTTGAGCACTGACACATGGGCACGGTGCGGCGCGTGCGAGGCGTGTAGTAGTGTAGCTGTCGGTCTCTACCTGTCGCGTGCAAGGTTATGTTCCCACCTAAATGTGACGACGGAGACGGCGGGCGCGTTTAGCTTCACGTTGGCGGCGCGCGTTGGCGACACCGACCCGCCGTTGGCTGTCTCCGGGCTCCACTTGTTTGCCTCTGATGTGCCTGTTATTAGAGTCGATATGTGACTTTACAGTAATATATTATACAAATTAAAATTATATTCATAATTAAGTTAGTAATAACATAATTGAATTGTATTTTTATAACACAAACGATCAGTAATATTAATTTAAAATTTAGTCATAACTATGCAACTTTATTGTTAAATATTATAACATTAGTATTGAAATAATTATTTACGCTTCAATTGATATGCATGTATGAGCTCTTGAAGCAATTTCCTATGCTATTTTTTATCTGTACGAGTGAAGGAGATCATAAATAAGTAGGTATAAGTGTTACCATGCGGCAAAAATGTATTAACGACGCGTATGGAGTCGCGGCACTTGGCGAGCTGCCGCTCGACGTCGTCGTGCGACACGCCGTCCACCACGAACACCTCCGCCATGTCGTCCGTCAGCAGCTGGCACGAGTAGCCGATGTTTATCGCAGTCTCTGTTACATATGTACAGAATGTATTCACTTATCGATAGTATATGTCTAATACTAATATTATGTCAAAGTTTGTAAGAATGGATAGATGAGTGATGAGTGATCTTTCACGTCGAAACGGATGAGAGGATTTGGATCAAATTTAGAACAGAAGTAGATTATAGACTAGTACAAAGTCACTTTTTATCCCGGTTAAACGTATCATTCTCATATCAAACCAGATTTTTAGTTGACAAACGACATATTATCACAATATCTGAAGAATTCAACTTTCTTTTATCTAATAAAATACAAATATTATATTTTAATACCTTGTTTATCTCCCGTTAAAACCCATATTTTGATGCCAGCCATACTTAAGTTTGCTATTGTTTCAGGCACTCCATCTTGTAATTTGTCTTCAATAGCTGTCACACCTTCAAATATGATAATAAAAAATTTAATATTCAATTTCATACATATATGATACTTATTTAACACTTTGTCAGTTTGTTTTTTTAGGAAAAACATTTCCATAGATTTCCATTATCAATGAAGTATGAACAAATAAATCAGAAAACTGTATTTTCTCTGTCTACTTACGAATCCTTTTTATATATATTGTTTATATAGGTAGATGAGTAGGTAGTGTTTGAAACTCACCCATGAGTATGAGGTCAGTCTCGATCTCCTCGTAGATGGCGTCGAGGCGCTCGTCGCGGTCGTGCAGCGCGAGCGCGGCGGCCTGGTGGCGGCGCTTCCACTCCGCGAAGCCGCGCTCCTCCAGCGGCCGCCACGCTAGCGCCAGCGTACGTAGGCCTTCGCCCGCGAATTTCTGAAACACGTATATTATTGTACTGTTTAAGTTAAATAACGTACAGTTCTCGAAACGTAAGCTCATGAGTGATAGCTAAAGCCAACCGCGCATCAAAAACCAGTTAAAACGGGTTTAAACCACTCGCAACACGCTACGCTATCAGCCGTACACATCCGTACACTGCACGCACACAAATGCAAAGCTAAGCTTTAGGCGCAAGGACTGTACACCTTTTTACTTGAAAAATAAAAGACATTAATAATACTTATGTAATTAAATTGTGAATAGAACATGCTTCCAAATTTCCAAACACAAAAAGCATCTGATTTTTTTTTCTATTTCTCTAATATGGTTCTTTATAACTGCGTATTTTTTCTTCCAGAAAGAAAACAAATATTCTACTTGTTATGAAAGTGATGACTTTTTTATCAATATATGAACAAATCTGGGTACAAAACTCCAGTAAAGTAGATTAAGCATAAAACCGCATCTTACATACTAAACTTATAAAAGTAGGTACTCACATTTAAATGCTCCTGCGTTTTAGATCTTACTTCCTCTTGATGGCTTCGTTTTAATCTGTCGTATATTACATTATCAGCACCTTTTGTATATAACCTAATTTCGCCATCCTTCTTCAATATCACGGACATTCTTTTCCTAACATTATTAAAATCTAATATACATAACAACTCATACACCTGAAAAATGAGTAAAATTATTAATTTATATTTATAAGTTTAATGAAATAAAATTGTATCAATAGAATATAAAAATATAGTCGTCACCTCTATTTTACCCATAACTTCTATAGTAATAGTATTAGGGGAACGCTCTCTGAACACAAAACCGAAGTTTCTTGCCGCCGACACTAATGCCGACTCGTCAGGCGACTGTGCCTAATGGTAAAATAAAAATATATTTTACATAAAAAATCGTTTGAAATTGTATAAATTGTAACTATAAAGAAAATATATAAACATCTAAAATTTTAGAATAATATTCTGGTTAGAAATGACATTTTATCTTTTGCAATAATTTTATAGAAATGAATCAGTCGATAACATTAATATCAAACTAATATAAATAAATATAAATATATAAGCATAGTGCAGGTAGCATGATGATTATACACATGATATTCTATATATATAAAAAATTAGTGTCATGATGTATGTTCGCGATAAACTCCCAAACTACTAAACCAATTTTTATAAAATTTTGTAAGCATCTGTAATTTGGTCCAACTTGGGAGATAGGGTAGTTTTTATCTCAATTATTGATTTCTATATAATATGTTATTGCAAATTAAATGTTTATTATACGACTTTAGCGTGTATTTATATATGGCGGTTTGGCATCTAAGTTGCACAGATATCCGGTAGATGTTGCCGTATTTCTATTTCTAGATTATAGATATATATATATATATATAAAAACCGTTTAATTTATTTTAACTTACGCCCAGCGAAGCGGGCCTATAGTCGTATTTTTAATTAGACGAAGCCAACTGACAGTAGCTAATGTCACTTTGTAAAATAATGTTGCCATAGTTAAAGTATTAGTGATGCGTTCAGTTCTCGTTCAATCAGATGAATGAACAATGAGTGTGAATAGTTAATCATTTCAAACTATAAAAGAATATTATTTCTATTTTACACTAGTAATAGTAGTAGTATGTAACTACAATCAGTTTTTTGACGGCTTATTACAAAGCGCGGCGCGGCGACTAGTGCCAACACCGATCAACGCCGCGCTTGCGGTCGCCATTTTGTTTGTTATTCGGCTTCTAACCTCTAACCTGATAGCACGAATGTTTTTTCTGCGCCCACGCTGTTAAGTTATTGTTTTTGTTAAGTTTGTCGTTTCAAAGATAAATTAGACGATTTTACTTTTACCGCTATAAGGTGAAAAGTACATAATTTTTTTATGACTCATATAATAAAAGAAGAAGACAAAATGTATGGTCTCGACCACATGATGGACAATGTTTCAGACATATTGTTAATTAATGTCACCGAAAGCGATAGTGATGATTTTTTATCTGATGATGAATAAAAACAAATGATGTAATAAGCGAGGTTTTTTTATTTTCATTACCTACCTATAATTGGATTCTATAGGCACATAGTCGTCGAAAACTCGTTGGTATGTACAAAGCACGACTAAAATTCGAACCCCGTACCCGATATCGGCAGTTCGGCACACTAATTATTCACTAGACAATCGAGGCAATTTCATTCATTCAGGAGTTTTTTCAATCATTCATTTTGTTACAACACTATTTTTATTTTGTCAAAACCTGACAACACAGTAAACGTCAGTTGACTTCGTCTAATTAAAAATTAGAGTATAGTTTGCTAGTATTATATGTAAGAATCTATAATATGTATTATAAATGTGCTTTATTACAAAGTCTAAAATATTATTGAAGTACTAAATATATTGAAATACATTTATAAATATATCACCTGGTACTCGAGCCGGCCATTCTTCTGTTCGGGCATGACAGTGTGGCAGAGCGCTAACAGACGGAAAAAGTCAAACACGTGGCGGTCTCCCTGACGCACCGCCTTCAGCAGCTTCGAGTCGAAAAACTTGAACTCCGGCTCATACTCTGGGTTGTCAGAGAAGTCCAATGGTTCTGTGCTCTGTATGATACATAGATATTATATTATAACATTTGCTTCAGATAATTAAAAATAAATTTTTATTGTCATTGTATTAATCTAATAAATTTAATCATTAATTTTACATGTAGTGATATTTTAAATAACAATATTTATATTTAATGTAATTTTAAGGTAAAAATTAAAATGACTTTTCTAAGAGTTGAAAAAGGAAAATTATATGGACATTATTATCTTTTTTTTTCAAAAGAAATGAATAACAATAATAAACTAGATAATATGTTAGCAGACAGACTATTACTAAACACACTAAACATTAGTTATCCATGCAATGAACATGCGACAGTACACTACATGCGAACCACTCGACACCAAGCAACTCGGTGAAATGTGTTAATGAGTTAATTTAATTACATATATATAAGTGAATAGGCAAATATACTTGTGGGATTTACAACGTCATTAGCATAAGATATTGTAGAAGTGCTTTATTTCACATATCAATATTGAATATACATTAGTTATATGTTATATTTATTATTATTAATGTGTTAATATGTAGTTAAAAGTTCCTACAATCATGTCATATGTATAACTATTATTAATGTACTTAGTGGTAGGAATAGAAAGATAGGTGTTATATCTCGTATAGAATTAAATTATTATTATTATTTGTGTGGAATAAGTTATTATATAGTTATAATTTAATGATAGATATTAATTTTATTATATATTAATACAGTATATCCATTATCCTCGACAAGTAAATAGTTCCAATGTTATTAGCGCTAGCAAGAATTTCCTTTACAGAAGATACCAAGCAAAATGTATAATTTTTTATTTTTACCTTGATTTATGCGAAAATCTCAAATATTAAATTAAATTAAAAGTAACAATATCATCTGAAATTTCTTATTTATTATTTGATGTGTGGAAACAAGTCCCTCAAAGTAAGAAACTAAGTAAATAAGTAAGATAGACGGAACGTATAACATTATAAAAGCTCAACATAATATGATTTTTATATCAATAATTGTTAAGAGTATCATGTGTACCTCCACCTGCCATGAACGTTGCGAGCCATGCGACAGAAATGTTAAGTATTAACAACCAGTAGGTATTGTTTGTGCGCGCTCCGTCTATGTCATACTTTGAGCACAGTATAAAAATCTATACAGTAGGTGATATTGTCTATTGCTTTTAACGGAAATGTCATGAAAAAGAAGATAAATCAAAAATATTAAATTTTAATGTCGAATGGTTTCGATGTTAAAGCCCAGTTAGTTATACGTGGTATACGGTTTTCATACAAAAGTATGGCAGTCGGATGTGCTTTACCTCAAATTCATAAAAACTTCACGATACTGTATAGATAAGTAGACTGCGCACTGTACTGTGTACTTGTGTAGTGAGGTGTCGCATAAGTCAAGGCGCGCCATGCGTGTAACCGTGTCGTACGTGCGCGGGCGCGGCCTCGGGCGTGCTGCGGCCCGCGTCGTGCTCCCGCTCGAGCAGGCGCGCGCGCGCCCCGCCGGCGCCCAGCGCCGTCACGCGCACCGCCGCCCCCGCGCCCCCCGCGCGCCCCGCACGCCCCGCACGCCCCTCGCGCCGCCCGCCGTGCTGCGCGACACACGCGTCACACACCCTATCATGCTAGTGTTGCCAGTGTTGTACATCAATGGGTTCTTTTAATTATGACACTTTATTAACAAAAAATATGATATGATGGTAATTACTCATTCACATTTGTTTTAAGTAGATGTAAGTTGTTTTATAAAGGACTTGTTACTATTATAGTGAATAATATTGGATTAGTAAACCTGGCAACACTGAGACCTATATTGGGTGGTTTTACTATTTGTGTGCATATGTATGTATGTTTCATGTAATCTAATATGTTTTGTCATGTTCTCTGTGATTTTTATAATTGCTATAGAAATGTACATTCATGTTTTATATTGTCTACATTTACAAATAATAGCAATATGCATGTGTATTAAACTTTAAAATAATCTTTCTTGTGTCACTATATCACATGCAAGCTATATGTTTCAAACCTTAGATACAATAAAGGTCAACATCGCAGTGAATTAACATATTTTATGAAATTGATTAAAAAAAAAGAAAAAGGATATATGTATTACATGACACAATTAATTACAATGACAACACTATGAGAAAAAAACATACAATATGATCGCTTTAGCGTGTGAACAATGTAAAACCATGTACATAACATACATATTTATGACAATAAGTAACAAACAAACATATTTGTCAAATTTCACACTATTACAGGATACATGATAAATATGTAGTCAATAAAAAATCCATAATTACTTTAAAACTTGCTCGTATTGCAAAAGAGTCAAAAAACATGCTTATAAACTATCATAATATTCGTGCTTTCTCATGTATAATAAACAACTTGCATGTTCAAAAAAATATATAGTGCTGATCATCTTATAGAACAGCCTACATGCAAATGCTGTGATTTCTAAAAAAACTCAGTGCTTATCTACTATTTGAAATCAAATAATAATAATATAATTAATATCTTACGTCTGTAAGTTCGATGGTCTCGCCGGTATTTTCATCAACAACATCGCCGTAACTCACTCCCGCTATCGAGCACTTATTAAATGTCATTATATTTTGTGTAAGAGTGCCAGTTTTGTCGGAAAATACGTATTGGATCTGACCTGAAAGAAATTTGTTTATACTCAAAGTATTTATACAAAATTGAACAATTATAATGTTTTGTACAGAAATTAACACATACCTAACTCCTCGTTTAGTGTCGTAGTGCGCGCCTTAGCCGCTGTCCCGGTCTTTTCATAATACATTTTTTCATCCCAATTGATCAAGAAACTCTGTGCAAATCTTATTACCTTTAACGAAAATTAAAATTATTAATAATAACTAATATTTACATATCTGATACGGCGCCTTATTAATAATCAAACATTTTTTCAATAAAGGATTTTTTAGTGATAAATGTATAAGGTAAATGACGTACCTATTTCCTTTATCACTTGTTTGTATTGAATCATGTTGTTGACAGTAGGAAAACGTGCTTAAGACGATGACAACATATTAGCAAGGTACATAGGTTAAAACTTCAAGTCATACACATTATGCGGGTTTTTCTGTTATTACAGTATTGTTTTTAAGAACTAGCTTGAAATATGAGGATAATTACTGAGGGAGGGTATTTAATATCAATTAACCGTAGTACAAAAGAGCGATTCCTTTTCTAATAATATACATATTTATTTTATATATCTTTATTGTATATATGTATATATTGAACAAGGCACTAAAGAAAAGTTATTTGAATACTATAGCTTTTGCAGCACAGACAATAAATTTTCACATTATATTTCTATTTATGTACAATATAAAAAACTCATATTATACAATACAATCCAAAACTCCAAATTTTACTAATTTATTCCACATATTGATGAAATTTTTAGATTTTGATGAAATTTGTTATGATGATAGCTGGTTCCGGGTCAACATATACCTATAGCATACTTTTACTGCGGAAAAATCTAATTCCTGAAAAATCTATACGATTCATTATTGTACCATATTATAATATTATATTATACTCTAATAACATATTGCATACCTCCACAGAAACATACAACGATATGGGAACGACAGTGTTCATGACGATGGCGTAAGAGAAGAACACGAGGAGCGCGATGACGGTGGCGCCGGGCCCGGGCTCGGACGGCACCAGGCTGTCCCACGGGAGGTACACCTGGAAGTTTTTGCCCACGAACCACTCCCACACTCCGCACGCTATCGTGCAGAATACGCACATCGATAGCAAAAACAGCACGATCTATAAAAACAATGGCGTAATATTGTCACGCTGATTAAAAGCGTACGTTTATGAGTGAGTAATGACTAATGCGTAACGACTTTTGTGAAACTTAGAATTCTTTTTGTTGATGTAATTTCCAAATAAAGTGTCTTTAATAAAAAAACATTAAAGTGTTTGTTTTGGATTTTTTCGCTGAATGTGTTATAAAATGTAGTAAAACAAGATGATTTAATCTTTATTTTCTCAAGCATTTTCTTTGTCTATTCAAATTTTCGACCCCGTAACAGTTTCAGTAGTATTATAAGTACAACCTTATTTAGCACATATAAATTGTAATCATCACAGATTACATAAAAATTGAAAAATTCCTCGATGATTACGAATTAAATATACAATTTTGACCTCGTAACAGTTTTATTACGTGCGTATAACAAACTCAAGACCTATAATAGAAATTACTATTTATGCGAGATGCTATAAACGTATTACGTAAGCACCCTTCCGAAACTTTGGGTGGGACCTGTTTATTTTTTTATTCTTACATTTATCGACAAAGTTCATAAATAAATTTAAAAATTTTAATTTTCTTGCTAAAACATTATTCTATTCTCAAGGCAGGAAGGAGTGTGCTAAAAATTTGTTTGTACACTTAGACCTTCCTGTGTATTTATAACTTATGGCGTGTCGTCCATCAAAAGTATTGACAGTTTGTTTACAATAAACACAACTCTTTGTTATTTAACTTTAACGTATTTTAATGATAACAACGTAAAGGTAAGTGCACGCTATAAGTATCTTTTCCTACATAGAGGAACCTACTACTTCACTGTAGTTAAGAAATGTTTGTAGAACATATAGTTCGCGTCACGTAAAAAGAACGCTAGAGGAAAGTGGTGGGGGGTGTGTTTGCGCATGGGTACATTCGCACACAAAATTACTAAGCCTATTCTTTTATTTTTGAACTAACCTTTCGCTCGTGACGTATATTGGTTATTGGTAGGTATGTTGAAAAATATATTAGATAGAATGTCATTAAACAGAATTTTAATAATTAATAAAATATGTTTGATTCATTGTAGAATTTTTAACCTACTTACAAAAAATTAAATTAATTCGTTTAATATATATTATTTTATTGATTATTATCATTATTATCAGACTCTCTCTTTATAAAGCAATATGCGTCAAGAATATTATTTCTCTATTTTTGATATAAAATCATTTCGTAATTAATAACTTTTGTGTGCGCGATTGTATTTTGAACTGACGAACCAATAGCGAGCCGGATAGCATGCGGCGCGTGCCTCGCCGTCCCGCGCCCCGCGTCTTACCACCAAACTTGCCCATAAATCGCCTCTGCGCAACTTGACAGCCAGCGTTCTTTTTACATGACGCGAATTATAGTCGATTAAGGAAAATTATAATAATTATTAATAATAATTACAAACATACCCCTATAATAAGGAAGTTAAGTAGTCTATCTATGCTGGTACGCTTAAATTTCGTCTTTCCAGAGTTTTGCATTAGCTTTGTATCCTTCCCGGCGAACACTACAACGCCGTAGCACCATGACGTATTGCGTAAAATGCACCCGCGTAAAAGTATTTTGTCGTTGTCCAGCGAGAAATGTTGATCGCGCCAACTCAATGTGCCTGGAAATAAATACAATTATTTACAGATTTTAACCTAAAATTAACAAAAAAACATAACTTTATATTTTACCAAATTCACTAGGAATAAATGTCTCTGATACAATTGTAAATAGGTTATTTTAATAATTTGGTAAAAATAGTTCGTGTTCGCAATAATACTTAGATTAATAATGATTAAGATTTTAGTAAACTACTAATTATTCATTTTTTACATGCAAGTACTCTATATCCCTATAGATCCCTATAATACTACTCTCATATTGCGGAAATCACTGATGTAGATATATATATACTATCTTCTTAAATTGATTTTATACTAGGTGGCCTTTATAAGGACAGTAATGGTGTTACGAGCTAAGCTTTTAGGATCGGAAATCGAACGTACAATCCAGACGGTTTATTACTTTTTTGAGCATGAGAGTCATTTTATATTAGTTCACGTACCTATCTAAGAGTACACTCGCGATACTCACTCATTCATGGCTCGCCGCACAGGGCACTATATTCTACAATTAGTACTAGAGATGCGCCGAGTAGCACTTTTGCCGAGTAACGAGTACCGAGTTTTACTCGGTTCAATTTATTTCTGACCGAGTACTCGGCCGAGTAACTCGGTTCAATCATATTCCACGATTAGCAAGAGTGTTTTTATGTGTACCTGCAATAGTACGAGATCCGCCTGCAAAATCTCTACGTTCATAGCGAATTCACATTTTTACATACATTCATGATCAGGAGAATACATTGATAACAGGCTGCCAGTCAATAAGTGGCCGCAAGTATTTTTTATTAAATTATTTTAATTAATTTTCGAAAAAAAAATTTCGATCACTTATTTTTTAAATAAAATATCATCCACATTATAGCAATGTATGTAAAGAATCCATAAATCGATTAGTGCCGTTGCACACTCGGCCGCAACTACTTAGCAGCCAGGTGTAAACAGGTAATATTTTGGTGTATTTATACGTTCATGAAGTATACGCATGTTTTTTATATAAAATTAAAGATTTAAAAAAAAAATACGATGATATATCGCTGCCTATGAACAAATGGCCGCAAATTAGAGTTGCTAGCTGTTAAACACTCGAGGTATTCGAGATAAACCGAGTATACTTAAACCGAGTATACTCGGCATTAAAACCGAGTTATTCGGCCGAGTACGAGTATCAAAATAACCGCCGAGTACGCCGAGTACCGAGTATTAACCGAGTACTCGGCCCATCTCTAATTAGTACTAATAGTAGATTATTTTCATGTCAATTTACTTCGCAGTTCGCTCTTGACTTCTTAGTATCTTCACATTTAGTAGTAGCTTTAAGGTTGAAAAAATTTAATTTTCCAATTGTAATAATATTGAAAATATTTACAATACAATAAATTTTCTTTATAAAACTAATACCTTTATATAAATAAAATTTTCAAAACATTATTTGACCTAAATACATACAACGTACATTAATTTTAAAAACGTGCTTATTCACCACTTAAGTAAGACGACTTTCTTTGTGTAAATGTCAACGACCGTTTACATTATTACTGTAAGTTATAACTCGATAAACCCACCCACTGCTGGTGGTTTAAATCATATTTTTCATGTTATTCTTTAATGTTGAAATGACTTAGTTTGGGCAGTAGGTATAAGTTATAACCTAGTTAATCACAGTTTCTTTTTTTTTGTACAAATTAGTTTATCGTAAAATGAAACTGATTTGATCTATTCCAATAAAGTCTGTGATAAAAAGTAAAAATCTGACAAAGGCTGAATGGCTTATGGTTTCGATTCCTGGAAACAAAACACAATGTGAACCGGCGAAAATTTCTCAAAATATATGAATTCCAAAATTAAAAATAATTTAATTGCGACGCACGGAATAATATTATTATAGTATTACGATTACCTGCAACGCAGTTTATACTTTTAAAGTGTCATCGGAGCTTATCTATTGTTTATCTACTATAAGAATTGTTATTAAAAAATATTTTTTTTTTTGTTATAATTTTTCATATATGTACCTACTTTAGCTATGAATATTTTTATTTATGGATATTTGGTTGCAGAATTGTCTGATAGATGTAAACCTGTGAAAACCTGATGAGCCAAACCAGCGTGCCATATGGGCAGACGGTTAGGACTATATAATAAACACTCTGTTTTGACTTTTGTCTAGGTAACAAACATTTTAAATCCCTTAAGTACCTCTGGCATAAAAAGAGCTGCCCATTACAGGTACTTAAATATTTAAGACTAGCAAACCCGATCACAGATTCACTGGGCGTAAGTTAAAATAAATTAAACGGTTTTTATATTTAAAAAAATAGCCTAAGTTACTTCTAATAGCTAATGCAGCTATGAAAGCCCCGTCAAAATCGGTCCAGCCGTTTCAGAGATGTAGTATCAACAAAAATACCCGTAAATATTTTTTTTTGTAATATTTTTCATTTTTCACTTGTAATGATGAGAAAAATATATATACAGTTGTTACCAAACAATAACATCAACTTGATGTATATTAAAATTGATACAAGAAATAATCGGAATATACAGAACAATCAATGTGCTTAAACAATACCAAACAATAGAGAGTTTTTTGCGAAAACGATATTTTAATTTTTTAATTTAACGCGATTTTTTGTATTAAGTAATATTCTTCATTTTTTTTGAACATAACAAAAATGCTTTTAATGAAAAATTTTACTTTAGTTTAAAATTTTTAGTATATTGACGTATCGTGTTCCGTTACACGGTGTGACACAACCAGAGAAAACATGATAAATAAAAGTATTGTAATTAGGTATATGAGCATAGTGCGTCAAGTCTCGTGGGTAATTCAAATAGCAATCATTTTGCAGCAGCTAATTAAACCCTAATTTTGCAGCAAAATCATCGTTTAGTTACGAAACCGCAGATGCAGCGCAGTATGCTGCAACGTGATTGGTACAATATATTTAAGGCTAGATACACACTGTAATGCCGTTTACAGTTCGTTCTCGGTCTGGTAAGATACTATGAAGTAAGAAATATATGTGTGCATTCATACTCTCCGTAACAGCCAATTTTCGCGTCCACTCCATTCCAGTCAAGATTAATTGATATATATAAGATAATAAGAATTTTTCTTGATAATTAAGGAATCGTGAACTGAGTGAACATCTCAACAGTTTCGCCGGGAATGGAATTGTATTGGCCACACACTCCGAAGGGACTCAAACCACATACCGAGGAAAGTCGTAGGCTGGAATCCCCAAGGAAAGAAGACGTGGCCACCCTAAAAAAAACCTGGCGTTGCTTAATCACTCCAGAAACAAAGGCAATAAGGATAATTTGGAACAACATGGCGACGCACTGTAGACGCAGTCTACCCCATCTGGAGTAGAAAGGACCCTATTAATGATGATGATGATGAACTGAATCATATTTTATAATGTAAACATGATATTTAATTAAGACTTTACCAGACCCAGAATGAACTGTGAACGGCATTATAGTGAGGTTTGACCCTTACAGGCGCGAAGAGTGAGTACACTATTTAATAATAGGTATATAGCAGTGGTGTAAGAATCGTTGTATTTATACAAATATATCGTGTGCATAAATAACACACGTGTGACGCTAAACCATTACGGATATTGACGCAACAGCGCATGATAACCTTAACTAGAACACGCGGAGACACATATGAATTTAAAAATAATATAATAGGTGGCCGTAGTAACATTATTGTCATACATTCAAATTATACGTAATATCTAAGCAATGTGATTGTTCATGTGATTAGAATCATGATGATGGCTATAATAATACATTTATAGGCTCTAGGCTCATAAAATACTGTTTAGAGAATAGTTAACTTATATACGTACGCATTGCACAGCTTAATCTGAATAATTTCAGTGACAATTTATTATTATAAATACCTTCAAACTTATTAAGTAGATTGTTGGGCGTTTCACAGACGATTTCACCATCAAACGCTCCTAGTTGTGCGTCGTCTTGGCCCATTGCGGCCGTCTCGAGCAGGCACTGGCGACATTTTAAATTCGTCTCCCTGTATGAAAAAAAAATATATATTTAAAAAAATAATCGAGCATGAATGCATTACATTTTAAGTATAATTCGACGTCATCGAAAGATATTATTATATACATTTTGCATAGGTACAAATCTGTTGTTGACTTTTTTGGACTTAAAGCAATGGAATTTTTAATCGTTCAAATTGCTATTCATTTCTACCTAGTTTTATATAAAGCAAGGGTCATGTTATGCGTTTGTGGACTAAATACGATAAAATATGCGAGCGAAGCCGTAGTCAGTATTATTTTATACCTAGAAAAATATCAACAGCTATGCATTGAACCATTAATAGGTAAGATAATATTTTTGTCATTTGAATACGTCATTAATGACTGTATATATTATGAAGGCTATATTTATAATTATTTACACACATTTTTCCTTATTTTTTATCATGTACCATTGAACGAACAAGTTTGTGTAATACCTATACAAATAATTTTAAAAAGTTTGTGTTGATGTTGTTTGGATTGATGTTTTTTACTCAATCACGATAAAACGTCTGAATGAGTCTGGATAAAATTTGTTACAGATATAATTTTTAGTTTGGAAAGCATAAAGAAACTTAGTTTTTCCGTATTTTCACGCTGAAAGATTTGCCCGCGCATTATGGATCGTAATTTCGCCGCCGCGCCGTCTGAGTAGCCTTAATGTTAAAGCGTTGGCCTACTACGCTGAAGGTCAAGTCTTTATTTTTATATCTTATATTAAATGAGCAATTCTTATATTATATTTATTTTGTGCATCTCGAAAACGGTTCTACGATTTGGAGCAAATTGTATATTTAGATAACTCACCTATACATAGTCATAAATAATAAAACAGCTAACGTTTTTTAAAATAAACGAAAATAATATTTTAAGTGAACCACTTGACCACTACGTTTGTATGTAGTAAGCCGTATTAAGCGCATCTTATAAACTCATCATTACAAACACTTAGCTAACATAGCAATAAACTGGCAAATACTAATACTTTCTCATTAACAATATCTGTAAAGTCTCAAAGTAAGCAGAAATCGAAAATTAAAAGCAGAAGTAATAATATTAAATAATAGTAACAAAATATATACCCATCCAGTTCTGCAGTCTCTATATAGCAGAGTCCATTAGGCTCGGAACTGCTTAGCAGCAATATGTCAGCTGCCACGAACTGGTCGTTCTCCAGCCGGATGACGTCTCCCACCTGAACAGACGCCCACTTCTCCTCCACAAGCCTGCCATTACGTAATGTCTTCGCCCGTCTGTGGTTAACTTGAGAGTCGTTTTGATGACGTTGCTGTAATCGACACGGCTCGTTAGCTTAAAAATGGCAGCAAAAGTGTAAAATGTACCAAGTAACCTGTACTGTGTACGTACATATATAATATCTGACAAGATACGCGACTACGAAAAAACATACATTATCATCGTTCACATATTGTCTTTTTACATTTTTACCTCTACCTCTTACAATATTTTACTAATCGTTTTACATAATATTCAATGATATCTTTGCTAATGTGATTATTTTTTCACGAATAACCTCAGATCAAGTAAAACAACCTTTTTTACTTGATCTGAGCGAGTAACATAATTGACATCATTAATATAGAAAGGACTGAAAGTAGTCATCGTGTTAATATTAAATAAAACGAAAATATTCATTAGATATGCTATGAGTATTTCTGAATTTAGGATAAATTGAGCCATTGTAATAGTGATAAACTTGTTGTTTTGTCCGAAAACTGTTAAGGAAAACATACTGATATTATGTTGGATCTAATACTGATTACTATACATATTTCATATCTGCATACGAGTTATATCATAATATGTGGTAATTTAAATGTTTAACAAGAGATAATGCCAATTATAAAGACACTAAACAATTTTATTCCAGTAGTAATGTACGAAAATTTCAAAACAAATAAAAGAAAAAATCATGTAGTTACATATACGAGTATGTACTATAGGTATGTTCAGAATAATTAACAATGGCGCAAACTATCCTAACGTTAAACGTGTAATTTAGTTATATTTATGTATATTATAAAATATTACGAGTTTTTTTATTTCGATTCAACAACTTTAAAAAAAAAGAAATTACATAAAAATGACAACTTTTTTAGCCCATATAGGCTAAATTCAAAAGTAATTGCAAAATATCTAAAAAATATTTAAATTTAAATCACACACATATTCCCTGTTAATTCAATATTTTATTCATATGCTAAGATTGCTTTAATGGACAAGGTGAAGAACATACTTTCATTAATGATTCAGAATAATGACAGCCTGTCCGCAAATGAACCTTTCAAACATGCTATTGGAGTGTTTTTCAAGGATTTCGTAAGTTCTATGTCAATAAGTGATGTAATATTGTATTAGGTAAACAGCTGTTTGTTTTTTTTATAAAACATGCTAGCTGTGCAGAGTTATTTTTATCTTTTAAATTCATTACAAAACAAAAATATAATATCAATTTTCATTTTTCATCTATAGGGACTCCATATAAATCCTCAATTTACTCACTCTTAAAAAAAATTTACCCTAAGAAAGATATTAAAAAATATAATAGAGGATAATACATAACACAAAAACAGTTTTCCTTAATAGCCTACCTTATATCGAATAATAGATGGCATTGTTCGGTATAAGATCGCACTAGCGCGAGCATTATGTTCAATAGACTCTATGAGTATGTCCGTATTAAATATTAATGTAATCATTAGAATTGTATTAGGTGTTCACATAACAAAATGATATAAATCTGTAATATCTTTAATATTGATAGCTCTATTAACCTCCATTTATATCATCACCATTAGTACCTCCTTATGAAAGAAAGTAAGGGAAAAAATATATTTTGGAATAACACAAACATATACATAACCCCTACAAATAAATGTCACATGTAAAATTATTCGTGGCATTCAAAGGTCAATTTCATAGATTGACTTAATAATTTTAAACATTATGTTACTTACAAAATCATCGTAAGCGTCCTTTACAGCTGTGAGGGCAAGTACTCCTATTAGTGGAATAGCAGTAGTAATAGGCGTCAACGACGAGATCGCTGGGATCAGTTGCAAAACCAGCAGGCACAAGAAATAGAAGTTCGCCAGTCGCTGAAACTGCTCCAGTAAATTCAATGGCAGGAACGTGACAATCGAATACTTAGACGTTTTGATGTAGTTATTCTAAAACAAAATATGAAAATAAAATAGTATAGTACTTATTATTTAAATGTAGAAACAGATACTCTTTGCCAATGCCACTTAAACAATACGGGGCTTTTGGGCCCACAACAATATAGGGTATTATAAGAAAGCAAAATCTTTAATGGTAAAAGAATTAATTACAAATAAAACCACAATCCAGCATGTTATTTACTAAAACATTTAGTTTCTCTTTTTTTCATGTAAACGAAAATGTTATCTTTTTGAAACCCTCACATTAGGCTGGGGCCTTGGCCACCTGCCCCATATACACTAGTGATAAAGACGGAACTGCTCTTTGCAAATGTATAATATAACTAGCTGATACCCGCGACTTCGTCCGCGTTGCTTGAAATATTAACAAAGTTTTCCGCATGCGCGCTACGCCGCTTGCCCCAGTGGGCCAGTACTCCGCGAGAAGGAAACATACATCACTGAACACGCAGTGCATATCGTTGTTTATTGAAACTTTTATAACTTTTTATTAAATGAAGATATCGCAATCATGTTTTTTTGATAAGGGCCAAGTGTCTAAGAAATAAAACTTAGAAAGTTTCATTGAAATCTATTAATCTGTGATGCGCGCGCAACTGCAGACCTCTATCATTTTATTTATATAGATAATACATTTAATTAAAAACGGTTCTTTAATAATATTAAGATGTGCACAAAAATGCTTACCATATAAAAGAAATAATATGAATGTATCTTGTTGTTTTACAAGGATAGTCATTATTAATAAAAATAATATATATTTTTTGATAAGTATAGATATAAGTATGCGTTTAGTTTTTCGAAACAACACATACATACACTTTGTGCATTTCAATAGAAGTTAATTGATGCTTCTACTACAGGAACCTAAGGACGACATTTTAGGTATTCTTTAAAACCCAATATCACCTTTTTGGTTGGCCTTATTGATATGAAACATTCGCCACTGTAAAAATATTATATTAAATGCTAAATTATAGCAAGATTTTAGGGAGAAGCTGTAATTAATAATATGATAAATTTTTTGAGACTTGGATTGGATGATTGATGTTATTCTACAGATTAATTTCTAAACAGGCAGACAGTAGGTATATAATGTGGTATCCATGTTTTATCTTTCCAATAGGCGTAAATGTATCACTATCAGTATGGTTTTGTTTAATGTATGTTGAAAAATTCTGATAGCTACTAAATATTAAACTGCTGTAAATTCACTATCAATTATTGGCTTCCATCCCAAGCAGAGATCAAAATTTTTAGAATTTATATACATCGGGATCGAAAATAATGTGACATTTTGATTCTTCATGTTCAGAGACAGTGATTTTATACAAAAATAAAATAAGAGAATACATGAAAAAAATATTTTGTTTTATAAGAAATGTCGTGAATACATCATTAAATTGTTTTAAAATTGAATTTTCCAGTGCTAGTTAAATGCGCAAGTACAAAAATAACGACTATAAATATCAATCACATATTATTATGTTGTCTGAATGATTGTAATTTTATCTTATAACTTATTATTTTCAAGTTGCGAAAAGATGGAAAGTAAGGGTATTTAAATATAATTAACTTACGGCGTAGCGGAATTGCGCGTTGTACTCTCTATTGTTGGCTCTGATTCTCCGTTCATTGTCTGAAACAATAATTGCACATAAACAAACAATATTTAAAAATAAAAATATCTATCAAAATCATAGTTGATCATTCAAAAATAACTATGATTAATTACTATTACTGTTTTTAAAAGTCATACATTATTAGTAGTCTATAATGTATTTAATTGTTAAGAACCTCACAGAATTACTTCCTTCTAAGTAGTATTAATATATATTATACATTATATATTATACATATTATAGTACAGTAAATAAAGCCGTTTTTTTGGTCAAGCGCGCACTAAATTTGCGATCCAATTTTAATTTTCTTTTAGGTTAAGGGTCACTTACTGACCATAAAAACACAAAATGCTGACAGATCCAGGTGGAGCTTCAATTGCAATCTTGAAGAAAAGTTTTTGGAATATATCTCAGAAACTATGCACTTTAGAGCAAAAGTTATTGAAACCATTATTGTAGAAATAAAAATTTCGCATCTTTTATTTCCTGTAAACTTTTATGTAAAACTTACCGTTTACAATTTATTGAACATGCATTTTATTGATTAATCCAATATTTTGAGAGTTGTCCATCGAGGCAGAAAAACCGGTTCATTAAATGGGCTATAAATCGTAAACGGTAATTTTTACAAAAAAGTTTACAAGAAATAAAAGATGCGAAATTTTATTCTCTACAATAATGGTTTGAATAACTTTTGCCTGGAAGTGCATAGTTTCCGAGATATCGGCCAAAAACTTTTCTTCAAGATTGCGATCGAAGCTCCACCTGGATCTGTCAGCATTTTGTTTTTATGGTCAGTAAGTGACCCTGAACCTAAAAAAAATTAAAATTGGATCGGAAATTTAGTGCGAGGTTAAATGCTTTATTTACTGGAATATTATTCCTGCTAATATGTATTTAAACGCGGGAAAGAGGGTAAATGATTTAAAATGAGCTTTATTTATAATATTAAAATTTCACTTTTGTCATACATGTACATCATAGAATAGATATGTATAATCTATAGTTTATAGAACTTTAAATCCGTCTGTCTGTGACGGCATCATTAGAAAACCAAAGGAAAGATAGATGAAATTTGGTATTCATAATTATAGCTGGTTTAATGCGGGTTAACATAAAAGATACTTTTTATTATCTTATAGGGATCTATACAAGAAAATATCTAATCTCTATAAAATGTAAACTATCGTATATAGGGACGAAGCCGAACGGATCATATAGAAAATTATTTATATTTAATTTATAATATTTTGTTTATTTTCTAAATTAGTAGTGTTACTACGACATAAAAGGTAAAAATTTTGATTTAATATAATAGCTTGAAGCATCTATATTTTGCCATTAATGCTAAATATGTAATGTATAGAAGTAGTAGGTAGTCATAAAAAGTATATTCGAAATATTATGTTAATACCGTTAGGTTACGGGTAGTAACAGATTCTTACGTTAAAGCCAAGCCCCATAATATTTTGGCTAAGGTGTAGAATTTGTGAAGTTAGGGCTTGTAGAGTTAAGTTAGGATTTGTGAAGTTAGGGCTTGGCTCTATATGGGATCTGATAACTTTTTGACAGTGCGAGCCATATGGTCTCGTCTTGGCAACATTTCACATTTAAATGTTTTGTCAAATGGAAGTTGTAGAGTATAAAGTTTCTGTATTAAATTATAAGGACAGAATATCCTATAAGTTAATATAAAGTGAAAGTAAAGTGATTGTGGTAAAGAAGTTTAGGATGAAATTAAGTTCTCATGAACTGAAGGTACAGGTTCATAAACAAATTTTGTATTAGTATTATCAATCTTGACCTGAATTCTTCTATGACTGCTGCTGCTGCAATTCCAGCAAGCCAAATTATTTCTACAACAGAATCTAAAAAAAAACAATAGTACGTGTAAATTTCAGAGAAAAATACTATTTAAGGATATACTATAAAAAACCTAATCTCAATTGAATTTTGTTTACAGATAAAATAAAATTTAAAAAGCACGATTTTCATTAAAATACAATACATTTAATGGACGCGTGCTTGCAACGTAAACGTATTTATATGACTTCCCCACTTGACTGCAACTCATAACATATAATTTGTTCTACTTTGTTGAACTCGATTGCAAAGTGTAAAATAACTGCACTTATTAAAAGAATCGCAATGAATTCTTGATTATTTTCTTATATTTTAATGGCGGGTTGACTTTTATGATTCTGCTTTAAAAAACCCCTAAGTTTTTGAAGTATAATAATCTCGTATAGAAAATATTTGTATCATTCATACAAATTCTGAAAAAGTATGGCTTAAATAAATTATAGTTACTTACAATTGTCTACTTCAAAAGTTTTTGCCATGCTTAAAATTGAAAAATCCCTAATGTAACGGAATAAGCTTTTAAATAGCATGTGCTATTTATTTTTAAAATGTTAACCACTTTATTATAATTAAGGAAAACATCACATGAGAAGTAAACCCGCATTACGCCAGCAGGGTTAACCATGCCCAGCAGAGGGACAATAAAAGGGGCTTAAATCAAGACTTTCGGCATTCTAAAACACATTGAAGATATACCTAATCGTAAAAATGGATCAACAGCAAACTGAAATTGATCCGCGGCAAGACTCTATCATGTGTTCCACTTGAATATAAATATAATTTTTAAACTTATAATTATAGTCATTGCAGTGATATTTAAAAAAAGCTATGTTGATTTCAAATGGTACGTATCCCAAAAAATTACACAATACAATTTTTATCACAAGATATCCTAATTTTTTATTTCACTATGATTCACTGCCGTTAACAACTGACAATAATTGCGAGTTGGGTTTCGCGCGAAGGATTTCTATACATTAAGCTAGTTTCAAGATTTAGTTTTTCTTTCAAAATTCGTAGCATTTTTTAGAATGAAATGTGCTCGCAATTTTATGGTAAAACCTTAAAATTGTAGGTTAGTATCTAGGTAGGTCATTTAATGTAATTTATTTGTAAGTCTCATATCGACTTTTACTAACGTTTTAACTTTTGAATACCGTATGATTGTTAATGCTCGTTTTATTAATTCTGGTTAGGTGTCTAAAATTAGAAAATCGTTTACAGTATACACTATACGTCCGCTGTTGTGTTAACTAATTGCATAGAGGTAAATTCAAACTCATTCTGTAGTAGTTATATTCAAAGTTAATTATGACGGAATGATAGACAGGCAAATGACTGGTCCTATAAAGTCCTATTTTTTCATTGTTTTTATTGGAGTAATGGTGAGTCGCTATTTAAAAATAAGAATTAATTTGTATCATAATAGTTTATTTTTCGTTGTAGTCCTAGAAGACAATTCGAAAACGTTTATTAAGTAGAAGTAGTTTAGAAGTAGTTTATTACGATTAACTTAAAAAATGAGGAATTAATTCGAAATTATTATTTCGATTGTCATCATTTAAATAAACAGTAGTTTTTATTCTTTAAAAAAATAATTTTGTTAGTTGTAACACATAAACAAATAATAAATAGTTAAGTAGATACGTTCTTAGAAGTTACGTAGGCAAAGGCATGCAGATGTACGAGTACATAATATATTGCCACAACTAAATCCACAGTATTAAATTATAAAATGGATCAAGTAGAGACGTGCTTAACCATTTAACACTGAGATTATAGATATATGTACAGCGTTACTCAAGGCGATCATAATAATTAATAGTATTATCTATACACAAATAAAACAGTAACTTATCGCAATCTATTCAAAACATATTGTTTAACCCATTACAACATAACGTCCGATAAATCGGACGGCAATAATTTGAGTACTAGGTGCAGAAAAAAATATATTTGTTAGTTTTTTTTACATTTAGCCGAGACTTGAATGTGTATTCTTTGCTCTGATAACCTTTATTTTATTTCAAATAGTGACATATAGCCTGTAATTTGTCATTTTCAAAAATAGCGAGTCTCGGTCGGACTTTTTTGAAGAAGCACGAAGTATTATATTGTTTATTGTTATTTATTTCTATGACAATTGATTTGAAAGTTTGATTTATTTATTCTAATATTATCTGTCCATGTAAGAATAACATCATTTTTATGAAAGAGTGGATAGATTGCTGATCATCTATTTGTTTTTGATGCCGTCCGTTTTATCGGACGCTATGCACAGCAGACCCTAAGGTGTGGTTGTTTTTCGCTTTGTACAGCTTGGCGTTGGATGAAATTTTGCAAATCTTATAAAGCGAAGTTGTGAATGAGACAAAAGCCACCTATGATCTGAGTGGTCAGTTAGATCTGGGTGTAATTCTTAGGCTTATAGAGGCCAAAAAATTTCACGCACGTAGTGGTATAAATATGAACTTTACTTCATTGTTACTGATGAGATATCTTCGTAAGTTAGGATACTTACTATGCACCTGTCACGATTCGGCCGAAAAATGTTGAGGATTATATGCTAAAATAATATGTTCAAATGAGAAGAACGGGGCACCAGCGATTATAGGTTATCTGAAGAAATGTTTGTCTTTCTCTGAAATGACAGCATGAAGTTACGGTAGCAACCAACTTTGAACGTTGAGCTTTGAGAACTGTTACTCGCTAGTCGAATGAAATAAGAAACACAAGTATGAATACCGTAATCCTCACTGGCAGCTAGCTATAACAAGCATAATATGTGCTTAGATAAGTGCGGCCAAGATGATGCAGCTCTTCGTGCGTGAATGTGCATAAAAAATGGTGGTGGCCAATTTTTTCGTACTCTATAGAAGTGTCGGTTGTAAATAGTTAGTACACTACTTGCAAAAAAAATGTTTGCAACAAAGAGGCACTTTGTATCAAAAGATATGCTCTTTGCCTGAATATTGCCTGCTAGGCAGGTATGGAGCGCAGCCGCAGCAAAGCTAACGGCTTGCCAAACCGTTGTCTATCTCAAGATGTGAAAGAGTATTAGATAGGTACATCTAAGTCCAGAACTCCGCTGTGTAAGTCAATGTGGAGAAAAACCTCAAGCATTTCAAATGCGATATAGGCCTAGGTAATGAATGTTGGATGGACCATCATTGTGATGGTATTGTCATCATTAAATGTATGTTTTGTTGTCCATCACATTGGTGGACCTGTCACATAACATGTAGGTTTTAATTATTTATGTTATATTTGTAAAATATATCTGTTTTATTCATAACTATCTATACCGTCCTAGGGTAGTGTCAGGGGCCGCCGTGCATAGCGTCCGATATATCGGACAGGCTATAAAATCAAAACTATTATATTTTTAGAATTTCTTTTGGTTCTGAACTATTAATTTGACCCTAAATAACTTTAATATTATAAGTAAATCAAAATAATTGCTTTAACAAACTTTATGCTGTAATGGGTTAAAAACAAAAAAAATTGTAACGTATTAAGTGCGGAATATAGATCTAAATAATTACAACCGTTATTAAAATTTTGCATTGTCTGTTTGGGTGTGCGCGATTAATGCAAAAAGTACTGAACCGATTTTAAGTATATTTTGTGTAGTGATAACTTAATACTCGGGTCAACATTTAGAATACCTCTTAATTAATAAAGGAAAATCTTTCAATTAAAACAAAATAACTGATTCTATCGAGTTGTCTTATCGATAAACTTAAGAGACATTAAAAACAAAATTGTAGACAGATCTATAGAAAAGGTTCTTTTACTAAGGCACAATTCTCGGGGTGCACCTGAGCGAAACGAGAGTAGCCGTTAGTCTAGCTAGCTAGTAATTATAATGAACAGTAATAAGTTAAAAATAATTAAAAAGGACATAATATTTAGTTGTGAAAATGGATTTTAAAATATATAGGTACCAGTGGTATTTAAACTCAGTTAAAAATTGTTTTATTCAAAATTTACTAGTGTGCTGTATGATATTTATTTAGATTTTAAAAAAATGTACACAAAAATGTTTTTTTTTTTTTTTTTGTTAAACGTGTCAAGACCGGTCAAAAGTTTCCGCTATGGGTTTTTCAGTTTCCAATAATATTACAAAAGTTAAAAACTGTATAGGGTTGTAAGTTTTTGTAGCACGTACCGGTACATGTTTTCTATTTTAGGTTTTCTAGGTTAATCTATAATGTAATCTTCTGCAATCAAACTACAAAAGGAAAGAATTATTAGTATGTTTACCATTGTATTAGTGATGGCTATAAAGGCGTCTAGGCAGGGCGGGCGCCTCAACGGCGCTGATCGATCTGCTCTCGAGTTTATGGCTGATAACGCTTTCAGGGGCATGACAATTTCCAACTTAAATACACAATCATTGTAAATGTTTCGGTATTTTTTTATAATAAACGTTCAATTATTTAATGTTAACAATGATACTTATTAATTAACAAAAATGAAAACCGACTTCAAAGCGTTACAAATCGAAACTAAAAAGAAAAGAAAATAATTTTAATTACTTAGTTATTGTTGGAGTCGGTTTTAGAAAATATATCAAAAACATAATAGGTGCCTGTAAATTTTGAGAGTTGCCTTCGATTTCCCTGGGATCCCATCATCATATCCTGACTTGGTGACAATGGGACCACCTCGGAACTATACCCTACCATACAAAAGAAAAATTTTTGAAATCGGCCCACAGACGGCGGAGAAATCGGTGAACATCTATAAAAAAAATACATACAACGGAACATATAACCTCCTCCTCTTTTGAAGTCGGTTAAAAATAACAATAATTTTTACTCTCCCACTGCAGGGTATGAACCTCATCTCAATGCGAGGGCCATAGTCCACTACGTTGGCTAAATAGATTTTACATCATCTTTTAAAAAACTAGTAATAAGAAGACAGAAATTTTGAGACATAAAGCTGACCTCTTTTTAAAAATGATTACCATTTACGATCTATCTAATCGTCATAAGCCAGAAGTGTGTTCGTGCTTAAACGACATTAGACATATATTAAAGCGATAAAAGATAACAAAACGTATATCAATGGGCAAAATTCATGGTGTACTAGTTATTCTTGATAATACTTTAAGTGCATGCACTAAAATTAAACGTTTAGTAATGTAGTCCGTTGTGACATATCTAACACGTAATCATTATTCCACTTAATTCAGTACTCTAAAAGAATATGCATATTTAAGTAAAGTTTACAATGAACAACAAAATGTTGTTATTGTATCGTATAAAATAGAATCACATGTACATACCTACGTCCTACAGGTAAATTACTAATCCTCACGAATCAAAGTATGTCACTCGTAGTTTTTTGTAGTGTTTAAATATTAAAAGATCAAAGAAGGTAATTTACGATTAGATCATCTGATACAAACATAAAATTCATATCTTCATATCTTGAGCGGAGTAGGTACGTCTATTTAGTAAGATGTGTAAAAATATTCGTGAAAATCGGTCGTGGTAAATAATGCTGGTATAGAATAACGTCTCGCCAATTGAATATGTTAATAAACGCCAATTGTTGTTAAATTTAGCACCGCCGTGCAAAATGATTGGTGGAGCAAGTTGTACGAAGCTCCCACGCTATATTCCATTCATTCAGTAGGTTATAGTATAAAAATGTAACACGAATTTCATAAAGACTTATTCGAATTCAGTACCATTTCAACTAAATAATAGCATGAGCATTTAGACTGTGCATATCATAATATAACACCATTAAAATTAAAAAAAATGTCCACATTTAATCTATATTATGAATAAAAATGAATCGTCGTTATGTGGGCACGTATACCTATAACTTCCAAACGACTGCACCAAACTTTCTTTGTTTAGGCAGGATAAGGTTGTATAAAAGAAAATAAAAAAAAAATAGAACAAGTGTTTTTTTTTTAAATCTTTCAATATTCAAATTGTGTAATGACTCACTCATGAGACAGAAGACTTTGATTGAAATTGAGCAATGACTCACTCTTGTGACAGAAGACTGAAAAAGATTTTCAATTTACATATTGAAACATTGGTTAGCTAATGATGGACCAAAAAGAATTCGGGGAAATTGATATCTTAATTGGTAATATATCATATTTCATGACAGTGATATGATAATAAGTATGATGTAAATGTTGTTTAGGGTGAAAAATCATTGTCCATAAAGAAAATCGTTTTAAAATCATATATTTTAAATATCAAAATCCAAAGTTTTATAAATCTGTCAATTTGTTACTTACTCAAGTAACACAGAGACTACTACTAGTATTAATAAAATATGCCAAAAGGTGATGCTACTATATAATATACACTACAGTAACAAATACAAAAGATGCACACGAGCGAAGCGAGCATAAGCGCTAGTACGAGTAAATCTCAGATCGATAATTCTAAAAATGTTTGTCTGTTCATCTGCATGGCTGATTGTCTGTTTGTATGTATTTCTGTGTGCACACAATAAGTACTGAATTGCTTTTAGCAAAATGTGCATTAACTAGTAATAAATTTATAACTGCTTCCATAAAATCATTAATTAAAAAGAGGTGTATAATGTAATAGGTATCTAAGCATTGTACTAGAAAATTGTAGGTCTTTAAAAAGTCTATAGATAAATCTGCAATAGCATATTATGTCTATCTCGTAAGGGCTTCTCTATTGGATGATACTACAGTTAATCGTTAATGTTGGTGTAACTGGCTATAATAGTATTTACTTCGTAAGCTGTTTTAGTAGTAATGCATAATATATTCGTATTTTAACTCATCCATTATTCCATCACTTGGAATAATGATTTGTTTTTTTTATGTGCACTACAAAAAGTAAAAAATTTACATTATGATATCAATGTTTTTGATGAAGAACAAAAAAATATTGCCAGATAATCAATAACAAGTAAGCACGCTAGGTCATAATACGCGAAAAGCTACGACGGCGCCGCCTCGGCCGTTGACCGTGCGGTAGCGCGCCGACTCCGACCTTGCTCATTGTGCAATCTTTTCAGGAAATGTTTTTCATTGAAGTATAAAAGATCACCATCGCCTAGTATAGTAGGGCAATTCTAAACAAGAGTTTTCATATTTATAGTTTTTACCTGTTAAGGTAAACGGATATAGTTATAGCTACGTTTGTATGCATATTGCACACGTACAAAACATAATGTAATATAACAAGCTAAAGATAAATAAAACTTATTGGCAATATCAAATGACAAATACGGACCACACGATACAAAGGTGCGGAAGCGATGATTATGCTTGGTGCGGCGGCGCGGCGCGGCAGGCTGGTCTCGTATCAACTTGCCGAGCAGTTCGAGGAGTGAGAGGCGCAGTGGGCGCGGCGGCACACGAGCCTCGCCTTCCGCGCCCAGCACCTCCAGCTCGACCGCCTCCGAGCGCGCGCACATCCGCGCCGCTACCGCCGCGCCATGACGCGCGCCACTCCGCGCGGCCACCCCGCCGGCTTCCCGAGCGAGATACACCGACGCGCCACGCGACTCGTCACGAGTTTTCACACGCGCGACTCCACTCGCAGCGGAACCGATACTCCTGTCGAGTGTACACTAGCGCCCCCACAGCGGCGCGCGCATCGTACGTTCGTACACGGTGTTGCCCTTATTCATTCAATGTTAACAGCAAAAGAAATTATTATGACATATTCTAATGTTGCACCGGGAATGTTATCAGTTCAAAATATTGAATTTCTAATTTCATAACTATGTTTTTCAACACAGAATTATGAAGATATTTTTTTTAATTTTTCGCGTAAACTTCTTTTAAGCTTTAAATATACTATCGAGAAATTATCAATTATTTGAAGAAAGGTTCATTAATTAAATATCCCAGAGATTAATATTTAATTAATGAAGATCTGAGGGAACACAGTAAGTTTTCGAAAAACATGCGCAGTCCGCCAACGGTATTTGGCCAACGTGGTGGTCTATGGGTTATTATTATTATTATTATGTTTAGGATTGGCGCCGAGGGCGGCCCTTGCTACGTCGACCAGTGTTGGTCCATTGTAGTTCCCTTAATACGATGTACCCAGGACGTTCAGATTGTCCATGCAGTTTTTAACTAACTTAGAGTTGGTCTCAAGAGAATCTATAGCCAATAATGCTGCTTGGCTATCTGAGTTGATGTAGATGTTTTGGTTTCTAAGCTTTCTTTCCAGAATGGCTTCAGCACATTTATTGATGGCGAAGACTTCTGCTTGAAAGATGGTGGACTCCTTACCTAGATTGACACTCATATTAAATCTATTATAGCCATAGATTCCGCACCCTACATCAGATCCTTTCTTGGATCCATCCGTAAGCCATACATGACTGCCCTTTATGTGAGACTCTTGGCCGTTCAGCCACATGTCCCAGTTGGGAATATCTATAATTTTTTTTATGGTAAAAAGGGGGCAAACAGGCAGGAGGCTCACCTGATAGGAAGTGATCACGTCCGCGGTCCGCCCATGGACATCTGCAAGCCAGGCTTATGCCTTGCCGGCCTTTCAGGAAAGGGAGGGAGGGAGAGGGAGGACGGAAGGAGAGTGGGCCTCCCGGACTCTCACTCACCGGACGAAACGCGACAGCATAGCTGCAACTTCACGCCGGTCTTCTGTGAGGGAGTGGTACTATACGGGGCTTGCCGGCCCATTCGCTGCTACCCGAAAGAAACAAGCATGGCACTACCGCTATTATACATATATTGTTTTGTAAAATTGAACTCTGCGGTCATGCCATCTGCTGGCATTTTTAGAGTATTGTGTTCGAATGTCGACTATTTGACTTTGTTCATATATTGCGATTGCAATCTTAAATTCGATTGTGAATAGAGACTGTAGAGGCAAGATTTTGCTTCTTTTTGCACGTGCAGGTATAGCGGAGTTATGTTCAACAATGCATTTAGAGCGTCGCCTGGTGCCGAATGGAAGGCTCCTGTAATGATTAGACATGTCATCCGTTGTCAGAGAGCCATTTTGGGTTTTAGGCCCCACTTGGCTCCAGCCATTCGTCAACATATCTAGAGGGCCATTTTAGCTTTTTGTATAATGTTGTTGAAGTGAGAGTTCCAAGTCAACTTTTGATCGATAGTAATCCAATGTACTTTACCTCATTGGATAGGTTAAGGGTTTTTCCATTTAGTCTGAGTTCGGGCAGCCTTTCAAGCTTCTTTTTCCTGGTATAAGGTTAATCTATGGGTTAATCCCCCTCTTATTGAAGGGTTGCCCAGCAGTGGAATACTCAAAAGGGAATTTGAGCAAGATATTCGTATCTATCTCAAACTTTTTTATAAAACGCGTGGCAGGTACGTTAAAACTTTTAGAATATGGTTTTTACAACGCTGCTGCATTGCAATACGAATATTACCTAGTTATTTTCTAGAGCCATCAGCTAGGGCTCTAGGAAGTCTTGAAACTCTTGTATTCGTTATAGAGTATAAACGAATAATAAATAAGAAATTAGCAACAAATAGAGAAATAACGATTTCGTTTTAAAGGGTTATTATTAAATCATTTTTAAGCGTTCTATCAGCATTCAGCAGCTTTCGTTTAAGATTTTAGTTGATTATTCTAATTTAAATTTAAATAAGTCGAAATGAGTTCATTGCCTTCGCATTTCAATCTCATTTGCCTTAACAATTAAGTAGAAGACAATAGTCACTTTACCTCGTTTCATGCGCGGCATAAATGACAGATGCGGTAGTTTCTAACTTTATTTCGAGTTACACAGTTAAAGCTAGTACAATACTTTAAAGCATAGTATATGATATAAGTATATGATATATCCTTTCTGTCTCTAGCCTCTCTATACACTACAATATAGCTGGCTGAATTTGCGCTTCTGCCTACATATGAATATATTATTGTCATATACGCAGTTTAAAAAAGTAGAAAGGTAAAATTGGCGATTTGCGAATCGATTTATGGATGTACATTATAATACCGTACCAACATCTAATACGTTCATGGTACGTAATAATTATAATCTATAGGTAAGTACATACTATCTGTCATCGATACATGAAATTACAGTTTAGTTTCTATACCTTTTCAGTTTAATAGTAGTACTAAAAACTGAAAGTGTATAGAACCTTTATGCTACTAATAATTTTCAACTAAAAAGACCTTGATTCCTACAAGCTTTACATACCAAATTATAAGGCTCCTATATTTACCTTTCCATTACGGAATTCAAATAATGCGTTTCCTAATTATTACAATTCAGCATTTTTTCGATTTTCTCTGATAAGCCGACTCTATTAAGTTAAAATTTAATGGTTTTTTAAGTTAGAAAAAACATTTTTTTTTCCATAAATCTAATTTAAGTTCTGTATATTAATATTGTAGTAAGTACTACACTAGTTTTAGATAAGTAATATTATGTGAAAAACAATGTTAATGTGCCAATGTATAAACTTTTGGTTTATTTAATACTCTAAAAGACAGTTAGCTTGGTACAAACAGATTTGTGACCCTGATATGTAATTACCCTAAAGGAATTTACTACAACATACTCTTTACGTAGCCTCGACCCAATTATTATAAAAGGAGCAAAGCGGACTTACGTCCTTTTTCGTCGCAAGTGCCTATGTCCTAAATAGTATACAGTTTTCCTAATGTACATTAATATTATATATTACTTATTAATTTTAGTACACAATAGGGTATTCTACTATGTTTGAAAAAGTACTTTAAAATGTTGATTTCCCTAATAAAAAGTCACAAAAAATATATTTCGGCAAAATAAACACGCTTCCTTCTCCTTGTCATAAAATTAAATTAAATTTAAAACTTTTTTTATTCCCGCAAAAGATTGGCAGATTCGTACTATCTTCTTCTACAAAACCAGTTTGCATTTTAATAAATAAATAGGTACAAATGAAATGAACTGACGAAAGAACACAATTATTACTCCTTAAAGTTAAAGTTGATATACATATATGTACCAACTTAGGTGTTTACACTGAACTGACAGTTTTGTGGCTATATGACGTCACACCATAGCGGCTCGTGTTTTAGGTCACGTGATGTACAGGTTAAAATTACGACTTTTAATTTTAATATAATAAAACAATGAGCGTTTATGACTCAATATCAGAATATTTAAGTATATTTCTAAATAAATATTATTTTTTGTCAAATTTCATAATTCATTTTTCCCTACCGAAAATACCTTATTTGGTAGCTTTTAATTACACACATTACAATTTTTAGCTTCCGACCTGACTATTCCATTCTGATTGAGTTTATTTTATGTGAAACATATATTTTTGATTGTTAGAACTTAAGTAAAATTATTATATCTCTTGCACACAAGGCTTTCTCACGATCAGTGGGACTTTGTGATCGCTGTGGTCGAATTCGATTAGGAGGACATTATATTCATTAATAATGTTATATTCTTATTATTTTGTAAGCAAAATTATTTAGAGCAGTAACTTAAAAGAATATTTTGGCGCTAGTATCTAATGTGTATTTATACATGTACATGTTATGTTTCTCCGCTTGTTCCACCATAATCACGCAACAGATTTTTATACGATTTTCAGTAAAAGAAAAAGTGATCTTAAATTAAGGAGGTTCGTGTATTATAATTTTTTACATATTTTGTATGAAAAAAGGTTAAGCCGCAAAGATGTTTTATCAAACAAGGTTTTCGTATAATTATTATAATATATGGCTAACAATTTAGAAGTTACGACCAAAGAAATTAGGATACAAATAGGGATTGCAAACCGGCGTCATTTTCAATCCGGCCGGATCCGGCTGAATTTCCATCAATCCGGCCGGAGAATTATTTTGTAGATTTTGTTAACTTAAACAACTTGAAGCAATGTAATAACATCACCAATAATATGAGTAGAACTCTTGATTTGATTTTATCAAAAATGTTATCTTGTAATGTGCGTAAGGCTGTTGACGTGTTGTGTCCTATCGATCCGCTACACCCACCACTTATTGTAGATCTCTTGTCAATCGACTGTCCCAAATTACAGTACAACCATACCTACAAATCAAATTTCTATAAGGCTAATTATGACTTAATCAACAGTTTTTTAGTTGAAGTTGATTGGGTGTCTTTGTTTGATGGGTGTAAGGATGTAAATGAGTTGCTTGCGATATTTCTAGAAGTAATAAACAAGGTAGTTCTTGATTTTGTCCCAGCAAGCAAATCTAAGACGAATAAGTATCCACAGTGGTTCAGTAAAAATCTAATTAACCGTCTTAGAGAGAAAAATAAGATCAGACAGAGATATAATAAATATAAAAATCCCCTTGATCTAATATCTTTTGAGTTATTAACTCAGCGGTGCAATAAATTGGCCTCAGCTAATTATAAGTCATACCTGCAGAAAACAGAGGATGGAATTTCAAAGAATCCAAAGTTGTTTTGGTCCTACATCAAAGCAAAACGTGGTGGTACTGGAACCTACCCAGCTATCATGATTGATGGTGACCGTCAGGTGCATTCTGGTAGTGACATTTGTAATGCCTTTGCGACCTGCTTCTCCTCAGTTGCTTCCTGCTCTAATGCTCCTTATAGTAATTTTGAGAACGAAGATGTTGATGAGTGCTGGACACGGACATTAGCCTTCAGTGATTGCTTATCGACACTAAGTATATCTCGCAGACAGATCTATAGAAAATTGATCACTCTTAATGTATCTAAAGGTGCCGGACATGATCGGATCCCACCATTATTCATCTCTCGTTGTGCTTCAAATTTAGTGGAACCCCTTTTTGTCATCTTTAATTGCTCTCTTACATCAGGAATATTTCCTTCTCTCTGGAAAGTTGCGCAGGTCGTCCCTATACTTAAATCTGGAGACGCTGAACTTGTCAATAACTACAGGCCTATCTCTATCTTGTCCACCTTAGGTAAAGTTTTTGAGTCTTTGGTCTGTCCTGTACTTCAGAGCTATTTTAGTAAATATTTAAATGAAAACCAGCACGGTTTTGTCAAAGGAAGATCAACAAACACAAACCTGGTTCTGTACGTAGAAGAAATTATGAAACATATTGATAGCAACAAACAAGTCGACGCTCTGTATACTGACTTTAGCAAAGCCTTCGATAGAGTTCCACACCAAATTATCCTTAAAAAGTTGTCGATGTACGGTGTTGTGGGCTCTATGCTGGCATGGCTAGATTCATACCTTTCGGAACGAATTTTTTACGTAGTAGTTAATGGCTTTACCTCTACACTACGTGCCATAAATTCTGGTGTGCCACAAGGATCTCATCTTGGTCCCATTCTTTTTAACATCTTTGTGAATGACCTTCCTTGCTTCATTAAGCATTCTGTTCCCTCCTTGTACGCTGATGACCTTAAGTTGTGGAAAGTAATCGAAACTGAAGAAGATGTTTCCCTTCTACAAAGAGACCTTAATGCTCTCGTGCGTTGGTGCGGAAGAAATGGTATGGAACTCAATATTAAGAAATGTATTCACATAAAATTCACGAGAAAATTGTTTCCCATCTCATCGGTTTACCTTATTAACGATATGAGACTGCAAGAAAATAATGTAGTGAAAGATTTGGGAGTAATTTTGGATAGCAAAATGACTTTCGTGCCACATATTGATGGCATGGTTGGAAGAGCTTCCAAGATGTTAGGATTTGTCATCAGAAACGTCAAGGCATTTAAGTGCTCATCAACGAAAATAGCTCTATATAATAGTATCGTACGATCAGTTCTCGAATATGGTAGCGTAGTATGGCGTCCACATTATGCTTGTCACATATTACGAATAGAGCGTATTCAAAAGCGGCTGGTTCTACATTTAATTTTTAATCATTACAGAGACAAGGAATCGCTCTCGTATGATAATACTCTAAAGTTACTGAATATGCATAACTTAAATAACCGACGAGACTTACTTGATCTCTGTTTCTTCTACAAAATTATGAGAAATTATCTAAATTGCCCGGCTCTTTTGGAAAAAATCATGTTTAGAATCCCGATTCGGATGCCTATGCGTAAGCCGGTTGAGCCACTCTTTCGTCCTTTTCGTAGAACAGTTTTGGGTGCAAACTCGCCAATCTTAAGAATTTGTACGCTCTATAATAAGTATGGGGGATCGGTAGACGTACACAGCATGTCTCTAGCTAAATTTAAAGCAATAATAGCCCATAAGTTGAATTAGTATTTATTTGATTCACCTGTGGTAATTACAATGTTACAATATGTAGAATTTGTGTTTACAGAATCATAGTTCTCGGCTAAATGTATTACCGTTTAAGGTAAATACCGCATGTATTATATAGACATTTTATAAAATATTTAAATATTCAAAGCAACAAAATTAACTTACGTGTACATTATACTAAAACACTTTTTAATACATAAGAATAGGAAGAGGTAAAGACAAATTATTCAAAGATATTCTTTAGCCTTCTTTTGGAACTTAGGTAACTTAGGTAAGAAGTCTCAGAATGAATCCAAGGTGGCATTATTGTTAAGAATGGTACAAATACGTGACATGGGCGAGTACTTACCTAAGACAGATTTACGTGAAGGCGCTATAAAGAGGTCAATGGGTTTGCGTTATTAAAACATATTCGACTGAAGTCTAGGCTTAAGGACGGTTAAGTTTCATTCAATTTGATTTAAGTTTTTGTAAAATACTGGAAATCAAAATATGTATATACACCGTCATCTTTCATATATTAGTTACAATTTGTGTAAAATTTTACTTATAACTGAACCATGAGTCACCTTGGAATTGATAAAAATAAAAACTAAAAATCTGCCATATACTATAAAACATTTATAACTAACTCCGTATCTACTTTACCCATTGTATATCGAGCGTTTGGATTAATACTAGGTGATATTCTGTGTCTAAGAGGATAAGTAATGAGTTTCTAAAGGATTTGTGATGTCCGGAAGAAAACACGCACTTGGTCAGCGTGGTGGTGAACTATGGTCTGATCCTTATCGTATTGAAGAGAAGAAAAAGGTGGTACGTTAAAAATGGCTTAATAAAATAAAAAAACTTTGTGTATGCGTACCTATAATTCAACTGTACCGGATGTTATATCAACATATTCCTTTATCAACAGGTCATTTTTAATACATTTGTTCAAATTTAAAATTCGTTCGATCGATAAAAATTGGCATATTAATATGAGGCTGACAAATAATTTTTTGATATGATTAAATAATAAGTCAAAAGTATCGCCTATGTAATCTTACAAAGGGTAGGTGTACAATCTACTCACCTTGGCCATGTGTTCTCGCCGAGGATTTTCCCATGTCGGCCGCACCATCGACACACATAAACTTACACTCGCGCGCGACACTTAACACTAACACTATTGTTATGGTTTCTACTTAAAATTTATTAGGTCGGTGTAAAAGAGGTGTATAAAAGGTACACTTCAAATAATCTAAGGCCACTTGAGGGTTATGATAGGTCTCCTATGGAGTCGCAGGCAGTAAGGTGGTGATATCAAAACAAACGGCGGGCCGCTCGGTGCGATCGGCATTCTGCGATTCAAGCTTGTACTTCTTCAAGTTTTCTGTAATACCAAACATCCCAATTAGTTCAACTACGAAGTGTAGCATAAAATATATTCTCTATTTATTGAACGCTTGTATCATTATCATTAGCCATGTATTCTATAGGTACGAGTATATACCATTTAATAAAGAAACTAATTTGAGGTTCACTATTAAAATAAAAATATAATGATTTAGACTAATCTTTAAACGTTAAATAACTATTAACAAATGAAATCTGTGACTGATAAATAATTGATTATTGTATTTTGTTTCATTTTTTTGTTGCTTTATATCCCTATTATAAATATCGTGAGGTCAACCATAAAATATAAGTATTATATACCAGAAACCAGGTTATAGAAAAATATATTATGCCATGTCACAAGACCATTTAATTGATATTATAGTACCTACCTAGTTCAGAGATTAGAGTCGCCAGTCTGGGTTATACATTCACGAAGATATAAACATTAACACTGTATCACAAGATAGCCTTTAGAAGGCTACTTTATATTTTAGTGGTTACACTATGTATGGATAGCATGTATAATTGTTCAATCTAAAGACCATCTATCAACCAGTTCAAACCTCCAAATGAGACAATTAAACTTTATTGAGAGAATGGAGCTGCGGTGCTTGATATTAATATTACAGTCGAACGGTCACGATATATTGTAATCTTTTACTTTCTACAAGAGTACCTTACAT
The DNA here is from genome assembly GCA_905231865.2 of Boloria selene. Classification (NCBI taxonomy): domain Eukaryota; kingdom Metazoa; phylum Arthropoda; class Insecta; order Lepidoptera; family Nymphalidae; genus Boloria; species Boloria selene. Next base: position 5,237,959 of record HG993147.1, read on the forward strand.
GAGTAGTATATCATATTCTAGTTAATTTTATTAGTAGTAAATGACCAAACAAAATAAATAAATGGGTATGATTATGAATGAAATTTTAACTTTTATGTGTACACAGATTTCTCATTATCTAAATTCTTAATCGTCTTGCCTAGTAGGTACATTAGTAAAAGAGAGTACAAAAAGATCGATATACATACTATCTATCATTTGCTTCAATTTATTAAACGGTCTTGAGAATCATAAAGTGATCTAATTGATAGAAAACAAGGGGCCTCTATATTACTCGGTGACATCATAGAGACTCGAACCTTGAACTACAATCTCCATGTAACTTTTGCAATACTAGTAAAATTCTCTCAGCAGGAAAATTGGAATTGGAATTTTTTTATAAAGCTATTTATATATTCCACAAAAAAATGGAAACAATATATTTATACTTGTATTATTATAAACGCAAAAATATAGCTTGCCTTCGTTTACGCAATAAGAAATTAGTGCGATGTTTTGCTTAGGGATACTTTGTAAGAAGAAAAATTCTATAGGCAGGTACGAGTACATCAAGTGGTTCACATGAGATATTAGTGGATTACAAAAAGTCACCGGGGACGTGCATTTAGTCATAAATTATAATACTTATATTACCTAACATAACTCATGCGTTAACATACGTATTACATAATAATATCTTAAGGATTTTATAATCCTGCACAGCACACGATGAATCTTTAGTCTACTAGGAGTTAATATTTTAAAATCTAGAAAGCATTTGGTTTTGTTTTGTTGTAAAAGTGTACGCCAATAAAATTGATTTCGAATTATGTCCTTTAATAAAATAATGACAAAGACAAATCCGTACGTGAAATATTTCAACATTTTTTTTATTGATATCAACTAAGCATCGCAATTTTACTAACAGAAAGAGCTATAACGAGAACCGTTTCTGTATTTAAATTACATATCGATCTAAAATATGTACCTACCAGAAAATTTCCGTCTTAAAAAAAAACTACGCGATCGCATACTCTATCTCCTCCGCGATTAGGTTTGCTAAGAATATGACTAACTAAAAATAGAGACAGATTCATATTTAGCCGAACATTTTGTCCCTATCCGTGATAAGATGTATCGCATCCTATACATAACAACTTTTTAGGGAACGTAAAGAACCTCATCCGAGCAAATCAAGGGTAAATAGCTAGTAGTAAACGGCTCGAGTGTCAATTACAGAACTATATTCAAGGCTATAAATTAAGTAGTTCTGGGTATACGACACATGTTTCTCAAAAATGATTCATTAGTTATTGTCTAGTAAATAATAAGTAGATACTTGACCTTATTTGCATCGAGTCCTCGTTGTGTTCATAGTATGTAATTATTACAGAAAAACTTTAATACATAAAACACGCGAGATTTTTTCATTCATAACATAACACTATTATAAAGTTATAAAGTTTTACTTCGTAGGTATTATAAAGTTGGTCTATATATTATACTTGTCGATACGCATACATTATAGTATTATGATGTGATCTGTGCGCAATGCTCATACATATTATGTACTTTATTTATTTTAAATTAAATGTGAGAAGAAAGTAAAAAATAATATGGATTTTAAAAACACAAGCAGAAACATAATGATTTAACCTAAAATATCATAATTGACAGACTGGCCAGTTATAATCTATTTAGAAAATAAATTACCTATATAACATTTTCGCGCTATGAACTTTTTCGATGTCAAGTGTCGCCTGAAACCTGACGAATCTATTTATTATGATTTTGTTTTTTTTTTGTTTGAAAGGTGAATTTGAAGGGAGTGTTCTTAGCTTTGTTTGATGAAAATCGGTCCAAGAAGGCCGCCGCCGCAACACAAAATGGCGGATTACGTATATTTTCACAACTCCCGCAATATGGGTATCAAAATGAAAGAATAATGTACACTATATTAAAAGGAAATTTTGTAATTCAATTTTAAAAGAAAAAAAATGTCTGATCAATGCCCTAGAATTAGATAGACAAGGAAAGTGGAGTGATGACTAAGGAGCTACGATCTTTTTTATTCAGCTTTTATTTGTTCTACTTGTGACTATTTATTCAAATGTTTTTACATTAGGCTTTTTACGTTACACTATTTTTATTATTTTTTTATTTTTGTAAAAATTTCTAAGTCTTGTGAGCGGTGTGCCATGCGGGTTGCAGAGAAATACCTTTCTCTGATAGTAGAGCATGCCTTAAAATGCCATACCATGCCTTGGTAGCAAAAAAGCCCAGAAAAGCTTTTGCTGGCTATTCTAGCCGTTGAGTCCCACTTAATCATTTGAGGTGTACGTATTAATAAAAATTAAGAGACGAATTTTAAACTACAAAAACTACAAAACGGATAGACATTACTTAATTCATAGGATGCAGCATGTTTCAAAAAAGGTATAATATTATGTTGTTGATTACTCAACATTTTGTTCTAAAAAAAGAATACATTTTTATTATAATACGTATATTGTCATTTGTTTCAACGAAATAGTCAGTTTGACATGGGGTAAATAAAGTACTGTCAATCAAGTTAATGATTATATTATGATTTGTCTGTCATAACGATCACGTCATAAATATTATATTTCAAAATGTAAAAGAAATGTACAGAACACAAAAAAAAAAAAATTTCGCGTCTTTCTCACAATATGCGACATTTTCAGAATGTATATTGTTAAGCCTTTGTGAAAAAATATATTACTTAATAACTAATAAGTAATTAAAATATGTATGATTATGCTTGTTTTTTTTTTAATTATTATCATTCCTAGAATAATAAAGTATAATACTAATATTGAGCGCTCTATTTTTTCGATCATTTATCGACGAATGCTGAGAAATATAGAAAAACAAAGTAGAATGAAATGAGATCACTCGTCAGGATATGAATAATTTAACAATTTTCTTGATTTCTTGTTATATTAAATTTATTATTTGTCTTTCGAGACCAATGCCTAGCGAAGTGGGCAGGGATTGCTGGTTAAAAATATACTATAATATGAGTTGAGTTTGCTCATTTACGTAATAATAAACGCGTTAATCAGTAGGTGCTACTTTTCTATCAGAAACTCAAATAGTGTTCTCTAAGTTCGATCTTAAATATCCTTAAAACTTTTTCAATCCTTTACATTTTGTTAGAATAAGATCTGTTTTTAAATCAAGTTTTAGCTGCCTATGGTTACGGTCGTGTTATCGATTACCTAAAATCTAAGCATTTTCATAAATGTTTATGTTTATAACATTATCAACATGATTTTTTTAATGCTACTATTAAGAAGGCTTTCAAAACTTAAATGATATAATCGTTTATATGATCCACAATACTTAACGTCTTGTTTACTATAGAAAAAATGTTCTATCGATGCAGACTAGCAAATATTAAAAAAATATATAATGTTGTCGGTCAAGGATAACTACTACTCAAACATTAGCGGCAAAATGGCACCAAACAGATTTTAAAATACACATATTTTTGTAAATATCTATTATGAAATTTATGAATTATTATTAAGCAAAAATACAAATAATAATTATATATTTCGAGGTATAGATGTATCTCGTAAGGCTTTCGTTAGAAAATTACACATTAAAATTTACTCATGGAGTAACTATTTTTGAATTTAATATTTTTATAAGTGAAACTGAAAAGCTTATATAATATACTTATGTTGAACATTACAGCATACCTATAATTAATATTCATAACACTTCCGACAGTTAACCTTTTACATATTGTGTTGCCAATATTAGTTTTAGACTTATCATAATCGAAGGATAATTACTATAGCAGAGAGAAAGTATTCGGAGCACTTTTAGTAAATAGTATCGGATGGTGCAACATAATTCGCGTAAGTGTACAATTTAATATACGAAGCAGCGAACGAGCGGCGCGGCGTGCGACTCGTGTCGCCGAACCAGACGCACTGTTTGCATGTTTTGATAGTATATAATATAGACTATAGCAGTTGTATATACTAGCGTAGCAAGTAACAACTAACCCCAAGGTGAGTGGGAATTCTATAGCTACTCGCACATGTTCACTTATTCTTCGCGGATGTTTTTCTCTATTATATTTTCTAACAAAATATAGCCAAAAAGTCTTGATGCATATTTTGTTAAGTCACTCTTAACTAGATAGTTGAGAAGGCAGTTATTTAGGCAAAGTTAAATCTTTGTTAATTAATAATATTAAATATTTCCAAATAAAATTATAAGATTTTTCTTAAACAATTAACACTTATTATTTATAATAATTTTACTAAGGAACGGAAGTCGAATTGGTAAAAACCTGAGAATGGCAAGTGCAAGTTGGGTACATACGCACTCAAGAAGCACTCGCAGATAGAGTGGGGGGCATAGAGTCTTGCGAACTAAGGCTATTTATTATATGAATATGAAATTATTTTTTAAAATATTTCTTATAAAACTTTATATTTACAATAATATTATTTAAAAACGTAAATCGAGTATTGGTTTAAACTTGAAAGATTCGCAAGAGCTAAGAAACGTACACTCGCACTCCAGGGCAGAAACACTTGTATCAAAAATTGCCTACAATATTTAAATATAACATAGGTCAGATGACTCCATATTTTGCTTTATAATATACATTGACTAGATGTGCTAGCGTACATCTGATCGGGTTTCTTGTGTACAATTTGTAAATAAGTTAGACTTTAGAATCAGTTTCATATATTAAAGAATAAAGTAATGAAAAATATCAAGCATTCTAGTTGTAAGAGTTTATGAAGTCATTTATTGGAAATATGAATGCGCACGCTTAGACTACATTGTTTAACGTTTAGTCTGCTTTTTGGTTCGATAGCACACCTGAACTTGTCCACCTGTACGCAATGTAGAGTAGTACCAATTGACAGAAAATGGCAAATTTTGTCGGACTTGGAGACACTTCGAACGAGTAAAAAACTCAATATAAACAAACTAGAATTTATATCTAAGAATTTGGTTTCTGTTCCTTAGAACGCGGTTGGAGTCGCGGGTAATGCTAGATTAATATTATATACCTTATAATGAGAAATAACACGATGAATATATAAGCCCTTAACTAATAAAAATACTACTGGTTAGAACGTTCCCATACTATCTGATTATTTTTTTTATACCTACGAAGTTTTAAAAACTTTGTATTATCCTTAAAAAAATGTGATGAAAATGTTAGTAAGCAAATGTAAATATTTTACATTTCTGTTCACAAGTCTTTTGATACACATATACGCAAATTTTAGACGACACTAATTTATTATAAACAACGGCGCGGCCATGACTTCATTCTCTGACCGTATGCCCCGAACAATTTGAGCTCCTTTAGATGATTAACAGTTTTATAACACACCTATATATGTATAAAATTAGATATTATTCAGTTAGCGAAATATACTATGCTATCCAGTACTAGTTTATAATACTATACGATTACATTGACAGTTTGTACAGATCTCTCAGATATCAACATAAGTATAATCAAAATCTATCTAGTGCTTTTTTCGTGATGCGCTCTCAGACAGTTATACAAAAAATAGGAAAACATAATAATTAATAACTATAGATTCGGCAAACCTCGACTGCGTGTCTTAGCACTTATATCATACATCTTTGGGTATGTGCCTGTAATGCAGAAGTCGACATAGCGTAATAATTCGTCAGTCCTTCGACTAACTTTTCAAAGTCGGTATAAAAAAACGTATACTATTGGCCGCAGTGAGCAGCGCGGGGTCGGGTTGCTTAACAATATTTATCCTACAGTTATTGATAATATTATATTACTGTTTTTTATTTTCCATAGACAAGCAGATACAATTTTCTGTTTATGTATAAAAACTGTCCTTCAATTGTTTAGTGTCACGTCTTAAAATTATAGTTCAGGCATCTATAAACTTGCTTTGTAAGGTAACAATGACCTATTTCCCCATTTTTGTGTTCTACTTTCGTTGACATTAGAAGCGTATTCCCTGCTTTACGTGATTGAGTTGGGTGCGGTACCATGAGGCTATGCGGTCATTTGGGCAATACAACCCACCCACAATAACTCCAAGGGAAACGATTATTTGATAGAGAAAAAAGGATTTGATTAAGCCTATCTATCAGCCTATCAGATTCCCTGTCAATCAAAGGAGTTTTTACGAAAAAGTAGATGTTACCGTTAACATGACGATGACAAATGTTTTTTTTTTATTTCGACAACCTGAATGGGGTTTAATACACGTAAAACACTAGAAATTAATAATGATCCAGACAAAAAAAACAAAAATAGTTATTTAGATAATAAAATACCTACATATTATATAAAATACCTAATTAAAGAAAAAATATAGAATATAAAATACTAGCAACGTACCTAATGTGTTATACGAGTTTATTAATTATTATCTTCGATTTCCAATGCATAACATCCATTATGCTTACCTGGAAAAATAAACAAAAAAATTATTCCGTTATCCTTAGCAGAAACATCTTCTATTATACATAAAAATCGCGTGTCACATTGTTTGTTATCGAACCTCCGAAACGGCTTGACTGTTTTTTATGATTTTTTTTGTGTACATTTGGTAGGCCTGAGAATATTATAGGTTGTAGGCTATTTTTTATTCCCCTAGGACCTAGTAGGTGATAAGAATATCCCTCTCCAAATTTTTATCTCCAGAATTGGCATCAAAAATACATATAGTATTTCCCTATTTTTAATAGCAATTATAACGTGGGCGAAGCGGCGGTGGGAATTTCTAGTAATAAATATAGAAGAATAATATGATGAGGTAAGTGAGAAGCATATGGTAATGGAAAGTTTTGTAACATTTCAAATGTTTTAGTGTACGTTTCCGTTACTACAGTCAACATGTAATTAGGCCGATGGTGACAAATCTACTGATACCAATAGGCAAATGTGCGTTCATCGTTAGTGAAATCGTTAAACCAAGTTTGACTACAAACATAAAAGAAATAGGTCGATACCTAGTGGGTACTATGGGGGTAGATTTGGACAACCCTGTCATGCTAGAGATTAGGGTGGAATAGGGTGTGGCGGCACAGTGAAATGTCGCGCCATTTTGCCGCACACTGACGTCACAGGCCACTCCTGACATTTGGACTAAAGCAACAAAAAGCAGCCCTACCTTCCCGCACCACTGATAACTAAAAACCTTAATAACTTCAAGCTCTTTGCTTTATTGGTACAAAACTGCCCGCCATTTTTAATATCAAGTATTTACCTTGGCATTTACAAAAAGATACACTTTATCTTTTGCTTTGATTTTATTATATTTTTGGTATGAAATATTTGTATTAAATGCGAATATTGGAGCATTACTTCTTTACTAAAATGCCATTTTTAATCTATGCAATATAGTGAAATCCTTGGTGTGGTAACTTGTGCTGATAGGAAATTATATTTTATATTCATCGATAAATTTCCTAATTTCATCTTTGGAAAAAAAACAAATTTCATATTCTTATAACATAAAATGTAAACATTATAGGTACCTATTATATAGGTAGTAGGTACATATTATGTCTCTTTCCCGCTACGAGGCTAATTTCCAAAGTAAAGGTTAAAGCAAAACTATTGAAATAAAATAACGATAAGAGCAAATGAAATCGCAAGCAGTAGCCATTTTACGAAAATATGTCGTGTAACAAGACTTAATAGTCAATATAATATCATTTGTTTAATAGATGGCTTAGGTTGGTCATCGTCAAAGTTGAGTTAAAAAAATCAAACATTATTCATTTTCAATTTCTTCTTCCTTTATTATATTGAAAGTTTCACATATTGATTTTTAAATAACTGTAATATTGTAAATAAAAGCCAGTTGTAGCCCAGCGGTAACGCACTCGCTTGAATAACCGAGTGATGCGGGTTTAAATTAGTGTCTCGCACCTCTGATATTTTTATGTGCGAATCATTTCTATCATTTCATATAATCATATATGAAGGAAAACACCGTGAGGAAACCTGCATGTCTGAGAAAACTTAGCAAGTTTTCGAAAGATATGTGAAGTCCGCCGAAGGACTGTTGACTGTGACCTGATCCCCCTCGTACTGAGGAAGGCCCGTACCCAGCAATGGGACGTAAAAAGGGCTGAAGACAATATTGTAAATCACTAAGATTTATGTAATGTTACGTACTTTACTAACTATATATTATTACATTGACGTAGGTATACACTTACACTATACAGTACTATATTTTTTTAATTATTTTTCTTTATTTATAATTAGTTAACTGCATCCTAAGTACAGAATAAAAATATATTGTAATTTTGACTTAATATTTTTACTAGTAATTTTATTAATTAAATCAGAGAACAAACTATTTATATAACCAAGTAATACATATAGTTGTTCTTTCTCCGTATGTATTCGTTAATGATCAGACGGTTCACTCAATAATTATTCACTCGTGTGAATGCTTCATTTTTCTTGCATTCTATGTTCACACAGCTTAAACGGAATTACATACAATAAATTATTCACTATTAATTTCATTAAATATGTCTTCGAAAGAAGTCGTGCGTCTTGGAGTAATCTTTCAATCAAAGATTTGACAAAAAAGAAAGAAAGACAACGTCGAAACTAACTACAAAACCACGTTGTTGAGAGAAATAGCCTTTGAAGATTCATATTGTGATCATCATCGAATGGATGAAAATAAATGTGAAGAAATTCTACATATTGTTGCTCCGTTAATAACAAAAGAAAATACTTTAATCATTAATGAGACATAGCATACCTTACCGAATAAAATTTCAAATTGTACTGAGATACCTGGCTACAGGCGATAGTTTTGAAAGTTTAAAATATTTTGAAAAAGGTCAACATGACATCCGTCGACTACAGGACTCGAGACAATCGGGCGAACCCGAACGAACGTTCTCTTAGTTCATTTCTCTTTCGAGTGAAAGATACCAGATGAAAATATCAACCACTGTTGGAACGGTTCACTAATGAATTCATTCAGCACTAATATTTCATTTTATTTTCAGATGTGTCACTGAGTGAAATATGCAAAGTGAAAGACGAAAATGAACAAAAAATGACTGAATCTGATATCAACTTTACCTTCTCAGTACACAAGCGATCTTACGTCACGTCAGTATAGTATTTTGTTACTAACTTTATTTATGTATTTTTAATAGTTTTTATGGCATATAAGCTGGTAGATAAAGATTAAATATTCCTATAAAATTAGCGTACCTTTCTATTGGTAACTAAGGAAATTATAAGTATAAAAGCAAAATATATATACTTAGCTTCGCTTGAACTGGCCTAACAGTAGCCTATGTGTTAATCTGTTGTGACTTGGAGACAAACACGCGCGCGCGCACACACACATACATTTTTAATAGAAATGAGATGGGCTGACATATAGTATGGAGTCCGGAGGGTAGTTAAAAAAAATCTACGTGGAAAGTAGAACAGAAGTAGAGTAGCAACTTAATATGTAATATTTAATATTTTTCATTCTGCAAAAACAAAGTTCAAGGTATGGATAAGACGTCATCGGTTTAGTGGTAAATATTTTATTAATCTAATTGATTCAAACGTGAGAGCTCCCAGCTGTCACTGGACTGACAAAGCCGGTGACTTTCTTACCAAGCAAAAAAATCTGTGCTGTATATGCTAGCTATGAGTAATGGCGACTCTTTTAAAGTCTCGCACCCCTGACATTTTTATGTACGAAGCATTTTAACTAGAGACCAAATGGATATCCGGAAACTATCCGGTATCCCGCCTATCCAGCCTTATTTTCACTATTTGGCCGGATACCAGATCGTAAGTCAGTATCAGGCTGGATATCAAATAGTAAAATTCAAAAAATTCTCATTATTTTACAAAAGCCAAATCTTAGCACAATAGATTATGGACATCGTTTATATTTATAATCTCACGTCAAAAATGTTAGTTTTATGCTTGCGATCGCTTCGAGATGTTTTTAAGAAAAGGCCAATATCGTTATAGTTTGTCCATTTTGTTAATGGTTTTTTGACAGCTCGCCGACTGACAAGCTATAGTGATGACAAAAGGACGTAATAATCGATTTCTCTTATTTTTTTAAGTATACAATAATATTTATTTTTATATTTATTAATATGAAAATAAATATTATTATTTATTATCGTAAAAATCAAGTGTGGTGGAGAGAACTAAGAGAATCATAATGTGATTCGGGCCGTGACATTGCATATTTTGATAATTTATACACACAAGAGTTAATAATTAATATAACTGAAGACTCCTCATCGGGCAAATCTAATATAAATGATGATTCTGACGAATCATGTTAATAAAAGGAATTAAACTATTTTAGTTGTTTTATTTGTATGCCTTATACTAAGAAGAAAGTAAAACTTTACTATTAACTTTAATTTATTGGTTTAAATCTTAAAATTTTTTTGCCTTCCTTATTAAATAACATTACACATTATTTACATATTAGCATTGATTTCTATCGATTATTTGTAATCTGTGGCACAATCGTAGTGATCGTTATGTGTGGCACAGCAATAAGGGGGAGTTGCCCGTCCATGAAGTACAATATTAATGAGTATGACATTTTAACTTTAATGGCTAACCATTAAATACCAAACTTCGTGGGCGTGAGCTGTCAAAAAACCATTAACAAAATGGACAAAGTATAGCAATTGGATTTTATTTTTATTGATCGCGACAATCACTACTATTATCCTTTGCCACTTTATTGGAGTTCCAAAAAGTGTCAGCGACGCGTGAGGCCTGTTAGGTTTTAATGGGTAGTACTGGCTTTTCTGGCCGGTGAGTGCCACATAATCAGTTATGGTATGCGTTAATACATTTTCCAACATAAATAAAAGAAGTGTTGAAGACGGCGATGATCTGTTACTGTCAGAAGAAGCTTCGTCTAAAGAGTTTTTTATATACTCTATCATCCACTGCGGAAAATTACGGCCTCTTAGCTTGCTGAATATCCGGTATCCGGCCAAACCACTATCCGTTTCATTTCTAACTTTAACATCATTTCCACTTGTCTTACAATGAATTAAATAAAACATCATGAAGAATCAATGCTACATGTCTCAGACAACCTAGATTTTTCGAGACTTAATATGCAGCCCGCCGCCAACGCGCACTTTGTCGGTATGTTGCAATAAGACCTGAACCCCTCGTATTAAAAAAGGGAGATCGTAGGCAGCAATGAGAGTATTAAAATGGCTTGGATATAAAAAGGAATATTTGATAGAATCAAATCTACCTTTGAAGAAGCTCATTTGTTACAAAATTACATAAATATCTGAAATATAATCAATAAGACAAATTGGGGACAACTAGGTATTTAAAATTAAAACAAGTTGTAGTACTAAGAAAATTACCCACACATAGTAGAGGTCTACTAAGTTTATTTATTTGTAACCTCAACACCTCAACCAATCATGATGAAGTTCACACAGTCTAATATAAACACTTTAGGCTACATTGACTTAATATTTTGTACTGTACATCTGGAGGTTCTGTATTATAGTCCTGGATCAGGCTAAGTTTAATTATTGAGTCTTTCTGTTTAATAAGCCTCAGTAATATCTTGGGAGTTTGTATGTTGGCAGTGGTTCAACCTCCTGCCTCAGAAAGCGTGTAAGAAAATAGATCCTGAGACATAACTGTCACTAGTTGTGTCAAGTTATCCTACTGAATTATCAGACTAGCAGAAATAGTAGAGTATCAGAGTGCACTTGGGTCTACATGTGAACTATAACATCATCTGTGCAGAGGGCGAAGGTAATGAGATAGATTGATTGCCATGGCCAGAATTTGTGAAGAGGACATTACTATCATTTTCTACTGAGAGATGGATAAAATGCATTTACCTATAATTTGTTTAATAATGATGTTCTGTAGTTAATATTGCAATTTAGGCTACTAAAGATGTTGTTTTAAAAATTAAAGGCACAACAATAGGATGTCAGCAGCTACACTATATGTATATCTTTTCACTATATGTGACTCAATTCTAATTATTAATAATCCTTTTATGAAAGCATTGAATTATTATACTTTGATAACATATATTTGCCTGCTACTGGCCACCCTATAAACAATATTTGTAATGCAGTTTATATAACATTTTTTTTTTCATTACAATATGTTGCCACAAGAACAGGGATATCCTGTGTTGGAATATATCAAATACAGTTCAAAATTAAAGCTTCAATGTGGCGACAGTGCATTTCATTACAAATTTTGTTATATATAGTACAAAAAGCAACGCAGCATTAAAGACATACATTTTAATGACTAATGAGTAATGACTCTTTTTTTCAATATTAATATCAATGCATTAGTAGTTTAATACAGTCTATATTTTATTTATAGTCTTTAATGTAAGGGAATATTTCACAAACCCAGTAAAATATTTCGAAGATAATAATTAAAAATTTAATGTATAGCTTGAACTATATATAATTATAAAATATAAAATAATACAATAAAAATAACTATACTAGTAATTACAACTTACCTACTAAAAAAGAATAGGCTAGACTCAAATGTTGAGTCACAATATGTGCTTTAAAAAGTAAATAAAATGTGAAATTCTAAATAGTATGATCATGCATAAAGTCCAAGTAAAAGATATAAGAATTCAAATTTTCAAATGGATTTCATAGAAAAATATTATAAATATTTCACTAATATATTTATGTTTAAATACGCTATATTTACTAAGTCTAATCATGAGGCACAGCTGATTTTGAATAAGAAATAAAAAACAAAAAATTTGAAGTGATATTATAATTTTTTGTTTTCTATAGGTATTTATGCGTTTATTAAATCGAAGTGTTACCGATTACCCGGTTACAACAGGTTGGTGGCTATATTTTGGTGAACTAAAAATAGATACATCGTACACCGTCACATCGAGATGAATATAAACTTCCAGGTGAAGTTTATAACATTGATATGATTACGTATACCATTTTGGAGTACATTGATTTCGTTTATATTTAAAAGTGAAAGTAGAGGCAAAACTTGACAACAATCTTTAATATAAACAATTATGTAGAAACAAAATCAAATAAATTTTTATAATACTTACTGTTATACACACTACACTAAAGTCATAAATATAAAAACACGGTTTGATTCAATTATTAAAAATATTATTTACTTTTATTAAACTTACAAACCACAACCACAAATCCCATAATTTGCACAAACTGACATTTCAATATTTGACAGTTGCAATCAAAGATAATGTAAAATAATAGTTGCAATAAGCTGAATGAAGATAATGTTGAAAATTACATTGAATCATAGGTAAATGATTGATAGTAGATAATAAACCGGAATCATTTTACATTCTGTGGACTGTACCGATTGCGATATCGCCTGTGAGGTTGTGAATTGTGATGCTGAAGTAACTAATACTTAATATGTGATGCTGAACATTGGTCAAATAATATTATTAATTTTTAAATGGTGGTGGCTCTATAGCCAGCTTGTAGGGCTGCACATCCCAAGCAATTATTACGTAGTAACTAATACTTAATCTGTGATCCCAAGATTCGGGTTGGGCCAAGTGTAACTATTTACTTAAAATTAGTCTTTTTGTATGTTTCAAACCCGTATCTCGGAGAGCACGTTATGCCCTCGCTCCCATTTTGAGAAAGTTTTAGAATCTTCTTTAAATTATGTGCTTAGATCAGCGTTTGGAACCGTACGATAATTATCGTGCGGTTCGCGGTACATATACGATAATGTTGTGCCTGTGTACGATGTACGATAGCACTATTTTTTTATTATTATCGTACGCAGGTCTGTATATCACGTGTAAAACATTTGGGTTTCAGTGTTCTGTTGATTTGACAGCGGTGGTTTAAAAAAGATAAACTATAGAGTACTTGCATGCATATCAATATTACAATTTATATGATTTATTTATCTATAATAGACATTATCCTAAAAAATACGATAATTTCGATCCATATACGATAATTTTACGCCCCTGGTACGATAGTTAGTCCACTTCAAGTTGCTAACGCTGGCTTAGATTATGCCTAATGCCTATTTAGATAACTTATATATCTGAGTGACCTACGGAAAATTTTAGCCCATCAAAAGGTATTTCAAAGAAAAGAGATAGGTAGGGGCTAGGAGAGTTTGGGTCTTAATATCTGTTACTTCGTAGCAGCTTTTCTGAGTCCTGAGATGAGAAAATGTACTTTAGTAATGTATATATTTTTTACCCTTAAACTCCCACCTAATTGCCGACCTTAGATAGCTCGTAAATTATTTTCGTTTTATTTTGATCTTCCTGCTCTTCCTTCTCCAATGGGTTTCATCCTACCATATTTTTTTTTCTCACTTGTTAACATTTTCAACGGCTTTAGCACAGCTTTAGAAATGCCTAATTTATGTATTCTTTAGTTTGAGAAATGTGAATTGAGAGAAAGTAGAATGTATATCATCTATTACTCTGTGTGCGACTATAAATTATAATCTATGGTCATGGTCATACACATAGACGTAGACAGATAACGCATATAGATGACTAATCATACACATCCTTACTCATTGTACACAACACTTGAACAAACGCTAACCCATAGACTCATAGAGTAAAGTAAAGATAATATATCTTTTAGACTTTTACCGTTTACGTTTACATTCTCTTTGGGTTACCCTAATGGAACCACAGACTACTAAGAGAACAAGTTAATGGAACCATAAAGATAAACTCGTAGTAGGGTATTATAAATTATTGTTCTCGTTCTGCAAAGAGTATATTGTTCTGTGCATAAGCATAAACTGCATAGAGTATATATATTGATACATATTACATATATTATATATAAATAAACTGCATAAGCAGCGTTGCCAGAATGTTACTTTTGTAACATTTTACGTTACTTTTCACTACCTCATGTTACCTACATTGTTACACGACTCAAAATGTTACTTTTACGTTACTTTAAGGAAGTAGCAAAAATATTTTTTTTCATCAACCAAAATTAGTCATGAAACGGAACGCATCTCGTTTCGGAACGGAATTTCGTTTGTTGTATTTAGGGATGGCGATCTGAGATCGATTAATCGAAGAATCGATTTTTGTAGCCAAAAGGATCGATTTTTTAAATCGATATGTAGTACTGTATCGATTCAGTGAATCGATATTTCACCCTTAAAAATCGACATTCGATTTTATTTTAGTTTTTGCTAAAATAAAATCGAAAATTGGCTGCCGGTTAATGGGTAAATTATTCAAAAACTCGCGAGATGGCTGTATGTTTGGATTCCTTCGCCTCACCTTGGATCCCTGTAGACTTGACAGACTGTTGTGCTTAAAAAGTTTAGATATTAAGCATTGGGAACTATAAGTTACATTATTTATTTTCTTATCTTTGTAAACCATTACATTTAAAAAATAAATATTTTATTTTATACCTGATCTTATATCTGATGTTTTGATATGGTAATAAAAATATTTTTATCATCGAATTACTTGATTATACTGATCGTTAAATTTTAATATGTACCTATCTTGTTTTTAATAAAATAGATATATATTACATTATAAACAAAAACTTGAGAAAAAGATCGATTTTTCAGAAATCGATCTTATTGGCCTCGATTTTTTTGTGGATCGATTTATTAGGTCACGATTCGAATCGATTTAAATATCGATGTTTTTCGAAAAGAATCGCCATCCCTAGTTGTATTGGCGCACATGTCACGTAATGTCATAGTCAGTCTCAGTCTCAGTTTCGTTTCATGGACCATGGTTGCCATTTACACGGCAATTGCCGTGTTACACGGTATTTGGGGACCATTACCAGAAAAACATGGTATACGGCAGAACAATCGTTGCCGTATCCCGAAACACGGCAATCAGCGCACACGCACAACACACGCGCATTAAGCCGCGGGTAACAGCTAGTCTATAACAAAATTTAATATAATCTATAACACCGTTCAACTGATTAACTTAACTTTACTATTTATGTTTGATAAATAATTTTATATAACTAGTATAGGAAGTCGAACTAATTTTAAACCAACCAAACAAATGTTAGATCAAAATACGATTTAAAGAAAGAAAAAGTAGAAGAAATAAGTATTAGTGGTATCAGACAGTTATATTATGGTTATAATTTTTACCAAAGTTGTTCAAATAAAATTCGTTAATCTAATATAATATAATTAATTATCTAAGGAACCCTGGTTTTTCGCTACTAAAACTATAGGAACAATTTACAATTAGGTACAAAAGTGTAAATTTTCGTTACATTTGTATGAGACACGGCAATTTTTTAACTTTTACCATAACACACGGCAATCTGACAACGGCAACACGCAAAATAAAATAATGTTACTTTTTTTGTGAAAATGTTTCTTTTTGAGCTGTCTCGTGTTACTTTTCAGTTTTCACATTATATATATAGCAATATACTCTATGGTTTTCACTATCTGCCACTGGCGACACTGTGCATAAGCCATAAAGTAACTTATGAATGGATTTATATATGTAGCAATATACTCTATGAATGGAACTAATGATTTTGAT
This sequence comes from Boloria selene, assembly GCA_905231865.2. Taxonomy (NCBI): domain Eukaryota; kingdom Metazoa; phylum Arthropoda; class Insecta; order Lepidoptera; family Nymphalidae; genus Boloria; species Boloria selene. The sequence goes on from HG993147.1 coordinate 5,254,530, forward strand.
TTCGTCGTCTCTTATTTAGAATATTTGTGTTAATAAAGAACTATATTATTTAAGTTGGAACGAAAATAATAATAAAAATATGAATATTTCTATAGAAAAGAAAAGATCAGACTGTGCTGCGTTGCCTAAAGGATGGCAGAGGGAGGAAGTTATAAGAAAATCTGGACTTTCAGCAGGCAAAGTTGATGTTTACTACTATAGGTAATGAGCTTTGTTTCAATCAATTTGTTGATTCCAAGAAAATACAATAGATAACTAACTTCAAATTGTGAATTGCTTGTTCCAAAATCATTAGGCATAAAACTTAAGTAACAATATATATGCTTTTTATTTCGTATAACAAACATATTTTCTCATTTGTATATAAAGTTATCTCGCGATTTCGTAACAGTACCAAAAGATAGAGAAGATGCAGTGGTTTTTTTCGTAATAAAACAATGATAGTATGAAACAATATTTACTCAATGTTTTCTTATGGACGACATAGTCAAAAGACTTCTTCAATATCTTGTAATCTACATTATTTAATAAAATCTACTAATTCAGTAAAATTTTGATTGCAGCCTATCAGTTTTAAGGAAATTCATTAATATTAATTCTTAACACACTAATTTAATTTAACCGAGGCTTTTGGTGACAATTATAATTTTCTGCAGCCCTACAGGTAAAAAGTTTCGCAGTAAACCCGAGCTAGTTCGTTATCTCGGTGATAGCGTGGACTTATCATGTTTTGACTTTCAACAAGGTCAAATTAACACAATGCTCCTGTGCAAGGCCAAGAAAGCTCGAGCTCAATTTGACTACAGGTTCCCACTTAGTGTCATAAACTCACTTGTGTTGTGTTCATTAGTGCAGTCCCGCTTTGTGTTAAATTTTTATATGCTCTTTCCAAAAGCTTGTGTCTGCATATCCTATTTAATTTGTACTTCTATTTGAATCACCACAATTTAGGTAAAGACTTCACATGGAAGCTACGAAAGACATGTAGTTTTGGATATTTATCTTATCAAGCCTTGCAAAGCTTTATGTAATTGTCACTTTTGTGTAGCTAGTTATTTTTATTTATTCAACATTGCCACATGATGCTTCCTTCTGTGCAAGCTTATGAAACAGTAATTGCAAAATTGAAAATTAACATATTATGATCAACCAACATATCAATTAAATATTTCATTTTAAACCAAAGTTTAACAATTCAAAATAAATTAATTAAATTTGTATAAAATTAAATATTTTGTACAAGAGCACACCTGAAATTATCATTAAACTTAATATGTTAGATGCTTATTAGATTTATAATATTGTAATATGAATACTACAATTCTACTGTTTTATTTGTTAAAAAATATGTTCATAACAAAAGCATAGTTACCATATAGCATGACTAATGTTGCATGTAAACAATTGATGTTTGAGTTTACATTTTTTATGTGTTACATTCAAGGTGTAAAGGTATAAATATCTTTAGAATTTAATTTAGTATTAGTGTGTTCATCATTATTAATTTTTATAGTTAATATAGTATCTGTTATATATTTTGTAATTTAAAAAATATTTAAAAAGCAATACTTTCATGAAGATTTAATTGCATCAAGCATACATATTGTTTTGATGTTTTTGATAAGAATAAATGTTTCATATATAAACATTTTTATAATACATTTCACAGGGGTGTTCGGTCAGATGCTTCACTTGTACCTCCAATAAGACAAACAGCCTCCATATTTAAACAGCCTGTGACAGTATACAAGACCCAAGAAAGCAAAGTTAAAACGGACCTTAAACAAGGCACACAAGAAAAGCCAAAGCAACTTTTTTGGGAAAAACGTTTGGAAGTAAATTTTGTCATAAATCTATACTATACTATTACTATATATACTAATATTATAAAGAAGTAAAGTTTGTTTATTTGTTAAATTGTAAGGGGTAATCTCGGGATCTACTGAACCGATTTTAAAAATTCTTTCACCAATAGAAAGCCACATTATTGCTGAGTGTCATAGGCTATATAAAACACCGAAAAATAAAAAGGCTTTTACGTCCGTTTTGCAAAGTGAATCGGAGAAAAAACGGTCGAATGAAAGCGTTTCTACGAACGCTGCCTTAACTATGAAAGATATATTTTTGAGTTCTAGAGAAAAGATGTGGAGCTTGAAAATGCCTACAAAAAAGTCAACGACAGCATATTATGTCTAACTTAAAAACACTATGTACTAAAAAGGATTATTAAAATTATGCCCAACGAAGTGGGCACGGGTCAGCTAGTAATTCATATTTATATAACATCTTAATAAATACTTAAGTTAACTAGTGATGGAAGAGGGCAAATTAATTTTTCAGAACCATTTTTGATATCAGTGATTTATTCAAACTTACCCATTCCTATAAAATAAGTAGATTGTTTTAAAATCATAACTTGTTATTCATATTTTAGGGATTAACTGCGTGTGATTCTAATGGAGTAATTGGGACAACTTCATTACCAAAGTATATTAAATCTTTGGGACCATATACTTCAGATGCTACAACTATACAGTCATTGGCTACTGCCTTACATGTTTCTTCACAACCTATAACAGGTAATTGCTATCTAAAGCACATGGCGTGAGGATCGTCAGTTTTGGGACAAGATGTGAAAACAATATACTTACTGGTGACGCCATTTGCATTATTTTTTAGTGCTTAACCATAACCATAACCATAGTGCGTAGTTATTCTTCAATAATGCAATAAATAATCGGCTATTTTTAGTGTATTTGAATATATTGATATGTTTGTTAATCTTTAAAACATAAACCTCCCTATTTTATGTAAATAGCCACAAATCTTTTTTTGTTACATTATATGGAAACATAGACATTTAACAACCTTTAAACCAATATTGCAGGTCAAACTGGATCAAAACAAACTATACTGGAGAATCCTGGTGTTTTTTTAAACCCAGATCAGCCTTTGATAGCGGCTGTGACAATAACTAAAGATGACCTGCGACGTCAAGAGGAACGTGTGAAGCGCGCCCGTGTAAGGCTACACGAAGCTCTAGCGGCTGCATAGGGGTGCGCCGGCGACGGGGTCTCCTCCGCCGCCGACTCGCAGGAAGCAGAACCCCTCGAACTAATGCTACCAGATTCTACTGCGGACTCACCAAAACCATCCATTTCAGAGTGTTTGCCTGATAGCACTAGCTAAATGATTAATGTATGATAATTATTTCAAACTAGTGACTCGCTTTGCTCAGGTTTGTCCCTAGGTTTATCGTCAGCGAAGCCATGGGTTCTGCTAGTTAAAATAAAATTTCTAAATAAATATAACATCCTCCTTTTTTGAATTCTGTCAAAAGTAGCCTAAGTTACGCCTTATAACATTAGCTAGTGAAAGTCCCATCAAAATCGGTCCAGCCGTTTCAGAGATTAGCCGGAACAAACCCACACACAAAATTTATATTTTTTTTTGATATTAATACCGTATATACTTTCATATGCATTTAGTTAAAAACTTTAAATTTGAAATTGAAAACAGACTTCAATTTTATTTATATGTATATAGATAACAATCATAGCTGGGCACCGTTAATCGAATAATTAACTCGTTAATCGCTAATCCGTTACTTAAAAAAGTTAACTTTGTTAAACGTTAAAGCGTTACATTTCGGAAGATTTAACGCAAATTAACGTTAATCGTTAATCCGTTAACACGTGATTAAAATTGAATTTTTTACATCATTGCGCTAATGACCTACCTACTTATAAAATCTGTTGGTTTGAGTTTTGGAACTTAAAAGCTTCTCAGCATTTCGAGGAGGCGCCTTCGTTTGGATCGACGCCCTCTCCGCCCCGAATAGGGTCCAATTGCGCATACCGTACGGTGTCCTATAGCCTACGTCCGCACAGACAGGCAGCTTACTTAGTGCCTAGAACCTAGCAAGTCACCTAGCTAGTAGCTTACTAAAACGAACGTTCTAGAATGTTCGCGACCGGCCGCACTGCGCGCTTAGCGCCTTGCTAGTTGCTAAGCGTATATTATATCTAAGTAAACAAACACGTTGGTTTTTTGACACTAGGCGCGAGGCATTATTCAAGAAATAATGGATGAAATATTAATTGCATCAATTTTTAAGAAAGAACCTTTGTGGAATCCGGCAAATGAACTACATACAAATGCAACAGTACAGGCACAGGATTAACGATTAACGGACTTGAGAAAATGTAACGGAAGTTAACGATTCTGTTAACATTTTTTAAAGTTAACTTAAAAGCTAATCAAAATGTTAACTTCGTTAATTAACGATTAACGGATTAACGAGTTAATGCCCAGCTATGATAACAATGAAGTTTACATTAAATATGAAGCAAAAAAATAAATTGTGGATGCATATTGAAGTGTACTATCAGGTCATTATTTAGTATTTTCAATAAATGGATTGACATACATACTTAAAAAATAGAACTTAATGTATAATATAGTTATAGTGTTAAATGTAAGATGTGAATGTTTAAAAACATTGCATATAAGATTTTAAACTTTTATAAAGGATTTTTAGACATTATCTATTTTTAATATATAAAATTTTTGTATTTCTAATAAGAATCTGGTTTCTAGTAAAACAGAAATTAAAAACATACAAAAATGGATTATAAAAATATACATAAAAGTGAAGAGCATAATACATGAGTTTTGTGGCAGGTTTGACTTCAGAAAAGTATTGAATATGTAAATCTTGTTTTTTGCCAAATTAAAATAAAAATGAGAATGGTTTAATCATGCCAAACATTATTGTACACGAACTAATAAGTATAATTCGCGTAATGTAAAAAGAACGCTAACGCTATCAACTTGCGCAGAGTCGATTTATCGGTCAATGTGGTTGAGTGCTATAATAGCACTACCATCGCCCGCACAAGTTTTTAATTACGAAATATTTTTTTATAAAAAAGACATTGTTTTATAAAGAGAGAATCTGATAATAATGCAGTTAATTAAAAAAAGTATATTAAACGAATATTTTTTTTTGTTAGTATATTTAACATTCTACACTGGTCACTGAATCAATCATATTTTATTAATTAATAGAATTCTATTTAATGACATTCTATGTAATATATTTTTCAATGTACCTACTAGTACAAATAACCAATATCCACGCAAGGGAAAGGCTAGTTCAATAATAAAAGAATAGGTTTAGTACTTTCGTGGGCGAATGTACCCAATACCCATGCGCAAACACACCTCCCACCATTACCAGCTACCTTTACCAGCGTTCTTTTTACGTGACGCAAACTGTAGAATTAAGTATTCTGGGATGTCACAACTTTAGAATTATCTGGCAATTAAATATCAATTAAAACCATTTAATTTAATTCAATCTAAATGTACAGACTAAACATTTGATATATAGAAATAAGGTGTGGTGTGTAATAATAAAACAAACAATTTCAACTTTCATTTTTATTATTTCGAAATTCATTCAAAGAAGCAATAAAACACAAGGCAAAGATTTTTAAATGTGCATTATTTGCTAAAATTCAATCACAACCATATTAATATATTATGATAATTGTCATTGTTCCACGTAGAATTAATGAAGATGAATATTTTAAAGAGCAATATGATAATAAGTACCAACTAGTCAAATATTTAAAATTTTATATCTGCAAGATGGACAGGCAGTAAAATGTTTTATATATAATTATCAGGTATATTTGGAATGACAAAAATATTTGCCTCAAAACTATTGACTAACTCTATAATATGACTGATCAACATTCTTTTGCATTCGACATTGAAAATACTTAAAAATACATTAAAGACAACAAAACTGACTAGATTTCAAATTACCATCTAAATTATTTACTAATTTATAATTAATAAAGCCAATTTTCTTTTATCAAATCTATCTAAAAAATTTTAGCAATTACCTATTCCCTATATAAAGACTAAAATTGATTTAATTTAAAAGGCCCCATGCATTTTTAAATTTTAAGCAAAAAACTGCTATCACTATATATTATAATAATTTAATTATTCTTGCAGACTTATAAATAATAATTGCTAACTACATCAGACTATATTTAACAGATGACTGCACTTTGTGAAAAGTACCTATATATTAAAACCTCATATTTATGAATATAATAAAAAGGGAGCATCCAATTATATAATCTGATGTCATTTGTACATATAATTCGCGTCATGTAAAAAGAACGCTGGCTGTCAAATTGCGCAGAGGCGATTTATCGGCCAATTTGGTGGTAAGACGCGGGGCGCGGGACGTTAATGCACACGTCGCATGCTTTCCGGCTCGCTATTGGTTCGTCAGTTCAAAATACCATCGCGCACACAAAAGGTATTAATTACGAAATGGTTTTATATAAAAAATAGAGAAAAATATTAATGACGTTTATTGTTTTATAAAGAGAGAGTCTGATAATAATGCAGTTAATAATTTAAAAAAATATATTAAACGAATTAATTAATTTTTTTGTAAGTAGATTAAACATTCTACACTGAATTAAACATATTTTATTAATTAATTGAATTATATTTAATAACATTCTATTTAATATATTTTTAAATGTACCTGCCAATAACCAATATACGTCGCGAGCGAAAGACTAGTTAAAAAATAATAGGTTTAGTAATTTCGTGGGCGAATGTACCCATGCGCAAACACACCCCCCACCACCTTCCAGCGTTCTTTTTACGTGACGCGAACTGTAATTAATACAATAATGAAGTATGATATGTTATTAAGTATATAAATTATGATGATAATTTATGATATGTCGATGATCACTTGAGATTTTGAGATCACATGAGATCACTATGATATAGTTTATTTGGAATACTTAAGTCCATGGATAGAAGTTTGAAAATAAAATTGTTCCAATAACCAAATATCCTAGAAAATAACATTGTATTAGCTGTGAATGAATGTCAGGCATTCTCCTAGAAATGATAAAAGTTCTCCACTTACTATACATATTGTCCATACCTTCTAAATTTGCTATAGATAAATGATGAGATGGTATTCTCTTTCCAGTACCAATACGACGGAAATGTTCATTTATTATGTTTTGGTCAGATGTTGGAGTTGGACCAACATTCATCTTACTTGAACAAATCCAATAAAGAACTGGACTAGCAGAAGCTAAAAGCCTTGTTGAAACTTGAATATGAACAAATAAAATGCAAAATAATGTTAAAAACATTATATGGACCATATAAACGAAATAAATAGGATCATTGGCCCCAAAACTTTTATTATATTGCTTATGCCTATATATCACTTTACTTGCATATCCAAAATTAAATATATTATCCTTAAGACCAAGTCTTAAACATAATCTAAAGTTATTTTTTATATAAGCCAAACAATGGTATAATAAAATTAGAATGATTGGTGAACCAAGCATAAAATTGGGGATCTGTTTTATCTTATAATAGTTTAAAAACCCCACTTCCCAATAATGTTTTTGAACATAAGAATATGATAGAGGCAATGAACTGTTACACCAAGGACTTTCTGCTGAACCTGGTAGTAGAAATTCAGTGTTAGATAAGAATTCGGGTAAATTATGATCACTATGAGTGCAAAATTTAAAATAGTTGTAAGTTTGAACTAGTACAAAGGGTATGATTGCAACTATGAAAGTTAAAAATAGAGCAACACTAGAAGTAAATAATGGTAAAAGTAAAAATGGCAAAATAAGTCTATGTTTTAATGTTTTGTATTTGTATCTAATTTCTGGTAAAGTACGCTCTATCACATTTTTAAAGCTAGTATAGAAGATAAAACCCAAATTAATAATACCATTTGAGCGACTTATCATAGATAATCCAGCTGGCAATGCACTTGTGATATCTATATTGGCAAACCTTAAAGTTTCATTTTCTGTACATTTCAACATGGTATAAAATGACATTAATGCAAATAATGACTCCGAGTATGGAGCTGAAAAAAATATACTGGCAGGATTCACACAGTACAAAATTACAGATTTGTATGCTTTACATTCACTTCGAAGTATTCTTATGCTTAACCTATGCAACACATCAGCAGACTTAATAAAAATCAACAAATTTACAATAGTAGCAGATATTAGTAAAGTGCTATGAAAATTTAAAAACGTACCAAGTATACTATTCAATATATATGCAACATACCTTACAATCAAAGGAAACAGAGGGAAAAAGGCTAAACAATTTTCATATGTATATCCATATTGTGCAATATGCATAAAATACTGAGAATCCCACCGTTTCAATCCACCTAATATAACATCAATAAGTAAATCACCTTTAGTTTTGCGCAGAGTTGGATCTTCAGGACTGATAAAAACATTTGCATCATGATCAGGTATGATAAAGTTTGACAGAGCTTGAAGGAATAATATAAATATTCTGGTACTGAATGCAAACCAAAGAATTTTCTGCCGCGGAGTGTACATTTTACATTTACTGTAAAAAATAAGTTTATATCACTAATCCTGCAGAAAATACTTAATACAGATTATTGATTATAGACCAACCTCAAAAAATTATTCTTTTAATTTCAAGTCCTAATTATCTAAGACTAGCATTTAAAAGAAATCAACAAATATTATAGTAAATTCATGTTTCAAATATTTTTTTTTTCCAGTTAAAAACACTGTTTACATTTAAATTTCAAATGTTTAATTTTTTGTTGTTGTTTTTAAAATTTATCCCCAATACAATAGGGAAAGGCCACAGACAATTTAAGTTGAATTGTCTGTGGGAAAGGCAAAGGACTATGGACTATAGAAAGTATAATATTACTTTTCTCTATGACTATAGTCCTTACAAATGTTAAATTTTTTGACAATACATTTCTTAAAGTCGTTCAAAATTTTTACCACAGATACAGATACGTGCAAATAAGGATCCGTACGGCTTTTAATTGAAAGTACAGATTTATAGAGCTAAGAAATCCTTAACATACAGTGCAAAGATTTTTGTTCTACGACTAAAATTGACAAAGTTATGAGGAAATTACTAGCGAATTTTACTGCGTGCCGCCGCTGTAGCTGTGACGTCATAGTGACGGATAGCCGTTGGCAATGGTAGGGCGCGTAGTGTTTTCGTAATTTTAATATCAAATTAAGTGTCCAATTTGTCTCATTCAAATTTTTAACTACGTATAAATATTGTATAGTGCAGAAATGTATAAACAATTGTTTTAAATGGTAGATTGGCTATTTTTTTACTTACCAAAGGACCCAAAACTTAGTAGAAAATGGTTTTCCGTTGAAAAAGGAGATGATAAAACTCCAATTCCGCGAATTTCGCTAGTATCTTTATAAATTGTAGCTTATGTGTTATTCTGATGTGTAAGCTATATTATTATAAAGTTTTATCAAAATCCATATAATAGTTTTTGCGTGAAAGAATAACAAATAAAAAGTGTATCCATACATTCTTCCAAACTTGCGCGTTTATACTATTAGTAGAATAAGTCGGTATCTACGTACTATTATGTGTGGTGTACCTAAGTATTCACTTATTTTAAGCCAACTGTATTAATAAAACATAAACAATACTAATACATACCTACTAATAAACATATGTACAGCTCGCGTCATGTAAAAAGAACGCTGGAAGAAAGTTGTGGGGGGTGTTTTTGCGCATCGGTACATTCGCATACGAATTTCCTAAGCCAATTCTTTTATTTTTGAACTAGCCTTTCGCTCATAATGTATATTGATTATTGGTACGTACATTGAAAAATATATTATATAGAATGTCATTAAATAGAATTCTATTAATTAATAAAATATGTTTGATTCAGTGTAGAATGTTTAATCTACTTACAAAAAATTAAATTATTTCGTTTAATATTTTTTTATTATTATTAACTGCATTATTATTAGAATCTCTCTTTATAAAACAATACAAAAATATTATTTTTCTATTTTTGATATAAAATCATTTCGTAAGTAATAAATTTTGTGTGCGCGATGGTATTTTGAACTGACGAACCAATAGCGAGCCGGAAAGCATGCAGCGCGTGCCTCGCCCCCCCGCGCCCCGCGTCTTACCACCAAATTCGCCTATAAATCGCCTCTGCGCAACTTGACAGCCAGCGTTCTTTTTACATGACGCGAATTATACCTACTTTTTTAATAGTTTTGTGGATAAACCTACATACCTACAAAGTGGCCGATACAAGATTATGTTTTGGGTTAGGCCTTGTTTTTTTAACGTTGAGAAATGCTGTGAAATGATGTTGGGACTCACCAGTTTAAAATCATCCAGTACTACTCACTAAAATCTTATGGGGCGTCGCAGTATCGCCTAAGCATTTAACCACGATGGCCCGGCAGGTCTGCCAAAGCAAACTACACAGCCAAGCGGTTGCTCCTCAGTCCGCTTTGGTATCAGAGAAGTACCAGGAGCAGGAGCATGACTCACCGCTTACTGAAGCGGGCCCTCCCAGTGCGTTTCTTGGCATCACGCCCCGTTGCCGGACGCTACTGAGCACTCACTCGCTCGAAATGGAAACAACTCGATGAGCGTGGAGTTTTGCGCAGAACTGGGCGAAGTGGACACGGAACGTTTAGCGACCGTCCAGGATCAGGCCATATCTCATATATGCCCGAGCATCCACGATCCCTCCCTGGACGCACAGGCAGGCATTGCAAGGTGGTTCCTCTCTTGGCAATGAAGCCTCAGTTTTTTTCCTTTCGTTGGAAATGGAGAGACACCTCATGACAAAGAAGGAATTAGCTATAATCCAATGATATGGCTAAAAGTACACTTTAATCCTCCACTGCGGCCAGATACTCAACCTTCAGGGCATTCAGGGCATCCACGGTCGACCGACACGCCCTTACCCCGAACTGGGCCTCTGAAAGGCCCGGCCCCATCTCGAGATGCAAAGTGATACGGGCAGCAAGAATCATCATCATCACGATTTTCATGTATGAAGAAGCAGAGTACAGAGTACGACCCTCCTTGGGCAACAGACACAATCGCATAATGATATAGGTTAGTAGTTTTAATGTAATGGCGTGACAAATTACCTAATTATTTTCTTAAGGATAAGGGAAAAAATAACATCACAACACAATAAAAAAACACAACACAGAATTTAAGGATTTTTTACAAAATAAAACAATCCTTAAGCGTTTTCAAACTTTATTGATACATAATTAATATTTGTATTAATATTATACTATAATTAAATTCCTTGAAAATTTAACAAAAATATAACAAAAATGAGCAACAAATGCCGGATTTTGTTTTACAACTTAGAATTTTCTACATAATTAGTAGAATTAAGAATAAAGCATAAAGCTTATTTGCTTCCACCTAAAATTATATAAAAAAACTGTACAATCATCAAATACCATACCAGACTCAGTTAAACCCACTCATTAGAAGTTTATTTTCCTAGCCCAAATAACAAAGTTAATGAAAGAATGCCAGTAAAGAGACACACAAAAAGCAATTTAAACTTAGGGTAATTCAATTTCAGATTATAGAAATCAGCTTCATAAATAATGACGTAAAAATGTTAACAAAATTTAAAACAATAATAATTAGATATCTCTAAAGATTACCTACATTTCCTGGTTTTTAATGCCATACCTCAGTATTCTAATAGCAAGAGTCAGTTATAAGTTAAAAAATGTGTTCTTCATAGCACTTTGTAATTTTATATTGCCAAGATTATCTTAAACACTCATTTTAAAACAAACTATTTACATAAACCTACATCATTTATCTAACTTTAACTAAAAAATGTATTACTGTAGCAACATGGAACAGGAAAATAATGGAAGTAATAAAAAATATATCATATTATAAAGTAAAACAAATGTTTACAAAATAACCTTAGTCCAAAATTTTATGATTGTTTCGTTTCTATTTAGAAACAAACTTTTATACCTAAAGTAAAGTAAGAAGGAATGAATTTAAATATTTCCTTAGAAATCACTTGCTAATATTACAGACAATTCGATAGTAAAATGACAAGTCGACAAGTCTCAAATCGTGAAAATTATGCCCTTCATAATATAACACACTCACTTGCACCAAAACCACAGCACAAATGATCTATGATACTTCTATAGATCCTTTAAAGAAGAGAGAAGTGAATTTTATATTGTTTTACAAACTGAAAATAATAATAATAAAAAAATAAATAAATACAGTTTGACTACATGTGGAAAATCAATGATTTACAATACAAAATTCAAGATTGTGGTACAAGCAAGTACGAGATACAACATTTGCACCCGCGTTTTTGTTAGCTCATAGACAACTGGCCGAGTGCCAGTAGCCTCTCCACCGCTGCGTTCACGTCACCGAATGTAGCGATCAGCGCTGAAATTGTAATATAAAAATATTTAAACCTAAGTAATTAAACACCACACTAAAAATTTTCATAATACTATGTTCCAGTTATCAAAATGCTTGAGGTTTATAAAAAAATTTAAATACCTTGTAAATTTGCCTCTCGGTTGAGAAAGCCCATAGCAGTGAGTTGTTCCAGCTGCTGTGAATAGCGCTGCTCTGGTGGCTGCTGTGTGTTGGTTTGATTGTTTGACATTGCGGATACCATTCGTTGCATGAACTAAAAAGCAAAATCAGTATTTAATTGAGTTTAAACATTTTGTTGTTTAGTACCAAACTATAATTTTTAGAGTAATGGATTCTTTTATATATTCTTTATTATAAAACTAAGCATATCTTTTTCAAATTTTACCACTTGATTGAAAACTGAAAAAAAAACTTATTATAACTTTTTATTTTCTTTTTCTTAAAACCTAATTTTATATATTCGCATATCATAGAACAAAAGAGATTTTCTGAAGCTGTATGCATATGTAAGAGCTGTATTAGAAATAGGTTACAATTGACATCCAAGATTTGACAAAATATGCATATAAATCGCTATAAAACTAAAACCGAGGCCATATTTATTGGCTGTGCAACTCAGTGGGAGTCTAAAAATAATACAAACTTGTGTAAACAATTCCGAGTTCTGCTGCTGGCGGGCTTGCTGAGGGTTGGACTGGGGCGCGGGGGGTGCGGGCGCGGGCGGGGGCTCCGCGGGCGCCGCCGCCGCCCCGAAGCCCAGGTTGTTGACGAGGCTCGGCGCCGCCGTGCGCAGCTGCTCCATGCCTTGCTGGATTTGTAGGAGCGCGTTCAATGCCTGGAATAGACCATCAGGTGTTTAGATGTCGCCATAGAAATCCATAAATCATCTGCATCAGTTGAGTTAAATACTCAAATAAATAGTTGTTTAGTAATAGTTGTAATTTTATAACATTTTTGTGTATATGCTGCATAAGTAATCACTTCATTTCTTCTTGTTTTTAGTTAGACTTTTATATTTATATCTTGTATGTTACCGCATCTAAATATATAAAAGCGAAAGGTCACTTACTAATCACGGAGTATCGAAAATAAATGACATATAAAGATGATGAGATTTTGCTAAATTTAACAAATATTATATTCATATATTAGGTAACTAGTGAAGTGAATTGCTATTCCATTTACTAAATATGTAGAATAAAGTGTTATTAACATAATGTATATAGCCCATTTAAAGATTTACAAAATATTATTCTATTGTTTACAAAATTAATATACTTTACTTTCCTTGGTTAAGTACTAAAAACTTACTTGTGGATTAGACATCATTTGCTGCATTTCAGGATTCTGTAGTTGAGCAAGCATCTGAGGCATCATAGTGCGGATCTGTTCTTGCAGTTGTGGATTGTTGGCAAACATAGGATTCTAGAAAATTATAAAATTAAAATTATTATATATAAAACTAATGCAATTTAATTTAAAATAATCTTTTAAAACAGTAGTCAAAGTAAAAAGAAAAATTAATAAATTATTAATATGTACCTATATACAATTTACAAACTTAAGATTTTTTTGTAATTATAAAATCACAAAGTATAAAAATTGTTATGTACCTGATTAATCAATTGGGATGCCATTTCTGGGTCCGCTGACAATGCTTGTAGCATGTTGTTAGTGTAGGGGGCAGAAAGCATTGACTGGACCAGACGAGGATTCTCTGACATTTGTTGAAGAAGAGACTGCATGCCAGGAGTGTTCATGAGGCCAGGACCTGTGCCCGTGCCTGTGCCTGTGCCAGTTCCTGTCCCTGAAGTGTTGGAGCCACCTCTCTGCCAAGGGTTAGGTAATGGTTGTCTATTCTCAGAGCCCTGCTGTGGGTTGGTGCCATCTAAAAAAAAATAAGTACATAATACATAACATTAATATATAGCTTATATAAAATTTATCCTGAACAAATTCCATTGTAATTTTATTACCAACTTAGTTTTATACATTTTATTTATAAGGTTAAATTGAGCAGTCAATTGCAATAATTGAACAAATTAGCTAAATGTTAATTTACCAGAATTATCAACTAGCCCAGAAAATGGGTTTCCCGCCATGCTGCTGGCAACATTGAGCATTGGTTCTTGGATATCACGATACATTCGTTGTAAAGCATTATATCCACCTGAAAATAAGAACTTACTGTATAAAAGAATAATACAGAGTAGGTAGATTTTGTGGAATCACTCACATTTATGTTTTATATAGTTTGCTATATAAAAATGAAACTTGATTTATAAATGAATACAGAATAGAAAGATATTTAAAATATTGCAATGTGACTATTATTACTCTTGTGCTTACATTACTTAGAGCTATTATCGAAAAAAGCTATGTATGTATAATATCAAATATTCTGGTAAGCCTAAGGCCAGGTATCTTGCAACATTGTTTTGTGTTTTCTAACACCTAACTTCAAACATCTAATTAAATATGGATGTGGCCTAAATGTTTTGTTATCAAATACAAGCAAACATGCTATCTGAGGCTGATGGAAAACATCCCAGTATTTTGGGGAGCAGAAGACACACCTTAAGAATGTATCACACTTATGTAAATTAAAACTTTGACTCATACAATTATGTGTCTTTTTCATAATTCACAACTTGGTTATGTATTCACAACTAAATAAACAGATTTTTAGTATAACCAACTATAAAACTTTATTATTAAGTTTGATTTTTAAATACAAGTTTTACATCACTACTTTAAGACATTTATTAGAAAAAATAATTTGATTTAATATAAAATAGGAACTTGATATAAAATTGTGCACTGTGGAGTACATGATTTTATAAATGGTTGAAATTGAAAAACACTTACCAGGTATACTCTCCAGATTTGATAGAGCTCTGTCATGGGATCTCATCAGTTCTTGCAACATGGCAGGGTTTCTAGCCAATTCCATGGTTTGCCTCAACAGTTCAGGATTATTCAGCATGTGGCTAATTTCTGGGTTTCTCTGTAGATTTGCATAATCATAAATACAATTTATTTTTATATTCTTTCACTTTGTTGCCATTCAAATTATATCTAACAAAATAATGGTTTCCGAGATATTTAGCATGATTTTATGAAATATAATTTTAATATATAATTTATTGCAGTTTATAGCATTTTTTTATTTTAGCAAATATAAATCATCAAGCTGAAACTCACAATACTAAAATAATTTACAGTCTTTATCTAAATTTTAAGACATACAAATAATCCTATTTTTGAATAAATGTAGGCAGTATGATGATAGTGCTGATATAGTAAAAATACAATTATTTTAATACACAAATGATAAAATTTTATTGCAATTTTTGAATTAGTGTAAGATTTTGCAATAACAATATATTTTAAGTTATAGGTAACAATTTGTAATAACAAACAATTTTTGAAGATAAACATCAAGGTCAAAAATAAGCCACTTCATATTATCTTCACTACATTCCAAGGGCTTTTACGTAGATTTAATAAATGTATATATTCATAATTTTCACTTACAGACATCAAATCTTGCATTTGTGGATTGGATGTGATAAGAGTTCTCATATTTTCTGGATCATTCATCATTTGTTGCACTAAGGGATTGTCAAGCACTTGTCTCAACATATCTGGGTTTGATAAAAGTTCTTGTTGCATACGGGCCTAAAAATAAAAAAATATATTGATGATATATTATAGAAACACAAATACATAAAATCCAATATCCAAACATTATCATAGGTACCTGGAGATCCATAAAAGTACTTTGACCTAAACCCAAACTCTCAAGTCCAGCGAGACCTCCAAGTGAGTTTAACCCGAATGGTGTTGCACCAATATCAGCTGAAACATAATGAGCTTTTAATAAAGTATTTTAATCATCACATATGTAATAAAGTTTAGTAAACAAGATAACTAAAATCATGTTGGGGTTAATGGAGTAAAGTTAATTAATATAATTGTGTATATAAATACACAATTTCTTAATGACAAGTAATATAATTAAAACAATATTATTAAAATAGATACTTAAAACACCGTATCTCATATTTATTGACATATATACATTACCTGGAGGACGGCGAGTTCCTCCTTCAGGTTCAGGTCTTGGTGGTGTTTTAATCACAAGATGAACTGTCAATCCATCCTTAATATTGTGCTGCTTGAGCGAGTCAGAGTCGTTCATTATTTTTCCAGCAAAAATGAGGCATAATTGCTCCGGTTCGGCATTAAATTTCGGGGACAGCACTTCTTTAAGCTACAATGATAAGTACTATTATAATTTGGTGCCGAATGATTACAGAAATGTCACCATTGATTGCGTATGCAATATCTATGATATTACGCCATGAATAAAAGGCCTAGCGTCACTCTACTTACTTTTTTGATATCCGCATCTTCCTCAATTTCGACTTGCTGCTTCTCTTTGGGGGTTTTAACCGTAATTGTAATCTTTTTGGGTTCGTCTTGGCCTTCTGCCATTTTATCAATTCTAGATGACTCTGTACTTTGGCGGAATAGCAAGTATGTACCTAGCACTAAAATTTGACGACTATGCGTCGAAATATAGATTATAGTTAAGTCATATCGTATATTTAGTTACGTTCCATTCAGTAAAATATGTATTTTTTCCGTAAGTTAATTTAATTTGATTTTTGTTTTTAATAACATAAGAATTGCCAAACTTAACAATTTATATTTAAAAAGATATTTACATTAAGTGCTATGTCATAGCTCAGATGGTATTAAACTATATAAAAACTATATTTAGACAAATATAATAACTATAGAAAAATATACGTGCACCTTTTAAGTAGCTATTTTCATACGTTTGATTTATTTCATATAATAATATTTATTTATTAAAAAATATAACTATTTTTATTTTTTTAATATTTTACCTGCAGACTTTTAATGATAATTCGCTGAATTGAATGTCAAACAGCTGACATAAAACAAAAACAAAAAAGTAAGGACCGATAACCGGTGCATAACAAAATTTTAATGAAATTCTTCATACGAAATATCGTAAGTGGATATTGAAAAATAAAAATATAGTTGGTGTTAAAAGTTCAGTAGAAGAATACTTAATAATAGCAACTAACTTTTGATTTGTTTATTTTTGTTTCAGAACAATTTTTGGTCCTTTTATTGGACTTATTTTTTTTGAGTTTCGGAACATTTTTTTTATAGCGCTAAAATTTAAAATAAGATGTATGTAAATGTTGTTATATGATGGAGGTTAGTCATTTTATAATTTTAATATTATACATTTATGATTTAACCTACATTTGTATTTCAAAATTCAGCTAGTTAGAATGTATTTTTATTTTAGTTTGACTTGAATGAGAGTTCTATGTATAGTGAAGACCAACAATCAATGAATAATTCAAAGCCAACTTATATCATAAACAAAAACAATAAGAGAAATACTGATAATGTTAAGTGTAAGTCAAAAATTGTTTTAATGTTCTACATAATACATTTTAATATTCAGTATAGATATCTCAAAGATGAGATTTTTTTCTTCAGAAAAACTATTGTACATGTTGACCTAGATAACAGCTATCATCATACTAAATTTCATCAAACCCTGTCTGATGGTTTTCTTGTGATCTGGTCATAAACAGGCAGACAGAAACTCTTAAAATTATCTGTATCCATAATAATGACTATTTCAATAACATTGTCCGAAAAACATTCAATATATTAATTCAACTTAGAATTTTTAATGTTGAGATAATAGTAGGTATATATTACAATTCTCTTTGCTTAGTACTTAATTTTATCGCCTACTTTAAATAAAATTAAACCTCTTTCAGATGAAAAAATATCTGACCATGAGGTTAAAGAAGATATGACAGATAATATTCCACCAATATTGTATGGAGAAGATGATACTTCCCAACCAACTTCATGCACTGCAACTATCATACCTGCAGACAATACTCGCAAGAAAAAGAAAAGAAAGAGGTAATTATATTTATTGAAAAAAAAACATTACATAATATAATATCTATGTAAGGTCTAATATGTATGATTTCTATGATATGATTCATGAGTCAATAGGCTTAAGAATAAAATGTTTCTCATCTTGCATTAATGTGAGTACCAAATAAAATACTCAAAGTGAAAACAATAAAGTGGGATACATTTGTTATAGACTCTTTTGTAATAATTTGTATAAATATTTGATTACAATATAAAAATTTTGATTGGATTTGGACAAAACAGTCTAGTAGATTCTGTAATGTGTAGGTAGCCTAGTAGGTAATTTAAGCTCTATATAATATACAGCAGTTTTAGACTTCTAACTCACATAATATACAGTGATTACATTACTGTGATTGTCAATTCAATTCAATTCTCTTGTCTTCAAAGTGTGTCAGTTGAGCACAGATTATTTCGTTAGTGTCACGTAAAATGAAGAAGACATGAAGGAACTGTGATTGTCACATAATCATTAATCAGACTTATTTGATAATAATTGATTTAAATAGGTCCAAAAGAAATTTGTGTAAGAAAGTCGACAATATGCTTGTTTGATAAGGAGTGTATTTTGTATTTTATTATGATAGATTAATAGTCTTAATATTAATATCATAATATTAAATTATTTTTAATATTATTAAATAATTTTAGATCTCAGATAACAATATGCCTAACAAACTGTCGTTACGAGTCTATCCGCAAAGTAGCCAGCACTTTTGGTATGCGCGAGGTTTCTGAAGAGGAGGCCTGGAACTTCTACTGGACTGATATGAGTGTTTCTGTAGAAAGAGCCAAAGAAATGAAAAGATTTCAACGCATTAATCATTTTCCAGGCATGCTTGAGATTTGCAGGTAAAATTTATTAAAGTAGATATAAAAGAACATTCAAAAAATCATTTCAAAACTTGTGTTTGTGAAATAAGTTAATTTTTTTTAGAAAGGATTTGCTCGCTCGTAATTTGAACAGAATGCAAAAAATCTACCCAAAAGAATATAACTTCTTTCCTAAAACCTGGTGCTTGCCTGCTGAGTAAGTTTGTTTTTCAATTTAATCTTAAATAAAATTATTGTACTGTATGTTTTAAATGAAGTAATATTGTATTATTTATATTAATTAATAAATATATTTTTATAGCTTTGGAGAAGCATTGAATTATAGCAAAGCGCGTAAAAATAAAACTTTTATAATAAAGCCCGAATGCGGCAGTCAAGGACGTGGGATATATCTTACGAAATCATTAAAAGAAATTAAACCAACAGAGAAACTTATTTGTCAGGTAAATATTCAACATGCAATTATTTTTCTTTTACTGTTAATGACCTCTTTCCCTCCCTTCTCGATACGTGTCGATACTAATAAATGGCGAGACATTTTTGTTTGTTCGATTCAACCGCAAGAATTACGAAACGATTAGACATGGAACTTATAGGATGCAGAGTGTTTTTGTGAAGGTTTTAGTAGTTATATTATGTAAAATATAAGAATTTGGTTTCCTTTTTTAATGCGAGCAAAGAAACGCGAAATGATTGTATATTGTAATATAGGTCATTAAAATATTAGATTTTCCTTTATTTTTTTGGATTTTCTAATTATTTAATAGTTAGTTCTAGCTTTTTATTAAATAAAAGTTGTTTTCAGTTAAGCTAAAATATTATTAAATAATATTTCAGGTTTACCTATCGAAGCCGTACCTCGTTGACGGATACAAGTTCGACATGAGAGTATACACGCTCATCACGTCCTGTGATCCTCTTAGGATTTTTGTTTATAATGAAGGACTTGTCAGGTTTGTCTATACATATAATAAAATTCTAACCGAATCAAATCTACCTTAAATATTTATTTTATTGTACCTACATTAAATATTTTTTGGAAAATATAATTGAAATAGACATTATTATTGATATGGAGGACAAAAAAAACGACAAAATGACGACGCGCGTGGCGCAGTTTGTAGTGACCCTACTTGCTGCGCCAGCGGTCGCTGGTTCGAGTCCCGCTGGGGGCATACATTTGTTGAGCACTGTTTGTACTCCAGTCATGGATGTTTATATTTATAATATGTATGTAATTTAAAACTTATGTATGTGTAGTATATCAACCATCTAGTATCCATAACACAAGGCTCGTACCTACCGTGGAACTAGATAGTGCTGTGTGTAAAATGTCCCAACATATTTAACAAAAAAATCTATTGTTTTTAGACTTTTTTTCTGTCTGTCTTCTGTGACCATATCACGAGAAAACTACTGGACGGATTTGGATGAGTTTTGGTAGGATGATAGCTGGTTATCCGCGTTAAGAATAGAATACTTTTTATTGCGGGAAAATATCTCATTTCTGAGAAATCTCGAGTAACCTTTACAAACCGGCTGTAAAACATCACACTGTATGTGAAATCTTTATTTCCGATCTTTAAGATGTAGGCGGAGCCGCGGGAAATGCTAGTAGATATAAACTTCGATTTTTTTTTGCAATTTTATCGACGAGAACGCACCAATAGGTGCTCAATTTTCAAACAATGTGTGTAAAATAGCATTTACATTTAGTAGTTAAACATACATAAGCAAAAACTTATCATAGCTAAATAAGGTCTGCGCTGTGGTAAATAGGATTAAAGTTAAACTATACTTGCTTAAACAGTAGATACATAGATGAGATTAGCCTACCATAGTCACTGATGAAATGTGCGTTGTCGGACTTGATTGTCTTTTGATAACGTAGTTAGGTTTTCTCAGATGTGCAGGTTTCCTTCCACTATATTGTGCTTTATGTTGACAAAAAAAAACATGAAAAAGGTGGTGGTGTAAGTACTGGGCTATTTATTTTCTTCGTAATATTTTTGTTTTAAACTATGTCTCGTTAGTTCAAATGCGTAGGTTCGCGACAAGCCGGTACGCGGACCCCAACGCCAACAACACGACGAACGTGTTCATGCACCTCACCAACTACGCGCTCAACAAGCACAGTCGCACTTACGTGTACGACGAGGAGGCGGGCAGCAAACGGTGAGCCTACAATTTGTTCACACTAGTGTTGTCCATCGATAATCGGCTATCGATAGCATATCGATAGTGACCGATAGTTAGAATATCGGTAGTTCTATCGATATTATCGATAGATGGAAATGTGATAATACTATTGATAGACCACAATACTATCAATATTATCGATAGTATTGGTGCTCACAAATCATAAAATATTTATAGTATATTATCGATAACATCGATATAGCTATCGATAGTTGAGCTGTTTTAGATGAAAACTATCGATAGTGAAACTATTGATCCCTCTGCAACACTTGTTCACATAACATGTATAAATGTACTAACTTGGCATTATACTATGCTTAATAGTCCAAGTTATAGTATCAGTCCAACTTGTATAAAGAAATTTATGGGTCATTGAATAGACTATAATGTTGGTGCATGTCCAATAGGTACTGGGGAACTGTTTTATTTATAACTAGCTGACCCGTGCCCACTTCGTTGGGCATAATGTTAATAATCCTTTTTTAGTACTGAGTATTTAAATAATTTAAATTATTTTATTAATATTAAAAATTAAATTATCTATACTAATATTAAAAAAACTACTTTTTGTCCCTTAAATATAAAATTTAGACATATGCTGTCGTTGACTTTTTTGTAGGCATTTTTAAGCTCCACATCTTTTCTCTAGAACTCAAAAATATATCTTTCATAGTTAAGGCAGCGTTCGTAAGAAACGCTTTCATTCGACCGCTTTTTCTCCGATTCACTTTGCAAAACGGACTACCACGTAAAAGCCTTTTTATTTTTCGGTTTTTTATATAACCTATGACACTCAGCAATAATGTGACTTTCTATTGGTGAAAGAATTTTTAAAATCGGTTCAGTAGATCCCGAGATTACCCCTTACAATTTAACAAATAAACAAACTTTACTTCTTTATAATATTAGTATAGAAGTATAGATATAGATAAAAATATAAACTAGCGACTCATTCATTCCTAGATAAATTTTAAATTGAGATATTTTCTCACCTTTTTTCTACTATAATATGCATGTATAATATACTAGCTGACCCGTGCCCACTAGACTTGCGCGTAATAGTTCGCGACTGGGAGCGGTCAATTTAGTTCGCAGGTCCTTAGCGAACTAGGTCGTTCTTTTAGTTCGTTAGTTCCTTTCTCGAATCCCAGACAGATCGTTCGCCCGATCCGGATTCCGGATTGTGTAGCTCGCAGTTCTTTAGTAAACTAAAGATACTGACAACTATGCATATGCGCAGAATATTTTTGTATATTGAGCCTTCACAAGTTTATAATAAATAATTTAGTTATGTAGATTTTTAAAACCCGATAATATTGATAGTATTAGGTAATTGTTAGTGAAATTTTTAAAAATAATGAATAATATACAATTTTATTATTCGCGACCGTTGTCATATCAACATTATAACTGGAACACAGAATGATATATTAAGCATAAAGTACCCTTAGTTAAATTTATTATTGAATTGATAACTATTTTTCAATATGTTCATTAAATATTATCTTTGTTAACAGTTTTAACTTGAACTCATCAATAGATTCATTTTATTTTTACACGACTGCCCAAAAATGGAGTGTTATGTTTTCAGGGTTCATGTATGTATACTTGTGAGTTTCTTTATTCCACTATAACTTCTAAACCTGAACCGATTTCGAAATTCGATGTACGTGGTATCGTTAGAATCCTTGTGTTACTCCGGGTGACATAGGCTAGTGAAAAATAAAAAAAATATCCAGTAGATAGCTATATTTCATTTAAAGAAACACATTTTTTTTTCAAAATTCGATTACGTACTATATAACCATCGTCTAGAACTCTTTGAGTACATTACAAGAATATGATGATGTTGTCCTCCCGGCCGACTCCGGCCACGACGGCCAATCTCATTGAGACTAGCCATCTGCGCGGGAGATACAATATAAAATGCGGGAGGTATAATATAAGAGATATAATGTATGCGCAGACACAAGAGCACTCTCTGTTCCTTATCACTCTCCAATTCCGGTGGGACGACTGCTCGACACGACCAGTGAGAGTTAAGGCGCAGGACCGACGGCTTTACATGCTCTCCGAGGCACGGGGATGACACACCACCAACTTCCCATCTCCGGGCTGTTACTGATACTTACGAAATCGAAAGACTCAATAACTAAACTTGGCCCGACCCGAGACTCAAACCCAGGACCTCCCGGTGTGCGACCGTACATGCTAGCCACTACACCACCGAGGCAGTTAGAAAACAAAAATATAAAACAGTAGTATTAAATATTAAAATCCTTTCTAGGCAACATAGTATTACGGGTATATTTAAAAAAATAATCTTTTCAGTTTTCACTAAAAGGAATGAAATAAAAACAAATAATTAAGAAAATTAACAAACAGGCCTTGCCATATTCAAAAATTAACTAAAAAGTAAAAAATAAGTTAAAAAACCAACAAACATTTTAATTGTAGTCAGGAGACAGTTCAGTGATAAATTTCCCCAAAAAATTTGAAAAATTTTACAGGTCCCCAGGTTTTTTAATTTTCTTAATTATTTGTTTTTCCACTATTCACTATAGTTAACCTTAACACTTTTGTTTTTTTCATTGTCACTGCTCTAATTTATGAAATATTTTTAAATGGAAACTTTACTGGTTTGTGTTTCACATATAATTATTTACTTCTAAGTAATACTGAACTGTATGTTTCCCATACATTTAAAAAATAAGATAAAAATAATTAATTAAGTAGTGCTCACACTTTCACTCAGACAAACTAATTTAAGTACTAGTTCTTTTAATAATAATATCTTTAAAATATTAATTATTCTGAATGGTTTTTAGTGAATAAAAACACAATTTTACAAATAATCAACTTTTTAATTTTAATAAAGTTTTGGAAACAATCAACAAAAAAAATAAAATTACTTCTGCTATTAGGTTAAAACTTAAAATATACTATAAAAAATATAAACAATTTAATATATTTTGTTAGTAGAAGAAAAATAACACTAACAATTCTAATTTGTTACCTAATAGTTAGGCATAGAAAAATAAAACAGTGAAAGTAAAAAAAAAATAAAATAATAAAACACTCAAGTGAGATCTATGCTTTTTGTCATTAAGCCTTTACCTAATACCTATAAAACATTAAAATAATAAAATAAAAATACCATTTTACAAATAATCAACTTTTTAAGTGTAATAAAGTTTTAGAAACAATCAACAAAAAAAAATAAAATTACTTCTGCTATTAGGTTAAAACTTAAAAAATAGTATAAAAATATAAACAATATAATATATTTTGTTAGTAGAAGAAAAATAACACTAACAATTCTAATTTGTTACCTAATTATTAGGCATAGAAAAATAAAACAGTGAAAGTCAAAAAAAAATTAAAATAATAAAACACTCAAGTGAGATCATATCTATGCTTTTTGTCATTAAGTCTTTACCTTATACCTATCATTTGTTACATTAATCAGTCTTATCATGTTATCACGTTAAAATTACATATTATTATGTAAAAATACTAATTTGGAGACTTTGTTTGGTGACAGTAGTGTTCTTCTTTCATTAATAATTTGTCCTGTCGCCGAAAAAACGCGCTCGCATGGTATTGACGTCGCTACTATGCAAAATCTCTTTAATGCTAAAGAGATTTTGCATAGTATGCGTATACATGTGGGTATAATTGACGACGCTCGTGCCACCATTGAAGTGGATCTTTTATTCTATATAAATATTCCTCATTTAGGTATTTATCAAGTTCCCGAATACCAGCAGCTAGTTGATTGTCTGGTCTTGTAATTTTGCTTATTTCTCTATCGTACTCCTTCCAGATACTTTCCTTTTTAGTAGAAGACGCCACCGATAAATCGTTAGAAGGAGCCACTGACATAGTTAGAGCCTCCGTTGTCAGTATTTGGACTCTGCCAATTTTATTTCTCAGACCTTGTAGCGCCATTTCGCAAGCTCTTTGATTTTTAAATCCTCTTTGTTTGAATCTGGGGTCCAGTAATGTACATTCAGCATATAAAATATGGTTCTCGAGATCTCTAAAACGTTCTTCCATACCTCTCTTCAGTACAGCTTGCACAGCAACTGTTTTTTCATTTTTAGATATATTATGTTTATTTAAAAAACTTTTGAGTAAGTTGCAAAATATTATAACTTTGGATAAAGTTACATTTTTTTCTGCACTTATTTCTACAGTAACTTCATAAAATGGACTAAGTAAAGGTAAAATTTCTTCTATTACCTCCCAGTCCCTATCATTTAAATTTAAATCAGAGCGTAAAAGTGCAACTGTGGAAATTACTGCCTCCTTTACCTGTACTATTCGCTGTAACATATCGTATGTAGAATTCCAGCGGGTCTGGACATCTTGTTTTAGTTTGAGGACAGGCAAATTCATTTGTTGTTGAGTTGCAATGAGTTTTTTTTCCCGTGTGTACTACGGTTAAAAAACTCAACAATATTTTTAACTTTAGCTAAAGTGTCCGAAATTTCCTTTGTAGCTTCTTGAACAACGAGATTTAAGGTATGTGCGAAACATGAAATTGACCGCCACTCCCCAAGTCTGACAGCAGATAAGATGTTTGCAGCATTATCGCTAACAATAGCAGCGACTTTGTGGGAAATATGCCACTCTGCCATGACATCTTTCATAAAACTGCATAAGTTTTGGCTGGTATGGCGCTGATTATAATTTATACAACCAAGTAATGCCGACTGAAGCTTAGTCTCATCATCTATAAAGTGGGCTACAATAGCTATATAGCTTTCATTATTCCTGGACGTCCAACCATCAATACTGAGAGACAACGCTGATACAGCATGAATTTTTTTTTACTGCATCTGTTATGTCATTGTGAATGGCAGATATTAAATTTTCTGACAGTGTTTTTCTTGATGGGAGCTTGTAGCCTGGGCAATTGGAAACTAATTCAATAAGTTTTCTAAAATCTTCTTCTTCCACGATACGTAGAGCGTGATGCCCTTTAGCAACCATTTTCACCACTTGTCTATCTATTTGTTCAACCTTCCGGACTGGAGGTGGCCTACGTATGTACTGAATAATTGATTGTTGGGAGGCTGTGGAGGGAATAATATTCTCCGACTCCGATGTGTTCAGATTTTTTTGGATCAGTGGTTGTCTTTCAATTATTAATGGAATTAAATTGTGCTTTGTTTTCATATGTCGGGTTAAATTTCCAATAGAACCTCCTGCATAACTTATTAATTTCGAACAGTGGTTACATTTTGCTTTTTTATTATCTATGTCTTCAGTGAAATGTGTCCACAAAGAACTATGTTTCCTTTTTGATGACGTCATCGTAAGAATTAAGCTGTAATAAAACAAAACGTAATTTTTAGATTTACGCGAATATTTGACATTCTAAATAAAACATAGCCAGGATAGCCAAAGTCACTAAATTCGCTTTGGTAGTCCACAAAATATAAATACTCGCGAAAGAAAACCGTTATCGTCCCAGAATGATATGTGGGGGCTATTGAAATTAAAAAAACATGCATAATACGGAAAATAGCTGGATACTACTGTAATAAGCATCATAAAATGTAACAACAGAAGTAAACATTCACAGACAATTTATAGATGTAGTTAGTTCATACTGTATGGTTCAAAATAACTTATAACAGTAATTGAGATTTATACTTTTTATCTATAAAAGTAGCTTAATATTTTAACTTTAAATAATAGCAATCTAAATTAATATTTTAACTTTTTTAAATTACATATAAGGGGCCATCCATAAAGTACGTCACACGTTAATGGGGAGGGAGGGTATCACCGAAGTGTGACATCGTGTGACAAGGGGCATGGGGGGGTCAATACTTTTGTGACGTCACATGTTAAAATTTAAAATACTAAAACGCAAAGTTTGGATGTGAATTAAAAATTTTAAAAATTTACGAACTTGATCTATATTTATTAATAATTTAGCATTCTCGCTATGCGATAATCTCTCATGCAACGTCATTTAACTTCTAGAGCGGCGTTGTAATGCAAGTGATATTGAGCACTCAAATTCACGAGAATTTTGAATGGTAAGGATTTAAATAGGTTTAAGTCGTCGGCGAGTGCTCGTTCGCTTTTCTATCGTTCATCATCCCATCTGAAACAAGTTCCATACGATAGTTATTGCCCTAGTGTCGAGTCATACATATTTAAAAGATCGTGTAGCGTATGTGGTTTATATTTTTCCTCATATAAAGCCGCTAATCAACACAAACAATCGCATAAAAAACAAGAAATGTTACCTATAGCGAAAATTCGTCCTCAAAGAATTGCGGCTAGACGTGCCCAAGAAATTCTCTGTTTAATGAATGATGACGATGCTTTATGGATGGAAGAGAATGATGTCGACACTAAGGATGTTCCTGACGTTCAAATTCAGAACGAAAATGAAGTGCCTGATTTACCAGTAATAGCTGATATAAAAGAGTGGATCCAAAGTCCATGGACACTCGATAATTAAGTTTTTTATCTTTAATTAATATAATTAATCGTTTATTATTTTCTAACTAGTCGTTTGTTTTTTCGGTTTTAAGAAATGTTGGACTTTATGTTGATTTTATTAGATTATTATTTAATAAAAATAAGTAAAAAATGAAAATAGCTGTTTTCTCTCGATTATTTTTAAATACATACATAAATTTAAAAAATGTGTGACGTCACATCAGGAGGGGGGGGGGGTTATAAAAATGTGACCACCTGTGACAAGGACGGGGGGAGGGGTTCAAAAGTCCTAAAATTCGCGTGACGTACTTTATGGATGGCCCCTAAGACAATAATACTATTTAAATAAATGATTAATATCTTAATTTTTAATATCAAAATAAATTCCAGTGAGCAAAAATCCGTAAAGATAGTTTTATTTGAAAACAAAACATATGTGACTATTTCACGTCTATGTTACTAAATATTTTGATAGTCATTTTAAATACCTGTTACTATTCTTTTTTTATAACACTACTAGCTGACCCAGCCACGCGTTGCTATGGCTTAGTAATTATAATAGATTGAATCAATTTTTTTACTAATTCTTTTTTATACAATCAAAGTTATACTTTTTACTACTAATACAATAGATACTAATATACTATATGTATAATTAATTACTGAAAATAGAATTAAACTAAAAAAAAGAATTAAGAATTTATCATTTGAATAAATAAATTATATGAATAAATTAACAATTTATAAATTATCAAATTATAAACAAAAAATAAAAGGCTATCAAGAAATAAGTACTTACATGTTTTCGAGGTGGTATGAAAATTGAAAATTAATTGACAAAAACTAATCAATAAAATTTGTGTATGTTATTATTTATAATACTAAAAATATTCAAACTGAACACTGCAAAATAATAGCACAATACAAAGAAAAAATAAAAATTATAAAAAGCATTCACAAAAAACTGTAATAGTGATTATTATACAGACGCTCAATACTCAATAAAATATTAATATTTGTATTTGAATGAGTGTCAAGTGTCAACTGAACGTTCGTTAATCCTTTCGTTCGTTAATCGTTTGTTAAGTACTTGACAGCTGACAGTCTTCGAATTCGAAAAGGATCCTTAGCACAGATTACTAATGAACTAAAGAACTAAGGAGCGAGGGATCTGAGAACTAGTTCGCGTAGTTCGTCTGTGGGATCGCTCTTTCGAACTAGTTCGTTCGCGAACTACACAAGTCTAGTGCCCACTTCGTTGGGCATAATGTTAATAATCCTTTTTTAGTACAGAGTGTTTAAATAATTTAAATTATCTTATTAATATTAAAAATTAAAAATTAATTATCTATACTAATATTAAAAAACTACTTTTTGTAACTTAGATATAAAAGTTAGACATATGCTGTCGTTGACTTTTTTGTAGGCATTTTCAAGCTCCACATCTTTTCTCTAGAACTCAAAAATATATCTTTCATAGTTAAGGCAGCATTCGTAAGAAACGCTTTCATTCGACCGTTTTTTCTCCGATTCACTTTGCAAAACGGACTACCACGTAAAAGCCTTTTTATTTTTTATATAACTTATGACACTCAGCAATAATGTGGCTTTCTATTGGTGAAAGAATTTTTAAAATCGGTTCATAGATCCCGAGATTACCTCTTACAATTTAACAAACACACAAACTTTACTTCTTTATAATATTAGTATAGATTATACACATAAATCTTTGTCTTGAATCAGTCTATATTTTGATAGAAACCATATTAAAATCCGTTGCGTAGTTTAAAAGATCCAGGCGTACAGACGGCGGGCAGCGAATTAAGTTTCATGCTATAGAAGAAGTAAAAGTCTGTACAGAAGATTTTTTTTAATATCAATAAAATATGAAATTGAAATTTACTTAATGCCTAAATGTAAAATTTTCGGGTGGTAGCAAGATATCTACGCTGAACAAGGTGTTGCTCTCCCAAGGCGTGGACCTGAGCCGGCTGTGGCACGCCGTCGACCAAGTCATAGTCAAGACGATCATATCGGCCTGGCCCATACTAAAGCACAGCTATCACGCTTGTTTCCCTTCGCATGATATGGTTACATTGTTTACATTTTAATTAATAGATATTTAGTATTTATTTTGTTGTTTAAATTTTGAATAATTATTTAGTTTGTAGCTACTTACATTAAAAGGAATATGTAAAATATGATTATTATAGATTACACTTTACAAGACTTAGGTTCATAGTCATATTTGAAATTATTACAAAAACAAATCGTTTTTAGAAAAAAAAGTAAATATTTTCCCTTAGGTACTAGGACCTACCATTAGCATTAAATTATTAAAATTAATTAAATATATTTTTTTAACTTTATTTCTGTTTTTCCTAAAACTATCCAGTGTTGCCACGTAATAAATGTTTTCCTTGAATTGAAAATTACTTGTAGACTAAATAGGTATGTAGTAAAATAAATAGTTAGATACCTCATACCTATTTACATAACGAACGTACCTACGTCTTAAAAAGTGGCGACAAAATAATTTATTACTATAAATAAATTATTTTTACTCAGGTGCATGCGTGCTTTGAGATTCTCGGTTTCGATATCCTTTTGGATCACAAGTTACATCCTTATATTTTGGAAGTAAGTATACAGTATCTATATATTTTTTAACTTTAACTGGCAAGAAGACTGGCAACATAAATACTAAATAGATATGTTGGGACATTATTACACACAGCCCCATCTAGTTCCGTGGTGAGTTACAAAGGAAGCTTGTGTTACGGATACCAGATAGTTGGTATACTACATATTATATAACTTTAAAGAAATACATAATATAAATATATACCCGTGATTGGAGTACAAACATTCGTGCTCAACAAAAGTATGCCCCTAGCGGGACTCGAACCCGCAACCGATGGCGCAAGAAAGTAGGGTACCTCGCTAAACGTGTCGTCGAGAAGTGGTGTGAACCAAATTATTAATATTACAGGTGAATCACTCGCCAAGTTTTCACACGGACACGCAATTAGATCGTGAAGTTAAGGAGAATCTTCTCACAGACACGTTTACTATGTTAAACATATGGCAGTGCGATAAGAAGCGAGTGCTGGATGAAGACCGGAAGAGGATACGGGAGAGATTGCTACAGACAAATAAGTAAATTTTTCTATATGTAATTTAAAAAGTGATCAAAATTGAACAGAAAATACATATATTGATAACTTTTTAGAATATAGTAGAATTAGATCAGTTAGACAATTAGTATGGTAGTTGTTACTTGTAATAGACTCTTTATGATATTAGTTATATCGAGTCTACATAGGTTGTTGAACTCCATAAAAAGTTGTATCAAAAGACAATTTTCAGAAAGTAAAATTTATTTCACTAACTGTTTTAATGTAAACTTGCGATAGTTTTACATTTATACTAGCGATTTACCCTCCCTTGCACGGGTGTGTCACAAGGAACGTTTTTTTAGTTGAACCCACCTCTTCTTTTTAAATAAAAGGAGCCTAAGTTACTCTTTACGCTGCTAATGTCATTAGCAATCTACCAGTTAAAGGTTAGTCGAAATCGGTCCAGCTGCTTCGGAGATTACCTAGAACAGACTGTTTTTTTTATTGTGTTATTCTTATGAGTACCGTATATTATAATTTAATATGTATCTTAGTATAGAGCTGTTATATAGACACTTCAATTTTATTTATTTGTTTAGATTTGCTGAGTACACACCCACTGAAGAGAAAGAGCCTGAGAAAAGTCCCTGGCAGACGCAAATCCAGTGGGAAGAAACTCATCTTGGCAATTACAGGTATAAAAAAACGATAAACCGTGTCTTTAATGTCATTTATATCATTATATAAATAAACTAGCCTTGTAAAACTAACCTATGTTTACGTTAAACATTTTAGAAGATTTAGCTTTAATTTAAATTTCGGGAGAAATGTCAAAAGTTCAAAAAAAATGTTTTACCGCCATTTTCTCGAAAGTGTCTACTGTATATATCACAAGCACGGCAGAATAGTTTATAGTATGGGGACATTCATTTATTACGTAAGAATTTTTTCACTAGTTTTTGACCCCCCCCCCCCCCCCCCTCTATTGCAAGAAAAAATTAGAATAGGCCTACAACCTCCCCCCCCCCCTTTTTTTTATTATTTATTATGTAAGAGTAAAAAAAATAAATACACCTTTGGTTTATTTTAATGTTTTTTTCAACGTAACTTTTTTTTAAAATGTTTATTTGTAATTTCAAAGGTTCAGTACCTTTCGTGCGGTTGCCCGCGCTTTTTCAAAGTATAATTTTAACTTTGCGTATTTTTTTGATCTTACGTAAGAACTATCGAGACTCCCTCCCACCCCCTTGTAAAAATCCTCCCCCCTAAATTGTCTTACGTAATAAATGAATGGCCCCTATGGTGTATACAGGCGCGTGTACCCGGTGGGGGAGCAGTACGCGTCGCTGTTCCAGCAGCCGGCGGGCTCGCTGTACGCCGGCACGGCCGCCTCGCGCGCGCGCGGCGACTGCGCGCGCCTGCAGCGCGAGGAGTTCCAGGTGATATCTCCAAACATAATATGTCAATTTACTATCTCATTTTGACAACTTTACAGGATGAAGAAAAAACTTGTTTGAATCATTAATATAGCATATACATGGTTTTTAAATATTTTTATTGCACATGTTATTAAAAAGAAAAGTAGCATTAGATGCTTCCTTCTAACATAAAAACGAGATAGGACAATATAAATCAACTTGGAACAAAAAATTGAGATAGGACTGGTTGCCAGTTTACAGTCGATATATAACTTAAGAAACAAGCTTCGTATAATCGTGTACCGATAGATATGCTATTTGCGGTACGAGGTGGCCACTCCTATACATATAAACGCCTATCTATGGCGGCTGTACATGGTAATGCACGCAGCTACAACGCAAACATTGTCAGGTGAAACCCTAATCATAATTAAATTATAATAGTAATAATGGATAATTAATCAAATAACTGGTATACAACGTCACAACTCACATAACGCGACAGTTAAATGTTTATTATTTAAGTTAATCTAAGCAATTTTGCAGCAAACTAAAGCAAAAGCTGAAGCTCTAAAAAAACCATCGCAACCGAAACCCAAAGAACAGGAGAAGCCTGAAAAGGAAGAGGCAAGTGCCGTAACCAGCGCGAGGAACGTCCCGGGGAAGCCCCGCCGTGAGCCGCGCCGCAAGGACGACAAGAGCAAGCTCGCAGCCAAGCCTTCCTTACAACAAGTGCAGGTAATTGATGTTTAATGAAAAATGATTACTTTAAACCATCAAAATTATTTAAAAGTAATTATTCCTTACTTTTGAGGTATATAAATGTTCATTGTTCATTTTCACGTTTTTAATTCAGCCGTATTGAGTACTTTTTCTATTTCGTTTGAGTTTGAATTTCGAAATCGTTTTAAGTATGTCCTGCTTCTTTTAGTCAGAAAATTGCGAAAAATATTTGAATGTATCTTTTATGTATACTTGTCTTAAATGTTTACCCGATTATGAAAGGAACCCTAATATTTTCATATGTATTCAGTCCTTTTTAACATGTTATTGCTAAGCACAGGCCTGCCTTCAATTCAAACGCTGTTTGGTTTGCGGTTTTAGCGTGTCTTTCGAAAACATCCTTAGTACTCTCAGTAAAGTTTTCTTATATTCATATACAGACAGCACAATCAGAGGACAAAGCCAAGGAAGCGAAGCCTCAGTACGTGCTGTGCTCATACGAGCCGGACCCCATCGTCGAGAAGGAGGAGCGCGAGCGCGTCAACCTGCTGGCGCAGCGCGACTTCCTCATACGCAGCTACGGCATGCTAGAGCAGGTGGCCCATTGATGGCTTAAAATATCAGTGTTCAGTTTGTAACGGGTATTTCAGAAGTAGGTCAGGTAGGCCAAAGAAAAAAGGAAGGCCAAAATTCGATGAGGCTTTCACACAGTTTTATTATTTTATTTATACATTAAATTAGTTTCACATCACTTTTTACATTAGGTATTCAGATTTTTGAGTCACGACTAACAGTTCCGAATTATTAGTGTTGCCAACATAAGAAAACCCAAATAATTATTTTATATCAGAATATCAGAACAGGCAACTTTTACAATTAAATAATTATCTATAATTATTATCTTAGACATAAATCCTATTTTCATATTATTATAATTTACATTATTTTTATGGTGTTACAAGTTCTTCTTAACGTCCCCACACTGGTACAGGCCTTGCTACAATTCGAAGGGAGGATCAGACCGTAAAAGACTACACACTTGTTTTTTATTATTTCATAATCCGTTAAATAAGCTGTTTAGAATGAAAGATTTGTTTATAATAGATAGATCGGTAATAGGTTCTCACATACTCAATATTAGGATGGTATATATTATTATACACGATAAGTAAATGGATTGCAGATCGTCGGTGTATATTACGGTAGTTAGAAACTTGGAATCTTGTTGCGAATTCTTAAACTCATAATAGCTTAAAAATTTTAACTCATCTGTCTTTGTTAGAAAATTATGAACATTTGTATATTTTAATAGATTTACCTCGTAATGAAAAAAATGGGCACTTTAAGGCCCGAAGATGAGCAAAAGTATGGAGTTTATGGACGTCTCTCAGTTGTGTCACATACACCCAAGGTTAAAATATATACATTTGAGTTCATTGTATCTTATGAAATGTTTCTTATAGCGGTAGTAACAATAGTTCTTATTATTCTCACATGAAATATACAATATGATTTTCTTACAGATTGGACCTATTGGCCCAAACCGGTAATAGAACCTAACATGAAAGTAGTGCGTTGTCTCTAAAACGGCTGGACCGATTTAAATAATTCTTTTTGTTATGTGGGTGTTGGTTAAAGTCCACAAACTAAACCGCACAACTCAACGCGCAAATAAATATTAGGCGTGTTATAAGTAGGTTATTGTCAACGTAAGTGAACTTACTGTGTAATAATAATTTTTAAATATTTTTATTTGCAGAAATTGTAATTTTTTAATTTCGGAAATATATCACAAACTGTAAAACTATTATCTATATAAAAACAAAGAAGATAGATAAAATTTTGTGTACAGATTTAAATAAAGAATAGTCATCAGAAAACTGAAAAGCTATGAGCAATACAAGGATTATCTAAATAAAGGTAACAATAAGTTGCTACAATTAAAATGTTGTTTGTGTAGATAGTCAAAATTTAATTTTATTAATAATCAAAATATGGAACTCTATATTAAATTTAACTTTTAGTCTCATTTTATTTTAATAATTTACTAGCGGCCGATCCTCTTTTCGCTTGAGGTCGTTCCTATATATGTTAGAATATGTATATTTCTCAGAGATGAGACATTTTCCTGCAGTAAAAAATACCCTTTATGACCCAAATTCTCAGCTTTCATCATACCAAATTTCATTAAAATTTTTGAGTGGTTTTTTGTGATGCTCTGTATTGATAATAGTAACTATTTCAATTAGAGTTTTAAAAAATATTCAATGTGCAGATTTGGCTCAGTTAGAATTAGATTACGTGTAGATCGCGATCGTATACATTTTAATAATTTGTTTTGTTTTTAGAATAACGTATACAATGTAGATATTTGGCGCAGAGCTTGCGCGTGACGTCATTGCGAGCCGCTTTGTCTCGTGCGCAAGGCTTATGCAATGTTAAAGATGACCTAGTAAGTAGAAGGAAAAATCCTATTACAATATTTTTAGGGTGTTTTTATTTGTTATTTTGATACAATAGTGTATACTACTACACATCTTATAAATATCGATTAGCATCTTGTACAAAGATGTTATTTGTTAAGCAAACCTGGGTATGCAATGTAGCTTAGCATAGTAATTAAAGTATTTCAATTATTTATAATTATTTACTTTTATAATATTTATATGTACAAAATTATATTTTTATGTAATATTGAATATCTTTGTTGCAGATTAAAATCAAAAGATGAAAGATAAAAGCCACATATCAGTTTTGAAAAATCTGCTGTTTAAATATTTATGATACTTATTGCTTGAACTAGGTAACATTTGTATTTGTAAATTTTAATGAATATTTTTTTTAAATATACCAATGTGTTTTAAAATAAACAACATAATTTTTAGTATCAAATATATATTTTCATATCATTTGTCCTACTATATCTATACCTTAAATTATACAAAGTCCTGCTTCATGTTCTAGTCCATGAAAACAATATATGCACAAAACAGTCTTGCTTAAAAATTCATATCAATAATTATCTGTTGTTTACAATTGCACTTGTTTCTTATATACTGGCAATTTATCTTTAAAATCCCAATCATGAGCAGTCTATTTTATTCAGTACATTCATAGTCCTTTTAGTTTTAAAATTAAAATAATTAAAATTGAAGTTTTTTTGCAAGTGATCCACCATCAATGTTGTCCAGAAGTTTTCTTTTTAGAGAAGGTTTCGTTGTTTCTAATTTTAATATACTTGATGGCATCGGCAGTTTTGATCCCACTGATGGTGCAGGTTTATTGCTGTAAAATTTTATCAGATTATTTAAATGAATATTATTAATTATAAAAATAAAAAATATACCCTTAACAAATTTACCAACAATGTTGATATTACCTAAAGTATGCCATTTTTAATGCATGTGTGCAGTCACACCGCTGAGGTGGATAAAGAGAGAGTAGACTTTCTAATAGTTGAATTAAGTCATCAGAGGCAGCACTAAATATATGACGTAGTTGCTGTGCTGGTAGAGGTTTGAACTGCACATAATCTGTTAGACTCTTCAAACCCTGAAATTAAAAAGATTGGTAAAAGTTAAAAGAAAATGCGATTTAGTTTTTAAATTTTAAATCAAGTATATACATAAAACACTTAATAAAACTTTAATCCAAATAATTTAATAGGAAATGTTATTAATATAATATGTAACATACAGGCCAATTCTCTTCTGTTGGTGTTCCAAACACTTGGAAAATGCGTGTTAGTTGGTCTAGATCAGATTCTCCTGGAAGGAAAGGAACTCTTAGCAGGAGTTCAGCAAGTATGCAGCCAACAGCCCACATATCCACTCCAGTACCATATTGTCTAGCACCAAATAAAAGTTCTGGGGACCTATTTATATTAAAGATATTAGTGATATTTTACTACATAATATATATTTTTTTCTACTACATCAACTTTTACTATCTTAAATTTGCATTTATATTTATAGGCAATAATTATTTAATTTAAAGATGTTGCTGATCTACCTGTACCATCTGGTCACTACTTGGTGTGTGTTTATTCTTGTTGGAGACCCGAAAGCTTTTGCCAAACCAAAATCACCAATTTTTAAAATTCCTTCTCTATTGATCAACAAGTTATTGGGTTTTAAATCTCTATGCAATATCCAATTTTGATGTAAGTATTCTAAACCTATTTAAAATATGGAGCATTAATGTCAAAATAAAACACAAAAGTGGAGTTATAATATCATAAAAGAAAGATTATGTCAAATTACCTTTTAGTGTCATAATCATATATGCCTTTACGTTGGCTGGTGTAAGTACAATATTATTATCCTTAACAATTATCTCTAAGTCAGTATCCATAAAGTCAAACACCAAAGAAACATTGGATTTTTGCCCAAATACATCTGAAATTTTAATATTATTAGCAACTTTGGTAGAAATAGTCATCTAATTTACTTTAAAGTTTTTTTGTTCAAATAATAGCTAAAGGTTTTAAAGCAATTCATTAGAAGTATCATTCTTATTTACCTAAAAGCCCAATGAGGTTTATATGTTGCAACTCTTGCAATAACTTGATTTCTCTTAGAGCTGTTCTATTTATACCATCTTGAGCCTCAAACCTTGTGCCAAGTTTAATTTTTTTAACAGCAACTATATTATCAGTTTTAACATCTCGAGCTTTGTAAACTGTTGCAAACTAAAACAGAGACAGGAGCACTATATAGAAATTATTACAGTAAACATAAAATTACTATCTTTCATTGTTGTAGTTTTAAGTATATACTTATAAGGAAATAAAATAAATAATAATAAATACCTGTCCCTCTCCTAAAAAATCAATTTTTTCATAACGAAACGTTTGACTTGGCTCTTCCATCGCGTTGGTGGGATTAATTGTATAATATGTATGTGAATTTATATATAATTTAGATAATTAATATTACACATGTAGAAATTTATGAAATATCAGTAGCATTGTCTTATCTTTAAGTTAAAATGCATATTGTTACAATTTAAATTGACAAGAATCAGTAATCACCAAAACCAACCACATGAAATTCAAAATTTGACGTTACTTTATTTGTATTTTGTATTATGGATAGATTCCTTATCCTTTACATTCTCTTTGATGGATAGATATTAAAAATTTAAATAGGTGCTTGACATTTTTAATTCTTTGTCTCATGGTATACTATTTATACGTAATTATTATTGTACTTTAATGTTATACTAAATTACTTTTAAACTTAAATATTACAATTGATTTGGTCTTGCAACAAGCTCAATTTAAGTAGTAAGAGATTTGTACGATTTGTGAGACAAGCTTCCAAGTTTCACGTCAACTCCGTTAAACAGCGATGCTATCGACTGGAGCTGCGCAGTGCGCACTCAAAATAAATTCGAGTAATGTGATGAGGATTTAGTGCGCTTGCATTATAGTCCTCGCGCCTTAAGCTCAACTTTGCATTTGCAAGCAAATTTTTACGTCTCGAGAACTGTACGTGGGATAAAAAAGAGATAATAATAATTTATCTTTTTTTTATGGCTTAGATTTGCGTAATATTTTATCTTAGTTGCACAGCATTCAAGTCTATTGTCACGCGACGGCCGTAAATGAGATCTATTGTCACGATAAGCCAACGTAACTATTCTTAATGCTAGACCTTCTTTTTAGACCGTGGACCACGGTCGAGACCACATCTATGGTCGAGACTCACGAGAAACCGTGGCAGTGACCAATGACAACTAATAGCAATAGGTTGTCATGGAATCAGAAGATAAATGAAGTTTCTTCAGACTTGGCCTCGGCCTTTCGTCATATCGGAATGAAATTTACAAATTTAGACTAGGCTGTATGGATTATAGTCCTTTGCTTTTCCCTATTAGGAATAAATTTTAAAAACAACAACAATAATAGGTTGTCAACAGCGTTCGGAACCGTACACAAACGATAATTTTGCCTTAAATGTGCCTACGTACGATGTATGATAGCATATTATTATCGTACGCAGGTCTGTATACCACGTGTAAAACATTTGGGTTTCAGTGTTCTGTTGATTTGACAGCGGTGGTTTAAAAAAGATAAACTATAGAGTACTTGCATGCATATCAATATTACAATTTATATGATTTATTTATCTATAATAGACATTATCCTAAAAAATACGATAATTTCGATCCATATACGATAATTTTACGCCCCATGGTACGATAGTTAGTCCACTTCAAGTTGCTAACGCTGGTTGTCAATTGTCAAATGTCATTGTCAAAATATGAAAATGACACCAAAAGTCAAAACGTAGAGAATCGGTAAACGCACCAAAATTGAAAATGATAACTATTATTGGAATTTTAGTAGATAAATAAAGAAATAAACCAAGTTGTAAACAAAAATAAAGTCTTAAGTACATACATTTTAATATAAATCATTAAAATATTAATATTAACAAAGTAATTAAGCATTACTAATGTGGAGTAAAAAGTAGAGTGATGAAATTTTAAAATGAATACAAATAGTAATGCTGATAATACTTTTTACGAAGATGTGCCCCCTGGAACTCTAAAAGATGATGATTTTTTTTGTACTGATAAAATTATACCTAGAAGAATCAAGCCTCAAAATATTGTTATGAGACTTATGAATCGAGAAATTTATGGCTCTAGAAAACCTGGATCTCATTTTCATGTAGTGCGAGAGTTTTATCAAAATGTTTTTCCAAATTTAACTATAGTTAATGTAGAGAAACCACCATGTTTTTTAAGAAAATTTAGCCCTGATGGAAAACATTTCATAGCTTTTTCTGCTGACCAAACATCTCTAGAGGTAAACCCTTTTTCTGTTTAATCTATACTAATATTAGAAAGTGTTTGTTTATTTGTTTGTTGTGGTTTAATGTGCTAATCTCTGGAACTACTAGTTGATACATCAAATAAAAAAAAGAAATCTTGCCTTTGATAATCTATGTATCAAAGAAGGCTATAGACTATATAACATCACACTATAAATAAAAGGAATGAAGTAACAATTTGTATGTTGAGTACACTATGTTATGAAAAAAGTAAATATGTAATAATTGTTTCCCATTTAAGTTCAAAAATTCTACGACATCATATTATTTCTATCTTTAATGGTTGACTCCTTATAGCATTCAATATCATTCATCACAATAAATAATAATATGATAAATATAAAAATTCAGTTTTATATAAACACTAGAGGACCCGACAGACGTTGTCCTGTACACATAGATTTTTTTTTATAAACTTGCTCCCAGTGAAATGTTTTAGTATGCATGCGCAAAACAACGTTGCCTAGCAACGACTTATTAATAATTGAATATGTCATTTATTGTGCAAATGTATAAATTACTAATAAAATTAAAAAATACATTTTGTAGTGGACCGAATTGTGAATCTAAACCATTCTCAAATACACTCGAACACACACAAAAGATTTCATCAAAATCGGTCCAGCCGTTTAGGAGGAGTTCAGTGACATACACACTCACAGAGGAATTATATATATAAAGAATAACATAATAGTTTTTTTGATTCTAAAACTATTTTGCCTCATTATACAGATATATGAGTATAGAGGAGCTGCAGCAGCCGGTGATCTTGTGGCAGGTTACCCATCAGATTTATTAAATGCTGATGCTGATGCACATCACAGAATTAGAACACATATATTTTATAGGTTCTTCAAGGTACATATTAAATATTATAATATGTAGTTATTGTTAGTATTAATTATGGAAAGTATTAAATATTAAGTTAATAATTTACAGAAACATGCACTTATATATAAAATAAATTCTATTTAAATAAAAGTATATAACTATACAAATTTATGAATCATTTGATTACAGCCAAAATTCACAGTAAATGTATGCCAACAAAGGTCGGCTTCCAGACAGGAACGCAACCCTGGTCAGCTTCCATTTATGGAACAACAATTAAACAGAGAATGTAGTCTTTTCACGGAAGATGGGCGATATGTTATTGTTGGTTCAGCAGCCCACATTCCTGATGACTTGAGACCACACTTTCACCATATACATAGTAATAATGAAGCAGTTACTCCAACAATAAGGTACATCTAATATATTATATAAATCATGTGTCACATTGTTTGTTCGCGATGGACTCCTAAACTACTTAACCAATTTTAATCAAACTTGCACACCGTGTGCAGTTTAATCCAACTTGAAAGATAGGATAGCTTATATCTAATATATATAAATTACGTGTCACGTTGTTTGATCGCCGTGGACTCCTAAAATACATAACCGATTTTAATCAAATTTGCACACCGTGTGCAGTTGGATCCAACTTGAAAGATAGGATAGCTTGCATCTTAATTTATAGTCGCAATATTATTTTATTTTAAATGTTTATTATACGACTTTAGTGTATTTATTGGTTAGTTCTATAAAATCCTAATATATGACGGTTTGTTGCACAGATATCCGGTAAATATCGCCATATTTCTATTTCTAGATTATAGATGGCGTGTGGCCAAAATGTATAAAAACCGTTTAATTTATTATAAAGAAAATATATAAAAACCGTTTAATTTACTTTAACTTACGCCCAGCGAAGCGGGACGGGTTAGCTATTAAAAATATAAAATTTAAATTC
The DNA here is from genome assembly GCA_905231865.2 of Boloria selene. Lineage (NCBI taxonomy): Eukaryota > Metazoa > Arthropoda > Insecta > Lepidoptera > Nymphalidae > Boloria > Boloria selene. Next base: position 5,296,276 of record HG993147.1, read on the forward strand.
TTAAAGCAAAATGCATATTTACAAACAACAAAGTATGCAACAAGTATGACTTTTCTTATAGACTTAATAAATTCATTATTTGTTACAGATCTGCTTTAGAAGACTATTCACTTCATTTAGTTGATTTGCACCAAGGCAAACTGTGTGACACAAAACACTTTAGAACTGATAAGATTTACTTATCACACAACCAAGGTATTTACCTATATAAAGAGGTTCTAGCTGTGTTATCAGTACAGCACCAGACAATACATTTATTTCAAATTGTAGAAGGAATGTTAATAGAAATCAGAAAAATTGGCAGATTTTGTTATGATGATGATCCATATATTGTGAGTTCTGTTTTTTCCCCAATGATGAATGAGAGACCATTTTATGAGGAAACAATTAATAGTCTTAAACATAGGCTTCTAGTATTTCTTTTTAAAAGGGCAAAATCAATAAGTGATGAATCAAAAGATCCATTAGAGTTAAGAAAATTTTACAAATATTTTGACATGTTCAAAAGTTTAAGAATGTGGAAAATGCAGTTATTAGATGAAGATCATCTTTTTATAAAATATGCTAGTGAAGAAGTAGTGACCTTGAGAGTAGCTGAACCAAATAGTCAGTCTTCGTTTTTCGTCATATATAACATAAGTGAAAGTAAAATTTTAGAGGTGTATGAGAATACATCCGAAGGTTTACTCCAACTTTTCGAAAATTACTGTGATTGCTTTAGAAATGCAAGATTATGTGCTGATTCTCAATTTACTTGTTCTCCCTCAAACAATTTATATGCCAGATTGACACAGCAAAGGTTCAAACAGACCATTGTTAGAGCCATATATGGCGGGCGCACTGAAGCAACTAAACGAATACTAGCGCAATTGCCAATAAGTGCTCAGTCATATAGTGGGTCACCATATTTAGACTTAGGATTGTTTAGCTATGACGACAAATGGGTCTCGGTTATGGAAAGACCTAAGGCCTATGGAGAGTATCCAATACGGTATGTCATTTTTTACACAATTTATCGTACTAATTATGTAAGGAAAGTCCGCATAATTTTTAAACAAATAAGAGACCTTATTTTGCAGTTAAAATAAAATAAATAAATAAATATTTGTAAACCAAAAAGAAATGTACAAAAATATAGCTTTTAAAATTTACTATTTTTACATTTTTTTACTGAAGTTTTTGCAATTTATCTTTTTAATTATTTCTTCAGATTTTACGCACGCGATTCAGGACTGTTGAAGTTCAAGATTTACGCAGGCGTCCTCGGGCAGTCAGTGCCGGCGAGCGCGCGACGCCTCGTAGCATTTACCTTCCATCCCACGGATCCCTTCGCTATTAGTGTACAAAGAACAAATTCTGAATATATTGTCAATTTCCATATTAGAAATGCAGTATTTAGTTGACATTTTATTCATAATATGCGCGTATATTTTATATTTTTGTATTATATTCTATGTATAAGATTTTAAGAGAAAAGTTAACGTGATAGGAATTATACCTACAACTTTAATAAACTGTTGTTTTATTTTTTGTTAAAGAAATATAGTATCACTAGTATTATGTGATCTGTGGTAACACTAAAGATTGCTCGGTTCGTTCCCTAGGAAAGTAGGTATACATTTTAATATTATTTGAATTAAATTTTTCTTAAAATAATAATTAATGTTCAGTTTCGACTGTTAGAATTTTGTTGCCTGTATGTTTTCTTAATGTACCTACAAATTAATAGCTAAACTTTTTATGTTACATTCAAGTAGCATCTATTTTTTATTTATGTCAAATTTCTTTCAAACTATTGAAAAAAAATTATCATGTACGTAAAAGTACAAGTTACATAATTGTCACTTTTGTCAAAAAAGAAACATGGATTCTAAGTCTTAGCTAGCTTCCAAAATTTAATAAAATATGACTCAATACATTAATACTTATCGGGTCCACTAACAACCAAAAAATGCAGTACAATCAGCCATTTTTTAATACAGCATATGAAAATGGTCTATTTAGTTCCACAAAAACTAGTAAGTGCTTTTTATTTTAAGGTTTAATTTTCCCAGAACATGAATAGTTAAGGGTTGCACGTTACAAACGAGCCGCAAAATATTGGTTACGCGTTGGTTATTTTTGAATACTGGTTGAAATCTTTAGTAGGTACTAGAGAGATTTCATATTATGAACCAGATTTTTGACCTTTTTTACATGTTTTTTACTATCTACCGACGACTACGACTACCCTCTAAAGATTTAGCGTTGCCCCGCTCTGGTACCCAAATATCACGCGATCGTACTAATCTTCCACGTCCATCTAGCCCCACTACGTAAGTATTACCTATTCTTTTCATATTTTAACCTGCTTTAATATAATACATTTTACTTTTAGTACCATATTCAAAAGTAATAGGCGAAGGTGATGTTACCTCAGTAATATTTCCGGATGGCAGCGTGCAACTATTCTTTGTGCCGGCTGTCTGGAACGACCGTTCTCCTTTTCTATATAACGTGAATGCTTCTAGTTCTCCTTATTTTCAAGGTTTTGTAAACACAGAACCATGGTTTGTGAGAAGCATAACCTATCTGTGAGTATAAATCACATGCCTACTTAATTTCATTTTTACTTTTAAAGACAACGTAGTTGCAGATTCCGTTTTCAATGAAAAAGAGCATCTCCAAGTATGCTGGCTTTTAGATAGACGTATTAAATTTTCATTTTGTTTTAAACAGAAACAACCATCAAATACCTATAGGAACTAGTGACCCTTTTTCGCCCCAACTATTTAATTCAAAATGTTGCGTTAACTTACCTTTATATCCTGAAAATAATCAGAAGGTAAAATTTCTAATATTTTGTTTTAATTATTTTTTTTATTTCATTTAAGAAATGTGGTGAATATTAATAAGTAGTAATTGTTGCAGTTCCACAATGATAATTCGACGTCCACCACTGACATTTATTACTTTTATCCAACCTTACGCCAAAATAGGATTCTAAAAGATTGTGCATTAGTTCAAACGGAAATCCCTTTAAACAACTGCTGTAATGGCAGACTGTGCCGCAGCCCTTGCTATTGTCAACCAAATAGTAAAGCAGAAAAACAAACAAAATATTCTTGTGATTGTCACCAGAGCATTAGTTTAATGTCTATAGATGATGATAAACCTTTGTTAAAAAATAAGAAAACGTGTACAAGTTGTGTTAAGCAATACAAAAAACAGACAAAAGGCCATAAGCACATATGCAAATGTACCAAGGACACATCAGATAAATATGTTACGACATTTGCGGATCAAGCAAGCGGTAATATGATTAAAAACGGACGCGAGACACAGACGGTACAACCAAAATCAAAACTTAATTATAATAAAACTGAAACATGGGCTGCGACAAAAAAGAAGTATAGATCTAGCTGTCATTTGTCATCATGCGGTGAGAGCGACAAGAGCGGTTGCTCAGGTACATGCGAATGCACAAGTGCCAGCGAAAGTGATTGTTAAGAAATAAAACTTCAATTATATTCATAGTTTCTTATGATACATTTATCCCTTATCGTTACATGTATTTACACTTTGAAAATAGTACAATAATAAACAAAAACAAAACGAGATTTTTAATTTACACCTTTTCAAGATATCACGGTATGTTTCAGCTGCGAGCGAGTCTTAGGAGTTTGAAGATAAAAACTTAAGACTAGTGTACCGTTTTACCAAGTTTGGAGATGTTAGAGTTCAATAATCTAAAGGAAGACTGCAAATAAAAGTTTATTTTTTGTTCATTGAAGTTACTTTGGTAAAAATGACTCTTGCGGAGTCGGTAGGATCTATTAGCGAGTGCAAAAACATATTATATAGCTACATTTAAAATAAATTTTATACATTCATAAATATTTTATATCCATCAACATGCAGTCTCATTTTTTTTTCAGGTCGTATCAAGTAAGATTCTTATAAGGCGTGGCTCGGAAATTCGTAACACTTTCGCGTAACTAAGATTCAAAACAAGCGTTTCGCTTGAACAAGCGATATTTCGCAGGAAGGAACATTTTTAAATAATTATACTTTAAATACTTTCACATGATCAACCTCGTGGAAATTCACTATCTACTTTTTAATTATTTAACTATTAGTATTTTCTTAAATAACAAAAGAATAAAAAGCAACGTGCGCTGTATTGCAACCCGCTAATAGACCACGTTCGGCTCGGATTACTAACCAATTTTTAAGAAATTTATAAATAAATCGTAAAAAAACAATGTAACACTTACAACTAGTATTGCATAAAGAAAGTGAACGGACATTCCCTTCGTGAAGCTCGAACCAAACGTTATTATGTAGCATATGAATGATGTATGCTGTTTCTAATACTTGTTATTGTAAAAGAAAAATACTATTCATAATATTATATACACATTGAATATAAATTTAGTTGGCTTTTAAAATGACGTTTTAAATTTACAATGACAAGCATAGAAACAAAACTTATAATATTCATTCATTTTCAATTAAATTATTTTAACCACAACACTTCTCTTTTAAGATTCCATTTTCCCAATTATTTGTCATATTAAATACTTTTTTCATATATTCATAAAGTATGACCACATTTATTAATTTTAACAACAATTATTCATAGTATTACGATTTTAAATTACCAATGGTAATTACTAAATTTTAGCACACAACCTGAAAGTCGGTTTGACAACTTTATTTCTTACTTTGTCTAAGCACACATTACTCTACAGTGCAAATGTTGGTGCGAGCGATTACAGATAAATGTGTTTGGTATACAGAATATTTCATGACCACATCAGTGAAATACCTACTAATACTGTTACCAACATACTTGTAAAACATCAATCAATTGTAATCGCTTGCCCCTGGCGCTTCGTCTGTTCGACACATTTTAAAATCAGCTACAAATGCACAAAGTAATTATAGTATCAGAGTTTAACACTAATATTGTAAAGGAATGAATCACCCAAACAAGTGACTTCGTATGACAGCAATAAAAAATATAGTAGTAGATTTTTTTATGTTTAATTTAAATTACAAAGATTAAAGATTGTTACAAAATAGCATTTCCGTGTTCTTTGTATGACAGGAAGTGCGTTATTCTTACAGTAATCATAAATTATCGATATATTTCTCTATGTGCAATTCTATAAATGTTTAAGTTTACATATTGTGATCAGTCACCATATGATTTAAATACATTGAAAATAATATGATACAAACAAACTACACTTGTTATTTGACTAGACAGTACCATAGTACCGACATATGGTCACGTTGATTCGTTCCGGAATTTCACATTCATGTCTTACTTAGGTGTTTAAAATTAACAAAAAGGGCTTTTAGTGCTTGCGACCTTACAAAACATAAGTCGCCAGACAAGTATGGATAAAATATATTTGATTATTTAATATTAGCGATGATCAAAATTAATTTAATATAATGATTATGTAACTAACTGTCGCATGGTAATTTTGAATAGATTAGTGTAAATCTTCAGAATCAAAATTTAATAAAATATTATTAGTGAATTTGCTACATAATTGAAATATAATATAATAGAATTAAAATAATTTCAAAAACCATTATCACAATACTTTTAGCTTTATTCTGTCTTAACATTAAAGGTTTTACGAAAATACTTGAACTGTAAATATGATCTTAAAGTATTAGGTAGGTAATATACAAATTATCAAAAATTACTATTTTGTAAGTGGATTAAAAAATTATCGTCATCGAGGCCAAAAATATTGTGCTCCTAAATATTTGTGCATAATTTAAAAGTAGTACGCAGTAGAAAGCGAGACGCAGTAAATTGATATATTTCTAAACAAAATTGTTTGCATCAGAAAGGCCACTAAAAGCCCCACGAGAGCAATAATACACAACATGAGATAAAATTTCCTTCTATAACACAAATTCAATCTATTTAATATAATTGTAATGGTTACTTCTTAAGCGAGGGAGTGTCTTTATATTTTATCAAAATAATTTAGTACTCACGAGACGCTAAAAAAATTGTATGTAAAATACAGCTTTGTCACAGCAACCACTAACCATCGTAAAGTTTATATATGCACTGTTGTCAGCGCTGTATTCACTGGAACAAATAAAATATACATTTATATCAATGCTAATTAAATGTTAAAGTTAAGGATTAATGACATTCGTGTTGTTGTAGATTATTCTATAAATAACATGAAGATGAAACTGAAAATTGAAATATATTTTTTTTAATATAATTCAAAGTAAGGCCTTATCTATACTAATATTATAAAGAGGCAAGATTTGTATTTGTGTATGTAACGAATAAACTCAAAAACTATTGGACCAATTTCAAAAGCCTACATTATCACTGAGTAACATAGGTTATATTTATTACTAGGGGAACCCGCGGCTTCGCTCGCGCTACATCCGGGAATGAACCCGAGCGAAGCGAGAGTGAGTCGTTAGTAATTAAATAGTTTAATTTAGTGTGAAGTTGCAAATTTCTAGTTGTGATAAAATTTTTTCCGCACTTCACATTCTTGGGTCCGATTCTTGAGGATAGCACAGTTGCTATTATATATTCTACTGAATATAATATAATCCCCATAAAAGATGCAGAATAGCAAGCTTAGTGTATGTACGTAGTACGTACAGTTCTTGAGGCGTAAGGTCAGCTTTGCATTTGTGTGAGTGATAGCTAAAAGCCAATAGCCGCGCATCAAAAACCAGTTAAAACAGGTTTAAACCAACTCGCAACGCGCTGCGCCTTCGGTCGTGCCTATCTGTACACTGCACTCACACAAATGCAAAGCTGAGCTTACGCCTCGAGAACTGTACGTAGTAGTACGTACCTGGTGCGCATGCGCGGTCTCGCGGATGGCGGCGAGGCGCAGGCGCGTGTGCGCGAAGGTGGGGCGCTGCGCGGGGTCGGCGTGCCAGGCGGCGCGCATCACGTCGTAGGGCCCGGCGGGGCAGCCCTCGGGCGCCTCCATGCGGTAGCCGCGCTCCACGTGCCGCACCACCTCCGCCAGCGGCTGGACACGCACACAAACATTTTATATATGTAGTGTAAATAACACGTAATATACATTCTAATATGAATCTTATTTAATTATTTTCACTTGAACTAAAAAAAATATACAAAAATATACATAATATTCTTAGTAAGTATAAAATTTATATTAATAATCTTAATATCTTAATAAGTGCACTGGTATTAAATGCATTTTAATATGAAATATTTCACTCACGATTCTAGGATACGGCACTCTTCCGAATGAGTAAATCTCCCACAAGAGAATGCCAAAACTCCACATGTCAGACTTATTTGAAAATTTCTGGAAAAAATTAAAGTTCGTAAAATAAAATGTTCAAGTTATAGCCTATAAAAAACCGTCATTACATAACAAAGTAAAGTTATTGAATACAACTTTCACTTATTTGTAAAATCAAATTTATACTTATATCACTTTCTCATAGTCTTCTATTTCGAAACGTCATCTACACATCGCACACATGGACACGTATGAACACGATGTACGACGCGATAAAACAACTCCAATTAATCATAAGCGATCATATTTAAAACAGCTTTAGGGCTAGAGCAAACGAGTATAAACGAACATAAAATCTATTCCCATGTTATTTGGTATTAATAAGGATTATCGAAAAACATATACAATGATACATACATATTTCCAATCTTCGGAGTTCGGACATGTTTGGAAATTTTTTACAACAGCGCCATCTAGTTCTGTGGTATTACGAATACCAGAAAGTTAATATACTACAAATATAAATATTAACACCCATGACTAGAGAACAAACATTCGTACTCAACAAATGAATGTCCCCAGCGGGACTCGAACTCGCGACCGCCGGCGCAGATAGTACGGTCACTAGCAACTAAGCCAAATGTCATCCCCCTAATCCCATGTGTACACACACATGTCCCGATGCAGACTACAATACATGAACTCACATTGTACTTGAGCGCCTCGGGCGCGGTCCACTTGATGGGCAGCTTGGCCTGCACGCGCAGCGCGTCGGCGGGGTCGTCGGGCGCGGCGTCCTGGCGCGCCAGCCCGAAGTCCGCCACCTTGGCCGTGCCCTCCGCCGAGATGAGCACGTTGCGCGCCGCCAGGTCGCGGTGCACCACGCGCTGCCGCTCCAGGTACTCCATGCCGCAGCACGCGTCACTGCCACATTCGAATACTCACTTATAACACGGTCACAATATCTGTGGACCTCGCTCGATGACGTCATAGGGCGAGCGCGGCGTGGTGAAGGGCGAAGAGGGAGGGGCGTGGCATTCCAGCGAGGTCCGCAGATATTGTGACCGTGTAATAGATTTACGAGAGCTTTTGACAATTAAAATAAAACTAACGAAAACCTCTAAACTAAAAACTTTGGGAAACAAAAATCGAAATAAATCCACAACAAAGTCCAAAAAGCATAATTTTATTTAAAATTCCATTTACAAACGATATAAAAACTTTGTTAAGGTTCTAATTATTTGGTATGGAAATATTTAAATATGAAAATGCATAATTCTCATATCATGTTAGGCGTGCTAGAAACGGTTATATTACGTTTACTTTCACTCCATTACAAAAACAATGTAGTGCTGAATTAATTACTTTAAAAGTAAAAGTAGTAAAATAAATTAATATAAATGAATTGTTCATAATTAGCATAAACAATTACACTTATATTATTATTAGGAGAGAACATTCATAAGCAAATAAAACGTCAAATCATGGGATGTAGGGTTGTTATGCAACTTAAAATTAAAAAGAAACTTTTATAATAGTTATAATATGTAACTTTTATTTTAAATCAAATGATATTTAGTAAGTAGTTGCTTAATATATTGGAAAATTTAATACTAAAAATATAAAGTAGGTAGTAAAATATAAGTATCATTTGTTCTCTAGAAAATATATTGAAATTATAGTTAAATTATGCATCATCATTAAATTAATAAGGTAAAATCGGGTAGAATAAACAAATTATGCAAATGCACATATTCCGGTTTGCAATTATCAATTAGTAAAAATAATAAATTAATTTAGTCTAGCTTTCACTAGCTACATTTATGAACTAATTTAAATATATTTTTAAAAATGTAATCTATATTTTAATTTTTACAAGAACAAAAATTAAATAAGACCTTAAAAAATTTAAATATACTTGGGTACATTCTAATACCTACAAAGATCGTCAATCAAAAAGAAGATGACAATAAAAGACAGTAGAGTAGTGTATATTTATAATTGCTATGCGTCTTAAGTATATACTTCAATAGCAAATAATAAGTATAAATCTTTTGTATATATAATAATTGTATGTAATTCAAATTTCACTCACTTATTATATTTAAAAACAGCGTGAATATTAAAAAAAATTATACACCGACATACAGTTCATATTTATCGGATCATCTTGCGGGGCGTGTGGGGAATGATCCAAGTGATGCGTATCATAATATACAACAGCATTTACACAACAATCTAATAATACTGGTATATAATTTATACTAATATTATAAAGCAGAAGAGTTTGTTTGTTTGGTTGAACGCCCTAATCTCAGTGACTACTGGTTCGATTTGAAAAAAAGTTGGATAGTCCGTTTATCGAGGAAGGCTATAGGCTATATGTTGCAAAAACGGGAAGGGCGGGTGTTAGTTCTGCGAGGTATTATAACACGCGAATCAGAAAGAACTTGGTTTCCGGTCTTTAGAACGCGTGCGAAACCGCGGGATATGCTATAGTAGTGTTATTATCTCGCTGCAGACTCGGCCATAAATCATAATTGGACTAGGGATGTGCGCTAGTTGCGCTCGCGCAAGGTTGTTATCGATAACGGAATGGCAAAAATGTGTGGAGCATGCAGAATTGCTTCAAGATGAAGATTTGAGAAAAGCACATTTATGCGAAGAGTTCTTCGTTCATGTGGATGATGATGAAGATTACGATGAGTCAGACATAGAATTTTAATTTTGTATTTTTAGTTTTATATATACGTTCGTTTGTTTATAGATTTAATATGCTATGTTGTAATTTTATTGGTAATAAAAAAAATCTAAAAAAAATAAACTTGTTTTTATTTCTATCACCCATTTATAAAGATACAAAAAAATACCTATCGATATCACTAATCGACTGCAGTAACGCACAGGAGCCGTGCCATAGGGCCCGTGAGTGGGAAAGAGAGCGAAACACGAATGATTTATGGCCGAGTCTGCAGCGAGATAATAACCACTACAGTTCTCAAGGCATAAGCTCAGCCTTGCATTTGTGTGAGTGATAGCTAAAAGCCAATAGCCGCGCATCAAAAACCAGTTAAAACGGGTTTAAACCAATCACGCAACGTCTATCCGTATCGTCGTGCCTATGCGTACACTGCACTCAAACAAATGCAAAGCTGACCTTATGCCTCGAGAACTGTACTATAGTATGTTATAAATGTACTCACTAAGCAAAGTTGATCTGGTTGAGCTGCGTGACGTAGTGGCGGCCGCGCGAGCGCAGGTAGTCGAGCAGCGAGCCCTGCGCGCAGTGCTCCGTCACTATGCACGTGCTGCCGTTCGAGCTGAACACCACGCAGCCCAGCAGCCGCACCAGGTTCTCGTGCTTCAGTGACCTGCGACCGATTGTTTTGTATATAGTTGCAAAACGCTTTACTGTAGCTGTTCTACTGTTAGGAATATATTTATTTATCAAGCTATTCATTAGAAAATGGTTAAAATACACACTAAAAATATTATATTAGTAGTAGAGAGTTCCTAAATCACTTGCATATTAGCTTTTAATTAAACATAAGATTACAAATATTTTATAATATCATTAACATAAATTAAAAATATTATAATTTATTTATAGTTATAGCTATTTCAACTCGAATTAATTTTATGAACAGTAAACTCGACATTAAGCAGAGCTTAACTTGTTAATCTGTGGTGAAGTCAGCCATAAAATACTTTAGATAAGATTGATTAACATAAACAAAATTAATTTTCAAATGACTTACGCCATCACACTAGCCTCCGCCCGGAACTTGCTGGCTGCTTCACGGTCTTTCAATATTTTGACAGCCACTTTTTGGGTGCCATTCAAAATGCCCAGCATCACATCTCCGAACTCTCCTTTACCTATATTCTCCCGAATCTCTAAGTCTCGTTCTGCTATTACCCAGCCTGGTCAATAATACATTTAATATATTAATCATTATATAATATTTCTTGTATCATTTAAACGTAACAGAGATAGAGCATATTTAATACAAAAAATAAATCATATAATTTTTGATAGTTGATATATAAACCAGTTTTCTCATATTGCACAATAAGTTAAATTTTAAAATTATGTACATAAGTAACGAACAGGATCATTAGGCGCGATTATCAATAAATATTAATATATACATTCCAAAAATTATAAAACTAATTCTTCAATAATAAATGCAATCGCTTGGATTATGGTTTATAATCGTGCATATAATACTAACGCGCGTCAAACTTCTGTCCGTCGGTCTGGTCGGCGGGCAGCGGCGGGAAGGCGTGCGGGAAGTGCGCGGCCGCCAGCGAGCTCGACACGCTCGGCGTGGGCGGGTACGGCGGCGGCTGCTGCGGGGACATTGCATTATGTTAATATAGTGCCTAGGGGTGTGCGAATAATTCGAACTTACGAATTATTCGTTCTGAATCGAATATTGATATTCGATTCGAAACTCGAATTATTCGGAATTTTTTGAATTATTCGAAACTAGCTGCGCCCCGTGGTTTCACCCACTTAGTTGCCGTTCCCGTGGGATTACAGGGATAAAAAGTAGCCTATGTCCTTTCGGAAGGTCTTCTCTATCTGTGTACCAAATTTTATCGAATGCGGTTCAGCGGTTTAGGCGTGAAAGCGTAACAGACAGACAGACAGACAGAGTTACTTTCGCATTTATAATATTAGTTAGGATTTTTTGAATTATTCGTAGAATTTGGAATAATTCGAAAATTCGAATTATTCAATTCTAATTTCGGATCGAATATTATTATTCGATTCGATTCGAACGATATTCGCACACCACTAATAGTGCCACCTTAGGTTCCTAATAGTTAAGGTGTTACTTAAGATTCTATCTTTGCATTACATGTCATCGATATCCGTCAAGCAATTAATGAGTAAAAACTAAAAAAACAAAATTTAATTATTGCGCCTTTTGCATTAAGCTTGTTACAATTACATCCTTATTCGTTGTCGTGTCTAATAAAAATTCATGAATTATTGGCCAAAACACAGTATTGTATATTTATGACTTTATGAAATGATAATATTTTTATAAGTTCATAAAATACATTTGCTTACTATATTTAAAAAAAAACATACCTGTGGAAGAGGTGAAAAAGGTGGTTGGAGCACATTATTATTGTTGGCACCATTTGGAGATGACTTTGGCAGCCATCTTTCTAATTTTGTACACAATCCATCTGCATCTTTTAAGTAATGCTGGAAATATAAAATACATTTAGTAATTCACATAGAAAGCAAAGTTAATTGTTGAGTATGAACAAAAAAATTATCTGAATACATACATGAATAAGATCCGGCATAGTATCAAAGAATTCTTCATCATCGATTGTGAGACGTTGATTTTGGCTGTCAGGTGCTGTCGCCCACTTCACTCTAACAAAATTGTATTCATATTTATTTTTCAATTTTAAGATAAAAAACACACAATAACTTTTTAGATGTCAACCTTAATCTGTAAGTGAGGAGGACTGTAAAGCATTCTAAACGTCAGGAAAAAAAACCGTGAAAAAATCCAAAAATATACTTTTATTCAAAAAAGTTATTAGCAAAAACCAAATTCTAGTAAAATATATACAATACAACTACAGTTTTGGATATTTCTGTCAAGAAATTCTTCAGTAACAGCCCATAGTTGAAAAGTTTATTCCTGTTCCTTTCCTCTTTCCTTAACTTTCACTGGTGGTATCAGGTGTGTGGTATGGTGACAGGAATAGCGGGTGCACTAATTGTGTCAGCGCGTAAACCTATGCAGTATAACGCTCATTTGGAGCGACAGTGACATAATTGCAAATTTGATAATTTTACACTATGCCAGTTTTAAGATTATTTATTAAAATTCGCGGGCCAAAATGGAATATTGCAACAACGGCTTTTCGTTCTCTAGCGGGCGATGTTTGAACTTACATATGTGGCGTTTTCATTTCTAACGTAAATAATTACGGAGATACTTTTGGCGTAAATCAGTCAGTTTCGCATTTTCTGCAGTTGTGTCACTGCTCCAAATGAGCGATAATATCTCTACGAAGGTAGTTAGTCTCAATAAGTCTGAAGGGCAGACATACACACCGGTAGTGCTCGACGCGGCCGCGGAAGCGCACGCACAGCGTGTGGTCGCCGGGGAAGTTGGTGCTCTCGCGCACGAGGAACACGCCGTCCGGCGACCCCGACAGCAGCGCCTCGGCGCGCTCGCGCGATATCGCGCCGTGGTGCCAGCTGCGGGACACAACACTACATATCTACTGCGAACTGGCAACCGGTCCTATCTCATTTTGACAACTTTACAGGATGAAGAAAAAACTTGTTTGAATCATTAATATAGGATCTAGTAAATTAAATAAAAATACGTGGTTTTTAAATATTTTTCTTGCACATGTTATTAAAAATAAAAGTAGCATTAAAATATGCTTCCTTCTAATATAAAACGAGATAGGACAATATAAGTCGACTTGGAACAAAATTTTTTAATATATTTATTTTAATTATTACCGAAAAAGCCGTTAAATTGGCTTTTCGGGTAATAATTATGATCAGAATTTTAATATAATGTGAAATTACTTAAAATCATCGCAGATGATCAATGGCAAACTAACTGTTATGTCACGGCCGTTAATTTCACTGTCACTCTCCATACTCACTAAAAGTAAACTAAATTACGTATATAGACAAGACGAAACGTAAGATAAGCCGTATCTTATCGAAACTGACTTTTTGTGACTGCGACATGATTATCAAAACTTGATTAAATTAATTCCATATCAAATTGCGATAATTCAATTGTAATTGTTTGACATATTCAGAGACAATGTGATTATTATTAATGTGTATGACTAAATTGTTCACGCTTAATCCTTTTCATTTATACCTATTTTTAGCTTATATACCACCACAATATATCATATATTATTTTAAGCAAACAAAGCTATATAAGGCATGCACTCACGGCCATGTCATGTTGACGAGTCTGTTGGCGGCCGGCGGCGTCTGTCCTGACGAGTTCACCAACACATCACTCGACCCCTTGGGGACTACTGCAAATATAAGCATACAATTTATTTAAGCGCACATGTTTTCACGTACTATATTTTCTTTAGATTTACGCGAATATTTGTATAATTATACTATATTAATATTTTTTTTTTATTAATGGAGATGACATCTTGTAAAGATTTCAAAACGTCGGGAAGCAAAAATCAATGTAAATCCGCGAAACAAACTTGAAAGTAAATGAAATTTAACATTTTAAACACAAAAAATAATAAACTATCACTAAGTTTGGATACCATATAGCTTTACTTATTGCATAAACAAGCGACACGATTAAGGACAAAATGAACAACAATAATAATAATTGTTACCATTGAAAGTCATTTTTATCGATACAGAGACTTAATCTACAGTTTTAAGATTTTTTCCTGTCTGTATGTCCGTGACCGTATGACGAGAAACCCACTGGACAGATTTGGATGAAATTTGGTATGATGGTAGCTTGTTATGCGGGTCAAAATATTGGATATTTTTACTATGCGAAAATACTCATCTCTGTATAATATCGCAATTAGTTACAAACTCGAGCCAAGCGTGGGGAGTTGCTAGTAACTTATATTCAGAGTTTACCTATTACAATAGTTTAATTTTAATTTAATCATACGCACGGTACACTTATTGCACGTTCATTTACAAAACATTTATTATATAACATTTAATATTCTATTCACAAACAAATAGTAGCGATGACATCGTCTGACTGAATATTCCAGATGACTCAAAGTGTGGTTGACGTTTACCGTGAAATTCAGAGCAAGGATACTTCATTATCATAACAAAAGCTTTAACGTCGTATTAAGAATTTCAAATTCCCTATTTAGAATTTTAATGTGTCTGAACTTTAAATTTTCACTCTTATAATATAAATTATCATGATTTATCCCTAAATACACTCATAGGATGTAAAAGGAAAAATTATATAAGCAAAATATAATTTTAAATTTACAACTAAAATCCGTTTTCAGTCTCAACTTATCTATTGATCTAAAATAAAACTAAACACTTGATAAGATTTGAGTACATTTTTAAATAGTAACCATTGTAGATTTTCAGATAATTTAAAGATAAAACTAGGTATTTGGTTGCTCCAATTTGTATAGTTACTTCATCATCATCATCAGCCCTTTTTAACGTCCCACTGCTGGGCACGGGCCTCCCTCAGTACGAGGGGGATCAGGCCATAGTCCACCGCGCTGGCCTAGTGCGTGTTGGCGGACTTCACATGCCTTTCGAAAACTTGTTAGGTTTTCTCAGACATGCAGGTTTCCTCACGATGTTTTCCTTCACCGTTAGAAAAGTGATAATCATGATATAAATGATTCGCACATGAAAATATCAGCGGTGCGAGACCCAGATTTGAACCCGCATCACTCGGTTATCCAAGCGACGCGTTACCGCTGGGCTACCACTGTCTTCATTACTTCATCATATTATGTAAAAAAGACACGATTATTTCATCCGTACATCAACTTGTTTAACTTATGTAATGGCTAACGGCATATTTTTACACTAATCATATACATACAATATATTACACAAATACAGTTGTAGGACCCGCAGAGAATAACATTGTAACTTGTAACCTCAGCACCTATTGAGATATTTATTATAAGTGAAAATTAGTTGCAAACATTAAGTATAAATTTAATATTTTAACAATAGAGTTACAATGTTGTTCATTGCAATGTGTCGAAAAATCTTTATTACACTTTATAACACACAAAATAGTACATACCGGCTGTTGTTTGGGACGTGTGCATGGCGGCGGGCGCGGGGCCGCTCGGAGCCGCTGTGCGCACTGACGACGACATTAGGTTCTACAAAAAAAGATATTTTTGATAAATTATTAGGTTTGAGGTACTAATAGCCTGTAATTAAAAGGCCTGAATACTTACTAATATAAATTCGCTAGGTATATTTAGGATTTAAGGCAAATCGAATAAATAAACCCTGCCCATGTGCAATGTCATGAATTATATTAAATTAAATACAAATATATATCTTTAGCAAATTCATAATTTTGATAATGTTTGGTTTAGATTAATAACTTACGTTATGTGGAACGGAATTCTGCAACGCTGTGGGCGAAAGGGGAACGTGAGGACCATTGCTTCCGCTGACTCCTCCACCGGACTGCAAGTTAATCAATTGTTAATCGTCCATTTATGCAGACACAGGATAATTCGTGTTTAAACTATGTTTCAGTTTTATTAGAATATGAAGTAGGTAATATTACGAGTAGGTACAACTGTATCCTTATTACTACTCTTTTAGTTATTTGATTTGCATTCATAAATTTGAATATGCTCTGACGCCTACATACCAAAAAAATTATTGTTAAAGTTAAAAATTACCAATAATATATTATATTTAATCACAAATACCATGACCGCCTTGCACCACAACTTATCCTAACTAATATTATAATTGCGAAAGTAACTCTGTCTGTCTGTCTGTCAGTTACGCTTTCACGCCTAAACCGCTGAACCGAATTCGATGAAATTTGGTACACAGATAGAGAAGACCTTCAGAAAGGACATAGGCTACTTTTTATCCCTGTAATCCCACGGGAACGGCAACTACGTGGGTGAAACCGCGGGTACAGCTAGTATGTTATAATACTATGTCGTGCTAACATCTAATACACCAAAATTACTCATTGAAGTATTATCAAAGATCAACCCTTTTTTTCATTTACCGGTAGTTGATGTGGGGGTTGCGCCCTTTTCAAACGCGCGGGGGCGGTGGGCGCGGGCGCGGCCGATGCGGAGTACCAGCCGCAGGGGCCCACGCTCTGTGCGCTGTGTACACCGTGCTGCAACAAAATAATGTTCAATGGTTTTATGCGAATAAGCAACTTATTAAAATCATTTTATCAATAACAAATGTTTTATCCTTTTTTGTATCCGCTACTCTTTGGAATTTGACCGATTGTTACATATTATTATGTATATTTTAGAGGATATTGACTATATGATTGACTAATGACTATTTGATTCGTGACTATATTTATCATTGTTTAAGCAAACCTTCATTTTGTATTGATTTTTAGGGTTCCGTACCTCAAAAGGTAAAAACGGAACCCTTATAGGATCACTTTGTTGTCCGTCTGTCTGTCTGTCTGTCTGTCTGTCTGTCTGTCTGTCTGTCTGTCTGTCAAGACCTTTTTTCTCAGGAACGCGTGGAGGTATCAAGCTGAAATTCATATCAAATACTCAAGTCTATGGTCTCTTGGAGCTGTGAAAAAATCAAACTTCTAAGTCAACGCGATCAAAAGATACTCCCGTTTATGCCGCAAATTTTCGACACTCGCAAGGGAATCAAAACCTACAGGGTACTTCCCGTGAACTCAGAATCTTGAAATTTGGTACGAAGCAACGTCTTATAACACAGATAAAGGAAAAATTGCGAAAAGCATAAATTTTTAGTTACATCATATAATAAAAATATTTTTAATAATTTTAAACTTATTACCCCTTTACTCATACACCGTTCCGTACAGGCTTGTACGGAACCCTCGGTGCGCGAGTCTGACTCGCACTTGGCCGAATTTTTTGTATGTATCTGCTTAATATTAAAGCCCAATGCCGTAACGCTTAACATTAACACTCTTATACAATAATAATTTGCAAAAACCTAAGTTCACTCGCTAAAATTATGGGCACGTGACATATTTAAGCAATAAAATCATTGTGAAGTTATTCAGAAAGTTATACATTGCCTCATTGTGAAACTCGGAGAAGGAATGCGATACAATCGTTCCCTTGTTCGCCATACAAGTGGTTCAGTTCAGATAGCTAAACAAGTGACTTATAAGTTATAACAGAATAGTTTTCCCTATGTCTACAGTCATGTAATATTTTGAATAACTGAAAATAATATATACGAGTATATAAATAAACAAAAAATGCATGCATCATCCATGCAGCATATATCAAAATATTTAATAACGTGCGCTGTACTTTCTTTTAATTTTAACTACGAACATTTATTGTAGGAAATCGTCTCGAAATTGTCTTTCAATACTGTTTATATACCTGTGCCAGGGGCGGATGTGCCTGATGACGATGTACATCCGAATTCATCTCGGACGACGATTAGCACCAACCCTTCACTTGCACCTCATTATCTGGAGACAAAAATCTCTCTTTAGGAATATTTTACTTTGAAGCGGAATAATCAACAACCCCAATGAAATTTTTGTTATATGATATATAAGCCTCATCATATCACTTATACTTTTAATTAACAATAAATATTTTTATTGATGAATATTGAAGTAAGTTTAAAACATTAAAATATTATGTGTTTACTACTATTATTATAGATTTTTACCTTTGTTTAATGAGCCTTTTGTGGCTAATGCGGTAATATAATATTTCGATATATAAGTACATACATAATATAGCAAAATGTCTAAGATTATAACGTGGTAGTATAATATCATATTACAGACTGTAAATAAACATACTTAGAGGATCTAGCTCTGTAACTTTTTATGTTAATTACATATTAACCCGGCGAGAATGCGGTGAAAATAATTACATGGAGATTCCGGAGGGTCTCTATGACCCTGTATTTCAATTGCACTGTTTTCGAAATTGTTTGATTTTTTTGTGACTTTTACATAATAATGAAAGAAAATAGACATTTCTTCTACGATGTAAATAAAAATAATCATCCATATTGGTAAAAAAATTTGTAATTATTCTCACTTTTATAATACTTAAAAATTAAACAAGTTTTTTCAACACTCTGCATAATAAAACGACGTAACATAAAATAGAAGTAAAGAAACAAAAAAACTAAGATAATTTGGTAATCAACAATAAGATCAATCAGTATCACATGCAATAAAAAAAAAGTTATAGTTAAGTTAATATTATTGTCAGTTTTTGCAGCACATTCTTGGCAAAAAGAAACTGTGTGTTCTGGACAAATCCTTTAAACTCCCATCGCAGGCGACGGCCGACTGGATAGAGTCATGCGGGGTGCGTGGTGATCTATTAGTGACAGCTACTGGACGTTCGACAACGTGCGCCCGCGCGAAATATAAAATCTAGTCGATTTAAATTTGTAAGGGTCAAATTGACCCCTCCACATCCTCGCCGGGTTAAGAGAAGAACAGAATCGCCCAAATAATAATATTTTTATCGTGGATTTTATATAATATTGTTTATTTTTTTCTAGTTAAATATAGAAATTATTAAATATGCACACGACTCATTGTCATGATCATTTTTATGATGATTCTTTAAGTGTGACTTTTTGAGTCTGGGTACGTGTTAATCAAATGAGATAATTATTTGTATTTCTAAACTCGTATTTTACCAGCCTTACAGCGTTTTAGAATAGAATTGTGTCACTATTAGTTTGCACTTTGCAGTTGTGCTTGGTTCGACAGGGTTAACATTAAATTGATAGTCATAAAAATTATAGCGCAAGCTAAGCACAAATATACAAAATTGAAATGATACATTTTAATCATTAAATAATTACGTATGATTCAAGTAAAGGTGAATTACTATACATAATTAAATATCATCACATCACATGTGAAGTAAGTATAATGGTTTCTTTTTGTCTACCCCATGGAAAAATATACAAAAAAATATATTAATAATAAAATATGATATAATTAAAAATAAAACAACAACATTCTTTTACTTAAGTCCGCATAATTGTGATGGGCAGCTACGGAACCCTGCGCGTGCCGACTTGCACTTGGCCCATGGTAATTTTACTACTTTTGATTTAGGTACTTACGACGCTTCTGTTGATTTAACGTACGCTTACATCTGCGATTTTAAAATTAATATGTTTGCAAAATGTCGTAATAACGTAAAAATTTGGACATAGCTCCGAGTAGATAATATGACGATCGTGTCATTTAGCAATTTATTTTTTCGTGTTATTTTAATCTTCAAAATATTATAGATGCGAAAGTTGGGAATGGGCTGAACGAACTAGGTAGATAGGTTTGGTATAAATATTATATTTTGTTTGGATTTGCATAAAATTGCTGTTTGTTCCTCAAAAATCTACGGTTCCCGTGGATTAGATTTGTTTTTGTTTTGTATTAAAGACCTTACAAAGCGAGGACGAGTCGCTATTTAAACATAAACAAAAATTGGTGATAGTACACGCTGGTTTCAAAAATGAGTTAAGTATTAATTTCCATATAAACACAGTTCTAATGTTTGAATTTTAAGTGCCAAAATTTTGATCTACTATTTATTTTTTTATACAGGATAATAGGTATAGCTACATAAATAAGTTTTGAGTATAACGTTATAATAAAAATAAATAATAAACGGTTTAGATAGCGCTTACTGCTTAGTTGCAATTAAAACTTTCGTAATATAAGGAAGTAGCACTCTTAAATTTATATATTATGTAAACGTATATGTTTACTTTAAAAAATGTAGAGTAAAAAGAATTATATTTGTAGCTAAATCTCATTCTCTTGTCGATAACATAAAGCACGTGAATGTATACCTACATTTAAAACAGTTAGGTAGGATTACAATCATTCGCGCATGACGAGTATCGTGACTCTACTTCTACTACGCTTTTGTGAAATAATTTACTTAAACAGTGTAATAACAGGAAAATCGTTATGTATACTAAAACATTGTAGCAAGATTTATCGAGAATTAAATTTAAATTCATCACTAAGGTACAAATATATAAATGAAAAATTATTCTCATTTAAGTAAACAAAGCAAATTGCTAAAAGGACAGAATAAACCAGCGATGTAGAAATTAAGATGGTGTAGGAATACTAATACGAAACAGAATTGTTTAAACACTATAACTAAATTACAAAGAGCCGATTATGTTGTATTTGTAACGCAATATTTCTACATCGTGTCGAGTGGACGAGACATAACATTTATGTATTATTATATATTAATTTATGTAATATTATATGAACTTTACTAACGTTTACGTATTGCAATGTTCAAATAACCTAAGTTACACGTAGTAATTGAACGATTAATCATCACTACATAGTATAAAACAAAGTCGCCTTTTCTGTCCCTATATCCCTATATCCCTATGTGCGCTTAAATCTTTAAAACTACGCAACGAATTTTGATCCTATATAAGAAATTTGTTTAGTTATGGACGTATACTAATGGCGTTGAGAAATCAGGAAGGCCGATTGAAGGCACTACTAAGGAAATTTAAATTAAAGACGATAATATTGTTTTAGCAGATCGCCGAGTAAAAATATACGAGATAGGTATCTGCTAAGTTGACGCTGACGTTATACACTTTTTTTATATTTAATACAAAACCTATTCTGCATATTAGTAAGAAACTTTCTGTATTATACCAGTGCAAAAATGATGGCCCTTTGAAATGGTAAAAAGTGAAAAAAAAAAATAGGAGTGATAAACCGTTTCTTACCCTTAAAACCCATAACTACTACCCTGTGATGCTATGTGATGGGAATACCGCCGATTTAAGTATAGAGTTGGAAGAAGAATAATATGTACAAGTTTTGTTGAAAAAAAAATAAGTTTCCTTTCCAAAGTCACTAATTTGTATCAAACAACTTATAGATATTATAGTGACGTTATAAACAGTAGAAACTAGTTGTAAGTCACAAATCAAAAATAATTGATAATGATGTGGAAATGGTAATTATTAAGTTAGTTTTTACATAACCTACTCAGAGTTAAAGTATGTTTATAAGTCGTTGCGTAACCCGGCGGCAGTGGTCGGTGATTATCCAGTTTTTGCCGCTTGCGTCGGCGCCGCTTGCACGCTACTGCACGTTTTCTACATACCAAAACGATAACTTGTTTTTATCACGCTATTAAACGGCACCTCATGGTCAGATGAAGACATTTTTACAAAGATCTCTGTATCAGTTCATTATAAAATATATATAATTTCTAAGGAAAAGTCAACTACAAAATTGCGAATAAAATATAACTTTAAAATTAGATATAGATATGTCGGTCTATTGTAGTAATTATTCCGCACTTATTACCAATTATCAGCAATAATAAAAGCCATCAATAATATTGTTCATCCTTGAGGTGAAGGGCAGCCAAATGACCTGCAGTGAAAATATATTCAATACATGAAGAAAGAGACCGCAGGGATGCAGGCGCGTGCCGAGTTGAACGACCACAGAGCGCACGTTTACGTTTCACTTTCGTTTTATCCTATGTGCGTATTACGGTTACACCTCTTTCAGTGATCATTTAGTTTATCTATGTAATAGTAACCACACATAATAAATGAAATATTTATTTATTCCTCAGACTATGTTTGTTGCCGAAATTAGAAGACAATAGCTTTAAGAATGTCGATAATTGTACCTATTATTAATAATTTATCTTATTTATTTAAATAATAAACGACTTATTTACTATAGTTCATGTATTAAAACGCCGTGTATCTTATAATATACTAGCTACTCGCGCGAGCGAAGCCTCGGGTTAAACTTGACAAATTATATACTAAAACCTTTTTCTTGGATCACTCTATCTTTAAAAAAAGTGCATCAAAATCCGTTGCATAGTTTTAAAGAACAGAGAGCGGAAAGCGACTTTGTTTTATACTATGTTGATACTTGATGTTATATTGACATTCTGTGTCACATGTTTTCTTCGTTCTTTATTAACAATATAATACATTGAATTCTTTATTTGCAAAATAATATCGTCATAAACATGCGATCTCCGAGTACTTTTCCGAATATATTAAACAAAATGCCAATGGTCTGTCTATACATAATATTTATATTGTATATTGATATTAATAATTACAAATACCAATAAAATGTTCAACTTCCGCGGGAATTGTTTTTGAAATACACAGAATTATAGAACAAATTAAGTCGACCTTAATAAAGCAGTTTCCTTTTAAACCATGGCCAAGTATGAAAAAGGAATATACAAGTCTTAGTCACTTCCTACCTACACTTAATATAGAATTTCGCTATTCAAGGAATTCTCTTTACACTTATAGGTAACTACATACCTATGTACTAACAAATTAAGGATTTCTAAATTGAACTACTTTGTTATTGGAATGTAAATAATAGGTATTCTTGTTGTAAATTGTAATATAAATAGGCACGATATATGACAAATTATATTAATAAAGGTAAAGTATAAATTCCTAATTTAAACTAACGCATCACCGTAAAAATATGCATATAGAATACTTAAATAACAAAAATATGTATAAATTGAAGCAATTTAATATGTATCGATGTCCTTAAAGTCCGTTTGTACTCTAATTTAAGATGGTAATGAAATGAGTCACAAAACCCACGTACATCTTAACTTATAAACCAGGCGGGCATGTTTAGCCTTGAGGTTTGCGAAGACGTATTTCTATAACATGAAAACGAAATATCCTGCGGAAATGTTTATTATGCGACATACTTAAAGGTAAAAGATACTTAGTACTTAAGTTATCGTTAAATAAGAAAATATTTCATTGTGATATACCTGAACCAAATAGAATTAGAATTTAACAATTACAAGTTATTTTATTCTCAGGTAATTTTATCTAGCAAACGTGCTAATAACTATGTTTTTAATACATTGTACTATTTATGTTACAGACGATAGACTGGTTAACTAGTCGGCCATTCGGTCTATTTTAGGCAGTTGTAGATAATGTGCAACAATTTTATTCCCAAATCCAACACAGTCGTATCGATTTTTCCATTAATAGATTCCATCGTAATTCGTAGCCTTATGAAACGAGGATTGCATATTTGCTATTTAAGTTTTACACTATTTCTAGCAGAAGAGACATTGAGATCACAACTCTAAAATACATCTCACTCTATCTAATATAATTACATACGTAACTATTAGGTACATGTATCATGTGAACTTCAATTCAAAAAATTGTGTAGTACCTGCGATCTTTAGCTTTAAAAAAATTGTACCTGCTTTCAAAAGTAAAGTCTGTTCTGACATATCACTACATATTATAAAACAAAGCCCTCCGCCGCGCCTGTCTGTCTGTTAACTATGAACTCAAAAAATAATAACGATAAACTCAAAAATATTGCACTGATTTTCATGTTGTTTTCACCAATATAGATAAAGTGGTTCTCAAGGAAGGTTATAGTATATAACTAGCGCGGCTTCACTCACGCTAAATCTAGGGACAAACCCGAGAGAAACGACGGTGAGTCCTACCTTATATACTTACAATTACTGAGGGTAATTCGATGCAGCCATGATCATAACAATACTACATTTTTCTAATCACAACCACGAAAACGAGTTACTAATAACCACTTCACGACAAAATGTTTATTTTCGAAAATTAAATGAAAATATAAAACTAATTCACATTATGTACACACACCATTATATTCAATAATGACTCAGACACGCAGGTGCTTCTTTTGTTTATTTACATCAGCGTACAGTATATCTTAGTATGTGAGGTGATGGAAATCTTATAATAATTGTGTCCGTGAAAACGTAAATATAACTCGCTAAGCGACCATGATTCAGTTTAACAACGTGCGGTCTAAGTAATAGTCAATCACAAACTGTCGGAGGGGCCGACACCGCTATCGGTTAAGTCTTACCGCGTGCGCGTGTACGATCAATTTGTCCAGCTGAAATTTCTTAATAATAAAATATTACCAAATACCTATATCGAAACATATTATACATATTATTTTAATCATTTTAATGTAATATATGTACTACCTATTTGATAAGAGAAATTAGGTGTAATGACAAAATTTAAAAACCAGGTATTTTAAAAATGTTTAAATGTTTAATCATGAGATACTTAATTCACACAGCCAGAAACAGTGAAGATTTACTAAATATTGATTTTCTAAGACTCAAAATAATCTCTGAATTTAAAAATATTGGGGTATGTGGAAGGAATATTTTTAATTATTATAGACACGATAACATGAAAGGCAACATGTATTTAATGTTCGCATCGACATTCAGATGACAACACATTTCATGCCGTGGTTCTGATCTGATGATGAAACCATGAATTAAACAGTGATATTATTTAATAGCCACTAATATAAGCTTTATATAATCTTTGGGTTTGGGGTCGTTTTATTGGTTATTTATTCTCCAATAATAAAATTGTTATTTAAATACATGTAAAACTTAACTTTAGCTAAAATATAACTTTATATCTCAGTGGTAGCTTAGTGGTAACGTGCTTGCTTGCTTGAAAAACGATGATGGTTCAAATTCTGACTCTCGGTTCTCAGTTCTCACACGTCTTATATTCTCATTTGCGTTTCATTATCAATATTACCACTTGCTCTTACGGCGAAGGTGAAAACGGTGAACACATCGAGTATCAAGGAAACAAAAATGTCTGAGAGAACTAAGCAAGTTTTACAATTTGTGATAAAGCCCACCAACCTGTTACCTGACCTATGCCAGATTCCCTCGTATTAAAAGGAGACTATTCCGAGCAATGGGGCCTTGTTCAGATACATTAAAGGCAAAAATAGTATTAGTTAGGTTCTTCCTTCAATATATAGGCAATCCGAATCCGACAAAGAAATTATTATTGAATGATACATTTTCTGACGATCAGTAAAATCTCCATTTATCATTTATGTATGTTAAAGCAATCATGTTAGCATTAAATGATATAGCTCGATTGTAAAACAAAACTAAATAAATTAAATACGAAGTGGTGTTAACTGTTAACGTGACAATAACTCAACATCCGCGCAATGAAAAACGCAATAGAATTAGTGGTATTTCTGACAACTGGAGCGTGAGACGAATCAGTCGTACGCGTACGGTAATGTTTGCGTATCAACGCCCCGTGACCAAATAGACACGGCTAACTTACGGAATGCTCTCCATTCAAACAACACTTGAAATTACAAATTGTACATATTATTGAAATAAAAATATTCCCAAATATACTTCTAAAATATTTTAAAATACCTAAGAGAAATAATGATTAAAGGAATACATTAAAAATATGTTGTGGTTGAGTATGTAATTAAAAGTGCAGTATGTGTTGTGCTCATCAAAATAGTGTGCAAACCGCTGCAGCGTTTTAGAACGCTATGATGTCATCAAACCAGCCAGTAGTCTTTCCATCCGACGTCCATAAGTTATACAAATAGCGATATATTAATTATATAAATTTCTATCTGCACAAGGGTACTGAAGTGCAAGATCCAACATTTTGAAAATGTCGGAAAAACTGATTTTAATAATTTTTTAGTTGCTCTAAAAGATAACTTACAATGTATAATTATATGTATGTTTGGTTGAACGCGCTAATCTCAGAAACTACTGGTCCGAATTGAAAAATTATTTTTGTGTTGGATAGTCCGTTTATCGAGGAAGGCTATTGGCATTATTACATCTCGCTACGACTTATAGGAGCGGAGCATCAATGAAAAATGTTACAAAAACGGAAAGGGCGGGCGTTAGTTCTGCGAGGTACCATACCGTGCGACTCAGAATAAATTTGATTTCCGGTCTTTAGAACGCGTGCAAAGCCGCGGGAAATGCTAATAACGTAAAGGTAATATCATAATGTATAAGGTATAGTCGAATTAGGTATCAAATAATTTAAAAGGGTTTAATAATTATAATTTATATCCCTTCATAGTCCATACACATAATAATCAAAGTTTTTAATTCTGTAATATAAATATAATAGCAAATATATAATTAACTAAATTTATAGCAAGAAATTAGGTAAATGCAAGTATGACTTGCATGCTGAGGTTCTGTATTTTATTTTTATATATTATATCATCTTTTATTAAAAATAATTATACAAAACTAGCGAAATCCGCGGATTCGCTCCCTTTATGCTACTACTTATAATGTGCCAACGATTGATTTCCCATTTACCATTCCATCCCTTTTATTATGAAAAAAAGCTTTTCCTGTAGATATCCTTTGTATTCTAAATATTAATCCTAGTAATGTAATCTTAATGTTAAAGTCGGTTTAGTAATTTTAGTGTGAACGCGCAATTAGGTAAGTTACTGCTTTTAATATGTAAAGCTAAAATAATTATTTCGAGTGCACTTTAATACACAGACATATATAAAGGCAAGTAGACAGACATATTATATAAACTTTTTTGTTGTATTTTGAACTGACGAACCAATAGCACACCGGCATGCATGCGGCGCGTGCCCCAACCGCGCCCGCCCCGCACCCCACCTTTTACCACAAAACTGACCGATAAATCACCTCTGCGCAGCTTGACAGCCAGCGTTCTTTTTAAATGACGCGAACTGTATGTGAGTTCAACATTTTCAAAATTTTCCAACTTTTGTCAAAATAAAATTTCATTTAAATCAAAAGCTCTAAGGAGTATTGATATCAACTTTGATGCAAATCACCCCCAAAATAACTTGCTATCCCTTTTTAACTCCGTTAAGCGACGAGTTTGAATAAAATCCGAAATACGTTTTCCAACAATTCTGTTAAAGAATATTTATGCAAAATTTTAAGTATATTGGAAAAATGAATCAAGTTGTCCCATACAAACTTTGACTCCGCTTTTCACCCCTGCAGGAGTGGAATTGTCCTTTCGTATTGGATGCCTATGTCATACCAAAAACACATCCTCCAAGTTTCAGGACCCTACGATCAGCGGTTTAGGCTGTGTGTTGATATGTCAGTCATTTGGGACAAAGCATTTGCACAGTATAGCAAAAAATTAACCATGAGGATTGACCAATAAGACTTTTTACACGCTTTTTATTAGCTTGACCTGTATGTTTGTATGTTTGTTTGTAACCGACTTCTTTGGGCGCGATTTTGACCCACTTTAAACGGCCAGATTTCGTTCAAACTTTGTAGATTTATTGAGGACCGATGACAATACACTAATTTGATAAAATTATTCCATTTTTCAATTTGCAAAATATGATTTTTGCTAGAAAAAGTAGAAAATAAATAATAGTTTAAAAAAACTAAAAAACACGCTTTTTATAGAAAACCGAACTAAAAAATAGAAAATAAAATTTTATTTTAAAAAAAGCGTGGGGTGCTTTTTAAGATATTATCGAAATGATAATGACACCATGCAGCCCACGCTTTTTTTAAAATAAAATTTTATTTTCTATTTTTTAGTTCGGTTTTCTATAAAAAGCGTGTTTTTTAGTTTTTTAAAATTTAAAAGCTAGATCTTCTTCACAGAAAACATTTCATATCATTATCACTCAGATTATTAAAATAACAAATGTGAGTTTATTGGGCTACTATGAATTTTTAAATAATAATAATGAATACAACCATTTTATCCTTTTCCTTTACTACTTATGGTGAATATTTTGTAAATTTATCATTCTACATCAACCCAAAAGTCCCTATAAATTTTAAAGTTATCTTGATGAAAGAATCTACATCAGTACATATAAATAAAATTGTGTCTATATGTTCAATAATTTCAAATTAACAGCTTTTCACTAAATGCATGCAGATTAATTTGGGAATTAATGTGCAAGGATGTGTAATGGGTGCAAAGGCAAAGGGGTGCTAGGATCATGAAAAATATAAAGATCATGAAATTAAAGACGGTGGAAGGATGATGGCAAATCAGAAATATGATAGATGAGCATTATACTTAATTTTGAATGCACTCTAATTTATTAAGAAGCTCCCAAATTCCAAGCAAATAGCAAACATCAGCATAATCAAGAATAGACAAAATAAGGGATTTTGGTCTTGAAAGGGAGAAAAATTGGAGACATTTAAAAGAGTGGAAGGTGTAGTAAATTCATATGCTGAACTCATTAACATGAGCTGCTCAAGACATGCAGTCCATGATCAGACTAACTTTCTTACTCTGACACAGTAAGGAATTAAATCACTGAGAATTACTTTTGGATACTAAATTTCTCTCAAATCAATTTTATGTGTATAACAAATTTACAACATGTCTTCTAGCAATTGATCCGTAACATAATACTATCTACCACTTCCATAATTTCACTGAATGGAATCTCATCATAAGAAAAAGTGGCAAAAACCTTATTTTACAATATTTTTATTATAAAAATATAATTATTTTACTTTTATTTTTTAATGACTTTTATGAATATGTTATAGTATAGTCACAAGCCTAAAAGAGCAAAAGTCAATTAACATATAAAATAGGAAAGACCTCTTATAAAAATCTTAATTACTTTATTATTTATATCATATACATTACATGTAAATCTTATTACACTTTTATATGCTAAAATCAAACCATTTTACTTTTTTGTTTGTAATTACTAAACAAACACGAAATGATCACGATATAATGCTCTATACGTAAAATGTTTCAAGATGTTACGTAAAAGAACTGAATGTTATAAAATCTATTCACCAGCATTATTTATTTATGTAATGTAATATGTACAATAATAAAATTCTATGAGATCATTCGGAAAAACGAAAAACATTTTTAAAACTTTTTCAAATCTCTTTCCATTAAAGATTTTATATAATATAAATTGTGAAAATGATTTAATAAAATAAATAGACGCAGTCCAAAAAATGATTCCAGTTTCACTCTGTAATGAAGTCGTCCGCCTACAATTTCCTACGTTGTCTCAACAGCATGTCTAATATTTATATTGCGTAAATATTAACAAGAAATAAATACTTACCGAAAGTCTCATGAATCACAACAAAACAATTATCCTTTAAAAAGCTTAATTCATCATTTAATAATGCGTTCACAGCACTCGGAAAAAATTATTGATAGTTATAAACACAACATATACGTCACTCGCAAATGTCCGCCATTTTATAAATTTATTTTTATGTCATTCTCAGCACTCATTGCGCTTATCCTAAGAACAGATTATAATTTGTTTAAGTTTAATCCACACTCACTATAAGTACACAAATTTTATATATAATACATAAATATATAAATTCAATATTTGTACTTAAAATAATTTTAAATGCTGAAAAAGAAATTGGTATTCATTTCATTATCCACTTCATTATTAAAACGATTTAAAATTTAATACAATGTTGTTACATTAGTGACTCAACGATAAAGAATAAAAAATATAGAAGAATAACCTGTAGATTTGGACAAAATACAAAATAGTTGTACAAACAAACTATGAAGGCTAGAGCCTAGAGGTAAGGAGAACAATCTCAAGTTATGAAAATTGTAAAACTGTAAAGGTACGCACGCACCAGACGTAACTGTGCGACAGCGGAGTCGGACGTGACGCGACGGGAATCTAGCACGTATACCGCATTTGCGCGACGTACGGGCAAATTTTGCTCGTCAATCATACGGCAACTTTTGAGAACGATGGAAAAAACTACCTTTTCACTTGTATGAATATATATAATGGTAATTTTGGACTAATTAGTCTAAATAAGTGCTTCTCATCTAACGCCATTTTCCAAAACAATCTTTCGTTACACGTGTTATAATATTAATGACATCTAAAGTCGCGTCACTTGCTATACCGCACTAGCGGCAGCGAAACTATTGTCTACACGACGCGCCACGATGTAGGTGCCACCGATAACATGCAATAATAACTAAACCTTTGCCAGAATTACTAGTTGTGAGTACCTATGTGCTATTAAAACTATATATTCAACTTAAAAGAAGGTGAAAACGGCCAAGTGAGACAGAAAATATACTTTGAATTGATTTTAAAAGGCAAAAAAATTCATAGAAAATATTGTTTTTTTACCGAATGATTACTCGCGTGGCTGCGGATGGCCGGCGCTAATATATTTTTTCGTGGATAGAGAATGACCCTAGCTATCATATACTCACGCCATACACTCAACATATTCGTACAATTGAAGAAAAAAAAATAAACGTGATTCGCTCCATACAAAAAAATCTTATTTATTTTTTTTTCAGACAAAAGATCAACTTTAGAAGAAATTTCACAAGAGTAAAAGATGTATGGAATATCATGAATAATCACATAAAAAAATATCGAATCGATATTGGAACTATGTTGCCTATGTCCACTAATTTTCAATATGGATCCACTGGACGCGTCATATTTGGCGAGTTGGTCAACTTTTTTCACGCAGTGCCGCGACGCGTAGTTCTACTGCCGTGTAGTGCGTTTTATCTCACACGGCATACTACTTCTTACAAAGAATATTTGGTCATGTCGCGTCGCGTAGTTACACCTAGTGCGGGCGTACCTTAAGCCGTAGATAGAGAATGTAGTAGATGAGATGGAACGAAAGAGTTGTGAAGAAATAACATAGGCATATTTAAATAGAACAGACTTACAGAATGGACTGAGCGTTCCCTATCCAACTTCTAAAGTAAATACGCTTAATTCTGTTCGTATTTACAGTCATGTTTTACAGTTGGATAAGGAACGCTCAGTCCATTCTCTAAGTCTATTATTGGACCAGTGCAATGTATCATTCCCAGACTTAATACGGTAATTTGCATACAATAGGTATGTAGTTTATATTGGTTTTATAATATTTTATAATTTTTTAGTGTCTACTCCACCTTTAATGTTTTAACCTAGCTTCGGATTGTCTATCGTTCTAACCATAGAGATTATATGTGTATCAATATACTCTATGCCATAGAGTGAAATTAATATTTGTGATACTGATATGTCATATGTCACATAATAAAAACATAAAATAACCTTAATTTTTAAAACTTCAAAAGTATATTATCATATGAAAAAAATAGAATTAGAAATTAAATCATATATTTAATAACATTTCCTTTGTACTATAGGTTTAATTCATAATGTGTTTAGGCAAAGAAAAAAAATATTTACCTTTAGAAAATTTTATAAACAAATGTAAGGCATATAGTAATATAAAATCAATTAAATACGGTTTACCATTTGCTATTTTTATTATAGGAGGATCTTTTGGATTACGAGAATGGACACAAATACGGTATACAGTAAAACATTAATACAACAAATATTATTTTTATTATTAAATCTTCTTGTGTGAGGCTCATTCATTATCTGTACACTTAATTATTATCAACAATGAAAAATTTAATTTTTAATCAGAAAAAATATGAATATTATGTATTGTTTATTTCTTCTTAACTTTTATGTATGTATATTGTTTAGTTACATATTTTATCCTTTGGTAGTCACTTTTCATACCAAGATAAAAGGATATCTTTATAGAGATAAACATATCAAATTCATAATTTGTCTGTAAAATTATGATCGAATTTGAATGAAAAATTACTCATAATCAATTTTAAACTTGTAAATAGGTATTTTACTTTATATAGTTCCATTTAGTGTAAATGTTTTTAATTGTTATAACTTTGGTATTTGAAAGAGAAATTATTGAATTTTATAAATCCTAAACCCTTTATTCATTGTTTCTATATAAATGAAAATAGAAAAAGTTGCCAACAGACTCGAAACTCGAAATGATTAACTAATTTACTTGACCAGGGTCTAAGTTTATTTTGTAAATAAAGATACCTGTATGGATTCAAGTTGATTGGTAATTTTGATACTTTTTTAGATATCAATTTTCACAAGTTAAAGGTGTGAGCAAAGAGGAAGCTGAAAAAATGGGTCTACATAGAGAAAAAAATGTTACTTTAGAAGGAGCATATGAAGAAATTAAAAAACTAGATATTGACAATTGGGAAAATAAAAGGGGACCCAGACCATGGGAACAAAATATAGAAGAAACAAAATAACTTCCCCTGTAGAAATTAAATGTTTGTGTAAATATGTAGCTTTAAATGTTGTAGATTTAAATAAATTTAAATATTTATTGTGATGAATCTTTTAATTATTTATCTTTTAGGGTTTTATACCTCAAAAGGGAAAGTGGGAACTCTTATAGAATTACTTTTTTGTCCGCTTGCAATATGCATCAAGTTGAAGACAAATTACTCCAGTTCTCAATCCCTTGGAGCCATCATTTTGACACTTGCAAAAAAGTAAAAACCCATAATTATAGTACTTCCCATTGACCTAGAATCAATAAATGTGACAATGAAGCAATTCTTAATGCTAACTGCTGAGTACCTAGGTTGACATAGATCATAGGTACCTATTAGGTACAAAGAATATACATATCTATATATACTATATAGGGACCTAAATTACAGTGTACTATGGATGACGATGTATTTTCTTTTTCTCATTTCCTACTATTACAGTTTAGACTTATTATTATAGTGTTCCAAATATTCGAATTCAAAACCTAAAATAGTTTATATAGTGTTGTCACTATACGCCACAATAGGTTGTTAAAAGTATAATATTACTTTTCTCTATGATAGGTTGTCATTTTGAAAAGTTGGTTAAAAATTAAAATACAAATTTGATTGTAATGATTACCTAAGACCTAAGTATTAGGCTATGATGGTGTTAGTCGTCCCTTTGAATGAAAATTTTTGCATATCTTATATTTTCAATGTATTTATTTTATAGATATAAAACTACGTATACTAGATTTGTTTTGTCTACTAGTTGATATCTTTAATTTCTTTTTTACGCAGTCGTTTATTTTTACTTTTATAATAATCTAGATAAGTAACAATCATTATATTTCTAAATAAATATAGAAATTTCAGGAGAATAATAGTAAAATGGATTAAAGTATAAAAGACAATAGGTACTGTAATTTTAATAATAAAGATATCAAAATTTCATCATATTATAAAGTAAGAAAGAAGCTTTTGGTTATAAGGATGACTAATAACTTATTGTTTTGTGTTTTCTTGTAATTTCTACGTCGCAGTTTTTAAGCTACGTCATTTTGCGGACATTCTAGAATAACATCAATATATTGCTATCGCGTTATTTTCTAAGTTTCAGAAAGAGACAGAACCAAATGTCGGCCAACTTCGTACGCAGTCGCCAAAATATTGATTACTGTAGCTGTGTGTATATAAATAATCCTCCATCATTTTCCGCGAGTCATTCTAAAGAAAAATTGACATTATAAGGAAGTGCTTTGTGTTACGTTTCTAAAGTTGAATATAATAGAGAGAACGTTTTGGAATTAAATCAATATCTAAATAATCGGTAAGCCCTTTTCTTAAATAACGATAATGATTACTTTGAGGTTTGTACTGTTATTTTATGTTGAAAAAGATGATATCCCAAATCATGTGTATTGCGTATTGACCATCGCCATCTTGTTACGGTTTAATTTCATAAAGGGAAAAAAGGGAGGACCCCTTTTGTTTATTATGTTGTAACTATTAATATTATTTATAAAATCTTAACATACACGATAATGATTTAAATATATTTTAAGCAAATGTGACGCTATTTCACAATTGTATTAAATTTGCAATAATTGTGACACATTAGTTACACAAATGCTATGAAATATCAAATATCCGATAAGATGTGAAATAATTTCTAAATTATCTTAAAAATAGATTACTCATATATGTAATTATTTAACATTACAATAGAATTATTGGTTTTTATTATTAATATTCTTATTAAACTTGTAAAACCTTAGTTAATAATTATAAAAAATCCTTTGTTACAGATTCATCATGCAAATATTTGTAAAGACTTTGACGGGGAAAACTATAACTTTAGAAGTTGAAGCTTCTGACACCATTGAAAATGTGAAGGCGAAAATCCAGGACAAGGAAGGCATTCCCCCAGACCAGCAGAGACTTATCTTTGCTGGTAAGCAGCTTGAGGATGGACGCACTCTGTCAGACTATAACATTCAGAAAGAATCCACCTTGCACTTAGTGCTCCGTCTGAGAGGTGGAATGCAGATTTTCGTGAAGACACTGACAGGCAAGACAATTACATTAGAAGTTGAACCTTCTGACACCATTGAAAATGTGAAGGCGAAAATCCAGGACAAGGAAGGCATTCCTCCAGATCAGCAGAGACTTATCTTTGCTGGTAAGCAGCTTGAGGATGGACGCACTTTGTCAGACTATAACATTCAGAAAGAGTCCACCTTGCATTTAGTGCTCCGTCTCAGAGGTGGTATGCAGATTTTCGTGAAAACCCTGACAGGCAAGACTATCACATTAGAAGTTGAAGCTTCGGACACCATTGAAAATGTGAAGGCGAAAATCCAGGACAAGGAAGGCATTCCTCCGGACCAGCAGAGACTTATCTTTGCTGGTAAGCAGCTTGAGGATGGACGCACTTTGTCAGACTATAACATTCAGAAAGAGTCCACTTTGCATTTAGTACTCCGTCTTAGAGGTGGTATGCAGATTTTCGTGAAAACCCTGACAGGCAAGACTATCACATTAGAAGTTGAAGCTTCGGACACCATTGAAAATGTGAAGGCGAAAATCCAAGACAAGGAAGGCATTCCTCCAGACCAGCAGAGACTTATCTTTGCTGGTAAGCAGCTTGAGGATGGACGCACTTTGTCAGACTATAACATTCAAAAAGAATCCACCTTGCACTTAGTGCTCCGTCTCAGAGGTGGTATGCAGATTTTCGTGAAAACCCTGACAGGCAAGACTATCACATTAGAAGTTGAAGCTTCGGACACCATTGAAAATGTAAAAGCGAAAATCCAGGACAAGGAAGGCATTCCTCCGGACCAGCAGAGACTTATCTTTGCTGGTAAGCAGCTTGAGGATGGACGCACTTTGTCAGACTATAATATTCAGAAAGAGTCCACCTTGCATTTAGTGCTCCGTCTCAGAGGTGGTATGCAGATTTTCGTGAAGACGCTGACAGGCAAGACAATTACATTAGAAGTTGAACCTTCTGACACCATTGAAAATGTGAAGGCGAAAATCCAGGACAAGGAAGGCATTCCTCCGGACCAGCAGAGACTTATCTTTGCTGGTAAGCAGCTTGAGGATGGACGCACTCTGTCAGACTATAACATTCAGAAAGAGTCTACCTTGCATTTAGTGCTCCGTCTCAGAGGTGGTATGCAGATTTTCGTGAAAACCCTGACAGGCAAGACTATCACATTAGAAGTTGAACCTTCTGACACCATTGAAAATGTGAAGGCGAAAATCCAGGACAAGGAAGGCATTCCCCCAGACCAGCAGAGACTTATCTTTGCTGGTAAGCAGCTTGAGGATGGACGCACTCTGTCAGACTATAACATTCAGAAAGAGTCTACCTTGCATTTAGTGCTCCGTCTCAGAGGTGGTATGCAGATTTTCGTGAAAACCCTGACAGGCAAGACTATCACATTAGAAGTTGAAGCTTCGGACACCATTGAAAATGTGAAGGCGAAAATCCAGGACAAGGAAGGCATTCCTCCGGACCAGCAGAGACTTATCTTTGCTGGTAAGCAGCTTGAGGATGGACGCACTTTGTCAGACTATAATATTCAGAAAGAGTCCACCTTGCATTTAGTGCTCCGTCTCAGAGGTGGTATGCAGATTTTCGTGAAGACACTGACAGGCAAGACAATTACATTAGAAGTTGAACCTTCTGACACCATTGAAAATGTGAAGGCGAAAATCCAGGACAAGGAAGGCATTCCCCCAGACCAGCAGAGACTTATCTTTGCTGGTAAGCAGCTTGAGGATGGACGCACTCTGTCAGACTATAACATTCAGAAAGAGTCTACCTTGCATTTAGTGCTCCGTCTCAGAGGTGGTATGCAGATTTTCGTGAAAACCCTGACAGGCAAGACTATCACATTAGAAGTTGAAGCTTCGGACACCATTGAAAATGTAAAAGCGAAAATCCAGGACAAGGAAGGCATTCCTCCGGACCAGCAGAGACTTATTTTTGCTGGTAAGCAGCTTGAGGATGGACGCATTTTGTCAGACTATAACATTCAGAAAGAGTCCACTTTGCATTTAGTGCTCCGTCTTAGAGGTGGTATGCAGATTTTTGTGAAAACCCTGACAGGCAAGACTATCACATTAGAAGTTGAAGCTTCGGACACCATTGAAAATGTGAAGGCGAAAATCCAGGACAAGGAAGGCATTCCTCCGGACCAGCAGAGACTTATCTTTGCTGGTAAGCAGCTTGAGGATGGACGCACTTTGTCAGACTATAACATTCAGAAAGAGTCCACTTTGCATTTAGTGCTCCGTCTTAGAGGTGGTATGCAGATTTTCGTGAAAACCCTGACAGGCAAGACTATCACATTAGAAGTTGAAGCTTCGGACACCATTGAAAATGTGAAGGCGAAAATCCAGGACAAGGAAGGCATTCCTCCAGACCAGCAGAGACTTATCTTTGCTGGTAAGCAGCTTGAGGATGGACGCACTTTGTCAGACTATAACATTCAGAAAGAGTCCACCTTGCATTTAGTGCTCCGTCTTAGAGGTGGTATGCAGATTTTCGTGAAAACCCTGACAGGCAAGACTATCACATTAGAAGTTGAAGCTTCGGACACCATTGAAAATGTGAAGGCGAAAATCCAGGACAAGGAAGGCATTCCTCCGGACCAGCAGAGACTTATCTTTGCTGGTAAGCAGCTTGAGGATGGACGCACTTTGTCAGACTATAACATTCAGAAAGAGTCCACTTTGCATTTAGTGCTCCGTCTTAGAGGTGGTATGCAGATTTTCGTGAAAACCCTGACAGGCAAGACTATCACATTAGAAGTTGAAGCTTCGGACACCATTGAAAATGTGAAGGCGAAAATCCAGGACAAGGAAGGCATTCCTCCAGACCAGCAGAGACTTATCTTTGCTGGTAAGCAGCTTGAGGATGGACGCACTTTGTCAGACTATAACATTCAGAAAGAGTCCACCTTGCATTTAGTGCTCCGTCTTAGAGGTGGTATGCAGATTTTCGTGAAAACCCTGACAGGCAAGACTATCACATTAGAAGTTGAACCTTCCGATACCATTGAAAACGTGAAGGCAAAAATCCAGGACAAGGAAGGCATTCCCCCAGACCAGCAGAGACTTATCTTTGCTGGAAAGCAGCTAGAGGATGGGCGTACTTTATCGGACTATAATATTCAGAAAGAGTCCACTTTGCATTTAGTGCTCCGTCTTAGAGGTGGTATGCAGATTTTCGTGAAAACCCTGACAGGCAAGACTATCACATTAGAAGTTGAAGCTTCGGACACCATTGAAAATGTGAAGGCGAAAATCCAGGACAAGGAAGGCATTCCTCCAGACCAGCAGAGACTTATCTTTGCTGGTAAGCAGCTTGAGGATGGACGCACTTTGTCAGACTATAACATTCAGAAAGAGTCCACCTTGCATTTAGTGCTCCGTCTTAGAGGTGGTATGCAGATTTTCGTGAAAACCCTGACAGGCAAGACTATCACATTAGAAGTTGAACCTTCCGATACCATTGAAAACGTGAAGGCAAAAATCCAGGACAAGGAAGGCATTCCCCCAGACCAGCAGAGACTTATCTTTGCTGGAAAGCAGCTAGAGGATGGGCGTACTTTATCGGACTATAATATTCAGAAGGAATCTACTCTGCATCTAGTACTAAGACTTAGAGGCGGCTTATAAGAGATCTCTAAACTTGTAATTGTAATATCTTCAAAAATAAATATTCTGAAACTGTAAACTGTAAAATATTTTTATTCTACTATTTTTCTTTTATCTCTAGGTGATGGCAAACAGTAACGTTAAGGTTTTAGTTGTAAAAATTAATAATATTTGGAAATTCTAATTGAAATAGTCTTTATTATCAGTACAAATGCCGAAATGTTATTTTCTAGAATTGTTGTCTGTCTGCTTCACGAGAGTTTGATTTCTGTTAGGATGTTAGCTAAAATGTTAGAAATCGGTGAACATACATAAAAAAATTATATACAATGAAACATATAACCTCCTCCTTCCTTTTGGAAGTCGGTTAAAAACTAATACTCCATTCATTTATTACGTAAGACAATTTAGGGGGGGGAGGGGGGTCAACCATGCCTTATGTTTTCTTACAAGGGGGTGGGAGGGAGTATCGATAGTCTTTGAATAAAATGAAACACTGTGTATAATCAAGGATGATAATTGACAATCAATGACAATAATATAGTAGGAGAGCTAGCAAACTATCCGACTAACCTATTTCCGAAAAATAAAAATAATTATATAATATATATTTTTTTAATATTAGTAGCCCTTAATCATATCTTAACAATTTAATATATTATATCCTTTCTTTCCAACGTTAAAACCCGTACAAGTCTGTTGCGCTTACACTCCGATCAAGCGTGATCGCTAATATATCCTTGTCTGGCAGACTCCTACAACCGCTAGAATATTCAAGCTGCTTGCATATTATACTTTTTAAAGAAATAAAAGAGCATGCCCTTTAAACTTTAGCCTTGTGGAAGCATTAGGTACTAGGTACTGCTTACAATCCCGATGTCAATTTTACTAGTTTGGTACCATATTTGCACCCTAAAAATATGTTGTCATTTTTTACACTTAAACATAAAAATTACAACATATTTAAATTGTAGCCTTGTGGGAGTAGATAAAGTTGATTTTTTTGACATTAAAAAAAATAATCTCTCATCTTTCTATTACTGCGCTACCCATCACAATATTTACATTTAGGTTGCATGCACTTTTCTTTCATCTATACCTTTCACCGCCTAACATTTTGAACGGTACAATGCTACAGGTCTGTTTAATAGATTTTCCCTTTTCGTTTAAGGGGTATTTGTGAGTCGCATATATACCGCCTGAGACCTGTCGCCATTTCATCCATCCCGCATTCATTTTATTATTTACGTTTTGGTCAATATTGTCGTCGTTTTAAATGAGTGAACCAAAGTACCGAAAATTTTAACAGACCGGTAGGGGTACATCATCTATGGCAAATTCAGAGAAATATGAGGGGCCACCAAAGTCTGTTCTGTGACTTTGGTTGTCCTGTGTTCGTGCAGCTGATCCTTAGGCGAACACTCTCCGATAATGTAAGATCAAATACTAATATTTTCTTAGCTTGTGAGTAACTTTAGTTTATTCTATAGTTCGCTAGCTCTTAGACTAATACTTACGCACACATGCAATGAAAAATTATTATCAAAACTGAAAAAATGACATGTGACACAACTTTGTGCAGTTTTTTTAGCAAGTCAAACGCAGACCAGGGGTTAAAAAGTTCAAATAAAAGCTATCTGCGAGTGAAAGACTCGTCAAAATCGGTCCAGCCGTTTCAGAGATTAGCCGGAACCGTATATTATATACTTCCATTTGTATTTCCTTTATTAATTAACTAATAATGATAGCAGTGGAGCAATAACGGATTCTACTGGAACATTTGAGGAGCAATTTTTTGAGATATAGTTGAATAAGACGTACAGACGTAGATACAGCTCGTATAGTATATTTCAGTTATTTTCATAGTATTATGTCCTATGGAATCTTATTATGGGGAAATGCTTCTACTGTTAATACTATTTTTGTCCTGCAGAAAAGAGCTATTCGTGCTATTTATAGTTTAGGCCCTAGAATATCATTAAGAGAAAAGTGTAAATAAATTAAAATATTGACTGTTGCCTCTCAATACGTGTACGAAAATGTTATGTATGTTCATAAAAATATACACGAATTTCCCAAGAATTGCGACATGCATAGCATTAATACTAGGAGCAAACATAAACTTGTAATGCCTGTAACTCGCTTACGCCGAGTTAGTAATTCTTTTTATGGACAACTAGTGGAACCCGCGGCTTCGCTCGCGCTAAATCTAGGGACGATCCCGAGCGAAGTGAGGGTGAGTCGCTTGTTAAGATAAACATTTCCATCATACATTACATATGTATAACTCTAGCGGTTTTGGCAGCGCACGCCAGAATAGCTCGCAGATGGTAGATTTTTTACTACTTACTTGATACTTATCGTCATATTTTGGACAATTCACACAATATCTTTATAAATTGTAGCCTATGTGATATTCTGATGTATAAGCTATATTATTGTAAAGTTTCATTAAAATCCATTCAGTAGTTATTACGTGAAAGAGTAACAAACATCCATACATCCATACATCCATACTTACAAACTTTCGCGTTTATAATATTAGTATAGATGTATAATTCGCGTCATGTAAAAAGAACGCTGGCTGTCAAGTTGCGCAGAGGCGATTTATCGGCCAATTTGGTCGTAAGACGCGGGGCGCGGGACGTCGAGGCACGCGTCGCATGCTTTCCGGCTCGCTATTGGTCCGTCAGTTCAAAATACCATCGAGCACACAAAAGTTATTAATTACGAAATGATTTAATATAAAAAAAATAGAGAAAAAATATTTTTGACGTATATTGTTTTATAAAGAGAGAGTCTGATAATAATGCAGTTAATAATTTTAAAAAATATATTAAATTAATTAATTATATTTTTTTGTAAATAAATTAAACATTCTACACTGAATCAAACATATTTTATTAATTAAAAGAATTCTATTAAATGACATTCTATCTAATATATTTTTCAATGTACCTGCCAATAACCAATATACGTCGCGAGCGAAAGGCTAGTTCAAAAATAAAAGAATAGGCTTAGTAATTTTGTATGCGAATGTACCCATGCGCAAACACACCCCCCACCACTTTCCTCCAGCGTTCTTTTTACGTGACGCGAACTGTATACACCTATACAACAGGATCCCAGAAAACGTTCAAAAAGCTTCTATTGCCAAATTTAAAAAAATTGTGAAGGAACGTTTGTGTACTAAGGGTTATTATTCGATTAACGATTTTTTAGAAGACAGTACGCCTTAGGAATGATGCATAGAGAAAAGTAATATTATACTTGAATGATGTGATCGCCGCCAGGCTATTTCAACATATAGAATTATTGT
The DNA here is from genome assembly GCA_905231865.2 of Boloria selene. Lineage (NCBI taxonomy): Eukaryota > Metazoa > Arthropoda > Insecta > Lepidoptera > Nymphalidae > Boloria > Boloria selene. Next base: position 5,338,280 of record HG993147.1, read on the forward strand.
GAATATGCAATTTAATTTTAAAAAAAGAATGAGATTTAAGATAAAAAAAAAATATCAGTCCCGCTGAGTTTCTTTCGCCAGTTCTTCTCAGGTCAGAGGTTTCTTCTTTCCGAACTGGTGGTAGACTCATGACGTTCAGTAAGAAATTGTAACAATTTTTATGCTGAATAAAATATTTTGATTTGATTTGATAAGAAAAAAATAATTTTCGCACTTTTATAGCAAAATTATTTTTTTCAAAAAATCGATTTAAAAAAAAATAATTAACCAATAATGATAGCAGTGGATCAATTATGAATTCTGCTGGAGCAATGGAAGAGCATTTTTTTGAGATATTATAGTTGAAGAAGAAAAACTGAATTTTCCACAGACATATAATAAATAGTAGTTATATGTCTGTGGAATTTTCATGCTTTTATAGCAAAATTAAATAAAAAAATCGATTCCAAAAAAATTAATTATTAATTAACCAATAATGATAGCAGTGGAGCAATTACAGATTCTGCTGGAGTATTTGAGGGGCAATTTTTGAAGTAAATGAAATTAAAAAAATACAAAGTGCCGCGCCAACTTCTTTTTAGTCTAACAGCCCCCGCAAAAAGCGGACTTTCGATTGGCCGATAGTTTGGTCGGGAAAGCGCGTGCAATGGCCCAACTAAACAGTTGGGTTTGGTGGGTGCTCATATTAGATAAACTATCGGCCTACTTAGCTTACAATTGACAATGATCGCACCCAATCACGCCATTATTAGTATTGCCTCATATTGGTATCTTTTTTTATTATTCTGGCAGATATTTCATGCAAGAGCTGTAAATATGTTTCCTCTGACATCCTACGGTAGTTATGCCAATCTTTAGGATGAAAACGTGGATGTGAGAATATTGATGCCTTTTTAGGAGCCATCTCTTAGTCCATTCTCTCCTAGTCGTCCTTTTCCTTATTGCTGTAAGTTTTTTTTAAACGCTTTAACAAAGTAGTTGCGACTCCATCGTGCACACACTGAGAATCGTTCGATCACATCGTTTGTGTGTGAGCGGACGGAAATCGAAAGATGGATCGTACGATTTGCTTGATGATCAATCGAATCGACTGATTGCCCCGTCTATGGGGCCCCTTATACATACCTGTTTTACTCGACCATGGTGTCGTCTGTCGAACTTTTATTGTCAACTGTCAAATTCGGATTAGTAGAATGTCTATGTCACAGAAGAAATAAATAACAATAGACTCCTCCTTTAAAACCATTATATACCATTCTTTTTATGATTATAATATATTAAATTGATTTCGTAATTTTTTTTTTTCAGTGATGTCAGTACATTTAATAACAGCTGCTATATTAACAACTTTTCTTGTTTATTTTTCGGATTGTGAGTGTTTTCTGATTAGAATATATTAAACATTCAGATTGCGGTTTTTATTTATGATTTTAAAATATGTATTTAAATTTTAGGTTCTATACATAAAAATTTAAAGTACTTTGAAACACTTCATGCTTCAAAATTCACTCACCATGTTGTAAAACGAGGTGCTAAGTTATCCAACCACCCTTTTAACACCATTAAAGAGCTTCATTTCCAAACACTTGGCAAAGATTTTAGACTTATTCTACATCCACATAACTCAGTTCTTCACTCAAACTTTAAGGCATATTCTGTGGATGCCAATGGAAATAAAACAGTTGTGCATGTTGGTAAGTTTCTAATTTAGCTCATATGAAATTTGTTCATACATTGTTCCTTAAATCTATATACAAATGATAAGTATTGAAATATTACAGTATCATATTATCATCATAATATGGTAGATATAAACTGTCTGTTATAAAACAGAAGGATAAAAGTAATAGTAATCATACAATTTTTAAAACAACCACAAAAAATGTAAATATAGAAATAAAAGAATTCAATAAATAAAAGTAAATTTTAAAGTAAATGTTTTTCAATGTTAGGAAATTAAAAACTTAAAGTAATAATTGGAGTCCAAAAATCTTTAGTATTGTTTTATGTTATGTAGACTTAATGTAAGAATGAACTTATTTTGCATCAGATCAGCTATAATTAATCAATAAACAGAAAGCTATAGGAATAATGCTTATATACTTCATTGCTTTATTTAGATTATGATAACTTCTACACTGGAAGAGTCTTTGGTGAGAAATCATCAGATGTAAAGATGCATATAGAGGATGGGGAAATTACTGGTATAATCCATACACCTGATGAAACTTATCACATAGAGGTAAAAATTTAACTTTTGTGTAAATGTCTGTAATACAATATACTTGTTCAATCCGATATTGACCCTGGGATGTATATCCCCCTGGTGCTTAGAGTAAAGCCCCAGTGATCGGACTGATGAATTCCTATCTGGCTCCGTAGAACCAAACGTTCAATCCTATGTTGCCAATGGGGAGATCCCCCTAATGCTTACAATGAAACACCAGTGTCGGATTGTGGAATTGCCGTTTATTTGCAAAAACCTTTTCTTATACAAATTATCTCCACCAAATGATAGCGCGTTTTTTTTTATACTCTTAATGACATCTGTTACCTAAATATGTACAATAGTTATAAATTTAAAGATAGAACCGAACTTACAATTTAAAATTAAATATATACCTAAAACTCAAATTAAAACTAATGTACATATAAAACCTTAAACAATACTAGTCATTAATTTAGCTATGTGGCTATCTATTGAGGAGATATTTCAATGCACAAGTGCAGCTGTGTGTAAACAATTAGTCTCAATTGATGCAGTCACAGTTGTTGAATTTAATTTATTCAATTATTGAAATGAGAACTGTTTATCTCTAGATTCATTTTGTATTTTTTTCATTATGTGTACCTGGCAATTATTTTGATCATGTTATCCATATTATATTATCTGCATACTAAATTTCATCCGTTTGCTGATGAAGTAAGAAATTAGAAAGGTATAGTAAAGTAACCTAGTAAAACCTTTAACACAAGATAACATAGTGTGAAAATGTTGAGTGTTTAATATTATTACTTATTGTGAAGTGACTAGTGTGTACGGCTGCACATTCAATGTCCTGAGTTTGATTTCCCAGTCGGGCTAATTGTAGTAATTGAGTTCAGTAGTAGCCCAGAGTCTGTCACCGGCTTATGAGAGTGACAGGAATGGAGAACACTGCACGATAATGTCTCTTGCCTAATTGGCTAGTCTAACAAGATTTGCCGCCGTGGAATTGATTGGAAAGAAATTTACATTTTACATAATGAAGAAGTTTCTTATACCTTAGACAAGGTGCGCTATTGAATGCCTCGATCGTAAAAGAAAATATAAAAATGCTCTCTTGATTTACCTTGTATAAATCTAATTTTAGTACTGAAACATATTTCAGCCGTCATGGCGCCATTTGCCACATCTTAATGAGAAAAATATGATCACGTACAGATCGTCAGATATAAAATTAAGTTGGTCTGGAACAGGAGAGACAAAGCCTAGAGTTTGTGGATATGTCAAGGAAGGCAAAGGTAAGCCATGTTCCATGGTAGAAAGGTTCTTAAATTGTTAAAATAAGAACATAAAGATTTTGTAATACAAAATATACTTTAATACAGCCTGCCTTCTAATATTTGTATTTTGTACTAAACTTGGTATGACTTTAGCCTATGGGTATAAGGTTCTAGTTAGATTAGTTCTCCCTTATACCATAAGTTGGCTATAAAGATTTACTACTTAATTTATATACATTTTCCGCTAAATAGTTGGTAATTAGTAAAATCAAAACAAAATCAGTTAAATAAATACAATGTAATAACAAGTATAGAAATATGTCAAATATATTACAGATTTTATTACAAATGTCCTTTTTTTCATTTTAAAAAGCTTATTCATTTTGTATAATATTTAAAAATTACAGAATTAGAAGAGAATGATGAAGAAGGCTACACTGAAGATTTGGAGTCTGAATTAAAACAAAGCGAAAAAAATAAATATTTGAGTCACAATCAAGATAGTAATTCTGGCAAAAGAGTCAAGAGACAAAGTGACTATGAGTACACGCCAACAAAGACGCGATGCCCGTTGCTCCTCGTTGCCGATTATAGATTTTTCCAGGAAATGGGAGCTAGCAACACCAAAACAACTATAAGTTATTTAGTAAGTTTAATTAATTTTAAAAAAAGTTAAAAGATAAATAAATAAAATATTTTTTTTTGTAACTTCAAAATATTGTACTAAATACATAATGTACTAATTTATATACAATACTATTAATAATAATATTGTATTTAACTTTTTTGATGTTCTGTCTATCTGTTTGTTACCACTAATCTCTAAAACGGCTAGACAGATTTTGACAGGGCTTTCATTGGTAGATAGGTAATTTTATAAGTAGTTATAATAGGTTACATATATATATTATTATTAAATAATTAAATGATTTTAAAATAGAATATAAAGTAGTAGTATTTTGAGACATTAATACCAAGTCCTTGCAAGAAAGAAATGGATAAAACTACATTTATCAAATTACTTTTACTTATGAACATAAATTGTTGCTTGTTTCAGATCAGTCTCATTGATCGAGTTCACAAGATATACAACGACACGGTGTGGCAAGACAGGCAGGTGAGTGTGCTAACAAATTAAATGTCTACTTTTTGACGACACGTTTGGCTCAGCGGTCGCGGGTTCGAGTCCCGCTGGGGGCATACATTTGTTGAGCACGAATGTTTGTACTCCAGTCATGGATGTTTATATTTATAATATGTATGTATTTAAACTTATATGTGTAGTATATCAACGTTCTAGTATCCATAACACAAGGCTCGTACCTTATCGTGGAACTAGATAGTGCTGTGTGTAAATGTCCCAACATATTTATTTATTTTCTATTATATATACTAACGCTTTGTATTAGAAATTACTATGAATTTCTCAACCGATATTTAAAAGGAATTATTTATATTTTTTTACAATGGGCTAGTGGCACTAGCCTAGTGCACACATATTTGAGTAAATGTAACAAATAAAATTATTTCCCTGAACCCAATATTTATCATGCCATAGGACGCAGATGGGTTCAAAGGCATGGGGTTCGTGATAAAGAAGATCCTGGTGCACTCGGAGCCGACCCGCGTGCGCGGCGGCGAGGCGCACTACAACATGGTGCGCGAGAAGTGGGACGTGCGCAACCTGCTCGAGGCGAGTCTTGCTTGCTTCGTATTTTGAATTTATCATTTTAAACAATACTATGTTTTCGTTTTGTTTTCATTGATTTATTTATTACTCTATAATATATTTATTTCATTTATTGTACTAAGCTACCGTACTAGGGCGAAAGTATCTTATTAATTCTTTAATTAAATTGTGTTAAATTGAATTGTGTATTATGATTGACATTTAACTACTTAAAAAAAAAACCTTATGTAGTATTTAAATTTTTACTTGATTTACTTATTATATTTAACAAAAGCGAATTATTGTTACTAATTTGTATTTAAAAAAGTTAATATTTATAGGTATTTAGTCGAGAATATTCACACAAGGATTTCTGCTTAGCCCACTTGTTTACCGACCTCAAGTTCGAGGGCGGCATCCTTGGGCTGGCGTATGTCGGTTCTCCGCGCAGGAACTCTGTGGGAGGGATTTGTACACCAGGTGAGTATATCCAATTTATGCAATTTTTACTGTATTTTTACTTAGCACTGTAATTTTTTACATTAAATGACTATAGAAATGATGATGAAGAAATGTCAACACATGTAATTCAAAGTAAACAGTTTCTATTTATTTTTATATACTATATAAGCACCTCAAATAAGTTTTACAAATTAGTTTTTGCTTTTTTTAAGTTATTTTAATAATGAATAGCATATTTTCAGAGTGAAATTAGGCTACAATATCTATCTTATTATTTTTCAGTCTAAGTAATTATATATGCTTGTCCCATTTTCATATTTATTTGTACATATTATGTTTCAGTTTGTTTCGTTCCCAGCTGTTTTGGTGCAGAATGTGAGTTGTTTTATGTTGTTTTTGTTTGCTTTGCATGTTCACTATGTATGTATGTTAGTTTGTGTATATATTGTTCCTATATGTATGTATGTATATTTATTTTACACTTCATTCTTTTGTTTATTATTTATTGTTACTCTATTTATTTTATGTCATTGGAAGCAGTTATTGCTAAAAGTGGTACTGTATATAAAATATATTGTGTATATATGTATATGAAAGTAATGGCGCAAATAAAAGGCTTCTTAAGGACGTTTATGTTTATCAGAAGTTAAGTTTTTTATAATAGTAAGGTTTCAAAAATAAATATGTGCCTATTGCGAATTTTATTTCGTTCAATAAAATTAGTGTTCTGTTTACTACTAAACTTTTCTACTAAATTAATATTAACATTGGGAACTATTAATTTATGTGTTTATGGGCTTACATCCTTAAACAATACTTAATCTTATATACATTTCACCAAGTACTTATAAACGTTACTTATATGCCTTCGTTGACATTATCAAAATAAGGCTGTTTTCACACTTTAGAGTATTTCAAGAATGGGTACACCTTGTACCTGAACTCTGGGTTGTCGTCGTCGCGTAACCACTACGGGCAGCGCGTGATCACGCGCGAGGCGGACCTCGTGACGGCGCACGAGTTCGGGCACAACTGGGGCTCCGAGCACGACCCCGACATGGCGGAGTGCTCGCCCGCCGCCAGCCACGGCGGCTCCTACCTCATGTACACCTACAGCGTCAGCGGCTACGACGTCAACAACAAGGTACCTCCTGCTCGCCTCTGCTAGCCTGGTATGCTCCACGGCGGCTCCTATTTCATCTACAAAGTAAGGCATACAATGCCTACACCTAGATTGATCGCGCAACTAGTTGACTATTCAGTGCGCGCATGCGTCCATGTTTCCAGTAAAATTGCAGCACGCATACTAGTAAAGTGATGCAATAAGTGTTTCCTCTCACACATTGAAATTATAACGTTTTGTGGAAGGGCGAGCATTTTTAGAATGGTTTATCTATAGACGTTATGTCCTCCTTTTATGTGACATCTTTTCAAGACCTTTCATAAGTGAGACTGGCCATCTTCGCTTATGAGGGAACTATCATGTTGGAGTTTGGTTCTTATCACACGGATTTACGCTATCGGTCCAATATCGGTTTATTATTACCATCCATCGATTTTTATCCATATTTCTATTTATTCTATTTATGTTATTCAAGTAAGTGAAAACATGTATGGATATATGTACTAGTTTGTATGAAATTGTATCCGACAGCGATTCTCCCCCTGCAGCCTGCGCTCCATCCGCAAGGTGCTGCAGGCCAAGTCCGGGCGCTGCTTCTCCGAGCCCGAGGAGAGCTTCTGCGGCAACCTGCGCGTGGAGGGCGGCGAGGAGTGCGACGCCGGACTGCTCGGTCAGCCTCTATACCCATATATTGTATTCGGACATAGCAAAATACATTTTTTATGTAGCAACATTTGCAGAAAAGTATAAAATATGTATTTTTCTGACTGTATGAATACTATGTTCCATCTTCTTTACATTCCTTTTTATTGGCCTGTTAATGAAATATATTTTTTTATATATACATATTCCATATATTTTATTAGTTTCTTATTATAATTATAAAACATTTTGAAATTTTAACTTATGTTCGCAGGCACTGAAGATAATGATATGTGTTGCGATAAAAATTGTAAGCTCAGGAAAAACCAAGGAGCTGTATGCAGGTGAGTAATAATTAACATTAAGTACTTTAAAAATCTGAATACTTCCTACTGTTTAAAAGTTGTTCAAGTCAAATTAATTAATTATTATTTATTTTTTACTAAGGACTCGCCCTCGCTTCGCTCGGGCTCTTTGATTTAGCACAATCAAAGCCGCGGGTTCCGCTAGTTATGCAAATAAACCTTCCTCTTGAATAACTCTATCTATTAAAAAAACCGCATCAAAATCTGTTGCGTAGTTTTAAAGATTTAAGCATACATAGGTATATAGGGACAGAGAGAGCGACTTTGTTTTATACTATGTAGTGATTTATTATTATTTATTTTATTATTATTAGATAATGATAGCAAACCCGGTACAAAGTAACGCATGTACACTATGTTGTCCAGCGACAAGAACTCCCCGTGCTGCGCGGGCTGCGTGTTCGCGGCGCCGGGCGTGGTGTGCCGCGAGGCCGCGCACTCCGCCTGCGAGGGCGAGGCCACCTGCAACGGCGCATCCGCCGACTGCCCCAAGGTGAAGCTTACACCATCACCATCAATATCCCTTTGGTTCTGTAATTTTCAGTGTACTTATTCGGATCATAGGATTCGGATGGTTTTTTTTATAAATTACTAGCAATACCCGCGGCTTCGCCCGCGTTCATTTTTTTTATTGCTAATCAACCTTATTGGTTTGATCTGTAGGATGCCTAAAAGTTTCTTCAAAATTACTCTAGCTATTTCAGAACCCATGGTTAATACAAACATTTTTTTTAAATCTTTTTATTTAAAAAAATACATTTTTTAATTATTTTAAAAAATACATTTTTTAAATTAATTAAAAAATGTATTTTTTTTAAATAAAAAGTATCTTATGTTACTTCTAATACCTCCAAGAATATGTGTACAAAGTTTCATGATGATCGGTTAAATAGTTTTCGCGTGAAAGCGTAACAAACAAACTTACATTCACATTTATAATATTAGTAGGGATTATTACAAGAGCCAGTATCTATCTGCCCTCATGCTGACAATATCTTAGAGAGCAATGTCTCATATTTTTGTAGTAGTTGCATTGTCTTTAACGCTTATAACTTACTGATCGAACGTATACGTCCGTTGCCTACCTCCTTTTTGATTAATATTACCGATAGCAATATAACGTAATTTAATTAATGTAATTTATAAGTCTGCGATGTACCCAATAGTGTTAGTTAAACTTAAGTAATTGTTAATTTCTCATATAAGTGAATTGTAATATTCTTTTTGAGAAATAAATGATCTTAAACCTGAATTAATTAACAATCAACAACAATGGGTCGAAACATTAAAGTTGTAACTCGCTAATGTTCACTACAGGCGCCGGCCATCGCGGACGAGCACGAGTGCGCGGAGCGCGGGCGCTGCCGCAACGGCTCGTGCGTGCCCTACTGCGAGACGCAGGGCCTGCACAGCTGCATGTGCGACATTGGTATGTCTACACGTTATACTTTCGCCAGTTCTTCTCAGGTCAGAGGTTTCTTCTTTCCGAACTGGTGGTAGACTCATGACGTTCAATAAGAAATAGGGGATCGGACAATTTTTCAGAAAGTGTTTTAAATTAATCTTCATGGATACTTATTCACATAAAAAATTTAATTTAATTTATTTATAGCCTTTTAGGTACTCAAAATCATGTTTTAATATTGTTTGTTTAAAAATACCGCCAAAACGACACGTTATACGCGTGACGTCATTTGTAAATGTCATCAATATTATTGTTCTGTGGTCTTTCATAACATAAACAAAACGACTGTATGAACATAAGTTTCGTGGAAAATATTCTTTATTTGTTGTTATGGAACGAAAATCATTGTATAAATACATTGATAACTGAAACTAATATAAGTTTAAGAATTATTTATTAATCGATAGATTTATGTGTGACAGTTTTTAGTATTGTTCTTTTATATTATATATACTGTTACGTGCTGTCAAATGTCAAAATTCAACAAATGACGTCACGCACTGTGTTTTGGTGTTTCAGTACAGACTTAAAATCTTGTAAATAACAAAATTTTATTTCTTTATTTAAAAATATTTAAATGAATTATATTTAACTATTATTCGATAAATAATCGTTAAACAGTGTACTTATTTTATCTAAGTATATTTTAGATTTTTATCTGATTACTGTCTGATCCCCTATTGTAACAATTTTTATGCTGAATAAAATATTTTGTTTTTGATTTTGATACATTTTAAATGTAACATTAATGTTTATGGTAATACTAGCATTTGCTAGCGGCTTCACCTACAAATGTTACTGATGTGATTGTTTCCACAAAATATTTTTTCCATCCACAGAGATGTATGTATTACCTAAAATGAGAATAGTTGGCACTTGGCAGTTTAATCAGAAAGATTGTTATATCATCATATGATGATTATATAGATACAAATTTTTATACAAACACAAATAAACACTGATAAAAAAAGGTACGTTAGGAAGATATTGATAGTATTAAGAGAATCCTTCTCTTTCTACGCCGAAGGTGTGATTACGTTCGTGTTTCGTGTTTCTGGTTAGAATTATTGTTTCATTTGTTTTATTTAATTTAATATAATTATAAATAAATATTTTGCTTATAGTTGCCGACGCGTGCAAGCGTTGCTGCCGCAAGAGTTTGAACAAGACCTGCTTCCCGGTGGCGCACAACGACATCCTGCCCGACGGCACTCCCTGCATACAAGGATTCTGCAATAAAGTACGTTGACTTTTCAATAGTACCGATATTTAGTTTACCGGTCCTCTAATTTATTGGAAGATTTAATTACTTTGCAAATAAAATTATAAAAAATTAGAAAAATAGTGTATTTCGTAACATTTGTATCTTTAATTTCTATGTGTATGTATGTGATGAACATATTATCTATACTAATCTACTTTTGTACTCTTAGAGATAATTGTATCAAGTAAAAGTTTATAATGTGATTTGTTCAGGGAGTATGCGAGAAGACGATCCAGGACGTGGTGGAGCGGTTCTGGGACATCATCGAGGACATCAACATCAACAACGTGCTGGGCTTCCTGCGCGACAACATCGTGGGCGTGGTCGTGCTCGTCACCGCCTTCGTGTGGATACCTGCCAGCTGCGTGGTGCTTGTCTTACTAATCTATACTAATATTATAAAGCTGAAGAGTTTCTTTGTTTGGTTGAACGCGCTAATCTCAGGAACTACTGGTGCGAATTAAAAAAATCTATTTGTGTTCGATAGTCCGTTTATCGAGAAAGGGTTATAGGCTATATTACATTACGATACGAGTAATAGGAGCGGAATATCAATGAAAAATGTTGCAAGAAAGGGAGAAAAATATTTCTTCTCATTTTCGGCCTTTTAGAACGCAGGCGGAGCCGCGGGCTAGTATTATATACACGGAAATTTGTGAAAATTTTCCATACATCTTGTATGTTTGTTAATTTTTAAAGTAAATACTATGGCACGGGTTTCGATGAAACTACAGTAATATGTTTTAAATAGATTAACGCATACGCTATCATTTATAAAGATATATACATATTAATATATTAATGCGTGCCCTAAAACTAACTCAATTTAATCATATTAATACGAAGTAACGTTCCTTTAGATCAGCTATGTGGACCGACGACGCCAACGTCAACATATAAAGTATTTAGAGTGGGAGCGACAACATGATCTCGTACATCCCTCTTCGCCTCGTAAAATCATTCATATCAGGTAAATCATTAGTTGTTATTTAATCGACCCGTGTTTATAAAAAGAAAGACTGTCGACAATATATATATATATATATTTTACTTATTATCCTCTTTCAGGTTGCCCAAGCAGAAGCCGCCTGGGATGAAAACTGTTATTCAAGGAACTAGTCAACTTTAATCATTTACATTTCCATTTTTTAATAGAATTTCGCTTTAGATTATAATGTAGCATAAGAGAACTTGTGACCGTAAATAAAAATAACTCGAATTATTTGCAATGTTTTATTTATTGAATAAATATGAGAATACAATATTATATTTGCTTCAATAAAGGGCAATAAATACTATGTGCGAATTACTACAAGTAGTACATAAATAGTGAAGAACAAGCTAAAAATGTGCCGCTGCAGAATATACGTATCTTCATACTAATAAAAGATCATACATAATATTATGATCTAGTTGAGTGCAGTAGATGTGAGTAGGGCGACGCCTCTCTCGTAGAAGGCGTGGGGTTCCTGCCCGGCGGCGATGGGGAGGCGCACTGTGAACAGCAGCTCGGAGCGCGCGCTGTTCAGGTACACCGGCAGCGTCAGCGTCTGTCCGGCACTGGCCGGTTCTGCTCCACTGTAGAATTGTTGACAAACATTAATTAAGCAATTTTCCAATCGAATCTTTGTTATTTTATATATCTGGGTAACTAATATTTTTTATTCCTTCACGCTGAAATGCCTAAGCCTATTTGGATAAATAATGTTTAGGCATCAGGACTAAGCGATGTTAAGTTGTTCGTTCATATAAATAAAAACAAAAGTTAAGGCGTACCGAATCCAAGTGAGCACTGTAAGTGGAAGGTCGACCATAATAGTGTTGGTGAGAAGCAAGCGATTTCCTTTCACGGTGGCGCCTTGCAGCTTCAGACCCGTTACCGAGAACGACCACTCCATCTGTGCGTTTTCGGCGGGAGTGCCTGGGTCCGGAATAGTCACCTAAAAGAGAACATGGTATTGTTATCGTCATCGTCATGTTTATAATATCAATTCTTAATTATATTTAATTTTGTAGATCGTATGTTTTACCTGTAAGTTTAATTCTTCGAGCGACCATGAATTAGCTTGAGCTACGCACTGGCGTGTGGCTGTAATGTAAGCCTCCGGGTTCAACAGCCCACCGAGCCATACAGGGATGCTCTGAAATTAATAATATTATAATGTCAAACATACTCTTAAAATGTATACAAGGAAAACTTTTAATTTTAACAGAACTTGATGAGAAATACACAGTAGTTAGTGAAAAAGTCGTCCATTGGTTTTCATGGAGGATGGATGGATTGCCTATGGAGTTTTATATAAAAATAAGACAGTCAAGTGCGTTTCACCCATACAATTGCTCTATATAAAATTATCACCCGGTCAAGTGAGAGTCAAACTCATACAAGAAGGGTTCTGTACCACTATGTTACAGAACCCAGAACAAAATATAGCATAAAGTATTTTTTAATTTGCATTTTAAAGTGGCTATTTCTTGGCTTGATTTCTAAATATATTTGTTGTTATGGCGAAATAGAAATAGACACTATGTGAACCATTTTCACATCTATCTATTATTGTTTATGCCATACAGTCTGCAAATAAAAAAACACGAAAATATAGCATAGTTTATTAAAACTAAAAGTAAAAACCGTCATGAATATATTACCTGCAAGCGCTTGGCGCCCTGTTCGGCGACGGTGCGCGACACGTGCGCCAGCTGCTGCACGCGGCGCGCGAAGTCGTCCACCCACTGCTGCACCGTGCAGCCGCGCGCCACGGCGTAGCGCCGCCAGCCCGCCGGCAGCATGCCGCGCACCAGCGACCCCACCATCGCGCGCGTCTCGTTCGTTTGCTTCATCGAACCCTACACAACAAACACACGTTGCAAACGCACTTTAAATCATACACAAATATCACAAATATAACAATCTACGATGTAAGCAAATATAACCGTATCACATATTTGAAATTTTTTTCATCAATTTAAACAGTTAGCTTATATAACAAAATTGTAAAAACGATATAAAACCTTTGTTTTGAAGTTAGATAAAATATAACAATAGTTTCTTTTTTCGCTAACATCCTATAATAATAATATTCGTTTACATTCACGACATAAGCGAATAATTGGATGATAACTATCCTATCCAGTAAGTTAGACCAAAATACGATTACATGTGAAATTTGATTGAAATCGGGTCAGTAGTTTTGGAGTTTATTGGCAACATATATCGTGACACAAGATTTTTATATATATACTAGCTGTACCCGCGGCTTCGCTCGCGTTCATTTTTTTAATTGCTAATCAACCTCATTGGGTTGATCTGTAGGAAAAAGAATTGTCTAAAAAAAAAAAATTTAGGGGTGGACTACCCTTAACATTTAGAGGGATGAAAAATAGATGTTGGCCGATTCTCAGACCTACTCAATATGCTCACAAAATTTCATGAGAATCGGTCAAGCCGTTTCGGAGGAGTTCAAGTTCGAACCCCGTGACATGAGAATTTTATATATTAGAAGATATTGAGCTTTATATTACACTATGTAGTTGTTATATAACATACGTACCTGACAAATAGCAGTGACATTGTGCAGATCGTGCAATACTTGCTGCAACAGTGAAGCGCCCGCCGCCACCTCGCGCTCGAAGAAACGATACAAAGGATCTTTGATGTTCTCCACTGTACGACGCAGAGTCTGAAATAGACAAAAAAAAATGTATATAATTTAGAAAAGCTTACAAATCTATAAAGTTCCAATAAATTGTATGACTTGTAATGTTACATTTTTATTTTACATCACTCTATACAGTAAAATAACACAAACACATTATAACTTACTGGTAATTCTTTAGGCAGAATTTGTAGCCAGCTAGTTGAGGTCTCTTGCAAGGTCTTCATCCAAGCTGGGCGGCCGTCACCTTCCACGACGATTGAAACTGTATAAAAATGATGTGTTTAAATAGATGTACTTAAACTTAAATGTAGAGCCAAGTTGTAAAAAATATAAAGATAACTAACGTGGATCATGGTCTTGTGTGGCCGCGTTGTACGCCAGTTCCTCTTCATCCTCAAGTTGTTGCATTTTCAGAAGTTTGGAGACAAGGTCACTTCCTTGGGTTGTTAATAAGACCTATGGTGAAGAATTAAGGAAAATTAGTATTTTCAAACAAAGTCACAATATTTAATTTATATGTAATATTCAATTTTCAATATATACAATTTATAATGGTAAAAATTGGAATTGTAATAATATAAATATCAGAATATATTAATTATCGTTCGAAATAATTAATAACCTTTTCAGCATTATTTGGCAATCCAAGCCATGACGGTGTCTGTCTGTCCGACAGTTCTTCGATCCATTTGAGGAAATGATCGCGACGGTTCCCATCAGGCATTGTAATGTGCCTTTGGTTACCTGATGCCTGTAAAGAGGAATTCATTCATTAGACAATCATTTTATTCCTAACCATTTGCCACCTAAAAAATGTTACAATACAATTTCCCACCTCTAGTTAACAAAATAATCTATTATTTCTTGACCCAATCCCCAACCTGATTATTACTTAGTGGTAGTACAAAAAAAAGTTATAAAAATATGTATATAAAACTAACCCCATCAACATTAGCTACAAGAGCAAAATCAGCTTCGAAAGACCTAGGTGTGAACAGTTTGCACAGGAAGGAGTGCAGTAGACGTTGGTCGAACAGGTTGTCTATTTTACCGCCGTAGATGCACTGCGAGAGCAGGGTCACTAGCGCCTCCCATGGCACCTTTTCTGGTGGCAAGTTCGTACGACCCTGGAAAATTAAAAATATATGTAAAAGTGACATTTTTAAGATCAACATAAAAATATTAGTAAAATTCCTACAAGAAGTAGATCAAGTTACCATAGCAGTGGCATCAATCCATGTATCGAGGGTATCGCATGCCACGCGCAGGTCGGACTCGTTGAACTCGTAGTACTTAGCCCAGCCCAGCGGCACGTAGCGGAGACGTTCTTGGACGATACCTGTTATATAAAAAATAAACATTGTCGTAAGCAAATTTTTGAGAATGATGTCTTTATATAATTTAAAAACAAATACATATTAAGAAATAGATAAATAAATATTCACCATGGAACCACGCCAACAAGAAGTAGAGTCGGGCACGCTCGGAAGGCTGTTTCATCATGCGGGCTGCGGGTACCTGTGTCACAAAACATAATTTACTAAAAGCAGTTTAATATACAAAATATAAATTAATAAATATAATTCACAAATAGGCAATGTAACTTTATTTTTAAACCAACATTTTTTAACACAGTTATATCCAACTCCGTAATGAGTAACGAATTCACGCTATATTGCAAATAGAGACATAGTATGCATTGGGAACTATAAAAGGGCCATTTTGACGGATATAGATGAAATTTAGTATACACATACACATAGACATGGATGACAAAGATACTATGATCTGAAGTAGCTAACAGGCTAGCATTTAGTTTTAATGAAAAAAATTCTAAACATAAAGTCAGTCACTCACAGTAGCGAAAGTCCTGAGCAGGTTGGCGCGTATGCCGGGCGGCGGCTCGAACACGACCACGCGGCCGGCGCGCAGCAGGTTGACGGGCAGCTTGGGGCTGATCTCCGTCGTGAGGAACAGCCGGAAGGCGGGGTGCGGCTGCAGCGAGTGCAGCTTCTTCTCCAGCTGCACCAGCCACACCGGGGCCAGGTGCACGTTCTTTAGCATGACCCATCTGTATTTATAATTAGTATTTATTTATATAAATTTTAAATTACAACATTTTATGAAAATAATAAAATCTCAAATAAGACATAAGGCATGGAGACTTTGAATGAAGTTAATATGTGTTAGTTATGTTGCCATAAGTATAATTAAAACAAAACTATAGAAAAATATTAAAGTTTATTGTGTGACAGATTATTTAAAATGAACAACAAACCTTCCAGTCTTGCAGGCAGTGTTGATAGCGCGTTCAGCTTGATTGAAACCTTCTGCTGAACCAATAGCGATGCTTGAAAGTGGCTTGTTAAGCTCAGTTGCCATGTCGTCCACACGACCTATAAATAAAAATACATATAATTTTCCCAACAAAAAAATAAACTGCTTTACCTCACTATTTAATAATAATAAGTACAAAGAAACCTTAAACATATAAACTGATAAATTTACCACTTACCACTAGCATCATATCCGGGTACAGAGCAGAGCAGTGCTGGAGTGGTGGCGTTCAGTTGATGCTCAGTAATACTGGCCAATTCTAACTCGGTTTCAGCCTTAGCCATAAAGCTTGGGCCCAAAACCGATGCAACTAGTTGTGTTGCTGCCGCTATAACACGATCGGGTCTGAATGCCTGTGAATCGCAAAAGTATATGTATTACTTATTTTATTATATCTCTCATAACAAATATGTAGTATAATGTTTACTAAGGGAATTTTTATGATTAATGACAACCGTTACAAGTGGTTTCGTTTTGATGAACATATTGAAATGATAATTGTATAAAACTTATTACTCTCAGATTAAATTGTAAAACAACAATTTAATCTTGAGATAATCCAACATCAAAATGTCCTACAAAACTTGTATTGATGGTTAAATCACCCCCTCTTCTTCTTCTTCTTCCTTCCCTTGTCCCGTCATTCGGGGTCGGGTCTCCTCACTTTGTTGCGCCAAGTAGATCTATCTTGGGTTGTTGTTATTGGCAAATTGGCTTGCTTGAGGTCTCTCGCAATATTTGACCACCAGGTCGAAGGCGGGCGGCCTCTACCTCTCTTTTGTTCAGGTAAGTTTAGCGCCATTTGTACTACGTGGTTCTCGTCTCGTCTTTTGATGTGCCCATACCAACGGAGGCGATTTTCGGTGATTTTATCTGCTATCGGTGCGACCTTAAAACTACCTCGGATGTATTCGTTACGAATTTTGTCCAGCCTGGTCACACCTCCCGCCCATCTTAGCATCTTCATTTCGTTAGTATGGACTTTTTGTTCATGCGTCTTTTTTACTGTCCAGCACTCGGAGCCATACAGTAGCGCCGGACGAACTGCCGTTTTGTATACTTTCCCCTTGGTTTTTATGGGGATGCGGGGATCGCATAATACGCCTGTGAGTGTTTTCCATTTTTTCCATGCGACGTTGATCCTGTGTGTAACTTCAGCATCTATATTGGCATCAGTTGTCAGTATGGAGCCTAGGTATTTAAATTTATCTACTGAGGGAATAGGTGTTGCCCCTATGTAGATAGTTTCCCGTGATCTATTTCCACTAAATGGGCATTTAAGGTATTCGGTCTTGCTTCTACTAACTCTTAGGCCGTATTTCTCCAATGCTCGCGTCCACGTATTTAGCAGTTCCTGCAGATGGGTTGCGGTTTCAGCAGCCAGGACAATGTCGTCGGCGTACAGCATAGTCCATGGAAGAGGGGACGGTATATCTTTAGTAAGATAATCCAACACCAAGTTAAACAATAAGGGGCTGAGCGCAGATCCCTGATGGACGCCTACTTTGACCTGGAAAGCTCTACTTAAGCCTGCTAGGCTACGAACTCTTGTGCTAGCGTTGTTGTACATATCTTTGACGAGCTCTATGTATTCTTCTGGTATGTTCTGGTTACGAAGAGCCTCCCACACTAGCTTACGGGAAACTCTGTCGAAAGCTTTTTCCAGGTCAATGAATACAAGATGTAGGTCTTTGTTGTTTATTCTATATTTTTCCATCAGGATTCTAATAGTTTGGATAGCGTCTGTGGTTGATCTGGACTCTGTGAAGCCAAATTGATTTGGGGATATCTGAGAGATGTCACCGATACGTTTATTTAGAATTCGTTCCCAAATTTTTAGTGTGTGAGATGTAAGTTTTATGCCTCTATAGTTTTCACACTGTGCTATATCTCCTTTGCTTTTATAGAATGGCAGTAAGTAACTTTGGCGCCACGAATCTGGAATGCATTTGGTAGCCGCAATGATGTTAAATAGTTTAGTCAGCCAGCCTACGGCTATTGGGCCGACGTTTTTCCATAGATCGGCTGGAATCTCGTCTGGGCCAGTGGCTTTTCTATTTTTCATTTTGGCTATCGCGTGCTTTACTTCCACAATACTTATTTCGTGGATTGGTCCGCGCGTTGGTGGGCAGGGTAGAGGATCTTCACTTGTAGAGGATCTTCACAAATCACCCCCTCTTCATATTTGTTAAAATAAAAACACTATAAAATTTATATTTAACTGGTGATTTTCATAGTATTTATTATTGAAAGGTCTTTCACCTAAAGATCCAATACATACATTATATATGTAAAGAAAAGTTCATGTTTAAGAATAGTGTTAAGCAGTCAATAAAAGCGAGCAAACCTAGGGTAGTACACTAGTCAGATAGTCATAGACATAAAAACCAAAAGCCTAAGCCAAACCTGTATGAGCAGCAGGCGGTACATGGCGAGCGTGTGCGCGCGCGGCGGCGCGGCGGCGTCGCAGTCCCACAGCGTGGGCACGCACTGCTCGGGCGCGGCCTGCGCCAGCCACGCCGCCAGCTCTGGCAGCTCGCGCGCCTTCTCTAGCAGCCGCCGGAACGCCACCAGTCTATTGACGATCATTATCATCATCATCAGCCCGTTTTAACGTCCCACTGCTGGGCACGGGCCTCTCTCAGTGTAAGTGGGATCAAGCCATAGTCCGCCGCGCTGGCCTAGTGCGTGTTGGCGGACTTCACATGTCTTTCGAAAACTTGCGAGGTTTTCTCAGACATGCAGGTTTCCTCACGATGTTTTCCTTCACCGTAAGACAAGTGGTAATCATGATAGAAATGATTCGCAAATGAAAATATCAGAGGTGCGAGATCCGGATTTGAACCCGCATCACTCCGTTATCCAAGCGAGCGCGTTACCGCTGGGCTACCACTGTCTTTACAGCAATCATAAATTATTGTTGTAAAGACAGTGGTAGACCATTAATTTTGATAACAATAATAAATTACAAGAATAATTTATTTTATGAAGTGAAATTAGATTAAGTTTAATAACTATATATAATGTCGCTGTAAAATAAAAACCTCGTATGTCCAGAAATCAAAACTTTACAGGAAACGAAAAAAATGGTTCATTTTGTCAATATTTTTCAAACAAGAGGTTTTCGTTTTATTCCAAATATGGCACTAGGAACACAATACGTGTTTACGGTTTCACCGTAACATAAAATACGTAATTTTCGTTTGGTTTTTTTAAAAAAAAAACCATACATTTTTGACATACGAAGTTTTCATTCTACAGTAGAATAATGTTTTCTAAAATAAACAATAATATATTTAAAATAAACCATTATATGGTAGCAAGTAGCAACATTCTACGATCGTGACCTGGAGCTAAGCCTGGCAGCAGCATCGTGCTGGTTCTGCGTGAGCGGGTCCAGCGGCGGCGTGTCGGCCACGAAGCCCTCGCGGCCGCGCAGGAACACCGCGAACTGCTGGTCCAGCGTGTCGTCCGCACCCGTGCCCTTCAGCTGGATGCGGCACAGCAGCAGCGCGAACGTCAGCCGGTCCGTGTGCAGCATGCCGCGCGCCACGCGCTCGTACACCGCCTGCCAATGTTATACGGGAAACTTACAGATAGACACTATTTGTGGTAAATCAAAATATTACAGTTTTAGGTTTGTAGCTACCACTAGCACTAAAGGAAGTTACTGAGAAAACCCATAGTTGTTCGTTTAAAAAAATATATGTTCACAATACTGAATTACAATTATAAGAATCTACTTATTTATGTGAAATTCAACTGAACAGTGATGAAACCCAATAACGTATATAAAGGATTCTTTGACGTATATATATAATAAGTTTTGCTCAACAATATAATATACAATATAGGAAAATTAAACTTAGAAACTATTAATTATGTATATTAAAATAAAAACAATTAATAATAAACATTAAAAAGTACATTCTTAAACTCACCGTAAAAAGTTCTTCTGTAATAGTTTTTAATCTAGCTGTATAATCTGTAACTCCGTTAAGTCCTGGGCAATTCAGCACTGTGCTGAATATATCCAAAAACATTTTCAGAGAATACTGATATAAGAAATGGACTTGATGAAGAGCCTCCATCGTGAAGTAGATGCTGCTGCAAGCCTAAAGAAAGTAAAATAGGTATAAGACAATAAAATCAAATTTCCTTATTTATACAAAGAATATGAAGTATTTAACTTACTTGTGACAATGGTAAATATTGTTGACTGACAGTTTCGATTTCAGCGATGACTTTATCTGTTTCTTCAACCTGGGAAAAAGTAATAACTAATAAATACACATAAAACAGTATTTTTTAATAATTTGATATATTTCAAAAAAAGCTATTTACCTTTTGTCCAATATCATCTGCCTCTTTCTTTAGAGTCTCGAGAGTTGCGATAACAGAATCATCATCAAGAATTTTTCCCTTCGCATCATTAAGGGCTTGGAGGAGAGATTTTTCCAACTGTCGCAGACGTAGATGGAATTCACCTAAAGTGATAAAGTAATTTTAAATATTATGTCTTTTAAAAAAGAGACTGGCTATGGATGAATATGTTAACTTGACGTTTGTATCTTTAATAGCATGAGAGTTTTACTACCAACTAGTAACTCATGCTCATTTATAATTGGACTTAAATTAAATAAACACTAAATGTAATCATATAAGACAATTTTGAGATTAACGCGCACAAACAAAGAATCTAAAAATTCTTTTTTTAGGTTTTATTCTCAAATATCTTTCATTCACAGTTTGTTAATTGTTTTCCTATTACTATGTATAGAAAAGTACAATTTACCCTGTAATTTGAGCAGGTCGGATCGCTTGGTGTCAATGTCGGGGCGCTCCGCCTTGAGCACGCGGTGCAGGCACTGCGACTGCAGCGACGACCGCGTCACCGTGAAGTTCACGAACGTCACTCGGGAGCACATGTCCGGTGGGAACTCTACTGTTGGGTCCCTGCAAGTAGTTTATATTATGTCAGTTACCTGCTACGAAATGCTGGAAACGAGATTTGACCATTTTACTCTTCATGAATGTACTTTTAAATTAGTTCACTTAATCAATAAACATTTATTATTGTATGTATTCAGCCTTCTTAACGTCCTACTGCTGGGCACGAAGCTCCTTTCAGTACCAGGAAGATCAGGCCGTAATCCACGACGCTGCTCAAGTGCGGGTTGGCGGACTTCACATGTCTTTCGAAATCTTACTAGGTTCTCTTAGACATGCAGGTTTCCTCACGATGTTTTCGTTCACCGTAACATGTGGTAATCATGATGAAAATGTTTCGCCCATCAAAATATCAAGAGATAATGAGCGAAACAGGTTCGAACCGCATCTTCCGGTTATCGAAGCGACCTCGTTACCACTAGGTTACCTCAGTGAAACATTCATTATTAGTAAAATTTATTATTTAATCAATAAAAGCAACGTTCATTATTACTTATTAAATGTAATTAATAAAAATATAAATACCTTATGGGCTGGTAAATTGTTATACAAACCTGGTGCTCAAAAAGATGACGAACGACGGACTCAAGTCAATATCCTGGTCTCCGAGTGTGATGAGCACCCTGCCGCCGGTGCGGCGCAGCTCGCGGTTCAGTACCGGGTTCAGAATAGGGTCGTAGTTCTCTACGTCCTATAAATTCAGATATAGAATAAATAATTCTTCTTAAAATCATCAGTATCGTACACTTAATATACCAATTTATCGTTTTAATTTTAATAATCAATATAATAATATTAGTAAGTACGTACATTAATTTTTGTAGGTATTGGTATACCATAATATACAACATAAACTAACCTGTACAAGTAGAGGATTTCCGAAACGCAGCGCAGATTCCAAATTCTTCCTGAACGAATCGTCGAGGAAAGACGTTTTTGTAATTTTACGTTCCTTGAATTCGCGCATTATAAACTCAGTCGCTTGACCTGATGGGTCGATGATTAGTGGGTAACGGTTGAAGCGCTGTAGACAAAAAATATTTATTGATATGTAATAAAATATTGTATTAAAGAAAAACTAGAAATTTAATAAATTAAAGCTGCAGCAACTCAATAAAGAAAGTTGGCTTAAATTTCACTGTGTTGATAAGAATTGTCTTTCATTTGCTTATACTACTTATCAGACTACTATTATAAATTTGAAGGTATATTATACAATACCGGTTGAAGAAGTATTTCTTCTGAAATGTCGTGATGGATTAAAGTAACTTCATTACATAGACAGTTTTATTTGATAAAACTCATAAGATAGACACGTAAAAGGTGTCTTCGTAATTACAATGACATACATACAATAACATATGGCTATATACCTTAAGCATAATAGCGTTCTCCACACAGAGTTCGTCGGTGGGCAGCGCGTTGGCCTGCCAGCGCAGACGCTCGTCGGGGTTGCTGAGGTACTCCGTGCGCGCGATGTCCGCGCGGAACTTGATGTTCGCCGCCGCCAGGTGGTTCGTCCAAGTGGAGAACAGGTTTTGTCGATACTAAAAGTGAAACAATTATTCAATACTTTCACTAATATTTAAAAATCTGGTAGAACAACGAATGGTATTTCATCCAGTGAAAAATTTGCTTTTTTTGTTCAGTGGAGATGATAATATCGTAGAATGTTAAAAGAAAAAAAAGTAATTTGGTTTAACATGAAGTGACTTACGTGCTGGTCAAAGTATCCACCGTACGCAATGAAAGCTGCTGACAGCAAAACGTCTCCAATAATGGTGCTCATTTGTGAGCGGAATGTTTCCGAACTTGATTCCCATCGCTCTCGTTCAATAACCAGACTCTTCAATAGAGCTATTGACCTATCCACCTAAAATCAAGTCATATTGTTAGTAAGCATTTATTTTTTAACGTAATGTAATAACATTGTATACAATATTTTCTTACCTTAGCCTGTACATTTTCCAGATCGGTTTTAATTGCTTGCGCTTGACTGATGAGTTGTGCATATTCTTCTTTGTACGAAGCAATTGATTTTTCCAGCTGTGCGATCAGATCGCGCACTTCATTTCCAGCAGTAACATTACTCTGCGCTTGGTCTTCCAGAGCTTGAAGCTCATTGCGCAAGGGTTCAACTCGTTTCAACATGTCCGCATATTCAATCTATGAATTACAACATAAATTTAGTATTATAGCGTTAGTATATTATGAAAATTATATGTATATGGACTAAATTTTACCTGAGCAATGGCCCATTTGACCATAGGACCGCAGGCCATACTGGCTCTGTTAACTTTTTCGAAGTTGTAATCCGGATTACTTAGATAACGCGTCTTCATCTTCTCGCGAACATCGTCACTGACACATACAAAAGTGATTAGAAATGTTGCCGATTAAGAGTGGAGCATTGTATTTTGTGAAACCAATGAACCATACCATAAAATTTTTAATAGATTTTTGTCTCATGCATTTCATTTAACCTTTAACCATAAATTTTATAATAATATACTATATATAATATGAAATGGACGTCATTGGACAACACAGAAAATTAAAATAGTATAAAACCAAAAGCCTCTCAAAAATTTGGACAAAAAAAATATATAGATAGCAAACAAAAAAAAAACAAAGAAAAATGATTTCAAAACAAAGCCAGTTGATTCACTGTCACTAGTGATTTTCAACAGCTCTTTGGACTTACGGACGGACATTATTTATTGGCAAATACATTCATGCAATTTAGAGGTATGTGATATTCATACCAGGGTAATCTGAAATAATTTATTCTTGTAATAGAATTTTCATTTTTGCCAATTGCTTTAAAATGTAATAAATAAATCCCATTTAGGTAAATACTAATTTAAACAGAAGAAATTCATTTTCAAAAATTTTTTTTATATAATCATACGCCATAACCACAATCTACTTTAAATACGTACAAAAAAGTGCATAACAAATTATTTTAAAATATGCTTTAAGCATATTGTGAGTTTAATGCACTCTTACAATATTTAGTAAGCTACTTTGTCACAAAATGTGTCTAGATTATTCTCTAATTATTTATTGCACAGGATATTGATATTGATGATATAATCTTTCTATCTACATAAATCGTCGAATATTCATTGCGCAGTACCAGGAGACATAATAAAAAAAATGCAGACAATCACCATGCAAAGCAAGCCCAAAGCAACAATCATGTTTATGCCTTACGTTCTTTAATTATAAGTAGGATAATGTATAATGTCCCTCATATTTTACTTCTTATATTATTTTATATCTGATTGGTAATAAAATTTCATTAAGTATGTAGAATGTAAAAACTTATATTTAAAGTAAATTATGAGTGATATTGTTATGAACCGTCACCACAATCAGAAGTACCAGATCATCATCAAAGGAACGGAGCCCGACAAGTGAGGGACGAGGGTCGAGGGGGGCGAGGGGTGGGGGGCAGTGGGGTGTAAGCGGAGCGTGCTCACGTGATGTCCTCGGTGGAAAAGTTGGAGACGATGCTGTTGATGAAGTTCTCGCGCATGATGACGGCGCGGATTGCCTTCCAGTCCGTGGCGTTCTCGCCCAGCAGCAGGCAGATGGACTCCAGCGCCACCTTGACGATGGCCGGCGGGTTGCCCATGGAGCGCACCTCCACCAGGTGCTGCTTCTTAATGGATTTCACCGCTGTATATCGGAGGCCGGCGTCCGTTACCCGCCAAGCGAGAGCGAGAGAGTACAAAAAGAGAGAAACAAATAGCCTTTAGCGATGCGACATGCGGCTGGCGGCGGCAGCGCGCAGTCGCGGCGGTTAGTCACAGTCGCGGTTAGTGTGCCGTATACGATTACTGTACGTACGTACGTACGTGCGTCGTCAGTTAGATCACATCGATTACAAGTCACATATGCGAGCAAGCTTAGCGTATTTACAATATTATCTAATACAAAGTTTCATTCCGATAAGGATATAGAACTTATGTTAAAATATAAATGTACGATGCTTAGTTAAATGAGTTACGAAGGAATATAATCATATTACATTTTCGATGCACTAAATACACTAAAATGTTTTTGCCAATAAATATCGGACTGAGAAGGGCTTGCTATCTACTGTAACATTCGTGAGGAGTGAATTATGTAATTGCTCCATAGAATTTAAATTTTCATTTCTAACTTTTTAATTTTGCATGAAAAGATGGCACGTCAACAATAATCATTAATTTGGAAAATTTAAATGAAAGTACTTTTATAAATTATAAAGTAAAATAAAACTCGACTTTACAATTCGCTCTTTAGCGCGACATTTTTTTTTGTAAAAAGTCAGCTCGTGTATAAGACAATATTTAATTGCTGAATTAAACTCGTAACAATTTAAATTCAAAGACAATTATTAAACGCAATGTAACGCGCAATAGACGTGCGACCTCCTCATCGTAATCGGAACGGCACTAACGTGATGTTCTCAGTCTCGAAGTTAACAATAGTGGATATGAAGTTGTCCTTCATGACAACGGAGCGGATGCCCTTCCACGTGTCACCCTTCTCGCCGAGCAATGTGCAGATGGACTCGAGCGCCATCTTGACCACGGACGGCGGGTTGGCCATGGACCGCACCTCCACCAACTGCTGCTTCTTGATGGACCGAACCGCTGCAGGGACCATGGCCCAAGTGTAGGATATAATAATTCGATGGCCCGTGGCCCATTAGCACGATTGCACTGCCGTCTTACATTACTTTGTACGCAACGTTTAACTAAATTTGTATATATTGTCACGCACAATCTACTGTCACAGGGAATGTTTAAACAAATCATTAACTATCAACTACGAGTGTGTCCACATAAACATTATTTGGCGCAGAAACATATTTCTTTAATATTTTAAAATGTAAAGCATCTTTACAATTGGATTTTAAACTCGTATTTATTATTATCTTAATAATGTTTATGTGGTTTTTAAGTCTACTCAAGCTTGTAAAATTATTGTGTTATATGACAGAGGGAAGGCAAATAAGAAAAAAATCAAACCGTTTTGCGCCTCGATGACAGCGGGCTCGACTTGTGCTAAGTCCGCCATGACGTCCTTGCGTTTTGCTTCGATTTCTTTCGTTTGCTTCTCGAGAGCAACCTGAACAGTTTACATTACACAATGCGTTAAATACTGACATTATTTAATAGATACAGAGTAGTTTGTAAACTATTGTCATTGTTCACCTGAATTTCTTGACTTTCGACTTTCTTCTTCTCAGCTTCTTGTTGATCTTTAACCATTTGCCTAAGTTTAGCGTTGGCAGCTTCATTTTTAGCTTGAAGTTCCTGTTATATTGTCAATAAAAAATAATTAATGAAACTATAAGCTCAGTTATAGGCTTGGAGCACATTTTTTGATTTTTTATACAATTTTAAAAAACATTGTTAATTTATTTACCTGTGATTTAACTGCGAGACTCTTTTGCATTTCTTCAACCTGTTCTACAGTTTCTGCGATCTTTCCAAGACCAACGTTCAAGTGGAGTTGTTGTTCCTCCAGGTCGGCGCGCTTCTCCGCGTACAGTTTCACCATTTGTTGGATGAAGTCTAAATAGTGCCTGTAAATTAATAAGTCATTTTATTTTTTGTATCTTGTTACGACCTTGTTTCTATTTCTTCTTGGCAAAAAAATAATAAGCAAGATTAACGCAATATAATAGTTTTACTAATACTAAAACACGCTCACACGCTCTTGACGAATTCCAATGTATAGAAATGAATAAGAGTTAAAATGTGACTACATTGTTACAATATACGACGGAAATCTGGCCATATTCTGCGCTGGCTAAGTGCGGGTTACTGGACAGCGCATTTTTTCGAACTAGGTTCTGATATCCAGGTATATATCCTTACAATGTTTTTCATTCACCGTTAAGACTGAATGATTTACGGTGAATGAAAACATCGTGAGGAAACCTGCACGTCTGAGAGAACCTAGCAAGTTTTCGAAAGACGCCAACACGCACTAGGCCAGCGTGGCGGACTATGGTCTGATTCCCTTCGTACTGAGGGAGGCCCGTGCCCAGCAGTGGGACGTTAAAAAAAGGGTTGATGATGATGGGATAGGATAGGATAAATAGATAAATATTGTAATAGAATATTGTTACCAAATATTTTTTTTAAAAGAGCAATTGTTGAGTTTCTCGCCGGTTCTTCTCAGCAGAACAGCTTTCCAAGCCGGTGGTAGCTTACTCACAGACTTAGACTGACATTTAATTTTAATAATGTAAAAATGACGATTCAAAAGAGCTTGAAAAGTCTATTTGAATAAAGAATATTTTGATTTGATGATGTACGTATCGCCATAGGTGCGTAGTTACCTGGGCGTGATGGCCATAGTGCGGTTGGCGCGCTTGGCGAGTCGCGCGTTGGCCTGGTGCAGCGTCTGGTGCACGTAGACGCAGGCGTTGACCACTGCGGCGCGGTGGGACGGCCTCGCGCCCACCTCGCCGCACGCCGCCGGGAACTGCTCTGGCGGTACGTACTCCGCCCAGTCCAGGTCCATGCGAGTTGTGAACTCCTTGCCCACCTGGCACATCACGTACAAGCATTACATCTATAGATATTATGTTGCATACTCTTCTATACCGTAGTAGCCAGTAGGTGTGTATAATAAGTAAGAATATATTATAGTATTCTACAAAGAGTTTAAAAATGCATGAGTTGACGGTTAAAACAACAATATTGATTGTTCATGGCGTATGGTAATAAGTTTCAGTTATGTATGTTTTTAATAAAGTATATCTAGTATTTTTAACGGAATGAATTTAACATACAAGACTAGACAACATAATCAGTGCTAGACTAGTGTATAAGATAAGAGAAGAAAATTTCATTCAGATTAAATAAGCTACTTCAATGAATAAAATCTATACAGCTATACATAAATATATAATATGTTTTTACATAAAAAATATAATTTAAATTGCTTTCGCACCTGGAAGAGCGCACCGTCGCTCCAGTCGCCGAACCAATTGAGCACGCAACGGTTGAACAGCGCGGGCGACGTAGCGGCGCGGTCCTTCAGACCCTCGGACGACGGGTTCATTGTGAACACTACATGCAAGTTGCGCATTACTTGCCCAGTAAACCTATATACCGAAATTATATTTACTATCACATAAATACTACATTACTTTAAAAGAATTAGTAAGTTATAATATGCACTAAAATATGTAGTACTAGCGACTCGCCCTCGCTTTGCTCGGGCCCTTCCCTAGATTTAGCATAGGCGAAGCCGCGGGATCTGCTAGTTATGCATCCTTCCTTCCTCTTGAATCACTCTATCTATTAAAAAAAACCGCATGAAAATCCGTTGCGTAGTTTTAAAGATTTAAGCATACAAACGGACATAGGGACAGAGAAAGCGACTTTGTTTTATACTATGTAGTGATAAAACAAAATTATATAACTTTAACACATATTTACCATTTATATAACTCATCATTAGAATCCAACATCAACCCTTCTCTTTGTGCACCTTCTTTACATTGAGTCATGAGAGCTGCAAATTCATCGCCTTCGAATAATCCAGGCACCTATAGATAAATAAATGAACACCTTTTATAACGGGTACTATTTCTAAATCAATATATTTTATTAACTTATTATGTTAAAAGCAATGTTTTTGTTAATAATATTCAATAATATCACCTCTCCGTTAGCAAGTAGCGTGTTCATGCGTTCAAGGAAGCCGCTGTCTAGTACATTGGATTCGTCTAAGATGAATGCGACCTTCTCATCGCGACATCCCGCGCGGCGCAGTACTGAACGTAAGTCTTCGTCGAAATCTGCTCCCGTGTATTTATTATGGACCTAAAGAGTATAAAAATATAATACAGTTGTACCATAAAGCCAACTACTACTAACTAATGACATTTATATATTGCTTTATAAATTAAATTCCATTAGTTTTTGAGGAATACTTTTTTTTGAAAAACTGGTTTTCAAACTGGTAATAGATCAACGTTTTCTATATAATAAATTTAAAAGACACTAAGTACGAGTATAATCTTCCATATATTATTTACCTTAATTTGGAAGATGCTCAGCCCATTCATCCAAGCCACGAATCTACTCAGAGTTGTTTTACCGGCGCCGGACACTCCGATGAGCAACAAGTGCCCTTGCGGCTGGCGGAAGATACGGTCGATACGCAATACATGTTCTAGAACTTCATCGAACAATACTAGAGGTACGTCTAACTCTTCTTCATAAAATACCTGGAAAATTATGCTATTGTTAGAAATAGAATAAGATATTTATAAAAAAATGCTGATGTATTAATAACATGTAAAAAGTATATAATGTTACAGATAAAATAATAATAGATTTAACATTTTATTGTACTGAATCTTTTATATTACCTTAAGTCTAGCTTTGACATATTCACGAAGTTGATCCCTCTGAACAGGTACATAGTCTTTGCTTAGCCAATTACTGTATAGGATAGGCCGAGCCAATGCTTGTTCCCTGTTGATACCTATTTGTGAAAACAAATTATTTATTATTATTATCAAATAAAGTAGATAAAAGAAACGGTCATGCTAAAATTTAAGAGTGATGTTAAATCATTTTACCTGGGAAGAATCTCAATGCGACGTTATCAATGTTCTCATCTGTCCATTGTCTTTCGACATCTTCCACCAGACGATCTTGGAACAAACGCAAGGCCTCATGAGCCCACAGTCGCACCAGGCCTTCCACAGTTAAGTTATCGAGTGGCCTAAACATTATTATATGAAATAAAGAACACATCTTTTGTAAAGTTGACATTTATTAAAAACAGTTGTGTTTAACAATAAATCATAATAGAAGTGTTTAGCCACTTACTACTCTCTTTTTTTTGGCTAAATCTAAATATCATCAATTAAAAAAATACAGTTTCATAATAAATCAAAGCCATACATTAAGATAAAGTAAACCATACAAATATTGTATGAGAGTATTACCTGATGGCCTCACAAATGCCGCGCACCCAGCGCGTCATCTCGCGCGGCGAGTACACGTAGTGGGGCTGCATGTCCTGCGTGAAGCGCTCCTGCGACGCCAGGTACAGCTTGACCATGGCCTGCGTGAGCGGCTCCGCGTAGCCGCGCAGCGCCGGCTGCATGCGCAGCATCGCGCGCGTGAACGTGCCGTAGATCTACGACAACACCACATTATTATACTTACCATTGCTATCCATGCTTATATGTATATAAATAAATAAGTAAATAAATATGTTATGTTATGTGGACATAATACACACAGCACTATCTAGTTCCACGATAAGGTACGAGCCTTGTGTTATGGATACTAGATGGTTGATATACTACACATATATAAGTTTAAATACATACATATTATAAACTTCTATATATATAAAAATGAATTGCTGTTCGTTAGTCTCGCTAAAACTCGAGAACGGCTGGACCGATTTGGCTAATTTTGGTCTTGAAATGTTCGTCGAGGTCTAGGGAAGGTTTAAAAGGCGAGAAAAAATCGAATAATTTCCGGGAAAACCCTAAAAACAGCCCTTTTCTATTTCCCATACAAACGTTTTCTAGAGTCAATTTGAACTTTATTGCTATTCAATAAAGTTCATATTAAATTATAATCACTCACTGTTGTCTAAGCAATTTAGGTGTGTTCCTAACGAATGTATGTAATGTATGAAAATAGTCTTTGCGTGCGCTTTGGAGGATCTAATGTCGCGTTCGCGATTTTTAGCTAACTTCAGTTGTAACTGTATCAGATTATTTTTTTAAGTTTGATAAATCTTAAGTTTTGTCACAAATTAATTTTCTGAACACAACCATAATATTTGACATTAGATTTGTCAACCAACTAATATGTCAATCATTTTGTCGCACTTCAGAACACGGAGATTTATGGCTTAAAGGTAAACTCCAAAAAAATAAATAAAAAAATCAGAACACGGAAAAAAGTATAACAATTGACGATATTGTGTTACGATCATGGTTACGATATTTTATGAGTGCATCCTTCTATCTTTGTGAGTGACGATTACCGCTACGTGCGCGAGAGCTTTCTTTACTTTTGTGATCCGTTGTGATAGTGACATTCCAAGTAGTGCGCTCTTTTTTTGTTGATATTTTGTGATAGTGACGCTTTACTGTTAAGTTACTGTTAAGTGAGCGATAAATTTTCTCACTTTGATTAATTACGTTACGATGCCGAGGAGAAGACGACCTGACTTAGGTCGTCGCAGTCAATCAAATGTGTGAAGAGCTACCTCACGTGCTAACCGCATTAATGACCAGAGAGATACAGATCAAGAAAATAGTCGTATTGCTATTTCAGAATTGCGTTATTTAGTTAGTGACAATGAAGTGGATAGGCTTAGAATGCAACGAGTTCGTGCACATCAAACACAATAACAGCGAGCACGACATAATGAAATTGAGCGAAGCCGCAGACGCAGTGCTCCTGTGATTCTTGAACGAGCTGCATTCGACTATGATCCGGCAATTGATTACTGTGCCGACAAATCGGTAACAATTGGGGAAATGAAAATAAAAAGACCGATCACTCAGAGTTGTAGTAGAAGGCTGTTCATCAGAACCCTTAAAGATCAACTCTGGAGTTCCTCAGGGATCTGTTCTCTCTGCAACCTTGTTCCTGCTGCATATTAACGATCTGCTTATACCCGGTATCTATGGGTACGCAGACGACAGCACTGTTGTAGAGAGATACCTGCCGAGTGCTCGGGCCAGTAGAGATCAAATTCAGTCTGAAAGAGAGGCCATGGTAGAGCGTTTGAATCTCACACTCAAGGCAGTTTCCACTTGGGGCGATGCCAATCTTGTGAGTTTCAACGCCACCAAAACACAGGCGTGTCTGTTCACCGCGAAAAGGAGTCCTTTTACCTTGACTCCTACTTTCCAAAATGTGCCTCTGGAATACACTGACCGTCTGCAGTTGTTGGGGATGGACATTAGTTCCAACATGAACTACGGGCGGTTCATCGAGTCTAAGGCCAATGTAGCAGCGAGGAAAGTTGGTATCCTTGCAAAGGTCCGACAGTATTTCACACCGGGACAGCTCCTTGATTTATATAAAGCTCAAGTCCGGTCGTGTGTGGAATACTGTAGTCACATATGGGCTGGTGCTGCAAAATGCCATCTGTCTGCTTTGGACTCGATTGAGAGGCGTGCACAGAGGATTATTGGTGACCCTACGCTGGTAAATGCCAATCTACAAAGCCTCGATCACCGACGTAAAGTTGCCAGCCTCTGTGTATTCTATAGGTTACATTTTGGAGAGTGTGCACAGGAATTACATGATTTAATTCCCCCATCCCCTTTCCATCATCGGACGACACGACGAACGGCTGGTTTCCATCCTTATGTCGTGGACATTCCATCCGTCCGGACGAAGCGTTTCGCTTCGTCATTTATTATACGTGCGGCTAAGGATTGGAACAATCTGCCTGCCTCCGTGTTTCCGTCCGATTACAATATGGGTGTCTTCAAGGCAAGAGTGAATAGGTGGCTACTGAATTAGTGCGACTTACCATCTACGACTGCGTTACCACTTTCCATCAGGTGGAACGTAGTCAAGCACTAATTCAGATTGATATAAAAAAAAAAAAAAAAAAATTTGTAAATATTGTAAGGCGTATGTGTGTGTATTTTAATACACTGGTGAATCTACTGGATTATGTTATGCTGGAGGCAAAGTAAAATTGCCACAATTGGTCCCACCACCAGATCCTTTACGCTCTTTAATTTCTGGGATTGGAAATGATTCTAAGCACTTCTTGGCCAACATTCAGAAATATAACAACTGTTTCCAGATGACATCATTTGGCGCTACACATATTATACAGGACAATTTTATGCCCACTTTCAAGGTATTATACCAGAATATTTTTTTATAATATTCAAGTTTGTCCTAAAATATATATACAGCGTGTAACGGAAGGGGGTATCGATTGAGGCAGTACGAAGTCTGCCGGGTCAGCTAGTTATAAATATAAACATCCATGACTGGAGTACAAACATTCGTGCTCAACAAATGTATGCCCCCAGCGGGAATCAAACCCGCGACCGCTGGCGCAGAAAGCAGGGTCACTACGCACTGAGCCAAACGTGTCGTCAAAACAACAAGAATATGTCGTAGGATAATTTGATAAACCGAGTTTTTGCAAAAACTATAGGGATATCGCGAAAATACGGATAATTAGACAATTTCTATGATATTTCTCAATGTTACTGAAAAAGGGATAGAATTTTTGCGAAAACAATAGATGCTTTAGCAAGATTGCGAATAGAATCATTGGCTATTATGAACAAAGCGCGCACTTATTGGTCAATCGGATCACCCAAAACAACGTGTTATCTGATTGGATATTGACTATAGATTATAGAGTATACCTGATTGACTTCTGATAGATTTATGGAAATAATATTTTATGCGTTTGTGTCTATAATTGATATTCGGTAAGTAGTTTACACTATATCAAATATTTAATGTGAATTATACAAACAATAGCATAGTAAAACTTAATTTACCTACATATATGGACATATTTATGCTTTAACAAAAAAAGACAATGAAAAGTAAAAAAAAACGTTATTTTGTACATTTTGTCTATGTTTTGTATTTTTAACGTTCTACGTCATCCTTATATCTTTATCAAATTTACATTGTAAAGTTTATAGTTTTAACTAGAAAAATGATAAACCTACCTGTTCAAGCGACGTCTCCCCAGGATAGTCCACGTATATGACGGGCACGTGTCGCAGCAGGCGGTGCGACAGAGGCTTGCGACCCGGGTCAGTGGGCGGGTTACACGCACCCACGAATTGAATGCGCTCCAGGTGTACCCATGAGTGATCTGAATTATTATTATTATAGCATATAATTTTAGTAACAAAGAATGCTTCTATGTTATTACAATTGTAAACTAAAAGGAATGAATTGATCTTGGTGTAATTCAGTACACAAAAAACCAACTACAGCCATTAGTACAAATGAAAAGCTTGTAATATTAAAAAATGAATACCTGAAGCCCGATAAAAGCCTTTATGCTCAAGCAGCTGCCTCAAGAAGGAGATAACGCGCTGCGTGCCGTACTGATCCATGTCCGGCAGATTGATCTCGTCGCAGAACAAGACAAGCCATTTACCAAGCTGTAAAAAGAATCATTAAATTTATATTTAATTGTACAATAATAGAAAGATATGAAATATTTTTTAATACATTACAGCAATTAAATATGATTAAATATAAATTTCTATCAATCATAATAAAATAATAATCACCTGAACAGGTGCTAACACGACTCCATTGGGCGTCTTGCGATATTCGCAGTAATGGTCGAAGGTCTTCAGCAACAATTCGGGCGTAGTGGCTGACGAGAAGTTGAGACCCACCACCTCCATGTCAGGCAAAGCTCTTAGCGCAGAGAACAGTGTCATCGTTTTACCAGACCCGGGCGGACCGCACAGTACTGTAGAAAGAAAAATTATTGTGTAAATATTTCGTACTTAAATTCATATTGCTTCAACCTTTTTAAAGTTTACTTGATTGTCTTTTTTAGATTTACGCGAATATTTCACGTTTTAAGAAAACTATGTTTTTGGATTGTTCCGCGGATTTATTTTAAACTAAAAACAAATTGCGAGAAAATCCGAAAAATAGTTTTATTAAGGATGATGTGATTTTCATTTACGAATATTTTATGGACAAAAAACATCAAGTATTTACTATGGCAAATTAAGTGAATTCACTATATACAATAAAATTAATATGTATATGTAATATATTTTATATAACCTAGAGGTTTATGCTCAGCCAGCCAAGTGTACAGCAATGCCTCGTGACGCACGGTGTCCAGAGTGGGCACGACCACGTCGGGCGCCGCCACTTTGTGCGTCTCTACTTCGATTTGCGGTACTTTAGCTGACCACGGCACCCATTCTCCGGTTATTGATACCTAGATTTTAATAATTTTGCTATTATTATTAACTATACAAAATACAACAATATAATATATTAAACATTCATATATAGTTTCTATATTTAAAAATATTTTATTTTGTCTGTATGATTAATTTATAAGTAAGAATCAAAAATTCTTCAGTATGTACGGATACTAACCTCAAAGTCGATAATATGTTGATTGGCCCCACAATTTGGCAGTTGCATGGTGCTGGCCGACCGAATGAAATCGCCAAGCTCATTGCGATCCTGTAAACAATATTATTTTTTGAAATAATTAATATTGAAATATGTAATGCGATAGCAAGAAAGAAAAATATGTCATCTACTCACCTTTAGTTTAGCATCACCAGCAAACGACCAAAGCAAGGAGTAGACGAGCCATTTCGGCACATACGCCTCAAGTTGCTCATTAGTTATGGGGAAATCGGGATGTTGTCGGTTGTAGCCGAGAATATTTCTAAAAATATGGTCAGAGGTTAAAATTAATTCATGAAATATATTTTATAAATATTCATTTCTTAAAACACACAAAATAAAGATATTTTGATTTAGTAATTAGTTAGCAAAAATTGACTCTAATCTAAATAGCAATAAAGTACATAGTAAACAAATAAAATATTAACAAAAGTGTACCTAACACCACGGTTGAGCATGGAGTGCAGCGAGGAGAGCGCCCTGTGGCGGGTGAAGTCCATGATGTGGTCGAGCGAGGCGGCGCGCTCCAGGCACTTGACGACGAGGCCGTCGCCGTAGAACAGGGGCTGTAGGATCGCGG
Organism: Boloria selene; assembly: GCA_905231865.2. Lineage (NCBI taxonomy): Eukaryota > Metazoa > Arthropoda > Insecta > Lepidoptera > Nymphalidae > Boloria > Boloria selene. The sequence goes on from HG993147.1 coordinate 5,374,456, forward strand.
CTACGTCGCGTTGCGTCTGGAAATTACACTTTCCTTAATATTTCATATAGTACCGTAAATAAAGCCGTTTTTTTGGTCAACCTCGCACTAAATTTTCGATCCAATTTTAATTTTTTTTTAGGTTAAGGGTCACTTACTGACCATAAAATCACAAAATGCTGACAGATCCAGGTGGAGCTTCGATCGCAATCTTGAAGAAAAGTTTTTGGCCGATATCTCGGAAACTATGCACTTTAGGGCGAAAGTTATTCAGACCATTATTATAGAGAATAAAATTTCGCTTTCCTATTTATTTAGTGTGAGGTTAAATGCTTTATTCAATGGCATAATATTATACATTATAAATTATCATTGGATTCACCATTAATTAATTGATATTGTCATTTTAATATAACTTTTATTATTTGTTAAAAATATTTAGCGTAAATTTTATTAATAATATTTCTTTAGCAACATTACCTGTAACGCCGGTGACAGGATAGTTTCGGTGGCATTTTGATCACCTCCAGAGCTCGGTGCTGCCATGACAATACTAAACGAGTCTTCTTCGCCATCTTCCAAAGGTATATTTCTTAATCTAAAATAATAAATTATAACATTTTTAATACGCATTTATAATACTCGTTTTCTTTAAGCTTGAAAAGAAAATCTGTTAAGCAAACCTTAGCAGGTAATTTTCGAAGATCATCTCAGTGGTCAGTACGTCTTGTGAGAACCACACCATACCGCACCGAGATACCGTAGCTAGCGTGGCATACTTCAGATCTTGTACCTGCAAATTTTAATACGTATTATACAACATTCATATTCATGTTAAAACATTATATACTAATAATGCGATAGTTTTAGTTTAGTCTTTCCACTGTTACATTTTAATGTATTTGAATAAAATTTGGGATAGAGCTAATTAGAGCTCTTTGATAATTGATATTATTTTTTTTTATAATATGTACATATATTGTATGTACTATAGAGTTATCTGATATCCATAACACAATGCACCTTATCATGTAACTAGATGTCTCGCTATATTTTATAAATCCTATTTCATTGCAACGACTTGTATAGTCTAGTTCTATTATACACTCTTTTTCAAAGTTCTTATCACGCAAAGAGAATGACATATAAAGACAAGACGTAAGCCCCTCGGATATTTAAATAAATAATAATAAAGCCCACGCACCTCAAACATGACGCGTACGTTGGGCGGCAGCGAGAGACGCTCGCCGTTGGGCAGCGTGAGCAGCTTGTTGTCGTCCAGCACCGAGTTGAGGTTCTCCACCCACTCGGGGTCCACGTCGCCGTCGAAGATGATCCACTGCCGCTTGTTGATCTCGCCGCGTACGTTGTCGATTATCTTCCTGTATTTAAGGAAACATTTAGTTATTTGTATATTGATATTTATCTACACTAATATTATAAAGAGGAAAGATTTGATTGTTTGTTTGTTTGAATTGAATAGGCTTCGAAACTACTGGACCGATTTAAAAAAACCTTTTACCATTGGAATCCTACATTATCCCTGATGAAAATAGGCTATATTTAATACTAGCAGAACCCCCGGCTTCGCTCGCGCTATATCTAGGGACGAACCCGAGCGAAGCGAAGGTGAGTCGCTAGTTTTTAAATATAATATATCTAAAAAAATCTTTAAATATAATGGTCGTCAGCTAGTGTGTATTTACGGCCGAAATTAATAATGTATCTCCCATCCAAGATCAAAACCAATCTGAGACTGTTGCATATCGATGGTGGGATCTCCAATCCACATGCCAATAATAAAACTTTGCAATCCATCTTTATTGCTATGGATAGATTGCAAAGCAATCCCATGCCTCTTGACCGTTTCGTTTCAAGTAGAATATCGATTCTACGACAGATTTATCTAGTATTTTACTAAAGCAAAATAAATATTAAAATGCTAAAAATATTCCATAAGTATTTAAACAAAACAATTAGATAGATAGAATAGTGTAAAAACACGTAAACATTGAAGAAAACTCATTAAACCTATTTGGATTTGGTTTTGACGTTGACAGATACCATTGCCTCTTGCCTTGCTTGAAGTGAACTATTTATTTTGTAAATTCTCTACCTACAATAATTTACAAATTACAAATGCAAGTTTTGTGCAATGGACCTTGAAATAGTAAGTACTTGTTTGTATAAGCAATATTTGTTTTTAAAGGCGCGCCTTCCAGGTGACGCTTAGATTAGGCGGAAGTAATAAATTTCCGCCTAATTTGTATCATTGATGATATTCATTCTAATTTTCTTTTAATAGGTAAAAGGCAAGCCTCTTACTAAAGATGAAACAAAGTTTTTGTTGGAATTAATTGAAAATTGTAAAATTATCACCACAAAAACTACCAACGCCACTAACAATAAATTAAAAAACGAGGAGTGGAATAAAACTTGAATCAATATCAATGTTTATTTAATTACCTTCTTTTATTTTACCATTCCAATATTTATCTATGTAAAAGTTGTAGACCATAAGTTGGCATAGGACATAGGGTACTTTTTATCCCAGTATTGAGTTCCCATGGGATAGCATTTGACTACCATGAGGGCAGAGCCACGGGCAAAAGCTGACTAGCCTTTAACTGACTAGTAGTAGTATAATTTTATTAAGTTAAAAAATAAAATAAAACTTTATTGGGTTTATTCCAATAATTTATTGCATTTTCTACTGTGAATCTGAGTATTTTATAACAAAAAACTGTGTCCAAGTGCTAAATTTGAAAATATAAAATTAGCAAACGAGAATTTAAAACTAAGAAATAAAGAGCTAGAATAAAAATAATTGAGTATTAATAAACTATTTCATTTTAATTACACATAATATATAAATATTATATCAGGTTATTAAATCAAATCAAAATATTTAATTCAGCATAAAAATTGTTACAAACTGAATGTCATGAGTCTACGACCAGTTCAGAAAGAAGAAACCTCTGACCTGAGAAGAACTGGCGAAAGAAACGGGACTAATTTTTTTTCTCTTTTTCAAATTAAATTGCGCATTAACAATAATTCTATATGTTGAAATAGCCTGGCGGCGATCACATCATTCCCAAGGCGTACTGTCTTCAAAAAATCATTAATCGAATAATAAATAGCCTTAAGTACACAAACATTCCTTCACAATTTTTTTTTAATTTCGCTGCTGATATATCCCGCACTATTCTACCTGCTGTTGATGTAGAGACACCAACAAAGTCAGCTACAGATATTAGCATAGTTCCTAATGCATAAAACCGTAATGATAGCAATAGCTGATGTAATGGTGAAACACCGTAATTCCTGAAACAAATTGGGTAGTAAATAAACATTGATGCCAAAGATAACTAAAATATCCACGTGATATTAGAAAGCAGATAGCATACCTTGAAGAGGTTACACGGATAAACGGCATCAACTGCGTCAATAGAGAATTCACTGCCACTTTACATAATCTAAATCTAAAGGTAAATTCGGCATCATCAAAGCTCTGCATGTAGTTCACCCTTCTGAGTTGCCGCGAACGAGCGCGTGGTGTTTCTTCAGCGTCACTATCGCATCCCAGTCGGATGACTGAGCAAGAACCTCCAAATCACTGTCGTCACTATCGCTTGAAAATACCGAATATGCCATTACTTTAAAAATTATTTTGCGTAATCCACGAAAACTAATATTCAATCCCCAAACTTCCTTGGATTGCAACCTGTGATTGCTTTCACCAATCGAACTAAACGTCAAAATGGACAGATAGGTTATTGATATGCACAAACTGTCATTTTCGAAAAGAGGTCAATCCGTAATCTACCATACGCCCTCCCAAAGATAGATTGATGCAAAAGATAGTAAACTCGACCCGAGGATTGATTATTAACATGCTTCAACTCAAAGATGGATCGAAAAGGCGATCTTGGACAGCTAAAATTGGATTAGGATTGATTATTAATTTCGGCCGTTAGTGTACAAGTATTACAATCGCGATATCTTTTGAAAGAATTTGGATGCAATTTTGCTATTATGATCTACATTTCTGTATATACGTTTATATGTATTACATTTACTATAAAACTTTTAGGTGCATTAAATATGTAATATTAAAACAAACTGCTCAAATATTAAGATTAAACCGAAATTTATTTAATAATAAAAAAATATTCCTTTAATAATTTGAATGACTAACCTTAGTATATGTGTGAATAATCCATCAGTCCATTCACGAGTGTTGGGATCCAGTACACCATACAGAGTTTCTTTAGACATAGCTTTTGGATCGATGACGTGAGCTACTCCCTCAATGCCTTCAAACCTAAATAATAACAAAAATAATAGGATCATAGCTATCACATATTAAAATAATATTATAAAAATATTGTATATATATTGTATTCATCTCTTTTTCACGTCCCACTGCTGGTCACGGGCCTCCCTTCAAGAAGAGGGGGATCAGGCCATAGTACCCCTTGCTGGCCTAGTGCGTGTTGGCGGACTTCACATGTCTTTCGAAAACTTTCTATGTTTTCTGAGACATGCAGGTTTCCTCACGATGTTTTCCTTCACCGTAAGATGACAAGTGGTAATCATGATAGAAAAGATTCGCACATGAAATTTGAAAAATTGCAGTGGGCTACCACTGTCGGTATTAAAAATATTACTTCAGTATAATATATTCCTTTCACATGATCGGTTGTCTGTAAGAAATGGATCTTACAATTTGTTATTAGTCCGACTTTACACCAACACTGTTTGGTTGTTAAGATTTTATATGTAATGTTTACCATAATATATCTCTATAGTAAAGTATTATAAACATAAAACATATTCATTACCGTTCTAGAGCCTTCAGCAAAACACGCCAAGCGGTAGACTTCCCGCTTCCCGAAGGACCAACCATCATTAATCCATGATTTAACTTGCAAATCTGGTACAGTTGCAGGACCTAAACATGTTTATAACGCATTAAATATATGTTCACTCAAAGATGCAATACTTTAATAGAAGTAGATTTTTGAGGAAAGTTAGCACAAGTTTAACTGCTACTTTTAAAGTATAAAAATATACATTTAGTAGTATTAATTACATGGTACTAAATACAAATAAACTATGTTATTAAAAAATTAACATACCGAGCACTTTGTCAAAGTATATAAAATAAAAGCTTGCTGTAAGTTGTTTGGACAAGAAATGAATCATGTTTTGTGTAATGGACAGGTAGAAGTGCAAAGAAAACTCTGCAATGGTGCAATATAAGGTCAACTCGTACAATGTATTTAATTAAATTATACAAGCACTATAATTAGTGTAAATGACATGTCACTACATGATTCTTAGGGTATACAAAAATATTTTCTAATATAATTTCATACAAATTCAAATTTATTATCAAAAATCAATTTTATATCCAGTGATCATAAAGTCAAACTAAAATCAGCGTTATATAGAAGCTCAAAAAAGTGTTTTTATTATTGACATAAGAGTCAGACACAAAGGCAAGCGCACAAACAGGCACACAGACAGGTGACAGGTGACAGCCGGCACCGCACTGACCTTCTCGATCCACGTGCTGTGCTGCGCGCGCGAGGCCGCGCTGCGCCTCTACTCGACACGGGTTAGCATGGAAACCATATGCATTCACTCACGGTCCTCTTACACCGTACGCATGCGGGGACTGCGCTTTATCGCTTTTATCATTATTTTTTGTTTTGCCAGTTATAATATGTATTTAATGTCGGTGTGACGTTTAGATTGTTTTAAAGTTACGATGGGTGCTTAATTTTAGTTTTAAATTATTTCATATTAGTGTCTCTATCAAGAAGAATGAATTATTCATATAATGTGTCAGTTTTAATTTACAAAGCATCCCATACATATTTTAGAATTTTCTCTCTTAAATAAGCATAAAAACACAGTCCCGTACAAAATAAAAACGAACTTAATAATAAAGCAAATATTATTACAAGTAACATGTTATTATCCATTTGTTAAAATTGTTAATGACTGTTAGAAAAAGTAAATAATTTATTTCCATCACCAATTATTGTTTTTTTATAGATTAATAAATCTGTTGATCATGATAATTTGAAAGTACATGTAATATACCATGTCTATGAGTAAACAATAATAACTGTGCTCAGCTAAAATTATTTTAAATATATGATCAAATAATAATGAAGTGAATGATGGCTTTTTGAAATTAATCAGCTGATGAAAATATAAATATCCTCGACCAATATTAATACTAAAAATAATTATATTGTATTGTTAATAGCCAAAGTAGATATTTGTATATTATAAAGCATACCTTTTCCATCCAAGTATTGCCTTGTTCATCTCCTTCGCCGCACACCAAAAATTCTTCAGCACAAACAGCGCGAATTTCATTTTTAAGACCTTAAAAAGAAAATAACTAAATTAAGCATTCAAAATATATACTTCTTGTTAGGCAATTTGTTTGCAACATTTAGGATATTGTATATGTATAATATTAATATATTAAAATAATTACCAGTCATTTCAGCCCTAGTGTATCCAACGTTAGGGAAGACGTCGTTTAATAGGGAGAAGAGCAGCGGTATGTCCTCCGCTACCAACTTAGGCACCATGGTCTCGCACACTGACTGTATGAGGATGTCTTGCTCGGGAAGGGACTCAGCGATAGACGCTTCGTCAGGGGCCTCCGTACCGCGTTCTATTAAATTCTCCTATAACGAAAATTGATGATATTTTAATTCAATACCATCTTTGTACTTATGAAATTAGAGAATTTTTAAATTTAATAAAACTGTATATTGGTATTATGCTAAGAAATATTCAACTTTCTGTCTTTTCTTAATGGATTCTAATTTATTTTTTTATTTATCATACAACACTTATTTATTCCTTAAAGTTGCAGAATTTTTAATAAAAACCTCAATAATCTTAGAAAATTATAAATTTACAATGACATGAGCTAAAATGTTAAAAGCAACAATGTGAATAAAAAGTCAAATATAACAAAGGTTTTAATGTGGCTTAAGCAGGTTGTATCAGCCATAAGCGTATATAACGCTCAAGCAGCCAATAGGATGAAGGGCTACATAAATATTTATTATCTGTCTATTGGGATATCTCTTAATCTAAATAAAATTTACAGGTACATAGTAGTATACAGTATGGAGACTTGTTATAATCTAGATACATATCTACAAAAATATAAATATTATTATCAAAACGTTTTCACGACATATTGTTTAACGTTTTGTTACTTTAAAATATTATGACATGCTGTAATGAATGTAATGAAAAAAACAAAAATAATTTCAATTGGTATTCTTTACCATTATTGGTATTCAAAATAAGCGAAATTTTAGATTTTTAACGAAGTTTTAATAACGGAGTTTACAAGTCTAGAAACGATAGATATAGATTATGCATTTTTTTACAGAAGATAGAGAAGTTGCTAGAGGAGCAAAGACCACGTAAATACAGCGAAGGCTCTAAGCTAAAGGATCAGAATTCAACACTATTTTTAAATACGATGCATATATACAACGACACAATATTATAAATATAGCATTTTATAACATTGACATATTAAACTAGAATGCCCTCACAAATTTAGAAACGGGCGTGGACTTCGGACCGTAATTGTGTTGATGTGAAGAGAGGTCTGAGTGTGTTGATAGTTTCATTCCCTGCAATTGTGATAAGGATATCGAAATTGAGCAAAAGATTTGCCTTTTATACCATTATCCTTATACCATAAAGTGACATACATCGCGGTTTCCTTATGAATTTTTACTTTTACTGGCAATAAAAATTACTCAAAATAAATAAGATTTTTAGCGTTTATAATATCTGTAATAAACACACAAACACACATTCCATTAGATGAAAAAGTTATAATAAAGTAGTTTAACCGCGAACTTAAGTACTCATACCTTAATCTTTTGTATGCGATCACGCTTGACGTTGCCGGCGGAGACCAGGACAGACTTCAGAGCGCGGAGACCGAAGTCATAGTGAGATTGATTCGACAGTTGTTCATCGCATAGTCTAAAAAATATTAATGTTTTAATAAGACCTGACAGAATATTATTAAAATGTATGCCAATAGAATTTGTGATATATATTTCTATTGTTGCATTTGTTAATATGCACTAAGTGATGATTAAAAACAATATTATTTTCCATTCTACATGATATTAGTAAAGTATTATTTGCATTTAGTCAACTGCCATGCTGTGAACCCATTAAAAATAACCTAAAAACAATTTATCTTTACTTCTATCTAGACCTTATAATAATTGAATTATTACTTACTTAAAGAATGGAACAATCTTGCAAGCCAATTTTTCCGCAGTTCTAAAACCTTGACTGAAGAGCATCACTTCGGCAATAAGCTGCCTGTCAGGGGTGGTCATGGCGAGACTTCTGAACAGTTTCTTCAAGTTATCGGGGAGGTTGGACCGCCCGGCGTACCCGGGGTTCATGGTGATGAATATAGCCATGTCTTGACTTACACGCACTTGTTTGCCTACTAGTTCTACTGTTATAGATTTGCCTGAAAACATTAAGGAATAGTAATTATTAATATTTATTACATTAACATAATAGTAATATACATATAAATAAATAGTTATTTATTGTCAATAGCTATGCATAAAACAAATACTTGTGTTATCTCCTTCCTGGTGGCTCTTGAGAGCTTCTTGAATAGTCTGAACTTGCTGCGACACAGCTGATAACATTCTTTCTTCAAGACGATTGAACTCATCGAAACAACCCCACGCACCGACCTGTATAAAAAATAAGCGTTTGTTGAATAAATATTATAAATGTATAAGCATTGGCGTAAGTCTGCTAAGCTGACTGTATCTTTAAATACAATATTAAATTTAGACAAAAATTAAATTTATATGAGCAAAATAATTAACAATTATTATTGAATAGTAGTCATTCATACCTGGCAAAGACCGACAAAGATTCGGCCCATGGCTTGGAAGTCAAAGGTTTCATCGCAGTTGAAGACCAACACGAACCGGCCTAGTTGGTTTCCGAGCGCTTTCACAGACTCCGTCTTACCCGTACCCGCGGGCCCTACGGATTAACGTTAAAAATATATTGTAAATAAATAAATATGTTGGGACATTATTACACGCAGCGCCATCCAGTTCCGTGGTAAGCTACGAAGTTTGTGTTACAGATACCAGATAGTTGATATATTACATATATAAGTTTAAATACATACATATACATATTATAAATATAAACACCCATGACTGGAGTACAAGCATTCGAGTTTAACAAACGAATGCCCCCAGCGGGACTCGAACCCGCGACCGCTGGCGCAAGAAATTACTAGTAGGTCACTACTAACTGCGCCAAACGTGTCGTCAATAATTTTTAGTTTGAACTATTTTTTGTAAAATATACAATAACTGTTTTAAAATGAACTTTAAGCTCATAATAATGACATATAGTAATTACTGTTATATAATAATATGCATTGCTACCTATGCTGGATTAGTAAAATATAGCTTACCAAATGGAGATCCTCCAAGTCTAGCTTCCAAGGCTTGAGTCATAGTGAGATAGCAGCGGTCAGTCAAAGGTGTTTGTACGAGACGGTCTTGTACACCCAGATACTCAAATCCATAGAGGAATTTAGCATTCGCCATGTGTATTGTCAGTTGTTGCAGAACCTGTGCGCAAAAACAATCAAATTATGTTGGCATTATATGTATGAAATTTAGCTATAAAATATGTAATAGAATATATTTTAAATATTACTTACATCATTATTCCTGGGGTCGAAATAAAAGCGCATTTCGCAAAGCCATTCGAAAGATCGGGGACTGTTCACTTCAGATGCGATCAAACGTCGAGTCACAGTACGTTTGTGGACAAATTCGTTGATCTGTAGTAAAAGAAATAATACCAATAGTATTATTAATATATCTGATATACAGAATTCTTTTGTATATTTATTTTCTCATTGAAAAAAAAAGTTTAAAAGATTACATTTTGAGGGTATAAAATACAAAATGTGTATACTGATGATACCTATAACCTAAGCATCTGTATTGGAAACGTAAATTATACTGTAATATATTGCAAATGAATAACACAGACTTATATAAAAACAAAATTCATAACTATCTATTTAAACAAAAAAATCTACTTTAAATTTATCCTTATTTTTCTCCATTATCATTGACCACATCAATTCATACACCAACTAATATGACTATCACCAACAAATATGATATCAAATCTTACAAGATGCTCCAACTTCCTCCTCCGCAGCGGCGGCTGTTCCTGCAGCACAGAGTCGGCGAGGATGTTCAGCATGTTCTCCACGTGCTGCAGCACGCGCTTCAGCTCGCCGCCACCCGCTAGTGCCGCTTCCACGTCTTCCGACCATAGGATCTGAACTGCTAGTACTACGATTTGGGCCTAGAAATAAGTATTGAAATTTTACTTAATGTTATAATGAAACTTTCTGTGACCATGATTGCTGTAAAGTATTTGAAACATGGGAAACCAAAAATCAAAATAAATCCGCGAAACATAATAATTAAAAGAATGTGTGTATGATAAAAAATATTGTTTTTTGTGGGTTAAAAGAAATTTTCCACATTTCGGTTGGTTTGCAACAAGTTATTGGATTTGTCTACAAAATAGTGTTTTACAACCATTTATTTAATGATATTTGAGGTAGTGTCACATCCCAGTGCCCCTAATGCTTTGGCCACACTATCGCGATAACGCTAAGATTTGCGTTGTCGCGACTCGTCTGGCCAAAGATTTCGTCCTATCGCGAATCATCTTCGCGAATACACGGAGGCTTCGCGCCGCTGTCGGTAAATTGCCGCACATCAAAGGAAATGAATACGATAAATATAACAAAACTTACTTGATATTTGTCACACCAATCGATAAACTTCTGTGCGTCAACATTTCCGTCTTTGAACTGCTTGACGTCTCCAACAGCGTCTTTTAGGCGACAGGCCAAAGTCACGCGCATTTCACGCTCCACCATTGAAAGCCATGAGTTGATCTTTGGATTTTCTACAGTTGATACTGGTGAAGTAAAGTATACCTAGAAAAAACAATACAACTTACATTTATGCAGTCACAACCACAAGTATTAACAGACTAAAACAATGTTTACTTATTCTTTTCTGTTATAGTTTAAATAAAATATGTTTTACATGATACAATTTCTTAACTATAAAACCGGCTATAAGATATAAAGATATAATAATATAAAATCAAACATAAAACGCTTACCTCTTCACCTTCCCGTGAGGCTATACCATTAATAATTGTGTTGTCTTCATTGAGTATAATAGCGGCGACGCCCGCGAACATTTTCTTGAAGTGTTTTTGTAGACGAGCAATGTTCTTGCTGTTACCGATAATTTCAAGCAAGTCTTCATCTCCGACGAAGTAGAAGCTAAGAGAATAGAACTAAGTCAAAAAATGCACTTCAACCTACTTTCTTAATTTTATACAAAAAATAAGTTTGTGGCTGACTCACATATTATTATATAAAACATTTAATGCATAACATACATACATATAATATACAAAATAATTTTTACTCAATATATATATAATATATTATATTTACATAAATAAATTCACACACCTTACACATACACCTACATAGTAAAGTAATAATATTAAATAATAAATAATAAAATATAAAATACGAATAGGCATAAATGTACGCGTAGCATTGAACTTGAGCCTCACGGACATCAGCTGGTCGATGCGACGCAATACTGGTCTTTCCTCCCGCGCCCCGCACCGCGGTGTTGACCGTTAGCGGCGCTCGCGCATCAACTGAATCTTTTAAAGCTTTTAACTGCAGAGAGTCGCAATCCGCACGCTGGACGAGAGACCCGTACCGCTCGCTTACTATCCATTCGTAGCTTACGTACCTAACTGTATAAGCTTCGTAATTTTTATGTAATTTGTTTCTACTATCCTTGTGCTTTCGTTCTTTCTATCGTGTAAACTGTCTGAACTTTTTATGTGCTCTGCTCTTTCTCCTTCTATCTTTTTGTGGGTGTAAATTGTGTATTAAAGACTGATTCGTATATAGACTTTTAATTTATTTCTCTACACGTAACACGTAACAACCCCACAAGTTATTTACAGTAAGCAAATGAACCTGCTACATGAAATACCAACAAAATAATCTTATTTATAATACGAAGTATATTTAAACAACTAGACTCACCGCGGGAAGCTGCTTCGTTCCCTTTCCAGATATTCTCCAAGAGCCTTTTGTATCTTGCCGAGTAAGTCCGCCAAGCGTTCAAGTGAGCGCTGCACGCCGGGGATATTGAGGACGTCCATCACCATTGGAGATTTACCAACCTTCTTCATCAGTCCCAGGAACTCTGAACTGTAAATTAATAAGAAAAAAAAGTTATGAAATTACACAGATATAGGCATGCTGGTTGAAAGTAACTCATAGTAACGGTATGCGTTAACATAATGGTGTGTTCAACTTTAGTTGTGATTACGGTTTCACCTTGCTGTCTTTAATATATCGCATCATATTATTAAGTAATAATTTTTTTAGTTCACTATACCTTATACTTTGGAATCTGCTAGTCTCCACCGGCAACAATGTCTTAATATCGGCCGACCCGCTGAAGATGCCCTCGAGGTACACCCAGCGACGTTGCACATCGATCCATACGTCGAATAGGGCATTGATACGATTCAATTTCTCTTCCCAAGTGAGCGCTTCTTCTTCAAATACCTACAAATATTAATTAGACATGAAATATGTTACATTAAAATTTGAAATACAATACAAAGAATATTGTTAAATAGTCTATTGAGTACTTAAAGAATGATTATGATAAAAACTTTACCTTATAATATGGCGACAGCTTCATAGCAGCAACACTGTTGATGTGCTCCTTAACTTTATTAAACAGATCATCCCAACCACGAATAATCTTGCATTTGTTTTGATAATTAATCAAGTCCAATTCATAGCTTTGCCATGATTCGCGAACCTACAATAAATAATTACTTTAAATAAAAAAAATATTGCTAATACTGAAAAATATTGTCACTTGTTTTTATTATCTTCTCCTATTTTTGGTGTAGACTTATTAATTTTTCAAGAACTCGAAATCCAAAAACACATTTAAATTGAAATCACACTTTATACAACAAAATATCTTCAATATTTTTTAACCAAAATGAATTAACAAAAAGCTGAGTACATTCCACTATTTTAAAGAAACATCCTGTACTTAAAATATCGATATTTCACCTGTTTCAAGAACTCCTCGAGAGCCATCTCTCCCTGTGCTACGGACACCACGTCCTTGACAGTGTGCTCGTTGTGCAACAGGTCCGCGTCCCACACTTGCCCCAGTGTCAGTTCTGACAGCGACCAGTCCACCTTCAGAGCGCGGCACAGCTGGCGCCAGTGACGCTCTTTGAGAGCATCAGATTTTAGTTCCACGATTAGCATGTTCACCTGGATGGAGATTAGAGATTGTCGTAATTCAAAAAAATATGGTATTAATGTCGTTATTATAACTGTTGCAAGTTGTAATTACAAGGCATAATACTCCGACTTTTTTTTAACTATTATAAAGTTTATATTTAAAACATGATCGCAATAATACTTTATAATTAATAAGAATATTGAAAAACAAAATATGTCTGTTACAATTAATATACCTCAAATAGATTATACAATAATTTTATATAATTGAGCAAAAGTACCTTAGTATATGATTGGAGCAGTTTGCGAACATATTCGTAGCTGTCGTACATACGCAAGCGAGCCGGGAGCTCTTTCAGTTCATTCAGCATTGCCTCTAGTTGTTGTCTGTAAAAGATTTATATATTATAATACATACTTCAAATATCAATTTTAAAAACTCAACCTTAAAAATATTAAACATTTAAATTTGTCGATTTCATATGACATTAAATATTAATGAAAAATATCAGTATACCTCAATTTTCTGGGCTGCACAGAAAGCCATGGCTTCTCTCTAATGTCATCAATTTGTGTCCAGATCTTACTGAGCGAGGACCACACTCCACGCAAATCTTGTAACTCTTCCAATGCAACCGTCATGCGCTCGTTGTTGACAGAGCTTCCTACAATTTTAGAATTTTACAATTTTAAAAGTTAGACTATAATTTTTTGCAACAAACTGAAATGAAGCAAATATAACAAAAATATTTTTTATAATTTTACCAGTATCATGCAACTCCAACGCTTCCTTAGCCTTAGCAACGTTATCCCTCTCATCCTTGAGGCGAGTGTAACGCGTCTCCATGGCTTGCAGCCGCGACAGTGCGTCTTCAGGGCGGGTCGAGCCATCTGTTGGCTTGCTACGTTCCCACTCAGCAAGGAATTCCAGTGTACGGGCTTCCACTGCTTTGTCTTCTGCTACTATCTTTTGTTGGAGTGATGCTACCTATAAAATAATTTTAAAATAAAATATAAGTATCCTATAACAAAAAATATAGGTATATTAACCAAAAATCATAATAAATCCGCGACAAAATCCGAAAAGATAGTTTCATTTATAATGTCAAACATTCGCGTAAACCTAAGAAAGTATTAATATAGGTATATATTTATTTATGGCACATTTTAATAGTATAGACGTACTTGAGTCTGTATAGAAGAATCCTTCCTGCGCATTATTTCGTTAAAGGCGCTCCATTCACCTTCAATGTTGTCCACGTGCAGCCATTGTGCTGGGAATTGGAACCTAGAAATTAAAAATTTGTATTAAACAAAGAGAAAATATTACATAATTAAATGTAGTAGACAAAGATAATAAGAAAAAAATGCAATACAAAAAAAAAAAGATTAATAATAATATGAACCTTTGTCGTTCAAGAATGCGTTGCGCCTCCCTATAGATGTCGACTTGTTTCTCCCAAGCCAACACTTCTCGTTTTAGTTGTTGCACGTAAGTAATCAGTGATACTGCATCACTGGTAGAAGCTGCCTCTATAGAAATCATAAAAAAACATTTTATAATCAAAATATAAAATCTTCATTATAATCTAAGATACTTCTCATGATACAAAAATAATAGCATATATTAGTTTCTTTTTCTTACTATTGTAATAGATGCATTTAATTTGTTGTACTGTATGGAGTTTTATATGTTGTACATTATGAATGTGTGTATTTTTCTCCCTAAGTTTCCTAGACAAAGCTTACAAACTCCATTTCTTCTGGTACTAGGATGCCGTACATTATTTCATTATCTTAATCTTTTTCTGTATTTGTGTAATAAAATGTATATCGACTGTGAACTGGCAACCGGGCCTATCTCAATTTTTGTTCCAAGTTGATTTATATTGTCCTATCTCGACGATATTAGAAGGAATCATATAATGCTACTGTTCTTTTTAATAACATGTGCAATAAAAATATTTAAAAACCACGTATTTTTATTTAATTTACTTTATGCTATATTAATGACTCAAACAAGTTTTTTCTTCATCCTGTTGTCAAAATTAACTAATACCGATAGTCTGCTGCTCCAGTTGCCCCCTGGACTTGGCCAGCCTGCCGTGGAACTGCACCATCTCTCCGCCGAGCAGTGCGCCGAACTTGCCGAGCACCTCCTTGTGCCAGGCGTCGTACTTCAGCGCCACCTTGCTCTGCACGCGCGCGAAGTCGATCACCACCGGCCCGTACTCGCGCCGAGTGTCCGACGTGTCGAATGTTGTGCGGGATTTTCTATGCAAATGTGTTTTATTTAGTGTATACGAAAATTTGGCTTGGATAAATAGGTTCTAAAATATAAATTTGCTGTATTCAGACATTTTTAACTTGGGATGTGCGGTAGGCGGATTATAAACGTATATGAAAATTAAAAGAGAAGAATCTCACAACTACAATTTTTACATTTTAAACTGAACTAGTATTGCTTTTTTGCAATTTCTAATATAAAAATAAGTTAAAATATAATAGTAGAGGAGACCGTGGAAGATCGACCTTCACCGATCTGATAACCAGATGAGACACATTTTTTATCGAATATAATTTGTAAACAAATATGCCTATAATTACTTGCCTATCTGAAAGTGCTCATGGCTATTTTTAGCTGGGCAACAGTGCTTTAAGTATGATTTTTTGCAGGCAAGTCTATATGACTGATTTTGTAATAAAATAATCTAAAATTTGATATAACTTTCGATAAGTTAGCAGAACAATGGAGTCACCTATATTGACTTACCTGTTTACATCGGCTTTGGTAGCTATACACAAAAATGAGTAGGCAAGCCTACTGATGCATATTCTGTGTGTTAAAAACTAACAGTGAAATAAAATTCATTTGGTTATCAAAAGAATGAAAATGATGAAAAAAAATCAATTAAAGTTAATTTAATTAAAAATAGCCATGAGCACTTTCAGATAGGCAAAGTAATTATAGGCATATTTGTTTATAAATTATATTTAATAAAAAATATGTCTCATCTGGTTATCAGGTCGGTGAAGGTCGATCTTCCACCGGCTCTTAGACCATAAAATAATCTTACTTGATGTCATTCAAGCATTTGATCCACAGAGTGATATCCTCTCCAAGACGTCCATACAAACTTTCCGGTTGGAGGTCCCATAGGGCTTGGTAACTGTTAACGAAATATAAAAAATAATTAACACAAATAAAATAAATAACAATAAAACTATAATGAGAATAAGAAAATCAATATCATACCGTAGCCATTCATCAACGTATTCACGCACTTGCGATATCTTCTGTTCAATAGCATCGTAGGCGTTTTCGAGTGGCGATGAACCGCCAGGCAACTTTGTTAGTAGGTTTCTGTATGTGGCTGTTTGAGCACGCGCTACGCCTACTTGATATCTATTAAAAAGTAAAATAGTATAAGATACAAAAGGTCTTATCTAACAATACAATTCTATTAAAATACAAAAAAATAAAAACTTTAAAAACCGTCTTTAGTCAAAATATTTTTTTTTTTGATCTTAATTTATTGTTATTTAGAGTAACGCGACATCACATCACAAGCTAGATTTTATAAATGAAACTAGCTTTTCGGATTTTGCCGCGGATTTATTTGGATTTTTGGTTCCCGACGTTTCGAATGCTTCGAACCAAAAATCCAAATAAATACGCGACAAAATCCGAAAAGATAGTTTCATTTCTAATGTTAAATATTCGCGTAAACCTAAAAAAGCTAGAATTTGTGAAGCCTATTATATATTTTAAACATTTTTACAATACAAAGTAATAACCTGGTGCTCTGCAGTCGGTGCTGGCTGGTGACGACGGCCTGCCACGCGAACATCTGGCGCATGAGCTGGAAGCGGGCTTCCTCTAGCGACGGGAACAGGTACATCTGCTGGTTGGTGATACGCACCTCGTGCACCACGCGCGCGATCTGTTTATATACACTAGTTTTTATTCTATTTCTTAAAAATACGCCATTATATATTCCACATATCTTGTTATAGTGTACGAATTATTTTGTTATATTAGCATTTAGCTTAATAACCAGATTTATATCAGATAAACTATATCGATATTTTTTCGTTTTAATGATTAAGGTAAAGGTGGTATCAACTATCGGAAATTATTCGGCAAACAAACCAAATAATAGAGCACATACAAACATGAAAAAATACCGCAAACCACCTCTAATATTCATTAATTTATTGAGATTCTGGTGATGATAAGGAATATCCAAAAACGCTTCAATTATGTTTCTTTACAGATTAATTAAATAAAAGCAGTTTTGTTTATCAAATTGTCAACAGTAGGATCACGAGGATTAGTTTTATTTTTAGCATAATATACATGCATAAATAATATTATTCTATACTTACATTTTAAAAACATAGAAATTTTTAATCCTAACTAATGTAAATAAATACACCGTAACATAATAACCTGAGGTTCTCCACCAGGTTTGTGAGTTGGTTCCGCAGGTGAATATGTGTCCATGGAAAGATCTAGCTCATTGGTCTTTCCCAGTAATGCCATAGTCCATGCTTCAATACCGGCTTGTAAGCGAGCAGCAAGGCTCTTCTCAACCTATATTATAAAGAAACACAATGTCAAACAGTATCACACCACTATCATTTGTGTGTTTATTTTATATTATTTAATAATTTAATTCTGTACCAATTTGTAACGAAATAAAAATTTACAGCAGTTCTATAGATTGTCTATAGCACTTGTTCTAGAACACGATGAATGATGTATCAAAAAAGAACGATTTCCCTCCAATGTTGTTTTTGAGCACTACGATATGCCGATTTTTTGGGTTTGTTTGAAATGTGGTTTGGTCCATTTAAGACCGGTAACGCATTTGCAACTCCTTTTATTTTGTAGATGTGTATCATCAATATCTAATTACCCTAAGGTACATTGCTTGCTTGGTTGTCCATTTTACTATAAAAAATTGCATATCTCACCTCCTCATCCAATCTCTGGACCCACAAATGCAAGTTGCTGTACTGCCGTAGGGACAGGTCGTCGATAGCACGTTGAAGCCTGCTCAGAATGTCCGCCAAAGATGGTGCTGAGTATGGGCATGTTTCCAGAGAGCGAGCATCTACAGAGATCTGTTCCTCTACAGCTAACAAATCTTCAACCTGTAGATTGATATTTAATGTAAACAATTTTTATTGGTTGATGTTAAGTAAATTCTATTGTATCTATTATTATTATTACTGTCTTAACACAAATATTTTCTAATATTACCTTCTCTTGGAACAGAAGAACAACTTCACTCAGCTTCTGCACATATGGATCGAGCTTGTACGACTCCCACACTAGGGCCATGCCTTCTGATACTTGGAACAGCACGTCCCGACGCAGTCCGGCCACTAGCGGTATTATAGACGCCTTATCGCGGATCTGAAAAGTTTAAAATGTTTTATATCTATTTGTTATAAAACGAAACATGTATTATTAAACGTCTTTAAAATTTCATTGTGATCTTATGATTTTTAATTTTAATTGTAAAAGCAATTATTTTTTAGTAAAATTAGTAATAGTGATGAAGTAATTGTGTGAAAATGACTGACGTTTTACAATACATGTTATAATTACGTATAATATGAAAGATCAAAAAGCTCGCATCGAATAATATGAAAAAGCTTGCATAAATAAATACAGATAAAATTTAGTATTCAACATACATGAACTGAAAGGCATAACATATTTTTCGCAGAGCAAATAAATTCCTTAAGCAAAGTAATATGTAAAATTTGGAAGCAGATAAGGCATTATAGTTCAAAGCATTATTGATAACATGCAGCCTATAAATAATCTACCTTTGTATGGTTCCTATTATTTAGCTGCACAAATCAAATACACATGTGTTAGTGACATTTATTAATTGTATTGAGTGTATTTTCAACTTCCTTAGTATGAAGTATGTACTTTATGTGCCAATAAACCTTGTACTATATTTCCATAGTGCTTAATATACTGTGATAACTCAGCGTATTTTTATAATGAAATACTCAAAAAGAAAAATTACCTTTTCTAGCGTTCGTTCATAAGTGCGTACACTTTCGATGAGCGAAATTGCGAACGGATACAGTTGATTTGCTTGGTGGGCCTTGTTCACTATAGCCAGTGGCACTCTATAGAAAGAAAAATGTTTTAATAAATTCATTAAAAATGACATCATGCCATAGAACAAAATATTATAAATTTTAATTTTTCTGAATAAATATTAAATGCTACTCGTATATTATACCTGAAACCCAAGTTCTTGAGGTTACGAACTTCTTTATACAGCGTGATAATTTCAGGCAAGAAGTTGACTTTTAGTTTCAGGACAGTGCCTGTCTTGCTGGAACGAGCGCGCACTGACTCTATTGCAAAGATACGACCTGACACCCCTAAGTTGCGTTGTTGAACCTGAAAAAGTATTTAATTAATTAATATGAATTAACTGCAAATAATATTTTCAAAACAGTTATTATATATTAAATGTTTGCATGAAGTGTGAGTGTTTGCATTTACTAATAATAAATATGTATTGAACTTGAATTTTAGCAGCAAAACATTGATGAGGAGAAATCATAGCGGATTAGTGTAATAAACTGTGTAAATAACATCTATTACTTTTATTTTTCTTTTTTCTATTATTTATTTATGTAATAATTAACTTTCAAGTAAAGTATATTAAAGTTCTTCAAAGTACCTTGCGAGCCCAATCGTCGAAGACCTCTTGAGTGTCGAGTTTCAGTCGAAAACTGTCACCATCAGCTTTGAGTTTTTGCCCTTCAATATGATTTTCCCATCCTTTGCCTAAAATTAATTTATTGTATTAAAAATAACAGATTTAAATATAAGATTATGATGTTAACTTGTATTTAAAATAAAACCATCTTACCTAGTACATCCTCAACACGTTTGAGATAGGCCGTAAGTTGGTGATCTATTTGCTTAGCCCAGATAATAGACCCAGCAACTGGTGGCAAGTCGCGTACAAGGGACAAACGGCTGCATTTTGATTGGGGATACTGCACCTGTGTACATTGTTATTACAAGACGTTATAACAATAATTGAAAGTTTACGTCTTGATTTTATGGTAGAGTAGTTAAAATAGTGATATAATTTAAAATACTAAAGGGCATACTTGCAAGTTTTAAGACTTAACTTTCTCGGGAAAGATGTGAATGGGTGAAGGTGATATTATGTCGCATTTTCGAAAGTTTGCATAACCGTCGGTGTTATGGGTGTTTTATATGGTCTAAAAAGATTTAAATCATAAAACACATCATCAATAAATGGTTCAGTTTACGCCACTTGACAGCCATTTTATACATGCACTTAGTGCACTCCACAAACTATGAATTTATTATTTTTAAATTAAAATTTTGAAAATATCACCTTCATGTTTTTTGCGACATATCCATTGATGTCTTTGTTTGATAAATCATTACTATGTAAAAAAACTTATAAGAAATCTAAAACCTTAGCCTCTATGCTATCCGTAATTGATTGTAAGAACCAAAAATCTAAATAAAAATTTAGAAGTTATTTTTATTTTCAAAGTGGAATATTTGGGTAAATCTATGAAGTACTATCATATTATCATATAGTTATCTAACCTTAAACTTCTCATGCAGAGCTTCGATATCGTCCTTGACGCGCTGTATGAGCTGCGTCTGGTACTCGCGGATGGCGCCGCGGATGTGCGGGCGCACGAACAGCGCGTTGAAACGGGAGAAGATGCGGAACATCTCGTTGGCGTTCTTGGCGGTGCCGAGCTGGTCGCGCAGGTGCGCCGTGATGCGCGTCTCCACGCGGTCTGGTTTAAAGGTTTTATTGTATGAATTGTATGTATGTATGTATGTATGTATGTATGTATGTATGTATGTATGTATGTATTTATTAGGCCCCTTTTAACTTCTCACTGCTGGGCACGTGCTAACCTTTAATACGAAGGGGATATGGAAGGGGCTAAGGGGATAAGGGTCATAGTCTAGGTTAGTGCGGGTCGGGGGAATTCACATGTCTTTCGAAAATTTGTTAGGTTCTCTCAGACATGCAGGTTTCCTCACGATGCTTTCCTTCACCGTAAGACAAGTGGTAATCATGAGATACATTATTCGCACATGGATATATTAGAGGTGCGAATCTCTATTTCCTGGATTGTTAATAGTTCACATAGCTTTTGCACTGGCCAAATTGCTAAGTGGCAGTATTACTAAATAAATTGTTGCAGAGAGAGTAATTAAAAATATAAAGTTTAATTAAATATTACCAATCCTATCTTCATAGCGTCGCACAGCGGCTTCCCACGCGTCACATCCTTCACGCGAGATATCCAAGCAGTCTACTTCTTTCACATTCTCGTACGCCAAGTTTACCTGTTATAGAAAAAAATAGTTACTATTAGTAATAACAAAAATCTTAAATCACAACATCTTGTAAAGTTAGTCTACATGTACTATTTATCAACAATATTAAAATTGAATGGTACATCCTACTCTATTCACATGCAAGTTATGAAAAATAATAAATATCTTTAATACATGAGTATTGAATAGTTATTAAATTGAAAATACAAAAAAATTAAATAGATAAATAAAGTGGTAACAAAATATGAACCTCAGCGATAGCGTTGGCGTCAGCGGCGTCCATGGTGAGCGAGTGCGGCTGCGCGGGCTCGCTGCCCGCGCCCGGCTCCGCGGCGGCCGCGGCGCGGGGGCGAAGCACCTGCAATACACAAATCATTTATTTATTTTATTTTATTATATTTGGAACACCAACAGCACATAAGACATTATATGAGTACAAATTGGAACTTTTTGACTAAGCCATTTACAGGTATTTGCATATCATTATTAAAACCTCTTCCCAATAAACAGCTAGAAACATTAGTATTACATTAGCTTAAAAAAATTAAATAAGTAGCATACACATTATGTCAAATTTTAGAATAATGGAGGAGTTGTTCATCTCGAACGTGACTCTTCTAATCGACTTGACATTGGCAAAATAATTTGTGCTCAACAAGCACGCATTGAAGCCAAAAAACCAAAGAATTATTGAATGGAGGATTTGTTACTAGGGTATATTGTAAGACTATACAGCGTAAATATTAGGGAAAAGAGGGTCACGCTAATTAGTAAGTGTACAAAAAACAGTCTAATTTGATGTTACATTAGAGTTTAAAAATATTCCATATGTTTTACATCATTACTGCCTTATTAACTTTATTCCTAATGAACTACAGCATTAAATCTTGAAAGTCGTTTTCATCCTACTTATTTGTTACATCATTTATACTTTATTTTATGATAGTAATGATTTGATACAATTGACTGCTATGATCATAAAAGCAGAAAATATAACTGAACTCCTTTGGTTATTAACAAGCTTTTCTTTCATTGTGAGTAGTCCCGAAACGAAAAAGTTTTATCATCATCATCAGCCCTTTTTAAATTCCTACAGCTGGGCACGGGCCTCCCTCAGTACGAGGGGGATCAGGACATAGTCCACCGCGCTGGCCTAGTGCGAGTTGTCGGACTTCACATGCCTTTCGAAAACTTGTTAGGTTTTCTCAGACATGCAGGTTTCCTCACGATGTTCCTTCACCGTAAGACGAGTGGTAATCATGATATAAATGATTCGCACATGAAAATATCAGAGGTACGACACCCGGATTTGAACCCGCATCACTCGGTTATCCAAGCGACGCGTTACCGCTGGGCTACCACTGTCAAAAGTTTTATATTTTCATATATATTCAAATTAAAAAAAAACACATTTATTATGCATTTTAACTATTATCTATCAAGTATAAGCATCGTACCCGCAACATGACCGTGCGCAGCTGCTCGTGGTGTCGCCGGAAGCGTCGCATGTGCTCCATGCGCGCCTGCAGCCGCTTATGCGACGGTGAAACTCGCCACACCATCTTTAGATGCTCATCGCGCTTCTTCTTCACTATATCTCTGAAATTGCCAATTTTATTTATGTATGCGAAATCTAATATTTGTGTATGTGTGTGACTCAAAATAATAAACAATGTAGTTGTTTCTTTTTAAACAGATTTAAATCCAAAAATACTATTATGTGGACAGCATTTTTAATTACCTCAGTAAACCTTGGAGTTTTTCATATTCATCATCCCAGCAAGAAAAAACTTCAAAGCACTGTGTCATTACGCGTTCGAAATCCTCGAAAGGAATGTGCATGAGGCGACGAGTTCCCAGTACCTATAAATTTATTGATTCGATAAAAGATTTTTATTTGGATTGAGGTAAAAGTTTAAAATAACGACTGTCGTCTACCTTTTAATTTAATAATATTAATTAACATTTAAACACATCTTAAGACTTAGAATAATGAAATGAATAAATTGTAAAATTAAAATATTTAAATTTATTTCACCTTCAGCAGTTGTTGACCCAAGTCACGAGAAATAGCTTCCACTAGACGCAAACCACGTTGGATGGGATATTTGGTTGATCGGATTTTACGGAGATGTGAGAATATTTGCTGCACCGCCAACCTAAAAATATAATAATATCAACTTTTGTACTTATCACTACTTAGTATTCCATTTACGAAAAAAGAAACTAATTCTATCTCTCTCTCCAATTCTATCCATCTCTAGCCAAAATTCAAGAACTAATTATTAAATAAATAAATAATAATAATTATATAAATACAATATTTTTTTAATTATTATAATTAAAATAAATATATTACCTAATCCTTTCCAGCTCAGTGGCGCTAAGCAGGTCATTTATAGGAAAGTCCTTCATAAGGGGGTTGTAGTCAGAGACAGTGGCAAGTGCTTGCTTTAGACCTGTATCTGTATCAAATGACACAGTTGCATGGAATCTCTTGCCATATTTCAAAATATCCAGGGTTAAGGCAACCTTTTGAAACAGAAAAAATAAGTGTACAAGGTAATTAATGTTATATAATATGTAAAAGCATGACTAATAATGATAACATGGAGCCATGTCAATAGATAAGAAGAAGATTATAATACCTCAATGCTTTCTCTCTTCTCTTGAATACGATGGAGTGCTCTTTCAAGATTCAACCAGAACGATATTTCTTGCAGTGCTGTACCATTTGATGGATCACGATCTAATTTGGTTACCTAAAATATATTAAGATAAATAAAAACATAGTTTACAAAATAAAGTTATACAGTTAATTGTTTATCATAAGATTTTAATATTTTTAATGATCAGATTACAGTGGTTGGTGTGCACTGGTTGCTATCACTTACTAAGAGACAAAGTTTTATGATGTTGTTAAAATAATATTTAATGGAATTACACTACTAAATCAGTGATGATTATTTAATATAAAAAAATTACAGATTTTGTTTTTTTAACTTTATTTTAACATAACAATTGAGGTCAAGTGACATCATTCTCACTGAGGTTTTTGCACTGACACTATTTAAGTTGCATGTATATTGTATATCTCACATTGTTACTAGTTATTTTATGTACATCAGCAAAACAGCTTAAAACTTAAAATTTACCTTTTGAATTTCTTTGATCCACCGATTTACACCATTTTGAAGTTGATTTAGGAATGTTGAATCTTCAACTTTATCACCGAAATCTGCTACACGAGGTTTTCTACCTTCATCAGCAGCTCTAAAGTAAATAAAATTAGTTTAACTGTAATCCTTTAATTAACATAAACACATTACATAAGAATAAACAGAATAGAATGATATTATAACTATATTTTAATTATATCAGAAGATTTAACTAACCTTTTAATCACAGCAGCAACTAATGGATGTACAGGTAATGTTATTTCAGGAATATCAATATTTTGTTGTAGATGTAATAAGCCCATTTCAAGCTCAGCAATCTTCTTCTCAACTGATGGTGCCATTTTATCTCCATCTCTATATATTAATAGTAAAAAATTGAAAATATCAATTATCAAAACCTACACTAGATACCTAACATAATATGAAACTATTTTATGTCCCATAAAATTTTCCTTATTATTAAAGTTAAGAGTTTCATAATAGCTCTACCATTATTTTTTTGTACATGCATATAATAACCAGCTGTTTGTTAAGCAATAAAGTTTTAATGAGGAATGAGTAAAAAAGTATAAGTAAACTGACCTATCAGCTCTGCCACTCTCCTTAACATAGCTCTTGAAGAATGGAGCCATGGTTTTGCTAATAAAAGCGTGGAGAGTTTCATAAGGAGAGCCATCGGACAAGTTAATAAGGCGTAACTGACTGTGAATTGACTTGTCAGCTTCAATCACTATGCCTCGCTTGATGCAGACAAAGGCTGCTACCCTGGGTGATGTGAAGTGCACCTACAAGTGTCACAAGGTTATGAAAAAAAAATTGAACAAATGAAAAATAATAAAAATTGAATATTTAGAAAAAAAAAAAATGATATATTATCCCTAAAAAACAGTAATGTTAGTTTTGTTATGTTATTAAAAAAGTAGTAAATATTAACCTCATTGCTAATTTGATAGGAAACTGCTTCCTTTTCTTCTTCACCTTCCGTAGGCTGCTCGCTGTCATCTTCTATTAAAATAATTAAAGATTTTAGGATATAATTTATAATACCACTATTCAAATCTTCATTTGGACTAATAATTATTGTAACTGTCTAATTTCATACCAATTTTCAACAAAATGAAATATATGAAAGTACAGATATATTGATTATAAATTCTGCTCAAAATTAAACTTATTAATTACATAGCTCCTCAGCTTGCCATTGATTTCACATTATTTGATTGAATACAAATGAGTAATCAATAGAAGGTAGGCGACAATTAGCATAATGCGTCAATGCAGTGAATAGACATCTGTATTTCTAAATGCATTTATATAGTTACCTTTTAATGAAAATCGCTGGATGTATAATGATGATACTTGCGGATCAGAAATGAACTTTTTGATACAGTCTTGATTTACTTTATCATCAAGTGCAGCAGTAAGTGTCGGTGGAACGATGTCATCCTCCGGCAAAAGTACCGTTGCAGCACGACGCAAGTAATTAGCAAAATCTTGAAAATCAACTACTACGACGTTTTGTGCTTCAGAAGTGTTTTCACTCCCATCAAGGGAGTCTCCCATGGTGTTTAGGGATTTTAAATACTTTCTAATTAGATTCGAAAGAAATTTTTATGCGGCTACTAATGGTCGCAGCCGCAAATCGCATAGAATAGAATTAAATTATTTGACACTTGACAGTTGACAGATACGGATTGATTGAAACTTGAAAGCAGGGTGAGGGTGACCATCTCAAAAATGGCAAATCTGCCCTCGTGTGGCAAAAAATCTGCCAAAATCTGCCACACCTAACTCAGAAAATGTACAAAATATGCCATTATATTATTGCATCCATGCAGAAGAATATGAATAAATATAAAACTGCGTACCTATTCAAAAAAATTCCTTAATTTAACCTAAAATATTTTTCATTTTCTTCATTTATCACACTATTATACTATGTGTCAACATTTGCTTCGTATTATTAGTTCATTTTTCGTATTATTTTAATATTTTATGCTTTTCGGAGTAACTAAAATCTTATAATTATGAATTTCCCTTTGCCTTTACTACTATGTGTAAATATTTTTTCATTTTCTTTCTTTTTCAATTTTCCAGTTCCTCTCCTAAAGGAGTTTTATCATGTTAGTTTTTCTAAGCATACAATATCCAATAAAAATAGTACAGTGTAATAGTATAAAAACAGTTTTTGGGATGACACATGTACTTTTAATGAAGTAAATCTTCTAATAAATCTACAATTGCAAGCCCCATCTTGCTCCCACTTACATCGGTTTCGCATTTTATCTTTATCATGCACGGAAGACAACTTTACATTAAACGCCAAAAGATAATAAGGTGGCAGATAACAAACATTGATTTGAACGTCGATTTATTACTGTTCATATAGCGTACCTAGTTAAAAATAGAATAAACGGGAAATCACTCAATAAATTATCATTCTCTAACAACTAAATGCATAATAAAAAATTAAATAAATAATAAGATACAGAAAATTATAATTATTCAATTTATATTTCACAATAAATAATAATAAAGATATCTTTGAAATCTGCCAAATTCTGCCACTTTCTAATCAGCAGCATATTGTGATATAGTTCAAATTTAGGTGCCAAATCTGCCGAAATGGCAGAAATCTGCCACAAATGGTCACACTGATTATTTGAAAGTTGAAGGCAGGGCAGCAGCTGGCATATGATGACGCATTATTCTTAAAGTATTGCCAGATTAAAGAAATAATAATATCTATTTTTAAAGTAGCTATATTAATATTAATAATTTATTATTAAATAATTTTCATTTTAATGAAATTTCAAAATATTGAATAAACGAATTTTTTATTCAATTAATCTGCATCTATTAGATAAAATAATTGATTAATAGAATATAGAATAAGAAAATTATTTTGTAATGGAATTTAGCATAAATAAGATTTAATAAAGTTATATAATGTGCAGAATAAATTATCGTAAAAATTTTTAATATGAGCCCGTATTAGTTCTGAGGTTGGTGAGGCTGAACCTCGGAAAGACGCGGAGCACATAAAGCAGTAAACACATTAGTAGTACATTTTTTTCGCTTAACTTACATAACATGATATTACCTTTTTGTATATATTATAATATATCCGATAGCCATTTTTACACGCTTTTTATTAGCTTCACCTGTATGTTTGTATGTTTGTTTGTAACCCACTTCTTTGGGCGCGATTTTGACCCACTTTAAACGGCCAGATTTCGTTCAAACTTTGTAGATTTATTGAGGACCGATGACAATACACTAATTTGATAAAATTATTCCATTTTTCAATTTGCAAAATATGATTTTTGCTAGGAAAAGTAGAAAATAAATAATAGTTTAAAAAAACTAAAAAACACGCTTTTTATAGAAAACCGAACTAAAAAATAGAAAATAAAATTTTATTTTAAAAAAAGCGTGGGGTGCTTTTTAAGATATTATCGAAATGATAATTTAAGAAACATTTGTTAACATATTCACAGGAATGAATTGTCTATCATTTTTTTAGGCTCAGATCAAGTAAAAAAAGGTAGATCTTAAGGGTCGTTGTGCAGTAAGTTTGCTTAAAAAATGCCGTCCTTTGTAATTAAATGGTGGTTACACAATTTAGAAAAGTGGATACACTTTCTGTCCTAAATGCGTCTAGGTTTTTTAACTTGATCTGAGATTATAGGCTTTATGTATCATTATTCATTTTATGACTCCCTGTCTATTTTAGTCCATTGGCTGAGAAAAAAAAGTGTAAGAAACCCGACAGCGTAATAATATTATTTGTAAATCGTAATTCTAATTCGTAAGCTTATCAAAGTTTTACATAAAAGACTACATAATATAAATTGCAATTTGCCATCTACTGCGCTGGTTCATTCATATCTGCATACCTAATTGAAGTAGGACTGTAAGGAAAAAAGAATTTTAAAATTCCCGCTACTCTAAACCTTCTCTATAACTATATTTATTTCTTTCCCGATAAATAAATATACGAACACTATTTAATATTTTCCTTTGTTACCTTCTATTAATTTCACTTTTTACGCAGACGTTTTAATAGTCCTTTAGTTTTTTTATGTTAAAACAATCAAAATTACTCAAGTAACATTTCTTAAAAAGCACTTAAATTCTCTTTTCTGTTTAACGGTATTTTCAATCAAGTCCCCTTCCGTTACTACGATTTATCCATCACAGTCGACAAAAAATCTGCCTATATCAGCCTATAATGCCTCATTAGTTTATCAATCCATTTGAAACTCTAATTATGAATATATAAGATAGATTTTTGAAACAAAAAAAATTTGGTTGTAGAAGGTGAATATCACAGCGCAGACTATAAAGGCAGTGATTCGAGGAGCGTTTCGTCAGTTTACAAGCCCGCTGTAATAAGATATCGGACGCTCTATCACCCTGGAAAATGTCTTTATTATGCTTGCTGAAACAAAGCTATTTTTGAGACTTTATTTGTTGCGTTTTACTCAATGTATGTGTTCCTAATTGGGCAGATAGAACTACGGCAGAGTGTCATAAGAATGACAATATTATTCTGTTATTGTAAAATATAAATTATTATTAGAAGAAGAAGAGACATAGGTTGGTATACTTACGTCTCGCTAAAAATCGTTTTTAGGAAATATTAAAAAGTGAAGAAAGCCAATGCTAAGTTAAGTTAAGACTTAGCATTAGGTTTGAGATAATATCCTTCTGCTCCCCCTTCATTTTAATATGATTATATATTTTCTGTAAGTACATACTTAAAAAGTGTTAAACCACATAGTCAATTTGTTTTAAAATAAAAACTCAATTAATCTTTGTATTTTCAGCTTTTCGACGATAATATTTTTAAAGGTTTAAAGTAAATTGGATATTTTCTAGCAAATAGTGAACATAGATGATATGAAATATACATATATTTATATATATTTGTATTGAAAATCATACATGATGATTGAAATAACTCCAATTTCCAACAAATTCTCGCTACGGGGTATCGAATAACACAAAGTGTGCCAAAAATACTGTATGCAGCCTAAAGCTGTACATATACTCAAACTTGGTAGGCGACGATACTACGTTGTTATCCTTCATAGTCAGATGTGCGAGCCTCGAGATTTGAACTTATTCCACACGGATTCCCAAGCAAGTGTGTTACCACTGGGCTACCACTGCCTTTTATGATACTAAGTTGATATTAGTATGAGCGCAAGTTGAACATATTCTATTTCCAGTAGTTATAAACTTTCCTAGTAAGGGGAAACACTTTTGGGTGGTAATTTGTCGCTAAAATCCTTATTTATTGCAACAGAGAAGTTGGATCGGCCCTGGGGGCGAATCGCAAAGTTCGCTCCTTTAACTTCGCTTCACTGAATGCCTACACCTTGAGCACATATTGAGGTTGAATCCTCGCTTTCTTGTTTTAGTTGAAATATGGTGCTGCGAAAACTTTAATACGATTTTGGAACTTTACCCTTTCGCGTTGTCTTAACTACTTCCAAATCTTTATCTTATACTTTATGCACTTGTCTTTTTTTTAAATAAATGCATAGGTTTGGGAAACCAGAGTTTATTTTTTTAATTAATTTTTATCTTATAATAGGTAAATAAAATTTGTTGTTATCATAAACCCACAATGCCTTTTTATCGGAAGCTAAAACATCAACTTCTCGATAAGGTACTAGGTACTTTACGGACTATAACACTAGCGTTATTTAAATCAATCGACGTGTGACTCATCATAATTAGTTAAGCCGTTAATACGACGGAAAATACAATCGGTCATAAGTTCATACGTACCTATAGGTCAAACTCATAATCATCCTATAGGCTTTGCCGCAGTCGGATAAAACGATAAATAATAAATATTATAGCTATTCCAGGTAATTCATCATAATTATGTATTTTATAAAATAAAAAATGGCCTCAAAAAAGCTTCAGCTCAGTAAGGCGAGACAGTACTTCACGTCGGGTCAGCATCTTAATCTCTATAAGCGCAAATTCGCCGTCACGTGGAATAGGTACTGCTCTCATCTTTGGGTGGGAGCTCCCCAGAACCATCTACTTCCATTTGACCGCATTCAACGTAGGGCGGCTCGAGTTATCGACGATCAAGCTCTTTCCGATCGGCATGATCCTTTAGCTCTGCGTAGAGATGTTGGATTACTCTGGATCTTCTACCGCATTTACCATGGGGAATGTTCCGAGGGATTGATTGGACTGGCCGCTGAATTTCATCATCTGACATCGCACCAAAACTGCGAATTCCATCCACACCACCTCGATGTCCAGCGTTCCACAACAGTGCGATTTCGAAGACATTTTCTGTCACGCACAACCACATTAGTCGAACCAGTTGTGGCCGGCTGTCTTTCCAAGCCGTAACGACCTGGTAGCCTTCAAGAAGAGAGCGTATTCTTTCCTGAAAGGCCGGCAACGCAATTGCAAGCCCTGCGGTGATGTTCATGGGCGGCGGTGATCACTTTCCATTAGGTTAGCCCTCTCATCTTTCTCCTCTTAGTCCAATAAAAAAATCCACTTATTTATTTTTAATAGAAAACAATGACTTATTTTAATTATTCATAAAGATTAATTTATTGGTATTACAATTGTTATCAACTCAGTAAAGCAATTCTAAATGAACATTCTCGCAGCTCTGTAAGCACGATTTTCATTATATTAATTCAGAATTTTTTGCATCGTTTAAAAAATTTGGGAAGGGCGAAGTTATAATGGTAAATATTTTGCCTTTTAACGAGGTAGTAATTTTATTATGTACTCCAAAAGGGTTTGAGTCAGCTTGCTATTATATTGCAAAAATTAAAATAATATTCGAAGGATAACTTATTAAATATTTTTTGTAGTCAAGTAATATAATTATACACAATAGTTACATGATACAATAAAATAGGTGTAATAAAATTGAGAGTGAAGTTAATACACTAATAATTTTCAGAAAATATTATTAACATTATTATTATTATTGATACAGGGGCCAAATAGGTATATAGGTAGTTTTTAGAATTTTCATATGACCGCATCGCGAGAACTCCACTGGACAGATTGATGGAGAAATACATTTCTAGCTGTTAAAATGTATGTACAATGTACATATAACATAGGAATGAAACTGAGCGGAGCGTGGCTGAGCCGATAATAAGAAATAATATCATCTAGTGAGTTGAGAATTGATTCTTAAAATTTCCGACCCTTGTCAAATAGGATGAAATTATTTAATACTTTTTAAGTAGAGCTCTAGGCATATTATTAAGTTGCTGAGAAAACTCATTTAGTATCTGAGTTGTATTAACTTTATCTCAACAGTTGAGTCACTGTTGTTAACAAAATAAGCCGCAACAGCAGATAAAATGCACAGGTCGCTGAATTTATAATTGTGTTTGCGGACGTTTCTTGAATATCAAATTTTATACGGATGATAGGCCACTCAAATTCGTCTATTTTACATATAATATATAACACATATAACACAACCTCAGTACATGCACTACATAGTTATGCATTTATTTTAATTACAATTGCCTTAATCGCCTTTTATTATAATATCAATTGCCTATCTCAATCTTCGTATTATTATAATTATTTGTAAAAAAAACTTAGGTATGTGATGAAGTATCCAATAACAGCTTGTACATACTGGGATAATCAACTTATCTATTGTATACTTTTACTTAGTATAGCCAAGTAGCACTATACTTATCCTACATATTATGTAAATGTAATTCGCGGGTTAAATAGCTCATATTTTGCATTTATTTTCAGGTCACGTTGGTTAAAGGGATAAAGCCGTAAATTCGTCGAATTTCTATAATAGCCATCATCGTACCCTCAACCCTCTATTCTCTTATAAGTATCTACTTTTTAGGGTTCGTAGTCAACAAGAAACTCTTATAGTTTCGGCATATCCGTCCGTCTGTTTACAGCTTAGCTCAGAGACTGTTAGTACTAGAAACTGAAAAGTTCAGATTGGATATAATTAGTTATTCGAAAGTGTAACGGGTTACGTTTGTGAAATATTAAGCTTCAATGTGCTCATTTTGTAAGAGTCAAGTGTCCTCAACTCTGCCAGCGAAAGGTTTGTTTTTGGATATTATGCGAAAAAATCATGATAGTAGTATATGCATAGTGTCCCAGAAGGTAACGAGCACCTGGGATGGGAAGAAAGGCTATTTTATAATGAGCCATTAAAATAAATCAGCGCTCTACACAGTACTCGAGTACCACCCATTTTATTGAAAAGCTAAAGTTTACCACCACGAGTGAAATTTTTCAGCATTGTGAGTTGACACCCCTGTATAACGAAGTTAAAAGGAAAAGGAAATGAAACTTAATAAGTTTACGAGCTATTATTCGACCAACTTATAAAATGTACTTGATCCGCAGAAATCGTTAACGTTAAATGTAATAGTATGAAAAAAGCCCACTTCTTACCAAATCTTAGTTGTGATGGGCAACTACGAAACCCTACATTGCGCGTGGGCCGAAAAGCACTTGGTTAATTTTATTCTAATAATATTTGTACAAATAGATCATAATGGCTGTTTTATTCCTTTAGAAATTTATTTTGAAAGCATAAATAAATAACTATTTTTGGGTCGGTATTTGTTAAGTATAAAGATATAAGAATTGTCCACATTTATTTACTTTTGCTAAAATACAATTAGATTCGCTGCTAAATAGGTATTAGGTTTAGAGCTTTTATGTTAATAATAGAAGCTTTCAACACAACTATGTTATTATTGAGCGTTTTTTGTTAAATGAATCACTGAGCTTATGAACTGGCGTGTATAGGAACATTAATTAATTAGGTTTTGTTACTAGTGGGTGTGTTATCATTATTAATCGCCGACCTAGATATGCCCAATAGATCACCAAAGGCACCCCAACAATTTATCAATCATTCACATCGCGTTAGTTTTCCAGGAGGTTATTATCTGGAAAATATGTATGCGACCATTATTTTATAAAAAGTAGAAAAGCAAAAAACTTTTTGTACGGCACAATTTCTTTGCGGCTTAAAATTAGTAGGGCGTATTATCATTACTTCACCACAATTAAAAAAATACTTGTACGATGTTAAAATATTGCTGTGAAACAAACAATTGTTCACATTCATATTAAGTTTCTATTGTGATGCGTGTCGACATTATCAGGCCTGTTATATAACTAAGGTCTAAGTATCCATACGAGTATATGTATAGGGCATCATAGTTATAAATTTTACGATTTTTGGAACTCAGTGACGACATCGCGTATAGTAATGTTTATTAGAAAAACATTCGGTTTTGCGGCAGTCGTTTACGACGGAACAACTCATAATATATTTTCATTATGATCCATTTATTCGTGGGTTGCCGATGTTGACTCTTTCTATATGCTTACCTTTGAATGTTAACATTGTATACCGATGAATTTGAATGACAATGCGATTTCGTTGAATTTACATAATGCTATCAATCTTGAAATGCAAGCTGTTTTAGCTTGCATTTCAAGATTTCGACATAAATCTTTTGATTAAAATGTATAATAATAAAACACGCTGAATCTAAATTTATTTATATTCATTCTACTTAGATTCGAATAAACTGATTCAGACTTTTAGATATATTTTGCAGCGATTGGGGAATTTTTATTAGGAGATGTACATAAGCAACGGAAGTCTTTGAGTATCTCTAGAAATGACTTAACACATAATGCATTATAAAAATTGTGATCTAAGTAGTATACATACTAAGGTATGTACTAAAAGAAGGAAAATATCAAATTATAAGAACAAAATAAAAAATATTATTTGAGAATAACGTTTAGTGTGAAACGGATGTCGTAAGGCAAATCGCAACAATCAATGTCGCTCTGTCTGCAGTGATAAAGTGACAAGCTACGCGCTAGGCAGTAACATTACCTCGTGCTAGTAGATACAAATAGGCACATCGAATGAATTAATGACGAAATATTAAGAAAAATGTCTAAAGCTAAAATGTAACGATTCATTAAAAGAAATGTCAGGTGTTAGTTTTTCTTAGGCATAAATAAAAATGACATCTGTATGAATACGAAGTCATTAGTATTAATATAAGTATAAATATTCATAAGTATTATGATTTTGGTGTCTGTACAGTCTGTATTCCAAGAATATTATTCTTGTGTAATAAAAAGACTCTTTCAAGCAACATGTCTCAGTATTCTAAGTTATAAAGTATTAGTCGGTACTTTAAGTTATATGTTCAGTGCATATAATATTTAACGAATCATGTTTACGTTGAAGTTAAATGTGAATTACAATGTAAAATGTTTGTAGCTTGTCGCGTACTCTCAGAGTTGAGAGTTGCTGAAGAAGTTTGAAATAAGTCTCATTACCGGAACACCTGTTTGCGGTCGAGCACATTAGGCAGCTGACACACTTTCATTATAATATGCATAATGCTTCTGGGTAAATATTCTCACAATTTGGGTAATGAGTCACTTGGCCGGTTGATTTCTTTGGATTTGAATGAATATTTTATAGTATTAAAATTAAAGAAAAAAAAGATGAGAATAACTTTTAAATAGAGTTTTAGAAATATTATTAACGTATTGTTTATTATTTGATTTTATTTAGCAACTCACCCTCGTTTTGCCCGGGTATATTCCTAGTTATGTTTTAATAGTTGCTATATATTTTAATATGAGTATATATACTATATAGGAATATATGTTGACTTGAAAACCCAGCTATCATTACACCACAATTTCTTTAATATCTCATTAGTGTTTTCCTCGTGACGCTTTTTCAGACAAACATATAGACAAAAAATATTAAACTATAGATTAATTATACTTAGAATTTTATTCTATGTATAGATAGACTACAGTACAGATTTGCGGCACCAGTTATCTATGTATTTTTATGTAATTAATATGTTATGTACCTACTAAACAGAATTTGCGACTACTTTACATACTTACATTACTTAGAACGATAATACCTATCCATCTTTATTTATTTCTTTTCAAATTACTAAAATTATTTTCTATTCAAAAAATAGTTTTAGTATAAAATAAATATCATGAGTTCTAAGAAGCTATTCTTGTGTCATGTACAATCTATAAAATGACCTTAAAAGATTTTATATATCTTAAATATATTATTTTCATTATTAAATCTGCAGTTTATGTGTGTAAAATATAACAATTACAATTATTAATATTGCTATAATACGTATGGAATTATTGAAAATTAATATGATTTCATTATTTTTTTAAACGTACGAAAAATGTTTTTGAATAATAATTACCTTAACTCCACAGTGAAAGAGTTTGTTGCAGAAAAAGTGTTGGTTAATGGTCATCAGGTCGTCGCGGTGAACGTGGTAATTACGGTAACTATACCGTTGGTGGAACAGCTTTAATGAGAACGAATTTCTACGGAATACAAATTACTATACGCGGGTAAAATGTTACCTCTCATTTAGGTATCTCGGAGTGGAAATTTAAGTGGTACTTCGAAGATTTTTCTCTTGCTCCTCGTAAATTAATGTCTGGCTACTATTTAAGGTGCCTTTGCTAAATGTCCGTGACCTCATCTATTTATAACTTCTTGTGAATATCAAGTGCTGTAAAATCGGCTGAATAGACTTAACCACTTCATAATTGAACCAAAAAGGTTGTATGCTTTTAATTTCCGACGAATATATTAATTTTATTTATCTTTAATTTTGTTGTAACAATAGTCTGAGGCTAAATTGATGTACGAGGTAGTATTTCGATTTATTCTTACACAATAGGTTTTGATAATATTGCGGCTACCCGGCAATGTAATATACAGCCACACAAATTAAATCGCTTAAAAGAGCAAGACAGGCCAGGGGTTTTTATAAGGCTTATTCAGTACTAGCGACTCCTTTTTCCTAGATTTAGCACAGGCAAAGCCGCGGGATCCGCTAGTTATGCATATAAACCTTCCTCTTGAATCACTCTATCTATTAAAAAAAAAACCGCATCAAAATCCGTTGCGTAGTTTTAAAGATTTAAACGTACAAAGGGATTTAGGGACAGAGAAAGCGACTTTGTTTTATACTATGTAGTGATTAAAATGATTTGGATGCTTATGTGAAAATTAGAATACTCTGTACTCTGTAGAATTGAAATTGTTACTTATATATGTAAGTATATTGCAGCTTTAGGAATCTTTTAACGGGATTTGTAGATAAAATCGCAGAATAAAGTATGGACGTAGAAATCCATCGAGACTGATAAGAAAATTCCGCGTCGCACGCGAAGGAATGCGATGCGAGCTCGTGTGCTTCACGCTGAAGCTTTATATGCTTTTACATTACAAATATCCGATCCCAAACCTTTTAAGCTCTATAAAATTATTTACACTAAAACAGCAGTATATTTATACTCTAAAAATTCATTTAATAATATTTAATTATTGGGTTATTAGATATAAATGATAAAATGAATATATTCAAAAATAACGAAAACTACAATTAAATATCTTTATAAAATCACGTGTTTATTGAAATCTGTTCAGTATTTCATTGAAATAGGTCTAGCTGTGTCTTATATCAGACAAACCAATTTTTAAAATTGCATTTTAGTTTACATAGGTATAGGTTAGATGCCTATTAGGTTAAGATGTATTTTATATGCTATTAAAAAACATTAATTTCTGGATTAATCGTTTTGTCTTCCAATTTTATGGGTACATAACGGAGAAGAGCTTAAGATTGAGTGTGACTAGTTACTGGGAAATTGGCTACCATACTAATTAGTTAGGAGTACATTGTCTCTACAGATAAAAAATTGAAGAGTCTATTTGTAACATACGGCTTTTTACTAAATGCATACTGGTAATTATATATGTACAGTGCTTTTAGGAAAAAAAACACATTTTTTAACATGTTTGTTAGACAGACAACAGATAGTCTGTCTTTCCATCTATCTGTGTGTTCTCTTTGTTCCTGCTAATCCCTAAAACGGCTTTATAGATTTTGACGAGACTTCCACTGGCTGTTATCTGACGTTATAGGGGGTAATTTAGGCTACTTGTATTTTAGAAAAAGAATTAGGGTAATCGTTGGTGAATGTATGTATACAAGTATATATATTGTTATTTATATGTTTTTCGAATTTAAACCTATATATTTTTTTATTTTATCTTAGTTAAGATGGACTAAGATATTTCAGACTCAACAGTTATGAGTCAAATATGTTTTTATCGGTTGACTTTTCTTGTACTAGTAGATGGGTGTCATCGTTATCCGTTCACATATTTGCATAGCTCTTCCTACGTCTCGTTTGTTAACAACGTATCAGTCAACATTCGATTCGAATAGTTTTACATACATCTAATATAAAAAGACCAAAACAAATATATAATTACGTATTTAAATATTACCCAATTATTATCACAATGTTGGTATGTTTTTTATTGCATTGCTGTGTTTTTTTATCTAGAGCAATATTAGTATTTGTACAGGACACTATACTCAGTAACATAGTATGTTTAATGCTGTGAGAGCTGAAACTATAGGTTCTTAGTAAATAGCCTAAAATAACAAATGGTATTCTAGCATGCCTAACGTTTCCACGTGAACAATAGGAACGGAAATAGTAATTACTATCCAAACCATTTCTATTTGTTTACCGTTCATTGATTGAAATTGCTTTGTTGCAGTATTTTGTATTAACGTTATATTACACGTATAAATTAACATTAAAAATATAAAAATGTACATATCTATTGTCTAATAATAATTTTTGTTACGTTATGAGAACAAATTAATTCTGTTGGTTCTCTAATCACGGTAGAGAGGCTGTAATGTACTGGCAACATAATAAAATACATACAATATTCACTTTTAAATCAAATCAAATCAAATCAAAAATATTTTATTTCGTAGGTAAATCACATTACACTTGAAATATGTCATTTTGTTACAAAATCATTATTTATCTATAAATACATTTTTCAATTATAACTTATGCGACAGCCATTTAACAATCTAGCGGCTCAGTCCCAGGGGTTATTTAGATCTAAATATTCAGATATTTTATAGTACCCTTTAGTATACAATTTTTCCTTTAAAACAGATTTATACTTGTTTAAAGGCAAGTTTTGTATGTCAACAGGGACCTTGTTGTAAAAACGTACACATAGACCTCTGAATGAATTTGTGACTTTATGTAGGCGACTTACATGACAAGCAAGCCTATCCCTATTTCTAGTATTGAAATTATGATTGTCACTATTTTTCTTAAATGAATTTATATATTTTTTTACATAAACAAGGTTTTTATATATGTATTGCGATGTCAAGGTCAAGACACCTATTTCCTTGAATTTATTTCTTAATGACACTCTTGGTCCTAAATTATAGATGGCCCGAATAGCTCGTTTCTGCAGTGTGAAAATAGTGTTAACATCGGCAGCATGTCCCCAAAGTAGAATGCCATATGTCATCAAACTATGAAAATAGCTGAAGTAGACAAGCCTCGCGGTATTTTCGTCCGTAAGTTGCCGAATTTTTTTAACTGCGTATGCTGCAGAACTGAGCTTTTTCGCCAGATTAAGGATATGAGGACCCCACTGAAGTTTGGTATCCAAGGTAATGCCTAAAAATACAGTTGTAGCCACAGGTTTCAATTCACCATCTTTTACTACTATATTAGTGCCAACCTGTCTAACATTGGGCAAGGAAAATTTTATACATTTGGTTTTCTTTTCATTAAGAAGGAGATTATTCGCAGTGACACTTAACTTAACTTAACTTAAGTTTAACTTATTACAATATTCTTAGGAAATTAAGCTGCACACCATTGATAAATTTGTATTTCTTTGCAGACATCTTATAAAGTGTCAAGAATAATAGAAAAAAAAAATTATTTTGGAGTTTTTAATGAAAATGAAAATACGTAACTTTACTGATGAAAAATATTACCTATATTATAATGTATATTATATTATATTGATATAACCATTATATTGATATTTTAGTGTAGAAATTAAGCCATTTTATGAGTTTTTATGGCAATTAAAAAGCATTTCGAAATTTGGAAAATAGACGCCCAATGATAACCGTCCATTTGTAATTTATATTGTCTAACTCGTTACCGTTTCTTGTTATTTACGAATCAATTAATTACAAATTTTGTTCATTTTTCCATCCTTCTGATGATAAATCCTGACAAGTTTCATCTTAATTTTTATTGCTTTATAATATTGGTGTGTTTTCTATGACAACACGGTTTGCCCAGTTGGTACCCAAGTCTTACTTTACGACCGAACTAGATGGCGCTGTGTGTAATATAATGTTTCATTGGGTTTTGAATTCATTGTCATGTCATCAATTATTGATGACTTTGAATTATAAATAGATACGTGTTTACTTTAAATAGGCGTCCAAAAATATGTTAATATGCATTTAATCCACAATTGCTTGTATGCTGCAAAAGGGTTCATAATTTAGGTAAAAAATTATAACCCGCAAAAATTGATTGTGGTTTGCCATTTCCAAACAAAATAACTCACGAATGCAAAAAAAAAAAGGTACTGTAATAATGTACAATATAGATATGAAGAAATAGGGATTTGATTTATCTAAAATATGTTATATCAATTTCTTAGATAGGGTAATTCCAGAGGACACAGCTGTCATAGTGTTTCGACTGATAGAGGTCTTTTTCTATTGGCAACGGTAATGGCACTTTCAAACATTTTGAATATTTCTTGTTCAAGTTGTGGACGCAAACGCGCTTAGAGGTCAGCTTGAGTAATCTTGTATGGAATTAGAAAACTATAAGTGCACTCAGGGTTTGCTGAAAATTGTATTGGCAGATGCACTTTCTATGAAAATACTGTAAATGTTATGTAGTTTTAAAAAAATAGGTCTATAGGTATGCGAAAACATAACATATGTACTTTTCATTTGTTATTATGATAGTTAAAAGTGGTGTAAACCACTACAGAGTTAGATAAGTAATCATTTAAAAGCAAGGCAACGTTTCGTAGTACGTCTCGTTGTGAACTTCGGGTAATTGAATAAATCCAACTAACGCGTTCATGACATAAAGTGCATTGCTAATTGAAACTGTACGAAGCAACGTCGAAGTCGAGTTTCACTATAGATATTTAAGCGAAACACGTCTTAGTTTCTACAGCATCTTCATCTAGGATTAAAATAAAAAGATTTTAATAAGTTTTTATAGTGCAATAGGCATTTATAATTTTTAGTTTAATTATTTCAGATGCAATTCTAATTAAGTTGCGCTAGCTGTCGTCCCGTGAATGTTAAATCAAATGACTAGGCGATTACTCAGCCCTGGCAAGACAAAGTGCTGTATCATTGTTCAAGACGTGCTGACACGAAACGGGATGCGGTATCTTTTCAAGTTATTACAAAATGAAAATACCAATGCATTTTTTTGATTATAATCTTGATTCCTTTTAATTTTTTATGTTTCAAGAACTCGACAAAAATTAATGT
Organism: Boloria selene; assembly: GCA_905231865.2. Classification (NCBI taxonomy): domain Eukaryota; kingdom Metazoa; phylum Arthropoda; class Insecta; order Lepidoptera; family Nymphalidae; genus Boloria; species Boloria selene. Next base: position 5,415,982 of record HG993147.1, read on the forward strand.
AACGAATGAATTAATATTGTACATATAAAAGTCATATTTATAAGTATAATAAGGCAATGTTTTAAAAAATTAAATCTGTTTATTAGAGGGCAATTAGAAAGAGTTGGTTGAGAGTAGAAACAATTGGAAGATAATTAGCGATATGCCTGCCTGAATCTAAGCTGTATATAGCTATAGCTATCGATTGAGTCAGTGATGATTTGGATCCACCCATTCCCAATAAGTTGAAAAATTAAAAATATATAACAAAAAACTCAGAATTAGCCGCTGGCTAGTGTCTTGGATATTGTTTAGTAATAGTTTAGTAATAGTCCTTAAATTAAGGTGTATCAAATTTGTTATTATATTATTCACAGTTCTGTAACTCCACGTCGGGCATAATATTTTTTGCCAGTGTGAATGTCGCGCGAGGTCTATGCCGCTCACGATCTGCTTAAAGTTTCCACTCACGTCGGGCAACGGGGTAAGACCGCAAATTCGCCAAATTTTCCTAATGACCGTCATCATACCGACAGCTATCTTCTTGGGCTTGATAACTTCATTGCAATTCCTTAGAATTACAGAAACTATATACCTACGAGTTATCATGAACTTAAAAATAAGCATAGAAAAAAATATTACATAAAAATATGTAACAATGCGTAAACTATATTTATTTATATACGTATAAATATCATATTTATTTAAACTGCACTGTAAAACACATAGGAGTATTAAAAATTATAGTCTAGCTTTACCTTCCCTAAATTCCGTTTATTCCATGAATTCATTTTTAAAATTATTCACAAGGATATATGTATTATAACACAGTCAAATTTTTAACACAAAGAAATATTCTCAGCATTAATACTTTATATTACCGCTGTTAGTTTTTCACTAGGATACTACTATTTAGCTTATTCTTATGATGATTTCAGCATTTTGTGTATACATTTATAGTTTTCTTATAATTCAGAAAGTTGGGTTCTCAATTCAGCAATTATTTGATTCTTTTTTTTTTGATATACCACAAAGTTGGTCCCGAAGAACACACTGGTCGATTGAATTTTCACTTACTGACTGGTGTCAGTATCTACAGTACGTAAATGAAAATTACCAATCAGTTAGTTTTTATATTTATTGATTTTTGAAGTCAGTTAAGTCGTTATTATGATTATGTTTATATTTAATTAGTGAAGGATACTATGACGCGATACTGACGACTGATTAACAAAATTTTTAATAAGTATCTTTTATTTTATCAATTAACTATTTTATTTGTTAATTATCCTCGCTAGTAAACATAGTACAACTCAGTTTAAAGGATACCCATTCGAAGTCGTACTTCCCAGAGCTTTCCCTTTATTTATCTTCTAATACAATCTGATGTAAACGTCGAAAGCGACCTTCTTATCTGTAACACGAATAATGCACGCCATTCGTCTCCGCCCGATGCCTCATCATCCCGTCCAATCATATTCTTCTTCATTTATCAGTATCATTAAGAAAAACGACCTCGATAATACGTACTTTTATCATTGCGTCGTGGTAAGCTCTTTTTTATTGAAGAATAAAGAATTTTTCATATTACATTGGCATTTATCTTATGTTTCAACCTAGTATTTAAAGAATGGAAATAAATATATTCAAATATACCATTTTATAAATGGGCATAGGTATATTTTTTCAAATTTTTGGTTGTGTATAGTTGAAAATAAAAAAAATATGAAAAATAATATTTCTATAAAAAATCATCACGCACGTTAAAAAAATACCTTATATAATTGAGTTATATTACGGGGTCCTAAAATTGCCGTTTTAACAATAATAGCATAGGCATCTACAATATTTTCTGTTATAGAAAAGATTGAGTTGCTGTACACAATTGGATGGAGTTGATGTAAAAAATATGTGAGTAAACAAAAATTAAAATTATTTTTGCTAGATTTACTAGTACTTTAATCAACAACCAGGTCAAAGTGAGGTTACAAAAGCACGTGTTAGAATTTTAATATTACTGTAGCATGCAGGAATTATGGCATAGTTCTTAGTATAGTTTGACATAGTTAGCACTTAGTACTCGAGGCAACATAATTCTGAGAAAAATAGAGATCTGCGCGATATTGGCAATAACTTTGTTTAAGAAATATTTTGTGTATAAATCTCTTCATTGACTTTGAAATGTTTTGTTAACATTACCCCATTTATTGACAGAAACAAACCTAATCATGATGTTGTATAATTTCATTTCTTTTGTTATATACGAGTATAACCTACTTTACCATTACGATTCTTTCCCTTCGTACTTTTTCTTTAACCGTCTAAATATTAAATAAAGGTTAGGCTTAAGAACAAAATGTTTGAGTATTAATAGACAAAAACACATTCGCGTGTTACTAACATACAAGTCAGCGGTCCTTGTCAGCAGCGACCGTATCAAACAAACGCCCACCCCGAGCTACTAATACCCAACGGGAAGTGAGTGCTGGTATTACGATTGTCCGCGGAAATGGCCTGCTGTAACCTACGGCCGAGTTATTGCTTGTACGTAGAATATTAATATACAAGTGGTGAATGCGACGTCGTCTGTGTTGTAAGGATATAAAATAACATTTTATTATAAATTCTATTTGAGTTTAAAGTGAAGACGTGAAGTGAATGACGTAGATTTGGATTAAAGACAGTTCTTCGTGGATAAACACATATCAAGACTTTATTTTAAGCCGTAGAGCTTTGGATGTGGATGTATATAGATTATTATGTCAAATGAAATTATTCTTAACGATAATTTATTAATAATAATAGGGATAAAACATTTTTTATTTATTATAAAATAAGAGAGTAAAAAAGCTTTTAGGGGTTACTTAATATATTTTCTAATAATATTTCTAATAATTTAGTTACAAATCAATACTTTGATATTTTTCCATATAGGGCATTTCACGTAAATTAAAAGACCATCATTCTTAATACATCACCACACTTCACCATCATTAAAATATACAGGAAAGCTTTTTATACTTATTTGCATATGTTACAAAAGCTATTAACAGAAAATTTCTTATTGTATCGGTCTCATACTTTTAATACATTATTTTTATAGTAAAGGATGTAATATGAAAAATCCTCTGTTTCTTTATCAATTTTAAAGTTTTATAAACTTGGCAAGTGTTTACATATAAAATATTTAGTTTTGTTTAGCCTTTGTTAAGATAGCACTTGTACTTCTAAATGAAATTACTAAGTTTGTTTGTAACAATAAAAACAAGCACCCAGGACTATTTGTGGGCAAATGAGATGTAAAATACGGAATCTTGCTACTTTAAGAGAATCTCGTAGTTCGCCGACACAAACAAATAAATCCCCAAATGTTACTCCAAGCTCGTTTATCTATGAGCTACGTAAATCTTGGAACTTTATTGTTTTTTTCATTATTTATTAATTCAAATATTCATATTTGATATTTTTAACAAACTCATTAAATATGATTTAAATAATTTAAAATTACTTTGAATGAATTAAAGGACAAAAAATATTTTTTTATAAATAAATTATAATTTCAGTAAGGTTTAATTTTTATAGTAATTTAAATGATTATAGTTATAAGAAAGATATAACAGAAGATTTTAGAAGATTTTCCACTTAAATGATGACGTTTTCATTATTCAAAGTAGGATTAATTTTATGTCTCAAAAGCCGAATTTAACACGACAGCTTTCGTTAGCGATTTTTAATGTTTATCAGTCAAAGAGAAAAACCACGTAATAAAGAAAGCTCCCCTCAGGAAGTGTGAAGGGGAGATCAAATATGCTTTAATGAAGTAGTATTTCGTCTAGACTTCTTTGAAGCACGTATTAAAATGCATACATTTAACATTTTAATTAATGGCAGTTGTCTAACGAGCGTATGACTGAGGTCAGATGGAAATATATTGTAGTGTACGTAGGTCGTAGACATCACTTATTATTGTATTGTATTTTGTTTGTAAAAACTTATATTCTATTTTTATAACTATTTACATAAAAAAGAGTCAGTACTAGAACCGAAGAGGTAAAGTATCAAGCTACAAAGTAATAAAAAAGGACTCTTAATCAATAAAAAAAATATTATAATTATTGAAATTGAATTGAAACTGTTATCAAAATATACATGTGAAAATATGAAATTTCATATTATTTGAGCTCCAAAGAATAAGTCTGCAAGCAGTTGAAGTAATCACAATTTAATTGTATTGCATAGCGCTACGGCGACGCTACGTTATTCTTAGGCGGTCGGATAGGGGATACTATCTAGTTGAACAACGCACAATCCCCGCTATCTCGCGGCCTTATAATGTCGTAAAATGTGGCTGTGACGCTTTGTGGCTAGGATTTCATAATTTGAGAGAAAATATATTTTTTTATCTCTACAACTCTTTGTTTATTTTTCTTTCAAAAGTTATCTACAATTAGCAAACACATTATTATGGTTATATGTTCTTATTGTTATAATTCACAATTGATTGATTTACGTAATGTAGTTTGTGCGTCAATTAAATTTACAACATATTATAAATATATCTATTCGTAAGGATGATGAGTTTATTTTTGCACATTTGAACAAATGATTTTTGTATAGTTGGTAGATATAGTTTTTATCCTTCTTTATCCCCATTTTTTTTCTATGACAGGACAACGTTTGCCGGGTCAGCTAGTTATGTTATACTTTACATAATATACGGTTACGTTTAGAATCACATGACTTAAGATATAAATAACTAACCGTAAACTCTTTACAGGTTATTAAGACATAGATAAAATTATATTATTTAAATTGAATAGTCGTATAATTATCATAAATACTTGAAAGATAAAATACCACTCCGTATAGAACAGCATGCTAATCGCGAAAATTGACTTGCACACCCTTTTCTTTATCCTTTTGCTTCTCATTTTAATTCAATTCACTGGATGAGGGAGAAAAAGTAATCTTCAGGGTTGGGTCGGGACACGCTACAGAGAGATTGGAAGTCATCGGCGCAGTATTGGGACGAACTCATATACTTTTACGACTCAGAAAGTTTTTATTCACGGCACAAGAGATTCGCAATCCGCGCATACCCTCATATGTGAACAGTGTGCATAAAACACTAAAATGTGAACAAAATTTGTGTAATATGTAGGTACTTATAGTAGAAATTTAACATTTAATTTCAATTAGTTTTTTTATTTGCAAGCGTGTAATAAAATAATTGCTAATGAACAAAGTATCCAAAACTAATTTTGGATAAACTAATATAACTTAGTTTGCAATTAAGCGAGTCGTTTCTACAATACGACAAGTAGGTAATATGAGAGCCGAATTTCTTGCTATTGTTTGCTTCTTTTAGCTAAACAAATTATATGTTGATAATGATTTTTATAGTTAAACTTATTTAAAAACAAGTTATAAATTATTTTACCTACTTACTATATAACACTCTTATTTTTAAATAATCTTTATTAAATTACTCGTAGCTTTTTTACTGACCTTAATAATTGCTAACCTGACCTTAACTTTTTTATAATATTTAATATCTCCGCCTTGTACAACAAGCTAATAGTATATAATATATTTTTTTAATTACTATTCAATTATTATTTAAATTATAATATTTATTACTATTTAATTTAAAAAACAATGCCTTTTTTATTTCATTTTTCTATGATGTCTTAAACGAAATACTTATTATATTCATATGGCGATGTAATTATCACATTCACATAAAGTACGTTTAAATTACTCTTAACCTAAAAACCGGCAAGCACTGGCACATCGCTTACCGCATCGTACTCGGCCTCGTACCCGCAAACACTAAATGATATGGCTAATTAAAGCTTTACAGAACCACTGCATGTATACTCGTACATAATATTATAATTGATTAATTTTGTTATTTTATTGTGTTATTTGAATTTTATTTCACAAAATACTAATTTTTAGATATATTTTATACTTTTACATACCGTGTACGCCTTATGTATGCAATGGCACTTAAAGCTTACGATAACTTCATGTGTATTTTTTAAAACTTACTATTCAGTCTCTTTATGTATAAAGTTTTCCTTATTCCGTCATATTTTCTTTTTATGCTTGAGGTTGCTATATATTGAATCACTCACAACAACATAAACATTATTGAAATATTCATACAACATAAACATTATTTTTACTAAAATACTACAGTGCCAGTTCATAAGAGTGGAACGACGACTTTTCCGTACTTTGTTAAACTTATGTCAGACGTTCTGAAAAAGGTTACCGCTTTTGCTTTTAAGATAAAACCCCTCTAAAAGAAAAAGTTTCAGGTGAAATGGTGCCTCAAAAAATTTGTTCAAACCACATTTTTCTTCTAACTTATTCACGACATTGGCTTACTTTTCGAAAATACACTGAAATAGAAATATTATGTTGTCACGAAATAGGGTTTGTCTCTCGAATTTCTGCACATTGACATACGTATATATATACTCGTATGTAGTTATATAATTTGTCTGTATTATACTTATTGTAATTAAGTATGAATTACCAATTTTGTCCGATTATTATAAATAAATGAAATTATTTTTTTAAATATTTTTCTTTGTAACTTTTCCAACAATTTCTATGTATTTGCAAATCGCAAACATACTTGGAGCGCGTAATATCGGAGCGGTCGAGCGTACACAGCATGTGGCACCCATTGCTTCACCCATATGTCAGCAAGCGGAAGTTTAATCATAACTCTAAGTTGTATACACCACTCGGCACTGTATTTACTAGAGCAATTACCGCTACCTGCGCTAGATTTTCAGTTAAGCTGTAGTTTTGAACTGTGTTCCTGGCTAAAGAAAACTTAAATTTCGTTACGCTTGCCGAAAGTTAGCTATAGAGCTCTTGAACTTTATAAGTAAGTATAATTACAATTTTTACATCTACAAGCGATAATTCACCACTGCAACTTAGAAAATAAAACTAATGGCATGGTTGTAAATATTTTCATATTTTATTAAGTCCTTCTAGACACGTTTTATATACATAAAAATAGTAATTTTAGGTGTTTTTCAAAATCTATCGAGTGTTTTACAAGTAGTAAGCGGCTATTTTATAATTATAAAATTAGAAATTAAGTTTTGTGAGAGTTTCTTGAAGTAAAGAATATTTTAAATGTAGTCCCGAGGAATAGCTAATGGTAAGAGCAATTTTTAATAATATATTTAAAAAACCATGGTTTCCCATTATACTTTGTCGATTTATATTTATCTATTTTATTATTTTATATTGTGTAGTGAGTCAACAAACAGACGGACCATTTTTTTAAAACATTCGGCCTCAGTATCTATGACATTGAAGGACTATTTCAATAAAAAAAAATCAAAAAGTGTTATATGAACGAATGAAAGTGTTAAATGTATAGTAAACTGTTAACATTTTATATCCCTTTAAATATAAGATTATAATATTGTGGAGAAGTAAAAATATTTACATTCCTACGCGGTTTTATCTGAAAAGCATCCCTGTGGATTCTATATCTAAACATAACGTGAAATGAAATCATTCTCTTCGCATATATCATACCTCTTAGGTTAGAAAATCATTTATTCATGAAGCAGCCTATTGCTAACACGCAATGCGTAATATTGAAATATTCAGTATTTGCATGTGGTACAGAAATCCTAACTTGATAAGCTGTTGTGAGTTATCGGGATCGACGATCTCCTTTTATATACGTTTGTGCGTGACCTGTGTTACATGTTTACGTGCTTAGATAAATACTTTACTGATGAATAAAATCATCCGCCATACCTTACCTTACATGAAATATGTACAAGGATAATAAGATTTTCGTGTCATTCCAGTAATATGTTATAATAATTAATATCATTTATTTATAGTAATCTTATGGTGGTTTCTGTCACCAAATGCTATAGTAGTCCGTTCTTAGAAAGCTGTCGGTGTGCTGCACCTTTGTACCTCAGACACTCACTTAGCGGCATCCCACCGAAATATGACATTAGAAGGTATAAAGTACACACACTTGTCTACTACTTATACTAAATAGTTTCTGCGTACTTAGCTAACCTCAGTAAGATTGGCAACTGAGTAAAAGTACAATTGTTAATTTAAATGTAATATATGTGGTTCTGTGACATGTTCAAGAACCCGAAAATGTCTACATTCGATAAATGTGCAAAATTCAACATTTTTTAATTTATATTTAGAAATTAAGGTAAGCGTAAGTAGATACTTTGGAGAAAATGTGTAGTTGCATAAGATACAGAAGTACTCTATTGATTTTGTGCATAAAATAATGCAAATACGGAGTATGTTCCTCTTACAACCTGAAAAAAAAGACAATTTTTAAATCAATCCTTTACACATTAAAATATATTTCAAATTAAATCAAGTAGACTCTGTACGGTTAATAATTTAAGGATATTTTTAAATAATACTTTCTTAGGTTTACGCGACTTATTAAAGAAACAGTCATTATTTACAATACAGTTTTTTTAGTCTGGCTGTCTGGATAGATTTTGATGAATGATTTGGTATGATGATAGCTGGTGGTTAAGTGGGTCAACATATATATAACTTTTTACTGCCATCAATATCACAATATCACATCTGTGAGAAATAAAAAAAGTTACCTAGGGAACGAACCCAGCGAACCATTCAACGGACCAGCGAAAAAGTTGAGTCACTAGTGTAATTCAAAAAATGCATTAATTTTCATAACATTCATACCAATAGGAACGTTCCGTAAGTTAGTTCAAGCATCTTAAATGCCTTCATGATGAGTGGTCGCTGAGCCTGAGCGCAAGCTTGAAGGACGAGCTGTCCGAGATTGCGTCGTTGTGGAAATTGAAATGGACATAAGTGCCAGCCGCAGTAGAAAATTGAGTCCGATAGCAAGGAGGCCTGTCATCGAATGTGATATAAATATAGTTAATACTCATCAATAAAGAAATAATAAGTAATTTCATTTGAATATACACAGTTTTTATCCAAATCTATATTTTTATTTGTTTTACGATAATTATGTTCATTGTTATTAGTCAGAAACTGCGAAATATGGTATGGTTTTACTCGCAGTTTAATGAAGTTAGTGGCGGAAGTTTTACTTTAAATATATTTTAGACGTAAAATAAATTACCTGATAGGTTATTTCTCCTGCATTGCAAAGAAAAAGTGCCAGTAAGAAAAATAAAGCAATAACGAAGAATAATATTTTCATAGCCGCTACAAGCGTCAGTTGATCTGAAAGCTTAATAAAACAGAAGTATGTAAATATTACTATAAATATATAACGTACATGATAATATTATATTGTAGCGTGTACAAAGTGTATTGTAATTGTGGCAAAAATATATTATAACTAGTGGAACCCGCGGCTTCGCTCGCGCTAAATCTAGGGACTAACCCGAGCGAAGTGGGGGTGAGTCGCTTGTTTAAGATAAACATTTCCATCATACATTACATATGTGTAACTCTAGCGGTTTTGGCAGCGCACGCCGGAATAGCTCGCAGGTGGTAGATTTTTTACTACTTACTTGACACTTATCGTCACATTTGTGACAATTCACACAATATCTTTATAAATTGTAGCCTATGTGTTATTCTGATGTATAAGCTATATTATTGTAAAGTTTCATTAAAATCCATTCAGTAGTTTTTACGTGAAAGAGTAACAAACATCCATACATCCATACTTACAAACTTTCGCGTTTATAATATTAGTATTGAAGTAGTCAGTAGTACTTACTGCTACTTGAAGTAATAGAGAAACGGCGGATCCAGAACTTTGACATAATTGTAAAGCCATAACGGTTCCAAATGCTTTATCAATTTCTTTGGAAAGCCTGGATTGAGTAGAAAAATATAACATTCAATTAATCAAATAAAAGTGTGAACAAATTATTGGTAGTTCAATTCAATAGATTCAGAACACTTCGTGAACAAATTTGCAGAAAACGGTAAAAAATTTGCGATTTTACACAACCAACGTTTTCATTTTTGTTTATTTAGATATAAACTAGAAACATGAAAAGTTTACCTCAGAAGTTCCTTGTGCATTATAATACCTTCAATAAGACCTTTTGATAACCTCTCTGCAGCTAATCTAGGCTGTTGATTTTTAATTGCTTCATCAAATTCACGCCTTAATTTTTCGAAGTAATGTCTAAGTGTTATGAACTTGTACTTATACATTATAAGATTGACCACAGTAAAGCCATCCACGCTAATCATAGTTAGCATCATTACAAACAGAGTAATTGTCATAAACATTCGCACTATTGTGGCTAAAAAAGAGTTGTCTTCGAAAACTGGATAGTATGTTACAACTGTGACGAAATGAGATCCTGCAACGTTTAATTTTCACAATTTTAGGATATATTATTATTCTTTTTTAATAATCCAAGAAGTATTGAAACAAATTAATAGAATTTACATACCAGCAAACATCTTTCTTAGGCCTTCGAACACAAAACAAGCGGCTGAGCTGTACACAGTTACAATGTAAGCGATAACATTGATCTTAATAATCCTGTATTTTTCCTCCATTAAATATTCCTCTTCGTAAATCTCACAAACTTTTATAAGATCATGGATTAACTTTTTAACAATTTTTTTATTAGATATAACAGAAATTATTTTTATCATTACAATTGTATGACTCACTGCGAACGTAACTGAATCGCTTTTCTCGTCCTCGGGAAAATCACCAATTAGAGCAGCCATTATTTCTAACAAAGTCATTAATGCATAGACCAGAAGCAAAATGTTATTTAAAATTTTATATAAAATGGCATTATCATCTCCAATTTCTCCATCTATGTACCAAAAATTTCCTGAACCAATTAAAAATACCTTTTTACAGATTTTTTTTAGAATGAGGTAATCTTTCATTTTGTTTAATTTAAAATCTTGTCTGTATCCTTCTGCTATTATTTCTTTATTCGTTTGTACATTCGAACTGATAGGAACGTAACAGTGAAACTTTTAGTTCGTAGTGTAATGTAATGACACTACTTAAAGAAATAACCTATCTGCAGGAAATAATAAATATTTTTTTGGTTCTAGACATAGGAACGATTATATACATTAAACATAACATAGAAAACTTATGATGTACCTAAAGTACTACATATTTTGAACTTTTAAGCCATTACTCATATGTTGGCATGCAACTTTAAAGTACTTTTTTAACTTCATCTCTACATTAACTATCTCAGAGAACAGTTTAATTCTGCTCGTTAAAAACTAACTTTCCTTCACTGAACTTTAACTAGAGTGTTTTTCCAGTAGTGAAGGCAAAAACGAGATAAGAATATATCTTCTATTAACAACGGTGCCTAACAAGAAAACTGTCTCCTTAAAAATATTTAATAAATATGATGTTACAGATATTATGTAAGTAGGTTGTAACATGTTAATGGACGAGATAAACTTATTGTAAACGTGACATGTACCTAATTAAGGATTTTGTTATTTCTCCGTTTATTCCTAAATGAACCATTTAAAACTTTTCTAATTTGTAAAATAGCGTAAATGATATCTGAACTAAAGTTCAGAATGCGAATTACTAAATATTTTATTAGTGGCACACGGCACAGTAAAACACACTAGTTTAGCAAATAGTACTTTTATCAAGTTAAATTACTTTTAGTTTTACGATAGACAAAAGTTTTGTATGTATTTCTCACCATTTATACTAAAATTTTAAATTGTAATTCTTGTATCCCTTTTTCATTCCCAAATTAATTGAATATTTTAATTTTGATTACTTTGATAAATTGAATGAAGTGAGACTTCTTTAGGCATGACTGATAAGTCTCTAATATTTTTCCAAAGTTAGTTAATACTTTGGAAAAATATTGTACAACTTAAACTCAAAAACAGCTCAACGGACTTGAATATTTTTTTTGTTGTGCTGGGGCCGTGTCAATGTTAGATTAAGTAAAGACAATAGAAAAAAAACGTCATAATCGATCCAGTCGTTAAAGAGATCAGCCCGAACAAACAGGCAAACAGACATACAGAAAATAGTTTTTTTTATATAATTCCATAGGCGTTTAATTAATAAGTTATTATTTTACATTATTTTTAAGTTTTACTTTATTCGCACGTAAAGTTTAAATTTCCGTTTTATGTATGTGTACCTAACTTATGAAAAAAGAAATAATGCTTTTTGTAGACTAGATTTCAATTTTTCAGTTTTAACCACTAATTATGCATTTCATCTCTCTTTTGACTAGATTCGATTATTCATTTTCACCTAATTAGTCTAATTAAGGATAGTTGCCGCACTCTTTTCCATGCAAGATTGACCTGGATGTGACTGAAATCTATGACATGATTATGTAACAGTAAAGACGGTTCCACCGTTAAATCTTCATAATCATTGTATATGTATATACATCGACTCCATGTTATATACGGTACCATACCCGTAGGTATGGTACCGTATATATAATATAACACGGAGGACCGTATATAGTCATTTATAGAGCATACTTATCCTATACTAGCGACTTACTTTCGATTTTCTCGGGCTCGTCCATAGATAGATTTACTTTGACATGTCAGAGACGACTTGGTCTGACAATCCAGCCAGCCGTGAAGCCGATGAGCCGAGCCGGGGCGGTGTATTCTTCGGGTTGCCTAGATATATTTTTCTGATTGTAGAAGCATCCTTTAGTGAATAAATGAATAATAAATGTTCATGGCACTTCTCTGATAGTAGAGTGGATAGTAGAAGCAGCTCTTATAACCTTATAACCTGTATGCATGAATGTGGTGTGCGTAAATGTCTTTTCAAAGTTGAAATACCGTGTGAATACGAATTATTATCAGCATGATTTCGCGACGAAATAAAACATTGCCAGAAATTCTGTACATCTAAACCAGTTTTTAAAAGACGTGTGATGTTCACCCCCTCGCACTTGGATAAGCCAAGCTTGTGATGAAGCGAAGTTCATGTCCACTACATTAAAAGAGGATTAGTACAAGGTGAATAATACTTTAAGGTTCTTTTATAACAAACAAAAATAAAAAATAGGTGTAATGTGTTCTTTTACATTTCAGCAATGGATAGTCTTAAAAAAATGGTTATTTTTCAGAACACGTCTATTTTATCCTTATTATGTTTGTTAAAGTCAAGCAACTTCATTATTAAAATGAAATATATTTAAAAATATATGGGAAGGACATGAATTTGTTTTAATTATTTCGAATACTGTGAATTCATGATAAAAAATTGTACAAGTAATTATAACTCTCAGCACATTTTATGTTCATAAACGACTCATGTAAGTAGTGACATATTTCATAGCGATATTTAAATAATAAACACCTTCACGCCTTGGGTAGTACTCTAGATGGTAAGACATTGAGTGATGTGGTGCTAATTGTTGGGCAAAACCTTTAACCCACAAATATATTATGTATTCGCCAGTTTGTATATGACTTAGTTTTGCGTTTTTGACATTGAAGTTTTTCATTTTAATATTTTATATGCATTTAATATGTTTTCTCTTGGATTTGAACTAAAGAAATTACGGATAAGCTTCCGAAAAGCGCATACCTCCAATGGATCTGAAATTTGGTATACTAACGTATTTCGATCTCCTAATCACGAATATCATAATGAAAATTGGCGCAAACACCATTTTGTATATAAAAGTCGAAGGAGAAAATTTTTTGTTTAATTCGACATTAAATACAAGTGTTAGGCAGTAGATTATTTTTGTAAGCTTTTCTAAAACAAGTTTCGTTCGTAAGTTTATCTATAAGCATAGACTATGCTGTTTATTTGTTGCCCACTTTAGAAGCTTTTGCTGGTACCCGATTGTACTGAGAGGCACTGTAACTTCGGTGACAATTCAATAATATGCTAGCAAAGAGACGCTAGTCTAATGAAAGAGCCGGATGGTGACTGTACAACTAACATACAAAAATTGTGTTTATTTTTTTAAGCAATTATTGTCGTTCATAATTTTTTGTTGATAAATGTTTGATAGAGGCAGCGAGAGACTGATTCGACGGCGGCGAATCTCATTCACAGACTAACCATTTGCAAAGGTTATATTAAGTGCATATAAGTATGCGCGCAAACATAAGTGCACACTACACTTATCGCATTGTATACTCCAGTAGGGCGACTACTCGACATGACCAGTGAGAATTAAGGCGCAGGAGCGAATGCTTCACGAGGCACAGGGGTGAAACACCGCCAACTTTCTAACTCCGGGCAGTTACTGACTTGGCCTGATCCGGGATTCGTACCCAGGACCTCAGGATGTGCACTCAGTAATACATGTTCGCCACTACCGCTGAGACAGTTAGTTGTGATATTCGGGATATATTAGTATGCAAGTAATTTACGAGTAAATAACTCTGCGTCCATCAGTTTGTATTATACGAGTTGTGCTAGGATCAGACGAGTGACGCTTACTTCAAATAACAAGGTTCAGGTCCAAGTTCAATTTTAAAGATGAAAAACCCTTACTCAGTATATAATCATAATATGTGTATGTGTATGTTAAATCATAATACACTGATATGTATAAAATATGATTAAGTGATTTTTTTAATTTTGATAATAATATTGAGATTCCAAAGCGGCGGTCTTTCATAACTTTGTACTGACACTAAAAGTTAACAAAAATTGTAATCGTTTAGGTATAATAACTGCAATTAAATAGTTTCAGAAAGGCGTATTTATTTTAGATCAATCCACTTCGAGTAATGAAAACTAGTTTTAAATGTAAAGTCTTATTTTAGACTAAAAGCAAATACTTATGTAGATTTAATGCTTAATGTTTATATTTAGTAGTTAACTTGCTATTTACACTTGTTTTACTTAGTCAAAGTCAAATAAATAATAGAAATTTGTAAAATAAATTTATGTGCTTATATTTTTTTGTTTGAAAATAAATAAAGTAGAAAATTGTGTGATGAGATAAAATAATGTCATTCACATTTTTAAATTCATTGGCGAACGTGAACACACAATGTGTTATTATGCTACGCATTAGTATTGTTGCGAATGCTGGTTTTTGGTCGAGCGCTCATTTATTTAACTAAACTACTTCTACAGTATAAATTTATTTAAATTGTTTTAAAATAATTAAAACATATTCTACAGTAATCATTCAAATAATAATTCTTACAATATCAACAACATTTTCTTACAATAACAATGATTTACTATTATAAGTAGGTACCTAGTTCTTAATAAATAAAATAAAATCAATAAAATATATACAATATATTGTCGAATATTAATATCTATATATCTTAAAATATAATCAATTAAATAAATATATATAATATCTTGTCGAAAATTTGCTTCCTTGACTCATAATTTTTCGTATGATTTTTTTATATAATATAATAAAATTATATTATAATACTGATAAATTAACTTTATGGACATTATTTTGAAATCGGGTATATCATTATTTTCAAAAAATGTGTGAAGCAAATACTGAAATGATTCTAAAAATGTACTTAGGTATAAAATTACTGCTTAGAAGTAAATGTTTTTATTATTAAACATTAAGTTTGAGTATTGTATTGTATGCTAAAAATAAGTTTAAGCTTTATAACAGTGTATTTTTAATTTCCGCGAAGTAATTGGCATAAGATCGATTCTACCGCGTCCGCAACTTCCCTAATTAGTGTTCGGAACAATCCTAAAAAGTTTCTTAATAAAACTAGTCTCAAGTAATAATTGCTTCATCTTAAGTGCTGGCTCCTTTGCTGCTTACTTCTTCTTATGATACAGGTTAATCATTGATATTGGTTTAAAATATTATAAGAACATAATTATTCTGATAAAGTAAAAAGCATAAAAATACCTTTTTTATCTGTCAGATGTTCAGGCCTATGGAGATAAGATAGCTTTTAAAAAAAAGAGTAGGTATCTATAAAACATAAAATTGCTACAGAGTTATTTTTTTATCTCATCGAAAACGATATGACGACGAATGACGAGGTGTATTGAAAGAGTTATTTCAACCAGCGAGGTAACGTTTAATTCAGCAAAACAATATTGCTTTCAAACATTTATTGAATAATATTTAATTCTGCTTTATAAATCATTTTATGAATTAACCTAAACAATAAAATTACTGCATTTATGTTTAAATGGTTGAATTATTGTATGTAGAGGTAGGTTAAAACCCCTCACTCTAATTCCTTTAGTTTTACATTCAAAGTTTTTCATTTATTGAGATAGCATTTATGAGCAAAATATAATACATGTAAGTTAAAATTTTCATATTTTGATAGATTTAAAGTGTGGTTTTGAAATTAATTTTATCATCTCGACACGCGAGGCGTCAAGCACTTTGCGGGGCGCGTAGTTACGAGTTTCATTATGGATATTATGCTATAAAAATGTAGTAAAATGTAAAAAATAGTACCGTGTTAGCGCTTCGGCCAGATGAGAATTCACAAAATAAGGTTGAAGCGTTTGCTAAAAATTTTGCACACACAATACATTTTCGTATGTAGCAGCAGGATTACTATAATTGAATTATAATTGGTTATAAGAAACATATTCTGTTTTATGTACTAAAAATATTTTGTACAAGAAAACGTATTATAAATTTATGTATAAGATGATACTGATATTTGTTAAATGCTTGAGCTGACCGCGACAATATCGTTCTGAAATTAATGTATTCATGAAACATTTATACGTGTTCATATCGCCTGTTAAATCGTAGTAACAGCTAGTAATTTGGGCAATCGTTAAAAGTTTCACGATCACAGTCCAGTTTATCAGTTCGAAAGCCATTAACGCGAAGCTTCCGATTTCTTTGTATTTCCGTTACTACTGAGTTTCCCTGTGGATTTTAATTTGTTTTTATTAAACTCTATTTTGTGACTCTATATCTGACTTTTATAAAATAATTTACTTAAAAATATTCATTTATGGTATGACTTATTTAACACTAGAAACTACACTATTTAACACATCTTCATTGTTCGGGCATATAAATAAAGACTCCCACGGCGTCTAACAGTAAACTTTGTCTTTTTTCCAATCCCTGCAATATGTTCACCGCGACGGGGTATCCAATTTTCGTAATCATCAACATATAACAACCCAAAACTCCGCATTTGTAGTAGTGGCCCGACTTCATCCTTTTAAATTTTGTATTATTTTCATCTTTTAACAACTTGTGAGTAACTAGGTCGGCTAAAGGTCGGGTTTACAGGATTATTTCGTTTCCGACTTATGTATTATATATATTTGTTGTTCTTATAGAGGTATAATATTTTGTATAAAATATAACAAAAGGCTTAGAATATAAAAGGGATATTAAATTGTTAAATTTAAATACACGATAAGTAAGTATTTTCCTGGAGTGTCTCCGCAAACATTGCGGGTGTCACGTAATCCGGATTTAGAGGATAATCCTCTCTGCATCGACCTTTAAGAATGTTCATCGGCAAGTAAAATATTGGTGAAATATTACAGTTAATAAATCTCATGAATTTATTATTTAATAAGCAATATTATTTCAGTAAAATAAAAAAATAATTAATTATTACTCCGAAATCTTAGTCATTTTAACATAGAGTTAAGAACACCTTGTAAATTATAATAGTGATCTAATATAAAAAGAACTTAGTGGCAACGCGTTCGCTTGGGAAACTGAGTGAAGCAGGTTCAAATACCGGCTCTCAGACTCTTTTCATCTGCGAGTCATTTTCCTGCATTAAACCTGCATTTCGAAAGAAGTGTGTTCTTCGCCAACCCACACTTCGCTTTTATGGCTTACTGATGACCGTCGTATTGAAGTTAAAGCCTTAGCTCAGCTGTGGGACAATAATTAACAAACGTTACAAATCGAAACTAAAAAGAAAAAAAAATTAATTACTTAGTTATTGTTGGAGTCGGTGCCAGCCAAAGCAAAATAATCTTAATATAATTTAATTAATGTATCAATTTGTAAATATAATCAAAACATCCGTTCGAAAGTTCATTGCAAAGGCAGGATAAAACTGTCCTTCTTGGCTGGCACCGACTCCAACAATAACTAAGTAATTAATTTTTTTTTTCTTTTTAGTTTCGATTTGTAACGTTTTGTAGTCGGTTTTTATTTTTGTTAAAAAATAATTTATTTTTAGATAGATAGATAGATAAATACTTTATTGCACATACAGAAGAAGAGTACAGAAAATGAAGAGAGTAATACAAAAAGGCATGCAAAGGCGGTCTTATTGCTATAAGGAATCTCTTACAGACAACCTTTGGAGAAAGGATTAGTGGAAACGTACTCGGGGCGGTACAATTAAATAACTCCAGCTATTATGCATAGGAGAAGAACATATACTTATAATATAATATATATATGTAGATACATACATACGCATAGATACATAAATAAACTTAAAAACCTATTTACATACAATATAAATATATATACTATATATAATAAAAAGACTAAATAGAGAGATAGTAATTAGTTAGACAACGTTTGAAATGCCTACTGATTCAGAATGGCGAACATCACGGGGGAGCATGTTTCATAGTTTTGCAGCTTTTACAGTAAAAGAGTTACCATAGTAATTTGATGTGCAAGTTGGAAGTTTTAATCTGTTGTCGCTCTGAGACCTAAGTTGTAAATTAGATACGTCCGAACCAAGAAACAAAAAGCGTTCCTTTAAGTAAGAAGGAGTGGTTGGGTTATAGAGGATGGGAAAAAGGAGGGAAAGAATGTGCAAATTGCGCCTATATCTAATTAGAAGCCACTATAATTTTGTACGGTACTCGGAGATGTGATCGAATTTACGTAAGCCAAATATAAATCTAATGCACAAATTTTGCAAACGTTCAAGCTTGTTAAGCTGTTCCTCAGTAATGTCAGGGTAGCAGCAATCAGCATAATCTTAAAATTGGTAGCAGTAGTGAGTGAGCTAGTGCAGTTTTAGTTTAAATGGGCAACAGATTCTTCCATCGTCTCAAGAAACTTATAGCGGCGAACATCTTTCTACTTACCTCTGCAATTTGCCTAGTCCAGGAGAAGGAATTGTCGAAATACAGTCCAAGATTTCTTACCGCGTTACTGTATACTAGGTCGGAATTGCCAAATTTAACAGGGGACAGGGTATTAAAGTTGATTTTGTTGACCATTTTTTGGCTACCAATAATAACGACTTGTGACTTAATAGGATTAACACGAAGCCCATACGTCGTACTCCAGGAATAAATTTTGTCAAGATCACTGTTTAGCCTTTCAATAGTATTATTGAGCTCACTGGAGGGACCCGCAGCGTATACCAGTATTTTATTTTTTTTGTGAAAATTAGATGTTATGTTTAAATATAATATTGGAAGGCTAACTAAACTACTGCTCCAATAAGTCAGCGAAGTTTTGGAATGAACGACAATAGTCAATCGAGTCCACGTCTATTTTTCCACGTAACTCGTAGAAGTTAATAAGATTTACCTTCTATTATCAATCCACCTAATATCACCTAATACGACTATCAGTTCATAAGTACGTATTATATTAAAAGAATTTTCTTTCAACTCCTAACCGTTGAGGAGATATACCTTACATCATCACAAATTCCTTAACAGCTTTAGAAAATATATGAAAACGGTAATCAGTGCCGATAAAATTTAAGGGTTGCCCTCGATTTCTCTAGGATCCCATCATCAGATGCTGACTTGGTAACAATGAGAACATCTTGAATGTATACCCTACCGAACAAAAAAGAAATTTTTAAAATCGGCCTACAATTCACGGAGAAATCGGTGAAAACACATAAAAAACAACTGTTGAGGAATTTTACCTTCCATCATCAGCTCATCCACATGAGATGATGATTTTCATACGTAAAAGCTTTATCGGTTTTAGAAAATATATCAAAAACATAATAGGTGCCTGTAAATTTTGAGAGTTGCCTTCGATTTTCCTGGGATCCCATCATCAGATCCTGACTTGGTGACAATGGGACCCCTCGGAACTACACCCTACCAAACAAAAGAAAAATTTTTGAAATCGGCCCACAGACGGCGGAGAAATCGGTGAACATGCATAAAAAAAATATATATACAACGGAACATATAACCTCCTCCTTTTTTGAAGTCGGTTAAAAAAGGATAGCTACAATATAGCTTACCTTAACCAGGGTAAAGTCAAAATTTTACTAGAAACTTCTTATGTAAAACGTTCTTCTGGCATAGTTCATTTGCCTATTAGGTATATAATGTTGTTATGTTGTTCGGGAAAATATTAGGTACATTTCTGAGAACTATATATTAACTATTTAAACTTTGGTCGGATGAAAATTATGATTAATCGATCTATAAATAGGCAGAGACAAAACAGTTCAGTTCCTTTTCTCTTACTTTTTATTCAATTATTGAGATTTGTTTGTATACTTGTAATGTTGAATGCATTACTACAATTGAATTATCTAAGATCGTAGTTATCATACATAGATATAATTAGATATTATATTTATGTATTACTCAATAGGATCACAACACCACTAAGAGCAAATAACAACTTCATTAACACTGTTGTTCAAATGTTAACTCAAGATTTCGATGCTAACATAAATTCAACTTGTTCACAACTATCCTTCACTTTATAATAATACAATTAATATTTGAATTGAGACAGCTAAGTTTGTTACTGATAATAATATAATTAGGGAAGTAGTTCCATTTGTTTCACTGTACTGATTAATTAGTCAGTGTTTCTACTAATTAATGACTTTCATTTGAATTCCGCTAAAAGCTTCAATAATTCTCAATATACGGAATGTTTTATCCAAATTATACGGAAGGAAATGTTTTCCGTCATGCCATTTTGACATTTCTTTGTAAATTATTATTAACCACTAGTGAGTCACCCTCGCTCCGGTCGCTCAGGTCCGCTCCTAGGTACGTTTTCACGGTTAGTGAACGGTTTTGAACTTTTCGATTTTCAATCTGTTTTTTTAATCATCCCATTTTTTAATACTTAAATCACCTTGACACCAATAAAATCGTAAGAGATTATTAAAATGGGTCAAAAAATGTCTTACTTTAAGAAGGATTTGTTGAATAATTGCCATTCATTAAACGAGCTTATTATATTGTAATGCTTTGTAAATTTTAAGGTAATATTCAGTATGTTAATATAATTTATATTTAAAAACTTGATGTAATGGTTTAGAATAAAATTAAATCAGAATATATATTTATTTAATTTTTGAATGTATTCAGACCCATTTAACGTCCCACTGCTAGGTATCAGGCCATAGTCCACTATGCTGGCCAAGTGCGGGTTGGCGAACTACGCATGTCTTTTGAAAATACCTAGGTTCTCTCAGACATCCAAGTTTCTTCACTATGTTTTTCTTCACCGTAAGACAATTATCAATAATGATGTAATTGATTCGCACATGACAATTTCAGAGGTTTGAACCCACTTCACTCGGTTATCCAAGCAATCACGGTATCACTGAGTATGGCGCGGTATCACTTTTTTATACTCTTTTCGAAATATTTGGCTTGAAAATAGCTTCAACGGGCGGTAATAGCATGTTTCATTCAGATCCGCGATTAAAAAGGCTGTAAAATATTCCAGCATTTCATTTTTGCGCCCCTAATTTTATACAAGGGATAATCTCCTCAGAATTTAACCACTATCGCTGCATTTCAATTTCGAAAACAAATAATACAGTAAATTGTTTTATGTCTGGTCGATTATTGTTTCTGTTTCGGATGATTCGTGCCTATGACTGTATTATGATTTTGTCACTGAATGCTGTATCAGTATAATGTGTAATATTATATTTTTTACAGGCTTATATTTTTTTATAAAAATGTTAATTTTGATTACATAGATTGTAAAGAGCCTAACTAATTAAGTTACGAAAATAATTAGATAACGAGATTAAGGAATGGGCAATAAAGTTTTTTTATCAGCTTTTATAATTTTCTGTGAAGCTAAATTTTAGAAATAAATAAGGTTTACAAAAAAATATATGAACATTTTAAAATTATTTTATACTGTTATTATTAATTTAGTATATGAAAATGAGTTAAAAATTCTATACTAGCTAGTTTTGCTCGAGTGCATCCCAAGGTCCCAAGCTTAGTTTAAACTACGACACAAAACTACAACAAAAATGACACAGTGATTTAAAAGTGTGAACAGTATCACAGTTCCAAGAAAATTTAGATTCTGTTTATAAATGTATGGAAATGGTGTCGAGCTATGCACTCTTTTTTCTCCACGTGAAACTCATTTTCTACGCGGTATATTAAAACTTAGAATTTGTTTGAAAACTTTTCAACCACACGAGACACTTGGGCGCATTTGTTTTTATACAATTGCTATATCCGACACATGTTATCGTGTCCTAATAAATTTCACAGTTACAGACACTACTCGCATTCACTCAGCAACACTTTGTGTAATGTATAATCATCAGCCCTTTTTAACGTCCCACTACTGGGCACGGGCCTTCCTCAATACGAGGAGTTTCAGGTCATAGTCCACCGCGCTGGCCTATGCGTGTTGGCGGACTTCACATACTTTCGAAAACTTGCTAGGTTCAGACATGCAGGTTTCCTCACGGTGTTTTCCTTCACCGTAAGACCAGTGGCAATCATGATATAAATGATTCGCACATGAAAATATCAGAGGTGCGAGACCCGGATTTGAACCCGCATCACTCGGTTATCCAAGCGACGCGTTACCGCTGGTCTACCACTAGGCTTAACCATGGCCTAGTGCTAGGTACTCAAGGTCATATGCTATTTGTGTCCTAACATTCATCTAGCCGTATCTGCGTGACGAAACAACAAATATACACTCATAACTCTATACAAACGATCATAAACAATAATAATAGGTTCGACTGCTATAAGATTTAACTTTACTATTTTAGTACAGCACCGACGCCATTCGAATTGTATCGGTCGTACATAGTTAATAATAATTAAATTTCTTTAGTCTTTAAATGTAGATTAAAAATCACAATTAAATCTAGATATACTAAAAACTAATGATAAGAGAGAAATGATGATGGCTTAGTTAGGGTAACTTGGGTCAGTGCTCGGTGGCGTGCTGAGGAGGTGTTAACATCAGGGCGTGCCTGCGCTATCTCGTATCTCGCGTACAACAATCGGACTTGTCAGCCGATTCAACGTAGTCAAGGCGTAGACTACACGTGTAGATTAGACAAGCCTCTGCAAACGATATTATTAATTGACCTTAGATAAGAATTTTTCAGGTCTCAATACCTAATTTTATTAAAGTAAATTATTTTAATGCTTCATGGTAGTTCAAACTACAGTGCAAATTATGCTGGGAGCTATATTGTTAGTATAAATATATTCTTGTGCTCTATAATAATTCCCGCGCAAGTTATGTCAATGCAATTATTGGCCTCAGTGACTGACATTATATATTTGCGGTATTAATGTGTACTCACGCAAGTATTTTACTTAAAATATTTACAAGGACCACTCTGCTTATCTTGTACTTTTTGGTTCTCGTAAATCTCTTCTTGTTCACTGTTGTAGGTAGGTACCTACACCTACACAACAAAATGCACCGTTGCAACTTGCACTATCTAACAAAGGTTTTAGCACTTGACGATGTAACGAGGCTCGTAAGTGTTCCGCTTAAATGTATGGCTTGGAAATTGTCTGAAGAAATATTTCCACTTTGTACATTGTTTAAGAACTATTTTAAAATACACTAATAATAATTTTGCAATATCAGACTGAGTAGTAACAGTGAAGTTTGAATTGAAGGACATCTGTTGAACTTCTGTTTAAATTAATTTTGTAAAGTTAGTGTTTCATATACACTAGTTTATCTTGCGAACGTTTACATATATGTACATTTTCACTAAAACGAATAGATTATATAGAGAAAAGCTTTATTCAAACTTTATTTATTTTAGAAGTTAATAGACTAAACTTAATTATAAAAAATGAACGAATATGCAACTCTAAACAAAGGCCTATATAATAAATTATTTACTTTGCAATCACTGCTTGTGGCGTTAGATACCAGATTCATATTTGAACAGTAGACGAAAAATTGGGGCTCATAATTTATTAAAGCGTACGAATACCGATCGGTGTAGCTAAGTTTATATGTGAAGATTCGGAGCACGTATTGACTATTTGTTGATAGCTAAAAAGATTTAAGGTCGATATTAGGTTACTAAAATTTAGATATATATAACGTGTCTTGAGAGATGTCTTGTTATAATTCAATTTTACACTACATTTTATAAGTCTTTCTACTTGCAATTTATTGAATATCTTATTTTGCACATTATTTTTCATAATTAACGTGAATTCATCAAAAGATTTGTTAATATATCACCTCTTTATTTAATATAATTTTTGGTACAAAGTAAGCCGAGAATGTACAAAATGTTATCATTTCTTGAAATACTTAAGCGAAGAAAAAGTACTAGTTTCTAGAATTCTATGCTATCTATCTCGATAGATTTTAATGGAACTCGATTCGATAGAGTTTTTATTACTGGGTTTGCTTTTTTGATTTAAAATATTGCGTTTCATAGTAACAAAGTTTTTTACTGTTTTTATATTATAGTTAAACAATTTTTGTTATAATGTTTCATATATAATAATTGGTATTGAATTATTTCGAATGAAAATATATTAACACGTTATTCCTTGTATATGTAGATATTTATACAAAAGGTATAAAGAAAGTCCGTAAGAAGGGTAAGGTTAATATTAATCAGATTATTTCAGAAACATGGACTAATGAAGGCGGCGCCCGCCGGAGGGTACGGTAAACATTTTTAATCCGCGGCGCATCTCATAAATTTCAGACCGCAGATGAAGTCGCTTTTGTTTTTCTTAGCGAAAGAAATATTTTTTTCGTCGAATATACTCAGCTTAGTTAAAGCGCGTTGGTGGCAGTCAACTGCAGTCTTTTTTATCGTTCATTTTACGCATTACCTTCACATTTGACAGACTCAAGTGTAAATATTTTTTTCATTTCTGTTCATTTATAGTGTTATTAGGTTTAATAGAAGTCGAAAGTTATTTCATTAATAGAACGGATGTACCACTACAACTGGAGGGTGCAACCTCAAAAATAACAATTGTTATTGATGGTGTTTATAAATAGTAGATTACGATTAGTAACTAAAACGCTCCATTATTAATTAGTTCAAGATAATTGCCGTGCTTTAATAGGTTTACCTTAGCCACGATTATATGTTCTTTATTAGCACTTAAAAATATAAAGTAATTTATGTTAAAAGAAATTAAGGACGAGAAGGATCTCTTCCAGTCAAGTTTTGTGGATATGTGAAAAACTGTCATTTAGCGAAAAGAAAATTAGGAGATAAACAATTCAATCAAATATATAAGTAACGATATTGATTTTGGCACACACATTAAAACCCTTTGGGTGGAATATAAAGACTCATTTGCTCATTTTTTCATTCAGAGAGCTCATTTGATTTATTAAGGAGTACTAAAAGAGTTCATGTTGCATCATGCATGGGAAATGGGAAAAAGAAGTCTTATGGGCTGCTTGTACTTGATATGAGAGTGTGGTGGTCCAATCGATCGAAGACAGATTACCGGTATAAAGCTTATACAAGATACCAAGGCAACTATTTCAAATATAATAGTGTTATATATTTATTTCTAAAGTGAATAGCCAAAGAACATGCTAAAATGCAATATATTAGGGAACGTCAAGTAATAGCGTGTTTTGTACCATTGTTGTAGATGTCTTAAGTCATTGCTCACTGGTTACTTCAACGCTGTAGACAAGATTTCGTAGAATATTTTAGTTGCAAGTATTTTCAAACTTTACATCGAACGAACAGTGAAGATAAACTTCAGGGACTTGTAAGGTATAGAAATAAGATAGACAGAAGAGTTTAGGAAAGTTACTCGTAATGTTCACTTTAAGTTTTCTATCTTTTGTTTTAATTTACGTAGTGTTTTATTTGTTAAAATAATCTTGAGCAATGTACCAGATGTGATGAGTCTTGTGACATTTCAGTCACTTGTTATTGTACAAGGTATGTATATATGTACTATAAACCACTGTAGATACGCATTATGAAATTAAACTCAATAGTACAGTAAATAAAGTCGTTTTTTTTGGTCAACCTCGCACTAAATTTCCGATCCAATTTTTTTTTTAGGTTAAGGGTCACTTACTGACATATATAGATACATGTATAGAACATGCATTTTATTGATTAATCGAATATTTTGAGAGTTGTCGGCCGAAATTGAAAAACGGGTTCATTAAATGGGCCTAATTTTTACAAAAAAGTTTACAGGAAATAAATGATGCGAAATTTTATTTTCTACAATAATGGTCTGAATAACTTTTGCCCTTAAGTGCATAGTTTCTGAGATATCGGCCAAAAACTTTTCTTCAAGATTGCGATCGAAGCTCCACCTGGATCTGTCAGCATTTTGTGATTTTGTGATCAGTAAGTGACCTATAGCCTAAAAAAAAATTCGGCCAAGTGCGAGTCAGACTCGCGCACCGAGGGTTCCGTACAAACCTGTACGGAACGGTGTATGAGTAAAGGGGTAATAAGTTTAAAATTATTAAAAATATTTTTATTATATGATGTAACTAAAAATTTATGCTTTTCGCAATTTTTCCTTTATCTGTGTTATAAGACGTTGCTTCGTACCAAATTTCAAGATTCTGAGTTCACGGGAAGTACCCTGTAGGTTTTGATTCCCTTGCGAGTGTCGAAAATTTGCGGCATAAACGGGAGTATCTTTTGATCGCGTTGACTTAGAAGTTTGATTTTTTCACAGCTCCAAGAGACCATAGACTTGAGTATTTGATATGAATTTCAGCTTGATACCTCCACGCGTTCCTGAGAAAAAAGGTCTTGACAGACAGACAGACAGACAGACCGACAGACAGACAGACAGACAGACAGACGGACAACAAAGTGATCCTATAAGGGTTCCGTTTTTACCTTTTGAGGTACGGAACCCTAAAAATTAAAATTGGATCGGAAATTTAGTGCGAGGTTAAATTCTTTATTTACTAGCCTACAAATCACAATGTCGCACACGTGTCGTGCGGCGGTTGGAGACCTAGTGTCAACGCCTACACTTTTCCTTACCACTTGAGGTCGGTGTGTGCAACTACCTTAATTATAAAATATAAATCAGCACAAGTCTCGATTACGATTCTTGCACGAAGCTTAAGAGAATTTCAACCTAAAGTGAAAATGATATTCTACGATAATATTAGTGAACCAGAAATCGAAACCTGTACATAAAGTACAATGAACCTACTGAAGGTAGTTAATACAGTTATACAGACGGTTACAGAATATAAACTTTTCATTGTTATAAAATTATATTCGTAATAGCTTTAATGATGTTTTATCAGAAATTAGTTAATTATTTTAAAAAATAATCAAAATCAAAATTACTGTATAGCAGCCTGTAAAAACAGCAAGTTTTAACTACTTACCTATAATTAAAAGTTCAATTATAATGATTAACCCTATATTACCTAGCTTAAAGTATAATAATATTGTAACTTTTGTTGGTAGTTCAACAAATAAGTAATTAAAGAGTGGTAGAAATAGCTGTCTCTGTAGCGAAAACTTATGACTTGGATCAATATTTAGCATACCTTTTACTACAGGAAATTCTCATATTTTCATGGGATAATGGAATAATCGGTTTTATATATTATATAAATATATATAAAAAATATTAATTTATTACACAAAAACATAATTAGTAATAAATGGTATTAATTAATAATTATGCAATATAGTGCGGTAAAATCTCTAATTTCTATTGGAAAATGTTAAATTTTATTCGAGCATAAGTGAATTATTTACACACGTATATTTACAAGTATAAAACAATGCTGCCTCTATCTATTTCTCAGCTTACATGTGGTTTTGAACCACACAACAGATTGATACGATTCTGAATAATAGAAATAGAGATAAACAAGGAAGGCTTTTTTATATATTTTGTATATTAAATATTTTGTACAAAATATCCGACATTCACGGTGTTTTGTATAAGTATAAACAAAGGTATAAGGTATCAAATAATATAACACAATGTATCTGTTAATAAAATGTAGGTCAAAAATGTCTAAAAGTTCCTCAGATAATTTTACGATAGCATATTGTGTCCATTTTTTAAAGGTACACTTACAATGATGACTCGATCGATTATGTTTATAAAGTACCTAGGGCAAGAGCCACGACCGGAGCACTAATCTTACTAATTCGCAATTTAATAGAGATTCTTTATTGTTAGTACCTACTCATAAGTCGTAAGATCGAAATGGATGAAAAGTTCGAATGGATAGATGCTTGTTACTAAATCACGCCAGAACGGCATAACAGGTCTGGATTTGCACGGAAATAGATCATTGTCTGGAACAGTACATTGGTTATTTCTTATTCCGAACTCATGAACAGGTCCTGTAGGATAGATTTGTTTTAGTTTTTTAAGTGTTTCTGTTTCATACTAACCGTTAAAACGTACGACGAACTCGAGCTCAACATGGGTGTCTCGCTATTTATTTTATAATTGTTTACACCGTCAGGACAGTCGCTATTACGAGAACGTACACTGAATGTCTTGCTAAGTCAGCAAAATGTATTAGAAATCTTATTTCACCTACTTTATTTTCTAATGTCAAATGTAAGCCATTTGAAAAACTAGTGTTAATCTTGTTAAACATCAGCCGCTCCTAAATAACTTACGAAAATTCTTTGTATCGACAAAGTAGCCACACAATTGTCACGATAACAATCTGTCCCACCTTGTAGCCATTAAGGGTCACTTAATGGCCAGATAAGGGGCAATTTATGCACTGCATACTTGGACTACAATTTGATTGTATTTACATCTACAATTCCTTTTATACCTTTTCTTTAAACGTCTAGTTACTGTTATTTATCAAGATCATAGCTAGTGTCGCAACATTACATTATATTACACATAGGTACATTTGTTTCACAGGAAGAAGTTTTTCTTATATATCTAACATTAGTAATGAGCAATTATCTCAGTAAAGCCACTGTTTGTTTCATCTAAGATAAAGATCTTTATTTATTGAACAGGTATTAGCTTGCAAAAAGCGGTTTATTTATTAAGCTTCTTCGTGGATACGTGAGTCTGTGTTATTGACGTATCACTTTCCACGTCAAGGCCCGTTGATGCTGATAAATAGAGAGAGGCGTGGGATGTTTGCCAATCAAAGGCTTTGCCGTTGGCTGCAGAATACTTTTATCTACTCAACTTTTCGTAAATTGAGTATCTGAAGTTACGCAGAAATAGAAAATGTTTGAATATATTCTGTTACGAACTAAATTTCTCGATTCCACGTGTTTATTTTACATTTTTCTACGTCTTCAAAATAGAAAAAATCGACCAAAACTTGAAGTACTCATTTCAGAATAAAAGCGCAAATTTGTGGAAACGACAATGCTAATAAAATGCGAACATTTCACATATCGGCGAGTGAACCATTATCATAAACAATTTGCGATTCGGCGCTTGTATCAACAATTCCATAGGTTTTCGTTCAATGAGTCTACGGTTTTCCAGCTTTCACTTTCGTTTGGTAGACTCTCAATGTAATTCTTTAAAACATAATTAAAATAATAGCCTCGTTGAATTATTTATTTTACCAAATTTTGATTTGAATTTATGACTAATTAATTAGTATTTTAATCATATACAACTAGTAAAACTTTTAAGTTCACATACATTTTAAGTTCACGATATTGAATTCAATTTATTTTACTTTATTAGTCAGTGTACTACAGTGCACATATTTTTATAAATATAAATAGGTGATACCTTTATAAGTTTTTTTTCAATTTAATACCTATTAATATTGATAAAAGAATTGTAAAGATTGTCTCACAATTGAAAACTAATCGCGTAACATGCCTACAAAAATGCAGACGGATTGAGTACCCAACTAGTTAAAATATATATAATTATTTGAATTATTTCTCTTAACGGAAACTCGTCCAGATCATTTTTTTTGTTTTTGATATCACAAAAAATATATAAAAGCTCTACAATAGCTGGCTCTCAAAATTAAAGAACATTGTTGACAGACAGATGAAAATATACTGAACTGTTTCGTCTTTGCCTATATAAAATATAGCTAAAGGACCTGGACGAATGAGCTACGCTCAGCTTTTTTTAGAATGTGTTTTTTAGGGAAACTTCATTTCCTTAGATAAGATAACCTACAAAGATCAGCTTAAAAGTCAAAACATTATTTAAACCAATAAATACAAAACCAATATATACGAATAAACAAAATTTTTAACAAAGCAGGTTTCAAAATTGCAGTTGGGACATTAACCCAGCACCGTCTAGTAACTAGAACTGGAACTGGAACTAGACTCTAGTTCCATGATAATTTACGAGCATTGTGTTATGGACACCACATAGTTAATACAGTACACATGTATAATTTTAAAAAGTTGGTACATAATATATAAATAAAAACGCCTAAAACTAGAGTAAAAATATTCATGTTTACTCGTAGAACAAAAATAAATGCCACCAGCGGGGCTCGAACCCGCGACCGCACCGTAAGAATCACTACGAACTGAGCAATACGTCTTTAAAAAAATAAAAAGACACTCACTGCCTCATTATAGTTTATAGATTGAAAACACTTTTAGTATTAACACAGTTGCTTTATGGTAGCAGGTCAAGAGTAGGGTCGGTCCAATTGCGATGAGGGTCTCTTGTTATGTCCCTCGTACACTCGATTACACAATCGATGCAGCCATTCGCATAATAGCAGAAAGCTCTCAGTGTCCCGTTACATTTCTAACATATTAGGCCGTTTTCTTTGAGAGGCGAGAATACTTCCGAATATTGCAGAACTTAAAATAAAATCTTCAAACACACTACCGATATTAGCAAGAATTCTTACCCGATCTTTGAAAAAGGTAGATATTAAGAAGTAAATTTATCTTTATATTGGTTTTATTGAGTACGGTTCAGGGACTATATTAAGTGATGCGTTTAATGTAAGTAGTTTTCATATTTACTAATATTATATTCAGGTAATAACTTTCTGATAAAATTATGTTGTATTCTAATAATTTCTCAAAATTTAAATTGGCCTTTTATGGATGAATCACTAGGTACCTAGTATAAAACAAAGTCCTCCGCCACCTCTGCCTATCTCTTCACGATAATCTAAAAAACTACTGCACTGATATTCATGCTTTTTTCACCAATGGATAGAATGGTTCTCAAAGAAAGTTTTAGTATATAATTTGCCAAGTTTTTGTATACATTTACTAGCGGAACCCGTGGTTTTCCTCTCGCTATATCTAGGGACCAGCCCTAGCGGAGCTAGAGCGAGTCGCTAGTGTTATTAGAAGAATACTTTAGTTATTATAAAAATCCACAATTGGTTTTGAGTTTGTCATTTAAAATATAATTAAAAAAAGATAACTGTAAAATATTAGAAACCGTATTAAACTATTATATTTTTAAGTGTTCAGTCAAACAAAAGAATGTTAATATCCCGTTTCTCTTTGATTATATTCTTTTTTTTCATAGGTATACTATTGCTATTATATAAGAATACCCGTGGATTCGCCTGCGTGGACTACTATTTTTCTGCCCTACTGGAACCGTGAATTTTCCGGGATAAAATATTAATAATCCATCGCCAGAACTGATCTGGTAGAAACAGATGGAGATTATAGTCTGCAATAGATCATGTATGTATTGTATGTATTCAGCCCACTTTAACATCCCGCTGTTGGGCATGGGCCTCCCTTCAATACGAGGGGGATCAGGCCATAGTCCACCGCGATAGCACATAGGATACATTTATCCTGGAAAAATGTAGGAAAGAAATATTCGATTGAAACGAAACTTTCAGGTTTTATTGTTATATATTTCAACAGTCTTCTCAATTTTGATGGAAATTGCGACCTGTATCTTTCCCGCCGCACGACACATGCACGCTCGAAGCGCCTCGGCGAAATGCTTGTACCAGGCATAATATGACATAATATACTTTAATGAAAAAATTTGAGAAGACTGTTGAAATATATAACAATAAAACCTGAAAGTTTCGTTTCAATCGAATATTTCTTTCCTTCGCAAAAACGTCCTCGAAAAACTCAATTATTTGAAGCCTCTAAAGCTTCCCCCTTAATTAAAGTCGGTAAAGCAGTACTGTAGTGTAATCACAACTCATTTGCCTGTATCTTGTTTAATACTTCAACCTAACTAATCTTGGGTGAGCGTTAGCCTCAAAAACACTAAATCGAATCGACTTTAACCCCACACAATTAGTTCGCCACCTAGTTCCAAACTAATCGGGTTACCATTCTCGACAACTCGATAGAGACCAACGTCAACAAAGGCGTAAACAGTTTCTTTAATAATGGCTTTTCCCACAATAGAATAAAAGTTATCTCAACACGTCCCGGACTATCTTTGACTGATAGTTTGTTATTTTGATAAATATTGGTAAATGCTGTTATTCTGTGTCAAATTTTATTTTGGGTAACTAAAAAGGGTTTTATTTGTTAGTAACTTAAGTAATTCTTTTATATTTTATCGTAATAAAATCTTTGTCCAGTGCGAATCGGACTCGTGCACTGAGGGTTCCGCACCAGCTGTTCCTAAGAAAATCGGTGGTGACACGGATGGACAGACAGGAGTACATATGGACAAAAGAGCGATCTTATAATGGTTCCTTTTTTACCATTCAAGGTACGGAACTCTAAAAATTGTAAAATGTTACGGCTTTATACAAAATGCGCATACATTATGTTTATCTAGTAAAGTGACATCAACGCCTGTTTCATTGCGCCTCGACCCTTACACTGGGATCGTGTTGTTACCGGATCTGTGGAAACCAAGATAAGCGCTACCCTAAGTTTATAAAACGCTGAAATATGGCAATATCTGTTTTCAAACTTTAGTCCCGCTATATATCTTTTGACTTATAGCTTATAACTTCGTTGTAAATATTTTACTACTAAGAACTGGTCACCGTATTCTAGGTTAAATATCCCGTGGATACATTACGGTTATTTGGTGAATTGGCAGCACGACTTGTTTCATTGCGCTACGACCTATGCGGTCTCGTGAATACCAAGATAAACACTTTTCTTGTTTATAAAATATTGAATGCTATGACAATTTAAGTACTGCTATGATAAATAATAAATCTATGACAATATTTACAAAATGGGTAATTTGAGTATCTATATTTTAGAATCTCATTTCTACACAATATGGATTTCTGGACATACTTTACCTTTATCTTTAACAGTAATTTATTATTATGTCATAATGTTAAAGATACGTTTCAAGTTAGTGTATTTACTATGAACAAAATGTACAATGAATTATAAGTGTTTTTTTAAAACTGTTTTAGCACAGATTTCAATAAATATTAAGTTAGTGATTAAGTGTTAAATAAATATAAATCATTACAAAAACTCAAAAGATTATGTAACTTAATAGCTTCGGTTTCAACATAAATTACAAAGGAATTTCCTGCCGGGAAATTAATCTAAGTCTGATATTAGAGTAGGTACTTGATTTATGATATGTACGCTACTAAATAAGTTGGCGTTTTGTTGATGTCTGTAAACTCTATTATTTGCACAATTACACAGCTCATTTTATACAATATAATATGAATCTTATAATAAAATAATGGAAAGTTTAGCTCTAGCTTTATTTTGGAATCGAAATAGTCTTAAGCGTATAGGTATCATAAATAACTAAATAAATAATAAATATGTTGGGACATTATTACACACAGCGCCATCCAGTTAAACAAATGAATTCCCCCAGCGGGACTTGAATCCGCGACCGCCGGCGCAAGAAAGTAGGGTCACTACAAACTACGCCAAACGTGTCGCCAAAATTAAAAAAAAGGAAGATATTTAAAATCGAATCACAGGGTTCTCTAACGACAGTGCGTGACACTCCCACTAACGGAGGTAACGCATAGGTACGCTTGTGACACCAAGTAAGCGGGTTCTAATCCCGGATATTGCATTTCCTATATTTTCATGCATGAATAATTTTCAGCGTGGTTAGCACTTGGTTACCCTTTTATTGAAGGGAGGCCCGTGCCCAGCAGTGGGACGTTAAAAAAGGTTGAATACATACCAAATGTAAGACAAAATGACTAAGGAAAATATCATGAAAAAATCTGCATATGTACGCTCGCAAGCTTATAATTATGTATATTAATAGGGAATCTGGAACATAAATACTGTTACCAGTTGATATTTATCAGGCTGCGGTTACGATGTAGCAATCCAGCTGTCTATTCACGCGGTGTAAACGAGGTGAATCTAATTATCCTACACAAGTATACAAACTCTAAATTAAGAAATAAAACTATCCACATTGTTACTAATATCATTTCTAAATATATGTATTATGTCCATTAATTATGTTGTAAAGAATTTAGGTTTGAAAAATAAATGTTACTCAATCATCATTAAACTCTCTTTTAGCAGAGAAAGAAACATCATAATTTATAAACTAATGGCAAAATGATTACGCGTAAACTGAAGTAAGTAAAAACTTCGTAAGTACCTAATGTAGATGTTTTCAACCATTTCTAAGTTCTTGTATAATTATTATTCACACAGTTTTGCTCATAACTCCTGTCATAAGAGTCCAAAATATGTATGCAGGTAATAAGTGACGCGATTATAAATGACGATTCCCGACAATACCTACCCACAATTTAAGTGGGAACCAAAAATCAACAAATCCGCGACAAAATCCGAAAAGATAGTTTCATTTATAATGTCAAGTGTTCGCGTAAACCTAAGAAAGTATTAAGTGACGCGATGTAATATCTTGGACTAACATTGAAATCTGATTAGCATTTTGAGTGTGAAAGGTATCCTATATATCCTATCCTATCCTAACCTAATCTAACAAGAACGTTGACAGCATTAATTTGACAATTATAATATTACTACGAAAAAAATTTACATTAATATAATAAAATAGAACTTAATATTTGCAATACGTACTTATGCCTACTAGGCATGAAGGGCACGTGTTGAGGACAATATATATAATAATTTTACTAGTGAATGTGCAATATGTAGACAAACAGACGTACAACAAACGGACATGACTAAGTTAAGATATTATATTCCCTTGATCGGTTGTTATTCAGATAAAAAAACAATATACCTAATCAATATAGACTTCGCTTGCCTGAGCCTTAAACATCTCAACGCATCATTGAAGGAAGGAAATTAATATGTATTCTTTAGTTACCTTATGGTTGGTTCTG
Source organism: Boloria selene (assembly GCA_905231865.2). Classification (NCBI taxonomy): domain Eukaryota; kingdom Metazoa; phylum Arthropoda; class Insecta; order Lepidoptera; family Nymphalidae; genus Boloria; species Boloria selene. The sequence continues at coordinate 5,451,297 of HG993147.1, forward strand.
ACGGCTGTCGGTAATTTACTGAGGCGGTGAATGTACCAAAATCGTTGGTGCCGCTGAAAATCAATTTATCACGTACATCGTATAGGATGAATAAAGAGTTATTTTTCAGTAAAAACAAAAAGTTAAAATTCTGGCTATACATACATGAGTAGTTTGAGTATGTCATGTGAAAGTACCTGACTGTTAACGTTCTCGCGAGTTCGTCAACACTAGTAGAACCCGAGTCTTCTGTAAAATGAGATGAAAGATGAAAAATGTTGCAAAAGCGGGAGAAAAATATTTCTTTTGATTGTCAGCTTTTAGAACGCGAGCGGAGCCGTGGGAAAGGCTAGTCTTCTATATAAATAAAGATAAATATTGCTAAGCGCAAAACTCGAGAATGGCTCGACCAATTCGGCTATTTTTTTAAGGTTTTAATAATAAAAATAAAACAAAATTTGTATAAATCATACTTACTAGGGTTCCTAGAGACGAACCCAAGCGAAGCGAGGGTAAGTCACTCCCTAGCAATTATATACATTTTTCAATGGTTGTTTCGGCATTGACATAGAGACAACCGTATAAATTCAATATGTGGTCATTATTTTCATGGCATAAAATATATAGTATAGCACTTTAATTTTATTTAACTAGTTTCATATATTATATGTTAAACCTGCTAAACTATATTTTTGGAAAAAATGAGTTAAATACGTGAAAATTCTTATCTTTTCAAACTCTATAAACTGGTATAATCGGCTTAGTGCTACGTTAAATACTTTAGAAGATATAACAAAGCAAAAACAGTTATATACAACAAATCGTTCAATACTTTACTGCTAAAATATCACAAACGACGTTACTGATAACTTACCTAATAAATGTTTCATGTAAAAAATTGAAATAGACATTTTTACCCCACTGCGCCAAAAGGAGGGTTATGTTTTTCGACAGTTTGTATGTTTTATCGATATAGAGGTTAAATCTATTGTTTTTATAATTTTTGTCTGTCTGTCTGCCCGTCTGTCCGCATCCGAATCACGAGAAAACCACTGGACGGATTTGCATGAAATTTGGTATGATGATAGCTATTTACCCGGGTTAATACATAGGATACTTTTACCGCTGGAAAATATCTCATTTCTGAGAAATCTCGAGTAACTGTTAAAGACCGACTGTAAAACGTCACGCGGTATGTGAAATCTGAAAATTTAGTTTAGGGTCTTTAAAACGCGAGTGGAGCCGCGGGAAATGCTAGTAATGTGATTAAAATAAGTCATTAGCATACAGATTGTGAATTTACTCTTTCTACTTTTTGTTAATATTTCTTTAAAATCAATAAATATTTACAGGTAAAACCAACTAACTTTTTTTCTTTGTCAGACCAAACCATAAGTTTCCCACTTTTAGCATTATTTATTTAATTTATAATACAGTATAATATCAAAACTACCTAATTTTCAACATAAATCGTATAAAACATTAATAATCTCGCAGTAAGCGCCTTTTAGCGATGTACATGTAAAACCGACTAACTGTACTACCTCACTCATGAGTTTCTTAATTTCATACTCTTCTATCACACATATTTACTTAGATAACAAAATTAAATTCTTTATTATATATCCTAACTTTTGACTACTACAGTATTTAAGGCCTACTAAAATTATAGCAATTTTATTAGGGTTAAACCTTTAAATCGCAATAACTCAAAACTAACTTAACTGCACTTAGCAGGTTTTCTTAGTAAACCCTCGATATATGGTATATCTTAGATCGTATAATCAAAGTGGTATATATAGTAAACGATTCACCTTCACTCCCTTCGAGTTCGTCCCTACATAGGTGTTAGACTGTAGGTACGGTTAGTATAACTTCTCAGAAATTTGATATGTTATCGCCGTAAAAAGTATCCGATTACCATCATTCTAAATATTATCAAAGTTTCTCCAGCACTTCTCGTTATAGACAAGCAAAAACTACAGATTTGAACTCTGTATAATGACTATTCGAATGATTAGAATTTCAAAAAATATATTTAATATATTAATAGTGAATAAGTTTAACGGATATACATATAAAATATATTTTATTTGGTCTTTGTGTTTTTTATATGTATAATTTAAATACATTAAGTGTTTAAACAATATATATAATAATTAATAGACGATTCTAAACCTTATTCCTGTGGTGTATTCCAAGTGAACAACAGACTATTCCTTCACTTTTAAGAATTTCCTATTTACTGTCCTTGTCGTAGATTGACATCTATCTTAACGAATTTATCTGTAAGGTTGGTAGAGACGTATTACGAGTAATTTTGATATGGGAACGCTCCAGACTCGCAAAAGCTTGGCTCACTTTATACGTACTTCGTACTATGTGCCAGCGTATATTTGTGTGATGAAGGCGAATGTTTGTACTCCAGTCACGGGTATTTATAATTAAACACAAAATATATAATAAGTATTACATATATTTTGAAATAAAACAACACAATATCTGAAAATAATTAAGACTTGGACCTCATATTACAAAGGATGCCACTCAATGACGTAAATTTAATATCGTGACCGAGCGTTATCCGGCGGAACTTTTGTACCAAATTTCATTTATCTACAACTCTCCGAGGAATTTCATAAAATCGATCGTTATCAAGGTGATTTAAAGTTACTTCACAAAGAAATTTTGACATTAAATGACATTGCGAAATGATTTTCAAATGAATGTCGAAAGCGTTGGGTACTTTAATAGAAGTGGTTTGCGAATTAAGGTTAAGTTAATTTATGACGATGTAAACAAGCAAGTATTATATTTTTATTCAAAAATAAAGTAAAAAGTCCGCCTTTTTATTTTAATATAACTAAACAACTCTAAGTTTTAACTTTATTTTAATGTATATATAATTATAATATACCTAATAATATATTTCGGTCTCGTCAGGACTTAAGAAAATCTTAGGTTTGAGAGTTTTACTTTTGCTACGTATTCGGACAGAACCTGTGTATAAGTTCTGACAGTATTACGATATATTTATTAATTTGAAAAACATTATAAATAATATAAATTTTGGGTATATTTAATTCCATAGAAACAAAGTTTTCCTCAAGGATAGCTGTCATTTAATCCTCGTTGTAGCTTATATAATGTAATTCAACGCAAAGAAAGGGTTTCTGCGCCATGGGAATTGAAAATTTAAGAGTAATTCTTTTAGTATGCACAAAATCGTATTTGATGTAAGATTAAGCATAGTATAAAAGTTGAGATAATTTAATAGAAATGTTATATAAATTGTTTCATTGTAAAAAATTTAAAGTGCAACATAAAAACAGTAATTAGTAAATACGTATTTTATAACATAATATTTTATTATTATTTTAGGTGCTGGGTCAGGTGCCGAGGTATTCCTAAGGTAATAAAATTGAAGTGTCTTTTATTCTTACAACTTACAGTTTTTCACATTTTTGTCCGTCTTAGTGTCTGTTTTTTTAGTTCGTCCTGGATACGTTTTAATGATTAGTAGAAATTTCACTGAAGTGAGATATTTCAACGGCTTTTTTGTACTATAATTTACAAGTATTACATAAATTTTCCTCTTGAATTACTCTTACTATTAACGAAAACTGCTATAAAATCTGTTGTGTAGTTTAAGGGTACAAACTCGGGAAGCAACTTTATTTTATACAACCTATAAGTTAACAAGTGTAGGTAAGGCATAAACACCAAGGACCTAGGTACTTATATGCATTCTATCATATATTTTAATTACAATCCAATACTGAATACAAATTATATTAAAATATTGTGTAAACTATATAATAATGTGTTAAATTAATAGCTAAACAGTGATACAGCGACATACTCTCAAGCGTTTTGATCAAGAACGCAAAAAGTCTAGCAGAAGAACGCGCCCGTTAGGACGCTTTGTTTGAGATTACTTATGTGGGATTGATGTGTTCTTTACGAATAAATGGGAATGGTCTTCCTCACTGACATGTATTGATGGTACATTTATACTGTAAATCTATGATAGGGCCTAATACATAAAAAAGCATGGGTTTGCTTGTTGTTATCCTTCATATTTATATATATATATAATAGAATAGAAAATGTAGATAGACTACATATTAAAGAACTAGTAAATAAACAAAAATAAAATTAAAAGTGCGTGCGTACAAAGTACACATGTCAGAATTAAGACTTCTTTGGCAAACTAATTTTTAAATCTCCTTTATAATACTAACTAACCCCCTCTAAGCTCCTTGAGAGGGAGAGTGCGCGACGGTCACACCCACGAGTTAGACAGAGTTAGAAATGTCACTAACTGCGGTGGGCGAGACCCCAACCTGCGCATCTTGACCGTCTGAGGGGTGGTGGCGCGTACTCTTTCCCAAATCTGAGTGCCTGGTACTAGTACTGGTACTCGTTTATATTTATTCTTATTCTTTCTTACTCTGTCTCAATCGGTCTCAATCGCTCTCTCGCTTTTTACAAAAACTTATTACATCCGTTTCATGTCGCGTTTCATTCGTAAGAATTTTACCTCCACTAGTTTACCTAGTTTTACTTCAACAATATTTTATAATCTAAACATTTATTTTAGTAATATATCTGTTAAGAGTTATAATAATAACACAGATAAATAAATTAAAAGTTTACGTTTGTAAAATTGTAATGTAAATGCGTATGTTTGTAAAAGACAATTTGAAAGTTTTTCAGACTGTCTACCTGACTCTCTGTTAGTTCCAGCTAATCTTCGTAACAGATAGTTGAGGATAAGGAATAACTTAGATTACTTTTATTTTAGAAAAATAAGTAGTTCCGCTCAAAAAATGAAATAGGGACTATCTCGTGCGAAGCAAGGATGAGTCGTACAATAATTAATAAATGAAACAGCGGTTAATACTAATTAAATATTTTAACATTACATTCCTTAGCCATTTATTTTTGTAGATATCACTAGATTTCCATCAGTAAATATTGGGCAAAATTTTATGATTATTTTTTATAAGTATAAAATTTATACTGGAGTGTTGTTTTTAAACCAGATTAGTAAATATCGTAGGTAGTATTCATACATTCAATATTTTGCATTATGTAGTTTTATATCGGAAATAAGAACGACCCTGTCCTTGTTTCGAAGTTGAGATTACTTTGGGACTACTATTTCGGAAAGAAAGTGCTAAAACAGATCACACTATACATTGCTGTAAACTTTTTCGTATCATGAAGAACTAAGGTTTCTAAATTTTTTTTCTATGATCAGTTTATTGAATTATATTTTTCAACTATTTTTCAATTGAGTAAGTAAATGTATTTCTTAACGAAGTGTCTATTCATCCGATAAGCGGACGAATAAATTAAATATTGTTCGTCCGACAATTGGTGTTTGATATATCGCGACTGAGACTTTTTTGTTTCTTAAACGGCTCAAAGAGAAATCAATTTGTTTTTTAAGTTTTAACATACACGTGAATGCAATTGCGGACGTTTTTACAGTACTTTTTACAAAATACCATTTTCTTGTACATTGTTTTGATGTAGGTACATACTCTCAGGGAGTGTTAGTAACATAAATTTCATACGACGACTCTATAGAGCCAGCTCTTTTACATATAAAAACTCTTGGACTTAAAAGTGGGTGGGATCTTTATAATAAATTATCAGCTCGGTAGGTTAAGGTTATTTTATTTTTATTTTTGACATCTAGGTATATCCTGCACATAAAAATTGCTTATTTTATATTACAAATTAAAAAAAGTGATAGATAGATATTCGTACAAACCGACAATAGTCGGACGAATAATATATTAATACGATGATCGGATGACTAGCAACAGCCTTTGACTAGCAACAGCAACTAAATTATTTTACTCTTCCAACTAGCAGACGACTAGCATCAGCCTTCTTAAAATATATCTAAATAATATAAAAACCCTTAAATTTAATTTCACTGTATCAGATATTTGTGTAACTTTAGGTGTGTTAAGTGTTATGTTTCAAACGATATCACGTGGCTTAATAAGCCACTTACTCAACAAACACGTGTTATATTCATAGGTCGTGAGCCGCGTCTGCTAGACAATGTACCTACCTAAAAAAATTTACTTTAGATAATAAAAATATTTAATTAACGAAGTTATTTTGTAACGGGTGTCAGCAATGCTAACTTTGTAACATTTAATTTAATTCTATTAATCTATCTCATTGAACACTTTAGTTTCTATTTCCTATCTTTACCTTCGTCTATATATTATTATACCGCACAGTATACAGTAAAGATGTTAGAATCTTTATTACCGAGTTCTCGTTTATTACGGTGTTATCGACACGGAGTCGGTTTTCTACGTCATAAATCTTAGTCGTAATTAATCATGGGCCTGACCGAGATGGCGGACCGCACACCCTCAAGACAATGTTTTTCTAACCGCTCGCGGTCTTTGTCTTTTCAAAGCTTGGCTGCCATTATTTTATTTAAAAGAAAAATGACTCCATTGCGCATTGTCCTGTGGTAAGTGGAAAATATGACGATTGAGTAATTTAATATCTAAATTATTATTGTAAGAATGATAATGGAAATCAATTATTTTGTTAGCCGAATCAAGGAGGGTAGTGCTAATTGCATGAAAGAAAAAGCAAAATTAAAAAAAGTTTGTTAAACAATCTGATTAAACATTGTATAAAGTAACTGGCCCTGTTAGTCCTTAGGAAAATTATTGTTCACAGAAGTATAAGAAAGCTTATTATTTGCATAATTATTTTATAGGACGAGAGATTTTAGTATTTGTAGGTACTAAATATAAATGAGCTTTATCATTTTATGTTACTTTGATGCTCATACAGCGTTAACGTTTTCAGGAAATCGATGCAGAGGACTTTACAGAGATAAAGACCATTAGGTTATATCCAGTTAATGATTACGCAAAATATCATAGTAAAATTATAGTTAATCAGGTATTATGTTGAATAGAATAATAATACTTTTTTGTTAGGAGATATAAGGCAGGCTTCCTCACGATGTTGTCCTTCACCGAACATGTCAAATGATAATCGTGTTAGAAATGATTCGCACATTTAAATATAACAGGTTCGAAACTCTGATTTCAACCCACATCGCGTCACCACTGGTATAGCACAGGGCTATCACTTTAAAAAAATGTGTTAATAATTACGTAGGTGTATCTCGAAATACGAATATTATTTTGTTTCTATATTTTTTCACGTATTTTTTATTTAAATAGTCACAAAATGGCACTTTGCATATATCAAGTGAACTAGTATAAATCACACACAGTGATCACCGATCAAAGTTAGCAAAGTTTAGCTTTGCTGGATATTCGGATAAATCAGTGTTCTCAGGCGTGAAATTAAAACGACATCGAAGTTTAGGTAAATCTATCAAAACTACAAACAGATAAATTTATTATTATATGTTTGGAATGAAATGTTTAATAATATACGTTTGCTTTGGATTACGTGTGTACTTATCTATATCATCAATTTAAATCATTAGGTATATGACAAAATCATATCTGAGTTAAAATAAAATTGAGCAAAAAATGAATGAAAGAGTCATTTGTGAAAATCATAATCTTCTGTTGTAATATTTTTTCAACGTAATAGTACTTAAAGATTCTGTTTTAAGATTACGAAAGACCTTTCTATTTTGGAAAGGCGAGTCTATTTGCATATTGCGAACAATCAGAATAAGTACGGATCCGGTTGTTAGGGTACGGAAGACGGCTGGGCGGAAGATTTACGGGGCTTTATTGTAAGGCTCCCGACAAACGATTATTATTACGAACGTCTCACTTTGCACACGTTCTGCTTGAAGCATAATATCTAGGGATTTTTAACGGCTAGACAGAGGTACATTTTATTAGCATTTTATATAATTGTTACATATTTATTTGTAATTCTAAAATATTTAATTTTAATTTATTTAATTATATACATTTCTTGAATCATGTAAGCGTTATTTTAATGTAAAATATAAAATACATTATCATTCGTATAAGGGCGCAAGGAAACATTTTCATTTTATTTAGAATGCACTTTACTCTAAGCGCTTGGCACATAAATAACATTAATTATCCGGACTACTTGGTTTGTTAAATGCGAAACGGTATTAAGTGTTGAAATAATTATGGGTCCATGTAGTGAGTAGACTTATGCCTACGACAGGCACGAGCCCAGGAGGCGACACTTCGCACTATTGATATAGTAAGCAGGTAACATATAGCTTTCATTCCCTCCGGCCCCATTTAATATAATATTGAAGCAAGAAAATTTAATGTTGTTAGGTAACGAACAAAGGAGTTTGGGTTATAAACTACTTGCCTTCAGGTATAACGGTATTTAGAATTCCGCTAGGAAAATATTATACTTGATAAAGTGTTTATTAGATTTTTTACCATTTCTCTTATCTCAATTATTATGATAAAAAATACATATTTCTTCATATATACCTATGTAATGCTAGATCTGATTAGTAAAATTATATTTCCAAGTTAATATGCAATATACATTTTATCGATGTTTTATATTCAATTCGCTAAGTTCTTCGAGAGAAAGTGTCTAGTGCACGAATTGAACGAAGTTAGTTCAGTTGTTCCTAACTTCGCTAAGACTGTGCTGTAAATTTGCGCACGACTCACGTCCCATTTATATTGTTTTATGGTTTCTTTCCTTCCCACAGAGGATTCAACTCAGCTAGAAAATGTGGATCCGTTTCATCGTTACGGTTTTTGTTATCCTGGGAAAACACTGCCGAAGAAGATTGTGATTAAGATCGACACATCATTTTTATTCGATTCGCATCCCTTGTATTGTTTATTTTTTGGCAAAATTAATTCTAGATATAAAAAGGTACTGTCGAAATACAGAACATGCTATTTCTAAGTCGCATGGTAATACATTTTAAAATATGTCTAATTAAGTTAACAAAAAGTACCCGGCTAGTTCATTGTTAACGTCAACAGCAACGTCACTCATGTTTTTAAACGAATAATTGAAGTAATTTATTACCATGTATACTACAAGCAAAGTATACTTTATAGCGTTTAGCATAAAGTCTACTTAATCCCATAATGCTAAATTGGCGCTGACATATCCAGGAGGTCATGCGAAGGCACGTACAGCTAACGCGAGTAAACGCAAAGCATCATTTGTTAAAAACAGACTTGTAATTAATATTGATTATGATGAAAAATATATGTAATGTTATAAAAATATTTAAAAAAATATCGATATAGTATGACCCTTCTTCTTATTCTTCATAAATACTTATTTTGTTGTGTGAAAGCTTAAGCTAGCTTAATTAAGAACTGAAAGGAATATTACGAGTTAATATGGCAGACAAAAGTTTCAAATACCGGCTTATCCATTCTTTAAAGTCGAATTGATTTGATCGGATTCTGTGAAGTTTTCAAAACTGGAGTAAGACTTGCCACAAACTTGTTGTTGGAAAATAGGTTTAACTGTTAGATTGGACGTATTTCTGAACAGAATAATTTTTCATGTTTGTTTTAGGAAAAGATTTTGATTTATATAAAAGATAGGTAGGACTTTGTTTGAAACTTTGAATTTATTTAATTTTTATCAAGCTCGAGATTTTTGTTAATGTGTAAATATTAAGGTAGACATAATGAGTAATACATATTATTTACTAAATGAAAGCGTTTCCTACCAACATAAATCCTCGTCGATGCCATCGTAACTTAGCAGCCGAAATTCGAAACAGACATGCACGTTAAATAAATATGAGGCCGCGAACACCTCGCTTGTTAAATAGATAAACAGCCCACTGAGAAAATGAAGAGGGAGATACAAAGAAATGCCCATGTTCAAATAAAAAGGATCCTTTTATTTTTGCTCTTTAAATAAGTTTTCTTTTTGTCTTTGAACCTTTGGACCCATGTGTGGAATGGACCATAAATCAAAGCTCTCTCTATAAATCTCGAGGTTAAAAGAAATTCGTGTGATATTATGTAACCACAGTAATAGGAGTATATTCTTAGGAACTTTATCGTAATAATGTGTATTGGACTCATGTTCTAAATCTTTATAAGTAAGTATATTATGTGAAAACTTGTTACGTTGTTACGTTGTTACTAGTTTAAGTGTGTATTGTGAAAAAATTATAAGGTAGATAATAGGTACCTACTAGTTATCACACCACTTCTCTCATCAATGTAGGTGCTGTAGTATATGTAGTGATTGGACTTAAAAATAAAATAGTGTGACGCATCTAATTACCTACTATCAACCTCTCATTATTATTATAAATGCTATTTACATATTTACTCAGGTAACCTACGCTAGGCCGAACGATTTCATTTTTAAGTCTTATAGTAAGTGGTTTTTCCCTATTATTTTTACCTTTTAATATAATGTCTACTGTAGGCAATTATTATCTTTCTTTTAAATAATACCGTTTGGTTAAAAAAAACGACTTAATATAGGTACAAGGTTTTATTTTATTTTTATTTTAAAGTATCTAAACTATCCTATAATTCTACATGCACTAATATGTTCATCTACTTCTTTTAGTCGTAAGGCTTTGTGGAAAAATATGTAATGGGCCATTCTATCGACGGCCCTACCGGATTTCTTTTTTAATGTACTTGTACTTTACTTGTCAAGCCCTATCATTTGACACCTATTAAAAAAACAACAACAACAGGCTGTAAAAAATATTTAATCCATCTTGTATTTACAATGATGCTGATTATATGCTCTTCCTGCCCTTTAATTTTAAAATATTAAAATATAATTATTAATATAATATAATATTAAAATATAATTATTAATATTAATATAATATTTAAATTTTGTTAAATATTATATTAATATTAAAAATTAAGACCTTAAAGTGGGTCTTAAGTTCTAATGTTAGATAAATCTATCTTCAATATATACAGACATTATCGTTTAAGTAATAGTTGCTTACTCTAGATAAGTATCTACCTTAGATATCATAAAAGTAATTTCACAGGCAACTGAGCTTTACTTGGAATTTATCCTCTACATATCTCTACCGAACATTCTCCGCGGGTTATTTTCATTCAAATTAAGAGAAAACATTTAATGCCAAGACTAGAATGAATATTTAATATTAAAATGTTATTTAAGTTCGATAGATGTTACCTTTTATGCAAATTAATGTCGTCTAATAGAATTGCGTAAAGTGTTTCTTTTAAATAGTACTAGAAACCTAGTGTCATAAAGTCCCAAGTGTATCGGCACGTAATTTAATTAATATTATATAAAAAATCTTATTTTGTATTTAAGCTACATAACCATGGAATTATCATCGTACTGCCTCTACATCGTACCTACTATCGAACCAATATTATAGCTTGTGTTAAATAAAAGTCAACAAGTAGTTTATAGAAGCTACTCGTATATTATGTTTTTTTTAAATATTTTTGCTGAAAGGAAACAAAGCAATGAGCTCTTAAATCCTATCTCTTTAATAGTTAAAATCTGTTAAATTCACACTGACATTTATTTAATTAAATGCAGGGTAAAACTTTGCAATAGTAAATATACTTGAGTTTACACATAATTCTTATTAAATGAAATAATTCGAAAATTTGCAGACCAAAAATAATTATTATCTGTTCTGGTAAAATATAGCCCGAAAAATAGCCTCAATTAGCGTTGATTTATATCTTTTTAAGGGTTGAAACATCAGCACTAGTAGTAGGTAGAATGTCATCTATATTAACAATATCATAGAAGAAAAGTCTTATACTCACGATGTTTATAAAATATTCAATGTCCCGTTACAAACGACCTTATTTAGGTAGTCTATCGGCAAATTCGATTTAAAAAGGGAATTATTTGAAATGGAACAAACAGCGTCAATATTATCTGATTCGTTTCTCGCCCAACCGAATTCCCTTAATCTTTCTTAGCGAAATTAAACCATTTGTAGACGTTCAGCATTGGAAAAGAATAAATCAATCTATACATTGAATTAGTTGATGTTGAACGGTCGATTTTGGCAATATTTTAGAAGCGATAGAATGGTGTATTTTGCTCCCCGGCCACGTTCAGAGCTATTCATCAAGTTGGCCAGGCCATTACCGCTCCCGCCACCTGCACGGTCCTCGGTTTGTATTATGCTAGATTATTCCCGGCTTTCATTCACTGACGCCAATAACTTGTTGAATTATAGGTAGAATTCGACTTGATAGGTTATCGATGTCGCTTCACGCTTGTATTACAAGTGGACTTTTTATTTATGAATACATATACAATATACATATTACATCAATAATATTATTTCATTTTGGGTCTCTGTACTTTAAAAAGAAAAAAATGGACTTTTATATGAAGGATGAATATCTAAATCTTATATGAATTAATTTGATGATAATTATAGAGCGATTTATTTAGTAATGTTTGTATTAATCCTTAAAATTATAAGTTAACTTTGGTTTTTTGTGGAATAATACACACCTATTATCATTTTAATTTTTTTTTGTGGAAAAATCCTTACTCTATAACCTTAATAGCTTAGAACCCTGCATGTCTGAGATAGTTTTCATTAGATTCATAAATTTTATTATTTTATTTTACTTGTTATAAAAATAAATAAATGAACAAAAATCTTTAATGGAAATATTTTTTAAAATATGTGAGTATGTGAGTGTTAGATTTTGTTTTAGTTTAAATATTATATATTATATTTCATATTTTGATTAATGAATTTTTTCAGCAACAGTTATTATAATGATTATAATTGTATTATAAAGTATAAAGTCTAGAATTTAATTTGCAAATGAAAAGAAAATACAATATGATTCATTTAAATTGTAAAAAAGTGATTTAAATATACATAACTTAATAATTACAATATATTATGTACAAGAAATTATTCTGATGATTCTTAAGTTAGTATACAGAACACAATTTTTGCGGAGTAGTAGAGAGGAGAGTTAAGGGAACAATAAACCAATATCGAATACAAGCGGATCTACTTCGGTAGTGAAGTGACTAGCATGTACGGCTACACATGCAGAGGTCCCAGTTTCGAATTAGGCAAAGTTTAGAATTAGGCAAAGTTTAGTTACTAAACAACAATAACTGTTATTGTGTTTAGTTTTTAATGCCTATGCTTAGTCAGCTTAGTCTGCAACCGCGGTGTTTCACCCCCGAGCCTTGAGGAGCACATATAAGCCGTCGGTCCTTTGTGATTGTATCTCGTAGTCGCCTTACCAGAGTATGAAGTAACAGGAATAGAGTGTTCCTGTGTCTATGCGGATACTTGTGCACTATAATCGAATCTCAATAAAATTGACCACCTTGGCCGGAATCACTCGGGAGGACAAATATTTATGTTGTCGCTTTTCAAATTTACAATACGAAGTCCATTAAATAATTGGTGTAACTGGTTTCGGAATGAGAGAGTGAGTCCTGACCGACTAAAGGCTTAACTCGACCCTATCACGGAAGCGATGCGCTATGACGAATGCGCTATTTCTCCCTGCTATCACGTATGCACATTCAACTTTTATTGCTTTTTATGCGGCAGTTACAAATCGATTTGGCTTTAAGCCAATCGCGTCATTTTAATAGCTTCTCTTTGCCACCGACAGATCATTCACATATTTTTAAAATAATAAATGCTTGTTTCGGTATTAAGTATCTTAAATCTTGCTTATGATCAAGCATTAAAAATATATACTTACTTATAATAAAATACATAAAATCACCATTTGTGAAGTTAACAAAAACCGTAGTATTTATGTTAGTGTTTGGAAAAAAATAAAAATGAAGAAAACATGCGTTAATAGACAGTTCATTTAATTTTAAATATGTCACTTTTTCACAATTAAAAGCAAAGTGTTATGACCTATCTCCATTCTGAACCACGGTCAAATCCATTGCAGTGAAAAAAAGAAACAAAGACCCGCGCTTTTTCACTTCATTCATTGAAAAGTTTCGCACTTTAATCGTAGTGAGAAATGTGATTGAATCTATATAAATAATCTATACTGGAACTGAGTGGAGTGTTGGGAGGACTTCGACTAGTTCATGTCCATTATTTGCGTGAAGATAGTGTTTAAGTTATTATTATTAGGAACTAGTGACTTAAGCGCGCTTCGCTTGGTTGTGTCGCTACGCCTTAGATACGTTTTGACTATAATAGTTTAGAGGCTACGTTGAAACATATAAAAATGCATACATACGTAGACTGCTCTTACCCTTCCTTTCAACTTAGCCGTAGTTGGGTAAAAATATGTGAGTGACGACACAGTTTCTCAACTCCGCTGTAGAGCTTTATAAAAAGAAAGGAAAAGCTCAGTGAAAAGCTGTATCTCCTTTATAAGATAGAAGGTATTTATTTTTAAATTGTTACTATTCTGTTGAAAACATAATTATAAAAAAATAACGATACTACGGTGTACTATGTGCATAACTTTTAAATGTATGCTTTTAACGAGATCTTAATTTCTTTGGAAAGTATACAACGTAAATTTAATATTCTGAATATAACGTTATTACGGCGTCCAAACAATGTTATTATATTTTATATTTTAGTACATGGTAGCAATATGAGTGTACTCGTAAGAGAAAATGGTTTGAAAGAAGGATACAATAAGCGAATAACAGGAGCTCGTTTACAATATCATTTCTATTCATTGGTATAATTGGGAAATGCGCCTTTTTGGTGATTAAGGAAAAATTATCTCACGGTTTGTCTGTAATGAGATTGTTATAAGTTATTAAATGTTATTAATATAATATTGATAATACTTGGAAATATAACGGAATATAAAGGGTAAAATTGGAGTGTCTGTTTTTAATTTCAAATTAGCAGCTTTTCACTTAGTGTATATGGAAGTATATACGATACTAGCACCAAAAAAACAATTTTTAATATTTTTGTCTGTCTGTGTGTCTGTCTGTCTGTCTGTTTGTTTTGGCTAATCTCTGAAAAGGCATGACCAATTTTGACGGGACCTTAACTCGCAGATAGTTAATGTTATAAGGCGTAACTTAGGCAACTTTTTAACCGACCTTAAAAAAAAGAGGAGGCGGAAATTTTCTTTATTTTAACTAGCGGAACCCGCTGCTGATGCTAAACCTAGGGACGAACCCGGAGTGAACCGGCGGTGAGTCGCTAGTTCTTAAATAAAATTGGTCATGGAATTTGATGATTCGAAATTATTGAAGACTGTTTGATAAGTTTACTTCAAGTACCTACTCTCAATTTTACAGCCTATCTAAACTACATTTAAACTACGTATTATCATTTATCACGTGATCATTTTTAGACATATTTTTATAGCTAAAGCTCGTGTATAGCTTGTCTATAAAAAATGAAAAGAGTAAATCGTGAGTCGAGAATAAAGTATTGAACTGTCTTCAGCTCTTCATATATTATTTTTATTCGAATTTTTATAAGTGTTGAAGTTATCTTAATATAAATAAAATATTTTATAAACTAAAACATAGACTCTTTGTATACTTACCTAAACCCCTTTTTTGTAACCTTTATTGGCAGTATCTTAACATAACGTTACAAAAAATGTGGGACATTTTTATAATCAGGCCCGGACCAGACAAGAGGTCTTCATTAGAAATATAAGCCTAGGGTTAACCATTTCACTTTGTTTTTACGGCTCACGAGCTTCTCTGCTCCTTAAAGGTGTCGCTTTATTTGACGAAAACCTAAGTTAAAGTAAGCCGTGTCATATAAACATTTAAGAATATTTGTATTAATGCTAATAATATGATATTTTACTTCAATCTTGCTTATGATAATTGGCTGTACATTGTATTGTTCCTCCAAGTAATGTGGTTTTAATATAACAAATAATATAAAGACATGCAATTTGAAGAAAATATATGGTTAACTAATATGAAATACCTGTTTGTTTTGTCTGGAACAAGCATAAAATGCCAAATGGCTCATAAACTTGTCCTAAGTCCTTATCACCAGGTTTCATAAGGTGTAGTTTATGTTTGTAGTAATCGCTTAAATATATCAAAAATGAATAAAACTTTTTAACCCCAAGAATTTTTCAAATACATTAAATTAAAATATCTATTAGTATGCAAATCTCAAAATATTATTTATATGTCCACATTATATGTGTAATATATTACTGTACCTAAATCTCAAGTAGTATGTTTAAGAAACACGATAATTGGTTTTCAAAAAGAGAAGAAGATGGAAAATATACTCTAATCCGTTAACATAATATCACAGATACATAAATGTTGCAATATTCTAAACGTAAGTCGTTTGAATTTACGATATTTAATGTAATAATTTTAATCACTAGTTATGTACCTACTTTGTTTGACTTCAGTGTACGTATATGGTTGGGAAAATAATTTCCAAGCCACAGCGCTTACAGCGTGACGCGGAGTCAAGCAAGAAATGTGCAAACACAGTCAGAATATTCATGTGTGTTAATATTCATGGCCACGCCACCTGCTCTACCTACCTACCTTGGTGAGATCGCGGTACAAGCTATGTATACATAGCTACAAGTTCTGCTTCATTATAGTAAGACTTAAAACTATCTTAGATAAAATACCTATGTCTCACCAAAAATTATGAGTACCTAGGTATATATTTTTTGTATATTCATCATATTATACAAAATTTTAATATGACATGACAGACCCTAACCACGAGCCTTACAAATCAGTTGCAGAACGTTTTAGTGAGTATTTTTTTCAGTGTCAGTGTCAAGATTATAGTCGCAGCGCAGAAGCTAGTACCTAATAAATTTCAATTTATTGTTGTTTCTATCAACCCGTATACTTCGTTGTGCGTAAGTTAAAATAAATTAAACAGTTTTTTTAATAAAATGAAAGTAGCATAAGTTATTATTAGCTAACTGCGAGTGAAAGTTCCGTCAAAATCG
Source organism: Boloria selene (assembly GCA_905231865.2). Classification (NCBI taxonomy): domain Eukaryota; kingdom Metazoa; phylum Arthropoda; class Insecta; order Lepidoptera; family Nymphalidae; genus Boloria; species Boloria selene. Next base: position 5,468,171 of record HG993147.1, read on the forward strand.
GTCCAGCCGTTTCAGTGATTTGATGGCAGGCAAAAATTTTAAAAATTGTTTTTTTGATGGAAGTATCGTATATACTTTCATATGCATTTTAATTTGAAATTAAAAACTGACACTGAAATTTTTATATTATGTACTGATTTATTCTGCACTTTTCCTACTAAATGGTAGGTAGTATGCGTATGATGTAATCATGGAATAAGTTTTCGGCGCAGTACAGCACGTATGCATTTCAGATGACTGTGTGGTAGTGAGTTAATTTGAATGTGGAATGCGAATGGCCTGTTTAAAGCAATGTTCGCAAACAATAACAATTGTTATTATTAGACTGATATTTTGGACGATAAAAATGTTAATGTGAACAGCTTATTTATGTAATGTGTTTATGAAAACATTTTGTTATGTATAATATTTTTAGTGTTTAGTTATATTTTACATAAAGTATCGCTACCTATTATAAATCAAAGTCCTCCGCCACGTCTGTCTGTCTGTTTGTCTGTTCGCGATAAACTAAACAACTACTGCACCGATTTTCGTGCTGCTTTCACCAATGGATAGAATTACCACTCTAGGAAGGTTTTAGTATTTAATTTGTCAAGGTTTTGAATATAGCTAGCTTCGTTTGCGCTAAGACAAGGGACGAGCCCGAGCGAAGCGAGGCTGAGTTGCTATTATTTTATACAGAAATGTAATCTAAAAAAGATTAAGCTTTTATTATAGCTTGCTTATGATAATTGGCTGTACATTGTATTGTTCCTCCAAGTAATGTGGTTTTAATATAACAAATAATATAAAGACATGCAATTTGAAGAAAATATATGGTTAACTAATATGAAATACCTGTTTGTTTTGTCTGGAACAAGCATAAAATGCCAAATGGCTCATAAACTTGTCCTAAGTCCTTATCACCAGGTTTCATAAGGTGTAGTTTATGTTTGTAGTAATCGCTTAAATATATCAAAAATGAATAAAACTTTTTAACCCCAAGAATTTTTCAAATACATTAAATTAAAATATCTATTAGTATGCAAATCTCAAAATATTATTTATATGTCCACATTATATGTGTAATATATTACTGTACCTAAATCTCAAGTAGTATGTTTAAGAAACACGATAATTGGTTTTCAAAAAGAGAAGAAGATGGAAAATATACTCTAATCCGTTAACATAATATCACAGATACATAAATGTTGCAATATTCTAAACGTAAGTCGTTTGAATTTACGATATTTAATGTAATAATTTTAATCACTAGTTATGTACCTACTTTGTTTGACTTCAGTGTACGTATATGGTTGGGAAAATAATTTCCAAGCCACAGCGCTTACAGCGTGACGCGGAGTCAAGCAAGAAATGTGCAAACACAGTCAGAATATTCATGTGTGTTAATATTCATGGCCACGCCACCTGCTCTACCTACCTACCTTGGTGAGATCGCGGTACAAGCTATGTATACATAGCTACAAGTTCTGCTTCATTATAGTAAGACTTAAAACTATCTTAGATAAAATACCTATGTCTCACCAAAAATTATGAGTACCTAGGTATATATTTTTTGTATATTCATCATATTATACAAAATTTTAATATGACATGACAGACCCTAACCACGAGCCTTACAAATCAGTTGCAGAACGTTTTAGTGAGTATTTTTTTCAGTGTCAGTGTCAAGATTATAGTCGCAGCGCAGAAGCTAGTACCTAATAAATTTCAATTTATTGTTGTTTCTATCAACCCGTATACTTCGTTGTGCGTAAGTTAAAATAAATTAAACAGTTTTTTTAATAAAATGAAAGTAGCATAAGTTATTATTAGCTAACTGCGAGTGAAAGTTCCGTCAAAATCGGTCCAGCCGTTTCAGTGATTTGATGGCAGGCAAAAATTTTAAAAATTGTTTTTTTGATGGAAGTATCGTATATACTTTCATATGCATTTTAATTTGAAATTAAAAACTGACACTGAAATTTTTATATTATGTACTGATTTATTCTGCACTTTTCCTACTAAATGGTAGGTAGTATGCGTATGATGTAATCATGGAATAAGTTTTCGGCGCAGTACAGCACGTATGCATTTCAGATGACTGTGTGGTAGTGAGTTAATTTGAATGTGGAATGCGAATGGCCTGTTTAAAGCAATGTTCGCAAACAATAACAATTGTTATTATTAGACTGATATTTTGGACGATAAAAATGTTAATGTGAACAGCTTATTTATGTAATGTGTTTATGAAAACATTTTGTTATGTATAATATTTTTAGTGTTTAGTTATATTTTACATAAAGTATCGCTACCTATTATAAATCAAAGTCCTCCGCCACGTCTGTCTGTCTGTTTGTCTGTTCGCGATAAACTAAACAACTACTGCACCGATTTTCGTGCTGCTTTCACCAATGGATAGAATTACCACTCTAGGAAGGTTTTAGTATTTAATTTGTCAAGGTTTTGAATATAGCTAGCTTCGTTTGCGCTAAGACAAGGGACGAGCCCGAGCGAAGCGAGGCTGAGTTGCTATTATTTTATACAGAAATGTAATCTAAAAAAGATTAAGCTTTTATGTATAGATATTGAACTGATTGCTATTTGTTTTCCATTTAATCACATCGATTAACTAGTCTAAAGTGATCAATATTTTAAAAATTAAATGAGCATTATCCTTTGAATATTAAAGTGCAATATTTGAGTTTAAAAATATTTTTCGTGTAGGTATGGTATGTCTTACATATACCAATTTAATATTAATATACCTAAATGTTTTGAACGTTTAAGGAAAAAAAAAATTTAGAATATAATATTTTTGGTAACATTCTCAGAATGCCATTTTTAACTACCTTATCTATTGAAAGCATTTCGTATAGAATTTATTCGCTAGCAATTAGGATGTTGATTATTGCTTCGGCGAACTTCACAATTTTATTTGAAGTTAAGCAAGTACTTAAGATTGTGAATGGGCCCAATTTCAATCGATCAGCCTCAAATGACATCGAGTATTCGAAAACTTCTAAGATTTTGATCAAATAATTAACCAATTACCACAACAAACCAAAATTTACCTTGAAATTAATTTAGAAGACAGCTCTATGTAGGTACCTAGTTGTGGCTTCGAATAGCAAAATTAGGGCAAGATTGAATTAAATTTATATATTTTTTGGTCTGCCTCTTTCTTTTAATGTATTACACTGTTAATCAAATGGTATCAAAAAGTAACGTGGCGTATTAATGTTTATTTTGTTAATTAATAGGATAAAGTATAATTATAGGTCCAACTCCGAAATTCTTTTACCGAATGTTATTTAATTAAACAACATATTTTAAATATTATCAGGCAATGTAGCAAACACAACAATAACAGAAATGAAGAGTAATTGTACGTTGCAAACACAATTTATTTTCATTCACACTTTTCACCGCACTTAATATGTAATACCAGAATAATACGTTGTAATGCCGCTGTAGGTCCCGCTGCGGTGATAAATAAGCCAACTTGGGAATAGCCCCCTATTAAGTTAAACGTAAACAAAGTTTACTTAGTTCCTGTTCAACTTTTTAAAGCTCTGTTTGCTGTTTGATGTTAAATCCGGTCGAGTCCAGTATTTTAACAGCATTACCATACTAATTATAAGTCAATTTGATATCAAAAATCATAATTAAAATCAATGGATTCGTCTTTGCGTTTGTACTCGAGGTTTCATTTTATCAAAATAGTTTTATTTATATTTCACTTTTATAATTTATAATATTTGACCTGAGATCCCAATCAATTGTTTTGCCATAAGCTAAAATCTATGAAATAGCCTAGTTTTATCTCTGAACTTGCGTAGTTTGTACCTCATTTGAGCAAAAGCAATCACAAAATTACAAAATCTTCATATTGTCAGTTACAGAAATAAGAGATTCTCCATTTATATGAAGAAGTTAAGTTTACAGATTCGTCGAGTAATAAACCTACATTAAGAACAGAAAAAGTAATTCTAAGAAGTGAAAGAAGAGGTCCTAATGATCGTTGTAGTTGGAATGTTAATATACAATAGTGGTCGTTAGTGCACGATATATTTATACAGTTTTTATGAGAATGGTTTCAAATGTTTTGTTTTTGATGTTCTTCTATTGGTAGAGGAGACCGTGGAAGATGGCACTTTCAGATAGGCAAGTAATTATAGGCATATTTGTTTATAAATTATATTTGATAAAAAATATGTCTCATCTGGTTATCATATCGGTGGATCGATCTTACACCGGCTCTTAGACCATATATAAAATTGTTAAGAATAAATAAATAAATTAATTAATATGTTGGGATATGGAGATTTTATTTTATTTATGTAAAACTACAAACTACAAACTTACCCCTTGTTCCCAGAGATCGTCTCTAGATACGTTTAAAAGTTTAGTATTTTTTTTATGGTACAAAGTGAGCTAGCGGGCAGAGGAGGGACTGATGGGAAGTGATCACGGAGTCAGCTCTCATACAGATTTCATCAAAATCTGTCCGGTATTTTTCTCGTGATACGGTCACAGATAGACAGATAGATAGAGAAATAGATAAAAAATAAAAAAAAAATATTTTTTTATTACATTTACCTACGTCGTAAATAAATTATATTCGATAAAAAATATGTCTCATCTGGTTATCAGATCGGTGAAGGTCGATCTACCACGGTCTCCTCTACCACTATAAATGACCTGCAAAATGTTGGCTTAGTATATTTTTGTTGAGATTTTTTGGTAAAACTATGCGACAATAATATTGATTTAACATTATAACTTTTTTATTAATAACTTTAACATTTAAGTTATAACTATGGACGAATTATTATTCGTCCATGGTTATAACTTAAACTTTTCTATAAATTCTTTATTATAAATTAACGTTAAGATAAATAAATGTCAATATGTGTCAATATGTACGTGAATGGCAGTCATTTACATATTTTGCTTCGTGAATGCTGTTTTATTTAAATTAAAAAATATTTGTAAAGAAAAAATGAATATTAAAATTACTTTTGAAAAATGTAGGTTTTATATTTGAGATAGAACATAAAGAAGAGACTTTTATGATGTGTAAAAATAATTAAAAATATCTTTATTTTTATGTAATGTATGAAATATGAATAAGAGATTGCGAGTTTTGTTCATCATTGTATTCATATAACTGTTTCTAGAAATAATTCATCAGAGTAGTAAATGAAACTGGACTTTTTAGTCTTATTATTCATACAACACACTGTTATTAGAAAAATGTGTCGGATTTTATGTTCTAAATGTTTCTATTACAATACTCGTCTTATTAGGAAATATTAACATTATTTTTGTTGGTACTGAAATAAATTAAAGGTTTCAAAAAAATTACATAAAGCATTCAACAAGTACACTCCTGGAATACTAACTTGAATTCCTTTCATGATTGAAAAACTTGTTACAATAAAACGCTCGGAGCGGTATTCGCGGGCCATTCTAACAAATTTAGGAGAAGTTATATGTTGAATTGAAAAACGTGAAATGAGCATGGCAGGCGTGGCAGTATATTAGTCTCAGGGAGTCGTGCGCCAGGCATTTGTTTTCTCCGAGTAATCTCCGAGGACCCGAGGTGCTTCGCTAAACTGATTACGAGTTCAAATTAAGTCGTAAAGTCGCTTGAATTACTGCACATTAATGTGGGCATTGCTTTTAAGACTGACTTAATGTTATCGTAAAAACTTGCGTTATATTTCGTGCTTCGTCCTCGAGATTAGTAATGTTAGTAAAAAGTATTTATATGAACACTAAGTAGTAACGCATAGGTACCACCACTTCTGCACTATAGTTGAGAAAAAAGATCTTAATATGACTAAAAATGTTTAATCGTTTTCTTCCTTTTTTATTTTACCTTGTCTTAATCGTTTTCTTCCTTTTTTATTTTACCTTGTCTTTAGCAATGGCGACAGAGCTTCATTCGCATTTTAGTGCTCAACCACTTCGCACCTCTTAATTAAATTAAGTACCTACGTTAAAGTTTCGCACTAATACGTATTATACGCCGTTACTATGCCCAAGTGTAAAAGTAATGGGAATTTGACTTGATATTTCAAGTGTATCTTCGAGCTTTGATTCGTCAAAGGAACTATCAAAATGTAAGTTTTTTTTAAATAACCTAATCTAATTGAATTTACCAGATTAGTCTGAGAGACTATCACGCCGCTTTATATATTAAGGGCTCTTTAGATTATTATAATCCTATGCCAGTGTTCCGAGGTAATAGCTTAACGAGTAATTTTAATAACCTACTCTAATTAAATGTACCTACCATATCAGTCTGAGGGAATGTTTCGCCACATTTTAAAACATTACTTACCTCAAATTATGCATCAGAGTAGTCTGATGGACTATCCTGCCGCTTTTTATATTAAGGGTACTCTAAATAGAGTATTATAATCCTATGCCAGTGTTCCGAGGGAACAGCTTGACGAGTAATTTTAATAACCTACTCTAATTGAATGTACCAGATAAGTCTGAAGGACTATTTCGCTTGTTAAAACCTTACTTACCTCAAATTATGCACCAGAGTAGTCTGTGGGACTATCTCGCGCATATTATCATAGCCAACACATAAAAAATGCACCAGGGTTGTCTGCGGGACTATTCCGCCGCTTTTTATATTAAAGGCTCTAAATAGAGAATTATAAACCTATGCCAGCGTTCTGAGGGAAAAACTTGATGAGTTTTTTTTTAATAACCTTTTCTAATTGAATGTACCAGATCAGTTTGTGGGACTGTTTCGCCACATTCAAATAATATGGTATTGCACCTCTGTTATCTTAAATCATGCATCAGAGTAGTCTGCGGGACTATCTCGCGCATAATATAATAGCCTTTACATTAAAAATGCACCAGAGTTGTCTAAGGGACTCTCACACCGCTTATTACATTAAGGGCTTTAAATACAATTATAAAACTCTGCCAGAGTGTTTGAGGGAAGAATTCCACTAGTAATTTTAACAACCTATTCTAATTGAATTTACCAGATCATTCTGAGGAACTATTTCTAATATGGTAATGTATCTCGCTTATCTTTATTTATGCATTTGAGTAGAGAAAGAGGTGGCAACTAGATTACAGTCTAGATAATATAGGCTATATTATATAGCCACGCTGCTGATTAATCCTTAAAAGTCTTTGAGACAAAGCTATCGAGGCGGAACAGAAACTCCTGGCATCTGTTATTACAACCTTGAATAAGGTATATAATGAATTCATTAAGGACCTAGTGTATGTCTGACGAATCTTTTGTGACATACAAGATTAAGAATCGGAAATTCCAGACGTAATTTTGCTCTATATTCTATCATAAGAATGAAATTAATGGAACATAAATTTCTATTTGGAAACAACTTGATAGATCACAGAAAACTGCAAAAGCAGTTTCTTAATCGAGCTTAGATCTTGAACCTAAAATCCCTCATAAATGTTCTCATGTGATGGATACTTCAGGCAGGAATTTAAACTGGAAAATGAGAGCCATTGTTCACAGGCAGCCGGCGCGCTGTCAGCAGCGTATTCAACCACTTGCAATTCAGGTGAACGAGACGTCTCAAGGAACCTCGTCGCACACCTACACGCAGCAGCCCAAGCAAACTCGCCGGACCTAGATCCGGTACGATATGCAGGTAGGCTTACATATTATCGAAAACAATGGTCCCCAATTAGTCGAGATGGTTATATTATGCTGTCATTCTTTAATGGTAACGAATGATATGAAGTTTAATAGTTTAGCCTATTAAACTTGTATACCTAAACAAAAAATTATATTCGAATTCGCTAACTAGTACCATCTAGTAATAATTTATTGACAATAATAATAAATTATTAACAATTGGAACTATTTGCAATTGCGAACCATGCTGTAATCAATTTATATCGCATGTGTCCTTAATACCAAAACCGAATTACGGAGGTTTATTTTAATTTTAAATGCTAAACTAAGTTTATCGACACATCTCGTATAACTCTAAAGTTAGTAACCAAAGAATTCTATACCGCGACTTTAGATCATAAAGACGCCTATTTTTTGTTAAGTATTCACCAAGCTCTCAGAATTATTATGTTATCAAATAATTGATTTAATGTATTCAGCCATGTGACCTGTGATCTGTGACATGACCAATCAGCATCTGTACAGCACCGTTCAATATGTACTAAATTATTGAAACCTTTAATTAAATTATAGCGTTTCTGTGGTTATCTATCAACGATATATACCTTGATGCGTACCTACTGCGCTTTACTTATATAAAGTGTACTCAAAAAATTGAGATCATACAGAATCTTAAGAACTTTACGATATATGAAAGTACATAAGTGCCCTCTAAATCGTGCAAGTATTATATTATATGCTATGTCATAGATAAACATAAATGGCAATCAAGTTTATCTTCGGAGAAAAGTAAAAAAAAAAAAAAAAGAACTCAACGCTTTAAGATACGTTTATTTACTGAATTGTTAAGATTGTTAGTTTCAGCCTGCCCTGCTGTAGAATATGGTCAGCTGTATACGAAAGAGCTGGATTCTGGAACGCTGCAACTACCTTGCTTGTACTTGGTAATATTACGATTACGAAAAATATACGTCCCTTTTAAACTCTACCAGACTTAAACTGATGACTAATTCTATTGATAATTTAATTCATAGAATTAGGAATTAACTTTTTCTTTTTTTTTTTTTTGGATATACACTCTGACGCTCAACTACGGGGGATGCAGCTTGTAACGGGCAAACAGCTAGTGGTCGTTGGTCCGGTACTGTAATTTCATTCTGTATCATCTAGAACTTACAGCTTCATCTTAATTACTACAAACTTTTTAATTTCTGCCTCATACATTAAGTTTCAGAATAACGTGTTTGCAAAGCCCAGGCGGATCCATCCCATTGTTGAGAGGGAACCTTCTTACAATGACAAAGCGGTATCAACAAATCTTGACAATGTCCTGTGCTCACAAATTGATTTTATTTACTAGCTTTTGAATTAAAATGTAGTAATTATATCTTTTGGCAAAAAGACGCTGAAGCCCTAGCTGTTGAAGCATATATTGACTGGTTACACCATTATTTTTTCTATGCATAACCACCAATCGATGTGCATTTGACAAAGCACTACGTTTATTATTTTCAGATCAAGCTGAAGGTATTGTAGTGGTACCCTACTGGCTCACAATCGTGGACCTCTCTATTTACTCGCTTATTGACATGAAATATTCTAAAATTGGACTCTAATATTCCAGGAATCGCACTTACCACGCAACCAAACAGCTTGCCGGAGTATAATCGTTATACTCTTATTTCTTAAGACGCTATGTCCAACCCGGCGACTTATATATTATATTGATATTCCTAGCTGATAATACAATTATGCAATATGACGCTTGCCTTAGACGTTTGTTTTTAAACTGCAAAAATACGGTCTTAAACACGTATGAACCTATAGCAATACAGTTTTTCCACAAGTATATTTAATAATGAGGCTCAATATGGCACCATCATTAGTCACAGAGCAGCTCATCGCTCATCACTACCAAAATGGGATACCATTACTTATACCTTTAAATTATTTAACCACGTTATTTCCAAATGAAAACTTATCTCTAGATATATTCAAAAAGAAACGTATTACTTTGTTTTCTTTAGTGACAAGTGACAACTGACAACAGACAGCCCACAAAGTTACAGATACATAATATCAAAATGTAATTGTATCAAGTAAAACTTTATAGAACTGGAATTAAATTAAAAATATTGTCTTGCAGTAAAAATTTGCCCCGCAAAAACTCTTATTGCATAATATTATATAAACAAGATAAAGATTTTTTGTCCAGCTCCTCTCGTAGCACACGCCATACGTCCATATACAGGACACTTTAACTAGTTACCTTAGAAGTCATTATGAAAATTTCTTAGCTTTTCTAGCTATTCCTCTTTGTAAACTTTGCAAGATTTTATAACATACCATTTACTTACATATAATACCGCTTTAGCCAGTCTATACATTCATTCTGATTATAATTATATTCCTTTTGAAATAAGAATATAGTTAAAACACAAGTAAATTATTATTTACTTACACTTACATATTATGTAATATGTACATTCTGATACAAAATAATTAATCACTGTTATTTTATTTTGTATTTCTTTTCGATATTTCCTCCACGTACTCTCAACGTCTACTTAGTGTTCATATAAATACTTTTTACTAACATTACTAATCTCGAGGACGAAGCACGAAATATAATTGATGATTAAACGAACTTACCTGTAAGTGAAGTTCTATCATAATTATATGAAGTGCTTCGTCCGAAGAGATTAGTAAGTCCCTCCCACCCATAATGGCCCTAAGCGTTGCGGAAATATCTCTTCTATCTAAACTAAATGAAGCTCTGTCGCCATTGCTAAAGACAAGGTAAAATAAAAAAGGAAGAAAACGATTAAGACAAGGTAAAATAAAAAAGGAAGAAAACGATTAAACATTTTTAGTCATATTAAGATCTTTTTTCTCAACTATAGTGCAGAAGTGGTGGTACCTATGCGTTACTACTTAGTGTTCATATAAATACTTTTTACTAACATTACTAATCTCTTCGGACGAAGCACTTCATATAATTATGATAGAACTTCACTTACAGGTAAGTTCGTTTAATCATCAATTTTATTTACTAATGATAGATGTAAGTGGAACTGTACAGTTTACTCACATCCAGCTTTCGTTTTTCTGGATATAACATTGTAGAATATATACCTAACCAAATAGAAAATTTGTTTCAATATTACTACTAGTTTTTTCATCCACATCGGCTTAGGAATATCCGGCAGCCGGCCGGCGCGAAGCAAAGAAATGCGCAGGAGGGGCTCACTTCGTTTGGCGGTTTGGTTTGGTTGTACTCCTGGTACTTTTATGGATAGCAGAGTGGCCTGGAGCAATCCTCTTGGCTGTGTGGTCGCCGGACCGTCGGGGCGTCGTAGTCGAATGCGCGAGCGATCCTGCGGCGCCCCATTTAATACGGGTGAGGTCCGTTGGGTTTTAGTTGGTATTACTAGTTAATTTTAAGCTGGTGAAACCCACATAACCGCCTGGTGGTATGCGTCAATGCATTTCTCAATTTTAAAAAAAGGTATTATTTTAAAAGTTGTCTTGTTGTTGTTGGTCTACCTTATTTTTGGACGAATTTTAAACAAATTTTAAATTTAAACTTTAAAATCTTGTTTGAAAAATACAACATTATAATTACTGTTACTGTGTTGTTCAGTACCTACAGGCGCAGAATCATTTTCATGTGGTGTGCAATCTTACAATTTCTTTTATTACTGCTAACAAATCTAAATTGTGCAGGGTCCAATAATTTTCAATGGAAAGTGACTTGAAATAAGACGATTGCAGTTCTTAGAATTTCTCAGTTTAGTTATGGCTCTATTGTGTGCCAAGAGCGCTTTCTTAATGGCCAAAGCTGACTTTTAATATGGTAAAGAACGTGTGAAATTTGCTTTATATGCAGTTTACGGGGATTTATCGTAAACAGACTATTAGATGCGTATGGTTTATTATACGATATTTCTAATAACCCCTTAGTTTGGATAGTAATGATATAATAATGTAGGGTATTCTATTTGTAAATGAAATCCTGTTGGCGACTCAGACTCCAGCTTGTCAATTTTTTTCGTTTCAGTATATACCTATAGGTTCTCTATAGTAATTACGGTCTATTAGTTTTACATTAAACCTATTTTTATTAACTAATATTTTAGAAGTTACAATCAATCCTTTACCAAGTAAAAATTAAACTGCTTATGTTTACTATTAAATAATATTCTTTGCTGGCTTTAATTACTCGAAGAAAAACAATTATAACTTCATTTTAAATATAATTTTATTTCAGAATCTTGCTTAAGCTGTTTATTTTACGTGCATAGTATAAATCCTTTTTATGAAATAATTACAAGCAGCTTGGAAATGATAAAAGAAACTATATAAAAATAAAATACCATAAAGAAATAACTTTACGATAGAATAATTTTAAAAGCGAGGAAGGCAGCGTTTGCTTGGCATTGCATAACATTTAATTTTATACCGCTGTTTATATCACAGCGATAAAAGTGATTGCACGTAAAATTACAAATAGCGTAAAATATAATTATGTATTAGTAACTAACGTTAGAAAAATAATTTCTAACATAATGGTGGACTATAACATGATCTGCCTCGTATTGAAGGGAGACGTCCGTGCCCAGCAGTGGGAGAGTGGGACGTTAAGAAAGGTTGAATACCAATACCTGTGAGTATTGAGACCATAGTATACAAAAATATAAAAGTACTAAATATTTTGAGGGACGAGTGTTGAGTATTGATATAGTCGTATTATATGATTGCTGGTAAAAATATTATAAAACAGATGACTGTATAGATTGTTGGTTCATTACTGTTATGAGGCGGATCTGTGGAAAACCCTGTGGAAATAAAGTATTTTATTGACAACAGATCTATAATAGAATATTATTATCTTCAAAAGAATATAAGTAGCTGTAATTAAAAGAAAAAGGTATAGTAAAAAGTTTCAAATAAAATCTTATTTTATTCTGAACAATGAAACTCTCAGTTTTGCCAGAGGCGCAGCCGTCATTGCTTCCGGGGGAGCTATTTGTCGTTCAGTTAAGTAAAGAAATTCTATGGAATATTAATTTTTCTTATGAATAACATATTTACGTACAAATAAACGACATTTATTTAGGTACTATGTGTTTATATTATATCGATAATCTATTTAGGTAAATATTATTTACTTATACAATTTTAGCTTAAACTTATTCTTCATTTATAGTGTTTAACCAAAAATATATTTTCTAATATTAAGTTCTATGTTTTATTTAGTTTCCGACATTTATAATGCTTTTGACTTACAGCAATTATGAACACGGGACACACAGACACAGTTCTAGGCATCTCAAAGGTCATTACTACACATACTCTTACTCGTTATTATGTAAAATTTGAGATATGATTAAAATAATAATAATTAACGTAGCAATAAAATTTTAGATTTAATTTATTATATAAAATTATAATATAGTTGTTCAAGAGGTCAGTTTAAAACATATTGCAAAAGACATATTTTTACTAAAATTAATAGAGCGAGCCAGAAACTTCTGAAGAACTTAAGTGCTTAGTTTGTATTTTGTTCAATGCAGTTTAGCAACGAACTAAGACTAGCATTTAGAGAAATGAAAATACTTTCTCTGTTAAGAATTCTCAACTTGTAATTTAATTTATTTATATTCAAAATACGTTCATATTTAAAGTTTTTTAATTTTTTAAAGAGAAGGTTTATTTTAAGTTCATGTTCTTAACTTACTTTTATATTTATTACTTATTAACGTTTTTTGTAATTAAGCTGCATTATCCCTTGTTTATTTAAGAATCTATTTGTGTTACCAACAGACAATCAATTTGGACTAGGTACCTGCTACTTGCAAAGTATATAATCGCCGTTATACCATGTAAATGATATGACAGTGACATAACGGTATTATTATAACTATACTTTATTGCACTATAAAAAACACATACAGTAAAAACAATTTGTGATTACAACGGTGGACTTACTCTAGTAGAGATCTCTTCAAGCCAACCTGTTCTCGTCAGAAATAGTTTCATAAAACATGGTTAATTTATGCAGTGATATATCATTTACATTATACACAATATTGTATATGATATACAGAAAATCAAAAATATAAATATATAATGCCTTAAAATATATTTACATACATATATACATTATACTTACTACTATAATAATAATAATTGTGAGAAAAAGTTTGGCTTTCCATCGTATTATACTTATATCATAGATCTAAGTAGGATTTGTGTACTTGCTCGTTCAACGTTCTATAAATGAGAATTTCCTTTGTTTCCGACTAACTTAATGTCGTATATGTAATGTTACAATTATGCTCAACGTTCTACTCTATTATCATACAGACAGACTCTGGATGCGTCCTACGAATACAAATGTACAAGCGTTGGCTTTATATACCAACATCAATTATATGATGCAATTAAGAATATGTACATATTATATAGTTTATGACTAAGACTTTATGTAATTTTATGACAATTTAGCATCATTTTAAATAGACATAAAGCTCAATTTTCGTGAGGAACAGTACACAACCGATACTCAAGCAAATGTTTCAGTTTGGTTGACTATCTTTCTGCAATTTTAAATGTAGTAAATTTAATAAAATAATTATTATTAAATAATATTATATGATATTATTATTATTAAAATAATTTAGTTTGCATCATTAAGCGTCCAATGACAAACTCAGTCCCTACCATCCGTAGAACAAATAAAAACGTAGCTGCCTGTTTTTGATATGAATATATTATATTTAATAGTTTTCAAGTCCACTGTCCACTGATTACGTAAACATACTTTATACAGCAGTACATAAAAATTCTTACAGAATAGACAGACATAGTAAATTATAAATCTAAAAAGGGCACGTCATAACTATCACACTATAATAAGGGAGGCATATAATTATCTAATTCGGGACAGCATACAGATACTTTTTACAACCATGAAATATCTTACCTCTCAAAAATCTATACTAACCGTTAAAACACACCAAAGGACAAAGTCGAGTGAAGGCCGTTAGTTATTTAAAACATGTTTCATTAAAACGTGAAAGTATTTTCTTATTTTTTAATTTCCTAGTAGCTCGTATAATTAGTAAGCTCGTAAAAATGGTTTCCAAAATAACTGTCGTATTAATAAAATATCTTACTTATACATAAACTTTATTTTGTAACTTTTCTTTTGAAGGACTAATATGATTATTTTTCGCATTTTCAAAAGAAATGCGGACTCTGAGGAAAATATCTGTAGTAGGTATATAAATCAAGTTACTCAGCCTTGGCACTTTCTTACGCTACCAAGAGCCAGATAATTCTTTAGTTTCAGCGTTTAGAAAGTTTCATATCTTTATACATCAAAAAATTATGATTCATCATGATGACTGTTAAATAGTAGGAGTTCAATCATTTTATGTATGACAAGTTGGACGCTTAATATTTTTCTATATCCGCAATTATTTTATAATAATTACCTTAAAGAGTCTTAGATAATACTAAATTTGCTTACAAATTACATAAAAATTGTTAGAATAAGCATTGAGTAATAATCACTACATAGTATAAAACAAAGTCGCTTTCTCTGTCCCTATATCCCTATGTATGCTTAAATCTTTAAAACTACGCAACGGATTTTGATGCGGTTTTTTTCCAATAGATAGAATGATTCAAGAGGAAGGTTTATATGCATAACTAGCGGAACCCGCGGCTTTGCCTGTGCTAAATCTAGGGAAGAGCCCGAGCGAAGCGAGGGCGAGTCGTAAATTATAAATATGAATGCCCCCATTAACATTATAAACTGAGCCTAACGTGGCATCTATGTCGTCGTATATGTTATTTGTACAAAATAGCAGACATACAATATTGATTTAATTTTACGTATCTTCAAAATTTAATATGACAGATTATTAAAAATGGCGGGTATAGAACTAAGGAAACTAACTTATTTATTATTCAGACTCCATACAATACCCAATAACCTTACACGTAGAACGGATATCCATAGGAACGAAAGGAACTCAAAATAAAATACATTCTTCTTAGCACTTTAATCGCTTTTAAAATTATTTTAAATCCATACTAATATTATAAAGCAAAAGAGTTTGTTTGTTTATTTTTTTGTTTGGTTGAAAGCGCTAATCTCAGGAACTACTGGTCCGATTTTAAAAATTCTTTTTGTGTTGGATAGTCCGTTTATCGTGGAAAGCTATATTACATCACGCTACGGCCAATAGAAGCGGAGCATCAATGAAAAATGTTGCAAAAATGGGAAGGGCGTAAATTCTCAGAGGTACCGTATCGCGCGACTCAGAATGAATTTGGTTTCCGGTCTTTAGAACGCGTGCGAAGCCGCGGGAAACGCTAGTTAAGAATATGATACTAAATATCTTCTTTCTTAACTGAGTTGGGACGGGTTACTTAATTTTAAAACCGATTGTATTATATAATACAGTCGAGATAGGAAAATAATAATTTAAATTATATATTTTTACTTGTCTTAGAGATTTTGTAGGTTCAAAAAAGTAAGTTTAACATCATTATATGTAAATTTTCTAAAAGATACTTCATATACATGTAATGTTCGTTTACTACGCGAAGGCAAGGCATGTAATGCAATTATAGAGAGAATTCGAAGGAATTTATGGAGCGTAATAAGTGCAAAGTGGATTTTAATAAACACTTATTTCGTACAAGGCAGTGCGGTGTTTTTGTTAGTGTCCTAGAAACTCTCCTTAACATACTTCATATTTATTTTTATTTTTGTCATAAGTATACCCGTAGCTGCACTGCTCTGTAAGTTTATTTAATTAAACTAACTAGAAAAAAATACTTTGACGAATAAGTTTTATTAAATGTTTATTAGATACAACGATTACAAATATTACAATATTTGTGACATGTTGTTAAGAAAAGTTGTAAAAAATACAAAGATGTTTCTCTTAAGGTAAAAACATTATATTTTATCATAAACCATTAAAACAGAGGGATCATCTTTTATGAAAAAAATGTTAGGTATCTTAATAAAACGAAGTATTATTACTTCTTACACTTTTATATTGTTAAAGTTAAGCTTTAATTTTGGGAACGTAAATATACATTATGCTAAAGATGATATATAATATACGGTATACACAATATACAATATATAGTAAGCTAGAAAGGTTAATGTGGTAGAACTATTAAACATTTAGCAGTTATTGAGTGCTCATTTAGTAATAATTTAAAACTGCAAAATTAAATTTTACGCTGCAGTCAATTGATAAAAAAAAACTGCTAATTTTCAGCGTCTGTTTCTAAAACGCTAACCGAGTAACGCAGCATCAAATCAATTAGTGTTCAATTACTGCTGGCCATCCATTACATAAACCATATCACCTGAAAAATATTAAAATATTTGGTGCAAATTCAAATTTTTTATTGCGTTAGAAATTACCACTATTGTACTTAACTTCATAGTGATGAGACCGGTTCACTTTCTAGAGAAAATACGCATAAGCCGTTTATTAGGTATTAGCTGAGTTGATGAATCATACAAAATAATCATTGTATTTTTTCTTATATCTAAATCTATAAAAATATAAGACATCCCAAGTCCCCCTTGACTTTAGGAATTTAGATGCATGGAAAGTAAATTCTAATCGAGCGACGTAATGGCAATGTTACATACATACTTACAACATAGTTACTTCAGCCTGACGACAAACCGAGAGAGAATTCAGGCGAAGAGCTGTCGGCTCTACGTGCATTCTCCAAGGCATAAGGATTAACACCTCCAACTTAACTCCTAGCTGTTACCGAGAGTTTCATTTTTTGAAAAAGTAAACTTTAGTAAAAAATAAAGGATTTCCCTAATTAATGACTTTACATTGAATATTTAGTATAAGAAGCCATAGCGAGTCGAAACAATATTAGTGAAAATTTTTACATTATTATTAATGCTGATTCCATTGAGCTAAATCATAAAGACAATATTATACGTAGAATATGGAATAGCTATTTACTTTAAACAAATATTCTTTTACAAAGAAGATCGTTGCTCAACGAGAAGATTGTACATAAATAATTATGAAAACTTATAAACCTCTCTCTTAAAGTACGATTTAAAAACAGACGGTAAGTGCGTCTCTACCAACGTTTACATAAAAGACAACCAGCGTCACAGATAAGTAGGTATAAATGCGAAGAACATTTTATCATATTGTCATATGATTATTTTTACATTAATTTATATTTTTATTGGATACTAGCTACTAAGTACCAACCCTCGGTTCTCTTGTGTTCGTTTCTAGTGAAAAACAAAAACAAATATATAAAAACTGCAATCTATCTCTATGCTGTGATTTAGTAACAAAAATGTATCATCCGCTTCGCACTTATAATATTACTAGCAAAATAATAGCACTACTACAATGTTACTACTGTACTACCATAGTAATATTACTAGTGAGTAGTTATAATATTAATAGCCGAATAGAAGTGGAATTGAATTGAATGCTAACAAGAGTCTGAAGTCGCAGAACTTCAACTTATTTCAGTTCTTCCTGCTAATTGTCCTTATTAAGTTCAAAGTAAAAAATGTCTGAATTTATTAAGTTATTGTGTTTTTGCCCTCGTTAAATCTTAGGGCTGCAATTAAGGTACTTGAGTAGCTGATTATGCACCCGATGTTGCCTTTCATGTTCGCAAAATAAATACCTAATAAATATAGCGTCTTATTCTAAAGTCGATGAACTAAAATTCCAATGATAAGAGAAAGTAATAGTGATTAATTTACAATAAATCAATCCTACCTACTAAGTTCTTGTATTTCTAGATAGCGAATATGAATGATAAGTTATTACTTCTTCATATTGGTACACGTGGAGGGATTTAAAGAAAATTTATTTTATATTTGATATTATAAATGAAACTATATTTTCGGATTTCTTGCAGATTTATGGTGTATGGTCCCCGATGTTTCGCTTTACGATTCAAAATTTTAAATCTTTAAAACGTCAAAATCCTTACTCTGTACCGTGACCATGATTGCTGTAAAGCATTCGAAAATCCGAAAAGATGGTTTCATTTATTATATGGACTATGACTATACTTCACACGGTATATACTCTTAGCTTTTAATGGACCCGAGCAAATCGATGGTGAATCACAATTTATGAATAGAATTTAGATATTTACCCTTATTTAATAGCAGAGATGTTAAGTTTGCGATAGAATATTTTCTTTGAAATAAAATGAGTACTCTTTGCTTAGGGCACTTAAATTTAAAACAGTTTTTCTTGCGCTCGTGTTTCCAGTGCAGTAGTATTTTTTTTATTTGTAGCTCTCCTTTCCTATCTATTCTGTCAGAGAACGTGAAATGTTTTTATACATATTATGTCGATCTTATTATTTATAACCTATCTCGGGTAACGAGGCTTATTATGCAGCAAATACAATATAATACCAAGAATAGCCTCAAAGCTCGAATCAATTAACCCTAAATGCTCAACTGAATCTATAATACTTAGTAGAAAGGTATTCGACGTTATAAATAAAATTAACATAAGATTTTCATAACAATAATTATATATTTTAGGTTTTAAACCATTTAAATTCTCTTTTATGTTACTATCGCTAGCACTGTGTCTAAAATCCCGGATTGTGACAAAACATCACCATAAACTTGAACTTTTCTTGTATTTTCATTAACTTCTCTTGTCCTGATTTTATTAATAAAGTCAAATTTAACCTAATTTCAATCGTCGAAACGATTTACAACCTACTATTTTGTGTCAATACCACGACTTAGATATCATCAAGTCGATCTAATTATGGAGTCGAGTAAGTAGTGAAACTTCGAGTTTAAGTGTTTCGCTTTGATTAGTCCTTTAGTTAATTTGCAACAATTATTTTATAAGTAGTATTTCTAAAATGGAAGTATTTACTAAAAGTTCTTAAACTCGGTAGAATATAGAGTTAGAAAATTATATTTTATTACTTTTTTGTATCATCATTTTTTAACATCTTCTTCTTCTTCTTAGGGTGCCACTTCTCTACGAAGGTTGGCGACCATCATGGCTATCTTTATCTTTGAAGCTGCAGCATGGAAGAGAGACCGAGTGCTAAGATTAAACCATTCACGAAAGTTCTTCAGCCAGGATGTCTTTCTTCTGCCAGGTCGGCGTTTTCCCTCGATTATCCCCTGAATTACAAGCTGAAGAATACGATATTTGTGTCCTCTCATTATGTGTCCATAATACTGCAGCTTCCTCTCCTTCACAATCCTCATTATCTCCAACTTCTTATTCATCCGACGCAGAACCTCAACATTTGTTATTCTCATAGTCCAGGATATTCGGAGCATACGTCTGTATACCCACATCTCAAATGCTTCGAGTTTTGAACATAATGTCGAGGTTAAGGTCCAACTTTCAACCCCATAAAGTAGCACACTGAATATATAACATCGCACCATTCTCATGCGGAGTTTGAGGCCAAAACGTTTACAGCACAAAAACTTTTTTAACCTCAAAAAGGCACTATGGGTTTGTTCTATACGGACTCGAACTTCCTGTTCATTACTCCATTGCTCATTTATGTGCTCTTCCTAGATATTTAAACATAAACATATAAAAATATAAATAATTATGTTATAATGAAATTACCTATTAAAATGTTGTTCAGAATAATTTAATTAAAAATATAAATGCAAATCAAAATTAAAATAAATGATTTTTATATAGAAACCACGTTAAGGGTCACAAAACAAATTGCGCGTTTATTATGTCGTTAAGAGAGCAGCAAATGGCTGTAATGTGGAAACCGCGACACGGCAGATTGCAGCGAACGCGAAGCGAAATGCTTAAAATAACATCTATTACTTTGACATTATGTTTAAACATAAATATAATGTGAGGTTACATTCAAAAATTTCTATGAAAGGAAAGCCATTATAATTTCTGGAAATATAACTTTTTATAAGATTCATTTAATATAAGTAAACTATAACCGGTGCACGCCTCTTGACATCTATAGCTGAAAACGGCGACGATGCTGTTCAGCACAGACTGTTCAGGAGGCGGACGTCCGGTAGAGACTACAACCAGGTTTTTAGTTCATCTAAACTCCATTCCATAATCCTATTTAGTTTTCCATATTTTCGATAGTCCCTACAAATATACAAATGCTAAAGTGCTAGTACAATTGCTAGTAATGATGCAAAATATTGCTCAGGGTCTGAGCTAAGCCAAAGCTATTACCAATGGTTGCATGTACTGCAAGTGCAACTATTAGCGAATCGTCATATGAGGGGAGAATACGAAGGTATTTATTCGAATTTTCTATTTCGGTTTGTTCAATTTTTATTCCAAAAAATATAATAAATTAGTTATATTAGGCTATTAATTATTATATGAGAAATGCTTTATAAAATATAACATGATAAATAGTTTTTGTGATATGAAATATTTTCAATTACCCGCTTCGTCAGTTTAGCAACCGCAAAATGAACTCTAGTTATCCATTATATGTATGTTAAAAATGTAAAAAGTATCAGAGGTGAAATTATTTTGTAAAATATTGTTTCAAAGAATGTCTAGCATTTTCATTTCAAAATTTTTTTGGTCCTCAAATTATTACCAATATAAAATTTGTTTTTTTTTTAATATTTAGTATGTAATAGTGGATCTAGACATCTACCTCAGTGCCAAATTTCATCCAGAACCGACAAATACTGGAGTGGATGAGTAAGAATCATCTATCCATCCAATCATACGCATTTCAAATAATTAGTTGATTATGGTACATAATATATGTATATTGTATAATATGAGAAGAGAAAGAGCTTCCGCGTTAAAATTTTAACACGTGTTTAACACAAAAAGCAATACCTACATATTTCTTGCCGCAGTAATATAGTGCAATTCATACACTCTTACGATACAGTCAAAGTACGTCTTTGTTTGTCATGATAATAATGTTTGCCATAGTAATTTGCATTTAGACACGGAGAATAGTGTTTTTTTCTATTGAATATGTTACTTATTGATAAATTAAAGATAATTTTAGATTTACCTATAACTTTTACCTATATTCTGAAAGTACGTCTCTATTAAACGTGTATCCCTTCAGATTAATGATTATCAATAACAAGTACGTAACAAATGGATTTTGAAAAAGTCATATACCAAAGGATTTTAGTTAGAAAAGGGTAAAATATTTACTGTGTTCGGGCATAAAATATTTACGTTGAATGATCCTTTCGTGAAAATCTCTCTGAACCGAGTGGAAAATATTCTAACTATTTCTGCTTTCCTTTTTACTCAACGAGAATTTTCTATACACATATTAAAAGTGTATAATGACGCATATATTTGCTTTTTGGCTTTCAAATTTCTTATTACTACGAGTATATATCTTTAAAACAAATAAAATAATTATTTAGTTTTGATATAACTACTATATGTACAACTTCTTGTACTACTGACTTATTTTAATGGTTTTTTCCCAGTGGCATAATATCCCGAATGCGTAAAAGCGAAAAAAGAAAAGAACAGACACATACTATATTGACAAGCATTTACAACTCTCAAGTTTTAGTCAATTAGTTTTGTTTTGTGTAACTCTTTATTATTATTTATAACTGTTACCATATAAGTATTTTTACAATTTTTAATTTTCATCTCTTACTATAAAGAACAAAATCTATTTTTGCACATTTTTAGTTCATCTTTTCGAAATTAGAGGAAGAGAGTACAATAATGCACAATGTTAACGAGAAAGACATAAGAATCCTGTAACTCGGTTAATATGGGCTTTTAACTAATATTACTAACAAGCTAACTTAGCTAAAAGACTTCAAAAAAGGAGGAGGTTATTAAAGAATCAGTGTTACGTACCCTCAAAGTTTACAGTTCTTATTTATTAACATAGAGTAAAGTAATATTATTGTTTATTAATCACTGTGTTTCGACGTGATAGAATAACGGAAAAACAAAGAAACAAACTTTCACTTTTATACTATTAAGAGTGGATATAGATGTCTGAGCATTTGATTAGGTGGGCAAAATATATATTTTTTTATTTTAACTTTTCCATGAAGGTTATACTATAATATGACTATTTGAAAAACAGTTTTCTATGAATTTCTGTATTAAAATAAGTATAGAAAATTTAATAATAACGTAAAGTTCTTACAGTAAAAATGTTAACATATAAAAGGATTTACATACTAACGTACATATAATGTATACGTAACTTTATAATAATTTAATATCAACTAACATTATAGAGAAATTTTACTGAATAGGATTTAACTTGAATCCATGAGCTATGAAAATAGATCAAGAGGGATAAAGCATATCTTTGTATACTCATAATGAGGACTTTTGAATAGCTCTAGAATTTGGCCTGATCTAATGTTCTGGTGAATGACTTGAATGAGAGCTAGTTAGACGCAGACGTCGGCTTAAGGATGGAGGTTCATTACCTATGGCAAATATTTCCAGTGGAAATCGTTATTACATACATACATGTTTCTACAATAGAGTACTGTGTATTATTTTGCAATCGTTGGTAGACTGTACGATTTTTAAATTTTAATAAATTGTTTGATACAACATCGGAAAAGATGTCGAAAAATCTAAATGCTTTCTAAGAATCTAAGAAAGTTTAATAGGACACTTAGCTAAGCCTTAGAACTAAGTAAAGTACCTATCTGTAATTAGCATTACAGAATGTATTGTTATAAAATTCATTTGAATAATATACGTGAGTAGTTGTAATAAAATAAATATGTGAAATAAAATAAGTAGTATTCTTAAAGTTTATAATTTATGCTCTACTTTACCATTCCCACGTCACATGATAAATATTTAAACTATGTAGTCGAACCTGTACGTACTGGGGTTATTATTTATTCATTTGTTATTTAGTTTGACTGCAAATTTTCACTCCTTGGTAGTTGAACTATATATAACGTTAATATTTCATCTGTTATTTGTATAATATGTGATATGTCGGTTATTAAGCGATTCGAATTCCATTTTTTTAAAGAGATTCTATCTAATTTATATGATTAGTTCGTACATATATCTTTCTTTTAATTTCTTTAGGCATTCAATATCCCGAAGTTATAAATCATTTTTTTTGATATTGTATGAAGACTTTTACATTTCAGGTAATATGTTGGGAGACCACTATATTGAGGAAATCATCATCATAATATGATATTACTTTTTTTACTTTTTATTTTTTAATCAAGAGTTTTTGTAATTTTTTCTTTTAAAATATTTTTATTATAAAATTAATAAGTAGGTCAACATCTAGATTTTGAATATGAAACGAATTTTTTACAAAATCGAAGAATGTGTTTTCTTTGATGTAAGAATCGTTGAGTGTTTAAGTGAACTCTTAAGGCAAGGATGCTTTTGAATCAGTATAGCTGTACTGCACGCAATTAAGCATGGCATTCTCAAAGGTTTATAAAAGCCCTTAAAGCTGGCGGCCTGTGAACTTCTTCGTTTGACGTCAAGGGCCTGATATTTGAAGCCTATAGCCAAATTTTATAGAAACAAAAATTACGTACCTAATCATTTTTTAATGTAAAAGTCCTATCTTGCTTTAACTAAATGTGGTGTAGAAATTAATTATTCTTTTCCTACCATATTATGTTATGTCAACACGTTAGCTTAGTTGTGATAGTTTTGGTAGGCCTAACATTAAACATTAATATTTATTCTGACCTTATAGAAAAATAAATACGTATCTTGTGTTTTCGTTGCTTAAGTTAAAATCCTTTTAAATCAAAAGATCAAAGGGAAAGCATTAAGAAGAACAGAAGGATTAACTTTAATGATTAAGAAGCTTATAAATTATGAGGCTTTGAATCAAGAAAGCAACAAACAATTTGTTAGAAATATTTATTCCTAATTATTTGAGGTGCCAAATATGTTACATACAGCACAGCACCTATTATAATTTTATTTTAGATATATCCTTGGTATTCTGAAATTGTTAGATATATCCTTGGTATTCTGAAATTGTACGGGTTTCTGATATTGTCTTTTGGCTATCGAATCCTAAACATGAAGTAGGAACTGCAGGACATGATAATAAAATATTCAACAAAAGAAAATATGAATGCTTCATAAATACGGATTTTCCTATTTGAAAAACAGATCGGTTTAGAACGTGGTGTCGTGAGGACGGAGCTATTCACATTTTATCGTGTCTTCTTTTTTACATAATATCAAATAGGCTCGAATATGCGTTTGTACATAATATTTTAGGATATATTCTATTAATGTGATTTTTGCTATTTATATGTTTGCATTATGTATGGTATTATACGCAGCCCTTTTCAACGTCACACTGCTGGACAAGACCTTCAATATGGGGTACCTATTGATACTAAAAACAATCAAATCTAAAAATTTTGCTGAAAACCAGTTGTCAGCCGGGGGCGGCCGACTTCTGGAAAATCATTAAAAACAGCAATCCAGTAGTCGGCCATGTCAATATTAATGTAAATTCATTTTTTAATATTAAGATTTTATTAAATTAAATAGTTAATTTATATATTAATCACATACATTACATATTATTTGTAAATCCTTTATTAAATATAGAAATTATGAGCTGTTTTGAAAACATTGACCGTTAATAAAAAAATGGCGATTGCCACGCTCGCTTCCTTCCCCGCTGACTTCACCAAAATAAACTCAAATTTCTGTTTTTACTGACTACTCATATTAATTCTTGCATTTTTAATTTAATAAGGATCAGTCACTGGATGGGTAAGGTATGACAAAATTGGTTTAAATAAATTATAACGCTATTCCCACACGTTTAAAGCAAGAAAATGCTGACTACTGGAGCATGGCTGACTACTGGGTAGTTTACCCTAAATCAGGCCAGAGTTGAGTAATTGTGGGTTTGTGGACTACACATATCTATTGAGAATTTGCTAGGTTAAGTCAGACATGCAGGTTTCCTCACGTCTTCTTCTATTTTCTTTCACCGTGAGGCAAGTATAGTAATCATGTTAGACATGATTCGCACATGACAATATCAGAGGTGCGAGGCCCGGAGGACCCACTTCATACGGATATACTTCATAGTCAAGCGAGCGCTTTAATCTACTGGTCTACCACTGCCTCTGTATATTATATTATATACTTCCACAGAAAAATATGCCTTACATTTCTTTTGATTTGACCTTAATATACATAAATACTTCCATTTCAAAGATAACGTTTTGTACTTTTACTTATATAATAAACTTTTACTTATAAAATTCGAACTGTCAAGATAGCCTAGATTTCTTACAATAATGCAATAGGAACGTCGTCACGGGCATAGCTATCTTTCCTCAATAAACCAATACCGCCTGTCCGAACCATAAACAACATACAAAGGATCGCCCACGTTCTCAGTATGAAGAAAGTCTATTGTGCTCGACACTCCTTTTAAGCGATTCCGCTTGTCCTCGGTGCTTTGAACTAAAGAATATTATATATTGAGTAATATTTTGACACAGTATATAATATTGGATTTCATATTTAGATAAATCTTGTATGTGAACTTTATTAAATAATATAACCCTTCTTATAATCTGTTTGATGTATATGGTAATCTGAATATTGTCTGAAACATGAACGAATAAACTATGGACGAGACACATAAGCGGACGTACCTTTACCGGTCATGTCAGTAATCAGGATATTTTAGGCCTGGCCGTTTGTTTTTACGTCAGTCTCAAGCACTTACTTGTCAACAAAACATCTCCCAAAAATGACTAAATGTTCTATTAGATGGTGTAAAAACTATAGCAGCGGAAGCAGCACTATTTATTTTCACTTGTAAGTAATATATTTTATTACATTTAATGTTATTTATCACAAAATTTAAGTAAATGTAAAATAAAATTTCGTATTATTCAACTATGTTAAATATAGTCGATATATCTATGTATTGTTGACATCTTACAACCATCATAAAATGGCTGGATTATACCGTTCAAAACAAATGACAGAACTGACGAGTAAGTCCATTTGACATCGACTAGTGCTTGACAATGTCGAAAAATATATCGATATTTGACGAAATAACTAAGCGAATAATGATGTTATTTGTACAGTACAATAACATAAAATACTTTTATCGCAGTATCCTACAATCTGATGACAATAAATTTATAATAATATTTTTATAATTAAATAAAAACATTATAAATGCAAAAATTATAAATAGTATGTGTACTTAATTTTTTATTCTATTTTAACACATAAATTTTCTTTCCCATTCGAACTTTCTGGGTTTGATTGTCGGCGAAAAATCAAACAATATTTTTTATTAATATTTGAAATGTCATTGATATATGTATTTTATCGACTACGTTTAAGCACTAGCATTAGAGTGAATTTTGATGTATTGTGTCAATTCTTTGTGTGCGTTATACTTCAATTGGTTGAACGTGTTTTCATGCATTTGTATTTTGTGACTGGTCCAGTAGCTTATTCGTTCATGGTCTGAAAATATTATCAAAATTGCTCCAGCCCTTTTGAAGTCTACAAGTAATACATACATATTCGACTCGTATAAGGATAGCAAAAATAACATTGACGTTATTTCCTTTCCGCATACTTTTTGGTACACATTTTTTGCAAGAAATTTTGTTAGTCAGTATCATTTGTACTAAAATAATTGTAAAAATAAATAACATAATTTATACAAAATTACGAGCAAAGCTAGTACAATAACAGTATTGCAACGATTACTTTTCTTAGGTTTTTTTCCTGCGGAAGATAAAAATAATTCATTATTTATAGAACTTATCCAATTAATACTATCTACCATCCAATTATAGTACTAATAGTAATTAAGATGATTGTTCAGATACCACCAATATTATACCATAAAGCTTTCGTAGTAATATTATATCATAAAAAGCCTAATAAATTATTTTATTAAACAATAAAATAGCTCATTTATGTATATATATGAATTTAAGTGATTGGTTAAATTATTTATATATGTACCTACATAAAACGCTACTATTTTATTAGAAGTAATCTTTTAATTTTGATTTAATCTTAAGATAGATAGGCTAAGCTCTCATTTTTCAAAATTTATAAACCATAGTAATAAGGAAGAAGGACCAGAAAATTAATTAATTCCCTTTTAATCCTTGAACTGAGAACACTTTGAATACTTTTGATTGATGACCTTGACATTGATGAATATTTAATTAAAAAATAGCTCGGCAGATTCGTTATCATTTTTATTTTGATCTATTTTTTCATTCTTATATAAAGACAATTACTTCCTAATTAGAGACCAAGAACAATCATTGGATTTTTTTGCCAAAGAATTCTAAATGATAGCACAAAGTTGGGAAGTTGATGTTTCATTCCTGTACTTCTCGAGATTATGTAAAACCGTCAGTTCTTTGCCTGATCTGATGAATAATTTTCACTCATTGTGCATCAGGGATTAAAAAAAATAGTAAAAGTAATAGAGAAGGACCTTGTGTTTGTGTGTAAATTTAATTCTTGTGTTCAACAGCTCGTAAGTTTCGTTTGAGCACAAAAGGAAAAGGTTTGTATTGCGTGATAAAGGGATTTGTGACCTAATATCTCATTAGGAATTTTCATTGAAATTTCTATTAAATACTTCTACTGTACGGGCGTACTCAGAAAAATATCTTTTATATATAGTACTGACACATGAATGAATACATTACTTTTTAATGTCACTATATGTCTTTACTTTTTTTAATTACAGCAACGTCCTTTCCCTCGTAGTGAAGAGAGCTTCATACCCAGTAGAGGGAGGGTAAAAGAGCTAATTACCGACATTTAAAGATAGATAGCTTAAAGCTGATAATTTGCACGTAGCTGCAACAGACTAATTTAACAATTTTCTTCTCATGCAGAATTTCACTAAAGTTTTAAGTATTATAGCATAGGTTTATCAAATGAAAGCTTCATATATTGAATACATTTTGGTCATTAATATAAGTGGGAATGAAATCAAATAAATCCTAAAAGCAAATATTGTTACGGCGAGGGAAGTGAACCCGAGGTGAAAAACTATCACACCTTTAGATTTGCGCTTTAATATAGTAATTTCTAGATGAAGAACTAGAAATTCATATATAGATGTGTTATCTGTCAAAAAAATAATATTATAACTATAAAATAAATCACATGAAAAATTTTGTGGATTTTTCATTAGATAGAATTTTATTGTACCTTTCGAATACCTCTCATGGACAAAAGAATCCCATGTTTAGAACTCATATTCACCTTTATTACCAAACTTTTATTTACGATATTAGTACTCGTATAATAGGATTTCAAGAGATAAGAATCGGACAAAATGTAAACTGACAAAAATAGATTACGGTTAAGCCAATTATTAATTTAACTTTAAAGCAAGTTGGCGTAATAAAATATTCCATTTCCTGTAGGTCTAACAATTGCGATTAAATTCTTTGATTCCACGCCTCGTTACACTGCTACCTTTTATTTTACTCTTTCACCACATTCTCTCTTTGTGGTAAAAAGAATTATTCTTTAATAGCAATCTTCCTAAATATTACGCGATTTTTAGAAATAATATAAATGCTTTTGCATTAATACGAAATATAATGTGGTTTTTTGTGAGTTTCTCAGGTAACCGAATGTAGTAATTTTTTTTATTATTTTTTCTAAAGTCCATTACTCCCAGTCCTCATCTTGGTTAAGGAATATTATCATCAAATAATATTAACAATGGTCCTTAAAAATCTAGCTTTAAAATTATAACCGCATGAAAATTTGCCTATCAATTTAAGAGTTATAATACTTTGCTAAGTTTGGATATAAGGGACAAAATCTTTTACTAAGGAGTCTAATTTACCGTCGGCTATAGGTTATTTTCTATTTCTGCAAACTGTGTTAATTGTTAGAAATCTTAATTACTTGATTTGATTTTGAAAAAACTGCCTGATGAGTTGGTTTGAAATAAAGCGATAAAATGTAAAGGCCAAAACAGATTAGGGGTCGTATTCGAGGGTAAGTCGCTAGTCCGTATAATATGTTAAAATCTCAAACACATATGCTCTGAAATATTTCGAGTAATTTTAAAATTTAATTAATACTCGTTTTCCTTAAGTAATAATTAACTTATTCCTATTTAGATTTTCTTCGTATTTTTGGTTCTTTAGAGGAATTTGTATTTGTATTTACATTATATAATCATGGGATATATCGTCCAAGGATGAACCTTGCTTACCCAACACACTTATGCATGATATTCAAATGACTATGTGCGGTTAGTAACATAATATTAGCTAGCATCCTAAAAAGGTTCGCAAGCTACGCGGTCCTCAAATGTTTGACCTATAGATATAAGAATTCTGTTACCTGTTCATTAATCCTGACTATCTTTAACAAAATATTAGTAATTCTTCATTAAGCACATCAATTTTTACATTGTATTCAAGTGACCCTCACTTCGCTTGAATACGTCCGAGACGTAGATATACGTTTTAGGAGTTAGAATATATTCCTCAGAAATGTTATATTTTCCCGCAGTAAAGCAATTTCATATATTGGCACGGATAATCAGCCATTATCATATAAAATTTTATTAAAGTATGTCCAGTAGTTTTCTCGTGATACGGTCACAGAGAGACGGAAAGACAGACAAAAATTATTAAAACCAAAGATTTAACTTTTATATAATTAATAACTACATACTACTTAGAATAAGTTTTTTCAAAAAAATACCTAAAATTATTAGTATCGTACCAGGTACCTGGTACGTATAGATAAGAGCAAAATCTACTGGATATGCAATATGAATATTATGAAAAAATATATTTTTCAATAATTCATTAAATGTTAATAAAATGTAAAAAAGAGTACCAAGCGAAAATTTCGTATTTGTGTAAATTTTTGTTCATTACAAAATTGTTTCATATCATTCCAAGTTGCACCTGACAGATGCGAGTATGTTATTTATGGCGTTGTATTTGATATAATAAGCCGTCTTGCTTGTTAGTCTACAATAAATCACCGCTACTCCCAGGTGAATCGATTTTCAAAAAGGTATTATTACTTCGAGAGGAAACGCCCTGAGTATAACAAAGTTTGTAAAAGCAGAGTTCATAAGACGGCTTTATTAGACTATTGGCAGGTGTAAAGCAGCTGACGTCTCAGATATTAATATCTCATGGATCTCACCCACATTTCTGAGCCGATCCCAAATTTTAATGATCGTTTCGCATGTGGAATTTGAGCCCTCGGCTGTTGCTTTTAAATTTGATCCATAATTAATATGAGAAATACCAAAAAATTGTCGGAGATAACAATTTGGTATATGAAATATATGTAATTTATTACTTTAATTTAGCAAGTATGAAACGAATCAAAGGACGCTGCTATCGTGATACATAAAATAACTCGACTATTAAACAACTATCATACTATTTTAAATTTAAAACCTTCACGTTAATTACAATTACAGAATACAGAATACTTGTTCAACACCATACCCTACATCGAGAAATTTTTTCTGTGATATACCTATTACATCATCGGTATCAGTTGATGTTATAGTTTTCCTTTTCAAAGGTAATTAAATTAATTTAAGTATTAATTAATTTGATCAAATTAAAATATAAGTTTTAAGAAAATTAAAAAGTTCAAAACATAAATTGAATTTGGATTATTTTAAAGTAATATAACCTAAAAATATATCATTATTCAAATCAAAGCTCTATTCACATATGGGATCTAGTTCTTTTAAATTATAATTAATAAAATATAGAATTTAAATTAAATATAATACACGATTCGGTTTACAGACGGCAGATGTTGTATTGCAACGGTGCTTCACATCAGGTATGTGTTCTTTAACCATATTTCTTCTAATGGATCTCTTTGTTTGTCCGATATAAGAGAACCCACAGTCTCAATCAAGGTTTGTACACTTCTGCTTCTTGGAGAGGGATATGGAACTTGACTGATGGTAAAAACTGACTGATTTTCTTAGGCGGCTTGAAATATGTTTTGAATGTAATGGAAACACGCTTTAGTATTATTTACCCAATCTTGTCAGTTACTCCTTTAATGTAAGAACTGCAGGTACGCGCTCGACTGTGGCTGGTTTCACTTATTTACTGTGATGCAAGCGTGGCACTTGCAGCTTTTTGTCTCGCAGAACCTGCTTGACATGTCGTAGTTCTACTGCTAGGTGTTGCTCGTCACAGATCCCTCGCGCTCTCTGAAACAAAGATTTACCCACGGTAGCTAACTTTGAAAGGTGGTGGTGACAATTAAGTCAGTTATAAATACTATAGTATGAGTATATAATTTTATTTTTCTACCACCACGAGTATATACTACCAGGAGCTAATTCAACCCGAATGAAGCGAGGGTGGGCTGCTTGTATTAAATTTAAGAATATTTATTTTTGAAATACAGGTTTGAGTAAATTCAAATTACCGTGCACTAAGATTCTATTATAATTTTATAGAATGTCTATTTACTAACTTTCAAATGAAACATATAACCTACTATTAAATCTAAAATCAAAAATTAATCTAATTTTTTTATTAATATTATCATGATGCAAAAAGAAATTGAAAAATTTAGGATGTTTTACAAATATTTTTAATATAGAAAATATTTTGGAGCCTGTGGCGTTATAGGTCAGCAGAATAAATCTCTATGTTATTAGTCGGCGCCCTTTTTTTAATAAAAGGACCAAAAACACGTAGACTACAATTTTTCTTAAACTTACTAATTAGGTCCTCTAAAATGTAACCTAAAGAAATCTTTGAAAATCCTAGTCAGTAGTAGGTCAGTGGTAATGTGCGTTTGGAAAACTGAGTTAAACGGGTTCACATCCTGAGTCTGCACACATATTGAAGGTAGACCCGAGCCTAGCCGTTCCACTGTAGCAGTAGTAGTAATTGGTAGTCAGTTAGAGCCAAATACACGTACTAATTATTACAGTATATTTTAAAAAATATAAAAATATCCATCACGAAAAATTAAAAAAAATAATAAAATTGATGTAAAACAGACACGTCTCTTATCTATCGTACAGTTCTTTTAGAAGACATATTGCATACATATGATTTATTACGTATTACAATCTTTTGATCGTAGTCGTCATATCTCGCACGTACTAACAGTTGGAGTGAGAGGCTTGTTGCGTTTTATGAGATATTATTTCAGATTGTACAATTTCTTTTACTTCCAATTTCGTATTAAATTTCGTAAATGTTTTTTTCTCTTCTCTTGACGATTAAATTTTTTGGCTTGGAATACCTTGTAAGTTGTAACATCAATTTTATTTTATTATTATTTTATTATTATTTACTAAATGATATTTGATATTATTCGAGTCCTCTAGGGGGTGCGATAAATAATGAATAGTAAGTAATAATGTTCTCCGACCGATTCCGGCCATGGCGGTCAATCTCATTGAGACTGGCCAACTGCGCAGGAGATATTATAGTGAACTATAAAAACTATCACACCTTTAGATTTGCGCTTTAATATAGTAATTTCTAGATGAAGAACTAGAAATTCATATATAGATGTGTTATCTGTCAAAAAAATAATATTATAACTATAAAATAAATCACATGAAAAATTTTGTGGATTTTTCATTAGATAGAATTTTATTGTACCTTTCGAATACCTCTCATGGACAAAAGAATCCCATGTTTAGAACTCATATTCACCTTTATTACCAAACTTTTATTTACGATATTAGTACTCGTATAATAGGATTTCAAGAGATAAGAATCGGACAAAATGTAAACTGACAAAAATAGATTACGGTTAAGCCAATTATTAATTTAACTTTAAAGCAAGTTGGCGTAATAAAATATTCCATTTCCTGTAGGTCTAACAATTGCGATTAAATTCTTTGATTCCACGCCTCGTTACACTGCTACCTTTTATTTTACTCTTTCACCACATTCTCTCTTTGTGGTAAAAAGAATTATTCTTTAATAGCAATCTTCCTAAATATTACGCGATTTTTAGAAATAATATAAATGCTTTTGCATTAATACGAAATATAATGTGGTTTTTTGTGAGTTTCTCAGGTAACCGAATGTAGTAATTTTTTTTATTATTTTTTCTAAAGTCCATTACTCCCAGTCCTCATCTTGGTTAAGGAATATTATCATCAAATAATATTAACAATGGTCCTTAAAAATCTAGCTTTAAAATTATAACCGCATGAAAATTTGCCTATCAATTTAAGAGTTATAATACTTTGCTAAGTTTGGATATAAGGGACAAAATCTTTTACTAAGGAGTCTAATTTACCGTCGGCTATAGGTTATTTTCTATTTCTGCAAACTGTGTTAATTGTTAGAAATCTTAATTACTTGATTTGATTTTGAAAAAACTGCCTGATGAGTTGGTTTGAAATAAAGCGATAAAATGTAAAGGCCAAAACAGATTAGGGGTCGTATTCGAGGGTAAGTCGCTAGTCCGTATAATATGTTAAAATCTCAAACACATATGCTCTGAAATATTTCGAGTAATTTTAAAATTTAATTAATACTTGTTTTCCTTAAGTAATAATTAACTTATTCCTATTTAGATTTTCTTCGTATTTTTGGTTCTTTAGAGGAATTTGTATTTGTATTTACATTATATAATCATGGGATATATCGTCCAAGGATGAACCTTGCTTACCCAACACACTTATGCATGATATTCAAATGACTATGTGCGGTTAGTAACATAATATTAGCTAGCATCCTAAAAAGGTTCGCAAGCTACGCGGTCCTCAAATGTTTGACCTATAGATATAAGAATTCTGTTACCTGTTCATTAATCCTGACTATCTTTAACAAAATATTAGTAATTCTTCATTAAGCACATCAATTTTTACATTGTATTCAAGTGACCCTCACTTCGCTTGAATACGTCCGAGACGTAGATATACGTTTTAGGAGTTAGAATATATTCCTCAGAAATGTTATATTTTCCCGCAGTAAAGCAATTTCATATATTGGCACGGATAATCAGCCATTATCATATAAAATTTTATTAAAGTATGTCCAGTAGTTTTCTCGTGATACGGTCACAGAGAGACGGAAAGACAGACAAAAATTATTAAAACCAAAGATTTAACTTTTATATAATTAATAACTACATACTACTTAGAATAAGTTTTTTCAAAAAAATACCTAAAATTATTAGTATCGTACCAGGTACCTGGTACGTATAGATAAGAGCAAAATCTACTGGATATGCAATATGAATATTATGAAAAAATATATTTTTCAATAATTCATTAAATGTTAATAAAATGTAAAAAAGAGTACCAAGCGAAAATTTCGTATTTGTGTAAATTTTTGTTCATTACAAAATTGTTTCATATCATTCCAAGTTGCACCTGACAGATGCGAGTATGTTATTTATGGCGTTGTATTTGATATAATAAGCCGTCTTGCTTGTTAGTCTACAATAAATCACCGCTACTCCCAGGTGAATCGATTTTCAAAAAGGTATTATTACTTCGAGAGGAAACGCCCTGAGTATAACAAAGTTTGTAAAAGCAGAGTTCATAAGACGGCTTTATTAGACTATTGGCAGGTGTAAAGCAGCTGACGTCTCAGATATTAATATCTCATGGATCTCACCCACATTTCTGAGCCGATCCCAAATTTTAATGATCGTTTCGCATGTGGAATTTGAGCCCTCGGCTGTTGCTTTTAAATTTGATCCATAATTAATATGAGAAATACCAAAAAATTGTCGGAGATAACAATTTGGTATATGAAATATATGTAATTTATTACTTTAATTTAGCAAGTATGAAACGAATCAAAGGACGCTGCTATCGTGATACATAAAATAACTCGACTATTAAACAACTATCATACTATTTTAAATTTAAAACCTTCACGTTAATTACAATTACAGAATACAGAATACTTGTTCAACACCATACCCTACATCGAGAAATTTTTTCTGTGATATACCTATTACATCATCGGTATCAGTTGATGTTATAGTTTTCCTTTTCAAAGGTAATTAAATTAATTTAAGTATTAATTAATTTGATCAAATTAAAATATAAGTTTTAAGAAAATTAAAAAGTTCAAAACATAAATTGAATTTGGATTATTTTAAAGTAATATAACCTAAAAATATATCATTATTCAAATCAAAGCTCTATTCACATATGGGATCTAGTTCTTTTAAATTATAATTAATAAAATATAGAATTTAAATTAAATATAATACACGATTCGGTTTACAGACGGCAGATGTTGTATTGCAACGGTGCTTCACATCAGGTATGTGTTCTTTAACCATATTTCTTCTAATGGATCTCTTTGTTTGTCCGATATAAGAGAACCCACAGTCTCAATCAAGGTTTGTACACTTCTGCTTCTTGGAGAGGGATATGGAACTTGACTGATGGTAAAAACTGACTGATTTTCTTAGGCGGCTTGAAATATGTTTTGAATGTAATGGAAACACGCTTTAGTATTATTTACCCAATCTTGTCAGTTACTCCTTTAATGTAAGAACTGCAGGTACGCGCTCGACTGTGGCTGGTTTCACTTATTTACTGTGATGCAAGCGTGGCACTTGCAGCTTTTTGTCTCGCAGAACCTGCTTGACATGTCGTAGTTCTACTGCTAGGTGTTGCTCGTCACAGATCCCTCGCGCTCTCTGAAACAAAGATTTACCCACGGTAGCTAACTTTGAAAGGTGGTGGTGACAATTAAGTCAGTTATAAATACTATAGTATGAGTATATAATTTTATTTTTCTACCACCACGAGTATATACTACCAGGAGCTAATTCAACCCGAATGAAGCGAGGGTGGGCTGCTTGTATTAAATTTAAGAATATTTATTTTTGAAATACAGGTTTGAGTAAATTCAAATTACCGTGCACTAAGATTCTATTATAATTTTATAGAATGTCTATTTACTAACTTTCAAATGAAACATATAACCTACTATTAAATCTAAAATCAAAAATTAATCTAATTTTTTTATTAATATTATCATGATGCAAAAAGAAATTGAAAAATTTAGGATGTTTTACAAATATTTTTAATATAGAAAATATTTTGGAGCCTGTGGCGTTATAGGTCAGCAGAATAAATCTCTATGTTATTAGTCGGCGCCCTTTTTTTAATAAAAGGACCAAAAACACGTAGACTACAATTTTTCTTAAACTTACTAATTAGGTCCTCTAAAATGTAACCTAAAGAAATCTTTGAAAATCCTAGTCAGTAGTAGGTCAGTGGTAATGTGCGTTTGGAAAACTGAGTTAAACGGGTTCACATCCTGAGTCTGCACACATATTGAAGGTAGACCCGAGCCTAGCCGTTCCACTGTAGCAGTAGTAGTAATTGGTAGTCAGTTAGAGCCAAATACACGTACTAATTATTACAGTATATTTTAAAAAATATAAAAATATCCATCACGAAAAATTAAAAAAAATAATAAAATTGATGTAAAACAGACACGTCTCTTATCTATCGTACAGTTCTTTTAGAAGACATATTGCATACATATGATTTATTACGTATTACAATCTTTTGATCGTAGTCGTCATATCTCGCACGTACTAACAGTTGGAGTGAGAGGCTTGTTGCGTTTTATGAGATATTATTTCAGATTGTACAATTTCTTTTACTTCCAATTTCGTATTAAATTTCGTAAATGTTTTTTTCTCTTCTCTTGACGATTAAATTTTTTGGCTTGGAATACCTTGTAAGTTGTAACATCAATTTTATTTTATTATTATTTTATTATTATTTACTAAATGATATTTGATATTATTCGAGTCCTCTAGGGGGTGCGATAAATAATGAATAGTAAGTAATAATGTTCTCCGACCGATTCCGGCCTAGGCGGGCAATCTCATTGAGACTGGCCAACTGCGCAGGAGATATTATAGTGCAGCGCGTGTTCGCACAGACACAAGGGCACTCTCTATTCCTATCATTCTCATACTCCGGTGGGACGACTACTCGACACGACCAGTAAGAGCTAAGGCGCAGGACCGACGGCTTAACGTGCTCTCCGAGGCACGGGGGTGACTCACCGCCAACTTCCCAACTCCGGGCTATTACTGAGGCTTACTAAACAGAAAGACTCAATAATTAAACTTGACCCGACCTGGGACTCGAACCCAGGACCTCTCGATGTATGACATGCTAGCCACTACACCACCGAGGCAGTTTGAATAGTAAGTATCTATTATTTAATGTTAATTTAAAAATAGCATAAACAATATCACAAACATAAATTACTTTACAGAATATTTATATTAGAATATGTTTGTATATTGTAAGGATAGGGATCAAATAAAAAGGGTCCGCTGAGAGGTGTCCCAATAAGCAGATTGGTGGAAACGTGACAAGACAACTAAGTGGTTGAAGGAAGTGCTAATCATTGTATGTTTCCTCCAACGTCCTGGTTTTATTGACCATAATACGATAATAGGTCAATTCGGGAGTGATAGCGTTATATAGAAATATATATTATTTATCAATTATATAATCGTTTATAATAATATATCATTATGTATTTAGAAAAAGGCAGTGGTAGCCAATAGATAACGCGCTCGTCTGGGAAACCAAGTGAAGCGGGTTCAAATCCCGGATCTAGGATCTCGGGCTTATCACCTCAGATATTTTTATTTACGAATCATTTACAACGTGATTACCATTTGTCTTACGATGAAGGAAAACATGAGAAAGCCTGTATGTCCGAGAGAACCTAAATTTTCGAAAAAGCGTGTGAAGTCCACCATTCCGTTTTCTCATTGAATGGAGGCCTCTACCCAGCACTGGGACCTTAAAAAGGGTTGAATATGTTGAAAATAAAAAACACAAGTATGATACATGTAATAAATTCAAAGTAATTATTTAAACAATTACTTTCGATATTATAAAATATGACGATTAGCCTTATTTTAATATAATATCATATCGCCACAAATGTATTTAAAGTGTTGCGACAGTATGCTACAGTAGGATATACGAAAAGTTATTATTAAATTTCCGTTATCCGTACGAAATCTCCGAGCGGGGCGAACCCATGTTATTCGTGTGAGCCGCGGCTAATTTTGTCATAATTTATAATGCTTCGTTCCTGTCTACTTTTAACAAACATGGGACGGACCTTTCTAAGTAATGAGAAGGGACTTTGTCTACTGTAACTAAAATGTTCATTTTAAAAATATTTATTATATTCAAAGTAGGATTTTTTTATGTACACATTGATATAGAGACAAAACGTTTAGCTCACATTTTGTAGTTCTTGCTGTGCCAGCGGTCGCGGGTTTGAATCCCGCTAGGGGCATTCATTTCTTCAGCACGAATATTTGTACTTCAGGCATAGATGTTTATATTTAATATATGTATTATACATGTATCAACTATCTGGTATCCGTACCACAAGCCCCGTAGCTAACCAAGGAACTAAGTGGTGCAGAACTAAGTGGTTATGGACATTTTTTTGTAAATGAACATAAAAGTCAATTAAATTCAATATAACGGTCCTATTTGTATAATCTCCTATTTGCATAATTTAAAAATCGTTGACTTCTAACTTAGTTGAATTTAGATAAAAGTCTCCAAGAATTTCTGACATATTACGTATGACAGTATAAATAAATTATTTTATAGCGTGGATAGTAGAACGTAATGCGTCTCCAAGCGATGCCGTTGGTTGCTCAGCTAGGGAACCGTAATGTCACTCAACATTCGTTTATACGTAGCCAAAGGAAGCTGAGGTCTCTTTATAAAACAGTTCATGAATATTCACACAAAAAGACAAAAGTATATTATAGGGCTTCTGAATATATTGTTGCCTTTAAGTGGGTTTTGAATTAAGAATAATAGACTAATGTCAAGGATATAGATATAATAATTTAAGAGAGAAAATAGAGTGACTAACAATAATACTTTCTTAGGTTTACGCGAATATTTGACATTATAAATGAAACTATCTTTTCGGATTTATTTTGATTTTTGTTTCCCGACGTTTCGAATGCTTTACAGCCTTTTGCTTTGTTGTTCCACAACAACCAACTTATTAGTTTATATGACTTTTTTAACTGATTCGTTTGATAAAAAAACTCAAGTAGATTCATTGTATCTTGATTTTTCTAAAGCATTTGATCGAGTTAATCATGCAATTCTATTATCAAAGGCTAGCCATCTGGGAATACATGGTAATCTTTACCGTTGGCTTTGCTCTTATCTCGATAGTCGCTCTCAATTAGTAGCTTTATATGGATATGAATCATTTCCACTTCTAGCCACTTCTGGTGTACCACAGGGTTCTATATTAGGTCCTTTATTATTTTTAATATTTATTAACGATCTGTTGTCCTTAATTAACAGTGAATGTCTTGCATATGCTGATGACATAAAAGTCTACCGCCAAGTCACTAAAAGTTCAGATAGCAATATTCTCCAAAATGATCTTGACTTAATCCAAATGTGGTGTGAAGAAAATTTAATGGAACTTAATAAAAATAAATGTTATATTATTTCATTTACGAAGAATAAAGCTCCAATAACGTTCGACTATAACTTAACAGGCACAACTATATCTCGAGTCAAAGTTATACGAGACTTAGGTGTTATATTTGACTCTACCTTATCTTTTAGACCTCATTTGGATTATATTACAAGTAAAGCAAATAGATCACTAGGTTTTATCATCAGAACTGCGCAGCCTTTTAGAAATCCAAACTCATGGATTATTTTGTATACCACTATGGTAAGAAGCATATTAGAATACTGCTCTTCTGTATGGAAACCAATTTATGACATTCATATCAACAGATTAGAGGCTATACAACGTAAATTTCTAAAAATACTATGCAGTCGGCAAGGTCTCAGACGTAAATTACATACTTACAATGACAGACTTAATAAATATAAGCTAAAAAGCCTTGAAGATCGCCGCACTATCTCAGATTTATGTATCCTGCACAAAATAGCGAATGGTATTATGAACAGTAAATTATTAGAAAAACTAGAATTTAAAATTCACACCCATGCAATCCGTCAGCCACAACTTTTTAACATTCCTTCCACAACTAATAACGTTTCACAAAATAATCCTATACATAGAATGTGTAGTACCTATAACAATTTAAGCAATGATTACGATATTTTTAATAATAACATTTTATCATTCAAGAAAAAATTATATAAATTATAGTTCTTTAAACATATTCAACAATTTTCTATATGCTTAGCTTTATTTCCTTTCGTTTGATCTATCTTCTCCCTTTTTTTTCACATTTTAATTTTAATTTAATTATTCTTTAATATTATCTATTATTTTTATTTCTCACCTGCACATATTG
The DNA here is from genome assembly GCA_905231865.2 of Boloria selene. Taxonomy (NCBI): domain Eukaryota; kingdom Metazoa; phylum Arthropoda; class Insecta; order Lepidoptera; family Nymphalidae; genus Boloria; species Boloria selene. The sequence continues at coordinate 5,509,190 of HG993147.1, forward strand.
TACTATATCCTTTTTATTAAGTTTGTGTTAATTAATTAACTATATGGTTTTTTTTTCTTTTTTGAGCGTTGTGTACAGATATAATTGGATAACAAATTTAATATGTTATTTTCAGTTATAAACATGTTTTTATATTTTTTATAATTTGTTATCTGTTTCTGTGCCTGAATAAATAAATAAATAAATAGGAGAGATATCAGTCTCAGTAAAAATTCTCAAATAGTTTCATTCATAATTTACTAACAATACTTATATATACAAGAGTTAACACAGATATCGTGAGCTTAATTCTCACCATATTATAGTAAGTACAAATATATAAAATCTCTCTCTATAGTCAGTAAATGTTGAAGTATATTTATTTGCACAGCAAACAGTTATCCGAAACGTTAGTTATTTGTACTTTGATAGCGAATGTAGATAACTTTTACGTTTATAATATGGCTATGGTTTATATAGGTTTTTGTTTTTATTAAGAATTATGTATGTACGTACTGAAACGAACTTATCACTTGTTTATAATTTCCAGTAATACAATTTAAATATCATTACTTATATATAAATACATACTTAAATAATATTTACTTTAAATATAATATTCAAGAAAGGCCTTGTTGGCTTTGTTACCAACCTTAAACCTTACCTTTTAAAGGTAACTCACAAGAAACTGGAGCAAACTTTAAAAGATTAAAATTTTAAGTGAGAGTGTTCTAAAAAGTAACTTTAGTAGTTTTCGTTAAGTGTCTTTGTAATGTAATACAACTGGAGCAAAGAAGGCAAAAGTTAGGGAGATAAAAATATATTAATCTTAAAAATAGGTACCTAAATGTTAAAAGGACTCCATAGCTTTTTTCAAAAATATTTTTTTTATTCTGTTGATGCACGATTTGAGTTTAAATAATTGCTTTAGTGCATGCCAACTAACAGTGACATTACTATTTTATATATATTTCAAGTAAGAAGAACATAATTTGATTTTATTATAATTATTTAATATGTTATTATTATAGTATTATTTATATGCTCGCAATCAATAACGTAGTTACGTCACCAGTGTGTGGCAGTTATTAGAACGCGCTAAAAGTTAGTTCTCGTTAAGAAACAATGTCGAAGCTTATAATATCAACTACACTTAAAAGGCTTAGAATAATTACTATATCGCCTTACTTTTGTAGTACAAGCACATGTGTGAAATCTTTATTAAGATTATAAATATAATGCCTGTTACTTATTTTACCCGAGTGCGATAAAAGAATGGTAATGTTTTGATTCGTATGTTTTTGTATTGATTTTTTTCTCTTAAATCTATACTGATATAAAGAATTGATGATGATTTTAAATATTAAGTAAAAATTTTTAAAAATAAATTTCAAATGACTAACTAGATATCCTGTGGATAAAAATTAAAAAAAACGACTATGTACAAAAAGGCTAAAACTGTGAAAATCATTTATGGTAAAAAAATCTATATGATCTATTAAAATCCTTGTATGTAATCAAACTTCAACCTTGGATCCTTATCATAGTAATTATCACAGGGGCAATTTAACGAGTCTATTCTTTTAACTTACATGGTTTCGTACGTTGTTGATTCGTTTATAATTAATTTCACCCGTTGTACATAGATATCGACGACTGTGACAAATTGATACTGTCTCCTCATTCAACCACATCAACAATGGAGACATTTTTCCGAAACTCAGTATGCATGAATTTTAGTTAGTAATAACAATCGTTCAGTTTTTTATATTTGAATAAAAGTACGTATATTAGCTATACCTTAAGACTACATCGGGGTAAAGTATTTGGAAAATGTAAGAAGAGATGGTCGACGCCGACGGACAGTTATCTTATTATGTACCTGTCACAGTAAAGTCCCTTGAGAATTTTTCGGATCTTTTTTATAAATGTAACTTGTGAGAAATAAAATCATACGAGGTATGAATTTTATATTGCTTTCCCGATAATATGACAAATTATACAGCCTGTTTGCAGCCTGGCTTAAGTATTGCAGCGTCTTAGAAGATTATAGTAGACGGACGGAGGGACGGACGGCGGCTCGCGTGAGGGCGCTTATCTTGTTACCCGCCTGTCGCTGTCACGCCACGTAGCCTTAGGTTTCCGTCGCCTAATACCGAGCTTTGCTTGTAAATGTTACGCGTCGTAGATGAAAAGTTCTATAGTTTTCGATTTTTTAATACCAATATAGATATATTTTTTAAAATATACTAATGAATTTTACTTTTTTTTCAAAAAGAATGTATGTAAAAGTTTGCAATAATATAGTGGAAATAAAATATATTGTGCTTAAATCACTACATTCAGAAATGCAATTGTAAATATTTAACAGGAAGCAGGCGTCCAAAAAATTCAAAAGTAAATCTGTACATTCGTGACGTGACATTTGAAGTTGTATGAAGTAACGCTAGTAGATTTATTATTGCTAAATACTAAATGGAATCGTAGTCGTTAAAATATATACAAGTATTGCCTCGTAACCGGTTCGAATATCGCCCAGGTGATTTTAATAGTTATAATAAGTTTATTGATCTATTAGGAATGCCCCTTACATTGAATATAACTCCCTTGCCTAGAAGTGAAACGCTAAAAGACTTACATTTTCATTGTTTTAATATTTTTGTTTGAGTTATGAGGCTTCAATGAATATAAATATTTTCTCCAATATTATTAGCTCGAGAAATTTAGTTTGAAGAAACAAAGTGAGGAATCATTATGCTCCAACTTTTACCCCGCATGGGTTGAATACACACACATCCACATGTACTAAAACCTAGGCCGCACATAATTTATCTGTAGTATGTAGTATCGTATATGTGGCCAAATATTTGTGAATACTTCCGCAATTTCCACGAAGTCGCAGGCACATCGCTTGGATGTCGGTAAACTCTCGCACGTCAAAGCGTTTTATTGCCTTTAATTTTGTTTAGCAGCCACACTTCTTTCGGTCCAGAGACATCGTGCGTAGCGATTTGGTTGGAGTAAATTAGTAAGACATGGATTGAAGTAACGAGAAAATTTTAAAATTTAGTAATACGAGCCTCAGCCCATAATAATATAACTTTCTTCTTATTAAAAAACACAAATGTAAATAATTATTACTCGCGAAGGCAATCTTGATTTTGAATTTTTTTATTACTCGCGAAGGCAGTCTTGATTTTGATTTTTAACCGACTTCAAAAAAATTTTTTATGTATTTTCACCGATTTCTCCGTAGTCTGTGGGCTGATTTTAAAATTTTTCTTTTGTTCGGTAGGGTATAGTTCCCATTGTCACAAAGTCAGGATCTGATGATGGGATCCCAGGGAAATCGAGGGCAACTCTCAAATTTTATAGACACCTATTATGTTTTTGATATATTTTCTAAAGATGTTCAAGCATTTGTGTCTAAAAATCATCGTCTCATGATGATGAGCTGATGATGGAAGGTATAATTCCTGAACGGTTATTTTTTATGTTTGTTCATTAATTTCTGCGTCAAATGTTGGCCGATTACATTTTTTTTTCGTTTGGTATAGTATACTTCCAAAATATTCACATTATCACCAGGTCAGGATCTGATGATGGGATCCTAGGGAAATCGAGGCCAACTCTCAAATTTTATAGGCATTTATTACGTTTTTCATATACTTTCTTAAGCTGTTCAAGAACTTGTGATGATGTAAGGTATATCTCTTCAACGGTTAGGAGTTGAAAGAAAATTCTTTTAATATTATACGTACTTATGAACCGATAGTTGTATTCTTTCAGGATATTATGTTGATCTGATAATAGAAGGTAAATCTTATTAACGTCTAAGAGTTACGTGGAAAAATAGACGGGGACAAAATATCTCAATTGACTATTGTCGTTCACTCCAAGACTTATTGGAGCAGTAGTTTAGTTAGCCTACCCATATTATATTTAAACAAAATATTTAATATCCACAAAAAAATTAAAAATAAATTATTTTTTAACAAAAATGAAAACCGACTTCAAAACGTTTCAAATCGAAACTAAAAAAGAAAAAAAAATAATTTTAATTATTTAGTTATTGTTGGAGTCGTGCCAGCCAAAGCAAAATAATCTTAAAACAATTTAATTAATGTATAAATTTGTAAATAATATAATTTAAATATTCGTTCGAAAGTTCATTGCAAATGCAGGATAAAACTGTCCTTCTTGGCTGGCACCGACTCCAACAATAACTAAGTAATTATAATTATTTTTTTTTCTTTTTAGTTTCAATTTGTAACATTTTTTGTTTTTGCTTATCGCGATAACCTTTACAAAGATGCAATTTGGTCATACACATGAAGGTGAAGTTTAATCGGCAAAATACTGTCGCGAAATGTCTGGCAAAAATTTATATTCATACAATTTTTTTGTATTTTTTTTCTTAAAATAACAATAGACGATCAAAAATCAAAAGAGTTTTTTCGGTATTTTAATTTTTTTTAAAATAATAAAAGGAAATAGACTATGCCAGGCTACCTGCTTTTATATTACTAAAACAAATACATAACGCTATATTAAAGCTGTAAAATATGCTAGAGTTTATTTTTATGATTGATCGTGGCGTGCCTTTATTTATCTTCTAACATTTCTTCCAACTCGAGCTACACTAGCTTAAAATTCATGAATTTTGAAGACTGTTTACATTTAAAATATTTGTTGAAAAAGTTGTTGAAAACATAAGCTTTTTTCTAAAAACCTTTAAAAGAATAACTTAATTATAACTTAACATCAAATAAAATAGATACGAGTTAATGTTAAATATATATATATATATATATAAAGAGTAGCTTTTATGTAAATTCGCTAGCGGCTGGAGGTCACTTGAGGTCTTATACCTACCTCTTATTTGTTGATTACTTTATACTTATTTAGTTATTTAGTTTAGTTTTGCCTTGTGTGTGGGTGTCGATTTAAGTAAAGTTAAAATTACTAACTACTATCTAAAGATTTGGATGTAATCTCTGAATGAGTCTCTTATTTTTTAATTCGTAAAATCTTTTACGAATCATTATTTTCGTATGAAGAGCATAGACTGACAAGTAACAGTTATATATAGTTATACGTAGTTATATATCTAGCGTTGGTTGTCAATAAGTAGTGTGAATTTTTTAATGACTAGCGACTCACCCTCACTTCGCTGGGGTTCGTAGATCTAGCGTGAACGAAGCTGCGGGTTCTGCAAGTTAAAATAAATAAAAAAGAAAAGTAGCATAAGTTACTCCTTTATAACCTATATAAATAACATTAGCTATCTGCGAGTGAAAGTCCCGTCAAAATCGGTCCAGCCGTCTCAGAGATTAGCCAGAACAGATAGATAGACAGACAAAATTTTTAAAACTCGATTTTTGATTTTAGTATATGTTCAAGTTTTAGCATATGTAGTTATATGCGGTTTTATATGCATTTAGTGAAAAGCTCTAAATTTGAAATTAAAAACAGACACTTCAATTTTATTTATATGTATAGATGTAGGTAATAGATTGAGCTATAGTGATAAAGCTCTATCTATAAGTACCTATATGTTTTAATGAACTAATATATTATAAATTTTAATAAATGCAGCAGCTATTACGTATGTATTAAACATTTAGGTATGCATTTCATAATGTTTGTTTTGAATTATTATAACGAATAAACGTTGTAAATAAATATTGCGCTTTTGTGTAAATCTGATCAAACATTTTAATCAACCGATAGAGATATTTTCCTTGTTATGAATTCAAATGCGATACATTTCAATGGTAAAATAAAAAAAATGCAATAAAATTTAAATCAGAATAAACAAGTATAATAAACAATATTGTGATTCGTAGTTTTTTACATACAATGTGATTACTTTCAGAACATAGCATAGTGTAGGATTGCTTCATTATGCTTTAAGCAGCTTCTATGAGTTCAAAGAACAATAGGTTTGAATGTGTTTATTACTTTCGCATCTTATCCTAGATCTTCGAAAACGCTAATTCTAGTAAGTCAACAAAAGACTCTGATTTCGATTGCGGTTAATGGACGAGTTAACGTAATAGCTGAAAGCACTCAATGCTTACAAAGTCATGTCGGTCGCTTTATGGGAACACTAACTGTTAATTTCCTTCTTTCTGCTAAAGAAAGTTCAACTGTAAGGAAAATATTGTCCGGTTTCTATGAAGCATTGTTTTATTTGTTTACGCTTGATTTGAGGTTTATTTCCCTGTGTCCATGGTTATTACACGTTCATGTATCTGCATATGTGTTTGTTCTTACGATTATGTAGGGAAATTGCAGAATTCGGTGTTAAAGTTTGAGTTTTTGAATTTATAGTAGGTACGTAAAAGAATCATTTATTTCGGAGTGGCATTTTCTATCGGACAACGATGAAAGGAAGATAAATAAAAACAAAAATACTCTTATGTACATTTATTTTATTTTTATGTTATGGCATCTAAAGTTTAAAGTAACTAGTAAATTTAAAGTTTACTGGGATTTGGACCCAGGATATCTCACTCTACAGCCTTACAAGTTACATGCTAGCCATTACATTTAGAACATGCAACTGTATTTTAGGAAGGAATTATAAGTTTCAACTAAAACTCACGGTTTTGCATTATAATAGCTACTAATAAATTAAGAATTTCGTAAATAAAATAAGAAATTGTACTTTGAGACTTATAATTTTACGTTTTCTGTCATGTTAATCCTACTAGTTATAGTGTATTAGACGATTTTTAGTTGTAGTTGATTAGATTTTTAGTTGTAGGTACAAAGTAGACTTGACTGGTCTTTATTTTAATTAACGCGTAAAGCTTTAAACATCAAAAGTAATTTCAGATTCATAAAATGAAACTTATGAAACTGTTCAAAATATAGGGATATTTATATTTTAATTAAAACATGTAATTACAATATTGAACTTCCTATAAAAGCATTATTAAAGCACCGAAGCAGCATATTTTTTTACTTATTCTCGCAGGATTATATTTGGGTTCACGAAAAATGTAAATTTGAATAGAAAGGGCGTTTAATATAATTATATTAATACCGGTCTCGCCTACACCGCTATGAAAAATACTCTTTCACGGATTATGACTTCAAATTTATTAAGTCAAGAAACAAAATAGCGAGTGGAACGCGGTTCGGAGCGTTCAGCAAATTGGTTAATAAATTAAACGCGGCACTCTCAGTGCTGTCGGCGACAGATGGCGCTTGAAATACGACAGGTATTTAGCATGTTGCAACACCGTCCGGGATCCACGTTTTAATTTTATGCTTTACGAGCAATTTTTATATCAATTTTTCCGCTGCGTACTTTGCATAATTCAAGAGCCCCTCTCGACTGTTCAATTCTAGAGTCGCTGAAACAATTTTCGGGACCACACACGGTTCTTTGAATGGAATGTACGTAAGGTTCGGCAAAAATAGGTGTCAGTTCCTAACATTTCTATAATTAATTTTATCATACCCAAAAATTTCTACTTCCATACATTAGAAGATAAAAAATAACATTTAAAAATAAAATTATACCTAAATGTAGTATATTACAAGTATTTATAGCTTATCAACTAAATAGTGTATACACATATAAAGTCTAATATAAATTATAAAGACCTTGAGCAATGAAACAATTTCGAGTAAAATTTACGGTTGAAACAAAAGCTCGGTATAATGAGACATTTCACACCGATTCGTGGTAGCACGCGCCTGATTTACTGTTTAATGTACATTCAGATAGCCTTAGGATGTACGTGAACTGTGAAGAGAGCAAACTCAAGATATGATTGCTTTATAATATATTAATACTGTTACATTTGACACTATTTTTTTTCTTATATCTTAATTACAATAGTGATTCTCTTGAACCAATATGTGGTTTAAGTTGGTTATTTTTTTAATGTCAAGAATATAAAGTAACTACTAAAAATATATAAGTTTGATGCAGTTACTATAAAGTATCATTACCATATAGAGTAACCATACTAAAAGCGATATAAAATACATATTACAGTTACAACTTACACTACGAATATGAGTAAGATATAAACATTTTGTCAATAAAAATATTTATTAGCGATTTACATTCCTAGCTTACACTCAGTCACACTTGGTTTTGCGGGATAAGCCTATGAAAACTGCACCAACGTATAATAAAGAGGTCTCAACTTGTTCTTATTGTCTTTTATCTAAAACAATTAATAATTAATCTTAGTTTCAGGCCCCTCTGTAAATATAGGAGTGTTTGGGAGACAGCTTCTCATGTTTAATAGATTTTCCATAACTACTCGAAGTATCTCTATTAATCGATACTATATAAAGCTGTACCAACTATATATATATACAACTATTAAAGATTTCTTCGAATGAAAATAAGTATTTTATTAGTTACTTGAGACGCCCATAGACACATTATAGGCAAACACACAAACGGACAAGCACTAAAATTTTAATGAGTATTCTTTAGGAGTATATACTTGGTTTATACACACATCTATATTATGTTGCTTGTCCGTGTCAACATACATATTAAACTTTTTACTGCGGAAAAATATTTCGTTTCTAAGAAATCTATACTAACTGTGAAAGCGCATATATGAAACCAGGTAAAGCTAGAGTAAGAGTCTACAACTATTATTATGTTTGCTTCATCTGAATAATTTGAATTTTCGATTAGTTATTGTTTTGTAACATAACAATACAACTTCTAAAATAATATTATGATTAATTTTAGTTACTCATCAAAGTAAATAAGTTATCTTTACTACAGATATGCAAAAATAAAATATACCTACTGTATTCGAAAAGCCACAAAATATTTTTGTACGCAGTAACTTTGAACAATGTTTGTCACGTTTTGATCGACACATCGATCGTCGACGTGATGTCACGCACGCTCCTGATTTATGAAAGAAAAGGTAGTCCGGCGTGACCTGCTGTAGATAAATAATACTCGTTAGGCCTCTAATCTAGAGAGAAATTCGTAATTCTTTTATATTGAATAGCGCGAGTACGTTAAACATACTCGTACATTAACAATACTACTCGACTTGAGTGATTTATTATCGTCTAAGCCAAATTACTGGATGTAGTGACCTAAAATGTTTACAATGAATACTTGTAATACTCAGCAATTTTTTTTGAAATAGAACCCCAAAATATTGTGACGCACAATTGTTCATATGAAATGAAAATATATACATATAGGTATTTGTGGACAACATTGTGGAACATCGAGAATTTTAATAACCTTTTCAGGCGCATTCGATCCATTTTATCATTGTCTGACTTTTTCAGCCTTTTGAAGCTCCTTTTATTAGTAAGGTATAAGATACAACATAAAATACGTTATAGAATTTCTTTATTCATACATACATACCTATAAATAAAATTGGAGTGTCTGTTTTTAATTTCAAATTAACAGCTTTTCACTCAATGCATATGAAAGTATATACAATACTAGCAACAAAAAACCAATTATTTATATTTTTCTCTGGCTGTCTGTTTGTTCCGGGTAATTTTTGAAACGGCTAGACCGATTTTGACGGGACTTTCACTCGCAGATAGCTAATGTTATAAGACGTAACTTAGGCTACTTTTTAACCGACTTCAAAAAAGGGAGGGGATAGAAATTTTAACCCATGAACCCGTAGCTTAGCTGACGCTAAACCTAGGAACGAACCGGAGCGAAGCGAGGGTGAGTTTCTAGTCTGTAATATTTCATTATAATCACACTAAGAAGTGTAACTACTAATTCACTAAGTAGTTTTGTATTTTAATTGCTTAATATTTGCATATACTCGTAGCTGTATTTTTCTTCTTTTTATTTTTCCATTCTTTTATTACGTTATACCTATTTATACGGTAAGTTAAGGTTTCTAACATACCAATATCATATGCCGTGTCAGATTTAGTACATATAGATTTCTATAATTATAGCAATGTAATTATAAATTATAGTTTAGTTACAAATATAAAAGGAAGGAAAATCGACAAAATGGTCAATTTTTATATTTTAAAAAGGGGAGGAAGATGTAAAATAATTAAATGCTACTTAGATAAAAAATGTAAAATAGTTTGCGTAACAGGAAAAGACTGAGAACGAACATTAAGGGTTTTTAAATTTGAGAGAAGTTCGAGATTGGTGATTTTTTATTTTTAAGTAGCTCGATTGAATTGAAAATTATTTTATAAATTCTGTCTCATAATACTGAGAATTATAACTGAAGTTAGTCATAACTTTGTCGTGTCCAAACGAATGAGTAATATTGGGTTGAAAGTTTTAATTATAATAATTTGGCCAGCCCAAAGTCATAATGAGGTGGTGTAATTAGATTTGTAACTCCACAAGCTTATAATTAGTGGATGAAGAAACCTACAAAGGGATGGAATTAGTCAAGCTTACCACTTAATCAAGATCTAACCAAGACATTTTCGCGCACAGGAAAAACAATTTACCCTGTTAATGACAAAGGAACTGCGAAAATACAGCTTCTACTTTATGTTAAAGAAAATTATCAAAGTATTTAGGACAATTTAGTCAAGATGTGAGAGGAATCATCTTTGTTAAGTACCTCTTTAAGTTGAAAATGATGGGCTTCTCGACGTGAAGCTTTGTGAATACTTAATCCCTATACTTTTAATTTTCAATATCCTGTGTTATTTGTAAAATATATTTTATTTTTAACAAAAAACAATAGTAAAAATACAATGGGGAAACTAGGTATGGTATTGTAACAATAATTTCCTGACAAAATTGTACCAATATAATAAAGCGTAAGATATTTTTGATTCTATTATACAAAAAACTTTTGCGAAATTCGTTATACAAATTAGAACAATTGTACATATCTAACGTAACGACTTTTATATTTTTTTTAAGTAAAAAAAATAATACCTGTAGTTGCGAGCAAAAGCTAGCATATTTTGTAACTATAACCAGTCTGCAAAAACATTTCAATGAAAGTTATAAGTATGCTAATGTATGCGAAGATTCATGTACATACAAGTTGCTTAAAATTATATTTCTCTTGTATTATAGAATATTACCTACTTATAACTTCATAGTCTATTATTTTAATGAAACACCGCTAAGTATGGTGCTATTTAGCATCATATTACTAAGCATATTAAAATTTCAGTATTTTTAAATTAGACAATGTTTCGAACGATGGCTTTTGTATAATTTGAAATTAATATGAACTTAAAAAATTCAACGTATTAAATAATATTAAAACCATATTTTGATATTATTAATTATATAGTATAAATAACATAATTTAAATTCTTGCTAAGTTTTCTTTGTTTCAAATAAATGGCAGTAGAAAAAAAGGGAGGTCTTTTCCACATTGTGATTGTTCTATTCACACTAGACTGTGATTAACATTCAGCTGCGCGCTCGTGACGCTCTTTAATGGTTTCAATTGTCAAGAAAATTTTATTGCATTCAATAGCTCTGCGGAGAATTTTGTTACGAATGAAACCTTTTAAACCGCACCTATATTGATTTTGGGCCTTTTTTGTTTTATTTTCTTTTCTTTATTTGTGTTTGATACACGTCGATTTGCTTATATTGCTGGTATAACTATGTAGTGATAAATGTTGAGATTGTGTGTACTGAATATAATGTAAATTGATTCTTACAATTTTATTCCAGACTAACGACTTATCCACGTTTCGCACGGGTGAATTCTTTGAATAAATTAACAACGCATAAAAAACAAATGTCCAAAGAATAATTCTTTCCTAGCGCCACGACATTTCGTAGGCTTACACAGGATAACAGGACAGATTTCCATTACAATGAGATCAATGTCTTAGGAATATATAGAGGATGAACATTTTTTTTATTCATACATATTTAAACTATAGCTCCAAATACTATTAATATAATATTATAAATATAAAAATCCATATTAAGGTAATTATATAACCAGTCTAAGCATTGGGGCTTAAAAATGAATGCCCTCAGCGGGACTTGAACCCGCGACCAATGGCACAGCAAGTAGGGTTAATCATCATCATCATCATCAATCCTAAATCTTGAATTTTATGTTTTATTTCTTAGATAAAACCTCAAATACGCTTCTATTGTGTTCCGGCTTTTACGTGATATTACATAAACGCCAACATAGTTGACACGTATATGCATGTATATAATAAATAGCATTAGATAAACATAAAAGTGTCTAGACAGAGACCCCAATTCTATTAAGTAGCCCCTTTCTACAGAGCTTAAAGCTTGCTGGTGTAATTCTGCTAACAAGCTACTACATCATTTAACAGGTCTTAATGAGTCTTTTCGAAGAACAAGTAATAATACTTAGAAAGGTAGATATTTTTTATGTGCTCGTCTTACAGTATTTCTTTGTAACGACCATAACATAAATCGTAATTGCCATTATGATGAATCAAAGACTGATTTACTTATAATATAGGGTATATTTCGTATGTAATTAAAACGATAAAGTAAATAGAATGGCCTTACTTAAATATACATTCAAGTACGTCTGCTTTTATACTTAGACGACTCAGTATTAACGAAACGAAAATAACACTACTTCTTTCATGAAGCAATAGATTGATGGGATTTTTATTTTTATTAGTCTGACAGGCGTTGACTTTTTTATTTATTATAGAATAATAAATGTTCTCAAGAATTATAAATACAAAATGGAGTATTAGTGAAAATTAAGTCTGTTTTAAATTGAAAAAATCGAAGTCTCTGAATTCCCGTGGAGCCTTGATCGACAAGTGTGTAATGTGTATGTGATACTACAAGTATGAATGCACTAAGTAGTTAAATATTGTTAATTAAGATTTTAGTTCAGAAACCAACACAGCAGTAGCTTAAAGTTGGAATAATAGTGGTTCCCAGAGAGCACGCGAAGACGGTCTTGTGTTTTATCTCTTACTGGTAATTCCAAAATATCGTCCTTTTTGACGTTGAAGAAAAAATCATTAATAGAATTGTGACTGTAAAACCAATGAGATTTCGTTGGTTGTTAACGATATAAGTTATAATATACCATTATATTTTCTTATTTTAATAAATACTTTTTAAATGAAAACGACTTTGCTTGTAATTGACGTTAACTTAAATGCAAGAATTTCAAAGACTTTACTCTTTGATGACGGACAATTTTTTTATAAAAATGTTATACCTAAAGTTTTATTTTGAAATTTTCCTCCAGTCAACATTTTTAGCCTAGTATATAACTGTACTTGCAACTTTCAAGCTTCATATCGAGGTCGTTAGTAGAGGCTTATTTACTTGTTAACAACAAAATATCTGAGCTTAAAGTTTTCCAAGGCAAAAAATAGGCCGGCCTCGCATTTGCTTGATCCAGCACTGCATATAAGGCATAATAAATAGTACTACCTTCGAATACTACTAAAATTTGTGAGCCCGTTAACTTAACGATTCTGAATAAGAACAGGATTCACTGTATTCAATCATACGTAACCTACACTGACTATTTCAATAGCATACATGCAAAGTAAAAAGGAATTCGTTTATTAATATTATAATATTAACATTTGAAAAATCTTTTTCATTTAACAATTTTGATAGAATATAAGACCATTTTTAAACAACCTATATTGGTTAACATTTTATTGTAAAAGTCTGTGAACGTTTCAATTTCAAAAAGTTTTTATCTTCATAACTTTTACAATAATTATGTAACAAAAGTATAAGTATAAAGTTCATAAGTTTACAAACAGTCTGCGGGCTCACGAAACAAGCTCTATAACGAGTTTTGAAACAACAGTCATCGTGTCATTCTAAACACGGCTTTATCTGATTAAGTACATCTATAATTTATGTTTGTGTGTCACTCTAAAAACAAATAGTTCTACAACTCCACAATGCTGTAAAATAATATGGGTTAATGTTATGAACTAAGTTTGCTAGCATTTTGCTTGAATCATATGGCAATTTATCTACTATACGAGGGTAAATGTAAGCTAAAAATCTTAAAGGATTCTACGAGTAGATACATTCTTGCCAAATTATGTTTTTGCCATTTTTCCGCAATAAGAATTTGTATATATAATTTGTATGTAGATACACTATACAATTTTCTATTAATATACATTATATAAATATTTTAATACATTATAATACAATTAGTTCACCACGCTGGTCAAGTGCAACTCCATTGTTCATATTATATGTGGTAATCATGTTAGAAAATATTATTCTCAGAGGTGCGAGACAAGGATTTGAACCCAGTTCACTCGGTTTCCTGGGCGACCGCAGTACCACTGCTGCTTTTTTATATAAGTATTCTGGTAAGCATAATAGAATAAAAACTGAATTTTGGTGGAATACGTACTTTATATGTTGTACAATACACAGAGGAAACAAACAATTGATATAATAAGATTTTTCATGATTTAAGAGTTGATAAAATATCTATTTTGTTTGTAAGGTAAACAAAAGAAAAAATGATATCTTAGTCAATATTATGTTACAGTAGCAAACACGGCCCGCTTTCCTGGGACGTAATAATTTTGTAATAAAATAAAATTAGCTTAAGTTACTTCTTATAACATTAGCTATCTGCGAGTGAAAGTTCCGTCAAAATCGGTCTAGCAGATTTTTTCTTTCATAAGTGAAAAGTTGCTAATTTGAAATTAAAAACAGAAAAAACTTCATTTGTTCTTAGATGTACTGATGAACATATCTTGTATTTTTTTGTAATACATTTTTCTTGATGTATAGTAGTCTATATTTTATTTAATTATAGTCAAATTAAAAGTTATATTTTATTTTAAAAATCTATGCAAATTCGTTATATCTTCGCTACATGTTATGCTATTATGAATTCAAAGGCGCTTTAAACCATCTTAAGAAAAATATATTCTTAGTAGTCCGGTCAAATTAGCTAAAAAAATAGGAGCAAGGTAACATAATTTGGATAAAGCTGAAAATTGCCATAAATGTTGGGAACACTATTACAATCAATTTGTCAAAAGTCCCCATCGATCTGACGTTAGCAAAAAATTAATTCTAGATTAAATGCCGTGAAAAACGTTTTTTTCAGCTAAACAGCAACTTTTATCATAAAAATAGGTGAGACAAAAAAAATCATTATGCAATTGTGTATAAAAATGTATTCACACTTTTTTTCCTAAGAATCACCATTTCAGAGATATGGCGATTTAAATAGTCGAAAATGTTGTGTTCTTCATAATATTTACACGTTTCCGCGCCACCCGTGCACTTGGCGCGTTTTATTTAACGTCGTTTTCCCGGTAGGCCTATTCCACGATCTATTGTTGTTATATTGAGTTAAAAGTATTGTAATTGAAAATAGTACTATTGGAGAAGATTCAAGTGGTGTAGGTTATGACTAATTTGGGTTGCATGCATCAGATATCTTATTGACCGGACTATAGGTAATAATTTGGACAAGCAAAGTTACACTCAAAGTTGACGTGAAGTTCATTTCTATATTTTCATTACTGCATTAAAAGCTTTTGCTAGATGTCTGACATTTTAAATTACTTTAAGTTTATTTGAATTTCATGTTTTATTATTAATTTGAAAAATCTAACTAAATATAAGAAGAATAAAATATTTAATTATTCCTCTGATCTCAATAAAATATTTGAAAAAATGGTTTCCTCATGGTATTTTCTTCGTCTAATCTCTATGGTTGCATCAAGGATGAAGTGAAAAAGGAGAAAACACACTTATTATTTACATATACGTTTCAGAGATAACCCAGAACAAATAGACAGACAGACAGACTTTCTTTCTTTCTATCTGTCAAATTTTTATCTACTATCATTAGCATTCATTTTAATATTTTAATCATACAAAAAATTATTTTCGGAATTTTTTACTAATTTACAGCAATCGTGTAATCCCCGTCGTAAAAATCCCCGTCACCAGACCAGAGATAATTTTTAAATAAAACTATATTTTTTCAGACAAGGAAAAGATAGTTTTATTTAAAATGTCAAATATTAGCATAAATCTAAGAAAGTTTTGATTAATTTAAATATTTTATCGCCATTTTACTCTCAGAAAAGAAAAATAAAATAAGTAAGTAAATTTGTTACCTTTTCTAGCTAACCGGTAAAAACTTAGGTATAACTGTAACGAATTATTCTTTATTAAGTACTACAGAAATTGAATTTACGACCTCCTTAGTTCAAAATGAATATTTTTAATAAGTTTTTTTTAATTCAATTTGGGCTTGTTAATTTGTACGATCAATAACTCGTACGTTACCGTGGCAGATTGCGGCGACATCGATCAGAATAGTTCGCCTGCAAATTTGGCAGCTGCTATCCAAACGGATTATACGAAACTTGTGTATACTACGAATACTATAGTCGGATGCGAAGTTCTTAAACTAATTTATGGGCAGCCGTTCTACAACTGTTATTTTATTTATTGAATATATAATCCTTAACGGGATCTAAACGAATGAATCCAATAAAATGCGTTTGTTATTTTTCGTAAGTAACAAGAGCCAAGTATTGCCTTAGAAGCGTGTATTTCGCCATGTCAACATCTAGCTGCGCATTAAGCTTCATCCAATTCAGTTCAGCTTACATTACTAATATACTTACGCCTATACAAACTTTCGAATTTACAATGGTACATAATAATTAAAGTCTTATTAAAAATGTTATCAAATACTATTAAAATTCATATTCACCATTGATTATAACAGAAATAAAAAATAAAAACTGTACAAACTAAGTTAAAATTATATACTTTAATTTTCATCAAGCAAAGTTTTGCTTATTTTATATTTGTAGTCTAACTTGTAGATCAAGAGCTAAACAATATAGTATATTTTAAAACTATAAAGACAAAAAAACGAAAAAGTTCTCGAAAAGCCATTTTACAAATCCACGGCAGGATAAGAGTATTTTACTGAAATATTTGTACTTTCATATTAAATTTTCAAAAGTAAACAAGTCATAGCTTAAACCTTCAAAAGACGCTTCACGTGCTCCTAGCACGTGTTACGAGTATAAAGCAAGGATTGCGGTTGTAGAATATCTGAGCACCTGGTAAGTACCAATTTGTTTTGTAATATCAATTAAATTCATACCTGATTATTATTTGCACACAGTATTTCCAAAATTAAACTTTAAACTTATTGCATGGTTCGTTAGATATCTAAATAAAGTAAATAGACCTAATTTGTATTTAGAAAGCGAAGTCGATAAAGCTTGTCCAATTAGCTGGTATATATACAGTTACAAATTTGCTTTTAATTAAAGCCAATAGTCTTGTATCGGTCTTAGTTTTGCCTTGAAGACATTTGTTTATTCAAGCTAAATTGGTAAAGGGAAGTCTTTTGCTTCAAAAGAAAAATGAATGGAATTAAAATATTTTCAGGATAATAATGATTTTTTGGGGAAGAAAATAACTCAGCTTGGAAATAATCAAAACAATTATTTTCTTATTTTTTGGAAGTGAATAGTTGAAACTTTCAATATTTTTCAGGTCGGTATCTTTAGTTGCTTAAATGAAATATTGCAAAAATATAATTTTATAATTATGTTCAAAGAAAGCATTTGCGTGGTCAACTTATAAATAAATGACATAATATTCTTTTAGCCTGAAAACTTGTAATTTGTTGGAAATATTCCTTGTTACGAGCAAAGAAGATTCTTTTGATATTTTATCCCTAAAGAAGCTAAAAGGTTATGTAAATATTAAATGAGGAAACCTTTTTTTAAAGTTGCCGAACGATACACTGATTTTAGTGGGACCCTAATAGGTGCTCGAAGAGGATTTGAGGGTAAGTGACCGACTATTTGAGACATAAATACGTATGAAGGTACTTATAGGTATAAAATAAAATAATTATATTAGGAAACGTGTAAGAAGGCTAAGATAACAAAGTCTAGTAATATAAAACATGCAAATCTCAGTAATAGAAAGTACTTAGCAAAGTCGCTAATATTCTTTTATCATTAAATATTCAAGTTTTAATTGTTTTTAACTAAGTATAAAGTGAGACAGAACTACAGTGTTGGAATTCCTGCACAGCGACTGGACGGAAGCATTTCACTATTATTAAAGGCACGGTAATGAGGCTTGGACTCGCTCTTAGATTTTTTCTGCTTCTTAGCATCAAAAGTTTGCCTTTGCAAAATGCTAATGAGAATTCCCATGTTAATTGCCTCGCGCTGTCGGAATATATAATTGCATATATTGTTTCCCTTACTTTAACGACGGGAAGTGGGACGAGATTTTGTGATTATTTGTGTTTACTAATTGCTTTACAAATAAGATTTCTTTTTTTTTTTTTTTTTTTTTTTATTTTATTCTGAATTAGTGCTTGACTGCGTTCCACCTGATGGTAAGTGGTAACGCAGCCGGAGATGGTAAGTCGCACTAATTCAGTAGCCACCTATTCACTCTTGCCTTGAAGACACCCATATTGTAATCGGACGGAAATACTGACGTGGGCAGGTTGTTCCAATCCTTAGCCGCACGTATAATAAATGACGAAGCGAAACGCTTCGTCCGGACGGATGGAATGTCCACGACATAAGGATGGAAACCAGCTGTTCGTCGCGTCGTCCGATGATGGAAAGGGGATGGGGGAATTAAATCATGTAATTCCTGCGCACACTCTCCAAAATGTAACCTATAGAATACACAGAGGCTGGCAACTTTACGTCGGTGATCGAGGCTTTGTAGGTTGGCATTTACCAGCGTAGGGTCACCAATAATCCTCTGCGCACGCCTCTCAATCGAGTCCAAAGCAGACAGATGGCATTTCGCAGCACCAGCCCATATGTGACTACAGTATTCCACACACGACCGGACTTGAGCTTTATATAAATCAAGAAGCTGTCCCGGTGTGAAATACTGTCGGACCTTTGCGAGGATGCCAACTTTCCTCGCTGCTACATTAGCCTTAGACTCGATGAACCGCCCGTAGCTCATGTTGGAACTAATGTCCATCCCCAACAACTGCAGACGGTCAGTGTATTCTAGAGGCACATTTCGGAAAGTAGGAGTCAAGGTAAAAGGACTCCTTTTTGCGGTGAACAGACACGCCTGTGTTTTGGTGGCGTTGAAACTCACAAGATTGGCATCGCCCCAAGTGGAGACTGCCTTGAGTGTGAGATTCAAACGCTCTACCATGGCCTCTCTTTCGGACTGAATTTGATCTCTACTGGCTCGAGGATTTGGCAGGTATCTCTCTACAACAGTGCTGTCGTCTGCGTACCCATAGATACCGGGTATAAGCAGATCGTTAATATGCAGCAGGAACAAGGTTGCAGAGAGAACAGATCCCTGAGGAACTCCAGAGTTGGTTTTTAAGGGTTCTGATGAACAGCCTTCAACCACAACTCTGAGTGATCGGTCGCTCAGGAAGTCTTTTATCCAGCCGATCAGGCCAGGAGATATGCCATAGGCTGAAAGCTTGCTTATAAGGCTAGCGTGCCAAACCCTGTCAAAGGCCTTTGAGACATCGAGGGAGACTGCAATCGCCTCCCCACTTCGCTCAAGAGCTTCGCCAATGGTGTGGTTGGCATACACTAGAAGGTCCCCAGTCGACCGATTCTGGCGAAACCCATATTGTCGATCACTGAGGAGATCGTTCTGTTCTAGGTATGCCATAAGACGAGTGTTCAATACACGCTCCATAATCTTGCAGAGTATGGAGGTGATTGAAATTGGACGATAATTGGCAGGGTCAGCACGGCTACCTTTCTTGGGCACAGGTTGCACATTAGCAAGCTTCCAGGATTTAGGCACTATTCCAGTCTTAAGAGAAAGGCGGTACAGACGTGTCAGTATCGGAGACAACTCGGGAGCACATGTTTTGAGCACTATCGCTGGTATACCATCGGGACCACTGGCTTTATTCACATCTAGACGACACAATATTCTCTTTACCTCCTTATTAGTTATGGAGATTTCGGGCATTGAGATCCCGCAGTGAGGTAGATGTGGTGGAGTAGCATTGCCAGAGTCTAGATATGAATTTTGGGCAAAAAGCGAGGCAAGTAAAGACGCCTTCTCCTTTGCCGTATGAGCCAGGGATCCGTCAGATTTTACTAGCGGTGGCAGTGAAGGCCGACAGAAGTTCGTCTCAACTGCTTTGGCAAGGGACCAAAAAGCTCTGCTACCAGATGGTTGGGCAGAGAGCTTTGCACCAAAATGTGTAATTCGGTCAAGACGAGCCTTCTTTAATGTCTTTTTGTAGGACTTGGCGGCTAAGTTAAAGGCTCTCTTCTTAGGTCTTACATCCGGAGCTTTGCGGTCTCGAGCATCAACCCAGGCAAGGTAAGCCGAATGCTTACGCTTTTCAGCCAAGATGCATTCGGTATTAAACCATGGGCGAGCTTTGCCACCAACGGGTACATCAGAGAATGGGATAAAATATTCCATCGCTTGATGTACCACATCAGTTATAGCATCCGCACAGCTCGACGGATCGGAAGAAGAGAAGCAGACCTGCCGCCAACGGAAGGATGCAAAAAAGTGTCGCATCTCATCCCAATCTGCTGACTTGTATTGCCATACTCGTCTAACACCAATAGAGTCGTTACCAGGTGGAGAGTAAGGTAATACAGTTTTTACCAGACAGTGGTCAGAGCTACCCAATGGGGATGAAACCTGGATGTTATATCTGTCCGGATCTGTTGTCAGCAGAAGGTCCAGACAATTAGCTGTATGGCCGTCCACATCGGGTACCCTTGTCGCTTGGTCAACCAATTGGGAGAGTCCAAGTGACACCGCAAACTTCCACGCTTCTCTCCCAGCATGGTCCGTCTTCTGGTATGGGAACAACCAATCTTCATGATGGGCGTTAAAGTCCCCCAGAAAGACTAGCTGCGCGGTGGGGTACCGTTGGATAGCCACATCAGCGGCCTCACTGAGATGTCCAAATAATCGAGTTGTCTCCTGGTCACCTGTGTGCGATCGGTAGACACAGGAATACAGGATCTTTTCGATTCCTGTATCTACGATAACCCAGATCGAAGAGAATGTGGGGTCTTCAAGGTGGCGGAGACGCTGGAAACAGAGGTCATTTCGCACGAACAAACAGACTCCGGCCCGCGAGCTGAAGTTATGCTCCAACGTGTAACCGGGATAGTCCAGGTACGCAGCGCTTAATGGACATTGAATCTGCGTCTCCGTCAAAAAGAGCATGTGTGGCTGCGCAGTCTCGAGATGGAGGTGGACTGATGAGAGGTTTGTGTGCAATCCTCGGATATTTGTGAGGTGCACATTAAGTGAGGGGGAGTGCAGCCGCTTAAAAACATTACCCTTTTTGTTTTTAACCATGAAATTTATGTAATGGAAGAGTGAATAGGATGGAGAATGGCAGTTGAACGAGGTGTTGCACGAGCCCGGCAGTGATATTGGTGTTGTCATGCCGTTGAGGGCTTAGTCTGGAGACTGCGGGGACGCCCGAACCCCCCCAAGGATCGCCATCGGGCCCCCTCCTCTGGTCGCCAACCAGCACGATGGAGCCACCCTGGGATTTTTCACAGATGGCGGGGCAGCCTTTCATGGGTGGCTAGCCCACTAGTTGGGCCCCCAACTGTCTGCGGTCGGCCAGCGGCAAGCCGTGCTTCGGATCCCGCTACCCTCCGCGACTAAGCTCTCGACACAACAAACAACGATCCACCACCAACACGGCTACTGTGCAACACAACTATTCAGACCCATTCCCCATACGGCTTCATCAGCTCCCACATGCCGGAACGCGCTGTTAGGCGCTTGGCGGCACGACTTCTGCTGATGGGTGGTAACTCTGCCGTCGGCTGATGTTGGAGCCTACCACCGAGACTACCATGGTGTTCGGTAGTTTTTCCCTTAGTCGCCTTTTACGACACCCACGGGAAGATATGGGGTGGCCATATTCTTCTTGCCGTAGCCACACAGCGAGATTTCTTACAACAAAGTAAATATTTTGTTATAATTTTTATACTGCTATCGTGACACATCTTATTTGTTATCTCTATCAATCAGTGGTGCTTAAAAAGTTAAATACAGCATATATTTAACGACACGTTTGGCTTAGTTTGTGGTATATTTATAATACATATTTATTTAAAGTTATTATAAGTATACACACTTTCTGTAATGCATAACACACGCCTCGTAGCTCCCTTATGAACTATACGGCGCCGTGTGTTATTGTCTCAATGCTGCACAATATTCGTAAAAATAACATTCTGGTACAATTATTTAATCATATTATGTTTTGCGAAGCTAAGCTACGATTAATTAGTAACACAGTTTATTTATTATACTCGTATTATTACAATGTTTCGTAGACTTACGTAGCATAGACGACGTAGCGGTGTTACGCTACCGCGTAGTGCATCACTTAGCCGTGCAGTCTAACGTAGCGTGCTACGCTAGACGTAGTACTCGTACTAGAGGTGTAGATGTGTTTTGAATACCTTGAATACATTCTTTTTCTTCTTTTTGTTTTATATTTTTTTCTGTTGTTTGAACATATAAATTTTTATAGTAGCATTACTATATAAAGGATAAGGATTTCCTTACTACTATACAAAAAGTTTTTATACAGTAATTTATTTTTAAATATTTATTTATTTTATTTATGTAAATATATCTTATGTATTAGAACAGCTTGGAACAACCTGATAGGTATAAATGAATATTCGGTTAAGTAATTAGTATATTATGATGGGAATAGTAATAGAAATGAAAATGAGAAACTAATTATATTCCGCAATATTATCAAAGACTTAACTAGAAAGCTACATAAAATTATAGCTCGCAGTCAGGTAAAATCTAAAATAGGTGGCGTATGTTATATATAAAATGACAACGGCAATAGGAAACGACGTTTATGTGGAATATAAGCATAAGGTGATTTATGGTAAGCGATCGTAACGACATAACGATCAGGTCAGGTCGTAAACAGTTTTGAGTTGATAAAATGTTATGACGTGCACGCTATCTTTACATGTACGACCACAAGGCCATTTACGGTATTAAATCTTGACCTTATGTCGAGAGACTCGGCTTTAGGTTTTATATCGAGTTAGAAAATAAAGTATCCATAAAACTTATAAGAAATGATATTATTATCTAATTTCCATGATTTAAATATGTACGTACAATAAATAACTTTTTATTTTAAAATTTAATAACTTAAAATTACTAATAATTCATTCTATTGCTGTGTAAAATGTAATTATCTAAAACTAGCCTTTTCGGCGGTTCCGCTCGCGTTCTAAAGGCTGAAAATCAAAAGAAACATTTTTCTACCGTTTTTGCAACATTTTTCATTGATGCTTCGCTCCAATTAATATAACCTATAGCCTATCCAACACAGAAAGAATTTTTTAATTCGGACCAGTAGTTCCTGAGATTAGCGCGTTCAACCAAACAAAGAAACTCTTTAGCTTTATAATATTAGTATAGATTCATAACTAACTACTTGCGGCTAACCCGAACTTCTCTCGGGATGGTCCCTAGGTGGATTTTATTTTAAGTGGTCTTTTTTCTAAAATAAAAGTAGCCGAAATTACTCTTATAACTTCAGATATCTGTCATTGATAGTCTCGCTAAAATATGTTCAGAAGTTCGGAGATTAGATGGATGTATAGTATTAATAACAATTTTACCAAGTAAAATGTTGTGACATTCTTTCAAATACATTATTCTTTCAAATACATTATTCTTTCAAATCGTATATGTGAGTTAATATATATTACATAAATCTACTAATATTAAGCGACGCTAATCTTCATGATGCATATTTAAGCTCACACAAACACCGGTCTAAACACATACGTTTTTCTTAATAAACGTTATTGTAACGGCTCACGAGGCAATGTTTTGTGAAGCCGGCGCGCGCTAAATGGCCCATTGCGGAGCGAATGCGGATTTTAGCAGAATTAGTACAACGATCTACTTCTTTAATTCACTCTTAATGGATATTAAATATACAATTTAATTTTCTCATTGCAAATCTCTTTATATAACTCTATTTATTTATTTTGATTTAAGTTTTCATGATGTTTATTTAAAATTGTAGAGATAATATATGTTTTGTGTAAATAATCTAATAATTTTGTTATAATAAGAATACTACATGATTATGCCTTTTAAAACAAATTTATAACAATATTTAGCATTTTCACTGCATTTGTGTAAAAAAATCATGATATTTATTTATAAGCTCTGTGGAAAAGTTATATTGTTTAACTAAAAACATTTGATTTGTATTTGTTGGAAAGGCTTCAAAACTTGTCATACCCATATCAGCTTTGTAGAATCTTTGATTGGAATAAATACATGTTGGAAAGTATAAATTGATATTTATTTATGTGTTTGAAAAAAGTTGTTTTTTTTCGGGTTTTAGTCTAGTATTTTTATTTAAATTACAGCTACTTAATACTTAATACTTGTAAAATGGAAGCACGCATAAATAAAGGAAATGTATTTGAACGGTTCAAATTTATGGGTTTTATATTTCTATTTGTAAGTATTAATGCTTTCTAAAATCGAATCAGAGATTTCATACTTTCAATATATTTTATTTTTGCTTAAATATAAATTAATGTCATTGTAATATTTATAGGGTAAAAATTAACAAAATAAATCTTAAGAAACTTTTTCAATAACGTAAAATTACAAAAAAATAAACATAACAAAAAACATAAAAAAATATGTTTTTATCAAAACGTATGAATTACGTCGAAGTCAATGTAATCAAATTGTTAGAATAGTTCAAACATGGACGTATTAACTAATGGACCAGTCATAAAATACAAATGCATGAAAACACTTTCAACCATTTGAAGTATAACGCACACAAAGAATTGACACAATACATCAAAATTCACTCTAATGCTAGTGCTTGAACGTAGTCGATAAAATACATACATCAATGACATTTTAAATATTAATAATAAATATTGTTTGATTTTTCGCCGACAATCAAACCCAGAACGTTCGAGTGGGAAAGAAAAGGCGTATCATAAATAAGCTGTAAGGCAAAGAAAATAAAGGGAGAATAAAGGTGGGGTAAGCTTCCGGTATTTATATTTTAATTATACTAAAATAAGCAGGACATTATTATGAACTTTTTACTCAATTATAGTTATTATAGACTTCAAATTTTTTGTTAAGAATTTTTTTTCTCTTTCGAGAAGGATCCCTAGGAAATCTAAAATTTTGTGTAATTTATGTGTTAAAATAAAATAAAAATTAAGTACACATACTAATTATAATTTTTGCATTTATAATGTTTTTATTTAATTATAAAAATATTATTATAAATTTATTGTCATCAGATTGTAGGATACTGCGATAAAAGTATTTTATGTTATTGTACTGTACAAATAACATCCATTATTCGCTTAGTTATTTCGTCAAATATCGATATATTTTTCGACATTGTCAAGCACTAGTCGATGTCAAATGGACTTACTCGATAGTTCTGTCATTTGTTTTGAACGGTATAATCCAGCCATTTTATGATGGTTGTCAGATGTCAACAATACATAGATATATCGACTATACTTAACATAGTTGAATAATACGAAATTTTATTTTACATTTACTCAAATTTTGTGATAAATAACATTAAATGTAATAAAATATATTACTTACAAGAGAAAAGAAATAGTGCTGTTTCCGCTGCTATCGTTTTTACACCATCTAATAGAACATTTAGTCATTTTTGGGAGATGTTTTGTTGACAAGTAAGTGCTTGAGACTGACGTAAAATCAAACGGCCAGGCCTAAAATATCCTGATTACTGTCAAGGCCGGTAAAGGTACGTCCGCTTATGTGTCTCGTCCATTAGATACGTCCATGAGTTCAAATCATCGCTTGTTTTGGTGATGATAATAATAAGTAGTAGTAATAAATATTCAAACGCCACTTGGATTTTTTTCAATATTTGTCATTATAGTCTTCTATTGCTACGAGTAAGTCTTTGGTGCTATCTAAATAATTTATGGACCAAAAACTATTGTGTAATCTACAAATTATTTAAAAACTAAAAATACACTTGTCTATAGAATACTAATTGAATGAGTTTAAGGTAGTAGAGTAGGCTCAAATATGGTATTCGGATGACATGTTTTGAAGAATATTTAAAAATGGGTCCATTTGGCCCATGCCTTTAAATAATATTTTCTACCATATGTAATTAAAGAATATCGTAGAGATAAATATTTAATCAGTATCATTCATAGAAGACAAAACAAACCTAATACAGGTTTGTTTTCAAATGTATTGCAATACTTTAAATGTAAATGGATAAAGAACATAAATACTAAAACCTATAATTTTATTTGAATAATTAATTATTCAGTCAGAATTGATTACTCTGATTGGGTATTTAGATAATTCATTTGAAATTATGAATACTTGTAAAAGTGTTTCATGACGAAGATTCATCTTTTTTGGGATGATATTATGAAATGCGCAGTAATCGAAATCTATAGGTAAAACTAATTTATATATTATTATATATTTACGATGCAAATGTGTTTGATATTTTTTAATTACTAATTGATACTATTTTAACGTATTGGTAACGTAGTAATTTCTCGTATAATTACTCTAGTAGCATTTACACTAGTCTGTTGTAGAAATTTAAACTTGTGGTACAAACAATAATATTGCCTTAATTTTGAATTTAAACTCTGGACTCAATGACTTGCAGTTCTGAATGATGAAATAGCCCTAAAAATAAGTTAAAAAACAAAATCTTAAAATAGAAACTAATTTATATTTTTACCATTTAAATTTCGACTAAGTCTCCATTATCACTGTCTTCAACGGTTAT
Organism: Boloria selene; assembly: GCA_905231865.2. NCBI lineage: Eukaryota > Metazoa > Arthropoda > Insecta > Lepidoptera > Nymphalidae > Boloria > Boloria selene. The sequence goes on from HG993147.1 coordinate 5,535,964, forward strand.
GCTATGGGGAGATTATTTTAATTTCTACGATGAAGCAATTAGTGAACAGCATATAGACACTAGCTAATTAAGATTAAATCTTTATTTATTATATGCATATTTATATAGACCTCTATATATATCTCTACACAGGCAGTGGGCTACCCCCAGTGGTAGCGAACTCACTTGAAAAACCGAGTGAAGTAAGTTCAAATTCAGTCAATTAGTATTACAGAGATTTAAAAAAAATATTCCATAGCCAGAATATTTGCCTTTATATTTAGAACACTTTGAAATTTTTCACACATAGACATACTGATATAGTATTTGCCACTCTGGGAAATGCATTTATAAATAAATTTAGATACTTAAATGTATTCTTATATTTTTTTACTTTTATTTATTTTAAAATTGTTTTCTTACTTTTATGCAATAAAAGACAAATAAAATGTTAATATTTTAGTTTATTTAATTATAACTGTTATAAAATTTTCTCTTACCGTTTATCGAGACTGCAGAAATACAGTATAGATGTATGCCATTAAAGTCGAGTGGAATACTATGTAAGTGGTCGGATATTGTCAAAACTTTGTCCACATTAGATGCTAAGCCTATTTAGGAATATAAAAGTTAGAAATAGTTTATTCTCTGTAATTGAAAATGAATATATACAAATATACAGTTATATAAATTGACATACTTATAGCGGATAAAAATGTTGTATGCATAATAAAAATTTAACGGCTTGAAAATTATTTATTTAATTATTTCTTAACTCGTTTATGTTTTTGTAAAGTAATTTTTGATTATTCAATGTGATAATTATATAATACATTACTTGAAAAGACTTGGACGGTCTTTAATAGTCTAAATTAAAATTCTATATATATGTATAGCCATAGACTAGTTTATTAATATCTTCAGATGCTCACCGTAGTACAGCGCAACATGTTATTGCTTATTACATAGTGCTGACGCTTAAACCCGACGTTATATACCACCAACAGGGGTATCATAGGCATATAATATGAGATCCAACGAATTGAGTTTACTATGAATGTTCTATGTATATACCAAGGAAAAAGTGATGAAAATGGTGAATAATTTTATAGAAGAAAAATTTTAGTTAAATACCATATTTTTTGACCTATCGTTCGTATCGTACGGATCTACGTACCAAGAAAAATTGTTACAACGTTATTGTGGTATACTGCAGAGATATAGCTTTTAGTATTTTTGTTTGTCAGTCAGTCTGCATGTTAGTCTGCGAATGCAACACGAGAAAACCACTATACTTTTTACGAATTATTGTATGAAGACAGCTGGTCATCCGATTACATATAGGATATTTTATACTGCAGGAAAGTACATCATTTGTGAGAAATTCGCTAGTTTGTAATATAATCGTTAAAATTAAACTTGTCTTTTTAAATAAACCACTTTTTAAAACAATATAAAAAAAGAGCGAACACATTAAAAAAATAAATTATTTAAGTAACGAACTATTTCGATTTTTGTAAGTTCTCCTGATTTTTTATAAAAATCATTTGGTACTAAGTACTATCTATATTCATTATAATCAATAAGAGTATTCTGATTATAATATAAAAGTTTGTAAGAGATGAGGCTGGAACTTCTCCAAAAGTGAACGCGACTTTGAACATATTTCACAGCTACGTCAAAACATCCTTAAAACTAAATTGAAGTTTTGCCATCTTAATATTTACTGCTTCTAGATCTACCTTTTAAGCGGAGTTCGTAAGAAGGTATTCAAATACAGTGTGTTATTTTAATTTATACTTATAGCGTAAGATGCATATTGCTTAAATAAAAAAGATATTATGCGAAACAATTTTATAAATTCTAGTGACACTTCCTTCGCCTCGCTCACGAAGTATAGAATAGCAGTTTTTAAATGTAACTAATTATGTGTATTGTATATGTATTAAATTGCAATAAATATTTACTTCCTCCTTAAGTTTCAATAGAATATAAATACTTTTAATCTAAGTTTTAATTTAAAAATAAAGTAGAGCCTGATAAATGATCCAAATAAAACTTTATTTCAATTTACAGATACTTGCCTAAAAAGTTTTAAGAGCTGTCAAACCGAATAGAAGAATTAATTGATTGTTTAAAATTTTCAAATTTAATCCATTAACAAGGAAACTGAATTATATAAATATTATATAATTGGGAAAACCAATATTTAGTACTAGAGCATCTGTTGCTGTGGAAAGCTGCTTGCCTGTTAGCCTGGCTGTTGTGTCTTTAGAACTCCACGTATAATATAATCTTGTATTGATCGCACATCAAAATGCAAATCTAAATCTGGGTCTTAGGAATCTACCAATTTGCTTCATACAAGAATAGGCTTGAGGGAATATATAGATAGAGCAAGCTTCATTCATTGTACAAATAATATTATTAGTATGACACTTCTAAAAATGTTCACAACAATGTTGCCCAGCACATAAATGTTTTATAGTATTTTATTTTAACAACATACACTAAAATTTTCATGTTCTAACACTCCGCCATGAATAAAAAAGTTGACTCGTCACTCGGGATATGATTCTGTTAAGTACGTGCTACGTACGTAAGTAAACAAAGCTTTTTACGAGGTACCGGTACCACGCTAACAAGCTGCTGCATCATTAACCAGGTCTTAATGAGGCTCAGCGATGACAATGATACAAGGCTACTCCTTTTATAACTTTTGTAGGTAACCTAATAATTATTTAAAATGTTTTCCTTTTAAATGACCTGAGCTCTTTAAGTGTTTTAACTTTTAACTTGGGTTTATTTTTAAAATATAATTTAAATAGTCAATTAATAGTTCCTATTAATCCTACTTAAGAACATTTCTGATCGATGTCGCCACAATCTATTAATATCGAAGAGCTATTGATTAGAAACCAACAAAGTCTAAGTAAAGTAATTAATATAAATGTTATAATAATCAGATATTGATAAGACAAAAGTTTTTGTTAGTTACTGTTGTTATAGGTACATCCCCTAAAAAAGGAAAACAAAAAATAACCTGTTCGCTCCTGTTAAACATAATATGATTTATCGTATATAATATAAAGTTATCGATAGCGCGCAGCAGCTAACCTAAAACCACAACCTTGTACCACTATTATATTCCATCAGTCAAGTGAGTGACATTTTTCATAAAAATGGATAAATTTGTGGTGAAAATAAAGGATTTTCATACTTAGACTTTTATTATAATTGTGAAAGTTTCGTTGTGTTTTTTTCTCTAAAATCTCGATTAAAAATAAGTAATGGATTTATTTATTTTTTATCTAGAATTTGAATATAAAATTAACATAGAGTCATACTCTAAAGTGCAATCATAAAATAAAATGGTGTGTACCACAGCAGATATCGAGATAAATATAAATATTTATAAAATAAATTACATTATTGCCAAAAAATAGACAGTATACATTAAAAATATATAAGTTAGTGCAATTTCTTTTTTAACAAATAATAATACACCAGTGATGCATAAAATTTATAAAATTCATAAAATCTAGCTACTAATTCGTAACATGTTAATTAATATGACAAAAATGTTACAAATATTTACTGAACCCATATAATATTTTCGTAATGAAGCCTACTATCAAAATTTATAGGCGCTCTTTAATTAAACTACTTTGATTTAATATCCCGTTGGAGGTGGCGTTGTTTGTTAGGCCCGCCCGTAAGTTGCCGTAGAAACGCTATTAGAGAGGTGTACTATATAAATGGCCGGATATTATCACAAGTTTTGAGCATTAGTCACAAATTAGCAACATAAACGTTTCAGATGAACTTACTTAATTGATTGTAACTTATTTAATTACCGTAATTTAAGATTTTTATGGGTAATTATCATATAATTTTGATCTTAATAGTCGCTTAGTTGTTATAATTACGTTATTATTTTAAGAACAGTAATTTTAATATTGAACTGAATTCTGATAGTAATTTATGATGAAAACGATTCGTATATTTAAATATTAAGAATGTCCAATTTTACTAGCATATAAATCTTACAGCCGATCGTAAAAACTGTTTCCCAGAGCGTCAAGAGTGACTCTACTTCATTGGCTTCGAGCTTACACCATTTATATGTACTCTGAGAAAGGCCAATTTCTGAGATTTCCGAAGGGCTTAGCTTCATTTCCTTTTATGTCTCCCAAGATACTAAATTCATCCAGGCAATAATAAAAAATTGTCTGCGACAATCGAAATGGAATAGGCACAAAAAATATTTTTAAATCCTCGGCGATCTTTGGACGTAGCCCCATTTAATCGTTTAATTAAATTGTGAAATAATTTCTATTTATTACGATATACTTTATTGAAATGTATGATGACTGCTTCCTTTCATTGGATAATGCATGATGATAGCCATTCTCATTAAACAAGTCAATTTGATGAAAACAGAATATTTTAAATTGAATTTCTTGGTTAGCGCGTTAAAAGAAACAAATTCAGTTTCTCTAATGATTAATTTGTAATTTTAATCTTATAACGAGTATTGAAATACGATTTATTATAACTATAAACACGTATTATAATTTACATTTTGTGCAAATAAATTACTTGTGTTTTAGTAAACTAATTACTACTTTAAACTTTATAATTTATTTACACTGTAATTTGATCGATAGCAAATAAAAGCTTTGTTTTTAATTTACTGTACAAATACGTAAGTGTTTGTCTGGACTACGAATTCACCAATCAATATCAGAGAGATAAAAATTACAAATACAAGATCTAAATTTCATTGATTTTCATTGTCAGACAAATGAAGAATTGGCAAAAAATATTATATAAATTATATTATTATTAATATACCATTAATTACTTCTTCTCACAATAATAAAGCTAGCCAAAGTTATGTTGATTTTGCTCTGGAAAATACCCCGGGAAATGGTATTTTCCACTTATACAATTTTTAGCCGAAAGGCCCTTGCTTCCGCTTTCCATTGTCAGAAACCATTGATGCAATGCACGAGATTTAGTTGAATTTTTGTTTTATCGCTTGTGCAAAAATTCAATTCTATTTATGCCTTTTTCATGACTAGGCGATATAATCGCCTCGCTTCATCGTTTTTCGTTTTATATCGTTCCACGAATAGAGCTGCTTATGACATGGTACGTACCGGTAATGCAGATTTTGACCAACTTTATATACTTAGGTAGGTTTATGTGAATACTTATATAATATTTTTTATAAGCTGAAAAGCTATAAATTAATTGCGACGAGACATTATGCTCAGTACTGACCGTAACTGCTGTGTCAGGGATCGCGGGTTTGAATCCCGATTTTGGCAATCATATTTGTGATGAGCATAAATATTTGTACCTACTCCAGTCACGATTGTTTATATTTATAATATAAATTATCTAGTATCCATAACACGTCATGGCTCGTACATTGGAAGTAGATGGCGCTGTGTGATAATGTCCTAACATATTTATTTATTTGTAACCATAAGCTTTGAAATACTTATATGTAAGCCTTGTGATATCACGCTGCAATAGAACATAACATGTAACAAGTGTTCAAAGCAGGTACTATAAATGTTTGTAAGGTGTAATGCAGACATGTCTTTTAGCGGATAAAGTTTTAACTGCATGACGTATACTCAGAATGCAAATTACAAGTCTCATATGAGGGAGTTTACGCACACAGGATGTGATACACGGGTCCCCAATATTAAACCACACGATAGCGCTATAAATTGTACATTCTAGGCACCGTTGTAATTTGTGCGCATTTTATTTTTTGCTAATGGTTGGCCTTTGTCTCTATTGTTACTGTATTGTGAGTTATTTATGGTTTCTGCTTTCAAGCACTCCAAATGACTTAATTAGTAGGTTAGAATACTTATTTTTTTGTGAGCCTTTAAAAGTTTAACCTTAAGAAAACCCTGTATTTTTTTGATTATAATGCACTAGTTTTTCTAAATAGAATAAAACAAAAATATGTCCAATGATTAGATGTATTATAAGAAGAGTAGCTATATTCGGCCCATAAACTGTCTCATCACAAAATTAAGTCGATTGATTGCCTCATAGCTGTACGAAAAAAGGATAATCCGTCGAACAATATAAGTAAACCTTCGCATTTATATCTATAGCATAGTTGAGGTTAAAGTCTTACTGTCTCCTGATCAAACTTTATTTATCCTCATGTAAATTGTGATTTTATATTCTCGCTTATATATTTTTTCATTCATTTCAGTCGTAAATATTGAGATAGGTTTTTAAATAAATTAATTATATTGTAACAGTCTTTACATTGCGGATTCAATCAAATAATAATATAAATACATAATATATGTATGTAAATACTTCAAGATAAGGATTGGCGTAATTGTATGATCCCTTTTACATTGGACCCCATAATGCGGCTGGCGCTTTACAAAAATGCTTTGTAGTTTATTGGAGCTTAGTAAAGTACGAAATTGCTCCGTATTCAAGTTTTCCTGTATTTCGAGCATTATCATAATCTTTTAATATTGTTTTTAACATTAAACGTATAGAAATACACATTTACATATTATATTTTTATTTTAGTGAAACTTTTAACATTTTATGGAATGTAAGTCTTAATATTGAGCTCGGTTCTTTAAAATCTATCATAAAAGTAGTGAATATATTATCTATATTAAATACTTAAGAATTATATTTGTCCAGTCGTCACTAAAATTAATTCAAATGAATTTTCAATATGATAGCCATTATTTAATGTAATAATTATGTATCTAACAGTATTATAGAATTAAATTGATTTGATATACTATACGAAGTTGAGATAACAAATTGTGAAAAATAATTCAAATTTATTGATTTTGCCAGACAAAAAATTAATAAATAATATATATTTTTTAAAGGATCTTAGTTATCGATATAATTTCCGATAACTAACCAATGTTTTACAAGCTTGTGTGCTCATAAAAATTCTCTATTTATGATTATTGACGTGAAATAATAACGATAATTCACAATATCTAGTCGTGGGTAGTAATAAAATTGTTATTGCGAGGGTGGCTGCTATTTTCATTAGAGCATTAAGTCAAGCTGCTGGGAGGCGGGCGGTATTAATCTGTTTACGAGATATCAGGTTATGTAACCGTACCTGACTTACCATGTAACGTTTTACTACGATTATATGTTGGGCATATACAAGTATAAGGCGACAAAAGTAGACCTTAGTAATATTATCATTTATCTATATAGAAAACTCTTCACAGAAAATAATTATTTGTTAGTTTTAACATTAATATATATGTATCACTACGTATTATTATAAAGCAAAGTCCTACGCCACGTCTGTCTGACTGTCTATTCGCGATAAACTCAAAAACTACTGCAACGATTTTAATGCTGTTTTCACCAATGAATAGACTGGTTCTCGAGAAAGGTTTTCGATGTTTGGGTGAGTCGCTAGTTAAGTATTAAGAAAGAGAATTTGTTTTCAGATACGTTTTCATTTATACATACCTCTATAGTAAATTATAAGTAAAGAAATACGTTTGTACAATATGTATGTACAGACCGATTCAATATAAACTTCAATAAATGTAAGCAATAAGGCGAACCGAAATTGACATGACGTAATTGTCGATGGATACAGCAATCAAATAGTGATGTTGACATTAATTAGTAAATATCGATAAATTATTATCAATCCACATTGGATATATAATGACAAAATATCAGTTAGATTTTCTTTATTTGAGAAGCTGTTGGTGAATGTAATGTGGTGTGAAAACAACATACAAATATTTGATAGCAAATAAGTAATGATAATATGTAAGTTACTTGTCAAAAGACCACCTGCATATTGCTGCATACCTTTATATATGCGATTTATTTAAAAACATATAATAATCACAACTTCAAGACAATGGTAGCCCAGCGGTAACGCGTCGCTTGGATAACTGAGCGATGCGGGTTCAAATCCGGGTCTCGCGCCTCTGATATTTTCATGTGCGAATCATTTATATCATGATTACCACTTGTCTTACGGTGAAGGAAAACATCGTGAGGAAATCTGCATGTCTGAGAAAACCTAACAAGTTTTCGAAAGGCATGTGAAGTCCGCCAACTCGCACTAGGCCAGCGCGGTGGACTATGGCCTGATCCCCCTCGTACTGAGGGAGGCCCGTGCCCAGCAGTGGGACATTAAAAAAAGGGCTGATGATGATGATGATGATGAATCACAACTTCATACCTAAGCGTACGGCAGTGATAGTCTTATGGTAACGTGCTTGCTTGGAAACCGAGCGGGTTCATATCCTTTCATTATGATGAACATTTTTTTGACGGTAAACGGTATTTACCTTCTCTGGACAAACTCATAAATAAATAATTATAATTGCTGATGTAATAAAAAACCGTAAATCATTTTTGTATCGATATTTTATAAGCACAAGTATTTAACCTTTTTTTTTATGGTAAAAAGGGGGCAAACGGGCAGGAGGCTCACCTGATGGGAAGTGATCACCTCCGCCCATGGACATCTGCAAGTCAGGCTTGCAGATGCGTTGCCGGCCTTTCAGGAAAGGGAGGTATGGAGGAGGGAGGGAAGTGGGAGGGAGGGGGAACGAAGGCGGAGGATGAAGGGAAGAGGGAGGGGGGAAGGAGAGTGGGCCTCCCGGACTTTCACTCACCGGACGAAACGCGACAGCATAGCTGCCACTTCACGCCGGTCTTCTGTGAGAGAGTGGTACTAATGAACTATACGGGGCGTGCCGGCCCATTTGGTTGCTACCCGACTTATAATATATTAACAAATACATAAATATTTAACTCCGTCAAAGTGACTACTGAGATATATTACAATGCTTGTGCAAATACTGCGAAAGTTGGTCGACAAATATCAAATATAAGGTTGTTTACATTCATTGAAATTTCTATTGAAACGGACTTCTATTTCTACATTATGAATGCCATACATATAATAAATAAGTAAGAGATGACTGACATGTAAAATACCCTACTCAATTTGGAAGTTAGCTATTCTTAGATTCACTGTTTAATTTTGTCTTCAGCCCATTTTTTAACGTCCCACTGCAGGGCACGGGCATGGACGTATTAACTAATGGACGAGACACATAAGCGGACGTACCTTTACCGGCCTTGACAGTAATCAGGATATTTTAGGCCTGGCCGTTTGATTTTACGTCAGTCTCAAGCACTTACTTGTCAACAAAACATCTCCCAAAAATGACTAAATGTTCTATTAGATGGTGTAAAAACTATAGCAGCGGAAGCAGCACTATTTCTTTTCACTTGTAAGTAATATATTTTATTACATTTAATGTTATTTATCACAAAATTTAAGTAAATGTAAAATAAAATTTCGTATTATTCAACTATGTTAAATATATTCGATATATCTATGTATTGTTGACATCTGACAACCATCATAAAATGGCTGGATTATACCGTTCAAAACAAATGACAGAACTGTCGAGTAAGTCCATTTGACATCGACTAGTGCTTGACAATGTCGAAAAATATATCGATATTTGACGAAATAACTAAGCGAATAATGGATGTTATTTGTACAGTACAATAACATAAAATACTTTTATCGCAGTATCCTACAATCTGATGACAATAAATTTATAATAATATTTTTATAATTAAATAAAAACATTATAAATGCAAAAATTATAATTAGTATGTGTACTTAATTTTTATTTTATTTTAACACATAAATTACACAAAATTTTAGATTTCCTAGGGATCCTTCTCGAAAGAGAAAAAAATTTCTTAACAAAAAATTTGAAGTCTATAATAACTATAATTGAGTAAAAAGTTCATAACAATGTCCTGCTTATTTTAGTATAATTAAAATATAAATACCGGAAGCTTACCCCACCTTTATTTTCCCTTTATTTTCTTTGCCTTACAGCTTATTTATGATACGCCTTTTCTTTCCCATTCGAACGTTCTGGGTTTGATTGTCGGCGAAAAATCAAACAATATTTATTATTAATATTTAAAATGTCATTGATGTATGTATTTTATCGACTACGTTCAAGCACTAGCATTAGAGTGAATTTTGATGTATTGTGTCAATTCTTTGTGTGCGTTATACTTCAAATGGTTGAAAGTGTTTTCATGCATTTGTATTTTATGACTGGTCCGTTAGTTAATACGTCCATGGGCACGGGCATCTCTTAGTACAAAACAGTACAGTCTTTCGAAAACTTCCAAGGTTTTCTCAGACATGCATGTTTCTTCACGATGTTTTCCTTCACCAAAAGCAAGTGGTAGTCATGCTAGATATGATTCACACATGAACCCGCATCACTCGGTTATCCAAGCGAGCGCGTTACCGCTGGGCTACCACTTTTTAATACTTAGGATTTTTTAAATAAATATAATAAAATTAAATAAAAAAATTTAATATACAATAGTTATAAATATGTAAAGATAATATGAAATACTTTATTTATATTAAAAAGTAAAACTAAGAAACAAGTATTGAGTTTCAGTACGTACACAGTACACACGTATCCTATGAAATGAGCCTTAAGTGATATAAAAATGCTGATCTATTATTAGAATATATAGCTTTAACGCTTTAAAAAAGGTAACAATTTGCACTCGGAGTTACGAGTTTAGAATTTTGAAAAATAAAAAGAGGTAAAAGTGGTGAGATAGAAAAGAAATAAATACATGTCACTGGTGCAAACATTTTACAAAACTTTTCAACAACACCAGCGCTCACTAGTCGTATTTTCCTTTTTCACGCTTTTTGTTAGAATTGTTTGTTAAAATTTTATCTTTACGGGTTTCGACAGTTTATAAACTTTTACATTTTGAGATCTATTCGCAAAAATGTATTTATTGGGACAATTTTATATACATAAATGTGCAATTGTATATAGAATGTAACGAAAGAATTAGTTCAATATAATCTAAATAAGGATTTCCAAAAGGTAAAAAAATAAAAATTATCTAAAGCTCGATCGCTTTGCATATTTTAAATTAAAATATTCATAATTTTAAAAAGCAGAGTTTATCCACTGCAAGGGTCTATCATCAAATTTATCTTCAGCCAATGCGGGAACGCTTACAGCGTAGAATTTCACAATGGGCTCAAAGCAAAGGATTGTAAGTGCGCATGTACGACTGCGCTACTTCGCCCGCCGGCTGGCCTGCCGCCACTCCAGTCCGCTCGTACGCCGGGGACGCGTCGTCGACCGCGACCTCAGCACGATTCCGTCGTAAACATTCTTAAAAAGTGCAATGGAATAACAGTGACTGATAGTGCCAATAAAAAAGTTGGATATTATTATTGTGTACAGTGTATATTGAAACTAAGCCATTTAGTGGGATTGATTTTTAAAGGGTAAAAGTTTTCGGATAGTTATAAAAACAATAAATGTCAAAGTTTCTATTAATTTATTATTTCTTTTGAAACTTAAGTGTTACATTTAGTATGTTGCATTTTTTATTTAAAATAGAGGTATAGGTAAATGACATCATCGAATTAAATTACATAGGTATATTATATTTATATTACAAATGCGCTTTCAATAAGATGAAATCTAATTTTATTGTTTCCAAAGAGCTTAATCCCTACGATGCCGCATTTACCTTAGTTTTCAGTTTCATAAAATATCTTTGGCTCCTATATAATCTATTCTAATTACAATAATCAAAGAAATATTAAAATACTAACGACTCAATCCTTTTTTCTTCTTCCGTTTTTCTCCTCTTTGTGTTTTTTTCTATTGGTCTGGGGCACATCAATTATATGGCTTCTATACATGCATATGCATGTAGATACAATTTTTGAGTTTTACATACATATAGACGACACGCGTGGCGCAGTTTGTAGTGACCCTACTTGCTGCGCCAGCGGTCGCGGGTTCGAGTCCCGCTCAGGTCATGGATGTTTATATTTATAATATGTATGTATTTAAACTTATATATGTGTAGTATATCAACCATCTAGTGTCCATAACACAAGGCTCGTACCTTACCGTGGAACTAGATAGTGCTGTGTGTAAATGTCCCAACATATTTATTTATTTATTATAGAGATATAATATTTTAACGATATGCCAATTAAATTATCGATTATCGTTATTTTGTTGGCCATTTCATCTTTTGTAACCTTTGCAACCAATAAATATTCGTTAACTTCACAATTTACCCTGTCTTGTTACAAATTGTACTACCTTCAATGAAAGTTATACAGAACTCAAACTTGCAAACAAGTCCGCAAAGTTTGTTGCATAACATTATAATAATAATATGGTTTCTAATTTAACGTTTAATATTATATATAGGAAAGAATTTTATGAACTAATATTAAGAATGTAAAATAAGTTTGTTTTTTACTCTGCTTATGCATTAAAAACTAAATCCAAGATAGGATGACTTTTAACATTAACGTAACCTTTGCCATATAGAAGGACATCCCACTATTATTATAAATGTGAAAGTTTGTGAGGATCTACGGATGGATGATTGAACCTTATTTTTTCAAACTGAAATGGTTGAACGGATGTAGATGAAATTGGTACAGAGATAGATTGTAGACGGTAATATCACAAAGGTTTTTTTGTACGGTACCTATTTCCTTTGTTTTTCGCTAGGAGTTTACCTTTTATCCTGATTAGTTTAGTTTGTAGTATACTTCAAGTGAAAGTCACTAATTGGCAGTAGGTATATTGCGGACATCTACAGGCAATTAAATAAATGGTTTAAAAAGTAAACTCATTTATTGGATTTGTAGACCCTTTCTGTTTAAAGGTAGTTGAGATCATATTAACTTTTAAACTTTACCTAGTCATTACAAAATATTAAATGGACCACCACCTCTTAGGCAATTATATTTTAATAAATAAATATATTGACTTTTTAAATAAAACAAATTTAAGCATGTTCAAAAGTTCAAAACTAATAAATTTCCAAAATATAAGAATCTGTTGAAAAAAATGGCTCTAGTAATATACTCGAACAAATTTTCTATAGCTTATGATGTTTTAAATCAATTATCCAATTATAAGATCCCGTAGAAATAGAACGAGTATCGAACGTTTTACTTTAGTACCCAGCCTTCCTTATAAATTGCGAGCTTCCCGTTTTTAATTTAATAAAATCAAAAACTCTCAGCACCGATTTACACTTTAATTTTTATATCGTTCGGACTACATAATTTTATGATAGCATTTTCTTTCTTCGTCCAAAAAAAAAAGAAAAAGTTGTTGCCCGAAGACGAATTGCTCTATCGTTTGATCAAATTCACAAAGTAGTACTTCTACTAAAATTTGTTTTGAAATCGTATTTTTTTCAAAACCGTTTATCTTTACCCAATTTAAATACATAGTATATGATACTCTCGTTGCTTAGCTAATATGTAACAGGCTCGATTAATTCTCTTTCAAGCCAAATATCTTTGGTATTCTCTTGAGAATATTTATTCAATTAATGTAAAAAGAAATATTAGGATTTTCTAAATAAAATTAAAAATGAACAGAACTTATCATTATTTAATTTGATATTCTTAGGTCCTTAGAGATTACCATTATGCATTTCTATAGTACATAATAATATGGATATTCTCAGAATCAATCCCAGACAGATAAAAGACTTAATACAATTATGAAGTTTTATAGTCCATTCAACAAATAAAACATTCTAACTCTGTAAAAATGATACTACGTCTACGTTAAAAGCTTTTCGTTCTCTCGGGATCTAACTTCATGTGCAATGTTCTAGTTGAAACCCAGATTTTTTTTCTAGGAATAATCTAGATTATTTTAGAACAGTGATAGCAATATATTCTTTAAATATGCTAGCTACCTACCTAGTTTCATAATAATTTTATAAAATTATTGTTTTAGTACAGAACAAAAAATACCGTAAAAATATTATCATATAAAGATATAAAACAATATATTTTGCGGTTATATTGTTTGAGGCAGCATGCTCATTATGGATCTTATCTATAAATTGGTCAGTCATTATTCAAAGTACCTTCCCTAATTGATTCTCCGACATGACTCACTGAACCATTAACAAGTCAATAAAATTAAATTAAAAATAAGGCGTTATAAATGTAAAATTATCATTATTTTCTTCATAATTTTACAGTTTTCATGTAAAACTTAGGAGTGAACAAACAAAGAAAATGTTTACTACCCTCATTTCACTCGGGTGCGTTACTGGATCCAAAACATTAGCATGTGTTGTTCTATGTCATAGCCATATTTTTGTACCTAATTTCATCCTGACATCCTAATTGAGTCATCGTTAGCTTAGCTAGCCACGTTATTATCTTTACATCTCAGCTAACGCCTAAGTGTTACCAACTGTAACTTTATTGTTGGAGTTTTGTGAAATTGTATGTTTTCGGGAAACGCGTAAAGCTACAAAATAGTGTTTTCTTATAAAATTAAATAGCAAAAGTTTAACTAAATATAAAATACGACCCAAATCATCAGAGCCGTTTTCAAAATATATGAAATAAATTTATATATACTTGACATTTGTACAAGAATTTCTCATTTAGTTTTATTCTAAGATAAGGTTATTGCATAAATAGGATGCTACTGTAGCTGAAAGGAGAGCTGTCATTTGAATATTTAATACCAATTATATAACATAAATGATTTAGATAGTAATACCAGTTTATTTTATAGGTTGTCGACAAGTTGTAAAAAATCTAATAACTATCAAATAAAATATATAAAGGAATCGAATGTGTCAAGTTTGAGTGCGTAGTGTTAGTGGACTGATATTATAATATAGTGCAAGGACACAATGTGAAAAGCATTCACAATGTGGACGGCGGAGCTGAGCTGCATTTTCGTATTATTTGGTAAGCATATTTTGATATTAATAATGTATTTCTTATAATACTTTCGTAGGTTTTCGTGAGTGTTTAACGTTTTAAACTAAACTTTTTACCTTATGTTTTCTTTTTGTCATTGTACCAATGTCTTTTTTCGCCGTCCTTCTGTACATATAGAATTTTATGCATGCATATGGACGCGTAGAATCTTATATGTCACTATATACATTTTTGTTTCCAACTTATCCGTTGCTTTTTAGCAAACATGTCGAAACTGAATTGAATTAAGATTTCGTAGTCGATCTGTCCGACTTTTTATATGTTATTTTTATTTTAAAAGTATCATTTTTTGGAAATAATTAATTACTTACGAAGGTAATTGTAAGTACAATGTATTTGATTCTATTTATTTATTATTATTTAATTATTTTGAATATATTATGTTGTCTTTGTATTCTTAATGTATATTTTAGGCTGAATGTAATGTTTAAAATTTTAAGAAACTCGCTGAACTCGGGATGTTTATAAGATGCGAGAAAGAGATGAACATTAGATAGTCTATATTTTTGTCCATGAAAAATGAGAGTAATGGGAAAATTTTGGTCACCTTACTAACCATATCTTAAGCTCTTTAACCTTTGGATTAACATCACTTTCGTAACTTAGAATTGTATCTGCGTTGTGGTGTATAGAAATTATGAAAAAATAATTATTATTCATTTACGTTTGAGCTGAACACTGCTAAATGCTTGTAGGTAACTCATTCTGGTTATCACACTAGAAAGTGTTTATAAACGCGAATATCAATTTTTCTGGCTGATTTTGACTTATTTAAAGCTTGTATAAGAAAACGTAGGATGTATAATGTATATACCTACCAACATATTCGTAAATAATATTCTTATGGGAAAAATCCATTGCAAAAAAAACATATTAGTAAAATAACCATAACGTTGAACCTCGTTTAAATTTCATTATCTTTAAATGTATTTTCACACAGTCTAATGTAACTTAGGGTAGAAACAAATAAACTTTTACTATTAGAAGATAAAGGCTTTTGTAAACGCTCTTGGAAAGTGGATAATAACGATTCTACCCTTAAAAGCTGGTCTTCACCGAAACCTAATAGTTGTTTAGAGAATTCTGTAGCTATTTTAGTACAATGTACTACTATTTTACAGGATGTGTTCTAAGAATAAATAAAATGTTTGAGAAATATTATACTTTATACTCGAAATTCGTTTTTAAAAAATATATTTTGGTTTTATTACTTAAATCCTAAAATATTTCTTTCTCTACATTTTTAACACGTTTAGAAATTGTTGTTTTTAAACAACATTGCCTAAAAGTTAATTAAATTGATATAAAAAAAATATTGTTATAAGTAGGTCAGCTTTTATTCTTGACTTCACTCGGGTGATAACGCGCAAGT
Organism: Boloria selene; assembly: GCA_905231865.2. Taxonomy (NCBI): domain Eukaryota; kingdom Metazoa; phylum Arthropoda; class Insecta; order Lepidoptera; family Nymphalidae; genus Boloria; species Boloria selene. The sequence goes on from HG993147.1 coordinate 5,552,211, forward strand.
ACTCGTATCATCCGTACTCGGTACGAAGTTGTATGTGTGATTTTACATAATGATTGTTATCGTATATTACATTACGCAGTACATCGCATGACTCGTAACTAAGTAATAGTTTATTAAAGACTAGCAATACGTGTGGCTTCGCCCGCGTTCATTTTTTTTATCGCTACTAAACTTCATTCGATCACTCGCTGGGTTGAAAAATCTCCAAAATTACTCCAGCTTTAATATACTCCCGAGTCGCGCGGCTACCTATTTCATATATGTATTATGTGCGGCGTGCACTCCTCCTCCTCTCCTGTTGTTGTAGTAGGGATCCTTATTTTTTTCCTTGCTTCTTGCTTTTTAATTAAAATAACCTATATTAGTCAGTGATAATGTAGCATTCAAATGATGAAAATGTTTTTGAAATCGGTCCAATACTTTTTGAGCCAATTCGTTACAAACATACTTACATACAAATCTTTCCTCTTTATAATATTAGTATAGATAGACATTTCATATTTAAATAACTCTAAGATCCTCCTTCCCATTCTTTGTACTTTAAGTTTTTATTGAAATGGATATTGTACTTATTCGGAGTTCAAGTATACTATCTCATACTGTAGAGTACGCATGACCCAGATGCAATATGCTTTTAATGACTGCTCATTTCAATTTATTTCTTTGTGCTTCTTGAATTACATGAAGTAATGAGCGTTATTTACTTATATACATATAACAACATCAGATTTCACTAATTTATAACATCCCAACTGATTTTTATTTACCCGACTGCGGATCCAATTGGGGGTTATATACTTGATTTGAATGTTTGTCAGTATATATGTATGTTAAATACCTCGACATTTTAAGCGACTAAATCGATTTTAGCGACATATACTCAGTTAGATAATCTACGCCAGTATTATAGAGTATAAAGAAATAATTGAAGTTCTCATCTCATCTCATATTTTAGACACTAAAATTGTTATTTTAAATCTATCGAATGAAAATAAACAATTTGAAAAGCCCATTAAAACTATGTAGCTGTATGCAATTTTTAAACAAAGCAACAAATGTCTAACTAGCCGACACTAAAGAGCTGTAAATAAAAAAATATCAACATAAACAAAAAATGATCATTACTCTGAGATGTGATTTAGTCTCCGAATGCATAATACTATTTTCCTTTGTCAGCTTGTTCCCATCTTTTTACTTTTCCGTAGCCACATTTATTATTTTTGTTCGCAAATCTTATTTTGTAACGCTTTTGATGTTTGAAACAAAATTTCTAACAAATACCTACGTTACATTATGTACGTTTATTTTAATACACCTATAAAGAAAATCATTATACAACTGAAAGTGAAACTGAGTCACTTTATTTTACTAAATTAGTAAATTGAGGCTATGGTTTAAATTTAAACTTTTTCCATCGATATTACGAAATGGTTACAAAATACGACAGTTAAAGCTTTAGGAGTGTTAGAATAAAAAAATGGCGCGACGTAACGCGAAACAAAGTATACTTTTATCGTCGTTAGGGATCGCCATAATGGACAGAGCGTTGGATGAACTTGACTGAAATTGCCCAGCTCCAAAAAATCGGTATGAAAAAAATGCTTGTAATGATGATGAATTGAGATGTTATTGGAAGTACGTATACAAACAGAACCAAGACTGTATTATTGAATAGGTAAATAAAAAAATAATATAACAATTCATATGTTTTTAAAATGATTCCTTCTTTTAATTTTTCCGTCACTTTTAATTACATTCATCCAGAACTTAAATTAAGTATTGAGAATAATTCTTTTAATTCTTTTAATTCTTTATTTCTTTAATTCTTTTTAAAATCATCTCGTTTTTATTATTATTGTATTGAGTAAACAATAATGGTTATCACTAAAAGTAACGTTTAAGTTATTCTATAGAATTCGGCTTGCCTTGTCAATAATAAAAGTTATTAAAAAAATTAAAATGTGGTGTCGTGGGACACCAGGTAGGAACGAAGTTCCTTCGGTTAATGTAAAATCGACACAATTTGCAAAAAAAAAATCGTGCTCAATTTTATGTAGGTTTTCTTGATTTTTCTCTTAAATTTTGCTGATTAGTTTTTATTTAAGTACAGGAAAGTATTTAGGAAATTCAGTATTTTAGGAAATAACAAATTACGTAAAATAAAAAAAATCGTAATTCAAATTATCAACTAAAACAACAAAATATGTCTCTTTATTTTTGTTTAACAACATAAAATTACATAGAAAGAACAAAATTACTTAGAAATAACGAAAAGAAAGAGGGAGAAAGAGAAAGATATTATACACTACTCGCTTGGTCTACGACTGTCGCGCCTGCGCACGTCTCATTTAACGGTTTTATTCCACGGACTTTTTCTTACGGTTTTACTATCACATTTTTTTCAGTTCGGTCGCGCAGCAAAATCCCTATCTCCTCCAAGCCTGCCGTAAGGAACTTCGTTCCAAAAATAAAGTATCAAATCTTGCACCCTATCACCATAGTAAAAAGAATGACAATCACTTTATTTTAATATGCGATGATCACAATAGGTCAGATTCTCCATGACCGCAACACAGCAATAAAAAAAATAATCAGTGTAGGTATATCTCCCTCTTAGCCTCTTGTTCTCATCTTAATAATTTTATTGGTTCACTTTTTGATATTTCCAATTTTGCCCTCTTTCTTGTACTTGACAGCACTTAATTTAATAAGAGTGGTTGTCAATGCCATAATATGAAACTTGATCGGCATTACGAGACTAAAATATTCATATTGTACAGCATATATAAGTATTTCTTATTAAAGTTTAAACAAAGACTATTTCAATGGCGGCTGCTTCTAGCGAATAGTTATAGCAAAATATGGACTTTGGAACAAAGGTATAGGAAATGAGGCTGAAACTTAGATATTATCTATGAGAATAGTGCAAGTATGCTATAGAGAGTTTCAAAATGCTGGATATTGTTTCGACAGATTTAATTAAACGTGTTTGTTTGAATTGTTTTTCTGAAATCAGAATTTTAATTTAATAATCTTAATGAGATATTAAATGACTAATAATACCTATATAATTTAGTGTTCATTTAATTAAATTTTACTTAATTCTTAGTATATACAGTTTATAATAATTGTAGTAGGTACCTACTACTTGTTAAGCATAAGTTAAGCAAATATGTTGGTTACACTTATATGGAACTTAGAATTCCGTAGGCATTGTAAAAAAATTTGCAACTTTTTTTTCAAGATGTCTTTAAATGCTACATAATAAATATTTAGTAAGACACAATTCTTTCTTGGAATACTACTACTCAATTCTTTATTGGTACTTCGCTTACAAATGAAACGTCTTCTCAACTTATCGTTGTCATTTTCAACATTTAATACGCATTTTCTTGTTCCTTCTGAAGCAGCTTATATAGCAGTTATTTATATTCAATTCATAATCTACAAGTCTTAGTAAATTCACTTTATTATCACTGTAATTATGACACTTTTGAAATACGTATGTTGCATGAATTAAATAATATGGCAATAAAATGTATCTAAATATATAAAAGCGAAAGGTAACTCACTCACTCCATCATCACGAAATATCAAAAACCGCTTGATGTATAAAGATTAAATTTGGCACGGAGATAGTTTCTAGTTAGTAGATGTCCGCTAAGAACATCAGAACAGGGCCAGATTAAGGACGTCTAAGGACTCTCGCAAGTATGAATAAAAGTTCTTTATTTTTTGTGGTAACTTTAAATTTGGCAAGGAGCATCCAGGGACGAACCCGAGCGAAGCGACTGTGAGTGACTAATGTGGTGAATTCGATTCTTGTTCAAATTGTAAGTTAATAGAAGTTTGGACTTCAGTTCATTGTTTTCATTGTTATTACAGACTTTTATTCGGTTGCAACCATTAAATTATAACGCAAAGACAAAATGCTCTACAACCGGCTAAGTCCTTGTAGCTTGACATAATATTTTATGTGATTTTAAATGTATTTTTTTATTACTTTTATGATTTGTGGTATTGTTGTACTCGTGAATGAACAAGGATTTTTAATAATAAACATTATTTCTATGTTTTTGATACATGGAAATCGCTGGGCGTTATAAAGTCAAAAATGGGCAACTGTGTCATTTTACATTGTCAATCTATTTGAGGATGATGATTTTTTGATATCGTTGAGGGAAAAAACACTTGAGTGTATAATTCTTTTAATCTAAAACCAATGTAATCGAATATCCAACTAAAATAAACAAATTAATAACACTTTTTTTAAATATACGTTTTCAAATTATCATCAAAAATATTTTTTTGAATATACCTATATGTTTTTCGTAATAATCATAAAATATAATATAAATCATGCAAATACCCATTTCATGCAATGATAGATCCTAGTCAGATTTTATGTTAAGCGGTTTATTCTGCTGAATCTGTATCATTTAAATTAAACATGCTAAATCTACAATTTTGGCAGTAAATTATTATTGTAACATGAATCGTTTAGAGTATAAATTATATTTAATCGCTAAACTTAATTCAAGCTAAAATATGTTAAACAAGTGACTCACCCTCCTAACTTTGCTTTGGATTTGCCCTGAGTAAAAATAAAAACAAATGTGTCTCACGGGAAGCATTTCAAACAATAACCTACCTCAAAGACGAATTTCATCAAAATACTCGTACATTCAGCCGTTCTGACGTGATTTTAATTAACAAATATAGTTCCAGTAACTCTTACATAGTTTTATATTTATAATAAACCTAGCGCTAGCGAAGCTGCGGGTTCCGCTATAGTAATAAATATAGCCTATCTTACCTAAATTGATCCAGTAGTTTTTGAGTTTATTTGTTACATATAAAAATACAAATCTTTCCTATTTATAATATTAGTATAGAAGTAGGATGAACCTAGTACTAACTCGTAGTCAAATGGGATAAGAAAATGAATTGTATTTAGAATTTCGCTACTATAATAATTATTTACTCAGCTCTTTTAATGCAATCTTCTCTCTATTAATTCAGCATTAATCTAACATTTATTTACAGCTCGTTAACTCCGATATAAAGCATGAACTTGTGTATTCAAGTCACAAGACGTTAGATTTTGTGCTTAAAGACGCAATTTCAATGTTCGAGACTAAATGCCATTGGCATAACTAAAGTATTAAGAGCTTACAAACAGTAAATTAAAGTTCAGGCCATCGAATGTACTAGCGTCGCTTATTTAAAGACACTTAAACTTATTCATTTAATACATTATTGTTTAATTATTAACTTAAATTTGTTTATCCTATTCAAGATGCCACTACTAGGTATAGAGATGCCTCTGTTGTCAAGTCAAAATCTACCATGCTAAGTGCGGGTTGGCGAATATTATATGGGTTTCGAAAATTTTTTAAAATCCTTTCAGACATGCAGGTTTCATCACGATCTTTAATCGCCAGATACCTACTAATTACTAGTCAACCTGGAAAATGAATCGTACAAGAAAATATCAGAGTTGCAATACCTGTTATTTGAAACCGCTTCACTTGGCTATAACTGCCTTAAAGAAACACCAGCGACCAACCATTGCTTCGAGCGTAGCCGCGGGTTTCGCTCGTTATAGAAATAAACCATCCTCTTGATCTATCTATTAAAAAAACTGCATCATATTTCGTTGGGTAGTTTTAAAGATCAAAGCATACATAGGGACAGACAGACAGCGGGAAGTGACTTTGTATTATACTATGTAGTGAAACACAAGTGTTATATTAATACATAGTAATAAGTCGAAATCTCTGTATAATATGTTTTTAAACAATGCGTGTTGCGTAATGGAGACAGAATATGGTTCTAAAACAATTGTTGATGAAATTTTTCCCTGTATCTGTGTTCGCTTTTAACGAACAAAGTAATTGAACGGATTTTTAGTTTTATGATACCTTTTACTACAGTAATCTCTTATTCTCACGGGAAAATCCAATAAATGTATTGATCGAGTTATCCTTAAATGTTTTAATTAAATCCATTTAAATATGCTTTAAATTTAAAGTGACGTTTAACACTTGTTAACATTATCATTCCTGTATTAAACTTACACTAGCTGTCAAAATAAATATTATTAAATTAAGTTTATTTACTGTTTAGTCGGTTGCATATAGAAATTACGGTGCGTAGTATCAAAGCCGGCAGTGTTAATAAAATGTGTTTCATACACAATACACGTATAATAGAAATTTATTATATTATAATAAACTAGCGACTCACCCTCGCTTTGCCAACCGCAAAGCCTTCCGTGTGCTTATGTTCCTTCATCGTCAGCCCTTTTTAACGTCCCACTGCTGGGCACGGACCTTCTTCAGTACGAGAGGGGATCAGGCCATAGTCCACCGCGCTGGCCTAGTGGGAGTTGGCGGACTTCACATGCCTTTCGAAAACTTGTTAGGTTTTCTCAGACATGCAGGTTTCCTCACGATGTTTTCCTTCACCGTAAGACAAGTGGTAATCATGATATAAATGATTCGCACATGAAAATATCAGAGGTGCGAGACCCGGATTTGAACCCGCATCACTCGGTTATCCAAGCGACGCGTTACCTTCCTTTCCTTACATACAAAAAATATTAGCCGAATTTGTCAAGCCATTCTCGACTCTTGCGCTTAGCAACATTCGTTTTTATTAATATAGATCATATAGATAAATAATATCTATACACACCTGTAATAAAATTTAAATTTAGTTGATTTTGTACATTCAATAATTTTTGGAAAACTTTACTGAAATAGTTATTACTATCTAAGCACTAGTTAACAAAAAGTTTTTAAGATTTTGGTCTCTGTCTTTCTGTGACCGCATCACCAGGAAACCATTGGACAAATTTTGATATTTGGTATAATAATAGCAGGGTATTCAATTCAATATATAGGGAACTTTTTAATGCGGAAAAAAATTATCTGTGAGAATATTTAGTATTCAAAAAATGCACGTAGAGAACCCGATCAGAGCGAGGATTAGTCACTAGTTTTAAATAAAACTATCTTGTTAAATTTTTCACAGGTACGATAGTTTATTTAAATTGTCGAATATTAATATAAATCTTAGTAAGTAATTAATAAAATCTGATTCATTTAGTGATCTAGGAGACTTCTCTAAGAGGACTTCATATCTAAGCTATAGGTATCTCATTAAATATAGTGACACTAGATCAAAGGAAAATTTTCGAAAGTAAATAAATACCTCAAAGTATTTGACAGACTTTACATTTACTCACGTTACTTAAGTAATCATGTGGCTGCGGTCACCGCTTCTGTTTCGATAAACAGAAGCGTTCAGGTTATACGGAGCCACAAGTGTATTAGGGCAAAAATACGTTTTTGTATATTATGTCACAATTAAACCCCAGTCCTTTGTACTTAAATTGAAATTTAAATATTTAATACATTTTGTATGTTCAAATCATACATTATACTAGCAAACCTAGCCCAATTCGCTGGGCGTAAATTAAAATAAATTAAATTAGCCGGAACAAACAGACAGACAGAGAGACAAACAGACAGACAGACAAAAATTAAAAAAAATAGATTTTTTTGATGTTTAAGTACTTTCATAAAATGCATTAGTGAAAAGCTGTTAAATTGTTTAAGTTAAAGATGTACAAAATCACAGAGAAGGTTAATATCAATTCCGTGTAGGTACAAAATAGCTATAATTTGAATGTAATCCAATTGGATATTATTTTAAAATTGATAAATCAGCAACTAAACACGTTTTCCTATTTTTTTTATAATCTGTGTAAGATTATATCATTGTCAATGGAATGAGATAATTTTCGCGTGTTTGCATTACATATTTATGATACATATATTACGAAGATTTATATTCGTTATTACATTTATATTTTCATTTTGCCCTAAGATAACAAAACTTTTGCTGGATAAAATGAGGATAAACGTACAGAAGGTTTCTTATAAAAATAAAAACGGATTTTTATGTAATTATATGGTACTATTTTTCTATTTGATATATAATAATAGTTAATCTCAGCTGCTCTACTAAAATATTTATTATATATAATATATATACATATTTAATAATATTTCATAATGAAGAAAAGAAAAGAATTTTGTTAATTGCTAAACATTATATAATTTTGTCGTAGGTGTAACAGCAGGCGGCGGGGGCTGGGAGCCTCTCGGGCAACCATATTTTGACAACAGTACGAAGCGCGAGGCTACCGCCGCCGTGGGGCAGCCTGCGTACCTGCATTGTAGAGTTCGCAATCTTGCTGATAGAGCGGTATGTTTTTTATTTATTTATTTATTTAACTCTTTATTGTACACCGATAATACAACACAAAGAGTAGACACAAAAATACAAAAAGAAAAGATTTACCTACAGAAGGCGGCCTTATCGCTTAAAGCGATCTCTTCCAGGCAACCCTTGAAGTTTTTGTAAGTAAGGTAGGCGGTGTACGCGAAGACTACGATAGATATACAATACACATCATACATACTAACATACATACATACATACATACATATATACATACATAAAAAAATATAATTTATTTAAATAATTGTATTGCAATTTTGTCTTTCAAGGAAATTAGGAATTTGTTCTTTTAGAAAATTTTCTGAATTTTTGATGAACAACACCTCTTTAGGATCAGCAAGCCAACACCATGTAGATGATGTTGTAGTAACATAAGCCCTTTTGTTTTGGTATCATTTGTTTATAAAAAACGTTCATTACTACAGTAGTATTTAATCTAATAATAATTAATTAAAGAAGATGTCAAATCTCAATCGAACCTATGACCAATGATGAAGTATTTACTGCTAGTCGTTCGCGATATACTAGTAGTTATGTATATTTGGAAATATCCATCCTTAATTTCTGCATACTACTTGTAAAATATATTTATATGTACTCAGATATTTTTGAAGTGAAACTTCTTTAGAATCGATGTGATTTCAAACTCGATGAAACGAAAAAATAAGTCCATAGTACCAGGCGCTCAGAAGATGGGGAAGAGTTACCCTTATTTTAAATTCAAGTTTTACTTCTGACATGCGTACTTTGTACACACGCAATTTTTTTTGTCTACATAATGAAAGGACTAATTGGAGTGACACTATTTCTTCCCGTCTACTGTGCCAAGAAAAAAAAATTGTATAAAAATAAATCTATCTTATAACATTAAAATATAAATATTGTTTTATAATAAAAAAAAAGCATGCAGTTTCATTGTTAATAAACTTAAGTCGTCGCTACAACCTTGTGCTTGTACAGCATTGTTCCCGAAGAAATGGTACATCGTGACCTAAATGCATAGATAACTAGGTATTATCTGATGCTAAATACAGACCTAAGAATTTTACACGAGTCAGCTTGAAGCACTTGTGGAAGCATACATTAAGTTGCGGTTTTAATACATTTTTGTCATTTATTATTAGCAAATTAATAATTTAGATTTGTAATAAAAAGCAAAAGTTTTATTAAAGTTATTTACATATCAGTTGTTATAGTGCATGCAATAGAGTGACTTTATTGCTATTAGAAGATTTACTATATATTCGATTTATTTTGATGGTAATTGATATATTGTAAGGTACATGGTAAGGTATTTTTGTCGTAAAGTATAAATGTGTAGCTAGTGGTAGTCTAGTGGTTACGCGTTCGCTTGTATAACCAAGTGATGTGGGTTTAAAACCGGGTCTCGCACCTCTTATATTTTCATATGCGAATCATTTCTAACATGATTACCATTTGTCTTACGGTGAAGGAAAACAACGTGAGGAAACCTACATGCTTGAGAGAAACTAGCAAGTTTTCGAAAGATATGTGAAGTCCGCCAACTCGAACTAGGTTAGCGTAGTGGACTATGGCCTGATCCCCCTCGTATTGAAGGCAGGCCAGTGAGATGTTAAACAAAGGCTGAATACATAGAAAGTGTAACTGATGTATAGGTTATATAATATGTAAACGTTAGTTCATACTGTTATGTTGTTTTTAGTAGAAGTCGCGTTAGACGCAACCTAGACTCACACGGACATGGTTTCAAATAACTAAACTTTTATAATTATATCACGTTTCTTAAAAGAAATATATTCCAATATGAGTTGAATGAAATGTGAGATGAATTTGACACGTTTTGGAATGTATAGATATATGTATTATGTAGGTACTAAGAATTGTTTGATCTATTCAATCTTCATCCTTTATCGATTCGCCTTAATACAAGCCATAAGATGATATTAAAAATAAACTTATAAAAATTCTCTTAAATGTTTTTTTACAATTAATGTAAAAATGTGACGTACTTTAATATATAAAAATACTAGTTTCTTAAACTTATTCTCTTGGAAGGAATAATTCGAAGTATTCGTTTGTTAAGTTAAATCGGTATTCTTATATAACGTTCTGTAAATAAATAGCTAATATGTAGTTTAGAAACAAACAAATAAAGGGGCAATCGTGACGGGAATTCTTAATAATATGCCAAAAGGCTGACCCTTCAAAGTAACGTAAATCAAAAAAGTTTAATTATACACTACGTATATTTACATTTTATGTTAAATAGGTACAGGATGAAAAAATCAGGTCATAAAAAAAACACAAGTTTTTTTCTACCCTCATAAGTGTTTTCATTTTGTAATAAATTTTACAGAAGTACTCATAATTAAACTTTATATTAACCACTCTTTCATTTTGACAAAACGTTGGTTCAGTTTGTTAGGCCTACATGTTGAGCTAGCGGTCGCGGATTCGAGTTCCGCTGGAGGAATTCACTTGTGCGATGACCACGATTTGTTTGTACTCCAGTCATGACTCATGGGTGTTTCAATTTATAATATTATGTATATATTTAAAGTTATATATGTATAGTGTATCTACTAGGTATCTGGTATACAAAACGCAATCCTCGTAACATTCAACAATCAAAGAACTACATCATACAATACATGGAAAGGTAGTGTTGTGAGGTATTATCCCATCATATTTATTTTATTATTATAACTATTTTAATTTAATATAGATCTAGAAAATAAGGTTTACCAAGGCAATTAAATAATCGTTAAACATTAAGTTTTAAAACAAAATATAATTCAAACAAACATTTCAATGTGCGCGTTCCGCTCGAGTTTTTGTGTAGAGTTACAAATGTCTATGTACGAGTAGAGTTACCGGGTTTGATATACTCGTAATCCTCCAAATAATAAATTGGTTTTAATGTACTTTGTAAAATAATTATCCAATATATTACTTTGTACGTATTTTAAACGTAATTATGAGTTATAAATTAATTGTTATACATATTAATAAAAATGATACATAAAATATAATTACTAATTAGTGTTGTACTGATAAACTATAAAAAAATATTATATTCACAGTTTCATCAATACATATAATAAATTTTTTCCGTCGAATCTGTATTGAATCTACATTGAATATTTAACAAAAATTCTGTAATCTGTCTGTCGTGCGAAAACTACTTGACCGATTCTGATGAAATTTATCATGATCATAGCTACTTATCCGGGTCAACATATAGGGTACTTTTTACTGTGCTAAAATATCTAAGTAATTATTAAGAAATCTATACTAATCGATAAAAAGTGTCTAAGAACGGACACGAGGGGAGCGAAGGCGAGTCGCTAGTATTAAATTAAGGATGAGTTATGTAAATTAAATATAATTTCCAAATTTTTATGCAAATACTATGATATTAACTAAGATTATGCTAGTTGATCCCACTTAAAACGAGAAAGTCAATATGAAACAAATGCGTGATCTTAATTGTGAGAGATTAAGAACAATTATGTGTGTCATAAATCATGTTATTTTAATCATTACATATAGCTATAGCTGTAGATATGGGTGCGTAGAGAGCGGTGTTAAACCAAATACATCTGAGAATCATCAAGTGGAAAATGAAATCGTAACATTCTTTTGTTGAAAATATCTAACACAAAAGAAACTGATCATACTTTGATCTATACAAAACGGTTAGTTTACGTACTATATTCTTCGAGCGAAGAAACGTACCCTTTTATTATTATAGATATGGAATTTATTTTAGAAAGTAGATTATTTGAAATGAACTATAAAAATACATGTTATGACTATATTGATGTCAAATAACAAATAATTTTGCTATATATACCGTTATTGCTTCAGTCCTTTCTATTTAGACTTTAAAGTAGAATGATTCATACTGCTTTAAATGTTACTGAATGAGTAAATTACATCGTGCAAAAATAATAAAGATTAAAAACAAAACTTTTGTGTAGTGATTATCAACAAAAACATCAAACACTAAAAGCTTCTACTAACAACCAAAAGTCACGATTCCTAGCCATTTATTTAAGTCCAAAATAGATTAAACACACCAGCATAAAATATAGCGTAATATAACTTTGTAATTATACCTATTATAGTATAAATCCAGATTAAAAAAACAATTTAAAAAGCTTCAATTTGAACATGCCTCGTTACACGCATGGACTCAAAAGACGAGAAGTAAAATAAAGTTAAGACAATAAAGAAAACGACAAGGCATTTGTATTTCTTGTAAGACAAAGGCCTTTCTATGAGATGGTTTCCCGGGTGTAATCTGTCATGTAACTCAATAAATACACAAGTAGCTCTAAAATAGGGTTGGTGCTATCGTTTATTTTACATTATAGCGAAAGATAATGGAAAAGATATTTCTATATAAATTACGTAAAATTGAGTTTCAAAATGAAAATATGTACACTATTAAATATGAGTGAAGTATTTCGACAATATGAGCTTTATTGTATCGGAAAAAGATCAATTATACAACTTGATTGAAACATTCTTTTATTTTAGTTACATATATTATTTAATATTAAAAAGTTGTAAAAGTTTATTTGAATAGTCTGTCTGCCTGTCTGTTCGCGATAAACCCAAAAATTACTGCACCGATTATCATGCTGTTTTCACCAATGGATAAAGTGGTTCTCGAGAAAGGTTTTATTATACAATTTGTCAAGTTTTTGTATGCATTTACTAGCGGAACGGGTTCCGCTCGGGCTAAATCGTTGTAAAGTTCACTAAAAATTCCCTCTACTTTTCATTTCACAAAATCACGTCAATCTTAAGCGGAAAAAGCAATAGCGGCAAACCTTGCAGTAAAATCATGTGCCATAATATATTTCAAAATTAAGTCTTTTAAAATACTATAAACTCTTAAAACTTTTTTATCCAACACCAACACAAAGAAAATATCGATAGTGTGACGATACTAAAATAAGTATAGTACCTATACTTTGAACTTATAAATTCTAATAAGCGTGAAAATACCAGTAGGTACTCGCTATTTCAAAACAATTAATATTTCGACATAATCAAATAGTTGTTAAGCAAACAAGCAGTAAAAATGTTTAACAAATAAAAAAAACGTTTAACAGTGTATTTAATTAATAAGAATAAGTAATTATATAAGTAATAGGATATTATACCTATAAATGATAGGATATGATTTTTTGTGTATCAGTAAAAATATAAGGAATTTTAAAATCTGTTCGTTGTTAGTAACAGTAACAACTACAACTTAAGTTAATTAAAAATAAAACTTTTTAAACATAAGTAATTCAATTTAGCCGGCACTTAATTTATGTGCCATATGAAATTAATATGGCTTTGAAACAAACTGTAATTATAGAACAAAATAGAAACTAAAAGATTTAATCGTTTTAAACATGTTCTTACCACATAAATGCTAAATGTAAAACAAACAATTGTAATCTTAATTAAGACCTACCCACTCCTAGCTTGAACTAACGCACCGACTAATAAATTACGCGACTTAGAGTTATTTATATAAAAGTTATTACCCACGACGGAACGGAGACGGTATATGCGTTTGGGGTGAGAGGAAGTGTGTTTGTTCGTTTGTTTGTTTGTTTGTGCAAATACATATTGCCATTTTTCTCCAAAACTACTGGTCCGATTTTGATGCAGTTTTTAGTTATGGGTTTAGGTTTAATTGGTGCATGTTCTTAGATAGGTTTTACGGTGATAACTCATCAGGGGGCGCTGCAGCAAATATTATTTGTGTAAACCCATGTTTATTTATTTATTTATTTATTTATTCCATAGGTTGCTAACAGAGCATACATCCATACAAAAGTAGATCACATACAATAAAAAAGACAAATACTAGACTAAATGATGCCCTAATTAAAAGCAACACTGCATTCCTATGACATGACAACATAAAAAAAACTTATAGAATAAAAGAACAGACTGAAATTAGAAGGTACCTAAGTAAAAGTTATTAAAAAGTTAATAAAGTAGGTACCTTCCTGTAAACAAAAACAAAAACTTAAAAATAAAAGTTTACTTCTATATAAAATTTTAATTAATAACTAATTAACTATGTAATTCAAGTAAGTTGATTAAGTTTAAATTTAATATTTCTTTTAAATTTATACAATGAATCTGAAAAAATATCAATGTCATGGCTTGTGCATAACGTTTTATGAGAACGGATAATTCTATTCAGAGGCGCATTATGACCTAGGTTGGTTTTGCATAGTTTTTCGTGAAATAATGTAATATTATTAGGTCTGGGAAGTCTTGATGGTATAGCAAAGTCGATTTGGGATAATAACCATTCCGAGTCAAATATGCCTCTTACAAGCTTAAACAGAAAAAGGTTGTCAAGCAAATGTCTTCGATCTGATAGGGAATGCATTTTAAAATGTTTAAGTCGATCCTCATAACTACGAATAGATCTAGCAATCCCACTATGATATGAAATGTGCCATAAGAACCGCTTTTGTACAGATTCTATTCTTTTTTTATACTTATTATAGTGTGGATTCCAAACTACGCTACAGTATTCTAGGATGCTACGTACTAGTGCATTATATAAGCATATTTTGGTATCTGGTTTTTTAAAATCTTTACAATTACGCAGAAGCAATCCAAGAGTGTTAAGTGCTTTTTTACAAATATTATCTATATGTTTATCAAAACGTAACTTTGAATCAAGGATTACTCCAAGATCACTTGTATGTTTAACTTCGTTCAATTGTATATTATTAAGATATGATACCTGTGACTTGTTTTGACTTCTAGAGAAGCGAATAAAATGGCATTTATCAGTATTTAACACCATACCATTGATGGTGCACCAAGAAGCTATACGGTTTAAATCGCTTTGTAAAAATAATACATCATTGTCATTATGAATGCATCTAGATATTTTTAAGTCATCAGTATAAAAATAGTAGTCGGAATATTCAAAACTATTGCACAGATCATTAATTTAATTATATTTAATTATATTAGATTAAAGAGTACAGGGCCAAGTATAGAACCTTGTGGGACTCCGGAAGTAGCTGTAAAGGGAGCAGATTTATAACCATTAATAACCACAACTGATGATCTACTAGAAAGATAAGATTTAAACCAATTTAGCAGTGGATCAGCAAAACCATACATAGACAGTTTTTGGAGTAGGATTCCATGATGTACCTTATCAAAAGCCTTACTGAAATCGGTATATATGACGTCAACGGTCTGCCTAGAGTCTAAGGCAGCTGAGAGTTTCTCCACAAAAGCAACAAGATTAGTGCAAGTAGATCTGGCTTTTACAAATCCGTGTTGATGAGGAGATATTAGTGTTTTACAATGCCAAGAAACTACCTTGTAAATAAGTTTTTCTAAAGCCTTAGCGAAAACAGGAAGGATGGAGATAGGTCTGTAATTCTTTATCAACTCCGCCCTACCGCTTTTAAATATTGGGATAACTAACGAGTTCTTCCATAAAGATGGAAAAGACCCAGTGGCAAGAGATTTATTGTAAATCAATGTGAGAGGGAGAGAAATTGCTGTCGCACATTTAACTGCAAATAAAGATGGTATACCATCCTCTCCTGCACCTTTGTAAGGGTCCATTCTTTTTAAAACATACAAAGTATCTCTATTTGTGAAAGTTATATTACTAAGGAAATTAAAGGACACTGTACACTGCTTATATGGTTCAACTGTTGAAACTTTTCTCCAAAACTACTAGTATGATTTTAATGCAGTTTCATAACAATTATGTACATAATATCTATGCTCTCTAAAAAGTTTGAAATAAAAAACAAAATTAAAAATTTTGAAAAAACCCACGACGGTTAAAAAGTTATTAAAAAAGGATAAAATAATTTAAACCCCCCGACTTAAAAACTAAATGTAACGCGAGATAATAAACGTAAAAAGAATTAAATAAGTAGAGCTGATCTCTCTCGGAGTCGGTCATATATGTAAACAATAGTGGCAATAAAATATTCAACTACCTATAAACTTAATAAAAAACCCAAGAATATCCGTCGGGGGCTGCCATCACTATTTTTAATTTTAATCGGAAATAAAATAAGTATCATAATCAACTTCTAAAGGTCCCCACTGGAAGCACGGCCTACCCATTAGGAATATATATTATATTATTATAGGAATATATATTTAATGGCTCGGGAGATAATAGATACAATACAAATAGATTGTCGTTGTTGGGGTCTATTTGATAGACCAGTGGTCGAAGTGTTGTGGTGGAAAGTGTAAGCGATCCTCGCCCTCTTTAAGACCGGAAAATTTCTGTCGGGCTTTGGTGGGTAATTTTTGGCCGGTGAGCTCGGCATAAAAACTGTATGCATGTATGCAGGTGGAGGTGCTATGCGTAAAAGCGTTTCACTAAAATGTAATTTAGTGCCGAATACTGTTTAATGTAATGATATCTATACTTACTAATTTTATAAACGCGAAAGTTTGTAGGTATGGATGGATGGATGTTTGTTATTCTTTCACGTAAAAACTACAGAATGGATTTTATGAAACTTTACAATAATTGAATTGTCCAAAATATGACGATAAGTGTCAAGAAAGTAGTAAAAAATCTACCATTTGCGAGCTATTATGGCGTGCGCTGCCAAAACCGTTAGAGTTACACATATGTAATGTATGATGGAAATGGACTCACCCTCACTTCTCTCGGGTTAGTCCCTAGATTTAGCGCGAGCGAAGCCGCGGGTTCCACTAGTATCTAGTAATAAAACTAAATGTATCATCAAAATTAGCTTCGTTCATAAAAAATATAGTCTCTAAATTCTCGTGTCACGGGGTTCGAACTTGAACTCCTCCGAAACGGCTTGACCGATTCTCATGAAATTTTGTGAGCATATTGAGTAGGTCTGAGAATCGGCCAACATCTATTTTTCATCCCCCTAAATGTTAAGGGTGGTCCACCCCAAAATTTTTATTTTTTAGACATTTTTTTTCCTACAGATCAACCCAATGAGGTTGATTAGCAATTAAAAAAATGAACGCGGGCGAAGCCGCGGGTACAGCTAGTAGTATTATATTTATATCCGCGTTTTTACAAGAAAAAAGTGTACTCAAATAATAAACTTTATAGCGTTAACGAAAATATTGTACTTTGTGTCTCATAATATACGAGTTTTAATTTCTCTTATCATTCGAAGTATAAACATGAGTGAATACTAATGAAATGGAAGTAAGGGGTTCCATTTTATCCAATAACTGTTGTAAATTTTAATTAACACAAACGTATATATGTACTCGTATATTGTATATTTTAATCAAATGCTGATACCCAAGTTTAATAATAGACAGGTTGTTTGCAAATGGTAATTTATGACCCTTTTCAAAACAGGGGATATAGGAAATATTTTGAAGTCATATTGTATAAATATTATAAAGAGGAAATATTTCAATTTTTGTATGTAACTAATAAACTTAAAAACTAATGGACCGATTTCAAATATTATTTTGCCATTAGAAATCTACATTACCACTGAGTAACATAGGCTATAGTTATAACTAGCGGAACCCGCGGCTTCGCTCGCGCTAGATATCTATGCGCTAGATCTTCGAACCCGACCGAAGCGAATAGTTTCTTGCCCCGATTTGATTTCTAATTAGGTTATATCAATTTTAAATAAAAACTCAGTCATTTTTGCCTTTTAGTTCCTCGAAACTTGTTTTTATTTTATTTTTAATGTCTATATTAAACATACCTACATAGTTTTACAAAACCTACAAATAAATTGTCATCAACAAATGGCAAGGATCATAATATATTTTAGAGCACAAATGTTATGTTTATTTCCCTTAGATGCTTACCATTAATTTATTTGTTTGCGCAAGAATATCCCAGAAGAAGAGCCCTTACTTAGAGAAATTTTTATAAAGATTTCTTCAAAGAATTAAAAATAAAAATGGACTTTTTTGTTTCTAATAAAATTATTTATCAAATTTAAGCAAAACAAGCAGGATAATGACGAAGTGTTGTGTTAAGCTTATGTCCCCGTTTGATTGTATACCTAAATTTAAGTTCATTTACTTTTATTTGCTATAATTATACAAGGTGTATATAACAGTAAAAAAATATTTCAATCTATATAATACCTACTAGGTACATAACATAAACAAATAAAATGCAACTGAATCTAAATTCTCTCTATGATTGCATTGATTTTTATAATAGCGGTAGTGATCGCAGTACAAATTGCCGTTAAAAGACTTAGCTTGTTGACTCGCATTACTTTTTCAAATGGAAAAATATCGGAAAATAAAATCTAGCAATCTAGCAAAATGAATAATATCGTAATTCGTCAAAGAAACGTTTATGTACTATATGATTGTGATATTATTTTATGCACATATTGCAATTCAAGAACGGGTTTGCTTACAATGCAATTTTTTCAATGTTGTGATGAATGATGGTGATGAATGATGGTGATGAATGATGAACATAAAAAATAAAGTTTTTAAAACCCAGAGATTCATACTGCACATGAATCACGGTAACACGTGATGCTGACTTATGTAGTTACATATAATTTTAATGATAAGGATTTATTACTATACCTACTTAGAAATTTTATTAAATATACATACTTATAAAATAAGTATTCTTCTCGGTAAGTTCGCTGGCAGTTTTGCTTATAGCAAATGTAGTTAGATTAGATAGGTTAAAAGTGCGAAACTAGTACTAATATACATAACATACAAGTATCAGTTGTATAATAAAATAATAATTGAAGATTATAAAATAATTATAATTATAAAATATAAAATTTCAAATATGATTACCAATGGCCGAAAGGAAAATTTCAAAAGATTATTTATTGGTTTGAGAAAATCTTACTACAACTATAATTTAATCTCCTCGCATTGAGGTGCTCAGCAGGAAACCGAAAGCAGCTTGTTAACAGGGGGGTTATATGTACAGGGACTTGTTAAGGGAATCAAGACGAGTGAGAAAGAAGGACAAGTGAGGCAATTTCTTTTTAATTTTCTAGTCTTTTCTTTTTCTCTTTTTTATTAATTTTCGTCGACATAGGTCAGATCTATATAGTTTTTAGAATTTTGTCTGTCTGTCAGTCCGTATTTTTGAAATGCATTACTAGACAAGCACTGGACAGATTTTAGTGAAATTTTGTATGATAATAATTGGTTATGGTGATTATGGCCGGGTAAATATATAGGGGAATTACTACGGAAAAATAGCTCTAGTCTAAGAAGTCTATACCAATGGTCAACGTACCTTGAGACGAACCCAAGCGGAGCGAGGGTGAGTCGCTAGTACAAACTTAATAAAAGTAACGCGGACGCAAAGAGTACAATTGTTATTGAAGCTATTCATACTTGTTAATAATAAATGATAGTATCTGTACTAACAAAATTGTACGCATATTTAAATTATCATTATAAATATGTAACGTTCAAGAATTTTTTAAACCATTAAATGTTACAAAAACAACGTTGAAATCGATAAAGTTTCTTTTCTTTTTCTTCTAGCACACCAGCTTAATGCTGCTTGATCTAGGTTTGACCCATAAAAACTTTAATACGATGCGAAAGAATAGTTTGTGAATATGCAGTTTTACCAGTTAGCTCACTTTGTTCTGTCGCCATGGAGCCTTTAAACGCGACGCGGCGTGAAGAAACTTTTAAACCTCGAGGCAAACCTACCGAATACAAATTCGAATAATTTCCAATACCATATCAAGGGCGTTTGAAAATAGGCCAGGAATTGTTTTACGGCTTCTCATAAAATGTGTTACCGTTTTACATTCCAAATGTAAAGTTTTATTTCCACTGCGTAACCAAGTCGGTTATGAAAACGTGAAAATTTGATATTTTCATATGGAGCAAAAATGTGTTTTGCGCCTTTCGATTCATTTTTAATCATGAATAATGCATTTACATGATGTAATTTAGGATAGTATTATATTGAAAGAAACTTAAAATTCAGTTAAAATTTTTTTATTGAAACATAAAAATGAAATTATATTTTAAAATTATCAATACTAAAATATAACACACATATTCTACAAATAAATCATTTCCAAAGTTATTAAGTTATTTTGAGCATACCATAGGCAATAATTTAACGGTTTAATAAATTTAAAATACATAGGAGTATCGAACAATTAAAATGAGTTCTCCAAGGGCAAATTAACATTTCATACTTTCAATATAAGTGTCGACAAACGAGTCACCTAACAATAACAAAATTAACAATGCAGCCTAGCCTCGCCCAGACTCTCTATTAGAAGTTTATTTTCCCGCAAATACAAAAAATGCACTACTAAAACCTCGCAGATCGTTTAAAATTTTTGCTATAACATTAAATTCCTACTAGTTTAATAATTAATAAACGTGAAAATTTGTGAAAAGTGATGTGAATTGTAAAAAGATATAATAAACTTTGCATTGTTATTGTTTTGTACTTTACATTGCTATTACAAACGAAATACATAGACATATTTATAAAATATTTTTAGTAGTTATTAATCTTAATTAAAAGTTAAACAATGATAAAAATGTTAAATTATTTTATTAAAATGAAGTAAACAAAAATTAAGTAAAAGATATCAGTATATGAAGTATAACATAAAAGGTGAACAATAGGTCTTTCTGCCAACCGCAAAAGGAAAGACCGTGTAGTTAAAGTTTTTTATCCTTCATGGACCCTTTGTTATCCCTGAAAAATGGTGATTATTATGACTTCTGCATTGATTTATTATTATGCTCACTTAGATTAAAAATTATAAACCTACCAGAATGGGTATTTTCGTTAATAACTTAAAACTTTCATTTCGTTTCGAAAAACTAAAGTCAGAGATATAAAAATCTACGCTATATACCTCAGCTTCTTTTCTAACAACTACAATTAATATTAACTAGTCAGCAAGTCACTTATTGATCTAAAAAAAAAATAAAAAAAAATTGTGTTACAATTTGGTACCTTTAATAAAAATAATCTAATCTAATTATTTGTCTAGCATTTAAAAAAATGTCCTTTTTCCACTATGTTCATCAAATTGGACTACGTCCAAGCGATATAATAGTAATAAGCGCTGGCAACTTTAGTCTATAATTATACGCTGCTCATTAAAATCCAGTTGAAAACCCAATAGTTACATTATTTCGACATAATAAAGTACAATGCAGCACAATTTCAGTTAGGCTTATAATAAAATTAAATTTATCATTATCCCTAACTGAAACTTGTGCTTTATAGATAACTTGGGTCTGAGAGGTTCTGTTTGAACTACCGTAAAATACGTTAATTTGCTTTGTTTTCCGCTGATCGGCTTTTGTCATGACTGTTTCTGTCATTAATAGTTCTAACACATTTCTGACATAGTATGCCCATTAAATTACAAGTAAGTAAAACTTATCACATTTAAAATAATGATTTTTAACGTTTACAAATCTTAATATAGCACGAGAGTTTAAGTGGCACTTAAATTCTGTTCTAGTATTGTGAATTATGTAAGATTTTCACGAATAATAATTTTTAATTGTGATAGCAACGTAAATAAATTGCTTTTGCTTAACTCTTTTTGTTTCGAATTTTTAAATCCAATTAAGATGCTTAGAGCTGTCCTTATAGTCTTGCAAGAAAGTTTAATCCGAGGACTAATTCCATTCTGCACAGCCTAAATCCTATTTTAAGTGTTCCAGATTTTAAGGTGCTCTTAGGTACAGCACAAGAGATTTTAAACAACTTTCTAATTACGTTTAATTGGTTCTTGGCCTCCAGCTTTTCTTCGTTTACCCAGTTTTTCGTGTTTCGAAACATTTACAGAACACTTGTTCGTATTTCTTATTACGGTATTATATATAAGATGTAACCCCTAAATTACAGTAATTATAACGATTTATGTAAGTAGGGATATCCAGGTAAAAGTGCTAAGATTTTTGAAGTTACGAGTATACTTCTTTTGGCGCGTTAGAGAAAAATGATGAGAATAAATTTTTACGATGCGCGCGCAAACCGACATGAAAAACTGACAGTATGAAGTTAGTCAACAGTTTAGAGGACTTGATATTTAAATAAACTTTATTTAACTAGATAATGCTTTATAATAAAACTTTCAATGTATTAAATACTCTTTATTCTATTACATATTAGTGTCGCTTTTTCTACAAACGTAGGATTACGAAGATAAAATTTTTAGAAAGATTTTTATCTAGATACGCCAAAGAAGTATAACTTCTTCCATGCGTACATAAGTTCACACACACACACATTTTTTTTAACATTGTTATGCAAATTAATATAAGTATTCATTTTCTTTTAGGTATCCTGGATCCGTAAAAGAGACTTGCACATTTTAACTGTGGGGGTGCATACATATAGTAGCGATGCCCGGTTTGCGGCGCTACACGCGGACGGCTCGGACGAGTGGACGCTTCGTGTGGCGCCGGCCCAACCGCGAGACTCTGGAGTCTACGAATGCCAAGTATCTACAGAGCCTAAAATCAGCCTGTCCTTTCGACTCACCGTTGTCGGTAAATGTGTTTATATAACTTATTGTTTTTATTATTCAATTATTTTAATCTCAAGTTACATCGGTAACCATGTTTGCTAAGTCGGGAACCAAAAATATAAATAAAATAATAGTTTAAAAAAACTAAAAAACACGCTTTTTATAGAAAACCGAACTAAAAAATAGAAAATAAAATTTTATTTTAAAAAAAGCGTGGGGTGCATGGTGTCATTATCATTTCGATAATATCTTAAAAAGCACCCCACGCTTTTTTTAAAATAAAATTTTATTTTTTATTTTTTAGTTCGGTTTTCTATAAAAAGCGTGTTTTTTAGTTTTTTTAAACTATTATTTATTTTCTACTTTTTCTAGCAAAAATCATATTTTGCAAATTGAAAAATGGAATAATTTTATCAAATTAGTGTATTGTCATCGGTCCTCAATAAATCTACAAAGTTTGAACGAAATCTGGCCGTTTAAAGTGGGTCAAAATCGCGCCCAAAGAAGTCGGTTACAAACAAACATACAAACATACAGGTGAAGCTAATAAAAAGCGTGTAAAAATCCGAAAAGATAGTGTAATTTAAAAAAAATAATTATTTTATAATGCGCTCTTATGTACTTTACATTACATTGAATATATAATGTATATAATGTTTCATCAGAAATATTTCGTGTCAATGGCTTTAATATTGTGTATTTATAACCAACTCTTCTTTTATGCTTAAATATTGTGTTTTCATTTGAATATGCCAACTTAATTATTATTGAAAATTTACATAAAACTTATTTTATAACGTTTCTAAAAATATTTAGTATAATATTATACCTTTGCTTAATTATACTGTAACATAAGTAATGCCTTTTATTTGTAAATGATTATTTGTATTTGTAACCTTTAAGTGGGAATTAAATTCAGGCGAAATGATTAAAATTTGATGACGTCAACAGTGTCGAAAGCTGAAATTTTATCTGGGCCGGAGCTGTTCGTGAGAGCGGGGTCGGATATCAATCTCACTTGCGTCGCAAAACACGCCCCAGATCCGCCGAGGTAAGCACAGATTACTCTTTACACATCTTAATCCTTATCCTAAGTTGCGGCCGTAAAAATAAAATAAATGGTACTTAAAAATACTTCAAGGTTATCATATGATAAATGATAATATATATCTATTATTATATATTCTTTATTGCACATAATATAAACAGTAATGCAAGTACAAATTTAGTTTGCAACGTACAAAGTCATATCTGAAAATATTTAGTACTAACGACTTAACCTCGCTTCGCTCGGGTTCATCCCTTGGTTTAGCTCGAACGGAGTTCTTTATAAATTATAGTCTTTGTGATGTTCTAATGTGAAGCTATATTATTGTAAAGTTTCATTAAAATCCATTCAGTACTTTTTACGTGAAAGAGTAACAAACATCCATCCATCTTGGTTTAATTCTCCATGATCCTTCCATACTTACAAACTTTCGCGTTTATAATCATTAGTACCTATAGATATATAAATTATTTTTTTAGAAAATGTCACGAAAGTTGTCATAATTTTATCGATGCAGAGACAAAACTATAGTTTATTTCTTTTTCATAAATATTTCGCTGAAGTCTTATATTAAATAAGTATTTTACTTGTGTTTTCTGATCTTATCTGAATAGTTAAAGCTTATCTGCTTTAGTCATTTGCTCAACAAATTATCTTTAATATTTCTTACTCTCAGGAGTAATTTGATATCATTTGCATGAATTTATCCGATCCGCTGTGAGTCTACAACACTTTAGTACA
The DNA here is from genome assembly GCA_905231865.2 of Boloria selene. Taxonomy (NCBI): domain Eukaryota; kingdom Metazoa; phylum Arthropoda; class Insecta; order Lepidoptera; family Nymphalidae; genus Boloria; species Boloria selene. The sequence goes on from HG993147.1 coordinate 5,576,811, forward strand.
CGACCCAGAATCCACATCATGTAGAAGCGCGATACCATATTTAAAATTACATACAAAAATCTATTTCCCTCAAAAAAAAACTCTTCAACCGTTCAAAAATTGATTCCATTTTATGTACTGAATATTTTTACTATAATGAAAATTTTAAAATTGTTCTTTGAGACGATTCAGACATAATATATATTATATATAGTACCTACATGCATATATACCTCCAATAATAACTTTGAACGATTTGCTAAATTATTAAATACAAAGGTCAAAGCTATTAATAATGTTCTCCGACCGATTCCGGACATGGCGGCCAATATCATTGAGACTGGCCAACTGCGCAGGAGATATTATAGTGCACAAGTGTACGCGCAGACACAAGTGCACTCTCTATTCCTATCACTCTCATACTCCGGTGGGTACTACTCGACACGACCAGTGAGAGCTAAGGCGCAGGACCGACGGCTTTACGTGCTCTCCGAGGCACGGGGGTGACACACCGCCTACTTCCCAACTCCGGCTATTACTGAGGCTTACTAAACAGAAAGACTCAATAATTAAACTTGGCCTGGGACTCGAACCCAGGACCTCTCGATGTATGACCGTACATGCTAGCTACTACACCACCGAGAGCTATTACGAGTATATTGATAAATATCTTTTTGATGATGGAACGTAACCTACGCATCTATATGACGTAACGGTTCTACGTTATAGTCTATTTTAAAACATTATATATAGCTGATAATGTATAATACTACCAAATCACCCTCGCTTTGCTTGGGGTTGTCCCTAGGTGCTCCTTGACAAATTTAAGTTTGTAGCGCAAAAAATGAAGAACTTTCACACAAACTTGCAAGAGTCCTTAGACCTCCTTAGTCCAGCGCTGTTACAAAATCCGTTCTTAGCGGACGTCTACTACCTATGAACTACCTCCCAAATTCCTCCAAGTTTCATATTTATACGTCAAGAGGTTTTTGATATTTCCTAATTACTGAGTGACCTTTCGCTTTCATATATTTAGTTAAAAAAATATTTGATTTTGTAGATTTCTGTATGTTTAGCAAACATCAATCTTTTTCAAAAAACCATTAAACGCTCTTGTATATAACAAGAGCGTTTAATGCATAATTCTTTTTATTTGCGAAATAATTCTTAAAACTACACTTATAAATAATTTAATAATTTAGCCTTAGGCACTGATGAACTGTATCCAGCAAATAATAATTTGTTCAGTAAAATTGCGCTCAATATCATCACATTATTCCTAAAATACATACACATGTGTATCAAAAATGTATATGGCAGCAATGTCACGTGTTTCAAATATGTACGTGTCAGTCTAAAATCCACTATAATAAATTTTTCTCAAAAATTACCTTGAAACATTAATTATTTATGTATGTCACCTTCTATATAGCTGCTTTGTACTGTCTAAATATAATATAAACGATATTATACGAGTTTATAAATACAAGCGGAAGTAAGATCTTCTCGAATTCTCCAATTACGTTCTACGCCTACTCTTTTGCGATCTCTATAACGGGTGTTAATATCTATATTATATAAATACGTGAAGCAAAAACTTTGTACCCCTTTTTACGAAAGTTTTTCGGACGGAGTCAAACATAACTATAATAAATTCATTTATTACGATATATAGATTAGTTATTAATTATGGTCGAATTTCGACCACAGGGCGACTGTACTTATTCCACGACCCCTAAAGATGAATTCTATTTTACCTATACGTACATTAGGTACAGAGAATATGCTCAGGCTCTCAAAATTATTTATATTCTAAATAACTTATCGGTCCTGTGAATTTGTCAGTTAAATAATTTCTTTCAAAACAACAAGGCATACATATCTACATACCTATTAATTTTATCACGAATTACGTGCGTATTGCTATAAGTATTGCTTAGAAATACAAATTTTCCAATAACTTACTAAATATTATAAATGTGGGTGATATTGTGATATAATTTCCATGAAAATCGGGTTTTAATTGAATAAAACGCATGCGAACACTCACATAATATATAAATTTTGACGACACGTTTGGCGCAAATGGTACCTAGTGACCCTACTTTCTTGCGCCAAAGGGGTTCGAGTCCCGCTGGGGGCATTTATTTGTTAACTCGGATGCTTGTACCTACTCCAGTCATGGGTGTTAATATTTATAATATTTATGTATTTAAACTTATATAATGTAGTATATCAACTATCTGGTATCCATAACACAAGCTACCTTCGTAGCTTACCACGGAACTAGATGGCGCTGTGTGTAATAACGTATTTAAATTTATTGATATTTAAATCTGAAGGCCCTGTCTCTGTCCCTGTCCCTTTTAAAGTCGGTTGCAAATAGGCACTGAAAAACGCAGCTTATTGTCAGTTTTTAACACAACTATAAGTACATAGTGTTGTGTTCAAAACTCGCTGTAAGTTTTCCATCATTGGATTACACATGTGTGAACAGAATTATCTCATCAGTCTAAAAGGGTTGCTTGCATCAGATATATGTAGCTTTTACATAATGAAAGGGTAAGCAGAGTTAGGTCGTTCGGTCGAAAAATATACTGCATTATTATTAACTTATTATTTAAATTACTATTTTATTAAAATGATATACTTTAAGTGATTAAAATAATGTTTTACACCTTTATCTTTATTATATTCTTTCTAGATTTTCGGAGTATAAAATTTTCAAAGATACTAAAATTAACTACTATAACCAAGTACTATAAATCGAAATATTTTGTTTATAAATTGACAATGAATCTGAACTAGAGTGTCGTTCAGCCCTAGTAGTAGTTCAGCACTAGCACGTATAGATAAAAATACTTAAAAATAACTGATCAACAATTCTCATTCACTTACTATATACACCTAATCTATATTGTCAGTGTAAATTCCAATCGATTAAATTAATATAATTTAAAATGTTATAATATAAATAGACAGTGGTAGCCCAATAGTAACTCGCACGCTTGGATAACAGGCCTCTGAAATTTTTACGTGTGAATCATTTCATGCTCACCACTTGTCTTACGGTGAAGGAAACCATTTTGAAGAAACCTGCATGTCTAAGAAAACCTAGCAAGTTTTCGAAAGATAATAGAAATTAGAGTTTTTTTAGATAGAAATAGAAGTCCACCGATCGGCTTAAAAAAAATAATAACCTCGTCCTTTTTGAACTCCGTTGAAAAAAGTTTATAATCTTAAAATTATTATTTAGATTAAAACTGTGACACACCCCAAGACTTATATAAGACATAAATTCACTTAACCGTTTGGTCGCTACAAGAAGCCATTGATCGCTGTATAATATATATATATTGACCGTGCCCTTCAGTGAATATTTTAGGTAGTACCTACTTAAGTTGTAATATTATGTTAATAATATGGCTGAACTTAACCAATAATAATTTATTGAATATCACTACATAGTATAAAACAAAGTCGCTTTCTCTGTCCCTATATCCCTGTGTATGCTTGAATCTTTAAAACTACGCAACGGATTTTGATGCGGTTTATTTCAATAGATAGAGTGATTCAAGAGGAAGGTTTATATGCATAACTAGCGGATCCCACGGCTTTACCTGTGCTAAATCTAGGGAAGAGCCCGAACGAAGCGAGGGCGAGTCGCTAGTTTTCAATAAATATAGCTCTATTACTACGATAAGAAAACTGTATCGGGTAATTATTTTATTTATAGGTAGATCGAAGTCAGGCATTATACCTATGCTATGTATAATGAAAAACAAACAAACGAACAAATATCCTCTCACCCCAAACGTATATACCGTCTCCGTTCCGTCGTGGGTAAAAATATATTTGGATAAACTTCTATGAATTTTTACTCCAAATATATAGTTCAGCTTGTCTAATATCTATCTCATCAAAATCCTTATCTGTCGTTAAAAACATACAACCTCTATATGATTGTGTGTGGACTGTGGATACAATTCGCTTTTATTTTTAGTGAATATTTATCAAGTAAGGATTTTTATATCACCATTTTCCCTATATATATATATATATATATATATATATATATATATATATATATATATATATATATATATATATATATATATATATATATGTCGTTCCCTATATTCGTCTTTAACAGGAATTGAACATGCAACATTAAAAGAAATTCATACGTAGAATATTGCTTCAATTGACTTTACAAAATTTTGCCTTTTTACAAGATTATGTTATAAATATTAAAATAACTTTTAATTTCCATTTTATTTTTTATATGATAAAAGCAAAGTAAGGTAAACTAGTAAATAATTTCGCAACCACCGTCAATAACCGCACAGTATCGTTTTTATAAGTATATGTATATTTTTCACACGGTCTATTTAAACCCACATTCATAAACATGATAAGCTTATTTTCTGATAAAAGGGTCGGCCGAGGTCTCTAAGTGAGGCATTCTTTGCGTATCAACATTTAATGGTACCATGTGCCCGAGATCTTCCAACGAGGGACTTTCAATTTGAATATTGATGGGGTGATACGTTCCGTGGAGAAGCAAGGCTGCTATTTGGGCTGCCTCATGAGTTATAAATAAAGTATTATAAGTTGCTATTTCATTAAATATTCTTAAAGGATGGCTGTTAAGTGTGTATGTGGCGGAAGTTAGATAATTTATATTTTTTTATCAACATCAAAAACAGACAAAAATGCTAAGATGCTTAACAGTGATTCATCAAATTCAAAAAGAAGGAAATAGTCATTCATCTGTATTTTCTTCATGATTGAACCGACTTCATTTTTTAATAATTTAATTATATAAAAAAATATGAAAGGGTGAATTAATTACTTTTTTCTTTCAAGTTAAAACCTTCTTAATACAGTTCACCCCAATCTTAAAAAGTATATTCGTTTCAGTACCTAATTAGAAATGATGGCAATATTTATTATGCTAAAAGGAAATCTTTCCATTGAACTTGTGAAAACTATTTCAAATTTATACTTCCTAATTTAAAGCTTACGCGTAATACAAAAAAAAGTGTGTTACTGGCGATGTAGACAAGACAGAAAAGCACGTTAAATAACTAACAACTAATAGAATCGTAAAGGCACGAAACTTATATATAACTGGAAGACCAACTAGCACACGGACATGAACATTGAACAAGTAAGCTTATAAAAATATATTTTAATCTCTCTATAGTCTAAAAATAACACTTACACACAAATTAATTAATAAATGAAATAATTATGGATGCCGACAATTTTTATTTAATTAACCGCCTTGCGTTGGAACATTCTGCTATGGTAAATAATCACTAAAGCTTCAACGTTGGGGCTTTCCGAAAAATTGAGCTGTTTGAGAGCATTCTTAGATATGAATTTTGAATCAAAATTGAATCATTTTCTTTGTATTTTTTATTATTTTATAATGTATTTGATTTTTTAAATTATGTATTTGAATTTGCCTCTTTAAGAAGAAGATATTTCATATGTTTGTTAAGCACTAAAATGAGATCCAATAAAAATAAAAAAATAATAAGGGTTTGGTTGTTGTTGCTATCACGGAAGAACTCTATTGCATACTTTGTGAAAATATCCCTTTTATCCAAACGTCAGAATAATGAAATCATCCTAATTATATTGTGAGAAGTTTTGTAGTCCTGGGGCGTCTCAAGGCTTTGATCTTGGACGGTCTTAAGATTTGCAAACCCTACTTTTACTTTTATACAATCTTTCATCCACTTTTTCACCTCATTCAGGGATGAAATCCTATGTCTATAAGCAAACATAAAAAAAAATTAAACGTACAAAAAAACTATTTATTCTTCAACAAACACGATGCACTGAAACTTAATTAATGTTAATATTACTATTATAATTTTACACTCACGTAAATATTGTTTAATACTGTTAGAGGTAAACTTGAGGTATGATCCTCTTGCCTTATTCCTTTTCTATATTCTAGGGCGCTGAGTGTTATCTGACAATCAACGCTATTTGAGATTCCATATGTTACCAGTATCAACTAAATTATAACCTTTTGCTATAAGACACTTAAGTTTAAAAGATGTGTTTTATTTTACTGTTCTTTAAAATACATCTTACCTTATATCAAAAAAATAAACTATTCCTACAGATATATACTAAATATAATAAACCATTTATTGGAAATGTGTTAAGAAAGAAATGAAAGCCGGGTAAACCATGGGCATAAACTTGTAGTAAAAATAATTATATTTACTGTGACTGAATATAAACGAGAAATTGGTAGAAGAAATTCGAGTTTTTGTATTTAATTGCTATCAGTTTGTGTTCAATAAAACCATAACGATGAACTAATTGGCTGTAATTATCGAAATTATGTATTCTGTCTACAAATTAATAGTGACATATATATCCAATAAACTGTATTTAATATAAGCTTTTTAAAGCAACCGTTGTTCAATAAAGTAGGTAATATAGGACGAATAATGTTCAGTTCTACCAGAGTATTAAAATTTAATCATGTTTCAAAAACTCAACTTATGCTCCACCACTTATAATTATTCATGGATCTAGCTAGATATAGAGATATATTTGCAGGCAATAAACAAGTTTTTTTAAATATCCATATCACTATATAATCATGATAAAACTGAATTATTTTCTGCAAAATAAAAGTTAATACTAAGATTTTGTTGCAGTTTTATATATTGGTATCGGGGTGAACAAGTAGTGAATTACGCCCAACGCGGAGGCATTAGTGTCGAGACCGAGCAACGTACTCGCACCAGTCGCCTAGTAATAGCACGGGCAGCTCCTCACGACTCTGGCAACTACACCTGTGCCCCAAGCAGTTCTGGTAAGTCGGATAATTTGTAATCCAAAAATAAAATAAGTAAAATATAGTATGTACTTATAAATTAGTATACCTATTTTGGAGTGCAGACTGTATTTCATTAACTAATATGTCATTTTAAAATAGTTATCTACTTTTACTTCTCATACCTTCGTATTTATTGTATTCCTTTGGTTAGTGTAAGTTTTAATCTTATAATATGTACCTATATCCCTACCCATTTGAAATACTACATGTATTAGGCATTTATATTTCTAACAAAGACTGTTTTTAGTACAATAAATAGCAAATCTGTCACCGGCATATAAATTTTATATATATGATTTATTCATTTTCTAATTAATGACATTTAAGAGGCAAACGAGGCTCACTGCTCACTTTGTCATTTGAGTCAGACAATACCACCCGGTAACAATTCAACCGTTTTGCTTTCATCTCAGTATTTAGGAACGCAATTTGCATCTGACGGTAAATTGAGCTGCACATAGGTAAATTGAATGCTGCTAACACGCAATGCGGATACAACATGTGGGTAGCAAATTCACTAAGCTTAAATACCGAATTACTACTGTTATCTCGAATGTTTATTGTCAATTTTAAAGGTAACTTTACTTAGATCAAAGTACACGTACTGATAAAAATATATTTTTATGTTTCTATTTACGGGAACTAACTTCGTGTGGCTACACGCCTATTAAGACAACGCATATACGGTGTACGTGCCGTATCTTTCGTCCATGTCATCTTCTCGTAGTACTTAAGTATGTCTAGCACATGTTTTACTTAATGATTGGCCTCAAAAACCTTGAAATAAGCTGGATTGTTTATTAAAACAACCATGCACTGTAAACTCTATAAATGAAATGATATCGTTTATCTCTACAAATAATAATAGTAGAGGAGACCGTGGAAGATCGACCTTCACCGATCTGATAACCAGATGAGACATATTTTTTATCGAATATAATTTATAAACAAATATGCCTATAATTACTTGCCTATCTGAAAGTGCTCATGGCTATTTTTAGCTAGGCAACAGTGCTTTAAGTATGATTTTTTGCAGGCAAGTCTATATGACTGATTTTGTAATAAAATGATCTAAAATTTGATATAACTTTCGATAAGTTAGCAGAACGATGGAGTCACCTATATTGAACTACCTGTTCACATCGGCTTGCCAGGTAGATACACAAAAATGAGTAGGCAAGCCTACTGAGGCATATTCTGTGTGTTAAAAACTAACAGTGAAATAAAATTCATTTGGTTATCAAAAGAATGAAAGTGATGAAAAGAACATCGATTAAAGTTAATTTAATTAAAAATAGCCATGAGCACTTTCAGATAGGCAAGTAATTATAGGCATATTTGTTTATAAATTATATTTGATAAAAAATATGTCTCATCTGGTTATCAGATCGGTGAAGGTCGATCTTCTACCGGCTCTTAGACCATAAAATGGAATTGTCTGATCAAAACCAAAATTGCACTTAACTTTTTAAAGAAAGTATATACGATACCTACTTGTGAAAAAAGTCTGTCTATTCGTCTAAATACCTGATTGTTCAAGCTTATCTCGAAAATGGCTGAACCTATTTTAATAGGATTTTTTCTTTATATTAAACGTACCTATGATACTACATTTATTTGAAAAAAAGAGAGTTAAGTAAATAGTAAACTACGTTAAATTCATTTTTCACTTCATTCTAATCAATTATAGAGCAATTTTATATAATTAATACACTACCGACCACAGTATCAGTTTGTTAATTAATAGAAGAGATATTATTAAATGAATTGTTATAAAATAATTTCAGTGTTGACTCGTAAGTATTACCCAGGTGAAGATATTGTTAAAATTTTAAGTTCGTTGAAGTCCATCAAATTTGTTAAAGTTGATAAGTAATGAAGAAGTTTGAACCACCTGAGACTGAAAGCGCTCACTACATTACACATGAAAATGTTTATTACTCAGATAGATAAACAGAAAGCTTTCTATTATAGAAGTTTATTTTAAGAAGATATTAAAATTACAATATTTTTTAAGCATGTAGGTACATATTTGTAGTTTAAACATAAGGATAAAAATATAATTGTTGTTATTTCATTTTGTTTGTTATACTCTGAGTTATCTTAGCATTTTAAGATTCAAAGACTTCTTCACAATGACCTTTGCCGTGTATTTTAAAATATATTTATTTTATACAATAGGTATATATTCTTTATTGCACTATAAATAACACATAGAGTAATTTACAAACAATTTATGTAATAATAAAGAGGTACAAATTGTAGTATAAAAAAAGGAATGTATCGATAAATTTTTATCTAGAACTAAATATAGACATGTAATTTCACTAATTTTATTCTCGTATCATATGGACGAAGCTGCGAGCTTGTACTAATATGATAAAATTTATTAATATATTCTGTCGATCTAATATATTATTGAATCTAATAATTGAAGGTAGTCCATTAGTTAATAGGATTTCTAAATAATACTGTTATAATAGCGGCAGTATATTTATTTTAATGGTGATAAAATAAAATTTTAAAGTAACTTAAAATATTTTTCTATATATAACTTACCATATTACTTACTATATTTCTATTGCTATACAATAAATTAAATAGCATAAATTATAAGTAATAATAATAGGTTTAACAGTACTGAATTTTATTATAAACGAAAACTAAATAACAAGTGCATCTAACAAGGACCAACTTATACCTCACTTTGGTTAGAAAAGCCAGTTTTGCCTACTTAAACCTAACGGAATTTTCCTCCTCTTCATGTGAGTGGGTTATCGTACAGTTTCTGTCTTGGCTTCACGTCTGGCTGGATTGCCGGACTCTTAATCAGTCGGTTATATTGGTTCACATCAAGATTATCGACGATAAGGTGAACATAATATATACCTATTAGGCAAATGTATCGCGCACATATTATGTAACCAATTAAAATCTCTTACTGTTCTTAAAAGCACTTACAACTTTAAAACGGCTTGGATTATATATATTCAAATATATAATCCAAGATCCATCTTGTGCAAACAAAGTTTCTTCAATAAACCCGTCCATTTGGGAGTTACGATGCCATTAATATTTAATCATATAGATATAGATGTAGCCGTTTATTTATAACGATCATTGCTAATGACACAAACTTACTACCGACCGAATTTGTTATTATATTTTGGTATAAAGAGCGTTATAAGATATTTTAAACGAGTGTTATTTTTTTATCATACTTTAATAATTAAACTCTTTTGCGCAGAATCTGCTTCGGTTATTGTTCACGTTTTGAGCGGGGAGCGACCGGCCGCCATGCAGAGTTCTAGTTCACCGCCGCCACGCCTGAGTTCCACCCTTATAGCGACTATTGCCGCTGCCTCCACGGTCCATCGACGAACAAGTTGGTTGCCTGTCACCGTTACTATCCACATCTTCCAGCTTACCTCAATTTTCTTAATCTGGCTAACCTTTTTTACTAATTTAGTTGTCCAATATATCATTCATAAGACTTCGGGGTATCCCACTCTACGTTCTTCGAGATGACCAATTACAAAGTAGGTAACTAACTAAGACAATGGATGTAACTATAACACAATTATATAAATAAGACGCTTTATATAAGCTAATATAATTATAATGTTTAAGTAATAAGATATATCTAAAAAACAACGACTCTATAATATAAATGGGCTCTTAAAAATTTTTAGCGAGATAATATTTGTTTCATTCGATAACATTTTATATGATATTTTCCTACATAAAATCTGAAACGTGTAATTAAAATTTATAATGAGCATTGCAAAAGATAAAAGATTGTTTGGAAATTTAAAATTTCAACTATGTATTATTGTAAATACCTTTAATATGAATAAAATTGTATGTTAAGAATGTGGTAAATTCCATTCTATTATGTCGCCTATTCTCTTTCATTTTCCTAGCTACTTCCTTGTTATAATCCTGTAGCGCGATTAAGAACGAATCGATTTCGCTATTATGATTGAACTGAACGGAGATTAATGGAAGCAAAGAGCTTAAGTACAAGCTACGTATTATGAATTTAAGCCGCTGGTCAATCTCTTCCACGCGTTATTTGCTTCTATAAGTTAAGTAAATAGTGAGAGAATATATATAGAGAGAAATGAGAATTAAATGATTTGCAGTAATCATTTAATTGGACAGAGTACAAATCATCATGTTTTGTACGATGGTGACAGAAACGATATTTAGTTTAGCTTATTAGCGTTTGTAGTCTTTTTATGTACTATAAAAGTAAAAACTAAATGTTATGAATTAGATGATAATATATTTTCTTTCAATTCATATAAATGCAAGTGGAATTGTCTAAGACAATATGAATGTTTTGAAAACCTAGTAATTAATATAAAATAGAGAATAAAGTACTTAGTACAGTTTCTAAGCAGCATTCAGGTTATATACGCTTGATACGTTAGTTTGCTGCGAAAATGACAACGTTAACAATTTTCTATCTGAAATTGTTTCCAGTATCGAGTAGAAACTGTGCTGTAGATTACGTACCAGTTTATACAATCTATGCAACGAGGGTGGAACCTCGAGTGCTTTGCAAAGATACTTGTTCGTTTCAGAGTATGCGAAATAGTTGACATCTGAAGTTGTTTTGTAGGAGTCAATGTTTCTACATACTGTCCATATGATATAACAATTATAGTTAAATTAATATCTTTTTGTTAGGGTATATAATATTTGTTTTCTTTTAATTAATTTTAGCAAGTCAATAAGACGAATAAATTACTACAAATATATGCGTTAAACATTATACTCGAATCTTAATTGTACGGTCGTCTTATTTCAATAATTCATTGATGTCATTTTAAAAGTTTAGGGCTCAATATGCAAACGTAGAGTGCTTGGCAAAGATGCTCACAGAATATAGGTACGTCAAGTCGTTTCGACCCCGGTTGTTTAGATATTTCCTCGAAAACCCTCGACGCTTCCTCATATTCATTTTATATTTTATTTACTGCTGCCCCTAGTCCTCGATAAAAAATTAATTAACCTAATAATATAAGCATATGGAGAAATAATGTGTTTATTTTACAAAATGTAAATATTTTTACACTCATATAATATTCAGTATTTTCAAAACGTTTCTAAAGTTTTGTTTTGTTTTGTATTGATTATATACTGCTGTTTATATTAGAATGAATTAACATTGTTGGAATTGTCTAAGACAAATAAAGTTGGTAAAGCTTTTACGTAATTAACTGATATTTGTGATTAAATTAATAGCCTATGATAAATAATAATTTAAATAGTCTTTGTTTCGTGTAAATATTATATAAGGTGTGTAAATAATAGTAATATTTGTAAATAGATGTAAAACTTGTTAAATTTATAATTTTCGACAGTTAAATGTGAAATTAATGGCGTGTGTTAAACGCAGCTCTCTTTTAAAGAAAGTAGAAAACAAAAGGGTTGTGTAATAAACTATCAAACGTAGGCGTAAGCAACTATGTTACTTATTGTTTGTAAGAATACTCATAGAAAATAAATTATTGATGAGAAAATACACTTTTGTTTTCATTAAGTTATTTTCTATACTTCTTCGTTCCTAAGTTTCTAATTAAAATATTGATTGGCACATTTGAAATACACAAGATGTAAAGCAATCTGTTTCATTCTATTTTATTCAGTGTCTAATTTTCTTTTTGATTGTAACATACTATGTATTTCTTAATTAAAAATAGGTTTTTGTGGAGTTGTTATAAAGATAAGTGAGGTTGATGTTACCTCTAAAACTTTTCACAAAAATGACTTTCAGACACGAAGAATTATTAAGAAATTCTCATCAGATATTTAAGAATTTCGTAACTCGTAAGTATACTCGTAAGTAATAGTATAAGTTGAGGTTTTAATATTTTTCTATTTGCCCGACTACTTTTTTTAATTTAATTTTAGTCTTTTGTTCTTATGCTGTATTAAATATAAGTATTATTATTCATTTCGAAATATTAAAATGCATTAAAGAATATAAAAAAAAATAATTTTATTAATTTTAGACATCATGTTTCATAGAAACACTTACAGCTTGAGTTCAAACCTACACAATCGATATCCATATAAAAATAGAGTTAGTTTTATTTTTACAAACGGGTTCGTTTCCCGAGCTGAGTACAGGTTTTTTTTAAATAAATGAATGCAGTTTTTCTTGTTACTAAAATCGAAGACATAGTACTTAAAAACAGATCTTCGTAAGTCTTATAGTTTCAGACCGATTTGAATGTTACACCCGGCATATGACAAGGGTAGCTCAGCGGTAACGCATCGCTTGGATAACCGAGTGATGCGGATTTAAATCCGGGTCTCGCACCTCTGATATTTTCATGTGCGAATCATTTATATCATGATTACCACTTGTCTTACGGTGAAGGAAAACATCGTGAGGAAACCTGCATGTCTGAGAAAACCTAACAAGTTTTCGAAAGGTATGTGAAGTCCACCAACTTGCACTAGGCCAGCGCGGTGGACTATGGCCTGATCCCCCTCGTACTGAGGGAGGCCCGTGCCCAGCAGTGGGACGTTAAAAAGGGCTGATAACGATGATGATGACCCGGTATATAGGTAGGAAAAAATATTTAAAAAAAATCTGGCAGGTACCACACTAAGCACTATATTCATCTACAATTCATCTATATCTCAGGATACATTTTGCTTTTCGTGCAAAACCCTTCCACGCTTCGTAGCTAAACTCTAATATTCAGTATAATGTTTTAAGTACAGTTTTGAAATTTCTCTTAAGTACAAGTAATACTGGAAGTACTTGCGTATAGCCATTATAAAGTAAACTTTAATATAAAATAGCGTAAAATATATAATTTCTCATTATAGAATTTAAAAAATAATTTAAAATCTATAAATTCATTTACTAATGTTTCAAACTTTAATTGATGTCGGTTAACTTGTAATTTATAAATGTCTTCAGGTAAGTTCACGCAAACATTTCATTATGTAATCTCATTAAAATATCAAGACCACAATCAGACAAAAGAGTTCAAATAACAGTCATTAGAGAAACATAAAGACAAAAGAAATCATTATATTAAGTAATGTAGGACGGTGCCGGGAAAAGATGAGGACAGAATTGAGGAAAGGGGATAAAAGGAATCGAGCCGTATCTAAATGAAAGGAAACGAAGGAAATAAAATTTTCCGCTTGTAAATCGTAGACTAGAATATATTATAATGTGTTAAAATATTATCAAGACGTATGTTCTTAAAAGTAGATTTATTAATGTTTAACGTTATTGAAAAAACATAAGTAAGTTTTTGTACATTTGGGTCTAGATTGTTTCTCTGGTATTTACTTTTTTAATTGAGTGTTTTATGTCTAATACCATAAAAATAAATAATAATTCCAAATAGTACTCAACAAAATATCATTGAAATTTTTAACATTTATAAACCAACGGAAATATACCTACGAAAAGATATTACAAGTGTGCTCAAAGTGGGTATGATTATTATTTTTCTTGATTGCAGCCAATATAAGTTTGGACAAGGCAAAGGTATTAAATATAAGTTTCAACTGCATACACCAATGTAAAATCATATTTTGAACTTTCCTAAGGAATCTAACAAACGTGAATAATAAAATGCGAAGTTGTAATAAAATGAAAGTAAAATTGTAATAAACGTAGAAGGAACCTAAAAAGATGTTGTTGCTAAAGATTATTACATAAACATAAACCAAGACAGTCTCCAAATTGGTTCCGCTTTTTGTATGGAGATACTCTACTTAACTTTTACAACCATAAAAAAGTACTCACAATAATAAATCATTATTTTTACGATTTATAGATATTATATTATGTTCTTTTCTGCTTTTGTAAATGAGTTAAAAACTTAAATTTTCCAATTTGAAGCTTGAAAACTTAATAAGAACCTTGAATTTATTGTACTTTATGAGGGGTATAAAATAAAAACGAGCAATTACTACTGCGAAATTCATCTAATCTGATCAAATAAAAGGATTTTTTAAAGCAGAATCAAAAATAATGAACCGGAGTAAAGCATCAATAAGGTGGCGGTACAACGTTTAATCCTATTTCCGTAATGGTATTGTTTATTCAAAGAAAAAGGAAGTTCGAAAGAGAAACGCTAAGATATACGAATTTATTATGTAGCTGTTTAAGATGACGTAAATCTATATATGAATGAATTGAATTGAAAAATTATAACTTATATAAAATTATGCGTGTGTTAGAATGATGGAAATAATAGAGATGATAAAAGCTTCAAACTACCCTCTTTTACTTAAATATTAAAAAGGAACTACATTTATTGCTACTTTATTACTTTATATATTATTAGGTTAATCAAGAAATTTAGGATTAGGTAATAAAACAAAGGAAATTGAAATAATTAGTTTATATTTACTACCAGTTCGGAAAGAATAAGCCTCTGACCCGAGAAGAACCGGTGAAAGAAACTCGGCGGGACAATTTTACCATTATCATATTGTTTATTATATATTAACACAATTAACATAATTAATACAGTCACAAATAGTTAGAATATAACTTAATAACTTCAATATAATGTAGTATGACAAAGAAATCTATATAACATGGAACTATAACAGCAATAATTGAAATTCAAATAAATACACTATACATATTACTTAACTTAGTCCTGCTCAGCCGCCGTCCAGAGAAAAAGTGAGTCGCCATAACTCGCAAGGGGGTATTTATAACATCGTATCGTTGTTGTTGTTGTTTTTAAAATTTATCCCCAATAGGGAATGGCAAATGATTTTAGTCCATACAGCCTTATAACATAGTATCGGTTCGTAATGTCAAATCTTAAATTCTTACTTAGATTATAAATCTGAATGAAGTGTTACCACTAATAAAATTTATTTAAAAGTATAAATTAATTTTATACAATAATAAAATGAGATTTATACAAAAATATATATAGCGAAATTAATAATTATCTATTACGGCCATACTGACAGTACTTCGTCCACGAAGTACTACTACGATATATATACTCCTACTGCACATATGATTGTCGTGTATAATTAACACAATTAAAAAACACTAAGCTTAAATATACAATCTAGATCTTATAATTATACAGAGCAATACATTTCGTACACTTAAAGGTAATGATACTATATAATATCAAAAACAAAAAAACAATGTTCTCATGTACAGCAATAATCAATATTGTATTTGTAATAGAACATGAATTATCCTTATTGACATAATATATACACATATGATTTACACATTATATCGCAGCAGCTAGACATAAGTCTCATTTAACCGCTGCTTACTACAGCGAGCACTTGCCAACTACATAGACATACCAATCACATTCAACTGCTGCCTGTGAGATAATTGGTACCAAATAGAAGGCCGACCAGCGAAGGTGCCGATAACTAAAATATACCCGAGCACTTGCCAACTACATAGACATACCAGTCACATTCACCCGCTGCCTGTGAGATGATTGGTACCAAATGGTAGGCCGACCAGCGGAGGTGCCAATAACTATTTACTGAATATAATACCTTTTATTACATCATCATCATATTTCCAAATAGAATTTTCAAAAGAAATATTTTCATCTATCCATTTCACATACTTGCGACAGTTATTATATACCTTAAATTATCTGGAGCTACCCTTCAGAGCACAGCGATCATTGTTAATAGTCCGAAAAATCTTGACTAACGAAAACTACATTAACGTCATTATCCTTTATGTATTTTCCTAAATGTTTCCTTTAACTATGTCAAAATGTGGCTTACATTTTTACTTAAAGACTTGACTTTAAAATGTTGGAACATTATTTTATTATGATTAATTAATGCTTTATCTTCCATAATTCGTTCGGTTATTCTGACTTATTTCAAATAGTAGATTAATAAATGTGGACACAACTTCAACCATTACTAAGTACTTCTACGAGTAGGTGTGTCGTAACAAGAAAGTGCGAAAGAAATAAGTATATGTCTAAAGTGTTGAAATTCACCAACTGTAGGAAGGGGTGAGAATATGGCCTGATGCCCCTCGGAGGGAGGGAGGCCCGTGCCCAGCAGTGGGACATTAAAAGGGCTGAAGTAAGAAGTAAGAGGGAAAAATATATAAATAGGTATATAAATACAAAAGGATTTTATAAATACTATAAATATTATATAATGGTAGTTTTATGTTCAACCTTAAAATTGTATAAAGCAAAAATGTATCCGACATCAGTAAAAAATGAAGAGGGTGTACCGACTAGCGAATTTTTTTTTATTACATATCAACTCTAAAGCATTTATGGTTTTAAGAGGTTCAGAACAAATAACAAGGGTTTTTTTTTATGTAGAATTACTTTTGTGTTAACTTAAGTTAATACAAGCATTACGTGAAGTAAAATCATAGGGACCCCTAATTTGTCGAACTTGGTTGATATTACATATTAAGCACAGATAATTTAGTTAAAGCAAAGCTTTAGATTTACCTACTATATGCCTAACGCCGCTGCGAAATAAGAGTCTACCCAAATACTCAATATAATCTTTAAAGAAGATACATTTCAAATAAAACTATTTCGGATTTCGTCGCGGATTTGCCTTGCAGCAATCATGGTCACGGAAGAGACTTTTAAGGTATTTTACATCTCAGGTGTTTATATGCTTGTTACAGACAGTGCCTACCAGCAATTTACAAGCTAATCTAAAATTGCACATAAGTACCTACCTTATAAAATTATTTATATATGTATGTATTTCAATTCTGAACATCTTAAATTTTAAAGGAGAAAACAAATTTTCATAGAACTTTGGGCCCTGTATATTTAAAGTGTTATAGAATATAAAGTTTTTATGCTTAGGTTGAAATTTATTACTAAATACCTGTATTAAATCTATGTAAAGTATCAGAAATTATAGAAACGCCAACTATAAATAAAATATTTTACTATACAGATTTAAATGTTTTATGCGAGTAAATTTTAGGATTTTAGAATATACCTACTCTATATGAAAACACGAACTTTTACGATTTAAACCGAGACATCAGAGTATCAAAGTAAATAAACATGTATTATAAAAGGGCTTTCATAATTTTTACTATAAGTAGGTACATATATTATGTTGTCTATCAGGTGTCGTGACACGACAAAAATGAAGAAATATAAATGTTCAGACAATAGGTATAATTTAAATTGGTACTACTGTCAGTTGATATAGGTACTAAATATGTTAAACTAAAACAAAGCCGACTGTTCGAAACGCAATCCATTGCCTTACGATGGATAGTATTTATTCATTATCCCAAAAGTATACAATATACTTATTATACTATAGCGGATCTTTTATATTATATAAATACTGCATATTGATGTTTAGTCGTCAGTAAGACAAATATAGAATAAGAGTAGTGCCCAATGTCTTACAACTTGCACTTTGATGCCATAATATAATTATAGATAGAACGATGATTTAAATTTATCTATAGAGATTAGGAATTCTTTAAAACATATTATGTCAGGTTATTAAAATTAAAATGTCAGGAAGATATTCAAATATTTTATATCTAAGGAGGTTTTTATTTGCCATTAAAAATAACTGATTAAAGATTTTCGTTTTAATTTTTAAGGTTATCCAAAAATATAATTGAGCTTAAATTATACAAAAATATACTCTAAACTAAAAGCAATTAATTCGTAAATAAATTGATAATAATTTTTTTAAAGAAAAATTCTCTATATCCTGCATTTATTCATATGGACATTTACATTTTACAAATTATTATAATGTCCGTTTTAAGCAATATCGAAAAATTGAGTTTTTCCTTAACTTGGCCAAAGCAAATAAAGCCAAGATTTTAAAAGATAAAACGGAAAAAATAGCATATATCGTTCGTGTATTCGACTTCTCTTTTTAAAATTGGATTATAATATATTAACTTATTTTTAGCTACTATAATTATTATAATTATCACAATTTTTTTTGTAATATTCATGAAATAATATTATGTAGTGTTGCTATTATTAAAATATGTATATTGTGTTATAAAGTATTTAGAATATAAATTATTTAAGAAATGTTAAGCAACAGTGGGCAAACTAAAAATATAATATTAATCAAATCTAACTATGCTCTATTTACATGGGGGTCTATCTCTTCATCAAGTTATAACCATTATCAAGTTCTTTTAAATTATAATTATTTTTAAAACATAGAATTAAATTAATGTCAGTCTGAATCTATCATTGATTCGGAACGCTGAGTAGAAGCCAGCAAGAAATAAGTAAATCAAGACAGTATACTATTTTGACTTCATTTAGCACCAAGTACCTCGCTCGCCTCGCTAGCTGTCGACCGACACTAGCGGGTACACTCAAAGTACATAGTTAAGCTACTTGATCCTATATTTTATCCATTTGGTTACTAAGAAAATGAACAAGGTCTGGGGGGGTTTTACATGCCGCTCTGTAGTTTAAATACAGTATACACTATTATAATAAATATATTATAATATAAATAAGTTTCCTTTTTGTATAAGGAGGACAAGCCCAGCAAAAGAGAATTTACTTTCAATGGTGATCTTTTACTTAACGAGTACTTAAGCGGCTATTGCAGATTTCATTACTAATTATTAAAAAGTATTTCATAGCTCAATACATAAATGTTTACCTGGTGATGCTATGTTTGCAAAGTTTTTCACTACCAGTAGGTTACTAGGTAAGTACACAATATAATAAAACATTAACTTAGTAAAAACTGTACCCACATGAAATATTCTTTAAAACAATTATTAACGTATGGTGTATCTATATTACTTTATTTTTTTTTTATATTTGGGAAACATACAGTGTATTATCACATAGAATTTTTATATACGTATATTACAAAAACACAAACCAGCAAAGTTTCTAGTTATACTATATGTTGCATAACTTAGAGACAAGTAAAACCAAATAAATTGACAAATGGCAAATTAAGATATGATTATAGATTAATTCGACTAAAACAATATTATTGTTATTAATAACTAACCAACTGCAATAGTAAAAATATGTATAAATTTTAACAAAATTAATTCATTTAATAATTTAATAAATTTTAACTATTAAAATATAAAGTTATTTCAATATTTATATTATAATAAATTGATTACATTAGCTACTCAAGCAATAATTTGTAGGTATTAAAATTCTGGTCAGTTTGTCTTTTATCACTTAACACAAAAAGTACTGGACCGATTTTGACGAGACTTCCGCCGACAGAAAGTCAATGTTATAAGAAGTAATTTACGCTATTTTTATTTAATTTTATTAGAAAATTATAAAAAGCGTTTGATTTATTTTAACTTACGCCGCGCGATGACTTATATACTTACTAGTATATATAAGTTTGATTATAGCAACGTTAAAATTAGAAAAAGACTTACAATGTCTACCGCTTAGCTCTGAAGGTAGTTTCTTAGATTTTTCTTTTGAAATAAATAAAACAGAAATTTAAATCAGTGATAGTTTTATCGTAGTTACTACAAGTAAACGATGTTATGCTAATTAAACATAAGTATTATTCTGTCACACACTAAATCAACTAACCGAAACTTTTCGAAAATAATATATTTACTTATTACATAATATATTTTTTTGTATATTCGCAATACAATGTCGTAAACCTAAAAGCTTATATTTCTAAGCCTAGATTCTCCTATGAACGGTCGTTCGTAGGACCGTTTCCAAGTTACCCGCAGTTATACAGACCCTTCAAGGGCCTTACCTCCTTTGTCTGAGACCGCGGTGCTGCTCCAGCGAATTCCTTTGGACTCCATGTTGCTGCAGCATAACACCGCACCGGGACACTTCTTACATAGCCGGGAGCGGAATATCGATCTGAAAGCATAACATGTATTAGAACGGTGGACACTATCCCACTTCTGATGTTAGAATGATGGAAATAATAGAGATGATAAAAGCTTCAAACTACCCTCTTTTACTTAAATATTAAAAAGGAACTACATTTATTGCTACTTTATTACTTTATATATTATTAGGTTAATCAAGAAATTTAGGATTAGGTAATAAAACAAAGGAAATTGAAATAATTAGTTTATATTTACTACCAGTTCGGAAAGAATAAGCCTCTGACCCGAGAAGAACCGGTGAAAGAAACTCGGCGGGACAATTTTACCATTATCATATTGTTTATTATATATTAACACAATTAACATAATTAATACAGTCACAAATAGTTAGAATATAACTTAATAACTTCAATATAATGTAGTATGACAAAGAAATCTATATAACATGGAACTATAACAGCAATAATTGAAATTCAAATAAATACACTATACATATTACTTAACTTAGTCCTGCTCAGCCGCCGTCCAGAGAAAAAGTGAGTCGCCATAACTCGCAAGGGGGTATTTATAACATCGTATCGTTGTTGTTGTTGTTTTTAAAATTTATCCCCAATAGGGAATGGCAAATGATTTTAGTCCATACAGCCTTATAACATAGTATCGGTTCGTAATGTCAAATCTTAAATTCTTACTTAGATTATAAATCTGAATGAAGTGTTACCACTAATAAAATTTATTTAAAAGTATAAATTAATTTTATACAATAATAAAATGAGATTTATACAAAAATATATATAGCGAAATTAATAATTATCTATTACGTGCAAATGGTACTATATTTCTAGAGATAGTATTTAAAGCTAAAAATTTCAAAATTCTAATATTAAATCAAAATTTTAATAAAGTAATAAAATAAAGTAACAAGTAATATTTCGAGTATTTCCCTCTCAAACATATCCATACATGGAACTGGAACATAATATGGTATTTTTATAAACATAATAAGGTTTATCTACTGATATCATCACAATATGCTTTAGCAAAGCGGAAATACTTATAAATTGTCAACAAAACTTACATAATTGTGAAAATAATATTCAACATTGAGTAAATGAGTTTCCTTATTAAAACAACAACTTGGCGCTAAATTATGAACGTCATCATAATAATGCTAAACTTGAATTAAAATTTAAGTTCATAGAGTCACGGAACTATACAAGGGTAAAAAATTAAGTTGAAAAAACTATAATCCGACTATGTGAAAAAGGGGTATAAAAAGGATGAAACAAGATAAGAATTCAAATAAGAAATACAGAAATGTATAGGTACACAAATGATCAAGGTAGAGCCGTGGTTGCAGTCACTGTGAGTGCCAGAACCATCTTAATTAAGTAGATATGGTATGTATATATACTGGTAGTATACAGTATTTCTTAACATTGATGATTCAGCATCGAAACGAAGGCGAAGAGAGGCGAAGGCGAAGGAAAATATTTTTATTAAATAAACGGCTTAATCAAAAGTTTTGTTAAAGCCTTATAAAGTAAATTTTCATTTTATTACATTTTATTAGTTTTATAAGTAAGGTCATCTCGACCTTTACTTTATTATTTTGTGGGTACTAAATGTAAAAATATAAAGAAATATCTAAGTAATAAATTAGTTAGAATTTCTTGAGCTTGACTGATTGTCCTTAATTTTTAGTACGAATTGACTTATATAAATTCTTTTTTTTTTCTCTAGATATTTTAATATCTAAGCACCTCTAGGTGCTACCTAGCTCTAGTATAAAATATATCAGTGCTACATCTTCGCGCCTTGCAGAGTAAAGCCGTCAATCCCATTCCTGATTTCTTCGGTTGATTTGGATTGCTTCCCTTTAGACTGTGAGAAGTTTGTCACATCTATTTCATCTAGTACCTAAAAGTATTTAAAAAAGGTAAATTTCAAGCTTTAAGAGTACAGTAGGTAATTATTTTGAAACGATTTAATACTTAATATATCCTGAGATTTAGCTTATGACATTTAGCGCAGTTTGTAGTGACCCGTACTTGTACTTGCTGTGCCAGGACATTCATTTGTTAACAGTAAATATTTTTACTCCAGTCATGGATCAGTCATAATACGTATGTATTTAAAGATATATATGCGTAGTATCTAGTACTTATAGTACTTTCTGGTATCCGTAACACAAGCCTCGTAGCTTACCACAAAGTAGATAACGCTATATGTAAAGTCCCAACATAATATATTATGACGTATATTACATAGAGACTTTTCTTATTCCTTTGAATTAGTAAGAAACATCTTTATTTTTGTGATTGAATTTAATTTTGTATCATATTTCCTTTGAGTAAAAATAAATATTTTCAATATGTAACGTATTTTTTTCCATTTCCCTTCCATTCAGTATAATTAACGATACATATTATTTCTTATACCGTAAAATGCCCAAGGATTCTTTGAGAGTGTTATTTTTGTTTGTTTTGAAATAACATACACATTTATCTTCATACTTTTTATTTTAATTAAGACATGTTACGTGTATAAACAAAAAAGGGCAAATGAATACGCTCCCGTGAAGCGAGCTAGTTAGCGCTGAAAGGTTACTAAAATTTTACTTTATTCTTAATACCTATTCACTAAATCCATTTTAAATAAAACGCTCTCATATCTATTGACTACTTCCATTAAAATAATAGGCTTTTTGCTTATATAATTGTTTGCATTGTTAAATATTTATTATTTAGAATTTTATGACCTCATTTATAAATTTTGAGCACACGAGTGCGGCGGTGCAAAAGGCTTTGTTAATTTCTTTTAAGCTCTTGGGACAAGGAAAAATAAGAAACATTAAAATTACTGGCCATTACGAAATACGAATACAACAACTAACTTAATTCGAGCTGTGTATATTTTTTCGATGTAACGACACAAAATGGTATTACTAGGCATACTTGTTTTCTGAATTTGAACATTTATTACACGACATAAAAAATACGGTTGACTTATGTAAACTAACGTTCAATACCCATCAACCTTAACGCAATATAGAAAGCGAAGTAGGTGCTATTAGTGGAATGTTAAGCAGAGCAGTGAATTGTATTAGAAGTATTTTAGGAGTGAGTTTAATCTTTTGAATCTTTTGATAATATAAGATAATTTTAAAAGCAGTTAATATGAAATACTATATAAAACTCTTACTATTCTATTAAAATACCTTTAAATGTGTTTATTTCGAGCAGAGTTCTCGTTTCGTTTTGTATTTGTCAAGCTTGGATTATTACACCCCAGTGGTATTAAGAGTTACGGCTATGCTTTGGATAAAATATCGAAGTTAAAAAGTATTTAACCAAAAACTATTTTAAAATAATGTTATTTTTAATTTTTCGTTATTATTAAGCTATACAATAATATTTAATTTTTTATTGTATATATAATATATTGTATTTATATAATATTTTATATTTATATAATTTTTTTTTCTACAAAAATTGAAAACATTCGTTTGTTTATGATGATAGGTTAAAATTAAAATTATTTTACCCCTATACTATTAATTTCAATACTTGCTCGATGGTAATTGCCAATACATCTTATGATTCTTTGATAATACACAACTTTGTTATTCGTATCGATATTTTTAAAAAGCAGAGCTAATATAATATTTAGTTTACTAAGACGCATAACATAATTTCTTTATTTTTCGCACAGTCACGAGTTTCATTTACTTAGGGGCAAATTTCAGTAGCCGCCATACTCCATAGTAGATCTGATATTTTCATAATTCCAGCCAAATGACTTGTTCGGACGAACCTTGATGTCCCGTCTTTGTTGTAAGTAATTTGGAGAAAAATATTTGTTTTCCCTCGCAATATCGTCTTTACTTAAGATTGCTGTGTAAGATATACTCATACAAATAAAATCTATAAGCCCTTTCGATTAAGTAATTGTATTGTAAAATTTTGCATGCCAATTTAATAATATACTGCTCTTACCATTCTATGTAGTGAAATAAAGAAATATTTTTACTTCTATTTAAATTCAAATTATTGATTCAGCATTAAATTATTACAATTTTTTCCTGTTCATGATCTATCACCAGTTCGAAAAAACATATCAGTCATGAGAATAACTGGCAAAAGAATCTTAAGAAAACTAAATATACATATTACTACACGAAATAATTTCTATCACTCAACTTTAATATTTATTTCCAAATATAAAATTTTAGTCCACAGTTTAATCCAGCGAGTGATCGTGTGAAGTTGAGTAGCGATTGAAAAAATATAAACAGGAGAAAGGCCGCGGGTAATGTTAGTATAAGCTAAATATGTATATTCGTAAATAGGCTAGAATCTTCTTTAAATAAAGTGAATTGAAAAAGTTACCCTCATATGAATTCTGGACCGCCGGACATTACCAGGAAATTCACACCGGTGCATAACTTTACGTAAATTATTACTCTTGCTACAAATTTATCTTGCAAAGCAAAAAAGTCAGTTAGATTTATAGCATACATTGAGTTACCTTTTCTAGTGGAGTACCATATATATGTATACACTTGTACATGAATATTAATGGTCTACGAAGACTCCGAGACAAAAAAATCATATATTCTCCTTCGGATTTTTTTCATGAATATATGATGAATTTCTAATTTTAATGCATTAGCAATAAATTTCGCAGCTAATTTTTTAGTGCAACGACTGTTTCTTTATACTTATACTTTAACTGCCAGTTTCTATAACCTATCTACCGATAGACCGGTAGATACTTTCATACGATTTTGACAGGTTGTAACTTTTAATGTGTCAAAATAGTATGAAAGTTACTACCGGTCTATCGGTAGATAGGTTATAGAAACTGGCAGTAAATCCTCATTAAGAGTACATCTTATTTCAATCTAAATTAAATTTTTCATGACATCTAACTATTATTTTAAAAGGCTTATTTTATTTTATAAAATACTTACCACAATATATTTTTCCCACTCGTACTATTTAAACTAACATATTCTTTCATTGGTCGATATACAGAGGTCTAGCTGCAATCAACAGTTTCACCACAAATACGGCTAGTTCAATCGCTCTCAATGCGTAAAGCCTAAGGCCGGCCATACCCATCTATCTCAAATATCGGAATATCCACAATTCATTCTCGACGGTAAAAAATATTTATAAATTGCAATATATTATTATAAATATTCGGCAAAAACAGACTTATTACATTATCATGGCAGCCTACTTTGCTAAGTAACAAGACATGTTTTTACTAACTTCGTTACCGACGCGCTCGACGAGTTTACTGATTTATTCGGCCTATAAAAGGTAATTTGTTTTATCGGTAAAGCAAACAAAACAGCTATGCCGCATTGATTACCGCCCCCTGCTTCCAATACAAAATGGCTTACACCAAAAATATAAATTTATACCGTTACCCATTTTAGTTTCCTACTTTCCAATTATAATAATCTACGAGTATAAGCATAATAAAATAGTAAACGAAATTGGTTCATGAAATATCAATTAAAACAATAAATGCAAGTATGTGTGCAGAATATAAACATTAAATTACATTTTTAATACGTTTATTTGTATGTCTGTTTGTCATATATATGTAGGTACAGTTTCAAGCAAAAAGTACAGGACCGATTGTAACTAAAGGTGTAGTAACTTAAAACTCGGGCTAACATTTAGGGCTCAATAACTGGTTCTATTGAATCGATCTTAAAATTTTATACGGCTAACATTGACTAAACATTAAAAGATACATCAATTTACATTAGCGTCCGGCAACCCAGCCGGGCGCAAAGCCAAGAAACGTACCGGAAGGTGACGCACCACGGGTGGTGTGCATTACGGGTTTCCTATTACTTTTTAATAGCACAGTGGAATGGTCCCTTAGTTCTGTGGTTTGTTTCACCCATTTCACCACACCTGTCGTCGGAGCGTGTTTGAGTGCAAAAAAGGAACGTTAACGTTAAAATAAAAGGATTGACACATTTACTTGTCAAAAATATACCGTATCAACCATGTAAGCGAAGCCGTAAACAGGCAGTATTACTAGAAGCTATGATATATTATAGAGGCATTTGTAATATTTTATCAACAAAAAAGATTGCCATTAATATATAACTGTTATCGATACGCAAGATCGGGCTTCCCAGGAGGTTTGACGGGCAGGTGTCGGAAAGCCATCGGTCATCTGGCTCTCACGTCGTCCAGTGTTAGGTTTGGGATGAAATATTCCCAGATATAAGTCAGAGCTGTCGCATTAAATCTTTCGTTACACGTCCAAGTGTACGAGAAGTTTAATATTTTTATCTAACGATTTTAAGTCTTATTCATAGATAGAATCATAGAATATACAGAGGAAAATATTAAAAATAATCAAAATGTGAGGTAGCGATAATTATTTTTGATTAGACATAGTAAGTAGTAGAGTAAGTAATCCGTCAGTATCCATTGTAGTGGGTTTAGTTTAAAGAAAACCAATTTATATAAAATTTTTTTTTTATTTAACTCGTACGAAAAAATATAACTAGGTGTAGGTATATGGAATAAACACACAGTTAACATAAGTGGAAAATAACAGGCAAGGGCCGGTATCCTACGTAATTCTAGAAATTTGAACAGTGTGCTAAAGTGGTATTTTTTGTTATGACAGCAGTGATTCTTTACATTTGCAATGCGAAATATTTCAGACCTGTTTCAAGAAAAAAATAAGATTTGTCTGTTTTATTAAAAATATTTATAAAATCGTAGTCATTTTTCTTCGAAGCAGATTAAACTTCAGCTTTAGTATTCAAACAGAGCAACTATTGTTACAATAGGATAAGGTACTGTACATGATGTACGTAGATTATTATTATAATTTCTTAGGTTTAAGCGAATATTAAACATTTTAAAAATGAAACTATCAGTTTCTCCCATGACCATGATTGCTTTAAGCATTCGTGACATCGGGATATAGGGTAAAGAAATACCAAATAAAATTACTGATCAATAGTAATTACATATGTTTATAAATGAGTATAATTTAGTTATTATACCGTATTCGGATTTTTTAATGTCTTACTGCTGGGCATGGATCTCTTTTCAATATTAGTGGGATTTATAGTCCATCCCTCTGACCAAGTGCGATTTGGCGGACGAAACTTGCTATGTATTTTATAGAAAAGATTAATGAAGCACTATCTGAAGATCCGATTTAGAAGCATTACTGAAAGTATGTACATTACATGTTCATATGTATATATTGGTAACTAATTTCTATTACTACAATAATGAGAACTAGTTTAGATCAATACAACATAATCCTTTATTAACCTAGTAGACGAACACTAAGGTTTTTTTAGAATTTCGATAAATTTCAGTTAAAGATGAAGTGTATAGACATATTTCATAGATAACAAGTACTATAGAAATAAATGCTCACAATGTGGGATCTAGATAACCTTAAAAACCGCTGGAAGATAGCTAATTGTTCCGGAGCGCACAAAGGCTTCATTACACTGCGTCGTTACGTTAAAGCGGCTAGCATGTGTGGTTTACAACTAACTTTGTGGTTTCTAATTACTAGATATCTAATTAAAGCAAGTATTATATATAACATTCGTTTTTGATACATATTTATAATTGGTAAACGTTGGAATGTTAATCTTCATATGATATTTTATTATGAACAAGGACACAACAGCAAATATGACACTTATGTACATTGTACAATGCACATAATATGTATATGTATATAAATTACTTTAACTTCTCTCTACCTTCGTACCAAGCGATTAAACGAGTTTTTTCTATTAATATTTCGTTTACTTTTCTGCCACATAGCATTACACATTATCACATCAATATTATGCTAGACTGTATCACTAAAACCCAATAATAACTTATAATAACTACTGCTTGCCAGTGTCTGTAGTTCTATTAAGAGCAAAACAGGCTTAAGCTCTAAATTAAGCTTTCATTACAACCCATGCATATTCAAACATTTAATATTGAACCCTGATCCGGTTTATTTTTGGTATATTGTATATATATATAATACAAATAGATTTTTCATACACATCTATAATAAAAGTGTAATATTGTTAAATTTTGTCTTCTTAATCATTTGTGGTAAATAAAAGTACGTACTAGAAATAAATACTATGTTTCTTTGTTATATAACATTCTTAGAGATTGGTGTAATTATTGAATAAGAATATACAAAAATGTTTATGTGGATGAGGCATTTCTCACTGGCCCTTGAATTTCTGGAAGCTTTACATTTATCCTATTCGAATGCTTTTCAAAACCGAACCTTCTGCTCTCAAAAAAGTGATATGTGTACAGTGTTTTTCATAATATGATAGCTATATTTAAATGTTACTTTTTAAGAATGTGTTCATAATTATAACCATTCATTAGCAATGGGAACCGTTTCTTTTTAAATATTAGATCCGTTATGACATCCTTTCAATTTTGCTTATATAAGGTCTAGGTATATTTTTATCTGCTATATTACTCATAGATTCTACACTTAACTTGATATCTAGATGCAGGTCAAAATGAAATAGTCACCATTCAAGTCAAGTTCGTCAGTTAAAAATTTAAATCAGTCGAACGCTTCACAGGTTCAATTCTATCAGGGTCGTTCTAGACGTGTATGCACAATGCAAAATCAGTTAGGTGTCTAAAAAAAGACTTGTACTCTGAGATTTAAATTAAAATACAGCAATGAAGTTCATCAAGTAATCTTATAACCAAATTAAATTCATGTGGAAAATACTTTGTAAAATCATATTATTTATTAAATGTTGCTGACGTGTATGGAAAAGGAGGATAACATCCAGCCTTTATGCATCCGTGAGTTTATACACACTTACGCCTCTATGTATAAACCATAATGGAAACATTTTAATTGAAAGCAAAAAGCTTACCATCTTTTTATAAATTATAGTTATTGTATAATCCATAGTTTTTATATGGGTTACCTCTTAAAACAATTTTTAGTTTTAAAACAAAAAGCTGCTTGATATAAATTGAGGATTTAAATCTATTCTATTTCGCAGTACCTTTTCTTTAAAGCCGTACTCAAGAATAAAGAAAAAGTTTAATTGTCTGGAGACACGTACGTATTCAACCTTAGAAAAAGCTTGTCATAAATAATATACGGCTCAGAATTTTCTTTATTTTCCTTTTTGAACAATATGGTGACCCACCTTCACTTTGTTTAGAAACTCAGCTTACCCCGCTTACTGTCTGTGCTTCAGAATTTCTTATACTATAAATGTTTTATACCAAGATAAAATTGCCTATAAATTATCATTTGTCGCCATTGTATATGTATGCTGTATATGCAAAAACTTAAATTTGATTCGATATATATAAGTCCAAGGCAATACCAAGACCATTTCGAAAACAAATACAAAATTCAATTGAATATAGTACGTGAAATACTATCCTGAATTTTAAAAATACGTTAAAAGTGTACTTCATACGTGACAAAATCAGTGTATAATTAAAAGTTTCAGAAGTTTCTTTTTCCGCTTAATTTTATTTTTTCAAAGTTAGCTCTACTTTAAACGAAGTCAACTCTGAAACAAGTTTTTCTTACTGAATAAGACTTTAGGTAAATTTATGTGTTACCGGCGCCTGGAGAACATTTTAAAAATAAAATTTTAATTTAATATTGCTTACTATTACTGATACTCATTTTAAGATTTACTTATTTTCCTTAAACTATTTTTTGTAGTTATGCATTTGTAACTTATTTTATTGAACTATTAATTTATAATATTATTATGCAAATGTACAACTATGGTTTTCTTTAATCAAAGCTCTTAAGCGAATATTCTATAAGTAAAGTAAAAATTTTAGTTAATTTACATTCTTATTTTAAAGAATTGATTCTATAGTAGAACATCTAAAGTCACTCCTAGTTAGAATCCAGAGAACAGTCTAGTAAAATTTAATATAGTAAGAGGTAAAATAAAGATATAATATAGTAGTAAATAGGTAGGTATAACCTAAAATATATTAAAAGTCGTAAAATTTAACACGTTAAGATTACAAAATATGGTCCTGCGGTCTTAAGAAGAATTCTGAGAAGCTTTTGAAGCGTTGGAGAATTTTTATTTTGGATTTGGTGGGAGCGTCTCACAAATGCAGTCTCGACATCCATATGAGTTAAGGTATGCACTTATGTAATAAAAACTTATTTTGCAGGGCAAGTTGTAAAGTGTAAGATTTCTTTACTAATTCTCTATAAGGATGGAACACCGCTACCTTCCGCTCTCAGCGTGGTTATAAAGTATTTATTGGCAGAAAAAAAAATCGGGCTCGAATCCAGGATCTGCACCTGTACTGTACAGATGTAAAAATATAATACTGAAATTTTATATTGAA
The DNA here is from genome assembly GCA_905231865.2 of Boloria selene. Lineage (NCBI taxonomy): Eukaryota > Metazoa > Arthropoda > Insecta > Lepidoptera > Nymphalidae > Boloria > Boloria selene. The sequence goes on from HG993147.1 coordinate 5,607,904, forward strand.
AGCGACTACAAAATATATTATAAGTAAATAGTAAATAATTATCATTCTTAATTTAATGAAAATTGATTTATGTATAATATATTAAAGTATAGACTATGAGTAATGTTCAGTGTGTAGATGGGCTTGCAAAGCAATACAATATAGTCATTTTTTTAAGGTTTAGGTTAGGATAAATGTGGACAGTGGACTTATATATATTATGACGATTACAACTCTTTCAACTTTTAGAATCGTTATATCTCTAAAATGGTGGTCTAAGACTTAAGAACAATCTTTTTGAACATTTTTATAGATAATAATTATTCGATCTACAACCAAAAACCCGAAAAACCTTTGACCTCGAGTAATTTTTTTTCCAGATGTCGGATCGATTTATAATAGTGTTTTAGACAATCCTACCAATTTTCAGTCGAGTGTGAATTTTAGTACCCTGGGTGAGGTTATTTTTGGTATAATTTGACCGGACTAATTAGGTGTTATATTAGTAGTTGATACAATAAATTATTGTAGTTACAAGTTGCCAAAATGCCCAAGAGGTTTGTCATATAGTACTCAAATGTGACATGTCCTGCGACGACAATGTTTAATCTGCCTCAAGAACAAGTAGTTCCAGCAAGTTAATTAACTGAGAAATTTAGTATCAATACTATAATATAATTAACATTGGTCCAAATGAATGTAAGGAATGCATCATACTCGTATGTAGGCATACTGCGACACATTCCCAAAAATTAAATATAAAAAGGTAGTAAACGAAGTATTCACTTTGAAGTAAGAGGCGGTACACGAGCTGATTACCTACTTTCACAGTATTTCGAACGAGACCCTCATCACTCGTTTTTGCGCTTTTTGCTTGTACATTTACAAATGCAAACGACTAGGCCAGCATCTGATGTTTACAATTTTAGACGAGAGCAAAGATGAGCGTTTCCTTTCGATATTTTTTACGATATAACTTAATTAGATTCTTTTACGATCACGCTGCGTTACGTACCATGGAATAACAAGATTTTAAAGGAATTTGATGTTGTTTATTAAAATTTGTAAGTTTTTCAGATTGTTTGTATTAGACTATTCTGTAGTCTTAATTAAATGGATTTTAAATATGGAAGCATAATCGTAAGCTACTATTACATTATATTTTGTGTAAAATCTATATAGATCTACTATATAGGCGAATCGGATCAGGGGGCGAATCGGATCGAATCGATCGAAATATATTTCGTTAATATTTTGAATAAAGCGGTAACAAAGGAAGCAAACGGCTGGCGTCTGATGGCCCCATGCCTTCCTACACCACCCACCATCGGTAGTGTTTTGAAAGGAGAGTTTACCATGTCGACGGGATGAAAATAGAATGTTTGACAGTTACGAATGAACCAACCAAAGCCCATGAACATTTTGTATGGGAAAATGTTTTTTCAGTTATTTAATTTTTTCGTCAATGTTTCAACGTTTTTAATAGTTAATTTGCTATTCGGGACAGAGATTATAACATATCAAAATATGTGTATATAAACAAATCAAAAACCATGTAAATCGGTCCAGCCGTTTTCGAGTAATAAGTGTTTGAAAAAACCCGACTTTGTTTTATATATTAAGATAAACTATAATTCCTATTCCATACTGACACACAACGTACCTTGGGACCAAACCGAGTGAAGCGAGGATGATTCGGTAGTAATTTATATTTATGATGTAGCCAGCGTAGCTCATTATTATTAACGAATACCTATTACGAATATTAATACTAATTTGATACAGAGATAACCATTTGAAAAAAAAAGTACGTATTTATTCTATTATTATACAAGTTCACAGAAGTCACTTAATTAAATAATGGAAGCGAGACTGATAAGGGTCGATGGAGGCTCCTAATTAGTTAAAATTTTAAATTATATTATAACACGATAATTTCAACAACTTTTAATGAGAACTGTAAACCTCAAAAATATTTTAAACATGATATTATTAAAGTTATAAATAAGTCAAGGGATTAATTATTAAGAGTAATATTTTTAAAAAGATACCTACACTTTTTGAAGTTGGTCAAGTTCATTTTTATTTCATAAAACACTAAGTTTAATTTCGCGTTACAAAATTGACTTTATTTAACACTATTTGATAAGTTGTCCTATGTATTTGCAAATACCGTACTACGTTATGTGGAACTCACGCACTTTGTGGGACACCACAGGATAACCTTCTTTTTTTTTCCATGCTTGGAAAATGCATTTACGCACACCACCTGATCCCCCAGGTGGGGGTGGGACTCACCAGCCAGAAGGGCCGTAATACCCACTAAAAACCAAGCCCCCTTCCGGCGCCTTCAGTGGGACGCCGCAGGATCGCTTTCGCACACAACTGCGGCGGCCCGGCGCAAAACTTCAGCCAGGGCCGATCCCGAGTCTACTCTGCATGGGCAGAGAGGTACTCGTGACGACCTCTGGTAACCTCCACAGGGTGGGTCCAGAAGGGACCCACCACAAACGTGGGTCCCCAAGGGACCCACCATAAAACGGCTGCAGAGGACAGAGATGCGACAACGCCGACACTCCCTCTCCTCTGCTGCCCCAACGACTACAGAAGGCGGGGAGTGCGGCTTATCACCAACACTCCCCACCCCCTGAGGCCCCACCGGCTCTAGAGGCCAGGAAGTGCGGCTTATAACCAACACTCCCCGCCCCCTGCAGCCCACCACCACACACACGTCCGCCGAAGCGGACCCACCACAAACGCCCGCCGAAGCGGGCCCACCACAAAACGGCTGCAGAGGATAGGGAGAGCGGCGAATACCAGCACTCCTCCTCCCCTGCAGCCCCACCACGCCACCAACTGACGGTGGCGACTTCCGTTAGAACGCGGAGGGTAGGGAGAGCGGCGTATACCGGCAGTACTCCCCCCCCCCCCGCGGCCCTCCCCTCTGCCCGCCGAGGGCCTGCAATGCAGTCCCAAGGCCGGCACCCCCCCATGTCCGGTTGCGAAACCCCCGAAGCGGTCGCGCAACCGGTGGCCGCTAGGCGGCCCCTAATGGCACCTCTTAGCTGTGACGGCAGCCAGAGGTGCCACCCCGGTCGGCAGTCACGGGACCTCCTGTCCCGCCGCCTATGGCTTTTGGTCCGCGTCAGATAAACTGGTACCACCCGCTCGACTGGTCAGGAAGAGCAGGTGGCGTTCCCCCATCCGCCACCTGGGGACGCGCCCGGTAGGGGTACAGCCTCCCCCCCGGGACACCACAGGATAACCTAACCTAACCTAACCAACCCTTTTGTAGTATGCGTAACCATTTCTTTCTTAAGTATTCAACAATGATGCTATGACGGCTATGTCGACAACCAGCGAAATGATAGTACGATCCGCTTTGCTATTAAAGTAATACTAGGAGCAGCCCACTGTCTCCCAGTACGCTTCTTGGCTTCACGTCCGGTTGGATCACTGGACTGGCGTCCATCTACATGGTGAACACACATTAGGGGAAGATATATTATGACCTGGATAAATAAATAGACCACTGTGTTATACGTTTTATAAAGCAAGATGCCCAAATCAAAGTACAGAATTTCAGCTTTATAGAATATTGTACAGTAACTAAATCTACGAACTTCGGCACAGTAAGCTGGGTCAAAGATCAAGCACGACCCACTACGTTACAGATTTATTAAGTTTTAGATGAGAAGTCAAGCATAGTGGTTATAATACAATTATTATAACTATATAATAGAATTAGATTCTAATTACGCTTTACGCTCCATCGTACAGACGCCAGAGCGGTACTTAATGAACAGTGTACAATGACAAATTAGGCGCAATCAACACCATCAGACGGTTTGCTTCTTAGTTACTAATTAACATCATTACCAATATACGATGTTGTTTTGTCAACTTGTTTTTTAAAAATAATAATATTTAGAAAATATAATCTAGATCCTAATCTAATCTATCTTTCGAAGTAACCTATTATTATATAGTATTACCTAGCTATTTACAGTAAAAAATAAAAAATCTGAACCTTTAAAGTTTTGTAGATTTTGGAGAGGAATGGCAACATTTGCACATTGTATAACTTTTATCCTATGGAAATGACTACAAAATTATACAAATTATACATTCCAAACAAACTAAAAAAAAAATTAGGAATTCACGCGAAAACTTTACACGTATGGTCGCAGAACTAACTTTGTGTCTCGTAGTAATACATATTCTGAAATTAACAATTATATTAATGCCCTCAAAAAAATTATCATACGTAAATGAATATTTTATTTTACTTTTGACATTAAAACAAAACATACAAGTATTTAATGTTGATTGCATGCAACAATTTTACTTATAGGTATTTATCATATGTTTTATATCATCATCATCAGCCCTTTTTAACGGGCACTGGCCTCCGTACGAGAGGAATAAGGCTTTAGTCTACCGTGCTGGCCCAGTGCGTGTTGGCGGATTTCACATGTATTTCGAAAACTTGCTAGGTTTTTCTAAGACACGCAGGTTTCCTCACGATGTTTTCCTTCACCGTAAGATAAGTGTTAATCATGATAGAAAATGATTCGCACATGAAAATATCAGAGGTGCGAGACCCGGATTCGAACCTGCATCACTCGGTTATTCAAGCGATCGCGTTACCGCTGGTCTATCACTGCCTTGTTTTATATTATCATCATCAGCCCTTTTTAATTTATTTGATATTTCACTTCCTACAACACGAGTTAGGACTAGCACAATAGCACCACACCATGCGATGTAAGTTTCTTCTAACTTTAAATTGATATAACTTTTGATACTAGTCTATGTACTAAAAAAAATGCTCGAGATAGGTACTATAATCGATAATAATTGAATTTTTAGTATAGAGTAGTTTTGATATTTACTTATACGATATTGAGAGCACAATGCAACAGTTTTATATAGCACTTACGGAATTTTCAATTATCTGCCTGTAGGGTTGCAGCTTTTGAGAAAAGGCAAACACCAAAATTTTAAGAATATTCTATCGCTTTGTAGGGAAATAATTTAAGAACTATCAATTGTTTTAGAGGAACATACTTGTATATTATATTAAAGGTAAAGTCTCGGTAAATAATTTTATATTGATACAATTCTATTTATACTATAGAAATCATACTTATAACACGGTAAATAAACGTGAGTAATATGTCAAAGTATCCAGTATCGTAAAAACATATATCTTATTAGGGAAAATAAGCTTTGCGTACTTGAAAAAGTTTAACAAACACCTGCAAAGCGTTCCACTTTTATTACTTCGTGACGATTTTCGTAGATTCCCAAACCTATAACTTTTCCAATCACAATAACTCCGCTTCAGCGATACAAATAAGAATAAACCGACACTATCTGTAGATACTTTTCCTTGAATATAGTATACATACAAAATATCTAATATATTTGACAATGAAACATTTGAGTGAAAGTTTCGTATGTTAGTGTATTCATTGCGTATAAAAATATCCACTGGCTTATGATTGGTTAAAAATCCACTTCATGAAGTAACAGTTGATAACAGAAAATTTTAACGGTGATGCGCAGTTTTTTTTTTATAAATATGTTGGGACATTTACACACAGCACTATCTAGTTCCACGTTAAGGTACGAGCCTTGTGTTATGGATACTAGATGGTTGATATACTACACATACATAAGTTTTAAATACATACATATAATATAAATATAAACACCCATGACTGGAGTACAAACATTCGTGTTCAACAAATGTATGCCCCCAGCGGGACTCGAACCCGCGACCGCTGGTGCAGCAAGTAGGGTCACTACAAACTGCGCCACGCGGGTCGTCAAAAGAATATTTGTACTCCAATCATGGATGTTTATATTTATAATATGTATGTACCTATTCAAAGTTATTTATGTCTAGTATATCAACCATCTGGTATCCATAATACAAGGTTTCGCACCTTACCATGTAACTAGATAGTGCTATGAGTACAATGCTAAAAGTATTTTATATACTTTCATAGTTTTATTTAATCCATTATCCATTTGCTCACAAAAAACCTTTACTGTTATTACTTAATTAAAACATATAAGTTAATATTATACAACTATATTACAATTTTCTTAATTCATTACATACCCTTTAAAATTCAATGTTTAATCTCAACTTATATAATATACATTCTGTCAATTAAAAATATGCTGACATTTCGAGTCTATCCACCCCACAAGGTAAGAGCATCTCAAAAATAATTCCTAATTGAAATCACAATTTGTAAAACTAGTAATACTTGATGCGATCACCTATCAACATTTACTCCTCGTATTGAGTTGTCGTCGAGTGCACAGATACCTGGGAGGGAAAATATAAAAGCTGTCGCATTGAGTAATTAACGATTTTTTCTCTTTCAAAAACAAACGTGAAATACATCGCACTCAACTTAGAGAACGGAATTAAAAATGTATACGTCAGTTACAGGATGGGGATGGAAGTAAAAATATATATTACTAATAATTCAGAAAGTAACGAGATAAAATTGTGGAGCTTATAAAAATAATATATTTTTATTATAAAACATGTTTTGGGATGACACATATTCAGGTCACAAGTGGAGTTAACAAAAGCGTGTTAATATAATTGTCTTTGAACCCAAGCTCTTAAATAGTAAATAAGGTGTTATCAAATTGTAGTCACTACATGGACTTTACTTATGTCTTAATTGCTGCTTAAGTTATTTGTATTGTATCGGTTACTATAATAATATATAATTCCACAAGCAACAAAACTAGCTAATAACACTGTGAAGTTGAAATTAATAATTTTCCATATGGAATTGTAGGTAGAGCAACGATTCTCACACGAAAATTTGAAGTTGCTCAAACCAGCAGTAATGATAAGCTTCATCTTCAGACACACATGACTATTGCATTAAATAACTTGAATATTTTTATGATTTGCAATATAAGCTTAAATTATCGTGATGTGAGATAACAAGGACATTAAACTAATTATTCTGAGATTAACTGTGCTTTAGACACAGTTATGCAAATAAAATTTCCAAATGGGATTCGTGTTGCAAAAAGTTAATAGTAATTAATATTACTTATTAAAATTAACAAATAATTAATAAATATCGTACATTATTACTTTAACGATAATTCTATATAAATAAAAAATTATAGTACGTATTAATTACTGTGAATCAAACTCGACCTAGGTGCTTAGCATGTGTGACTGAAGATGATGCTGCTTGCTGTTCATCAGAGCACTAAATTTCATCTAAATCGTTTCACCTTGAACAAGTTACAAACTTACACATATAAACTATCGGATATAATATAATAACAAAATTGTCATACCGACAGATTTCGGAGATGAAACACCGCCTTTCAACTCTAGGCTGTTACTGAGGTTTATAAAACAGAGAGACTCAATGACTAATCTTAGCCCGGCCCGGGATTTGAACAGCTGGACCGCTGGACGCGCACCGTACATACTAGCCACTACACTACCGAGCCAGTATAATAGTAGGTAATTCGTAGTACTAATTGCCCGAAATCAAATATCCATTTATAAAAGGCACAAATTTCGAAGAAGTGAATGTAATAACTGTCTAAATAATCGTTTAATCAATAATTACACCTACTTGCAAAATGAATCCAACTTACACAACATTTCTAATTAATTTCTAAATTACTCCTGCGCTGAGAATGGTCTATTATTAACATTTTAAACAAATAGATACAACAATAATATTTAAAATCTATTAATGAAAAGAACGTGTAAAAAAATCTGCTTGAATATTCATATAATAAAAAGTTATATTGTAACAATAACTAAACAATAATTAGCAAAAGTTCATCACAGTTCAATATTGGAATTGATTTGAAACATTAACTTTTGTATTTAAAAACAAAAATTCGTAATAAAAATATATATTTAGCTGTAAATTATTATTTCTCTGGTTATTTTAATTTTATACAAAGTATGAATTTGGATATAATTATCTATACATAAAATAAAATTCATACTATAGCCAAATCTACAGTTTTTTATAACTTTTATCTGTATGTCTGTGACCGCATCACAAGAAAACCACTAGACAGTTTTTTTATGAAATTTAGTATGATAATAGCTGGTGGTCCGGGACGACACACTTTTTAATACGCGAATATATCTCATATATAAACAAACCGTTAAAACGTACCCAAGGACGAATCCTAGCGGACTACTAATCTAAAAGCGACCTACTAACATAGTTTGAACTTATTAAAATAATCGAAACAACTAACTAACTTACTTTCAATTTTTGTTTACGTAGAACAAATAAAAAATTCGTAGCCATTGGGCCCCAATAAGTATCAGTTAAACATATATTAAAGATAATGTAAAGTTGCAAATTGTATCTCTAGATTACAAAAGTTTGTTACGAAATTTCTATGTAGCCTCGCTTATTTTTATAAATCTTAACAAAGTTATCATTTATTACATTAATTTGAGAGTTAGGATTCTTTCGTTTTGTTGGAAAGAAGTCTTTAAATAATAATGATAAGATGGAAATATTGAGATATAACATAACTAATCAAAATAATATGTTATTAACGTCTTTGTATGGCTATTTGAATTTGAACCTACTTTTAACTAGAGAAATATTAAATAATAGTTCAACCCTTCTTACACCGTATTTGTTATAATCTATTTTTATTACTTTTTTAAAAAACAACATTAAGAAAATATTTTAAACATAAATCCTAAGAAATCAGCCGGAATCTATTTCAGAAATTAAATGAAAATCAATGTAATGTGTATGTTAGTAAGCAGTGATTTCGGGTAGCTACACTGTAAATTATCGGCTACCAGACATTGATTCCGATTTATGAAGGGTAGTGGGAAATAAAAACCAGCTTACACGATGTACCGGATACCCGTTGCTTGAGAATATGAAACTATTATGAGATGATTTGACAAATGCAATCTCTCTTTAATATGAATTAGGGTGCTCCTAAACAGGCAATATTATTCTGTAATATTGGCAACTAATTGCAGGGCCATCACAAAAATATTGCAACAATGGCCGAGTAATATGTCGTTGGGCAATGCGTTGCAATTATATTATAGTAAAGGTAACGTAGCGTAGCAACTGACAAAACAACAATATCACATAATATGGTAGGGGAGCCCACGATGCTAAATGGGGATTTACTCGAGCGTCATAGAGACCTATTGGGTTGCAAAGCTTAGATGATAAGAAGAAAAAAATGTTATATGATATATGATTTTTAAATATGTAAAAAAAAAACTGTTGCATGGACATCCTCGAGCGCGTCAGATATTGATAGCATCAATGCCCTGCGTATTTTTAATAACGTACGTGTTAATCTGATCGTTTGCATGATGCGGGTGGTTGTATGTAAGGGTTGAAAATGAAAAAAAAAATCTTTTTATCGAGTGCGTCAGATTTTCTAAGGGAGTGTTAAGTGCAAAAAAATGCTCTCATTCACTAATCTGACGATTTCGATGTGACGCAAACTCGCAGCCATTTTCATAATGTGCAAAAAAATTCGCCATTTTGAAATACTCAAGCGCGTCAGATTAAGATATATATGGTCCATATAAATATTCTAAACGTACTGTCTCATAATCTGACGATTATCTAGAGGGATTCGCCTGATCTGACAAAAAGAGTTAGAAAAACTGTTCACCCTAAAGGCCAATTCCATTCCTGGGCGCTTAAAATTGTACTTATGAATCATTTTTGAGCTCAAAATATAATTTATGTGATTTTTTGAGCTCGCTGAGTTCAAAGAATTAATATTTCTATGCATTTGAGCTCTCCCAGCTCAAAAGTCTGATAGAAGTTTCATAGAACACTATTTTTGGAATTTCAAACCGCAATAACTTTTGATTGAATGAACCGATTTTTACGTGTTTGGTGGCATTCTACGCAGTTTTTTTAAGCCTCATAAAGAATTTCTAATTTTCAATTGGTCAAACTAGAAATTTCGGAGTAACTCCGACAAAACACTTTTTCGGGGTTCTTTCGTTCACGATATCTCTTGAACGAATCAACCGATTTTGACCAGCTTGGTGGCGATCGACGTGGTTTTTCAAGCTGAAGGGCGGATTAGTTTTTGAAGTTGGTCGATAAAGCAATTTAAAGTTATTCCAAAAAAAACACTTTCAAAAAAAATCTTTTTTTGAGATTTTTCAAATTCTCAAAATCTAAGTTTGAGGGAACTCTTTAGAACGCCGTTTAGTAGATTCCGATCGGTTTAGTCGTTCAAAAGTTATAAGCGAGTTACATAGTCCCACACACACACACACACACACATACATAGATACATACATACAGACATTGTGACAATATCGCGGGGCAATCAGGGAAGCTTCCTATGACCTTAAAACGTCGAGATCTGATGAAAACTAGATTTTTGCAAAACAGGGTGAAAACAATAACTTCCCGATTTTCTTAGCGGGAAGTTACAATTTTTTTTTATTTTTTTAAATCATTGAAGTTAATTAATTGAAAAGCTCATGAAATAGCATGCAAATAAATAAGTGTATGCTTTTTCAGTAGAATACATGTATTTATAAAAAAATATTTTTTGTTATTTCGGCTTGCGGAAATCGTCAGATTATATATTTTTCGCTATTTTTGAATCATGTCCTTCAAATTAAAAAAAAAATTAGCTACGCTCGAGAATGTCGAGATGACGTTTTTTTTTACAACTTTGCCTCCCTCCCCTTTCTTTACGTCACTCTCAAATGGTCAGATTAGTGGAATATATTTTAGGATGTAATTAACTACCCCTACCTTAATCTGATGCGCTCGAGAATTTCTGATGGTCAATTTTTTTTACTAATCTTATCCTGTATCCCCCACGGGCGGCCTTATATATGAGGCTCATGTTTGGTGGAGGTACTTAACCGGGTACAAGGTATCCCCCTGTATATTAATCTGCCGCGCTTGAGTAAATCCCGAAATCCCCGCTTGGGCTCCCCTACTAATATCGGCCATACACGGCCATACCAAACATGATAGCCGCTATGGCCGGAACAGTACTGCAATATTGCCGGTATTGCTTGCAATGATGCCGGCAACTCTATTGCAGCCACATAATTGCAGAAAAATATTGGCCGTTTAGAAGCACTTGAATATAGATATTACATCAATTTCATTAGCCAAATTCGCAGTTGTCTCTTTTTTTCTCAGAGTATGAATTTGGTCTATGATAAGTATATAAAGTGTATACGTTTAGCGCAGTTTGTAGTGAGCCTACTTTCTTGCGTCAGCGATCGCGGATTCGAGTCCCGGGGGCATTCATTTGTTAAACTCAAATATTTGTATTGCATTCGTGGGTGTTAATATTTATAATATGTATTATGTATGTATTTAAAGTTATATATGTAGTATATCAACTATCTGGTATCCGTACACAAGCCTCATAGTCATAGTTTACCACGGCACTAGATGGCGCTGTGTGTAATAATGCCCCAACATATTTATTTATTTATTGTAATTTATTATAATATAACTTTTTAACCTAATACTTGCCTTGCTTTTTTATTCGCATTCGAATTCGAATAACATTAGTACGTAAGCTTCTTTTATACTCGGGAAATAAATAAATAATAACATGTAAGCCTCTCCCAAGCGACAACAATGAAAACTAATAAGTACAACGTGGTACAACTCAAAGCAATTTGTAGATTGAGATAGAGCTTATTTTTACTCTAAAGTTTTTGATACCTGTTTTATTAAAGAAATCTCAACAAACATTATGTTTTTGACAAAGTAAGGTTGTATTGTGTTATATTTTTTTTGGTTGACTTAAAAAAGTATACCTATAATGATCTTATTATATAGTATCTTGCAAGAAATGATGCTCTCTTAAATAACCTTTACTGTCATAATATACGTAATGTGAGTAGGATTACGAAGATCATAAATACTCAATAAACCATTATGTTCGATCAAATTGTTTTCGCTCCAATTAGGATCATGTTAGGGGACACAATTAAGAAGACAAATAAAAAGGAAGTATAATAATGTTATTAAGAAAAAGAGAAGTATTTATTAACAAAGTGAATGTTCAGTTAATGCCTTATTTTTTCATTACAATTAATATATTTTTCTAAAAATAGCTCTCGATCAAACTTAATTATTATAGTTCTGGAATGAAAGACATTATATGTAATGATGAGATTGCTTCATTTGGCCTTAATAAGTACCTATGTGACAAATGAGCCTTGTCTTTGTGCAGAAAATAAGACACTTGATATTTTTCTGGCTATAAATACTTTTTTCTAATTAAAGGGTATTACATCGCTTAGAGACATCGCTGACTAGATATTAAGTAGTATTATAGTGACTGTAAAAATATTCTATAGGTATTGAGCTGGAATATCGCTATCATCGTACCAAATAACATCTAAACCTATCCAGACGGACACAAAACAGATAGTGCAAAATTTTAAAAACTATACATTCGATTCGACTCGATTCGATTCGATTTCGACCTCTGTATCGACTATAAAGTCTATTTGAATAAGTTTTTCCAAAAAATATTTCCGTTTAGAATCTTTATTTCTCATTAAGAATTACTCAATTCACTTACATGAGAAAACACATTAAATTTTAAAACATTCACAAAAATATGCGAGTACGTACAAGTAACATTTATAGTATGTGGGTAACCTTTAAAAACAATATTTAAAGTGACAAACATTTTGTGTGACAAACGTTCATAGCTAAGCACTAAGAATAAAGAAATCATGGAAATGGCATAGTCTACGGTTTACTTATTAATTTTTAAAATATAATATTTGAGCATTTTTTTAAATGTTGTAATTGTTTTTGATTCCTTTATATCTGTTGGTAATTTATTATATAACTGTGCTCCTTCAAACATTAAACTCCTTTTGCCGTAGTTAGTTCTTGGGGCGTATAAGACTAAGTTGTTCGCATTTCTTAGGAAATGCTTTTGGATTTGTTGTTTTTTAGTGAATTTTATGTTAGAATGTATATCTCCGCTCAGCACTTTTCTTATTAGCATACACGTATTATAGGTATACGTTTGCGTCACGCTCAATATATTAGTTTCCTTATATATTTTATCTGATGGTCTTAAGAAATCATATTGAAATAATATTTTAATAAGTTTATTCTGAGCAACTTGAATTGGTTTTAGATTAGTTTTAGCAGCTGAACCCCAGACTTCGATAAGGTAATCAATATGAGGTTTCGCTAATGTGTTGTATATTATATATTTGACTTGTTTCGGAAGACATCTAGCAATATTTCGGACGGATCCCATAACAGACAATAACTTTCCACGTAACTTTTCTAGGTGCGGCTTCCATGTGAGATGACTATCAAGATATTTTTCACTTTTAGCTTTATTAATTATCTCATTATTTATTTTAAGAGGTTGGTAATTATTGATTCTTTTATTTTTAGCCGAAAATATAACATAGTTAGTCTTTTTAGTATTGATTGTTAATAAATTATATTGAAACCATTCGTTGAGTATATTAAGGTCATTCTGTGCTTTTTCTATTATAATATCGATAGAATTGCCGAAGTAAAACAGACTGGTATCGTCAGCGTAGAGGGTAATATCTCCATTTAAACCTATTTCTTTTATATTATTTATATAAATATTTAAGGGTCATATTCGACTTACTTAGATTTTATTCTATAACAGATTTCATGATTAGGTTTCATCAGTTGATAAATGAAAATCTACAATGGAAAGAAATGAGAGCTTATGCATAAATATAGATGTAGCATTATGCTGTCGACGACATTATCTTATTTCTTTTCTGAGAAACTGTTTTTGTCGTTAGGTATTGGCTGTTTTATAACAAAGTAAATTTATGAGTATGAATACATAAATAATTTTTCCTAGTTTTTATATATGCCTTTAAATTTTATGTAACTGTATTTATAAGTATATAATTTTAGAATAATTTTTGAAGTTCTGGTAATTAGAGAAGAACTAGAAGTTATTAAACTAGGCCAATGTATTATTGAACCCTGTAAGGAAAGTGCGTGGGGTAATGTAGTCACCAGGTGTCTAATATTGCACAACTTATTACATGATTAAATCTGAAGGTATAATGAGAACCGCGACTGGAATACACATAAAGAGAAATTTTGTCCACTTTACCTTAAATTAAAATGTAATGTAATTGTAAACAATCAGTTCCTGTATTTATAATATCAATGGTGCATAGTTAAAATAAGTATTATAAAAAAAGATTAAATTTTTGGTAGGTATATTAGTTTGTAATTGTAATAATCATATCTATACTAATATTATAAAGAGGTAAGATTTGTATGTTTGTATGTAACGAATAAACTTTTAAAGCACTGGACCAATTTAAAAAAATCTGTTGCTCTATTCACTATTATCAGAAGCCGCGGCTTGCGGCCGCGACCTGGACGAACCCAAAAGCGAGGGTGAGTCGCTAGTAATTGATAACCTCAAAACTACCTAACCGATTTTAATAAATTCACGCGTAAATTGAGTATGTACTATAAATAATTCCACTTGACTCTCACAAAAATTGGCACCTTAAAGCTTAATGATTCACAAACGGATTCCTTCATTGACAAATAGTTTTCTCATCCGCAATATTTTTACAGAGACCAGATATCCCTTCTTACGTGTAGAATTTTTTTTTTCAAGATTATAATTTACCACTTGTATACTGGCATGTATACCAGTTTAACTAAGTGTCCAAATACAATTATTGTTGTTGTGGATTTAGTTATTTATGAGTTTTATACTGGTACTCTTATATATGAATTGTGATCCCAGTAAGAAATGAATTTCCCCGTAAGGAGAGTGGAGACGGCTCTAGAATACATTTCTCCTCCGCCGCTGGGAAAGCGTCCCGTAAAAGGAGAGTAACCCATGCAAGTTTGGTGATAGAGCACTATGCTTTCGACTGACTCGCGATCAATGTCATGTTATACTCGATCGCAAAATGTCCTCTGACGTGTTCCGGTCGTAAGCATGTAAGCCAGCCCCTTTTTAAAAAGTCGCCATCACACTCTCATCTCCTCTTATGTTGCAGGTGTCTATAGGTGACGATAACCACTTACCATCAGGTAGATCGTTTTCTCGTTTGTCCCAATTTAAATATAAAAAACTGCTTTTTCGTTCTAAGCGTGTGAGCTAAGTTGCTGACAAACATGTTGCAACTAAAAGGATACTTTGTTGACAACGGAACCCTAATAAGTAACAAAATTGTATGGTTGTCCAATGAAATTATAACAATATTTTGTTCTATAATAATCAAAGAAAAGTAAGGAACTGAGAATCAAAAGAGAGGCTTACAACAAAGGAGTGAATTATACAATCCTCTTCCTCTGATAAAAGCGTCTCTGT
The DNA here is from genome assembly GCA_905231865.2 of Boloria selene. Lineage (NCBI taxonomy): Eukaryota > Metazoa > Arthropoda > Insecta > Lepidoptera > Nymphalidae > Boloria > Boloria selene. Next base: position 5,623,276 of record HG993147.1, read on the forward strand.
TAATTGAGCTTAGTAATCGACTTAAAAAATACTTCGGTCCTCATTCTGGTGTATATTTTAGTGTTCTATAAAAGTAAGCAGAATGATCCTTATAATCTCGTTGCGCAAGCCACATAAAACTTACTTTTAATAATAAAAAACATTCACTAAGTTAATTTATGAGGATATTAACTTGGTGTAAAATATAAAAACTTTAAAGATAAAAAAGTACATTACCACACTTCCTTAACTTTAAAATTTGTTATGTACGAGTATAATTTTATTTAAAGGAATACTTAAAACACATAGTATGTATATGTTATTTACGATAAGTTAAGAAAACTATTAATAATTAAATATTTTTAAAGATAACATGAGTGAAAAGTGTTATCGTTACTATTTGTAAAATCTTTATTTGAAGCGCTTCATTTCTAAATCCAAAAAAAAACTTACAAAATGAACAAATATTGTAATATTTTTTTAAATGCAACGCGCAGTAAAACATTTTTCTTTTTCTAAACAAAAAACAGAGATCATAGCCTGAATAGTGAAATATATGCGTAGAATCGACCATAATTTTTGGCACCCATGGGAGCCGCCTATCCAAACACGGTAAATATAAACCAAAACCGTATTTCTGGCTAAAAATGTAAAAAACTATTTTTGCAAGTAATATCAAGAGACAAAAACCCGTTATTTATAATAAACAAATTGTAGTAAAAATAATGGCTACAGCTATTAGGCACACAGGATAACTAAATAACGGATTAGCTACTATTCAAATAAATTATTGCGACATTTATATAAGTCATGTTAAGATTTAACTGCAATAATTGAGTGACTAAAAACTTTCAACTTTGTATGATCTCAACTAACAAAATTTTGTTTATTTATAGGTACATCCGTGTGTTTTTAATAATTTAAGATCAATAGTAAATATTTTAAAATTATTCAGTAATAAAATACGCCACCATTTAGTTAAGTTATTTTAATCATTACCCTTTTCTACGGGCTCCTTGCTCTATGCAAACAATAATAAACGGTCACTTCCTATGGGAACGCTTAGGTTGACAGAAATCATCCGTCATCTGTCAAAATGTTTGCCGTTCATATTACTGTCAAATATGTATTAATTCAGTTTATACTGAAAGTATAAATATATTTTAAGTAAATTGCGTCCAACCAGCACTTTTAGAAGCCATTAAACGAAATAATTGCATTGAATTAAATTTATTTTGGAGATAACTCCTTACTCAATCTGCTAATTATGTTAATCTGATCTTGTAAACTAATTTCTCTTATTTAAGCTTGTGTTATTACACACATTCCAAGAACAAATCAAATGTTATTTAAATAAAGTAATAAAGATTTCAGTACAGTATTTATAATATGAAAATCTTTGCATTTATGTAATACACAGATTATGTCTGTGGCTTCATCCTCTTTAAATTCTTATTTATGTAATTATTCCATTTTTTACAGTTACGTATATTTATACAGCAATTCTGAATAGGTAAGTCCAAAATAGGCATTTTGGTGCGGGTTCGAGTCCTGCTAGAGGCAGTCAATTGTGTCAGCACGAAAAATGTGCTCTACTCATGACTGAGAGTTTATAAATATAATATGTGTTTAAAAGTTCTTTATGTATAGTGTATCAACTATGTGGTATCTACTACACAAACTTAGGAACTAAATCAAACATTGTCATCCATTGGTAACTTCATGACAGTTTTAATTTTGCGATATAAAATGTAAGATAATGTTGCAGTTAATTGAAATGAAAGCTCATTTAAAGTACTTTTTAGGGAAACAAATACAAAGCCAATGCGAGATTTCATTCATTCCCGAATGCGAAATAAGATCATAAAGGACTTAAGCATTCAATGTTCTCAATCCGCTGGAAATAAATGTACAAATTTATTATGTATAAGCTATGCATAATAAATATTGTATTTGAAATGAAATATTTACATTTCCCTTTTACTTCCACGGAATTATTTTTTAATTTTCCTTGGTCTCCCATTTTCATATAATATTTTTTATTACTCGTACTTTGATTATAATATAGGAGTTCATATTATAAACAATATCAAAACCTAATCTAGACGACATTAAAAATATTTTACACGCACAATATTAATAGTAATTCTAATACGTGCCAGGAAGCTTTAAGTTCTTGTTCTTCACTTGGTACTGGCTTTGAGCGGATAAAAGTAGCCTAACTTACTCTTTATAATGTCAGCTTTCTGTTCCGGAAAGTCCCATCAAAATCGGTTTACCCGTTTCGTACATTACCCGACGTCTATGTGCCTGTTTGTTGAAAAAAATGTTTTGCTTACAAGTACTTTTATTTGTAATAGTATCAAGATATCAAATTTAATAACCAATAAATTAAACACTTATCTATGGGGAGAAAGAATATACTTATAAATATATATATATTTAACAATTTCAAACGTTTGTTTGAATATCTCCGATATACCTTTCGGAAATTTCAAGCTGCATCGCCAGAAGTACTTATTTGAAATATATTTGTATTCATCACTACAAATTGGCCGCTTTTCCACTTGAAAATTGGAATGATATCCATACGAAAACTAGACAGGATAACTGAATGAAACAGTGACATCCTAACAAAGTTTTTGTAGACAATATTCATGGCATTGATAGTTCAGTTTTTGTTTACGATAGCGTCCTCAATTGTGTTTTTGGTTGAAATTATTATCTGACATCTGCGAGTACCTCTACTATACATTTATTTTAGGTATATTTCGATGGTTTAAATCTAAACACATCGGCAATATCTGAGTTTATACAATTGTAAGTGATAAAAAAAATATAAGAAAACATTTAAACAAAATTTACTAACCCAAAATTTCAGCTATCGATTAGATATTCAACAATATTATTTTGATTGAATTAACTTTAGTTTAGGTACTGAATAGTGAAATTTAATCGATGAATTCACTAATTTATGTATGAAGCATGTAATCTATAGGTACATATAAATAAAACTAGAGTGCGTTTTTTTAATTTCAAACTAACAGCATTTCACAATATCCATATAAAAGAATATACGGTAGTTACATCAAAAAACAATTTTTTTAAATTTTTGTCTGTCTATCTGTCTGTTTGTTCCGGCTAATCTCTGAAACAGCTGGACGGATTTTAACAGGACTTTCACTCGCAGATATCTAATATTATAAGGAGTAACTTAGGCTAATTTTATTTTATAAATTATATTTTTTTAACGAGCCAAACCCTCGGGTTCGCTCGCATTATATCAAGGCTAGTAATATAATAGGTAAATGTGAAAGTCGGAATAAGAAAAGAAAAATGAAAAATGTTTGGATGGATGTTTTTTACATAGAACACGCCAGTACGGATGGATGGATCTGGATGAAATTATGCACAAAGAAAGATATAGTCTAGATCCCTTTTTTCTCGTGGGACAAATTTGTTTTTTTCATTAGGGACAAACTTGAAGCGAAATGAGGGTGAGTTTTAATAAATTAATTTTATTAAATTTATTTTAGAGTTTTATTAAATTTATAATAAATTAATCAGAGTATAAACTGATGTGGTTAATTAAATCTTAATGACAAATGAAAAGAAATGTGTTTTTATTTATTTCTTCCACTATACCTATTAGTATTAGATATATATTAATTATATTAGAATATAGGGTATATTAAAATAAAATCGTAAACGATGGGTGAATGTAGAAATAAAAGAGAATGTGTTTTCCATGAAAAAAGAGGAATATACGAATAAAGTTATTATTATTATTTTTTATTGGAAACACAGCAAATGAGATGAGAGTCAGTCGCAACCTATAATGCGAAAATTAAATTATCTTATATAATAAACTATTGTTTATGTCAAATAAATTCTTTACTTATTAAAATATGTTTCAAAAAGATCTATAAGTGATATGATATTCCATTAACCTAGTAAATGCCGTAAAAGCTTATCTTTATAATATGAGCATTAATAAAAGTAAGTTCTATTTGTTGCGCTATTAATCATTCTTCATAATAAAACAATTATGAATAAGCTCAGAAACGTATGAATTGTGACATAATAAATTATCTTAGAGGGTAGATATTGAATATTTTATACATTTGTTGTTGTATGTATCTATCTATCTAATCTATTCGTATATTCTCAAAATATTTATACGAAAAATATCAGGAATATCTTATACGATTACTGTAAAATAAGAAAATCACAGTAAAATCACAAGTGACTAATGTCAAGCACCAACAATTAAATATACTTAAATAATAATAAAATTAATGTTAGCTACTTAGAATTACAAAATTTATACAAATTAAAGGTCAAAATGTTCCGATACGCTTATTTTCTATGGGTATCGCTAACCGCTGCATTATACCTACCTAAGGACGAACCTGTGCACTATAAGCACTCAAAGCAATGAAATATCCATATATTAAATAATCAATATAAAATTTAGCAAGTTGAGAAAAACAACTTGAACAAGTAAAAAGGAAACAGAAGCAGTAAAAAAATATCTTAATCCTATTTTGAGCTAAACGATGACGAGGGTTAAAGAAAGGGTGACTTCATAAAAACATAAAATAAAAAGTCTTTAATTGACTTATAAATGAAAGCGGGTTTGTAAAATAAGCTTGTCAAAGTTAAAAGCACAACTGATGTTCTTGTTAGCAATTTAAATAAATAATAACATACACCGTAGTATATGAAAATGTCCCCAACACTTGATTCTGAAAATAATTTGTATGTAAATAACTTATTTCCACAACAAGGTAAATTTTTCATGACGTCGCGGCACTAAAAACACCGCAACAGGTAGATTCGCTTAGCGAGTTCCACATCGGCTTGAATTTTTGCTACATTTAGTACCGTCAAAGGTAACGTTTTAACTTCGTTACAGGCATCCGTCGTAAGTTAAATGTCGATTTACCGTGAAGCTGAAATCGATTTTATTTAACAGCTTTGCATTTTTCTAAAAGATTAGATATTGTCGTCTAAAACATATTATATGTTACATCAAACTCTAGGTCTTAAAATGGTAAGCAGTCCGATTCGTTTGCATTCATGAATATGCAAGCAAAATATGCTAAGCCAAATGTGTACGTAGTAAAAGGTCTCGTCAGATACCTATAGAATGTTAATGTCAGCCAAACTTGAATCTTTTGAAATACAATTGATTGGGAATTGGAGACTCTATTGGAGGAGTTGCTATTGCTAAGTATATTTCTTAGTTTTTCTTTAATTATTGAGAAATGAGTCAAGAAGTAATTTAAAACAGATTGTATGTTACATTTATACTTCTCTCTATACTCTCTAATGACCTTATTCCGTCCTACTTTTAGCTTTGTCGAGACTGTTTTTAAAGCTTGCTATTTTTCTTTACTCGACTTCAATATTTTAATGTTCGATAATATTTTCTCAAAAGATATTTGATAATATAGTAATAGAGTATAAGGTAATCCTAGTTATGCATCACAATACCATGACGATCATCACTAAACATAAATACGAAATTAATGACCAGAAAGGTGTAGAACGCTTCAGCTCACGCTACTTAAATCGCAAGGGTAGACTATTATTCGCATAATAATAATAGGCTAAGGACAGCAGAGGCTATTCAAATCGGCACACAACAGGCACAGCAGTGACAAATTGTCGTGTTCCTCGCCGGACACGCTTCTCAAACAATCGGACTAACGACGCTGTAATGCACTTAGGAATATAGCGATTATTATGAAGACTACATCTCTATTATTTGGAATACAGCGTGCTATTTGTCAAGACCAGAGGTTGGAAATGCTTTCAAGCTTAGATAATAGAATTGAACTTATATCTATGATTGTTAATGGGAATTCAGAAACTAAAAAAATAAATTTTAAATATGTTTAAATAAACTATTTCTCTTATATTATTCCATTGCACTATTTAATACTTATAAAAGATAAAACAATATACTATTAAAATTAATTTGAAAATGTTTTTAATTTAGGTAAGTCAGAAAAAGCATTCAAAAATAATTAACATAGTTTTTGTAAATGGTTCCTTTTTGTTGGTCGTTGTATGTTTCAGACGACTTAGTCGGAGCTTTCACAATTGTCTGTTCTGTACACGAACTAATAACATTTTTGTGTTATCCTTTTATGTGCAATTGTTTGTTTCCAGCTTTGTAGATAATGAAATTTTTTCTATTAAATGCCTAAACAGCATCTTATGTATGTGGCTTCTGCAGGTTACGTATATATTTGTACTATAAATAATACTTATTCGTTATAAAAATCTTTATTTTACTTTTAAAATAAATCAATTTAATAGATATTTATATAGACATTAAAGGAGTGAAATTGTAAGTAAAACTGCTTTAAGAAAATTAAACCATTAGCCGCTTGGTTCATTCATGCCTATATCTATTGGTATAATCTCATATACAGATCAGAATAACTCATTATATCAGTTCCAGTACGTATTATATTTTGTTAAAATATAATTCTAGTTTTGCATTAAATTGACATTGACTTTATAAATGCTGAAATATTTCAAATTTAATTTAATTTCATCATTTAGGCTTATTTTATATGAATACATCAATTATTGATTATCATAGTTTGATAGTTTGAGGTTTTGGTAAGAAATAAAAAGATAGACAAGAATTTAAGAAGATAGTGTAAATGGAAATACAGATAACTACTTAAATAATGTTTAATTAATTATATACGTAAATGTAGTAAACAGCCTTTATAAAAATTTTTACAAAATACACGTGTACTTACAAATTAAATACAAAATCTCCTCTGTATAAAATCGGTTAAAATTGCGAGGTAACCTTTGCCCTTTCTGTTGCAACTAGAATGATGATGTTTGCACCAGTTGAAAGTGAACAATATTACACAAAGCTTTTTAATCTCTGATTTACGCATCCACCCAGCTGCGGTAGAACAATAAAAAGCAATTTATTTTTCCCAGAACACTTTTTTCATTAGCAAACAAGAATGACGTGTAAAACAACGCGTTCCCACTGACGAGGGTCTCCGTAAATAACCGAAGGGAAGTAATTATCCTGATGTATGTATGCGTAAATTGCAAATGAATGTCATTAAATAGATATTCATTAATTGATATGTATGGTCTTCAGCGCCCTTTCTTTTTTTTCAGTACATAAATGATAAAATTAATATTGATTTGAAAGGGATAGCTCGAATAAATTCATTCCAAACAAGTTAAATTGTAAATATTTTTTTATCTTTTTTGTATAACAACAATATTACCTATTTGTAATAATGTAATTATGGTTCATGTATCGTTAATTTTACTATTTTCTATGGATCAACTTTATTATATGTATCGGTGCGTGAAATAACAATAAATCATTGAACCTATTGTGATTTAAACTAAATTACACACGCCTAACTTGCAAGTGGCAACCAAGTGAATCCACTCGTAAATACAATTCTACGAAACGCTTTGCCGACAAAAACAGGACAAAACAAGAGCTTTAGTTAATGCGCATCATATTTCACTTGGCTGCGGGATTTCCGAGTCGTCCTCATAAAACGACATTACATTTCCCGGTACATCTACAACAAAATTAATGATACTAATGAACAGCATTGAATGATATTAGTTTTATACAAACTAATTGGATTTACAGAAATATCATTTATCCGTAAAAAATATAAAAGAAAGCATTGTTGTGCCTTTAACGTGTTTTACACGGTAATACAAAGACTTCTTTCTTTTTCACAACTAAGTAATTAAATTAAAGAGAATTTTTGTTAATTAGTAAAATAACGTAAAATTATCTTACTACTGTTCCTTTATTTTAAAACATACAATCTTAAACAGATTAAATATGAAAAAAATTATTCATTTACTTTATTTTCCATTTTCCCTTCATTTTAGAAGAATATAGCGTATAGTCGTCAAATATCAAGGGAAAGAAAAGATTAACATAGCGGCCATATTTTAATTAGTATCCGACATGGATTTCGTGAAGCCGAGTTAGCTGTTATAGGGTAATATTTTTTGCATTTTCTAATAAAAGAGGCAGAAGGAAGGATTTTAGATACCGAGATTTTGATGTATTGAAGGAAATTCAACAAAAGCAATACTTTAAACATTTCACAATCAACAACGAGAGCATTAATTCAAACAAAAGAAAACCTTCGGTAATTCAACCGGACTTGACAAGCCAAGGGGCACACTGGAAATAGCACAGTTAGATGGGCGGAGTACCATGCGGGTTGCTCTTAGTACCTACTTGTCTATATGGTACTTTAAAATAAAAGAAATAAATTATAATATTTATCTTCATTATACTTTATCTAGATATTTGCACCTAGTTGCATTTATAGATATTAATACTGATCGAAGCAACTATCTTTCAGATACGGATAGATTTACTTTTATTCATTTCAAAAAGAAAAAAATTAGAACGATCTTTACATTTAGATGTACTTAATGAAATAAAACAAGTACAAAATTTATTGCTACTTATTTTATGAAACAGTACAAAATTTTGAAGCCTTTGTCACATTCACAGCGGAGAAATTTAAATGCATCTATTTGGCAGAAAAACTTTAGCAGGTTTAATATATATAGCCTATAATATATGTAGCCCTCAAACTCGTCATTTCCAGTTTTTTATTGCAAATTTTCGAAGTTAATTTTAAAACATGGCACCTCTCATAGTGCAACATTTATTTTGGCTTTACGATGAAGACAAGCAATGTATGGCGTAGGTAGAGACTAGAATGGATTGTGAACACATATAGAATAAGAAATAAAAAGAAAAAATCTTTGAATTCACAATTATATAAATGGTTTACATCATGTTTTATTTAGAAATTCTTTCTTAATTACGTAAATAAAAATACTAATTTTATTACATAATAATAATTCAAGGTTCACTCATCCATACTATACCATATATTTGTATTGTAGTTTGTTTTGTCACGGGTTAAACAATCGTGACTGATATATCGTCCAATAAAGCCAATATGTGAAGAATAGCTTCTGTACTATTAACGTCACGCACAGAATGCTTCGCCTTTTGTTGACTGCTATTTGAACAGACAACCACCATTTGATATTCTCGTATATAGTAATGTTAAAAATCCTAATATGTACTATTGTCCATATTAGAAAGTAAACAGAAGATTGATAATTTCAACTATTGAATGAAATTAGATTACTATTACATTTATTTATATTTTAAATCATTTCTGTAAGGCAAATAAAAAGATGATTAATACATCACTGAATATCGAATTCCTTTCGTACTTTAATTTCCAGTGATACCTATTGGCTATATTATAATATTAATTGCTTAATACTAGACGCTTCATACAACGTACTTACTAAGATTGAAGTCTAGTATTTCAATCAATCCTAGTAAGTACGTTGTATGAATTAGCATAATAATAAGTAATATGATATTGACACATATAAGATAGTATTGACACATAATTAGCCAGGCATATAAGTACCAACACTTGGATTCCCGCAGGGAGTATACTTACCAATATGTTTCTCCATGTGTTGGAGATTGGTAAATAAAAAATGGACTGTATAAAGTATAGAAACTATATCAAATTAAATAAGTACAACAAGAATACAGAAAAGAAATGAAAGGCCGGCGCTCGCGCAGACCACTTTACGCCGTCCTCCTTCCGTTGCCCTCTTCGAATCCCTCTCGAACCATGTTCACATGGTGCGCAAACATCATGATTTACCTTGTTTTTTAATATTATGTTTTTCAACCGACTTCAAAACGTTGGACGTTTTCAATTCAATTTCATTATTTCCATTTGAAAACAAAGTTCTCCCTAAGTATACAAACCCTAAGTATATAAAGTATATAATCTGTTTACCACATCTAAAGTGTAGTCGATTCGATTGCGTTGATAAGCTATTTATACTTTTAGTTTTGTCTTATACCCCGGGGGTGAATAAATATAACAATAAAAATTAAACATATATGAAACAAAATAAAACATAAAAAATAAAAATCGTCACCTAAACAATTATGTTCTATAACAATCAAAATAAATAAACTTAAATATTATATTTTCTTAATAATCCATTTAATTGGCATAATTAGTTATTATTTAAACACTTGCTATTTATACACCAACTAATTGAAAATGAAATAGAAAACCTAAATAAATTCAATCATTATACTTTTCACCCAGAAATTTGATAACTGCAAATGTTAAAAAATAAATGCATGATGACTGACAAAACACGTAAGATTCCATTTTCATACAGATCTATTAGAAAAAGTAGTTGATCTTAGTAAACTACTATTGTAAAAAGAAAAGACTGCTAATATACGAGTACGAAGTCTCATTATATACCTTAAGAGCGAACATAACGGCTTATTTAAAATGTAACCCAATTGAAAACCGCAGCACTATTTGTCACGGAGACTCCGTCGTAGACAATAAATCTACGGACGGGGCTGAAAAAATCCCTCACCGTGTCCTTGTCACATTTTACCAAGAAAATGAATTCGCTTTCTTCGTTTTGTCGTTCGCTCTTACTGCGATTGTGAAAATTTTAGCATAAAATTATAATTTTTAATCTCAAGCGTTGTCTTTAATTTAATGCTCTATTGTGTTGATTTAAAATTTTTATGTATACGCCAGAGATTGATTCTAGCGCGAGTAACAGTCCCGTCCAAATCAGATCAGCCGTTTCAGAGATTAGCCGGAACGAACAGACAGACAGACAAAATGTTAAAAAATTGATTTTTTCATTAGTGAAAAGCTGTTAATTTAAAATTAAAAACAGACAATTTGTTAGTTTAGACAATGTATTAGTTATATATAGTATTTTAAATATTAAATGGGAATTCGTATTGTGCTAAAAATATTTATTATTATTTAAATTTATTACAGCGCATTTTATAAAATTATGTTTGTTTTAAATATAAATAAATTTGGCACCCCATGGATTAAGGTTGAACACATAAAATTGAAAAGCATCCGAGAAATGAAAATAACTTCTCTCTTGCAGAGATTAACCCACACGCTCGTACTTAAGAACGCGCTTTTAGGAGATTTTTGTGAAAACAATCGGATTTAATAAACTTTGTTGGAAAGATCTTTTGCTCGCATTTTTATACTTTTAATCGTATATTTTAGAATTTTCTTGTCAGATAATCTTATAAAACTAAAATTATTATTAATAGCAGTGGTAGCCGAGTGGTAACGAGTGATGTGGGTACAAATCCGGATCTCGAACCTCTGATATTTTCATGTGCAAATTATTTTTAACATAATTACTAATTTCTTACGTTGAAGAATAACATTGCATCGTGAGGAAACCTGCATGTCTGAGATAACCCAACAAGTTCTCGAATGACATATGAAGTCCGCCAGCCCGCACTTAGCCAGCGTGCTAGGCTATTTCCTGATCGTATTGAAAGGAGGCCCGTAATAGAACGTTGAAAAAACTTTGCAACTTTAAAGTGATAAATATTGAAGTTAAAAATAATTCTTCTTTACCTATCAATAAATGGTGTCAAAATAATCTAAATAATTGGCTCGTCCCAGCAACATAATTGTATAAAATGTGTTGTTTTAGTATTTCTTGATACAGTTAAATAATTTTGAAAACATTTTCGCCCTTATTATTTATCTCTCTCATCAGAATTTATAGTGAGATCGTGAATAAATAATCAGATTAAGGGTAAATAGTAAAAGCCTTATAGCAGATTTTGTGAAATAATAGTAAAAATACATAAAGAAAATTGGCACGTGCAATGTTGGGTTCCACAGCTGCCTATTACAATAATGCGGAATAAGAAGAGGGCTTTTGTATATATGGTTCATAAACTTACATTTACTACCTGTATTTACACAACTAACAACTTTATATAAGTTATTATTCAGGGGTTAAAGAACATTTATTTACTCATTTAAGAACATAGTTTACTTGCAATGAGATAACAATTACAACTTAATATTATGTACATACAATCATATTATACAGTAGTGACCGAAAAAAGTAACCTACAATAAGGATAAGTAAATTAGTTAGAAACAGAACAGAACACGAAATTTTGACGTATCTAAGTACATTTTATAATTTGGTCGACTATTTATCGTATACTTGTAAGCTTATTTATACTATGTTGTGATGGCTAGACTTTTAACAAGAACAATTATTTTTATATTACAACATTAATCGGGATCTGATTCAGCAAGTTGCAGGAAAACAGAAAACCTATATCAATATCAACATCTAGAGAAATTATCTACTAAGGAACTTCTTTGCTACTAGTTTTTAAAGATATATCGTGATGTACAGAAACTTGAATTTGACCTGTGACTCATAGATAATAGTCGGGCTATATAATAGCCCTCGCGCATTAACAGGTAGTAAGGTCTAGGCAGTAAAATGCTACGTCAAGGAGAGCTTAAGAGAGATTCTTAGTCGCTATCCTTGGTAGTGGTGTCTGTGTTCAAAACCTAAATCATTTTTCAAATGAAACGGTCGATAGGAATATTATGTGACTCTTGTAAAGTGGCTAAGGGATTAAGTGCGTACCGTAGAGGCGATAACTTTAAAAATGGGTTAGTTAACTGGGGATCGATTTGTAGCTAGTACTTACGACTGCAAATGCCCTGGGCTCGAGTATCGGGTTTTAGTACTTAAAAGAGACTAGATAATATTTTATTACAAATATTTTAAATATATTTTTACTTCTAACATATTTTTTTAATAATTTAAATTAAAAATAAATTAAAAAAGTATGATACAAAATTATCAGTCTGAATCGCTATGCGGTATGCAATTTAACCTCAGTGAATAAGTCAGGAAAGCTTACATTGCGCTTCATAATTAGAAGAAAAATGTATTTTTTTAGCTTCATGTATATTTTTTGTGGACGCTGGAGAGCCGCGTTGGAATTTATATTCCGCAGTGCGACTCATAAATTTGAGTGAACGTCCTAACGCCGCCACTAGTTGTTCTAAGTCCTCTACAAAGGTATTTATGACGAACAGTTTTAAGATTTTACTAAAATTAAATTAGTTCAATCAAGTAACCAACGAAGTAATAGAGTTTTAATAAAAAGAAAAATTTGGTACAAGCTAAAACTAAAACTACATAAGAGGAAAAATTCCTGTTAAACTCTGGCCAAGGCCTGGCAAGTTACATCAAATAATATAATATTGGCCAATACCTATATATATTTATCATATCAATTTTTAAACTTTTTATTATGAAATGTTGATCAGAATTTTTTGTCGGTCTGTTTCTATTACGTTTTCACGCCTGAACTTGAAATTAAATTGATGGCAAACAAATGGATGGGACCTTTGAGAATGGGCTACTTTTTGTAGCAAAAATGAGGGTAGTAAAGTAGGGGTTAAAGTTTTTATTTAGAACTAAACTTTTCTTAAGTTAGGTAAATAGAAGTTCGTTATATTTATATAATTTTGTTAAAAATGAATTCCTTGCGAAAATAATATTTTAATCGTGCAATTTTCTTAGTTGTTTTAATTATTGTAAAAACAGATAAATATAAAAATAATAATCTTACATTTGAATCGAAAGTACGAGAATATTTTAACACTCCCATATACTGAACTGCTAATAAAGATAGTAATGTTCACCTTCAAAAAAGTTAGTGAAGGGGCGAGCCATTCAAAAACTTTCGCAAACAGACATCACGTAATCAACTATATGTCAGGGAGGTTCCAAAAAATGAGACAGCGTGATGAAGTTATGTATCGGCAGCTATCAAAAGAACTAAATTTGGCTTTCATATTTGGTAAAATATCGGAAAAAAGTGGAAGATTTGTTTTTTTAGTTTATTCTTCGTGGATAGCGAATAGGCGAGGCAAATAAAATAGTTGAACATATTTTCATATACTTAATATAACTTGTTTGGAATGTGTAATATTTTTTAATCATATTTAATATTAATTGTCAAATGAAACAGGATAGTTAGCTTCTAATTATAGTCTAATAAACTTCATTGACTTTTATTGAGGGGTGCTTACATGCAAGTTATTGTTTCGAAGAAATATGAAGATTATCGACCTCTTGTATCTATTTCGTTATCCTAGTACTGACTTAGGATAAGTACATACTTATTGTAATATAGTAGAAGCTTTAGCAGAGCTAAAAAATGCAGATGCATATTTCACAGAGGTTATATTTAATTCAATCACGGCCAAATCAAAAGAATAGAGAGAGAGAAGTTAATACAAAATATTGATACTAATTCATTTAATATTGCATTTTACACGTAATTCATAAAGATACAAATTGCCATTTACTTATGAGACATGAAAAATGAGAATAAGTGATGACAACCGCAGTTATCTAGTTCGTTTCAGTTTAAATATAAAGAGTTCACTCGTAACTTTAACCGAACTGAACGCTTCATCTAAGCTAACGCTTATCAGGTAACACTATGTGGGATCCATTTTAAACGGGTGACCATTCCTTGTTTCGCATACGATACTTAAATTATATTTTGTTATTTTTAGTTCTATTTAGATCACAAGAACCAATTCAACAAACATTCATAAGCAATCAACAACAACAGCAGTGAAATTGTAATGTAATATCCTAAAGCAATTTATTGATTACATCATACATAAGTATGTTTATTTCTAATAGTAACATTATAAATAAAAAATTATATTAGTAGGTATCTTCTTCATATTTTTTAAGTAAGTTAACATTAACGTTCAAATGTTAACCTCTACGATCTAACCATTATCTTAAATGCAAAAAAATCATATGCACTACCTACATATAAGTTTCCCACTCCTTCGCGCTAAAGACAGCGTCGATTTTGATGTAATTTTATAATTTCTAGTATTTATCTAAGGAAGCATTCGGTTTAGTTATGAAATATATGACAAAATTTATTGGTCGATAATTCGAATACATAGTAGTATTACCTACTATTCCACTAGTCGATTACTGCTATACAAACATATTAAACTGCTAGAGACGAATGGCGCTGTTATCTTCCATTTAATTGAACATCTATATACTTCCAATTGCTACGTGATAATATCACACGTATTGGACCCAAGCCAAGTCGCATTACTTATCCCTACAAATTCCCAGTTAAGTATAACTTAGTTGGTTGGACGACGCTTGAAGCTTAATTACCCTTACGTAAAGGTCATGAATAATGAGTTTGTACTCATATGTAAGAGACATAAATCCCCTCACAGAGGACTGCTTAATGCTATTTTAAATTATTTATTACTATTTGCTTTCAGATGATGAACATAATTGATAAAGGGATATATTATAAAATAACTTTCTTTTCATAAATTAGTTAGATAAACAAAGTATTTAATGTTTAATTCCAACGATTAAGCTTGACCTGCTTTGTAAAGGAACACACATAACGAAATATTTTTGCCGTAAAATTGGATCTTTTCCACCAAATAATTTACAACTTAGATATATTTTTAATTCAGAACTGTAAAATAATATTTACAATTCTAATAAAAGCTAGTTGTTATGGGATTCATTAATCTGGCCTAATTTTATATGCAACAGCACTTTGAATACTAGTTTTATTTCTATTTAAAATTTAATACGTGTGTCTTTGCCCTCTAATCTCATCGAAATCTTCGCCATTATATTGTTGTGTGTATAATATAACATATACTTACATCATAAATACTTATTTATGTAAATAGCATATTTACATATTATGTATAGGTTGAAGTGCTATAAAAATGAACAATGTGTTTCTAACATTGACTAATAAAAAGGAGAAATGCTCGAGGGTATTATTATCATCTTAAAACTAAGTAAACGTGTAATATTTTAGGTGACACTGAAAACATTACTACAGAGTCGAGCTTAAAGCTATAAAATTCAGTGTTTTATATGTTTTTTTATGACTGGCTTTATATAGACTTCCATTTAGATATACTTATATTTCTGTGGAAAAATATTTCTAGTAGGAACAAAAGGGCTTAAACTTAGGCTTAATCATGTCGTTTCATATAATATGAACCACTCATTCGTCTGTAATTTTGAAAGCCTTATATATGTATTCTTAGTTTTTATAAGAAATTTATACAATATTTACAATTATAGGAGAACACATCATGCTTCATAGTAGTAGTAAAATCAAGACTTATATACTAAAACACAATTGTTAGTCTAAATGTTGACTACATAAGTTTAAAGTTGCATCCAAAGTATACATTTTATCACAAAGATTGCCATAGTAAAAAGTGTCTCGAGCAAAGTCGGCTTGCATATATTGTCTTACACTATATGCTGTTACTGCAAAAGCTTTAAAAAATAATATACCTATTTTTTAGTTGACGGAAGTATCTATTAGTACTTATGTGTATAATATAAACTTATCAAAAAAACTAGTTCATGGAATTATATGGATAAATACATATAGATATTAACTTTTCTTTTTAGCCAATTTATTATACATGATGTTATACATACATTAAGAGCCTCTGCGCATTTTTAAACTGCGACCGAGACCATAGCCTCAAGGGCTATGCGAGTTCTTAAGAAGAACTAAGCAGAAAAATTGTAATAATATAAAATAACACATAATATTTTTATAACCTGTTGCAAAATAACTCAAATTGGACTAAGGTTTTATATAAGTTATAATATTATGCTCTTAACCAATTTAGCTTTCCACTAGACTAATAAGTAATAAGCATCATTAGCAATTAAACCCGAAAGATTTTCATTTAAAATTTTAAAACTGATGTATCGCGTATATAAAAATTTTATGAACATGTTACAGTAATATTAAAAAGGTAGATAATCAACTAACTTTCGCAATATCCAATGTTAAATAATGTTTTCTCAGTTATGTACTATATGAGCTAACAACAGTTGCTACTTCAAAGGACATATTAATGGGTTTATGGAAAGCCTGCCCTTTGGTTCGATGGCAAATTAGTTGACGAAGTCTTCATTCATTACAGCAAAGTTGCGGTCTAACTATCAGAGTTGAGTAACGTAAGTTTACTTGTTTGTTGTAATTAAGAATCATGTTAGTGTGGCATTTAGACGACATTTTATTATTAAAAAAAATAAAGCGATGGAAAATGGCTAAATTTAAAACAAAAATATATTTCAGAAGCATTATCGTACTTGACCTTTGCAGTATATACTTATTCAAAACCTACGCACATACTCTAGTATAAAACACGAAATATTTTTAGGTTATATTAAATGGATTGTTCTTGTGAAAATGTGAATTATATTTATTATTAATATTCTATTTTAGTGTAAACAAATGCGTATATAGAAATATTATTTAGAAGAGCTGTAACAGGCAGAATTGTGTAAGTACATAAAAGGCCGTACACGAAGAAGAACACTAAAAATAAATTAAATTACTATACATATTAACACAAATAGTCCATTCTATACAAGATAACTAGGTACAGTTCGCGTCACGTAAAAAGAACGCTGGAGGAAAGTGGTGGGGGGTGTGTTTGCGCATGGGTACATTCGCACACAAAATTACTAAGCCAATTTTTTTATTTTTGAACTAGCCTTTCGTTCGCGACGTATATTGGTCATTGTTAGGTACATTGAAAAATATATTAGATAGAACGTTACTAAATAGAATTCTATTAATTCATAAAATATGTTAGATTCAATGTAGAATGTTTAATCTAATTACAAAAAAATAAATTAATTCGGTTAATATATATTTTAACTGCATTATTAACAGACTCCCTCTTCATAAAACAATATACGTCAAAAATATTTTTCTTTATTTTTTATATAAAACCATTTCGTAATTAATAACTTTTATGTGCACGATGGTATTTTGAACTGACAAACCAATAACGAGCCGGAAAGCATGCGGCGCGTGCCTCGCCGTCCCGCGCCCCGCGTCTTACCACCAAATTGGCCGATAAATCGCCTCTGCGCAACTTGACAGCCAGCGTTCTTTTTACATGACGCGAATTATACAGTCGTAAGCAATGACATGTATACGTTGACAACTTTTCAAATATATGTAAACATCAATCGTTTCAAAAGAAAGTATACAAGCTTTGTGTCAAAATAAAGTATACGTAAGATGTTTCATAATTATGTATACATTTTTATCAATTCATAGTAAATAACATAAAACGAATACTATTATATACAAGTTTCGTGTTATAACTATGTAGCCATTAGTCTAAGAACTAAGAATAAAGCATTAAATATTATTTTCGTATTTAACAAAGTTTTCTAATACAAATACTGTATCTCTTTCATTAAATACGTGAATTCTTTAAACTGGTCGTTAGAAGTTTAATTTATTTTTATATGTTAAGTGATTGAATCAATTCGACTAATTGCGACCTGATTCTCTAGGACGCGCCTTGGATTCACTTTAGGCAGAGCTCTCCTAAACAGCTTTACCCAGGGTATATGAGATATCTTCTGCAGCCAACAGCACAGACAGGATTTAAAATATTGTAACACCATGATTCGTAAACTTATTAATTAGATAATTAACAGTAAAATATGTTTTAAGATCTTAGGCTTCTTGCATCGGAAAATGAAGCATAATAATACTTTGCTTTTAAAAATGTATTATTATGTATTTAAATTTAAATATTATAATACATTTTTAAATCATACGTATAATACAAATATTATCGCGTAATAGACTGTGCATATGTGTATGTGTAAGAGCGTTTGTAACACATTCACAACATTGGATGACAGTTTTAAACTTTTGACAATTCGAGGACAAGATCAGTTTATTATAAAATTTTAATGTGTAACAAAGCATTGAAAAGAATTCGAAATTATTAGAATTACAACTGACAATTCTCTATTTGTTTAGTTTGCGTTGTTATGAGAAACTTACTTTTTCATGAATTCGCCCAATGATATTAAGTTGTCATAGCTCAATTGGCGTAGTTGTAGTATGCGTATAATATCCTTGCGACGCGAGTTCAAATCCCGCGCGTGGATAACTTTTTTAATTTTTGTTTCGTGCGTATCTTTTAATTTATGCATTATATACTGGATGGCGATTTAGGGACAAGGAGTGAGCCGTGATGAACGTGGCTCGTCATCATCATTGAGTATATGTTTTCCACATTTGTGAATTTATAAGAATATACAATAATACGTATAATTATAATAGAACAGTGAGTTAAAAAATCTATACATGATTTTTTTTTTGTTTTTATAAAAAAAATACTGTAACGTATAGTGCATTCAATATAAATCCCAAAAAATAGGTATGTTTTAATTTTTTTGTCTGTTTGTATGTTTTCGTTTAACACAAAAAGTACTTGGCCGATTTTAACCAAATTGTGTAGTTACCTATAACATATTTCTCGGACCATGACTTAGGATACTTTTCATTACATAAAAGCATTTTAATTTACAGTAAAAAATAATAATTGGTTGTATTGAGTTTTCCTTGGATAGCTAGTGATTAAACGGTAAGTTCATCTGTGTCTATTTTACGAGCCGAGTTTGAGCTTCTCGCCGGTTCTTCTCAGCAGAACAGCTTTCCGAGCCGGTGGTAGTTTACTCACAGACTTACAGACTGACTTTTAATTTTGATAATGTAAAAATGACGATTCAAAAGAGCTTGTTAAAGTCTATTTGAATAAAAAATATTTTGATTTGATTTAATTGATTTACGCAAATTTTTGAACGTAATCCTAATTTTTTTATAATTTATATTTACCACTAGCGAGCCCGGACCACTGCGCTCGGCGTAAGATAAAATAAATAAAACAGTTTTCATAATTAAAAGTAGCATAAGTTACTCCTTAAAACATTAGCTACGATATCTGAGGTCAAAAGTCCCGTCAAAATCAGTGTAGCCGTTTCGAGGATTAGCCGAAACTAACAGACAGACAGACAATTGATGTATGGATGTAAGTACCGTATATACTTTCTATGCATTAAGTCTTCTTCTTCTTGCCGAATCGATGGCAATAGTTAAAGTAAGAAAGCCCAAAACCCCTTAAAAATAAAGATAAAAAAAAAGAAGCCCAAAACTCGGCCACCATAATAATTGCATAAGCTCCTGTAAGATGCAGGTAACAGGACCAGGAGGTCATATAAGTAAGTGTAAGAGAGGTAAGAGAGGAAGAGTACAAGTCTGCACTCCAGGTCAATTCGCAAATCCCCACCTGGTTGAGATTAATTTTTAGAAGAATATTTAAAAATGTATCTTTTTAAAAATGTAAGAAACTAGCATTTCCCGCGGCCCCGCCCGCATTCTAAAGACTGGAAACAAAATACTTAGATTTCACACACCGTGTGACGTTTTATAGTCGGTCTGTAACGGTTAGTCGATATTTCTTACAAAATCATCATCAAAACCTGTCCTGAGGTTTTCTCGTGATGCAGTCACAGAAAGACAGACAGACAAAAATTTTAAAAACGATAGATTTGATTGTATGGATAATAATGTCTACCTATTTAATTACATTTTTATCAATTTTAATTAGATTTAAAAAAAAAATAATGTACAGATTTGACTCAGTTACAATTATTTTATTATATATGTTTATGATAGATAGTGAATTATTTGACTTTTCAAAATAGATTTTAAGTTAACGTCTTTGTATCGATGCGCAAAACGGCAACGTCGCGTCGCTTACGACGGTTGCCGTTCCGTCAAATAACATGTGGCCTAATATAAATTTATCTTGACACATTGTAATTTGTAGTAGCGCTGTGGTAACGCGCTTGCTTCGATATCCATGTGATGGGGGTTCAAGTCTGAGTTTGAGTTAAACGGGCTAAATACATATAAATTTATCTGCCAGTTACTTTATTGGGAAGTTTTATTATGAAACAGATAAAATATATCAGCAACCATTATCGCTAATCGACTACTAAACGCTTATTACCTACTAAGGTCAATATTTACGATACCGTTTACTACAGGATAATCGTTTATTCTTACTGGATAATACAATAACTGGTTCTATGGACCACCCACATAAAAGCGTGGCGGAAATTTAAATGGGAATTTAATTATTATAAGTAATAGCATAATATTGTCATAAAATATGAACTAAAAAATGTTATTGGAAGAGACACACTATATATGCATTAGAAAATTTTGTTTCAAATACGAAAATATTATTTTATGCTTTTCGAGCGCAAACCTGTGCACTTTTTTGTGCACAGACTAATGGCTAACTACTTATATTACGAAAAGTATACAATAATATTCGTTTTATGTTATTTACTATGAATTGATAAAAATGTATACATAATTATGAAACATCTTACGTATACTTTATTTTGACACAAAGCTTGTATACTTTCTTTTGAAACGATTGATGTTTACATATATTTGAAAAGTTGTCAACGTATACATGTCATTGCTTACGACTGTACCTATTCGATATGTATAGCACGAATTATTATAACAACTTTCAGTAAACTGACAAATAATCATAAAAAATTTGCTTCATATTTCAAAAACAATTTTACAGCCAAAAACTACAAACGAAAGATTAACTAACAGTATTTCCAAAGAAGCTCAAAAGAATTTATTAACACTACTGAGCACTTTGTAAGAACACATTAAGCTTAAGACTTAATATAATTAGGGTCTTAAAATATGAAAGGCATTGTTGTTGGAAATGAGAATAATAAATTAGTTACCAGAAATCTAGATAATCTATTTTAGAAAGTAGAACGAACTGCGAACAATGGTCACATTTTCACAAAGTTCCAGAGAGATTGTAATAAATCAAATACTGAAAATGATTCATAAGTTTCATTTGATTGTTATATTGTTTAATTAGAGAATATAATATTTCTTGTATTCTGAAGGATAAATGTTTTCAGAGTCGTTTATATTTTGTGCTATATTTAAATAGCTCCGATGTCGTCGTAACATATTGACATCGTTACGATCAATTGATGCTACTACATACTTATCTTATGTAAATGATGTTTAAACAGCATCTTAATTAAATACTGAAGAATATATTTATGAAGGTTCTCCTTATTGAAAAGCCATGAGAATTTAAAAAAAATCTTGCATTTATGTTGACGAATAATCTGATTAAGCAATAAATATACGAAGTCCTAAGAGCTCGAGAAAGGGCGAAAAAGCTAAAGAAGCAGGGCACTAGATCTATTAAATCTCCGATCCACTTCGAAGTTTGTCCGTTTGTTCGTTGACTACAGAAACCTTCAAATAAATCAAATGTTGGAGCACGCTTTTTAGCTGTTAAAAAAGCTACTTGAACAAATAAACCATTAAAATTAACATGTATGTTTTTGCGATACATTTTGTTAGCGACATATTGCGACGTAGTGCCTGTCTAGTGGGCAATGAAATAAATTTTACTGCGATGTATTGTGAAGATAAATTACATTCATATAGTTGACGAATAAACATCGTCCAAAATCTCTTACTTGAAAAAGTACCTAAAGGATGAATAAAATATGGATATTTGCAAAGTGTAATATTGATAAAGGGAAAAAAATATTTTTTATTTTATTCATAAGAATATATGTATGTATATTATTTATAAATGCAGGTTAAAAATAAGTAAATGCACTTTTTTATTTAATTTGCATTTGATTAAATTTACAATTCTGTAATTATAATATTATGTATTAATTACACATAAAGTAATTATTATTTGTAACTGACTTTAAGTGCATGCCGTATATCGTATATTCTAAATTATTTAGCGATCCCCATTAGAACTGACATCCCTAGGATTGCTTTGCTCTCACTGGGAAAACTACCCACTGTTGGTTGAAAACAGTACTTTTGAGGAAGACCGCATTTAAGAAGTATGGTAAAGAATTTAAGATTAAAACATATTCAATTTTCTTATAACAAGTCTCTAATAATTTACTAACTTAGAAATAGATTAGAAATAGATTCAAAGAGAGTTGAAATATATGTATGTACGTAAGAACGTATTAAATAAACTAAATAACAATCTTTAAAATTTTACTACGTGATGACTAGTAATTATTCAAATGTTGATGATTCTATTTAAAGTAAACACTACAAAAACAGAATAGAAAGCAATTTGAAACTCAATTAAATGCATGATAAAACATGCGTACCCTTTTTAAATACTGAACTCAATTTTTCATTGCTAGTTAGGAACCTGTGTGATGAATGTGTCGTTAAAAATCCTTTATTCAGATTTATATTGAAAAAGTTACTCGTTTTCAGCACTCGAAAGCTTTATCGATAAATTACCATTAACCTACCAATTATTTATTCATAAAAACTAAAAGAAGAGATTTCTATTTAATGTGATTGGGAGATCATGGAATGAATAATTTAATTATACCTAATTATTATAATAATCGTTGACGAATACACCGCAATAAATAAAATAAAATAAATTCATGCGATATTGCGAGTAACATATTTACTTTTTTTCCAGGATCTGTTTGTGCAGCTAATAGTGAAAAAATAATTGTTTAATGTATTATTATGAAGGTAACTTGAGTGCCAGGGAAGGGCATAGTCTGATTTAAACAAAAACTTTTTAGTAGCGAAAAATATTGGTAAAATTCTTAAAACCACAATAGTTTTCGATAACCAACCAATATCTGGAAATGTATATATATTATTTATAAAGATACGAGTAACTTTTAAGGGACTTGAAAATAAGTTTTCACTTTGTATCACATTCTTAAATGTTTATGCCTTTTTCGGATAAGATCACAACAACAGAAGAAGTACAAATCTGATAAATAAGAAACACACTAAAGCTTTTCTGGGAAAATCCGGTAAGGAAAATGTTTGAAATAAATATGAATAGAATTGTTGGTATTAAAGACCAGATCTCTACGTATTTTAGCTATTCCTGAGTTTCTAAGGCTAGTGAAAAGATACTACTCTCAACTTCATATACGAGTATATACTCAAAACCTACATACGAGTACATATATTAGTACTTTACTTATTTATTCTCAAATGAAACATTTTTACGGATTTTGTCACGCTTTATATTGATTTTTGGTTCAAAATAAATCCGAGACAAACTCGGAAAAGATCTTTTATAATGTGAAACATTCGCGTAAGCCTAAGAAACTAATAATATTTTATTTTATTTTTAGTATAATCATAATAATAATATAATAAAGTTAAGTTATAAATTTATCCTTAAGTTACAAATTTATCCTTAACTTTACGTTGCGGACTTCTTAAAAATTCATAAGGTGCGCAACGTGCGTTCAGACAAATTTTTTGCACTTATTTTTTTATTATTTTCAATTTTTCCAAATTTTATCTGGCTATTAAGAATAATCTTTAAGAATAACTTATTTTTATTAAAAAACTTTAAAAAACCAGTTAGAAGAACGAATTCTTAAAATTTGCAAAGAAACCTCTAATGGATAAATATTACTATTAAACATCTTATGATATTGGCTATAATTTAGAGATGTCTCTCTTTCTCTTGATCTTCTTTGTGGTAGAGGTTTAAAAAAGATTCAAAAACTTTAGTTACTTACAAAATATTTAGTATTTTTAATTAAATTATATACGAGTATAGTCTTATGTCCATTAAATATTATACAAAATAAGTGCTTCAGCTACATCATAGCATTTTTCCCCAAAATGAAACTTGCAGGAATTCTCGTTAAAGTTGTCGTAAATATTCTAAAGTAAATCGCTAGAATGAAAGAACAATAATAATTGCAAAAGAATCTACCTTCTACCTAAGAAGCATTACTATATCCTAAGTAATAATACGCGTCAACATTGCGAAAACAAAAGTATTGTTAGTAACAACAAAATATATAAATAAATAGAATATCTCTATAACGTTTTTAAGTTTACCCAAATGAAATTGAAATATCTGTAATTGTTTAATTACTTCTTGGACTATTTTACTATTTTTTTTATTTGGTGGCTTCTATGATTGGCAGTAGAAATAAGAAGACTTGTTATATAAAGAACTAGCGACTCGCCCTCGCTTCGCTCGGGCTCTTGCCTAGATTTAGCACAGGCAAAGCCGCGTTATGCATATATCTTGAATCACTCTATCTATTAACAAAAACCGCATCAAAATCCGTTGCGTAGTTTTAAAGATTTAAGCATACATAGGGATATAGGGACAGACAAAGCGACTTTGTTTTATACTATGTAGTGATCTTCGGAAACTGTATAAGTTACATCAAACTTTCAGAGTATTCAATTGACGAATTAGTGTCTCAAGTAAATTCAAAAGCTGTGTCAGAAAGTTCAAAGATTTCTACGGTACTTATGGAAGCCATTAAAGGAAATAATTGAATTGAATTGAAAATTTAATAATCACCCACACAACAATTAAATGCCTGTGATCGGTATTATTAGTTTTTCTATGGAAAAACAAAAGTGATACATAGATATTAATTAAACAATAATAATAGTTTGCATCGTTGTTACATTTAGGTACTTGTTAATTAGTATTGGTCTATTTAGTGGATGTACAAATTACATAAGTTTAATTATGATTTATGATATGATTCTATTTTCTGTAATAAAATATATCCCTCTGTTGTAAATCATTATTATTAAAGCTGGAAAGTGAACAGAACGAACGAAACTTGAGCCACACAGCCTCAGACAGCGTACTTGCGTTTTCGTTTTTAATGCGGTCAGTAAACGCCAGCTGGCAACAAGCCAATATGCTGATATGTTACAATCGATGTGTTGTATGAAATAAAAAAGTTTGTTTTTTATTGCAAGGCGAAAATGTGAATTTTATGAGTAATAATTATGAAGCTGGATTTTACACAAAAAAAATTATAGTCTATATTATGTACGTATATACTAGGGACTCACCCTCGCTTCGCTCGTGGTAGGTGCCTCCTTTAATATAAATTTATTACAAACTTTGATTATAGTAATTTTGCTAATTAAGATCAATAATCATAGGTATGCATTAAGCATACTTGTAGTTTTAAAAAATAACGAATTCCTTTTAGTAACATCTATCAGAACACCCAAAAGATCCCGTGTCGTTTGCTAACAGACCGACGCACTCTTCGTAATACTTTTCGTATTTAGCACATTGCCTCATGTCTGGCATCCTGTCATTTTATTCATTTTTATTTTTTTATCGCTGGAGGAAACTCTCATGAGGCTGCGAATTTTAATATTATAATTTAAACTTCAAAGGTAGTAAAATATGAAATAATAGAAATTAATAATGCAAAATTACATAATTATTTTAAATATTTAAAAGAATATTTACGTTTCTAACGGACGATTTTTTGTTATTCATGCTGCGCAACCGCTTCCAGTAGTTATAACGCCGCCCTAACGACATCGCACGAGCCATCCTGTCGTGACATGATCTAGGTGCCGTCTTTGAGTGTTTGAGAGTTGAGACCTTGAGCGATTCAAAGCATTTAAAATGGGATTTTATTGCTTATATTTTTATTATTGCACCTAGGTACCTTATATTTTTTTTTATAAAACCTTCCGTAAAAGCGCCTTAAAGAACATAAAAAAATTAGCTGGTCGAGCCGTTCTCAAGTTTTGTCCTTAGCAATATTCATTCTTATTTATATAGATTCTCAAGGGTGTAAGGGATAAGTAATGGATAATTATTAATTAATTATTATTTATTCCTCTTTAATATCTTCTAAGCTTTTGTATGAGAAACCGCCCGCGCCATCCCCTTCAAATTAATTCTGTACTAATCGCTTTATTACAGTAAGAACATTATATCGGATAATTACTGCAAATGAAATAATTTATAAAGTGTCGGTCTTCGTGTATGTTCACGTCATGTTTAGTATGGTCCATTTCGTATTAAGCTAAGCATTTATTGTATCAATAAGCTAATTTACCTCGATGAAAAAATGTAGGTTATGAAAAATTAAAGAATATAAAAGTATATCTAATTTTAGATTTTAATATTCAATATTTTTTGAAAGTTATTATTGAAATAGTCATTGTTATAAATACAGAGGCGGAATCCATATTTTTGGTCTGCCGCTCACAGACAGTTACTACATCATGGGGTTTTCCCATGCCACTGAACAGATTTTGAAGAAATTATATTATCCTAGTCAAAATATATAATACTCTATGATGGCATAATATCTCATTTCTAAGAAATCTATACAAGATACTATAATATTATTATTATTATATTATTATAACTATATTAGTTAAAGTGTACTTAGGGAACAAGCCGAGTGGGATGAGGATGAGTCTCTAGTGTTAATAAAACGTTAGATTTATATTAAGTGACTGCATAAATGTGGTATGAAAAAAAATATATTAAATTAAATAATTAAAATATATTAAATTAATTAATTATATATAAGTTTTATCGAAATTCGTTTAAAGCAAATAAGAAACATCCGAACTACCTATATCATCTATATCCTCCAATAACCGAGTGATGTGGGTTCTAAACCGGGTCTCGCATCTCTGATATTTTCATGTGCGAATCATTTATACCATGATGACCACTTGTCTTACGGTGAAGGAGAACATTGTGAGGAAACCTGCAGGTATGAGAAAACCTAGTTAGTAAAGTTTTCGAAAGACATGTGAAGTCCACCAACACGCACTAGGCCAGCGCGGTGGACTAAGGCGGTATCGTCCCTCGTACTGAGCGAGACCCGTGCCCAGCAGTAGGACGTATAAAAAGGGCTGATAATGAATATCCTCCAAAGTTCTTGTTCGCCAACCATATAAATGCCTATATCCCTCTATATCCTCCAATAACCGAGTGATGTGGGTTCTAAACCGGGTCTCGCATCTCTGATATTTTCATGTGCGAATCATTTATACCATGATGACCACTTGTCTTACGGTGAAGGAGAACATTGTGAGGAAACCTGCAGGTATGAGAAAACCTAGTTAGTAAAGTTTTCGAAAGACATGTGAAGTCCACCAACACGCACTAGGCCAGCGCGGTGGACTAAGGCGGTATCGTCCCTCGTACTGAGCGAGACCCGTGCCCAGCAGTAGGACGTATAAAAAGGGCTGATAATGAATATCCTCCAAAGTTCTTGTTCGCCAACCATATAAATGCCAGCTTTTAAAGTTCCATTTAATTATTTTATGAGTTACTAGCTGTACCCGCGGCTTCGCCCGCGTTCATTTTTTTAATTGCTAATCAACCTCATTGGGTTGATCTGTAGGAAAAAAAAATTGACTAAAAAATAAAAATAAAATTTAGGGGTGGACTACCCTTAACATTTAGGGGGATGAAAAATAGATGTTGGCCGATTCTCAGACCTACTCAATATGCTCACAAAATTTCATGAGAATCGGTCAAGCCGTTTCGGAGGAATTCAAGTTCGAACCCCGTGACACGAGAATTTTATATATAAGATGTAAAAAGAACCTTATGACCTTTTGTTCTTATTTCCTCCAATAAAAAATAACTACATCAATCCTCATTCTCTATTGACTTGAGATAATGAACTTCTAACAAAATATAATACCTCCGCAGCTTACAGATATGAATAGGAATACCACTATTTCTTGAATACACGAGCTCAGGTCGTAAAAGATTTAATCTTATTATATACTAGCGACTTATCCTAGCTCCGCTCGAGTTCGCCCCTACATAAATTTTACCGGTTCATATAGATTTCTCAGATATATTTTTGTCACAGTAAAAAGCATGTACTTATATATAATAATTTTGACAATCATTTCTAATTATACCAAGAATGCAAGAAAAAAAATAATAATCGGTTACTTGGTATGAATCTATCACTTATTTATGTCCGCTTTATAACATTGAATTCGGTCGCCGAGTTGTCTATCACTAAATGGGCCCCCACAAATTGGCATACTTAGTGCCTTGGGCAGCATGATCGACTTTGTCAGCTAAAGGCATCAAGAAGTGTGCGGTTTCTCACTCCTGAGATAAACTTGTGAGCGGGATTTCCTGTTATTATGCAAATGGAGCACTCTCACCCTTTCAAGCATTTAGGTTTAGCGATCACTCTGGATTTATATTATTATAACTACCGACTTACCCTTGCTTGATTGCTTTGCTCGAGCAATGATAGATAACTGACAGTAACTTATGTAGTTTTTCAGGTTTCTATCTGTGAACTAAATTTTACCCAAATCTCTACGACCATTTTAGCATGAAATAATAGAACTCAAGCTCCTACAAAATAGTAATCCGATTAAAGTCTTACCATTAGTCTTCATGATTAACTAATACGTCGAATGTGTAAAAGTTTTATATATGTACTAGCCGTTTCCCGCCCGCTTCGCTGGGCGAATTGACAAAGGAAATAAATTACATTTTATGTTTTATTTTTATTGTTTTTTTAATATTTTTATTATTCTCCTTTTTTTTATTTTCGTATGGACATAAATAGGCCCCGCGGATAGAACTGTAAGCATCGATATTGTTTAGACTTACACAAATTCCGAATTCCATCGATTTAGCCTGTATCTTTCATCCAGGTGATTTTTCTCACTAATATTCATTGTAACTTTCAATGTGAAATCATTATAACATTTCCGTGCCTTTCTTCCAAAAATGATTAATAATTGACATGAAGAAAAAAATTTGAAATGAGTATTGAAAGTTTAAGTTTAAGTCATTGCAAGTCTCATATGTGAAGTTGAAATCTGTCTAGGTTCAAGTGCGACGAATTTTCTGTTAACTAAAATTTTCTCCGTGACATCAATTTTTTATAGAAAATTAATTGTTCATGTTTTTTATGAATTCTATTGGAATAAGTAACTAAATTTCTTTTCCACATCTCAAGTGCTTGGAAAATGCATTCATTTTAATCTGTTAAATTTCCGCGATCCCGCAATAAAAGAATTCGTCGGATATGTAGTCTGCAAAAGTAAAATGAATGTAAAATTCTTAGTCCGTCGATTGGATAGCTACATGTAAAGTTCTTTGGGGTGGGATATCGTAAAATTTGTTCATAAATCATTTTTACATCACTTATAGAAAATTCCTACAAAATTTGGAGATTGTAGGAGCTTTAGCTGGAAAATTAAAAATATTAATTGTTAATACCCACCCCCGCAACCCCCTGCGGGGAGAGCTATCGTAAAATTCGTTCATAGCCTCTTTCTACACCTCTTACAGAAGATTCCTACCAAATTTGAAGTCTATAGGAGCTATAGTTTAAAAACAGGAATCGTTCATTGTTAACGCCCCCGCAACCCCCTTTGGGGGATGAATTTCTTAAAATCTATTCATAGCTGACCTCTACATAGCAAAAGTAATATTCCTACCAAGTTTCACGTATCTAAGTCTTATGGTTCCCGATATTTCGTGGTCAGTGACTTTATAGATTGGAATTCTTCGATTATCATCGAAATTTTTAACTTTTTATCGGAATTTTTTAAATTTTTTTTTACATACAAAACTTTTTCCTGACAATTCTGAAGATAAAGAAAAAAAGCCCAATTGGTCCAGCCGTTCTCCACTACCGTGAGTAGATTCTTAGCTGAATGTAAAAAACCATAATCCGTTTAATATAGGTACTCTGAAATCCATGAAAACAAAAGAATCAAGAGAAAATGCTTATCTTTTGTTTTTATTAGCGGAATAAATGTTCATAAAAGTAAAACAGCAATAAAAAAATGAAGGAATGTTGGAATTCAAAAAATAGATAGCCATAAACCATCTAGGAAAAATTTCGCATCGAATGGTGGTAGTTTCATGTCGATACGATCAGTGGTTTAGGCGTGATTGAGCCTCAAACGAAGACCATTTTCATTATATATATATATAGATTTACTAGAGACTCACGTCGTTAGGTGCTGAATTAAAAGTTTGTAGCACAAAAATCCGAAAAATCCAAAAACATAGTATAAAACAAAGTCGCTTTCTTTGTCCTTATATCCATAATATGTATGTTTAAATATTTTTAAAACTACGCAACAGATTTTGATGCGGTCTTTTTAATAGATAGAATGATTCAAGAGGGATTATATGCATAACTAGCGGATCCCGCGGCTTTGCCTGGGCTAAAACTAGGGAAGAGCCCGAGCGTAGCGAGGGCGAGTCACTAGTCTTGTTATTAAAACACCATAAAAATATTTTATTAATTATTTGTATTCTAAGTTTGACGGAGACAATACTTTTATAACAGTTTTAAATTCACAAATTATAAACAGGATCAAAGACACGATTTTATTACTACAGTTTATCAATAAAAATCTTTTACACTTTCTCTTTAAGACGAAAAAGACTTTAACGTTAAGTTTTTACCGTTTTTCTTGAAAGAAATAATAAAACTAAAAGTATAAATCTGAAAGATATGAAGTTTCTTAGAAAAAAAATAAGATTAAGCGCTTAGATTAGCGCTTTCCCTTCCCTCGGATCCTCCGTTTGGAGCGGACGTGTGCAAAGATTTATTTTTTGTCTTATTGAAAATAAATTCTAAATAAAATAATTTATAAATTTAAAAATCAACGATAAATTTCGCGTCAGTACCAGGACTGCATAACGCCTTAGGAGTTCACTTCACTATACCGGTTCCAACATGGAGTCTCCGCCTTCCACTAGCAACAAAGAGGTGCGTACTGTTCATTGAATAACTAATTACCGCCTATAAACGCCCTATTGGATGTGAAGATCTATTGGTTGTCTTGGCTCCGCCTCGTTGGTTGTTCATTGCCGCTGCGTACGCGCTTACATTAAATTACATAGTCATCCTGCTTCCTCGCCAACTACTGCTCGTGGCTCAAAAGAGATAGCGAAACACCAATTATTTCACATCTACCCGCAATTTAGAGATTATTAATTATAACAAAATAACTGCTATTATTTTATCTCCCTCTATCACTATAACAAGAAATAAGGATGAGCGGAACAGCCTCTAAGTCTTCTCCGAAAGCACGTAAACAGCAAAAGAGAAAACGTGAAGGATTGAATGAGGACGAAGAATGTTACAGTTTAATGGATGAAATGAGGAAATTATTCGATGATTTTAAATGCCAGCAAAATAAAAAA
Source organism: Boloria selene (assembly GCA_905231865.2). NCBI lineage: Eukaryota > Metazoa > Arthropoda > Insecta > Lepidoptera > Nymphalidae > Boloria > Boloria selene. Next base: position 5,655,180 of record HG993147.1, read on the forward strand.
TTAGAGCTTCTCCAATCTTCGATAAACTCAATTAAACAGCAAAATGAGGACTTTCGGGCCTCTTTAGAATTTATATCATTGCAGTACGACGACATAAAGTCCAAAATTGATACACTCGAGCTAGATAAAAAGGTACATCTTGCTCAAATTCAGTCCCTCGAAATGAAGATCGAGAATCTGGAAAGGAACCAAAATATATCCACTGTCATTATACGCAATATACCTCATAAAGAAGGGGAACAGAAAGAACATCTAATTAATATCATCGGAAAAATTGGTACCCTTTTAAACATATCGATTGGAAAATCCGACATAAGAAACATCTACCGAATAAATTCTAGTAAAAATACCAGCAACATTATAATTCTAGATTTCTTAACGGTTACAATGAAGGACCGCTTTCTAGGGGCTTTAAAAAACTTCAACAAAACTAACAAGAATAACAAGTTTAACACCAATCTTTTGCAATTAGACGGCCCTATAAAACCTATCTATGTCTCCGAACACCTCACCTTCAAGTGTCGCAAGTTGTTTTCCCTTACACGTGATTTTGCGGCAAAAAATAGTTATAATTATTGCTGGACGACCAATGGCAGAATATATTTACGTAAAACTGAGGGATCTCGTCATGTGCGTATCGATTCTGAGTGCGACTTGGAAAAATTAAGTAAGAATCTGTGACTATTATTTAGTGCATACTCTAATAATTCTCTGATGTTATATGATAATTCCATTCTATATAAAATAATGTTAAAAATTGTTAATAATAACTGTAGAAGCTGTATTAATAAAATCATTAGGGACTCTAATCTTAATTTACACAAACACACATTAACACATACACTTTCACATCACGGGCTATTAATTAGTAAATGCATTTTAGGCACTTCAGTATATTTTATTTATTATATTATTATTTTTACTGGCTTTTGGAATTTTATGATCAGCGGTCTGTTTTCCAAATCCCCGGCAAATGGCTATCGATAAAGCGTATAACATAGACACCTATACCATAGCTGACTCATATACCTGCCGCCCTACGGAATGTGATAATTATTTAAATAAACTTACAAATCCATTAAATATTATACATATGAATATAAGGAGCATAAATCGAAATCTAGACGAATTTTTAGTTTTACTTAGTACAATAAATACAGATTGCCACGTAATTATTCTTTCCGAATGCTGGTTGAGTAAATCACCAATTATTCCTAACATACCAGGCTTCGCTTCGTTTAAATCAGGTTTCCGTAATCAGAATGACGGTCTTGTTGTCTACATTCACTCCGACATCCAATGCAGTGTTTCTGAGGTGGGTTTTGAAGAGGCAAATTGCTTAACCGTCAAAATATGTAACCATAATCTAGCACTTGTTTGCTTATATCGTTCTCCATCCTATCGTAACTCAGATAGCTTTTTAAATAGTCTAAGCACTACCCTGAACTCTCTTTCTTCATATCGCAATGTCGCCATCTTAGGAGATATGAACATTGACATAAGCCCTGAGATACCTGATAAATTTGCTACAGACTACCTCACATCAACCTCGTTTTATGGATACCTGCCAGCTTATTTATCCCCTACGCGTGACGAAGCCTGCTTGGATCATATACTGCTAAGAGTTAACTCTAAGGTTGTTACTCTGATTCTGGATACCTTTATAACGGATCATGCTCCTACTCTTCTTAGCATAGAACTTCATTCCAATATTTTATATAAGACCCTAAAAACAATAACTCGTGTCGATATCCAGGCGGCCGTTGCACAAATTGAAACCACGGATTTTACTTCTGTCACCAGCTCCTTGGATGCAGATACATCAGCTAAAAACTTTATTAATGTAGTATCTTCGGTCTTAAGCAACCATACTAAGACCACAAAAGTGCCAAATAAGAAACAAGTTATAAAACCCTGGATTACGCCAGGTTTACTCAGATGTATTCGGAATAGGGACAAGCTTCACAAAAACGCCAAAAAGAATCCTGGAAATGCCATTATACAGTTAACTTACACCCGTTATCGGAACTTTTGCAATAATTTACTCAGAAACTTGAAGAGTGATTATGAAAAAAATGAACTTCTCAAAGCCCACGGTAACCAAAAGTCGACTTGGAAAACCGTTAATAACATTACTAACTTCAAGCAGAAAACTCCCTTTCCCAATGAACTTCTGAAATTGTCCCCTTCGCCACAAAAATCTATTGATTTAGTTAATACTTTCTTTGCAAATATTGGCTCAAAATTAGCTGCTCAAGTAGCTGTTAATTCCACCTCGCTCAATAACACCTCATATTGTTTTCCTAAGCCACACCAGGTGGTTAATTCGATGGCTTGTTTCGATATAGATGAGATGGAGATTCTCAATGTCTTAAAAAACCTTAAGGAGAACTGTGCAATGGGCTGGGATGATATTCCAGTGTCGGTGCTTAAGAAAGCCAGCAAAACCATTGTTCCTCTACTCAAACATATCTTTAACTTATGCATCAGCCAGGGCAAATTTCCGGACGTATTCAAAACAGCTGTTGTTCATCCTATTTATAAGACTGGGGATAGAGGAAATGTTACAAACTATCGGCCCATTTCTGTTCTAAGCGCCACCTCCAAATTATTCGAAAAGTTATTGAATAATCGTCTAGTCTCTTATATTAATAAAGAGAAAATTATATCGGAAAACCAATTTGGTTTTCTTTCAGGTAGCTCAACTGAAGATGCTGTTAACCACTGTGTCGAGACAATAATTCAAAACATAGAAACAAAGCAGAAATGTTTGGCCATTTTTCTAGATCTTTCAAAGGCGTTTGATACGGTCTCTATCCCAATCCTTATAAATAAGCTCGAATCTATTGGCATAAGAGGAAATGTCTTAGACATCTTTTCTAGTTATCTCGGAAATCGCAATCAATATGTTAAAATAGGAGCACTTAAAAGTCGCGATTTGCCCATTAACTATGGGGTCCCGCAGGGCAGTGTGCTCGGCCCAACCCTCTTTTTGATTTATATCAACGACCTATGCCGTATGACCATTCCTCACAGCAAAATTATTTGCTATGCGGATGACACGATCCTTATAGTGGAAGGTAAATCATGGGAACAGGCACGTAGTTTTGCGGAAAATACGCTTTCAGTGGTAACAGATTGGCTATCATCCCATCTCCTTACTCTGAACTTAGCAAAAACCAAATTTGTAACCTTCTCCCCTACTGCATCGTCACAACCGTGCAGTTCTTTTACTATAAAATTACATGACTGCCCACGTAATGATGACATTTGTTTATGTCCATCGCTGAATCGAGTGGAAAAAATAAATTATCTCGGAGTTATCCTTGATAATACTCTCTCCTGGCGTAGTCATATAGCTTTGCTAATCCAGCGTCTTAGGAAGCTCTTATATATTTTTAGAAAAATTTCTCATGTTGGTGATCTCGATTTACTGATGATGGTATATTATGCACTGGTCCAGTCCCTATTAAATTACTGTATTACAGCTTGGGGTGGCTGTTCTACCTCCATTCTCCTACCTTTAGAGCGAGCTCAAAGAGCTTTACTCAAAATTATTATAAAAAAACCAATCAGATATCCCACACACCTCCTGTTTAAAGATTGCAAAGCATTATCAGTAAGACAACTTTATATTTTGAAACTGATCTCTAAATTTCACCCACTAGCAGCACGTAAGATACCAAGCTTTAATACCCGCAGAGTCCCAATCATATTTCATAGTAAACGGTACAGAACATATCTTGCAAGTCGGCACCTTGAAGTTCTCGGCCCGCGATTATACAATAAAGCCAATCGACACCTGAATATCTTGCAATTGACAACTAATAAATGTAAGTCAGTTATTAAAACTTGGCTTAAGAGTTTAAGCTACTCAGAAACTGAAGATCTACTGAAAGTAATACCGTGATGCCAACATGACTAGTTATTGCCTCACAACACACACACACACACACTCACACACACACACACACACAATCTCTCTCTCACACACACGCACACACACACACACACACTCTCACACATACTTATCATATTATTGGTTTGTCCTTTAATCACATAAATATTAATTTAATAATTTAAAATTTAATAATATCAATGTTATTATTACATGTATTTCCATTATAATACTTATCACCTTAAGCTTAGTCTTAAATTAGATAAGAGGATCCTATGGAAGGTTAGACGTACGCGACACAGGGTATCCTAGTGCGTGCGTCTCAGCACTCCATTTGCCTATGTTTTGTTACATTAAAATTGTTATTAGTTTAAGGAGTATGTTTGTATTTTGTCTGTTTACGAATTAAATAAATAAATAAATAAAATAAATAAATAAATATCTCAACATATATTGCAGAGGTTACAGTATTTCTGGGCCAGAAGTTGGGCTTCTAGAACTTCATGATCAACGTGTAAAATAATCGTGGTGCATACCTTGAACCATATAGCGTGAAATCGTGTGTAACATAAAATATGATATAATATATGGGATACAGATAGTACTACTTGTAATTTTAGTACATTGTAAAAAATATGAAATTTACTATTAATAGTGTAAATACATATATGTGAGACCCTAACAGATTATTCTAGGAAGAAAAGACGTACTCAGCTCACCGACCCCGACGTTAGGATACTTTAGTCAATGCTATATCTTTAGGAACACACACCGACACCGTACACACAATCACCGTTCTCGCCGGCGAGAACGAGGTCTCTTGTTTGTCACGGCTCGTCCACGCTTAGGCGTGTGCGAGTCGTATACTACTCTTTCAGAGTCACTCTAAACCATTCCGGCAAGACCTCCACCCGATAGTTTCGTAAGCCGTGGCCCGAACCTCGCAGGAGGTGCCCTTACGAAACTACACCCCTTGAGCTTCATGCTCCTTTTTACCTTTCTGTCCGCCTACCCGCCTGATGACGCTGTCAAGGCCAGTAGGTGGCCCTACAGCACTCGACATTCAGAAAAAAAAATGTATACACTAAGGCCTTTACAATGTGGGACTCGTAGGATCATTAACGCACACAACTACAGTTCTCGAGGCGTAAGCTCAAGCTTTGCATTTGTGTGAGTGATAGCTAAAAGCCAATAGCCGCGCATCAAAAACCAGTTAAAACAGGTATAAACCAACTCCCAACTCGCAACACGCTACGCCTTCGGTCGTGCCTATCCGTACACTGCACTCAAATAAATGCAAAGCTGAGCTTATGCCTCGAGAACTGTACATCACGCGCGATGGCGAAGCAACTCGTATTTTACATAGCCCACCCACTATTGGCCAGAGCAAGGCGGTAGATTGTCGAAAGTGACGAAAATGCCGTCACGAAAATATGAACACAACGAGGAACCGGATAAGTAGGTATCCATATAGTCATAGTAGTGGTTTAACTTTTACAATTCCATTTTTTGTCTATTTCTAACTTTTTACTTGAACTTGTATATATGTACATATATTGTATGTATTATACATACTGAATTGAAGAACGAACTTTAAACGATATCACTTTCCTTACAGAAAGTTATCTGTTAAGCTTTTAACACTATTTAGACATATACATCTTAACCATATTCAGGATTAACCTTAGAAAATGTTTCACTAACATTTGTCGTAAACAGCTAAATACTCAGAGACCAGTGAGCAGTTAGAGTTCATTCACATGCACGCTGCAAGGCTCTTACATTACGTTTCAATTCAGGCAATTTTAATTAAAGACTTTCACAATAGTGCTAAAACTCTGTTTCGTCAGTTCATTAAGAGGACGTAAGCCTTCCAAGTAGCTCGTGTTCGCGCTTGACCTAATTAATCCCGCTGTCGCTCAGATGAGGATTCTTTTTGTTTTAACTTTTGTTTCATCATAACATCGCGATGCCATTATGGACGTAAAATAACATATGTTTTTGCTGTTTGTTCCTACTTACTGTACTTTAAATATTTACACCGCTTGCATATTTTTATATTTAAAGCTTTTTAAATTTAGGTGGAATTTATTTTTTTCAAAACTTTTATGTTCTCAAAAAAATTGCATTTTCTTTTAATTTTCGAACAAAGTATGTAACAGTCAAATGAAATTATTTACTTTAAAGTAATGCTTTTTAATTGAACAAAAAGAGTTCACAAAAAGAGCAGTAATTTGTATGACTTACACACTCACATAAATGAAACTTTTTTTGCATGTTTTATTATAAATACCTTAATTGAGACCATGACTGGAGTAAAAGCATTCGTGCTCAACAAATGAATGCCCCCAGTAGGACTCAGGGTCACTACCAATTGAGCCAAATGTATCGTCAAATTAAAAAAATTAAAAAAATATTATGAAAATCAGTCCCGTATATAATACGGTATTCAATTACCTACATGGTTACGATTGGTTTAATAGATAAGTAGAGGTTCGTATTAACATTGTACAGCGACCTATGTATGGTTGGTTGGTACAAATACACATAACTAATATTAGGTAGACTTTTCTATTAGGACTAAGTATCTTAGGACTTTGACACTACAAAGAGAAAAGTTCTTTTGTACATACATAAGATCTCATCTATAGGAGATACTGCACAGAAGATATACCCAGTGAATACATGACTTTATAATGACGTCATATATAGGTCACACAGAGGTCAAAAAAATTGCACGTAAGTATGACATAATAGTGACTATGTTTGATGACTTTCATTTGAGGTCATGTTGTATTACATCACTATGACATCAAAATTGACTTTGATATGATGTTATTTGTATGACTTAACTGTTACGTACATATTATATCATATTTTCATCATGCTATGACGTCATACTGGAGTCATTATTTTATGTATTATTTATGTAATTAGTAAGTCATATGATTACATAAGGTACAGGTCAGGTTCTTGACGTAAAAATGATATAATAATTCTATCATATTAGTATGCAAGACATAAGTCCCCACTTTTACGTAAAACTGATGTAACAAGAACATCATATCGTTACATCAGTTATAAGTCATTTGTTTACGTACAGTTGATATTATATTGGAGTTATATAAATCGTGATCATATATATGAAAACAAAATTTTTTTGCGTATGGATTATACATGTGCTAGATAAATGAAGGTTTTGTATGCAAATTATTAATGCATAGGCTTATATGGAGTACTTAAATGGTCATAGGTAAGTAGTTCGACATATCTTCCACTAGATGGCGCTGCTCAATTGTAAGTGATTTCTGAATCGCGATGGCAAGATGTTCTCGCAAACAGTGACTATGGCAGGTCGTGCCAAATTGAGCATACTTACCTGGCGTAGGGGACACCGTGATCAAGAAGGCGGTTCCCCCAGAGCGAAACCCTCCCATTGCACTGCGGCTGGGTTGACCTCTGCGATTATCCCTAATGCGGATAACTCGGACGCGTAATTTTTGGTAGTGGGGAGTGCGTACGCGCCGTATATCAAATTTACGTCACATCAGTCATAATGATGTCAAATGGACGTCATATTAACGTCATCTATCTTACGTAAGAATCTTACGTCAGGAAGTGGGAAATTATGAGTCATATATGACTCACATCTTACGTAAATCATGACGTAGCATGACGTCATTCAGACATCAGTCTGACATAATTGTGTTCACTGGGTAGTGACTAGTTTCATCAAACTATATGTAAAAGAAATCGATTTTTTAAGATCGATTCCAAAAGCTGTCCACTAGCAACAAATAATATTATGATAGTAACGTACTTAGATTAACAATATAATCAATCTCTTACTTTTCCCGTAGCGTTCAAACTATGATTAATTACTTATTTTTCATGCTGCCCATGTACGTGCGTATGGAATTTCCTATATATCCTATTATTTTCACTGTGAGATTATTGATTTATGATTTATCTCAAAGATTTCAAATCAAAACAATTTATTTAAACTATAAGTATGGTAATGATTTGTTTTCTATATATACATAATATAATATACATAATATAGGTGTGTGTCTTGAAAAAATCTAATGGATCCAATTTAGTAGGGATAAAATAAAATATTTTACATACTTAATACGATACTAATAAATTACGTTAATTCCCATGGCTCAATGGGGAAAGACTGTTGGGCTGAGCTACGAGCTCGTTGAATAATACATTTTATTTAAAGTGTCTTTGGGATCATATAGAAGTCTTAACTATTTTATCTGTAATTTTGTTAAAGATAAACTCAATTATTCAAAAAGTTCTAGGAATTTATGTTAGTTGGAGTTAATCCAATTTCGAATATTTAAGGAATGTTTCCCAAAATACAAATGGCATCATCACTCTAATGGTAACAAATGTAGGTTCTCAATCATTCAATTGAGAGGATATAGCAATACATTAATTCTCCGGAAGCTAATCTTGGTTATGTAGAATAAACAAAACAAAAGAGAAATTTATCATTTTTTATACGGAACAGAGCATATTACATTGAATGATGTTTTTTAATAAATACTAATTCTAATTTTTTTTAACTAACTTACTTAAAATTCAAAAACTAAGTAAAACAACAAGATGCTTCAATTTTTATACAAACGTATAGGCCACGTTGAGAATACGTGAAGTAAAATAAATTTAGGTTCATGGGTTATTTATAAAATTAGCTCTCATTCTGCCGTATAAATTCCCAAAGGAAATGCAAGTTTATTTGCTTAGTGACTCAAAGGTGAACTGGGAAACTCAATCTGAGTACAGTTTTGCGAAGTGAAGGCTGTAGTAAAGTAATTAGATTTCTGGATTAGGGTATTCTACTAAATAATGATATACCTACTAATATACCGAAACAAATAATATGTAACTAGGATATAAAAGTTATATACACAGTGACAATAAGTTTTCGTAAAGAAAGTTAAATTTTTTGATTCTTTGTTTTTATAGATAAAAATTTTAAAGTAAACAAAAGACTATCACTTTGACTACATAAAATGGACTAGCACCAATTATTTTACACCAAAACTGGATGTAAGATAGTATTCACTAGGTAATAGAATATTAGGAAGTGACAGGATTATACTTTCAGTAATGTAAATGTATACGTAACACTTGGAATAATATAGTTTTACAATCTTATTGCTTCTTATATAATTGTCGACTTATATAAAATTGTTATAAGTTTGCGATTTATCAAGCAATATTTTACCTCTACGACACGGTGCAACATAGAACCTGTCATGTGAGCTTTGAAATAAAATATTTTTTACGTGATGAATGGAAAAGATGGATTACCTTCAATATTACTTCGCTTCTAAAACAGCATACTAAATCTTGAATTCGACTAAAAATATATGTCAAGCACATGGTCGTAAATACAAACATATTTTGGCGTTGATATTCTTGCTATCTCCATCTCATGCCTACACTAATTTCAATATCTACGTAAATTAGTTACGTCACGTAAAATTACGTAGTAGTAACGTTAAGTAAAATGTAGCCAAAGGAATTGCTTTCTTCATAATGAAACTATTAAAAGTATAAAAAAAGTGATTTACAAATGAAAAAGATAATAATGTAAAAGTAACTGTTAGATATTTTTTTATTCTTTTTGTTTTAAACTCAGACCAAATAAACTTTTTATTTGGTCTGAGGTTTTATATTAATAAGAGGATTTTTTTGTAATTCAACTTACAATATATGGCCCAAAGAAACATTACTAGCAACATTTGTATTCACTCCTTTTTAATGTCTCACTGCTGGGCACGTTCAATACGAGGAGGATCAGCCATAGTCCACCGCGCTGGCCTAGTGCGGGTTGGCGGACTTCACATGTATTTCAAAAACTTGTTAGGGTCTCTCAGACATACTTACACTACACAATACTTTAATATTAAGTACTTATTACTTAGTTAAACAAAAACTTGTAAAAATAAGCTGAACTAAGAAAGTTTAACTATCTGGTATTCAAAAGAAAAATACGTAAGGGATAAATATTATTATTTTTAAAAATGCAATCATCTCATGATTTAGTAAAATTTTTTGATGTATATAATATTATCTATATCATTAAAAGCACACAACTATAAAGTAAATAGCGGAGTAATAAATATACTTAAACAAGCTCACGGAGGAGCAACATTGTTCTCAAAAGTACCGATAAATTCAGCGTAGGCGTTTTAACTAGCTACGAAACTGGGTAGTTATTTTATATTTTATCGTTAATAAATATTTTTTTAAAGAAGTATCAGCTAGAGCTTTTTATTAAACAGTCTATACATATATTAAATTCCTCACTGAGTGTAATCTGTACAATAAATACATTTCGGAAAATATAATTGAAATAATCATTTTTATATAATTTTTATTTTTTTTTAATCGGGGTCAAATATAGGATATTTTTACTGCGGTAATTTTTCTCATGTATAAGAAATCTTTTCCTTAACATTTAAAGATACGAACCCGAGCAGAGCTGGAATGGTTCGGTAGTAGGTATATTTATAATAATAAATAATTAACAAACAATTAATGTAAGTGTGCATTATGACGTTATGTTACATCCAATCAATATCAACAACAGACAGTGTAATCTATAGCTTTTTGACTATCACGGTGAACTATAAATCATTTTTTTACATTGCAAAATATATTTTGTATAGCAAATTTTCAGTTTTGCTGCATGAAAGTAAGTCTTTCACGCATCGTTAAGTTTTTTCTATATAAAAGTGATATATGATCAGATTTTACTGTGTGTACTTGAGAAGTATTTATACAGGCTTACAATATTTATGTAAATAAGATGAAATAGGAAGAGTTTTATTTTACATGTTCATTTGAAAACATGATTGAAGACTTAGCTTTGTTTTTCTAATCATTGAATACGCAAAATACTCGTATGTTCCGTGCACGAAAATAAATGTTATTCTATTAATAACTGTAAATTTGCTTTAGGCGGAAAAAAGAAGAGCACAGACAGCAGCAGACTCTTGGATTAGTCTACTTCTTAAGGAATCTGATTATAGGTAGAGTCATATAATCTGATGTTCTGATATATAATAACTAATGACATAGTAGCTAAAATGATATCCGCCAAATTTCGGACCTTGGCACGTACGCGGCTCTGAGCAGCAGTAAATCTGCTTATTGGCCACAAATGTTTAAAGTTCTTGAAATGATAATATAAGTCTTTAATAAGCTTGAAAAAAAAATAGGCCAAATAGGTTGAGTACATTAAATCGCCTTTATATGTCCAATCTAAATACTCTGTGGTCACTTTGTTTGTAATTCATCGCAGATAATTTTTTCCAATCATCCAAAAAGCTAAGTCATTCCAGTTTGACGAATAAAATAATATATAATTCAAAAAATCTATAACTATTTATAACAAAGCTACATTAAATGTAATAATACTTCGAGCAGACGAAATATTTTATTTATTCACAAAATCCTGTAATATTTTAATTCAATGCCTACTTCAATACTCAATAGTTTTTAAGACAACACTGTTTATTATACTCGTATATACCTATTACCTACCTATATAGTAAATTGAAATTTTCATTACTATGAGGAAGGTCTCAATTCCCATTTGCTGCATGCTGTAAAATATTCTAAATTAGCATTCCCATTAGCATTCCCATGATACTTATGGAATATTAAAAATAAAAAAATAATCAAAAATAAAACTTCATTTTGATTGCAAAGAAAGTTAAATTATCAAAATTACCCTAATTCATATTAATAATTATTTATTTAAAAGACATTCAAGAACTTTTCTTAACTGCTACAATAATATGTAAGTACTACAGCTTGTATTTCTTCATGACATTTACATTACAAACAATTTTATGACAATTACATTACAAACTACATCTACCAAATCTCAATAAGTAAATTGTTTTTCATATTACTTTTTCATATTTCTCATCACAGCGAAAGCTTTATAAGACCAGTTGATGAGCTGAAAATTGGTAATTTAATATATTTCAGGATTATTATTAATATAAAAACAGAATATTTGGCTACTTAAAAATTAAAGTATTCATGTACAATAATGAAATAATCTTACATATGTGTATGTATTCAGGGACAAAGTAAATATCTTTCCTGCGGTGACCTGAAGAGGACGTTTGCTGCGTTCCAAAAATATAACAATAAGCATTGTGGTTTTAGGATCCATTTTAAGCCAGGGTCCATCAAATGCAGCTTGACGTAGCTCCAAACTCTATAACAAATATGTAATATTATGTTCATTTTAACGTATTTACTGTCGATAACTTTAGGTATTACTAATTAACTAAGAGTTCTTGTTTCATGTTTCACATTTATTTAAATCCGATCTCAAAATTAATTTATTTCTATACGTTATACAGGCAAGGGGAGTTATATTATTCATATGTTTTACTAAAAATTAAAATTAACATAAGCTTTCCAGGGATAATAAAGAATTCCCAGGGCATGGGGATAGTAACTTGTACGAGGAACTTACTGTATTATATTACGTACGAGTACATGTTAGGCTAAATAAACTATTTCATTAAAATTAAAGGATGTATGTATGGCCTCATCCCCCTCGTATTCCAGGGAAGTTCGTCCTTAGCAGTGGGATTCGATAAATGACTTAATTGATGTATTAAGCAAACATTTTAATATCTACTTCAAAAATTAAACTACTTTATTTTGGTATATTGTATAGAATTCAATCTACTTTTAGGTTCTGTTCTGTTCACAAAAAGGTAGTAATTCTAAACTAATATAATTTTACGTTTATCGTATGGTTGCTTAACTTAACTGTTCAATTGATAAGTGTAAGCGACGCATTTTTATTCACTTATTTATTTTATATTTATTATTTATTATATTTAACTTATGTTTAAAAACGTTTATTTATACACGAGCATTGTATTAAGCCTTTTTTATACATAAAGTATATTTAAACTAAAATAGAATATTGTAATATATATATATATACACCGTGGTCCAAAATAACGTTGACAAAATTACAGAAGTAATATTTCAAAAATGGAATGCTGTGCGTTCTATTTTGTTTTTGTTTATTCTTTCTTCATTCTTTAGCGCCATTTTAATATAGTTTGTTGGCTAAAAAGTATTAAAATATATTTATTACGTTATGTCAGAGCAGCGTGGAGCCATAATTTCTTTGTATGAGAGTAGAAAACGGCAGTTTGAGGTAGTAAACATTCTTGGTGTTACTCGTCAGCTACTTTCTTCAGTAAGTAAACGCTATATTGAGCTTAGCAACATCGGGTACCGTCCTGGGAGAGGAACTGACGGACTGTTCGAACTGCTAGGAACTAACACATTATCAAACAAAGATTAGTCCGAAATCCACATACCGAAGTGAGAAAAATGTCGTGAGACTTGGGGATAAGTCGTTCCACCTTGCAACATATAGTGAAATATGATCTCCTATTGATGACATACAAACTCAGAAAAGCGCAATTGCTTACAGAGAAAGACAAAAAAGTTCGCCTCGAGAGATGTCGTTTGCTTAAACAACGCTCCGCTGCTTCGAATTGGAAAAATATCTCATTTTCTGTCGAAAAATTGTTTTCGATAGAACAAGCCCATAATCACCAAAATAACAGGATCTGGTCTATCACTCGTCTTGGAGCTGCTGCAGTCATTCCACGTCGCCAAAACGCAAAATCAATTATGGTTTGGGGTGCAATTTGCGCCACTGGCAAAACTCCCCTCCTTTTCTTCGAGACATCCTTGAAACTATGGTTCTTCCTTGGAGTCAACAGCACTTTGGTAACTATCCATGGATATTTCAAGCAGACTCTGCTCCAGCTCACTGGGCTTTAAGTGTTCAACAGTAGTGCATTTTCCCTGATTTCATTAGCTCAAAAGAATGGCCACTCAACTCGCTCATCTGAATCCAATGGATTACAGTTTATGGTCAATCTTAGAGGCAAGCACCTGTTCTACGCCTCATAGAACTGTTGATGACCTGAAGGCTACTCTTACACGGGAGTGAGACAAAATATCTGTTTAGGAAGTGCGGAAAATTGAGGAAAATTTTACCATGCGTTTAACTCTATATATTCGCGCTAAAGGAGGTTATTTTAAAGACAAATAGGGATTCTTGTAGAAAATAAGTTGTATTTTTATAATTTATAGCATAATTTCATTTAAGTTTAAAATAAAACTATATAAAATAAACCGCGCGCATTTTGACATGTTCATTGTTTGTGCCTTATATTTAACGAGCAATATTTTACTTCAAACATACAAAATTTACAAAATTCTAAAATGAAATAAAATTAAGCGCTTGAATAATACCGTTTTTACCTTTAAAATCAGTTCGTTACCGAACCAGCAAAGTATGAACACCTCAATCAACATGCACGTCAAGTAAATGGCCATCCAAGCGATTTGCATGGGGTGGCTACTAGGATTCTCGATCTGTAATAAAAAGAACCTACTCGTAAAATATTAACTGGTAACATTTTTAAAACAATTAAAGTATAATAAATCATAAGGTATATTTTACAAAATATGTGATGTATAATATTTTTACTCTTATATGTACTTTCTGAAGTTACTTATTAGATTTAAAAATTTACATCCAAAAATCAATTTTTAAAATTCAAAGTATAATTAACATAAATGTTCTCTGGATGCAATTTCATAAATATAATTCATTTAAGTATAATTTTAGATATTTTTAGTTCAAAGAGAATATTCCACAATTTAAATATTCATGTACAATTGAATGTAATGTCACCTTTATCGTAGCTTCGTTAGGCGTTGAGTATATAAAGGGTAAAATGTGCATGGCTCCTGGCTAGACTAAATAAATTGGGCTCAATAGCATCGATCTTAATACATACGAGTATATCGACTCTTAAAGTTTAATGATTGGTATAAATTGGTACATTTTTTTACTATTTCGAAATTTTCGATGATATTCGAAAATTTCGAACGCTTTCATAAAAAATATTTTATACTATCCTTGCTTCGTTAGATACTAATTCAAATCCGACCAGCTAGCTGTTTCAGCGTAAAATTAATACACACACGTACATGTTTTCGTCTTTTTATAGTATATATTTTTAATAATTTAAATATAAACATGAATTTACCGACAAAAATTGAATGCCCACTAGACACAGCACCATCACGCTTAACATAAATTGAAGAACTGACGCCAAACTAAACGCACTTTCAATCATTGAAACATATCTGAAAAAGTATAATTTTTTTTCCAATATTTATAAAAAAATTGATAATGCCATACAGTAAATATATTAAACGTGCATAATTATAAAGAAGAATGTATCTTCATTTTATAATTTATAATTTTCTCTTAATTATTATTTTAGATTATATTCTATAGATATATTTAATCACCAATATAAATAAACTTTTTCGGAAACAAATATCTCATTTCACTATTCATTTTATTCATAATTTTATATGTATATATATTTATACTGCTTGCCTGCAGCTAGGGAAGGGTCGGTTAAATCGTATTATGAATACTAGTGAAAACACAAATAACATTATAAACAAACTCCAAACCAATCTGAAAATCTATCCAGACTTTTTAGAGGACAGGCAGACAAAAATGTGTTTTTCTTATGAGTACTTATAAGGCATTTAGTAAAAAGCTGTTATAATACATTGATGTTATAAACAGACGATTCAATTTTGTTTATATGTAATAATAGATCATAGTTTATGTTAATGGGTGAATATTTCATTTCATGCATATTTTACATTTTTTTTTGACGAATCAAATATTAAGCCTGATCGTGTTGTTTATTATTTTTTTGTACAATATATAATGAAAATAAACTAAATATGAAGGAGGTACAGTAATGTGACGTTTAGTATTGAAGATATAGGGCTTTGTTTTTTTTAATAAACGGTAATGAGATTAGCACGAACGGTAATTGATATTTAGCTAATGGTAATGAGATTTATTCAAATGGTGATTAGAAATATATTAAAAAGTATAACATCAGAGTACTTTAATCAGCATTTTATTCGTTAACAATCAAATATGATTTGTAATAAGTAACAAAGAGGAAACATAATTAGTATAAATAATCAAACGCGTATAATATAAACAATCATAAAAAAGGAATTTAAGGAGTCAACTCAAAGTAAATAATAGAAATTGTCAATTTTTATTTGTAACAATAAACACTAATCGATTTATAATTTTCATGTACCACTGTAACTTGGTGTGTTAGCACTTTTACTCACCGTTACGTCAAGACAGAGCAAAAGTTTTCTTTGGTAATATTCATTACTGTTCCTGTGACATGTTTAGAATACATTTCTCCCCTACCACTGTGAAAGCTGCTCTTAAAATGTGAGTAACTCACCAATGCCCTCTACCACTAAAACTTGCCAGTACTGCTCTCTACTGGCTCGCGACCAGTTTCATATTGAACTTGATCGCTAAATGTCCCAGTCGCAGATATGTTCAAAGCCAGCCCCTTTCCTAAATTCCGATGATCTCGGCGACCTCGGGATCGGTATTTAAGTGAAGTCCATCGCTTCTGTTTAATTGTGTCGTGTTGGCATGGAGTCCATGTAGACCTGATGAAACGCTCTACCGCTGGCCGCTCGTTTGTTTGTACCCAGATCTATCCCCCATGCCAGCAAAATACACAGTTTGAGTGGTGCAGATATACACATACTGAATATTTTTATTTAACCCGAGTCCGCCGAAATCTCAGAACTCCTTTTTTTCCCCTTTTTGACAACTATGGTTGCAACAAACGTAAGAAGAATTTGCACAGCGGCCACCCCTTCCGCGTTTAATGTGGACTTTTGCAACAAAAAGGCACTCCATTCCAACCTCAATGCTGTCCATCACTATCTTGAAACAGATAAGCCGGTCTTACTTTTTTTAATGGAGACAGATATTGTCCTGCCGATACATCTTGCTTAAAATATCCTAGTTACAGCTTGGAACATGTCTTTCTGCCAAAAGTTGGGATTTGTACGTTCGTCGGGGAAGATATCACTCTGTTGTCGCCACCCCGTCCTGACCTGTCAATTTTATGGTCACGTATAAAATATGGGGGACATACTCCAATACGTGTATCTCATAGTGGAAACGCCGAAATAGACCGATCCTTCGGACATCCAAGAAGGGTCAGATATCCTATTCCAGCTATATCCCTGCGTGGAAGTTGTGATCCTCGGAGATTTAATGTCATGTCCAGTTTACACGTCATTTGGAACAGAAAGCCAAATTGGCTTCCAAAACAATAGTAGTGCTTAACGGAGCGAAACAGTATTTCAGTTCCTGTTCTTTATAAATCACAGGTTCACCCTCTCATGGAATACTGTTATGATCTCTGGGCTGGCACTCCTCAATACCAACTTCTTCCATGTGACAAGCCGTTCATATTGTCGATGATCCCATACTAACATACGACTTAGAACCCTTAAGGTTTCGGATAGATATTGCTCGCTATGTGTATTCTTTCGTCTGTATAATGGAATGTTCTGACGAACTTTTTGATGTGATGCCACCGTCGCGTTTCTGTCACCGCTCTCTTCCCCGTCAGGTTGGATGTCATCCTTATATATTACATGCCTGGCATCCCAAAAATAAACATGCATCTCGCTCATTTCTGCCCGCACATGCAAAATGTGCAATGATCTTCCTCCTGGGGTTCTCTCTGAGCGCTATTATGTGGGGCACTCTCAACTCCTGTTATGTTGCAGGTGTCTAGGGGCAACAAACTTACCATCACCAGCTAACGCGGATTGTTAACTCGTTTTCCCCTTACTGTTAAAAAAAATGGTCTCTCACCACTTTTTCTTTGCTGTCTTTTGCTTCTTGGAGTCATATCACCAATTGCCAGAAAGGAACGCCTTTCATCTTATACATATATTTTTGGACTTCTTTTTCTTTTTCTAGAGCATGTAAGACTGGGTTCAATTTAATATCTTTTTCTGTGTTTTTAGCCCTTAATCTGGTTTTATTTTTTTTGTTTTTTTTAAAAACAATTAAAGTATGTGGGGGTCAAACAGACAAATAGAACCAAAATAAAAGCTTACTAATCTAATTTCCGAAAATGCGTCACTTAACATTAATTGTAAGTATAATTGTTAATTTATATGGTTAAGGTTTCATCAAATCTTAACATTAAACTCATTACCGTTACTTTCTTCTAATCTTCATTCGACTATAAACGAATGGTAAATAATGGTAATTAGAAGTTTGGTAATTAGATTTATCAATAATTGCGGTTGAATATAGTTTTTTTAAAGAGTCACGGATTTATGCAGTCTATTGTTTAAAAGATATCCTATTGTTGGTCACATCTCGGTAAAATTAAATAAAAAATAATCAATATATTACCTTTTATAATCGAAACGGTATGTATAAATATTCCAAACCACACCAAATTTTAACCGGAGAAACTTATTTCACTTTGCCGGTAACAGTCTTTCATGCGTGTATCCTGCTCTATTGCAGAGTATCGACTGATGCCGAACGTTTTGTGAGAATGAAGGTACATAGTGATGCGAAAGTATTAAAATATCGACACAAACATGTCGCTGAATGGTAATTATGAAGAAGTGTAAGGACATTTTTTAAAGTAGTAAAAAGTTGTTTAAAACTGTTCTTTCATGAATAATAAAATAATAAAACATAGATTATTTAGTCTTTTATCATAAATATATATGATAACTTATTCTTTAAGGACAGTTTTTTAGTAAAATATTTTGATTAGGTCAAATCTGGAAAAAGGACACAAATGGTAATTAGATTTTACGACTTTGTTAATTTTTTTTACACATACCTAATAATAATATACATATTCAACGAGTTGCGTCCATTAGAACCCGTAGCTTATTAAAAATAAATATTATCATCTTCAAAATATTTTAACGTTTTATACATTCTTTATAGCCAGAACTGTAATATGCACCAAATGAAATATTCACCCTAATGTCGTTTGTAATAATTTTAAATATTTTAGATTGAAAGTTAAAAATCTACGAAAAAAAGTAAAATATCTACGATTTATATAAATTTGTACCTAACCTTATTATAGCATTGTAATGTACAATGCTCTTTTTCAAAATATGCTGTATGTAAAAACTCTTGTCGGCTACTCTTCCATGACATGTCCTGGAGTCTCGTTTTTGGTTTCTCTCAGCTAATACTTCGAAGTTACGCAAATTATAAGCCAGTATTTCTATTTGTCCAACTATGAATAAATTATTATTATATAGGATATAATAAAAGCAAACCATGTAATATTATAGTAAATACTTTCTGTAATTCGGTATTTGAGTCCACATCAGTTTTTTAGAACTATGTCTATCTGTCAGACGCGTCACTTCAGAACTATATTAATTTTTAGGACTTAAAAAATTGTTTAACTTATATCTATCTGAATTTATTTTAAAATAAATAAGAAAACGTGAAATCAAAAGATAAAGGTGTTTTTCTTTTTACATGCTGTAAAGAAGTGGGAGATATAATTTATAAGAAATAGATCTGACAGTAACTGATTTAAAATATACATCTTAATGTGCAAATGCTAAAATGACGATCATAACTGTCTAGTACACATATAGACCATAATATAGTTAAGAGTATGCCTATAAAGCTTTCATGAAACACTTAGGAAGTGTGAGCTTTCACTGAGTTTATTTATTATGATTCAATGGTAATATACAACAAGCCATATTAATTGAGTATTTATCATGCACTAAAAGCGCTTTTGATTTTAAATATTTTCAATGAATGTACTTTAAGCCAAATTTATATTGTAAAATTATTTTTATTAATGTTAAAATAATTTCAAGTAACTAACTTCGCGCACGTTTTTACTTGATTTAAGATCAGCAAGATCTTCGGGGCCGTATAATCTTTTTACAAGTAGGTAGTACCATTTTATATAATAAAATGGTAACTGAGTCGATAAGATATGATATTGGGAATATATAAAACACTTCGAATAAAATTTATTAATTAACGAGCTTATAGCTCAAGCTGTCTTTCCTCGTTAAGAATATGGGAAAATGTGCATCTTGCCGCGAAACCTTGTGTTATTACTAATAGTTTTTCTTATACTTATACTAACTAATTCATTTTAATACATATACTTAATTGTAAAATAAATCCATCATCAATGCAAAATTTACATTTCTTTAATAAAATTGCTGGCATCAAAGTAGTTTTACCCTACTTATAATGTAAATTAGACCAGCGAGATACGTAAGATAAGTTGATTGATATACTTAAACATTTTAATTTTTTTTATATCTTACTAGCAGAGGCAATAAATGCAGCCAAAATAGTATCCATAACACCATCTATTATACAAGTAGCAGGCTTGTAATATATCTGGAAAAATCGTTCAAAATTTAAATCATATATTTTTCACATAAAGCAGGATTAGTTCATATTATAGTAGTTAAACTTACGTGGTGAAAAAAGATAATACCATAAATGGGAGACGCATACACGTCAAAGTAAGGATACTCGACATTGGTAGGTAATATATCAAAATTCTCCGTAAGTGGCATAGTTATTCCAACTGTAAAAATAAAAATTGTTTCAACAAACTGTTAATTTTATTATATTAATGTTACTTTTAATACCGGTAAAACAGCTATACAAACAAACTGCCCTATTTACCTAAAACTGCACCAACACACATAGTGGAATAGCACGTCATTATGAATCGCGCTCTTTTAATGCTTTTTTTCAAAATCCCTCTGTGCTCTCTCTCCTCAGGCTTGAATTCATCGCAATGTAAAAATTGTAAAAGATTCAAGATTTTCTTTTTATTCAGCCAAAACACTGTGATTTTAAAATACGTATACATTTCGCTCAGAAACAAATACAGTCTGCAAATAAAATATTTATGTGACTTTTAAATTGCTTACTTTGTCCTTTTTTCTTTGAGTTCCTGATAATAAAGTTAAACAAAATATGATTAATATACCGAACGACTACTTGATGTATTTGTATGTTATTTTTCAATACGTCAATTGATTACTCCTCTGGACCGTAAAAAGAAGATAAGCTATCAAGTAGTCTTTCAAAAATAACACAGTTAAGTTGCTAGTAGGTATATAACATTAGATAACATTACATCTTACTTACCCTTCCGCAATATCGCCGACATTGCCCTGTCGCCTTAGTAAATAAACGATTTCACCGAAACAAGGTAAGAAGCACACAAGAAAAAGAACAAGTATCGTATACATTAATTTCAGCCAGAAATAAAAACTGGTAGGTGCAAAGCTATAGTACCACATCCCATAAAACTTGAGCCAATAAATATGAATGGCGTGGTATAAACGAGGGTTCAAATCATCCCATTGTTCAACGACTCCGTATGGAAGGTAAGGCTTTAACGTGTGAAGAATATGATTTTTCTTCAACATATTTTTTTCTTTAATTTATTTTAAAATAAAATTGAATCTCTTAGTTGTCTTCAACGTATAAGTGTCTCTTGAAATGTATCACAAAAAAGATAATGTAAAAGCTATTTTGCCACGTTATACATAAACAACGAGCTTTTAAGCGTAAGTACTAACTTGCTTTACATAATATATTTTTATTTTATTAACACTCTGCCCATATATTATTGAATCACATAATATACGAGTATAAATTGTTATACATATATTATTGGCAAATTGAATAAAAAAAAATGAAGTTGAATTTGAAAAATTATAAACAAAATTATTGAATAAGTTTACAAAATGTCACGTCAGTTTCCAAAAAAATTAAAAATATTAATGTTCTATTTGATAATAAAATTAATGATTATCTTCACTTTGATTTTCGCTCTTATATTCTGGAAGATTAAGACACTTTACAGAAATCATGGTCATGAAAGATGTTTTACATTCGAACCACAATAACATTTTTATTTCAATGTCATGTCATGTTTCAAAAATTCGCATAAGCCTAAGGTAGTCATAAATATGGCTTGTATAATTTTTATTTCATACATAGCATTTAAGTTTAAGAATAGTTTCTCAGTCTCCATCCATCCATCTCTAAGAAATATATTCTATATTATAACGATCTAGGCTATAAAAACAAGCATTAATGTTAACCTAAACTTGTGCTATATACTTATATAACTACTGGTGACCCGCCTCCACTTCCCTCAGGTCTAGCGACTGCAATATACTAATCACCTCGCCGCGCCGCGATTTTTCTTCCGACAAGAACGAAATTGTCACCTTCTAACGCTACAATATGTATAGGTACTTAAATCTAACGTAACTGAAATAATGTTTTTGCAAATACTATCTAAAACTTCTATGTAGATAAAATCGCAGTACTGCGTTTTGGATTAGCACATCGAAATGAATTTGTATGTTTCATACAATTATTCCTCACACACAGTGGTACACTCACCTGCCTCATTATTTTTAGTGAAGGTAGTAAGCCTAAAGAGTAGATATTATACTGTGACAATAATGACGTCAAGGGATAGAAGATATAGGCCAACCATATTTTTTTTATTTCTCCAGCTCTATTTTTATTTAAATATATATAAAACTCTTTTTATTTCAAGTAAAATCATCGCATTCTATTCCTCCTTAAAAAGGGTTAATTTAATATGTCTCCAAAAGCAATTATTATAATTACCTTAGCAATCTAATTATTAAATAGAGGGAAATGTAGCGCTCTCTTAAGTATGGATAATTGTATTTTCAAAGAGCTCCTTAGAAATTTATAATTTTCGGGCTAAATACAAAACAATTCTCTTTCGTAAATTTTGTAAAGAAGAAAACTTAGTAATTCACTTTTTCGAGGCAAAGGCTTTTGCTTTTAAGCTTTGATGTAAGTCTTTTGATTGATTTAATATACGTTAAGGTTTCATTTGTGGTTTCTGTCTTTTATTTTATTCGTTCCTTACACCTACATATTTTTATACTTCTTCGTTCATCTTCAACTGTATTTGCATATTTTAAAGCTATTTAATTGTCTGCGTCCAAGCCCTTAGGAGGATTATTATTTTGACTTGTCCGAACATACGTTCCCTCGTAATTACTAAACGGTTAGTTAATAAGTAAGTAATTCATTTAAATTCATTTATAAATACTTCTCAAATACTAACATAAAAAACAATTTAGTGCGTAAATGCGTATGATATCAAGAGAAAGTGGAGGAAGTCAAGCAAGGCGTATGTGTACTTATTAGCATAGGTCTATTAACTATCCCTAAACTTATAATGATCCTACAAACACAAAATGAATATTTTATCACTGAGGAATATTTAAACACAAAATGAATATTTAATTACAA
This sequence comes from Boloria selene, assembly GCA_905231865.2. Classification (NCBI taxonomy): domain Eukaryota; kingdom Metazoa; phylum Arthropoda; class Insecta; order Lepidoptera; family Nymphalidae; genus Boloria; species Boloria selene. The sequence goes on from HG993147.1 coordinate 5,678,399, forward strand.
TTGAAATATAATTATTTGAGAAAAAAACTTTTTGTACATGTTCAAGGCTGGCGAAACCTCAAAATATTCGCCAACAAATGCATGCTAGCATGTGGCCATCTCATAAGATACACTGACTATAAATATGTTCATCTTGAAAATGTACATAGGGGCTTCGTACGTCACATTGTACACTACGTGAACTTTCTACTGCAAAGTAATATTCTCCGGTCTGTTTTCGTGAACTTTAGTTACAATTAATAAAAAACTATTTACTTTCAATAACCATCGCGCGATTCAACAACGATCTACAAACAGATAAACCATTTGTTAGTGAATATATTTTTATTTTTTCAATGAAGTTGAAAAGGGCTCAACTGAATGAATACGTTTAATCTTTTTGAATTTACAGTCATCACTTACATAAAAGTTTGCAAAGATATGAATGCAATATCTTCAATTAATATACTCGTATACAGGAATGTATATTGTAGCAAGACAAATAAAATCCAATCTCGATAAATTCGTATACCTTTATTACCTAGTTAATTACTATAATTCACGATTTTATGGCGGTTCACTAATCAATTGTGGTTATGATGTAAAATGGGTTTAAAAAATTAAAGTTTACGGCGTAAATGAAATGTAGCAGATATCAGAAATCCAAAAACATGCAATATAATATTACTTGTGTTAGTTTTTTTTTTTACATTTTACGTTTTTTTTTTCTCTTTTAACTGTACACTTAATAATTATAATTTTAACTCTTGGTCTGGGTCGCCCCAAGTAGTTAGTACTGAAATAATGCCTGATACAGATTCAGTTTAATTGGTATTATAATATATTTCATATAATATAAAAACATTCTATGTAAGAAAAAAATATTCTTATAGGTACATAAATTCTTATCCAAGAAGACATGTTCTATATTGGACGTAACTTGGTAACCTTGGTAACCTTTAAATCATTAAATATCGGTAAATTGCTCAGCTAGCGATATAACCAGAGTGTGAAAACGCCGTCGCTTGCAATTTATCTTAGCCACAGCAAAGTCACGCTAGCGGTAGATGTAAAACTCATTTTTATGTAAGTGCAAGACTCAATATTATCGTTGAGATTTTAGCAAATCATTCTCATTGTATTAAAATATGAGTTTAAATTGAAAATACGTACAAATAAAGCAAAATTAGAACATCATTACATTACGTTAACTCCACTATATAACCGTGATCTCACTTCCAATCTTAATATATTACTATACTAGCGACTCGCCCTCGCTTCGCTCGGGCTCTTCCCTAGATTTAGCACAGGTAAAGCCGCGGGATCTGCTAGTTATGCATATAAACCTTCCTCTTGAATCACTCTATCTATTAAAAAAAACCGCATCAAAATCCGTTGCGTAGTTTTAAAGATTTAAGCGCACATAGGGATATAGGGACAGAAAAGGCGACTTTGTTTTATACTATGTATAATAATAATAATAATTTATTTATTTTCTCCCACACGTACAATTGACATTAAAGTATACATTAAACTATGATGGTAATCTATATAAGTGGGAGACAGGAGCTCAAACTAGGTAAGCCCTGTAATATGAGTCTCCTGGCTCCTCAAATAAATACGAATTGAGTGGATGTTTGTTAGTTACGAGTAATCATGCCGGAACGGCTGAACGGTCCAGACGATACAGATCGGATGCGGTACAGAGATGGATTATATAGTCTAGTCAGAAAAATGTACTGTCCCCGTGTGATATATTTCCTCCCGTGTTAGGTTTTTACTATAATAGGCAGGATCCCGAACAAAGCGAGAATGAATATCTGGTAAAGTGTATTAGCTACGTTTACACACTTATTAATGTTAAACATCTATACTATTTCTCAGACTTGCATATTCTGAATTATAATGTCCGTATACATAAAAAATGTGTATATATGTTAGAATTATATGTAAGAAGTATATAAGTAAAAATTTTATCTAACAACTTTTAAAAAATAAACACTGTGTTCCTTAAAAACATTTAAGGTGTCGGCATCGCTTGCAACTCTTCCTAACATCCGCCGCGGCTAAGACAAGTGGTCGGCTTCCACGCGATACAACGCCATTAATAAGGAACGCATACTGCCCGCAGATTGCTATCTGTCAGCGAACACGCGATTGAAAGCTTTACACTCGCCACTTCAGACGCACTGCATTTTCGTTAATTAATAATTAGTAAATGTTGCAGAAATGAAATCGAGGTTTTTAAACTATTTTGATGATGATATGCCTCCGTTTTTTTTTTTTATTGTATAGAGCATTTTTGCGTCACTATTTATATATTAATATAAAGGATAGATGCTCGTTGTTTTCTTTTCATAATGAGAGATTTAATTATCTTTTTTATTTTTTAAGTATTTATTTCATACAAACCGATAAAATACTGGTATTGGGACAAACCCTAGCGACGTAGGGATAAGTCGCTGGTCACAAATATACATCACGTAAATATAAGGAATCCTATTTGCAACATAGTAAATTCTACGCCTTTTAATAGTTTATTTCCAATCAAACCTATTATGTATTCAGAGTCAGACCTTTTTAACGTCCCACTGCTGGGCACGAACCTCCCTTCAAACTAAAAAGCCTATTACTTACTGTATCTCAATAGCTATCGAAGAACAGTGTCAAAGTAACGAAAAATCCGGCAAAATTTGATGCAAATACACTGTACACAAGAAAGAGGCTGCTTTTAGAATATTAAAGTCTTCAAGGCAAGGTGCTTGCTGCGCTTTTGCGATATTAATAACTTATGTTTCAAGTTGCGATTCTTGTACATAAAATATCTTTTTCATAAACCTTTATTTAAAATACGTAAAGCAAACCATAGTAAATGTGCCCAAAAATATTTACGTAGTACATATGAAATACAATTACTTGGAGGAAAAGATGCTATTTGTGAATTAATAGGCTTATAGGATTTTCTGATTGAATAGGTTAATTCAAAGGTTATGCAAGCGCAGGAACATTGATTATAAGGCAGGTCGTATGCTATATGCATAAAAAGCCCTTCCGCTCAAAAATATACCAAAAGATCTATTTTTTTAACCCTTTCAGTGTAGAATGTATTCAAAATTTTGTAACACATTATATAATTATATTATAAGATTTTTCAGATTTTAATATTGTTTCACAAAGACCTTTTTAAAGTCCCCTGCTGGGCCTTCGGGCTTCTATATTATTTATGGCCATAGTCCACGACGCAGCTGGCCAAGTGCGGGTTAGCGGATATCACATATCTTTTCAAAAGCTTGCTAGGTTCTCTCAGACGTGCAGGTTTTTATAGAATGTTTTCCTTCACCGTATGACAAGTGGTAAACCGAGTGATGCGGATTTCCAAGCGGGCGCGTCACCACTGAACTACAGCAATACAGATTACAAATTACAGCTAAAATATATTTTTTGGTACTTCAAAGTATTCTAGGCGCATACATAATTCTATGTTAGGGAAAACAACACAATATATACCTGCATCCACAAATATAACTCGCTATTATCTTATGTTGAATAACTCAAGTGGCCGAATAATTGAAATGAAGCAGTTAATAGTAAAGTTTTAATAAACACTGATCTAACGGGTGTAAATTATGTTCTTGCTACAAGCTGGGTATGGACAAATACAGTTAAATAATTTTGGCGGTTCTCCAACTCATGTTCACAATAAAGTAAAATTTTACTATACCGATGTTATACACTATACACTGTACAGCTTTACAGTGAACATAACAGACTATTTTTATTTAAAATATATTGAACTTTGGAACCATTATTACCATTTCTAATTTAAAAGCGCAATATTCTCTCACAAAACGTAAAAGAATTACTGTAAAGGATGGGAAACAAAAAAAAAACAATAAAATCAGTATATCTAAATCTTGAACTTGCCAAAAACATTTTTTACCAGTCTCTCGTGAGAGGTCCTACATGTATCAGCGATGAGAATATACTCAGTATTTATACTCCTTGAAATAAAGACTTTTGAATTTTAAGTTACTTGAAATAAAATCCCGTACGTTCGAGCAACTGGTATAAGTTTTGGTGCTACAATTACCTTCAGTTTATGCAGGTGATCGATGTTAAATTTTATAAAAACACAACCAAAATAAAAAAAAATAATATTCAAAAAATTGTTTAAAAAAATAATATTAAAATTAATGAAAACGTATATAAAAAATATTTTTATAACTCATTCATAATAAATACCCAACCAAGTTATTTACTTAAATCATCAATAATTGTCTCATTAAGAAAATGCATTAATTTTCTAGAATTCTTTTCCGCGATTAGGCTTTTTTAATTATTTTATTTTAATTAATGTTTTATTTAATTGTCCACGAGTAGAATTAATCCACTTCTTATCTGCATGAAGCTTGGGATATTGGAATTTAGAGTAATCTCCTAAGCCCAAGATTTCCAAATGTTAGTGTTTCAAACTCAGTTCATTGCAGTTACATTTCATAGCAGATATAAACCGATTACACAAGTCCAGATGAATTTTGTGCCTGAGTTCTGTGTACCCGATTTGGATTTATTATACCTAATTAATAAATAAAATAATATTTTTATTCCATAAAGTTTGCTTTTGTAGCTATCAGAAGGAAATTTCAAATTTTGAAGAAAATCGCTAGCTAGTTCAGTTATATATATAAAAAGAAAACAATCATTGATTTATTCATTTATACCACTTTCATTCATTAAAGACAGTTATAACGAATTAAAAAAAAAACAAAAAATAGGATTAAACTTTTAAAAATGAATATTTTTGGTATTTCTTTTGTGTTCATATGAACTTTCTCGAATCAAGCCCCAAACGTATTCTCCCATCATCGTAATTCATATTTTTATTGTATTGTCCTTGATATCGTTACTCAAAATCCACCACATCTTTATGAAAGAGCTCCCCTTGCTTTCCTAAAAATGCTCTCGAATTATTTTTAAAGTTATCTAAGTGAGCATGTAGCATATGTAGTTTCAGGGACATTCTGCAACCCATGATTTGAAGGTATGGACCATATTAGAAATAAGTTCTTTATAATGGTTGCTGTATAAGATTCATAGGCTTCACAAAGTCTTTTATTAATAGATAAACTAATTTTTTGGCTCTTAGATTAATAAACTCCCCGCAAATGTAGCAAAAGGGGTTCTCGTAATTTTTACACATTTTGGAAGACATTTTAAAGCTCATACAAACAAAACACGTTGCTTCTCTAAAAAGTGCATGCGCATACTTTGTGACTGCTTTGTCACTTCCCGTTTCACACCGGATATCCGCCCGTACCCCTCTCTCTTGCTTATTAAGAGTAGAAACCTCTACGCATTTGGCAAAAATTGCATATTTTTATTTATCATCGTATAAATAACAAAAACAAACTTTTTTTTAAAAAATGAGTTTTTTTGTTATTTTTCAATGTAAACAATCAGACAATAGTCATTAAGTAACAGACACAGAAAAAGTTTTTTTTTTGTTACTTGTGTTATTCGTCGTCTTGTATTCTACAGAGAAAGCTTATCAGTGATACCTATGTTAAGATTTGAGGGCTAGATAAACTTCTTTGAATAAAGAGATCGAAAACTATGTGAGTCAAAATAAAAATTATTGGCTTTTCTGAATGATACTTAAACTTAATTTTATGGCTTGATGTGAAAAGATATTTACAAAATTTCAGAATAAGTGCAAATCGACTGGAAATTAATTTACTAAAATCTGCCATTACAAAATCCATATAACCTGCACCTTCGCATAAGATAAGGGGTTCCTTGTTCCTCGTTTGGCGATCAATTGCAAGATAAAACTTTTATTTTTAAAATGTAAAAAGTGAGACTCGATTGTTTGCCGCCAGGCACACTTTGGAAGTGAACCATTTTGTCACATATTCCAAATAAACATTATTATACTCTTAAAACTTTTAGCGAAAATGTCCTGACGGTGTTTAAGAAAAAAATATTATAAAATGCCACATTGTATTATAGATTCATATATATTTAGATGGATATGGTATGTATATATAATACATACGTATGATATGTTTTAGTAACAGTTAAAAGTATTCTAGGATAAAAATGACATTGCTCAAACTATATCGTTTCATTTGTACAATGAACTCAGCTCTACTTTTAAAGATCTTGACATTTTTGACACAAGGCGGGCTTTGTACTTGAAGCTCGCTTACGATTGTGTTAGTGTTCTTAGACATAAAAACTTTTTTACTTTTTAATATTCTATTGTGATTGTCAGGTTTTTATATTTCATGTCGAGCTCGTTCTGGAAAGTGGTAGGAAATCTTTGAATAGTTAGTATCGTATCTGTTATATTTTGCTTTTACAATATATTAATATCTATATAGCTTAGTTTCATATAATAATATTTAAAGATACATATTTTTGTGTAATATTTATCAGGCTACTGTAATACGAAACGAAGGAGTACACCGAAATTAGGTTCCTAAAATAAAATCCCTAGTAATAATTACTAGCTATTTTATGCTAATCTCCGAAACAACTGGACCGATTTTGATGGGAATTTAACTGACAAATAACTAATGTTATAAGAAATAACTTAAGCTACTTTCATTTTAGGACAAGAATAAATTCCCCTCAAAAAATTAAAACATATCTTTGAACGAACCAAAGTGAAGCGAGTGTGGATACAACGTTTAAGGATACCTACTAAAACCAATACTACTATAGGTAGGAAACAATAATGAGATATTTATGTAAGTAATACCGATTCAAAAAAGATTAGTTCAAAGTGTGCTCTCGATATGGTCATTACTTGCAGCTAATTCAGTGACAGGTGCAAGCCAAGTCACACTTACTGGGAATTTGTCGGGATAAGTAACGCTAGTTGGCTGTGATCCAATCCAGTGCACAAAGGAAAGGAAAACCTTTCGCAATAGAATTGAAACGATTTTCAACAGCACAATATCTTATTAGAGATTTAATTAAATTCTAAGGAAACTAACCGTGAAGCAAATATCAAGCCATGAGTCTCATTCGTAAATAATATACTTGTGACATTGAGATGGTCCGTTATCCTGAAGTATTATTTTGAAGAATTTCCCTCAAATATTACAAATCAATTAATTAGATAAACATGTTTTATTTATCTGTTATTCTACAAAAACAGAATCCGGTAATCACACATTTACAAGCGACAAATACTTAATTACGACACTAAAACAAAATGCAATAACGTTCGAGCATTCTCTACACCCAAGTACATTAAGCAGCAAATCAAACACTATAATCGACACACATAGTCTCGGACTCGATATCGTACTAAATGTGGTTGTATTAATACTGTGGGGCTGAATGGTTCACTTAAGTTCGAGGAATCAACCTATAATAATGCTGAATTCCTGAAATTGAAGTAAATCTAATCTATATTCCCTATTTCACCATGCTTATTAGGACAGAATATTGCCTTCCAGAAGCTAAGTAAATTAATTATTAGTAAAAGAGATCTAAATTAACTAAACCCTAAGTAAGCAGCTTAAATTATTTAACCTAATCAAAATTTTTGTAAATGAAGTTTACAATACATAATACATATTGTAACATTTATAGTAACTTTAAGGCCTTTAAAACGTTATTATTTTAAATATAAATGAAAAAATAAGAAAGCTTTTTTGTATCGTTGATTTACTTTAAATAGTTATTTTATTGGTTTAATTTCTCAATAGCGATTCGTAATTTAGATTTTCAGTTCCCGATGTTTAAAATGCTTCACAACAATTTATTCACGGGAGATGCTAAGTTTTAATACTCTCAAAGATATTATATATAATATGTTACACAAAGTTTCCAAAATTAATGAAAAAGTGTTAAGCAGTTCATGATATTTAAAGGTTTTAATGGGTTAGTTTATCATATTATAATCGTAGTACAAGTACTGGGTGCACCGAATTAATAAATAAGTCCCATCATCAATCAATTATCTCCGTCAATCCCACCCACCCTCATAAAATTTCGACAAAAATAATGAAAAAATGAGATATTACATTAAAAAATCATGCAGGATTTGTTGTTTTGTAAGCAGTTTATTTCATTCTGTACATAAACTTCGCAGTACTGGTCCAAACCTGTAGAATAAAATAATTAAAAAAACGACATAAAATAAATAACTTTATTAATTAGATTCCGCTTGTTACACATATAAACATTCCTCTTGAATCACTCTATCTATTAAAAAAACCGCATCAAAACCGTTGCGTAGCTCAAAAGATCTAAGCATACATAGGGACAGACAGACAGCGGGAAGCGAGTTTGTTTTATAATATGTAGCGAAGATTTTACGGGTATTTAAATAATCTCTATGACTGAACCTAAGTATGTATTATATACACGATTCTGTCTGTATTCATCACATTTAAGAGCTGCGCCTGTTGGTACATTGTAGATTTCAAAATGGCTTTTTGCGAAGTGGTTTGGGAACTCCTTTAAGCTGCCCGCCGAGCTACCCTGTGACCCCTGTGACTTTGTTTATCAATATATCAACTGAAAACTTTAACTAACAATGTTATACTTATATAACTGTATAAGTAAATAATGAATTCAAAAGATTTAAAATAGTCTGCAAAGTAACTTAAAGTACTTCTTATATATTAAGCAATATAAATAATAACACCCACGCTAAGCTGTTTTGAATTACGAAAGTCTCGTCAAAATAATCGTACCAGTCGCCTAGACTTTGCAGTAATTTCATTAGTCGGAAAGAGCTCCATTGCTGAGTGACAACCTTGTAACTCATTCATTAGGGCGAAGTTATATTATGTATCTCGAATTCTCGAATTATATGACTGACTCGCTTTATTAATCTGACTCATTTTTAAGCATATGTATTATATTTGGGTTTGGGTATTAAGTACCATGATCAAGTTTTTACAATACAACTTAAAAAGTCTGGTAAAAATATGATTTGTCGATTTATTTTATGTTTCGTCATTAATTTAGCGTCAATATGATTTTTACGCCTTTTTAAAATTACATTTCTAGCTATTTTTTTAGCATCTAATATTCATTTCGGTAACACAGTTAAAGAAAAAATCAACTCAAAATAATTTTCTAAATAATTTCTAAACACGAAGCACAAAATATGTCACATTTTTTTGCTTCAAAGGGGAAGACATAAATAAATTTAAATATCTTACCCGTCTTGTGAAGTGTAAAATAAAGCAGAAAGTACAAGTAGAAATACTTTTGTTTGCTTATGTAGGTGTTGTGTCATGTAAAATTTTACATATTCTCGATAGATGATGCCAACGAATTTGTGAAAAACGTAGTTTAAATTCGAATATAAAAATTAAAAAGTGCATCAGAAGAACTGAAATAAACTTAGCGGAACTTTAATAAATTCATCGGAACTATAAGATAACTAAGCAATTATCATGCTAACTTCCAGTAAAAGGTCGTTATTCAATCATCAGCAAAGTTTCCGTGTAATAGTGAACAAAGAAAACTCTTTATGCGGTTACTAATTCGATGAATGATGTTAAATATTTTGAATAGGTACATATCTACTCGAACTTTACATATCACGTTGGCTTATTCTGCATACCATTTTTATACAAATGACATGATTATTGAATGAATGTGAATAATTTATATTTTTGCAGTAAGTAGTTTGTATAACCCACGGGTAGTGCTTTATATAAAGTGTTAGAGTTACATATAATCATCGTAAACATGAAGAAATGTTTTAGCACAAAGAACCTTTACCATAACTTATAATTAGTAAATAAGTAGTTAAGCCACTGAGTAATAATTATTAACAGGGCTTTCTATATCTGTAATATAGATGTCAATATAAGCTATTAGTGTTTGGCAGATCCAAGCATCCGCCGAACTATCATATATCAATTACTACAGAGGCAAGATAATTTATGATAGAATGAACGCTACAGCCTTGGATGGATTACTTAGCATACTAACTAACTACATGTCGTATGGCATGACTTCGAAATAAGATTAACTTGTAACAATATCATATGTACCTACATTGTACAAAGTGATTTAATTAACATTTTTTAACTAATAAGAAAGTGGTAAGAAGGTTCAGTGGTATCGTGCTCGCTTCGGATCGGATAACCGGGTGATGCGGGTTCGGGAGTACTTTGGCACATTATAGTAGAGACTGTATCTGATGTTTCATTGTTACCATAAATAGACGTGTAGAGTACAAAGTTTTACCTTTATAATCGCCGATAATATGTATATTTATATCTGTGTATATAAATTAGACCAATTTAAACTATTTTTCTTTAAAGGGGAGTCGAATATTCCATGGGAGTATAACATCTTATTACTTAAATAGATTAATTATCCAGGCGAATTAATTTTCCTTTGAGTGCAATTTGAAGTTGTCATATTTTATAGATATTAAAGTAATCTAATAAAAGCAGGCTTTTTTCAACATGTCTACCACTGAGCTGCAGACTTTACTCTTAAAAAATAGATAATAATAAATAATATAACATATAATCATTAAACATGTCCTGAAATACATATTTATTCCAAAAAGCTACATATCATAAGCCCTATTCAATTTGAATTATAAACATGCCATTTGAATGCAATGAAGTGTCTGAAGTTAAACGCCAATTCTACGCCTCTAACAGAATGCAAATTGCTATTTGCGGTAGCTTTCTCTGTGGACTTTATATCTTCCTTATTAAACATCGTTCGCCTATTAATTAACTTCGAGAATGAAAACTAACTTTGATAGTTGTAAAAGTAACTGTATAAACTATAAGAATTTTCAAAATTATTTAGGTACTAGCTGACCCGTGCCCACTTCATTGGGCATAATGTTAATAATTCTTTTTTAGTACAGAGTGTTTAAATAATTTAAATAATTTTATTAATATTAAAAATTAATAAAATACCTAATTTAAATATTTCCAAAAAAATTTAACTAAAGAAATACGAAGATAAATCAAAGCCAACAAACGGTTGTTTAAAAATCACGTTCGATTGGCTCTTTTTTTAAGTATACCCATAGCATTAGCCGGTTTAGAAACACGTTACAAAGGAAACAAATCATCTGTCAAATAAGTAGCCACCTTTAACCCCGCTCTGAATGATGGTCGGCTTACACAATATATATATGTATATTATGCAAAAATGTGATAAAATATGAAACGATTTATGTGATCCGCACTGGGGTGTCTAAATTTGCATAATCACCGTTCGCACAAGTCTCAATGGGATAAAATGCGTAATATAACAACATTGTTAAAACAACAGCTGAGCGCTGGCCGTGACGACTTTTGTTATCCAGTAAAATAATTTAATAAAGCTTGCTTGTGAATGGTAATATGTGTTACGTACAATATTATCAATTTTTTTCACTATACATACTATGTTTTTTTAAATCTAAGAATACAAAATCCCACTCACCCATTCCCTAAGTAGGTACAGTCAGTAATTATATTATTGCTTCTTGAAGTGAACAACTCAATTGTTTTAACAAATCTGTTGTAGATTAATGATATTATTTCCCTATTACCACAGTATTCTTATCCATAATGTTACTATGTGTTTAATGTTCATACATTCTAAAGTATATATGCAAAAAAATGGATTTATTGTTAATTTTAATGAAGCAACTGAAAATTATTTAAAATTTTAAGCAAGAGAAAGTGTGAGACTAATAGGAGAACATCAATCTTCATTAAATAAGAAGCAACGACGCACTCGAATACTCATCACCTAAAATTATTATATATGAATAAAACCATGACAATGATAAATTGCATATTAAGTTGGTGCTAAGTATTAAAAAAACATTAGATCTACTCATCTTTAATTGAAATCAAAATTTTATGACATTTAATTACCTCATTAGTATCACATTTTATATTTTATATATTGACAAGTTTAGTTTTTGAACTGATAAAACAGAAAGACCAGTAAAATAATAAAATTAGTGAAAAAATAAGCAATGCACCGATACCGATGATTTACTCACGAATCTATTAAATATTTAATTATTATTTAATAGGTTCGGTAATTTTGTACCTACATTAATTGTGCCTGTATTATAAAAACTTTAGCAAATAAGCATTTTATTTACGTTATTTTATTATTTTGATAATCTTCTGTAGATTATAATACAATTATGATGACAAATTTAACTCAGTGTGTAGTCACTGTACTTGATATGCCAGCGGTCGCGGGTTTGAGTCTATTCATTGTGATGAGCACTATCTTAAATTACTAATTACTAATTAAGTACTCCAGTTATGGGTGCTAATATACTTAGGTAATATATGTGTAGAGTATCTTCTATCTGGTATCCATAACACGAACCTCGAACCATGAAAATAGTGTTTTAAATTAATACGGTATACCCACATATTTATTTCTTTCATTTGAAAATGGAAAAATGTCAAAAGGTTTCTTTCACAATAAAATTACAAAAGTTCTCAGTTATATTAAAAAAAACGATGTGTATAAATAAAAGGCATACATATAAAGCAAAATTCACTGAAATACTTACAATGAACTAAATTAAGAATATAATAAAGAGAATGCACTAATGGTCTCTCAGAGAACTATGTCGAACATTAACGAGTTATCTACTTACTGTAAAAACATCTGTTCTAGTTTTCAGACTAAAAGCACAGACATTTTTATTTATAAGCTTTAATAGTGTTTGCCAGTTTTAAACAAAGGGAAATGACATTTTTAAATGCACTAATGAACCACTTTTAGAAAGATTTACTGTAATAAGATTAATAAATAATTCAACGATCACGAAATACATTAATCCTTAATCCTATTATATTATTATTCAAATTATTAATTTATCTAATTTTAAAAGAAAAAATAATATATAATAATTAGTAAGTATTAATAATGTGTGGTCATGTCCAGCTCGCTGTAGCACGTCCAGATAGCGGTAGCTGGTGCTCAAATTTCGTCGTGATATGGCCCATACATCGTGAAAAAATCTGTGTTCTGTAATTACTTCAACAAAACTGTCATCTCGTCATAAAGGCCGGACGAATGAGAGTTAACGCCAGACGAACGTCATTGTGGAACAATTTACCAAATCTAGCACCGGAGATTACGGTATGCGTATTTTCTACCTTAGGATTCGGCGGAACAATTTCAATAACCCTCGTTTACGTCATTGGGCTTAGTGACAGCCCAATGACGAATGACACCTAAAGCACCTTTAGTCAAGAGGCTTCTTATTGTAGAGTATATTGTGAGAAATTTTTAGCGTATATTATCTTCCAAAAACTAGAATTACTCATATTGGTAATTCTTGGGGAGTTTGACCTCTAATGCACAAGCACTGTATTCATCTAGAAAGAAGAGACATTTATTAAGCCCAGTTGAAATACTGGGTATATCCTAAGCATATATTACAGTTGGAGGGTTCCGCGGCTTACTGTATCTGATCGTCCAGATTATTTAGATTCACGCATTTCTAAAAAAATGTCATATATAATAACAAATACACATTACATTTAACAAGCCTTTTAATTGAAAAGATATCCTGTATTAATCACATAAATTATTATTTTTTGATTTAAATCCGCGTCACTCGGTTTCCCAAGTGATGCCTTACCACTGGGCCACCACTGTATACTTATATATCTTTTACATACTAATTGAACAATTCGTATTCTCAATATAAGGTAATAATGTAGGTACCTTATAATAAATAAGTAAGTATAATACGTTTCTGTGGCTAGTTATTGTGTAATGTAAATCAATATATCTTTAATTATATTCGAAACAAAAAAGACTAGTAAGAAAACAAAAAATCTATAAACATCTTGAGATTGAAGGTCTGAAGTTAATTATGTTTATGTATAAAATTATTATAATTTCCTTGTCTGTGTCGCTTATTAAGAAATCCCTAGTGGCATTTGGCATATTATATATATTATTTGCGAGTCCGCTTTTTAATCTCCCAAGCCCCATTTATTCACATTTATTTCAAATATATTTTCCCCTCGGAACTAACGTTAGTCGTTCCGATTTATATATCCCTCTAGCTATTGCTCTTGAAGATATTGTTTACTATGAATTTACGTTGAACGTTTGCCTTAATCTTTATCTAATTTGAGGTCATATTTGAAATTATTGCTTATGTCTTGTGAATAACAATTAATTTAACCGTTTTAAACTCAAAATATGTCTATTATCTTATCGAAATCTTTAGACATATAATGATTCACAGAAAGTATGTGTTCTAGTGAATTACTCGCACATATAAAGTGTCTCCATCAATTTTAGTAAATCAGCTACCTTGTTAATGTAACAATATTATTTATTATTTTGAAAAAAATAAAAAAATCGTAAAATAAATAAATATATTAACTAAAAAAATAACACAACAGCAAATAGCTCATTCATCCCACAATAGTTATAGCAACTGATCAGTAGAAGCTATATATCTACTACAAGGTTTAGTAGAATATATAATAGGAAATGGGTGTATCTCAACTCAGATCAAATAACAGCTTATTAGTCAAGCGCCTATCACTTCTAATTATAAAGTTAAATCGACTGAATACGATAGCGTTGCTCTCCTGAAATATAATATCAAATTATATACATTATAGAGATTTATCACCAATTCTCAGCCACTCAGTCTACATACGAGTAATACGAGTAGTAATCTCCGCATGTCCTACAGCATGTTTTGCAACAATACATACGGTTGTAATATCCCTATGAAACTTAACGTAATTAGAAAAAAATACCTGTGTCATTTAATATTGTTTTAATGTGACAATGTACCTTAGTAAGGCAAGTACATTACATTCTTTTTAATGCAAAAATTCCTGTTTAATTAACAAATTGCCCAAATCTGGAAGCGCTGTCTAAATCCCGACGCACGACTCAATTTGTGTCAATTTGTGTAAGAGTTGTGTGCTGAGCGTAGTTACAAAAAATTTAAGATATTTAAACAAAATTATTAAAATTGTAAATATATTGGTATAGGGGAAAGTGTTTGCCCCACGTACACTAGTACATTCATAAATTAAATATAACAGAAAAACTAAACACAAACATATAGATGCCTTTGCTTGGGAGTGTAGGCATACTAGCCGCCGCGCCGTTTTGTGAGGAAAACTTCATGTCAATCCCGCTACGCTTTTTGAGCTGGGAAACGAAGAGTTCTTTCGCGCGCGGAAAGTAAATTTTTACTGAAGCTTAGTTCGTAATTATAAATATATTTTTTTATGTTTTTTACAATACAGTCATAATCAACTTGTGATGGTACGGTGTGATCGTCTAAGCTTGTTAATTTTGTGATTAAATATATTTGAGGAAAATTCTTGAAAATAATACTTCAGGAATAAAAGACACTTTGGTACCTGGCATGTTATCTGTAATTTCGCGGATTCCCAAGGTAAACGGAGGCGCATCGCTCACCTGGGCAGTACAATACGTTGGGTGGACTATACAGGCTATCATCTCATTCTACCTGGTTACGCAAGGCTCATTGTATTGTATGAGCCCTACCTCAATAAAATTACGGAATAGCGTTACTTCAACACTCGGAAGTCCGGAAAAGGGCTAATTAGAATTATAAGCTAACGGACAGGTTAGAATGCATGATTGGCTGGTGTATGTATTTGCCTTCTTTTAGGGCCATCGTAACCGACCGATTTCCATCTAGCACTGGGAACTTACTACTTAAATACAACTGACCCGATTTTCTAAAATATCAAAAAATATTAAAACTTAATAATTAATTACACAGCCGTTTTCCTATAATACTCAGGTGTTACATTTCTAAATTTCAAAGATTTCTATTGAACTATGTCAAAGTTACAAGCTTTAGAATGTTTAAATCGCTCTTCTGTAAAGTTGCTTTTTTGCACTTGTACTAGTATACGTAGGACCAGTCGTACTGATAAGAAAAGAGATATAAACAGAGAGAATTGAAGAAATTAGAAAATAGACAAGGAAAAGAAAACTCGAGCCGAAGTACCTAATAAAACGTAAATTGTAAAAGACTAATTACAAATATTTCATATAGACTGACAGTAAATTTTAATATTTTATTTTAGAAACATTTAATTTTTTTGTTACTTTCCTAAACCAAATTTTTAATTATGATAATAATCATAATTAGTTAGTTTTATGATAAATAAATATTCTTTATGATTTAATAAAAGTTATCAAGTCCAATACGCTTTTTAATTGAGCTGTATGAATCCACCACATTATATACGAAAGTATCCTTCCTGCTGTACGAACGCGCCCCACGCGTGGGGAGCATTCGTACAAATTCCTCATCGTAGAAAAATGGCTATAACTATTTAATCTTGAGTCAAAATAGTTTCAGACTTTTTTGCAACTAACTACAATATATTTATTACAATAAGGTCCAGAAACTAGATAATTTTGACAACTAATCATAGAGTAAAAAAATAAAATTTAAAAAGTGTACGTGGGGCACTTTCCCCTATATCTTTTCTAGATTTTGTCATAGACATATAAGTAAAAAAGATATTTTTTATCCGCAAGGGAAACAATCTCTAATTAGAATTTCACTTCAGTTTTCAGAGTTTTTTATGAGAAGTAACAATAATAGTCAAGGATACATGGTACATTTTTGCACTTGATTACTATCAAGCTAATTTTCCGTCAGTAGCTTTATTTTGAAGAGACGCCCAATAATTTTCTGTACGAAACTCTCGATTGTAGCTAACAGAAGTCTCGTGGTAGCTAACAGAAGTAGCAATGATAAATTTGTCGATTTGATTATTTTCAAAAAATTATTATTAACTGGTTTTTTGTTAAATCTCAAGATAATTATCTAAATTATTTGTCCTACAAAATATATGGTTTGATCAAAGAGTCCCCTCCTTCCAACATGTATCGCTAACGAGTTCAGTATAAATGATTACTAATCAGCTGATTTTTATTTTTATTTCTCTAGCGTCTCAAAAAAAATGTTGCCTTTTTGGTAAATTCATTTAAAAAAAATGTGCCGCTTGGGTTTTTGTATTATGCTACTACAGCTGAAGCATCATCAACATAAATATCGAGATGTTGTATTGCCTGAAATTTGGAATGACGAAGTAATAGGTAATTATTCCTTATTATAAATTAAAAGAACTGTGTTCATCTGCAATCTATGGTGTAATGTACACATGCGGTGCCCCTCGGAAAAATTGCCAGAAAATTTTGGATGGACAATAATAATTGACGGTAAATATGAGTATTATTGGTTTGATGGTCCCCAAAGTCCATCATTTGAAGAATTATCTTCTGATTTACAAGGTACAATATTGATAGTATTGTTATTTATTGATTGATTATTCATTATTATATAATTTACTTAATTTTTTCATGTTATTACAGAGTCAGATATCACGAGTGAGAGGAAAGTGATGTTGGTAGCAAAGATTATGAAGATTTATCAGATGAATCTGATGAAGATTAACTTTTTTTATATCATCATCATCATCATCATCATCAGCCCTTTTTAACGTCCCACTCCTGGGCACGGGCCTCCCTCCTTACGAGGGGGATCAGGCCATAGTCCACCGCGCTGGCCTAGTGCGTGTTGGCGGACTTCACATGCCTTTCGAAAACTTGTTAGGTTTTCTCAGACATGCAGGTTTCCTTTTTTTATATATAAATGCACAAATTGTTGTACTATTTTATGTTATTTGAATTTAAAAAAAGATTTTTTCACTGTATGTTATGTTACAAATAGGAAAACTAAAAAATGACAATTCTTGTCGGACTAGTGATACATAACTGTTTTCTTGTAGGACGTTGTTTCATTTGGGCAGAGAACACACTAACCTATTATGTAATATTTTTGTCCTACAGTTAGTAATGAGAAAAATGGTCTTGTGGTATTAATAATTTCTGAGCGTAGTACCGGGATAACGTACCACGCAATTTGTAGGACAATATGTCTGTTAAATTATATAAATATTAACTAAGTAAAAAAAGAAAATCAGCTGGTTAGTAATCATTTATGATGACCTCGTTATCGATACATGTTGGAAAGAGGGGACTCGTTGATCAAACCATAGATTTTGGAGGACAAATATTTTTTCGAATATTTAGATAATTATTTTGAGATTTATCAAAAAAATCAGTTAGTAATAAATATTTGAGAATCATCAAATCGACATATTTTATCCTTGCTACCTCTGTTAGCTACCAAATTATTGGGCGTCTCATCAAAATAAAGCTACTCACGGAAAATTACCTTGATAGTAATCAAGTGCAAAAATGTACCATGTATCCTTGACTATAAATACATACATGACTTACTAACAACCTTTCACAATGATTACATTATTATGAAATGTTGAATAATGAATACCTTGGGTTATTGATAACAAGTTTACTTGAGACGTATTTACACTAAAGTTATTTCATTGTATTAATTCGATCAATTTTTACTTCTTTCTTACATATTTAATTAAACTAAGTAGGTAGTCGTTATATACTGTAAACAAACAATAATAATAATATTCTCCCGATCTTTCGGCCGAGGCGGCCAATCTCATTGAGACTAGTTACCTACGTAGGAGATATTATAGTGCACAAGTGTACACGCAAACACAAGTGCACTTTCTATTTCTGTAACTCTCATACTGGTAGAACGACTACTCGATACAACTAGTGAAAATTAAGGCCTAGGATTGAAGGCTTTTCTCCTCTCCGTGGCATGGTGGTGAAACCACATGGTAATTGGTGAATATTTCGTTTCGTGTACATTTAACATTTTTTTTGACGAATCAAATATTAAGCCTGATAGTGTTGTTTATTATTTTTTTGTACAATATATAATGAAAATAAACTAAATATGAGAGAGGTACAATAAAATGTCACATCATTTAGTACTGAAGATATAGGTCTTTGTTTTTTTTTTTAATAAACGGCAATGAGATGAGCACGAACGGTAATTGATATCTAGCTATGGTAAAGAGATTCATTCAAATGGTGATTAGATATATATTAAAAAGTATAACATCAGAGTACTTTAATCAGCATTTTATTCGTTAACAATCAAATATGATTTGTAATTAGTAACAAAGAGTAAACATAATTAGTATAAATAATCAAACGCATATAATATAACCAATCATAAAAAAGAATTTGAGGAGTCAACTCCAAGTAAATAATAGAAATTGAGAATTTTTTTTTTGTAACAACAAACAATAATCGATTTATAATTTCCATGTACCACTGCAACTTGGTGTGTTAGCACTCATAAGTTTTACTCACTGTTAAGCCAAGATAGAGTAAAAGATTTCTTTGGTACTATTTACTACTGTTCCTGTGACATGTTTAGAATACATTACTCCCACACCGCTGGGAAAGCGGCTCCTAAAAGGCGAATAACCCATGCCAGTTTTAGTGGTAGAGGGCTTTGCTCTCTACTGGCTCGCGACCACTTTCATATCGAACTTGATCGCTAAATGTCCCAGTCGCAGATATGTTTAAAGCCAGCCCCTTTCCCAAATTCTGATGATCTGGCGACCTCGGGACCGGTATTTCAGTGAAGTCCATCGCTTCTGTTTAAGTGTGTCGTGTTGGCATGGAGTCCATGGAGACCTGATGAAACGCTTTGCCGCTGGTCGCTCGTTGGTTTGTAGGGGACACGAACCCATCCCGCGTTTAATGTGGACTTCTGCAACAAAAAGGGACTCCATTCCAACCTCAATGCTGTCCATCACTATCTTGAAACAGATAAGCCGGTCTTACTATTTTAATGGGGACAGATATTGTCCTGCCGATACATCTTGTTTGAAATATCCTGGTTACAGCTTGGAGCATGTCTTTCTGCCAAAAGCTGGGTTTTGTACGTTCATCAGGGAAGATATCACTCTGTTGTCGCCGTCCAGTCCTGACCTGTCATTTTCATAGTCACGTATAAAATATGGGGGACATACCCCAATTTAGACGTGTATCTCATTCTCATAGTGGAATCGCCGAAATAGACCGACCCTTCGGACATCCAAGAAGCGTCAGATTTCCTACTCCAGCTATATCCCTGCGCGGAAGTTGTGATCTTCGGGGATTTTAATGCCATGTCCAGTTTACACGTCATCTGGAAGAGAAAGCCAAATTGGCTTCCAAAACAATAGTAGTGCTTAACGGAGCAAAACAGTATTTCAGGTCAGGGCATCGCCTTTTGCTTTATGAATCACAGGTTCACCCTCTCATGGAATACTGTTATAATCTCTGGGCTGGCACTCCTCAATACCAGCTTTTTCCATTTGACAAGCCGTTCATATTGTCGATGATCCCATACTAACATACGACTTAGAACCCTTAAGCTTTCGGATAGATGTTGGCTCTCTATGTGTATTCTTTCGTCTGTATAATGGAATGTTCTGACGAACTTGATCTAATGCCACCGTTGTGTTTCTGTCACCGCTCCCTTCGCCGTCGGGTTGGATGTCATCCTCATATATTACATGCCTGGCATCCCAAAAATGAACATGCATCTCGCTCCTTTCTGCCCGCACATGCAAAATGTGGAATGATCTTCCAGGCCCAGGGGTTTTCTCTAAACGCTATTATATGGGGCACTCTTAACACCTCTTATGTTGCAGGTTACCGCTTACCATCACCAGCTAATGCGGATTGTTAGCTCATTTTCCTCTTACTGTTTACAAAAAAAAAAGGTTTCTCTCCATTTTTTCTTTGCTGTGAGAGAGAGAGGCAAAAGGCCTCTTGGAGTCATATCACCAATTGACAGAAAGGCCTTTCATCTTATATTCATATATTTTTGGACTTCTTTTTCTTTTTCTAGAGCATGTAAGACAATTATAATATATGTTCAATTTAATATATAATTCATATCTTTTTCTGTGTGTTATTTTAGCCTTATCTGGTATTTTTTCTTTTGTTTTTCTTTAATAACAATAAAAGTATGTGGGGGTCAAATAGTTAAATAGACAAATAGACACCAAAATAAAAGCTTATCAATCTAATTACCGAAATGCGTCACTTAACATTAAACTCATTTCACACTTTCTCCTAATCACTATTCGACTATAAACGAACGGTAAATAATGGTAATTAGAAGTGTGGTAATTAGATTCATCAATATATTCGGTTAAAGATAGTTTTTTTAAATACACATGGGTTAACACAGTCTATTTTTTAAAAGATAACCTGTTGTTGGTTAAACCTAGCTAAAATTGAATAAAAAAGAATCAATATATTACTTTTTATAACTGAAACAGTTTATAGAAATATTCCGAACCACACTGTGCATGTGTTTAATAAAATCTACATTGTTCCCGTTCACATTATCTGGGGGCACGGTGGTGCCTTCGCCAAGACCAGCCATGCGAAGCGCAAGGGCACCACCTACCTTTTCTCGAAGCGCTTCGTCGTGTTTTTGAACCCTTATAACTTGGGTGTAGATTATGCCAGATCAACATAATTCTCGGGATATGTTACTAGTATTAATAGTGGACTTATCTATACTAATATTATAAAGTTGAAGAGTTTCTTTGTTTGTTTGGTTGGTTGAACGCGCATAGCTCCTATAGCTTAGATTTTATTGATATTTAAAAAACCCTGATTTCGTCACTGACTCACTGATGATCATCAAAATTCTTAGGGTATTTCCTAATGTCTTAGAAAGCTGAAATTTGGTATATAAGCTAGTATTAGCACACCAACAAAAACTAATTATAAAACTTGTAACTTCATCTCCCAACCCCTAAAACTAGGGGATGGAAGTTTGTATGAGATCGTTCTTTCACTTTCAATTTCTTTACAATTTGAACATGATTGGTGAAAAATCAGGAACTACCGCGGAAAGTGTTCTATGAGACGCGAGGAAATATAATGTGCTTGAATATTGAATATGAAATTGCGAAAAAACGGCCTATTTTTCTCGTTACAAGTTACAATTGGAATTGAAACATGTTTTTTCAGTTTATCGAAATAAACGTTACACCTTTACCTTATATAGTCATTATTTAAATACATACCTACCTACTTCATCAAGTAATAATATATACATGTACAAATAGATAATATTATTATTTATATATCACTAACTTGCCTCCTGGCGCTTTATAAATCTATATAATAGTAGGTATATATCTTAACAAATATAATTATAATTTTTTCCCGATAATAAAGTTACCTAGTGGGCGCAATTTGAAAATTATAATTATACAAAATTTAAGTAAAACATATACCCAAACAGAATTTTATATAAAAAAACTAAGCGTTTCCCACTTTTTTTACACTTTAGTTTTGTGCTTCTGACAACAAAATAAACTAAAAAACATAAAAACAAGAAAATAGGGTTGACCGAACTGTTTTATGCATAAAGATATGTCATATACAGTATAGAATTACAAAGTACAAACAATCTATTTAATTAATTATATTATTTTTTTCTTACCTTAGAAAATATAGTGGTGTATTAATAATATGGTATGGACCATGGTGTATTAATGAAAAGACAACAATAAAATAATATCTTCTAATTACTACGGAGCTTAGTATATTTTTATTCAGTAGCGGATCTAGGTACTTGTAGAATATTGAATTTCCCACAAAAATTGTCGTATAAACTTTTAAGTAAAGTGCGTTACACCTATATTCATTAGATATATCCAGTTAAAGATATACTTCAAATTTAAAAATCTAAGTTTTGTATACGGACAGCCAAAAAGAAGAGAGAAAGAAGTAATTTTAAAATCAAGACAGGTAATTTTGAAGTTTTTGAAGAGTGCCTAGTAATGTAGTGTACATTTTGGGACCAAAGGGAAAAACAAAAATAAAAATACACTTAATATGGAGGAGTTGAATTTTAGCTTTTCTTATCGTTCATCCTTATCATTTAACATAGTGCCAAAACGGCCATTCTTTTATATTGGAAAACGCGTACCACCTGTACGTAACAAGTGATTATGTGGGGCACATCCGTTAAAAAAGCTAGTACTACTCACTAAAAACCAACAAAACCTGTGTCTGAATGGGGCGTCGCAGGATCGCTTACGCATTTACCCATGATGCCCCGACTGCAGTCTGTTTTTGATATGTATAGATAAATACATAATAAAACTTTTGTGTACGCCTTTAATTTTCTTTTAAGAATCTTTAAAGGAGAACTCCATAGATGTGGAAATTTAGTGTGAGGTTGACCAAAAAAAACGGCTTTATTTACTGTATACTATCACATAATATTACATTGCAGAACATTGACAGTTTCTACATTGTTTTGATGTATTTCTTTATGGTAAACACCGCTAGCTTTCTAAGGTCGTCCTTAATAAAACCGGATAAATTTTTTTCCTGTAGAAATTTACCACATGCAGGGTTGACTGGAACAGTTTTAGATAAGTAAATATTAAGATAAGTCCATCATTGTTCACATAATTTAATGTATTTTTCTGTATTATAACAGAATAAAATAACAAGCGGCAATTGTCATGCGATTATATAATTATTAAATATCCATTTGTATAAAATATAATTCTATACATAGTTTACCTACGCTTTTCCAATTGCAGTAGTCTATTACCTACTCGAAATGATGAATACGAGTATATTGTTTTTGTCTTTCATGTTTTTTTTTATTTCAGTAAAGACGGCAAATAAAATTCCAACGACATCAGACAATTTCGTAAGTATGCACCATGTAAATTAATCTTGCTATATACTTATCCAATAGTTGAGATATTTAATATATAGATACAGCACTCATGAACTATATAAGTATTATCGAAGAAAATTTGTGAACCATATAAATGATATTCTGTTAAAGTTAAGAATAACTAGAACATATTAACGATATTCAGTGATTTAATCAGACTGCTATTGGCCAGTGTGTGTGGTTTTGCGTTTGCGCATGCGTGCTTGCGTGTTTGTATGTTTGTTATTCAAATTACAACTTGTTAAATCATGATATATATTATAAATATTAATTGAAATGTTGTCCTAGGGCCCATATAAAGTTGTTTATAAACGTTACGAGGCCTGCAAAGGACCCAAAGTGAAGGAAGCTACAAATTTTAAAACAAATATGACTATTACAGGAGATAAAATAATAGGATATTTTAACATTTATTTTTATACAAATACTCGTATTGATGAGGTTAGTCATATTTTTATATATAAGGTAAGTGCGGGTAATAAGGCCTAGCTAAGGAAGATTTGATATAAAATTAAAACTATACATTGAAATCAACTAATTTTAATGTTAAGTAAAGAAATAGAATCTTTTTTATTAAATATGAACAAAAAATGAGAACTTTAGCCGTAAACAAAAATGATATTTAACATTTCTTAAAACCCTGTCAGTAGGCCTTATTATACTATGGTCGGGTAATAAGGCCTAACACTTTAACACACGTATATAACCAAGATATAGGTTCTTATATTTGCTAATTAAGATCAATAATCATAGGTATGCATTAATCATACATGTAGTCTTAAAAAATAACGAATTCTTTTCAGTAACAGCCATCAGAACACTCAAAAGATCCCGTGTCGTTTGCTGACAGACTGACGCACTCTTCGTAATACTTTTCGTATTTAATACATTGCCTCATGTCTGGCATCTTAACCTCTTATTTATTTTTATTTTTTTATCGCTGGAGGAAACTCTCATGAGGTCCTGTCGGTCCGTCAACCGGCGGGGACTGTGAGCCTCTTACTCACTAAAACCTCCAGCAAAACCCATCGTCGTAAGGCAATGGGACGTTACGGGTTCACTTACGCATTCGACCGTAACGTCCCTGCGGACGGCCCGAACCACGCGGGCTACTACGCCTGAATATAATAATAATAATAATTTATTTTTATTTCAGAATATATCCATACAATAATGTGTTGTTAGTAAATTATAATATTTAAAAATATTATATTGTGGAACCTGTTTCTCATACCATGTTTAATAACAGGCACTGGGTATTCCAACAAGATTCTGCGCCAGCTCATAGAGCGAAAAGCACACAAGACTGGCTGGCGGCGCGTGAAATCGACTTCATCCGGCACGAGGACTGGCCCTTCTCGAGTCCAGATTTGAGTCCCTTAGATTACAAGATATGGCAACACTTGGAGGAAAAGGCCTGCTCAAAGCCTCATCCTGATTTGGAGTCACTCAAGGCATCCTTGATTAAGGCAGCCGCCGATATTGACATGGACCTCGTTCGTGCTGCGATAGACGACTGGCCGCGCAGATTGAAGGCCTGTATTCAAAATCGCGGGGGTCATTTTGAATAAACTTTATTACCATAAGAATCTATGTTTTATTAAGTTCAATTTGCTATATAAATGGTTACATAAATAATAAACATGTCTAAATTATTTCATATTACACATGTGACAGAACTTATGACCTGACTATGTAGTTCCGAGGGGGTCCTATTGTCACCAAATCACGATCGGATGATGGCATCCCAGGGGAATCGTGGGCAACTCTTAAATTTTATAGGCACTTATTATGTTTTTGATATATTTTCTAAAGATGATCAAGCATTTGCGTCTGAAAATCATCATCTCATGTGGATGAGTTGATGATGGAAGGTACAATTCCTCAACGGTTATTTTTTATGTTTGTTCATTAATTTCTGCATCAAATGTTGGCCGATTACAAATTTCTTTTTTGTTCGGTAGGGTATACTTCCAAGATATTCACATTATCACCAAGTCAGGATCTGATGGGATCCTAGTGAAATCGAGGGCAACTCTCAAATTTTACAGGCATTTATTACGTTTTTCATATATTTTCTAAAGCTGTTGAAGATTTTGTGATGATGTAAGGTATATCTCCTCAACGGTCAGGTTTTGAAAGATAATTCTTTTAATATTATACGTACTTATGAACCGATAGTTGTATTCCTTCAGGCTATTAGGTTGATCTGATAATAGAAGGTAAATCTTATTAATTAGTCTAGGAGTTACTGGGAAAAATAGACGTGGACAAATCTCGATTTACTATTGTCGTTCACTCCAAAACTTTTCTGACTCATTGGAGCAGTAGTTTAGTTAGTCTACCCGTATTATGTTAACAAAATACATATAATATCTAATTTCCACTAAAAAATTAAAAATAAATTATTAATCTATTGAATAGCTTTTATCGCGGGCTTTGAGCGCGGTGACCGAATCAAGAAATTCCGTTACGAAAATAAAACCTAACACCCCCCACTCCGCCTACCAAGCTTTTAATATTTTAAGCGATATTAACTTCTCATTTATTCAATAAAAGAAAAAAAATGTTTTCTTATCGGTGACCACTGACCACGCTCAAAAAGTGTAACTTGAATTAATATAAAAAAAAATACTGCATAAATAAAAAGTAAATGAATAATTATAATTGCATAAGTTGATAAAAATACTATGCAATAGCTTTACCGCGGCAGTCCCCGAGTGCCACACATTTTTTTTATCTTCTTCTGCTTCTTTAACTCTTTATTGTACACCCGAAAACAAAAAATAAATAAACAGAAACAGAGAAAAAATAGGAAAAAGTACAAAAGGCGGCCTTATCGCTGAAAGAGCGATTTCTTCATTTCTTCAAGGCAACCTTTAGAAAGAGGGGGCGCGAAATATACATAAAAAGAAAAATAGAATATAAATTTATAAAATATACTTATATATATATATATATATATATATATATATATATATATATATATTTCCTTATTATTATCATTATCTTTACTATGTATGTATTATATGTATGTATTTAGCCCTTTTTAACCTCCTACTGCTGGGCACGGGCCTCCCTTCAATATAAGGGGAATCAGGCCATAGTCCACCACACTGGCCTAGTGCGGGTTGGCGGAATTGACATATCTTTCATAAACTTGCCAGGTTCTTTCAAGATTTCAAGGTTTCACATGTAGCTTTCCTCACGATGTTTTCCTTCACCGTAATACAAGTGGTAATCATGTTAGAAATCATTCGCACATAAAAATATGAGAGGCGCGAGGACCCGGTTTTGAACTCGCGTCACTTGGTTGTCCAAGCGAGTGCGTTGCCACTGGGCTACCACTGTCTGTTAATGTACCTACTATGCATAATATAATAGGTATATTCTATTCTATTTATGTCATATTTTACAATGTACATTTTCATAAAGATAGGGGTTTCACAAATAAATATTTATTAAGCTTTATAAACTTTCAGGATTCTTATCATTTTAAAGTAGAAAATAGTGAAATAACCAGAAAAAAATATCAATTTCCAAACTTTTCGAATTTAGATTTCGAACGATTATGATTTTTTTAAATTGCTCTTTGGCGGGGTTTGTCAAAAAATTATAAGCTAATAATATATTTTCGTAAGAGACTCGAAAAAATATTCGTTTATTTAGGCCACCATGGTATATTATATCTTACGCCTGCTGCTGCTACACATGGAAGGTACCAACCCTATTAACAAGGTAATAGCTACAATTAGGTAATTATTTATAAATTATACAATATCCTTTTATACAATATCCATTTGTACAAAATATGCATAATCGTAACGACAGTTTAACAACGGCGTTCCAATTGAAGTAGCCTTTGATTTCAAATGAAGCACACCAGAATATTATTTTTGTTTTTCGTATTTTTCTTTATTACCGTAGAGATGGCAAGTAAACTTCCAATAACATCTGAAAATTTTGTAAGTATGTATTAAATAAATTAATCATCTTATTTCTTAATAGTGTCTCTCTAATGGTATATCATCACAAAAAAAAATTATTAGAATCATACATAGATCACACATGTATTATTACTTAATTGTTATCCCAGGGCCTATACAACGTTATTTATAAACGTTACGAGACCTGCAAAGGACCAAAACTGAAAAATGTGGTAGATTTTTATACAAATTTGACAATTGACGGAAATCATACATTAGGACATTTTTACTTATCGTTTCCTAAGAATACACGTTTCGATACGGTAAGTCATATATTTTTTATTTTTATTTTTTTTATACATATCCTAAGTAATATTCATTATAAAAGAAAAATTACGTATCACATCATTAAGAAATAATATAGCGAGCATTTGGAAAAGCATAACTGTTAACATAATTATTTTTAGAAAAGTCTAATATCGGATTCGGATCGGATATATAATACCACAACTCAGACTATCCTATATTTTCTCTGTATATTAATCATTGTATATTTTAAACAGAGTAACGACGAACTAAATCTGAAGTTAAGCAACTATGTTTTAAAATATTATATTATAAGCACTAGCTACTCCCGCGTTCTAATCTTTTAGGTTTATAAGTATTTTTTTAAGACAAATCATATTAAAACAAAAAGTAAAAAATTGGTCTAAAATAAAAAAGAAAAAAGAAATGTGTGGCACTCGGGGACTGCCGTGGTAAATTGCATAGCATTTTTCATCAACTTATGCAATTATAAAAAACGACACTAATAATAATAGAAAAAAGAGTATTTAATACATTGAAAGTTTTATTATAAAGCATTATCTAGTTAAATAAAGTTTATTTAAATATCATAAAAAAATATTTATACATAATTAAAATAATTATTATTTGTATCTATTATTAATTTATTAATTTAGTATACTATACAAATAAGTTTCCGCCGTTCTTTATCAAAAATTAAATATTTATTATAGAAGAACGGTTATATAAATTTATTTAAAATATTGTCCATCACTTGCAACCACTTTTTCCCATCTCTCAGGCAGCATTCGAATCCCACGTCTGAAGAACTCCTTGTCTTTTGAGGCTATCCACGAATCAACCCAATTTTTGGTATCCTCATAAGATGTGAACCGCTGCGCCGACAGAGCATGTGCCATGAACCGGAACAGGTGATAATCGGACGGTGCAATGTCTGGTGAATACAGCGGGTGAGATGGATGAGGAGGTTCCCAATCAAGTGTTTCCAAATACTTTTTCACGGGAGTCGCAACATGTGGACGAGCATTGTCATGCAGAAGAATAATTTTTTCGTGCCGAGAATAGTATTGAGGGCGTTTTTCCTGCAGAGCTCGGCTTAATCTCATCAATTGTATTCGATAGAGGGATCTAGTAATTGTTTCGCTCGGATTAAGCAACTCATAATACACTACACCTAGCTGATCCCACCAAATACACAGCATAAGTTTTTTTCCGTGAATATTCGGTTTTGCTATTGATGTATCCACTTCTCATCACCAGTTACGATACGATGTAAAAAACCCTTTTTTTATGTCTAGCTAGCAGCATTTCACTTAAGCATAATCGGCGTTCAATATCTCTTGGCTTTAATTCGTACGGAACCCAATTTCCTTGTTTATGAATCATTCCTAATGATTTTAAACGATGTGAGACTGCTTGCTGAGTGACTTCTAATGTTAGAGCAAGTTCTTTTTGTGTTTGAGATGAATCTTCCTCGAAAGCTGCATCCTCGTAAATTTTTGGCCTTCCATTGCGATATTTGTCTTCTACGTCGAAATCGTTAAGGTAGTAATCGAAAAGTTTTAAAAGTTTTGAAACCACTCTCGACACGTCCTCTCACTCAAAGCTTTTACGCTTCTACGAGCAATTTATGCGCCTCAGCAGCAGATTTCTTTACATTAAAAAAGTAAACTAATATTTCCCGCAAATGACGCTTATTTGGCTCAAATTTTGACATTTTCAAGTAATAAAAATTATATTTTACCAATATAAAATCAATCATATTAATAGGTTATGTTGTTCTTGAATGTCCAAACTATTTTTAGGCCTGTTATCATCTGTGACAGCTAACCGAAACTCCGTGCCATGCCATCTACAATAAAACGGCGGAAACTTATTTGTACTCCTATATTTGTATATTTGTTACATATTAAATAAGCAAAGCCCGGCCCGCTTCACTGGGCGTAAGTTAAAAAAAAGTGTGTGTGTACTTATGTACACGCGTTAGAAGTTATACTTCTTTGGCATCATTAAATAATACATACGGATGTTTAACCTCAATTTAGTATATTGGAGCACTTGATAAGGTATATTTAAGTACAAGTTTTTTCATTAATATTTACGAATAGTAAATAATATTAGTCAAAATATTCAATTCAGCTCCGCCATCTTAGATTTGAAAATGGACGTCATTTTCGTAATCGGCATCTCGAGAACACTCGAAAATGACACCCATGTCATTGTTGAAAAAAAAACCGGATGTCTGCCATCTTGGGTTTGAAAATGGACCTCATTTTCGCAATTAGCACCCCGAGAAACCTCGAAAATGACACCCATGTAACTGTTGAAAAAAACCGGATGTCCGCCATCTTGGATTTGAAAATAGACCTCATTTTCGTAATCAGCACCCCGAGAAACCTCGCAAATGACACCCATGTCATTGTTGAAAAAAAACCGGATGTCCGCCATCTTGGATTTGAAAATGGACCTCATTTTCAGGATAAATACACACTAAAGTCGTATAATAAACATTTAATTTTAAATAAAATAATATTGCGACTATAAATTAAAATGTAAGCTATCCTATCTATAAAGTTGGATCAAACAGCACACGGTGTGCAAATTTTATTAAAATCGGTTAAGTAGTTTAGGAGTCCATCGGGAACAAACAACGTGACACGTGATTTATATATAATATATATATTAGATAATGTAAAAATTTACTTTATTTTATGATGTAAATAAATAATACATACCGTCAACTAACCTCAAATTCTACAAAGTAATATGTAGAAACAATTTTTATCACTTATAATCACAGTATCTTTCAATCAATATTTTCAATCAATATTTTCAATCAATAGTTGAACACACCGGTTCTCGTCCGATCACCGAAGTTAAGCAACGTCGGGCGTGGTCAGTACTTGGATGGGTGACCGCCTGGGAAAACCGCGTGACGTTGGCTTTTTGTTTTTTGTTTTTAATTTTGTAAAAATTCATTTTATTTCAGTCCTCAAACAATATTGTCATATTATTAAATATGTTGTTTTATACTTATTTGCTTTTATATATGATGTTAAACTGAAAAATGTCTGTTCCTATGAAGTCCTGAATCGCGCTATCGAAATATTCTAACTCGTTGAGTATATATACAATGTTGTCGAACTTCCAAGTGTACTCGCTTCGGCAGTACATATACTAAAATTGGAACGATATACAAAAAGTATTTGTAGATTCACAACGGTCAGTTTTTCGTGACGTAAGATAGACGCGATTGTGGACCGCGCTACCTTCACTTGGATTACGTGCCGCGCTAGAATAAGATGATTTTTTATATATTTAATAATTTATGAATTACTAAATATATAAACTTATTTAAAGAAAGTAAATGATTTGTATGGCAAAATCGCTAATAGCTTGTGCAGCAATAACGCTACTGTTCTTGACTTTGATTTATTTTGGTGGACTCCGTATCCTACTTTAATTCTTTTGTCTAAGGACGACTATTAAAATCTTTTTTTTTTCACATATTTTAATTTGAAAATACATTTAAGACATAGGTTCCATTTCCTAAGTTTTTATCTTTTTGGCAAATCTGTAACACAAAAATATATTTTCGTAAGTTTCGTATTTTCGTATATTTTCGATTACTAATAAAAATATCTTGTATTTTCAGGGTAAAGTAGAGGTGTATTCTATAACTGAAAATAAAAAAAAATACTGTTTACTTACAAAGCAACTGATCCTTGTAAACATTTTGCTATAGCTACCATATTAGAAAAATATCTCAAAACACGTAACTGCGTAGCGATGAAGGTTGGTACCTAATGCAGAAATACTTTCTAGTGTCTCTCCATCACTAGAAGGTTGATAGCTTCATGTAGTGCAAAGCCTAGTTACTTAGTTATTTAAAAATGTACATAATATTATTATGACTTAAAAGGTTTTCAATTTTTTTTTTTTATGATGGATACCCTGACATGGAAAAATATATTGGGATATACTTTAACTTTTATCACAAATATCTAAACTATTATTATTTGTACTTCTATTTAACATTAAGTCTCGACGAAATAGTTGTTTTAGGAAGGAAGCCAAGAAACGCACAAGGAGGTGGCCCTCTTCGGTGGGCGGTGTGACACGCGGGTTGGTCTAGGAATTTTTCTGATCCCTCCAACGTGCGTTCATCTTGTTTTGGTTTTGTCTACCACTGTCTAAAATTGTTTGTCAAGAATAGGTAGCCGCGCCGCTCAGGAGTATATTAACGATGGGTTCTGAAATAGCTAGAGTAATTTTGAAGAAATTTTCAGGCATCCTACAGATCAACCCAACGATGTTGATTGGCAATTTAAAAAATGAACGTGGGCGACGCCGCGGGTACAGCTAGTAATATTATATAATAAATTATTATTTGTTTTAGGGTAATTATACTGTTGTGATAGATCTTGAGGAATACGGCAAGTCTTTTATGGGACAAAAATTCTTTTATGGAGATTTTATGTTAAAAAGCACTATGTTATCCAAGCAAGGAAATATAATGTGTTTAATTATAGAATTAGAATTTGTAAAAAACACAGAGTAATTTTATTATAGCAAGGGAATTGAATATTTTTAAAGTTTATTGAAATAAAAATAAATTTATAATGTATATTATTTTTCCCCCCTTTTCCCTTCTCTTTTCTCACATCAATTACAAATTATTGCACTTAGGTTTCTAATACTCTGTAAAAGGTTCCTACAGAAAGAAAAAGTAATGAATGTGCGCAGAACTTAACTTCACGCGTTTGATGAATGTGAATTTAGGAAACAGCTGTTTGACACTTCATTGCAGTTAGTTCACCACTCACTTTTTCATAAAAACATGTCGGTTGCAAGAAAGGTGTTGCTTAACATTAATCTGCTATATGGTCAATTTCCGCCAAGTTCCCAACTTTGGGCTAAACAAAGAGATTCAGAAGCTAAACTTGGCTCGTCACGGGACTCAAATCGAAATCTCTGGATGCGCATCTATCAAATCAAATCAAAATAAAACTTATATTGTAGATATGTCTTATTTATATTTTTCTCTTTGTCTATACAAAATATTTTCATAAAGAACTTAGGTAATTTAACGATTTAATTCTAGTAATGTCGTTGTTATGTATAAGTTTAGTGGTTATGTTAATAAAGGAAATAAATCTAAAGGCTACTTTACATATATTGTAGGCATCCCACAAGAGCCACGAGTTCCCTGAGGAAAACTTTTCGAATGAAAACTTATTAAGTATACGAAAAATACTAAAAGCATAATTTCTATGTTGTTCTGATGCTATGTTGGTCTTTTATAATAAAATAGGTATGAATGAATTTCATAAAAAGAGCATAATAATAATTAAGCTTAAACCTAATAAAAAAATTAAGACATAATAAAGAATACAAATAATTTAAAAAAATAATAAATTTAGAAAAGATAATTAATCGTTATAAAATTAAATCGACTGTAAGCCTTCCAATCTTTTACTTTATCATTTTTATTAATATAGAGGTTAAACAAACTTTAATAATAATTAGGAAATATTTCAACTTGCAAACTAAGTTATTTTGTTATAATAAAATAAACTACATCACTATTAAAGTTAGTTTAGGTAATAGAAAAACACCCCATAATGTCATTAGTACCTATAAAAAATTCCTAACTACGGATGATGCCGTCAAAGTAAATAGTGACAAAAAATCGTTCACAAAAAAAGAAATGAAATGTTAATTAGGTCAAGCACGAATGCAAGTTGCTCAGTAGACAGGGCGCATTCATGAATTCCACTGAAGAAACAATTTTTCAGTCCTCAAATAGGGTGTAGTGAAAAAGTCTTTAATTAATATACCTCTAGCAGAACTTTTCAATGCGCACGTATTGCCTGCGATATATCATTGTATGCTAACTGTACTGTAGTTATTGAGGTTTATCAAAAGAAGTTAAAAATACCTAATCTGATCAGAATTCAACTAGGTATTCACTTCAATAATATGCTAAGGATTACTTAATAATAAATATATACATATAAGTTTTACAATTCACAAGTTAACTTAATATTAAAATGCAAAATAACCTTATAGATTATATCTGCTGCTTCTCTATGGAAATTTGTTTATTAGTAGAGTTGTAACAGGCAGAATTAGACATTTATTACTCGTATATTTTAACAAATTTTTAGCGATATAAATAATCTTCTCTCCATTTAAATGAACAGTTATGGAAAATTGTTGATTTTCAATAATTATTCTCAATTCATTGTTAGTTTTTATAAAGTTACTTAGAGTAACTTTTGGAAATCAAGAGAACTATTTGGCAATTTTTACATGTCATTCGGATATCGTGACCCAAGTCCCAAACCCAAGAATGCGGCAACGCCTGCTATATATCAACGAGCCCGCTTTTAATCTCGCAAGCCCTATTTATTCACATTTATTTGGAAAATATCTCTGAACGGAAATTTCCCTGCGGAGCCGGCAACATTTCCCGTGCCTAACAGTTTTGTATAATATCTTCTATTACTGTGACCTTATAGTGTAAAAGCGGTTTAGCATTAAGCATTGCGATCTGCCGGACAAATAGAAATGTAAATACAAAACCATTACATAATTTATTACAAGTAGTAATTAAATCTTTTTACAAAAACAAAGGAAGATTTAAACAAAACAGAAAAACAAAGTATGCGGAATAGCACAAATAATAGTTCTAATTAAAAAAATAAATACGAAGCCTTTCGCAGTCTGTCTTACGCCTAAGACATTTAGTTTTGTTTATTATAAATAAAAAAAACAAAGATCATTATTTGAGTAGTTAATGGAATATTTCATTTTAGGGTTTTCCTGTTTGTTTTTAAACATCAGCATTTCTTTATGAGTTCAAGTAATTTCTATTTCTTTCAAGCTTTAATAAACAACAATTAGTAAGCAATAAAAAAATTACAACTAAAGCGTAATCATTTTTACAACACTTATTTATTACTAGCTATTCCCGCGGCTTCCCCCGCATTCTAATCACTATTGAAAAAATAGGGATTGGTGGTAGAAAGATGAAATTTTAGGAAAACAAGTATTTTTTGACGTCAAATTATAAAAAAAATAAATAAATAAAATTTGGTCTAGAAATAAAAAATAAAAAATCTGCAGATGGTCTCTTCTCAGGCCTACCAAATATACACAAAAAAAATCATAAAAATTGGAGGAGTTTTATAACAAGCACTGTGATACGAGATTTTTATATATTAGAGAAGATTTATCTTGGATTAAATAATTTAGGTATAGATGATATTTTTATAAAATTGTTTACTTTGTCGTTTTGGATATTTTTTTGTATATGATACTACTACATTACTTCTTTAATAAGATTTGTTTCTGAAATTTAATAAAATAATTAGTAAGAAAGCTACAATTTAATGTTAAAATACAAAACAAAGTAGCGTAACTTCGATTTTTACAAACATATTTATTCAAATCGTTTCTTGAATTTATAATTCTGCTTAAACATAAATTATATTTTTCGTCTTGGAAAACTATAGGACTTCTTATAAAAACTTGGAGCTCACAAGCAATTCTGTGATCAAAGTCTGTACTTGTCGCCTTAAAATCTAATTTAGCAGTTTCTTCGTCGACATCGTTTCAATTAAGTAACTATTCTGCCGAAGTAGTAAAAGTGACAATTCCATTGGTGTTAAATGGATCTTCAAAATCACTTCATATATACTGCTGCTATTTCCCTAATAGTAACCATCATTATGATACTCTCATTGAATTTTTTGAACTGGTTTCAGATGGGAAGCTTAATTATCCTAATGACAGTTTCTTAGTTCTGGGTGATTTCAATATTCCGGCGGCTCAGTGGATAAAGGACAATAATATGATGATCCTGAGTGATCATCACGATCACAATAGTTTAGTTTATGCTGTGGCCAACTTTATGAATTTTGCTGATTTGAAACAATTCAATTCAGTTAATAATGTTAATGGCAGATATCTCGATCTTATATTTTGTGACTGTGACTGTACTGTCAGCCGTTGCTCTCAATCACTTATTAAAGAAGATGCACATCATCCTTCTCTTGAAATTACATTTGCTACACACAATTTGCGAAAAATTAAACCGACACCAAGAATGATTCGACTTTTTCACCGAGCTAACTACAATGAAATCAATAATGCACTCTCTAAAATAAATTGGACTGAACTACTTAATGACCGTGGAATCTCGGAGGCTGTTGATGTCTTTTACGAAACTGTATATAAAATTATTAATGATTTAATTCCAGTTAAAATTATTAAAAATAATAATAATTATCCTTGTTGGTACCCTAGATCTTTGATCAAAGTTATCAATGAAAAATTAAAGTATCACAGAAAATGGAAAATATATAACAGAACTTCCGATTACTTAACGTTTAGTCTCTTACGTGATCGTGAAAAACTGTTACAGTCTATATATTATGATTTATATATTTCAAATTCTGAAAGTAAAATTAATAAATGTAGCAAATTTTTTTGGTCATTTGTTAAATCCAAAAAGTCTTCCCCAAATATCCCTATGACTATGAAATTAAACGATAAGACAGCCAGTGATGGAAATGAAATTTGTTCTCTTTTTAGTAACTATTTTGAGTCTGTTTATGAGTCTCCCTCCTTAAATAACAGTAAAAACCGTATAACCTACCCGATTATGAATGTTTCTGTCAGCTTGGGATCAGTTTCAATTTCTCCAAGTATTGTATATAAATACCTTAGTAAATTAGATATTAATAAGGGATATCGGCCCGATGGCTTGCCCCCTTTATTTTTGAAGAAGTGTCGTAGCTGTTTATCTTTGCCTATATATCTATTGTTTAATAAATCTTTTTGTAGCGGCGAAACGCCACAGCTTTGGAAACAAAGTTACGTGGTTCCAGTTTTTAAATCAGGTAATAGGCACAATATAAAAAATTATAGACCTATATCAAAATTATGTATTATTGCAAAACTTTTTGAGAAAATTATATTTGACCATGTTTTTCCAGTCTTAAGAACCATTATCATTCCTCAACAGCATGGTTTCATTAACAAGAAATCCGCAGAATCCAATTTGTGTGAATTTGTTCATCAGGTCACTACAGCTTTGGATCAAGGTTTCCAGGTGAACGTGATGTATACGGACTACTCAAAAGCCTTTGATAAAATCTCTCATGATATCTTAATTCGTAAAATTGAAGAACTCGGTATACATGGTGACCTCCTGCGTTGGATTACTTCCTATCTCAGGGGACGAAGCCAGGCGGTTACAGTTAAAGGTTACTGCTCTACATTCGTACCTGTTACTTCTGGTGTGCCCCAAGGATCTCACCTTGGTCCCCTTCTCTTCAACTTATTTATCAACGACATTATTGCAGTATTTAAACACTCTTCAGTTCTACTCTATGCCGATGATATGAAAATATATAAAACCATATGTAAACCTTCTGATTGTAACCCATTACAGGAAGATTTGAACGAGTTGTGTAAATATTGCAATGATAACCTTTTACAACTTAATATAAAAAAATGTAACGTAATATCTTTTTCACGCAAAAAAAATACTGTTAGATTTAACTACAGCCTAAATAAAAATATTACTGAGAGGGTTTCTGGGGTGAGAGATTTGGGTGTTTACCTTGACTCTAAGTTAACCTTTAATCAACACTATAGATTTATTACTGCAAAAGCCTATCGCATGCTTGGTTTTGTTCTCAGAATTAGTAAGGATTTTAAAAATACTTCTACCTTGATTCTTCTGTATAACGCTTTCGTTCGTTCTTTACTTGAATTCGGTTCAGTGATTTGGAATCCACAGTACAATGTCCACATTCATGAAATAGAGAAGATCCAGACAAAATTCTTAAAGCATTTAAAATTTAGGTGTTCCGTTAGTGATCAAATCGTTCCTAACTTGATCTCTTTGGAAAAACGCCGTAAGGTTAAGGATCAAACATTTCTGCTTAAATTAATGCACAACTCTATTGACTCTCCATTTCTTCTTAATTGCCTTAACTTTAGGTGTCCAAGACAATCTTCGCGTAATAAACATTTATTCTATTTACACAATACACGTACCAAATATGCACAAAATGCCTTCATTTATCGTTCCTGCAACGTTTACAATAAGGAATTCCTCTCATTTGACTATCTCGCAGAATCCCTACATAACATATCAAAAAAGATTAAGAAAATGCATTAGTTTTAATTTTAATTTCATTTTTAAATCATTTTTAAACATATTAATTATATTGATTTTTTTTGGAATGTCTAATATCAATATATTTATATTAGGTTAAATTTTAAGTAATATTATATTCTATAATTGTTCTTTTTAATTAATAATGTTCAAAATATTATATTATTTTTATTTGTCATTGCCATGGTTTTATCATGTAAAAAATTGTTATCATATGCATATAAATTTTTGTTATTATTTGTTCTTGATAATTGTTAATTCAATTTTAGATTACACTGCTTGCTTGCATGTATGAAAAATTAATTTGTGGAAACTTGATTGGTCGATGTATTATTATTATTTTGCTTTGTATTTGTATGTATTTTATTGAACTGTTTGTTTCCCTAATAAATAAATAAATAAAAAAATAAAAAAAATGCGCCTTAATAAGTTTTGTTCAATTTCAAAATCAATTTACCAAAATTACTTTTAGAAAAGAATTGCAATGTATAGAACACTGTTTTATTTATTAAATAAACAATAGGGTTTCAAAAGACTTTCTTTACATTTGTCGCGACAGCTACGAATCTTCTTTCACCATACTTTCACTCATCTGTTATGTCGAATGCATTTTAGGTATAGACCTTTTATTAGTACGTTTTGTAATATTAATATTATTTTACTAAACTTATTTATTTTTCGTTTTTAATATATTTTAATAATAATTAAAAAAATAAGAAAATCATAATATATTTTGTAACATCACATAGGTACGAGTATGTTGTTTAATACTTTTTCACTGCGATATTTGCTACTATGTTATATCGAATAAATAGCACGCTGCATCAAAAAGGATTAATGTATTCTTATTAAAAATAAAATTAAAACGTCCGTTTCTACTTCAACATTTCCAGCTTATTTGAACTATACCAAACACTGTATCCACTTTAATCTTTTATTTCCTTAATGTAGTCGGTAATTTCATTCAATTTCTGTGCCGATTTTAACGAAACTAAATTATCTGGTGGGATGCTTAAGATGAATGCAATGACGACACGTTTGGCTAGACTTGTAATGATTCCTTTTTGGCTAGACTTGTTTGGCTAGACTTGTAACCGCGACCGCTTACTCTGCAAGCGGTCGCGGTTTTGAGTCCTGGTGGCAACTGCAATGAGCACGTATGATGTTCTCCAGTTGTGGTTGTTTATATTTAAAATGTATATGTATTTTAACATTATATATGTGTATTGTATATTGTATTTATATAATATCGCCCATTTTCATCGATTTAACACGTGAATAGAGAAACACGCATTGGCAAATGATAAATTGTTTGCAATCAATTTCGGTCAATTTATTAACCATGTCCATTTATAAGTGATGGGAACAGATCAAATTTTCCACACAAGCCTTTATCAATAAATACTAATCAAATAAGTTTACAGACCGAGATAGAAATCAATTATCCTAAGTGGATTCACAGCTATTCATTACTCAACATAAGCACTATTCGTATAAATTTCTTTGATCCCCGATCTTTATAAACATTTCTATATACGATATAGCCATCTCACTGTAAGTACGCTTTTTCTTAAAAAAACAGTATATGCAAATTATAGTATATTTAACAATTATCAAGTACCTACGTTAGACTAAAAAAATACGTTTGTGCATAACTTAACCGTAAATTCATAGTATGCAACCCTGTCAAATTTTTAACTTCGCTGAAATTTGCACTATATTGTAATGCACATCTATTAGTAATAAATAGCTATCTGAGCATGCTTGTATCATGTATGTTTACAAGAATTACATGTACTCGAAAGTTTATCTGCAGATGGGGACTCTGGACGTTTGATTACTTTCCTCATTGTGAACTTCTTAGTGATGGGTCACTAGTAAACGATATTATCTACTTATTATTATTGTTCTGTCTTCTTTATTGTAGCCAAAATATTATCTATACTAATATTATAAAGCTGAATAATTTGTTTGTTTATTTGTTTGTTTGGTTGAACGAGATAATCTCAGGAACTACTGATCTTATTTGAAAAATTCTTGTCGTGCTGGATAGTCCGTTTATCGAGGAAATAAACATATTACGTCACGCTACGGCCAATAGGAGCGGAGCATCAATGAAAAATGGTTCAATAACGGGAGAACGATATTTCTTTTGATTGTCAGCCTTTAGAACGCGGGCGGAGCTGCGGGAAAGGCTAGTATGATATACATTATACTTGTGACCTTATAAGCATTATTTTTGTTAATCATAACATAGGATGTAAAGTTTTAACAACATATTTTTAATTAATATTCTTTTATAGATACTAGTCTTTAAAGTAAAAGTTCATTATTAGCTAAGAAACCAAAATAAGGACCTTCTTTTGCACGGATTCACCCTATTTGTACTTCTTACCAATTCATTACCAATATAAATATACAGAATTTTTTTATGTACATCATCGCACATTTTATTATTAGTCAACGTTACAGAGATTAGCGTTTTGTTACAACAAAAAATGCGCGTTTCAAAGCTCTAAATACTGACACTACAACAGATTTAATTTAGATTGCCTCTTGGAATTTTATACTTTATTTATTAAAAAGCGTCATAAGCTATTAACACACCGCTACTGCTGTCAGAAAAGGAAGAGGAACAGCGAGTATTAAAATAAAATTTTGTGGCAAACCTTACATATTAGCTTATATTAAACTTTTCATACTACTTATCATATACCTACATACATACGTATAGAAACAGACAATGATCTATTCTGTGATACCTATTACTTTAAATCTAATTCATCTAAAGAAAAACTTAAAATTTCCCATGATTTTTCTTAATTAAATGAGTCACAGTTTAAGAATAAATAAGATACCTACTCTTCATTATTTAACTAGAATAAAATATACTATATAGTAAAAAAAATAAATTGGCGCGAGAACAATTACTCTAGGTACTTACTATCTAATAGGTACTTCATGGAAAATAGATAGATGCCATACTAACAATTCCCATGTAAAAAACTATTGCTTTTATATGTCAAAATAACTATCCAAAAACCGGTAAATGAACAAACATTTTAAAAAATGTTAAAATTTAAAATATCCAACAGAATAAATTACGACGCGAACATAAACAATGTAAGTACGAATGTAATGCAAATAAAACACTATTTTACAGTTGATAGCATCTTTTATTTATTTGATCGATGTAATCGGAACTTTGTGTTCGTGTGTTGAAAGCGATCTGTGAGGCGCGTGTTGTTTCTAATTAATGATGGCCTATCGCGTGCGAATCATCCACTTGTCTCACGTAGCGTTGGATTACAAGAATAGTACACGATATCTTAAATGTTTTTGAAAAGAGACTAATTATAATAAAATAGAGGTAAAGTAAATTACTAAAATAAGGTAAAAATAACTATAATTTTCAGAAAGAGTTTTATCATTTGCTTCTTAAGATTTAGTATTTACTTGCTTACTCAAATTGTAACGACGAATTTTTTTATTCTCCTCATCTTTCTTTAGATGCGTGATCTATTTTAAATTAGTATATTAAATGCAAAAAAATATTGAGAAAATAAAGAATACAGTCGCTATGAACCCTTCGGTTGTTTTACTATTATTCTTTTTATTTATATTAAAAAGCTGATTTCAAAATAAATAGCCTAATCTTTGCTGTTCTTTACAAAAAAGGAGATATTATTTGTAGAGTAAATTGCAGTACACCCTCGGATGAATCCCTAAATTATTCGTTAATGAAAACATCATTTAATTCTAAATGTTTGAAGAATATTTGATTA
Organism: Boloria selene; assembly: GCA_905231865.2. NCBI lineage: Eukaryota > Metazoa > Arthropoda > Insecta > Lepidoptera > Nymphalidae > Boloria > Boloria selene. The sequence continues at coordinate 5,720,267 of HG993147.1, forward strand.
TAGGTACTTTAAACATCAGTTAAATATATTTAAAAAGCAATTAATATTTTATGAATCTATAAGTCTCCGAGCCACAAATGAATATTTGTATTCGGTTGAAAACGCTCTTAACCGCAGTGTATCCAGTGAACTGAAATTGAGGTTTCTATAAATTTAGTTTAGTTATGATTTTATATCTATCAGACTGAATGTAAACGTCCAATAATTAAATATAATATAACACTCATGCTACCAAATTAGATGTAGATTAAGTATTTATATGTATTTTTAAGCTTAATCAATAATCAAGTAGATTTACATATCATTCATTACATATTAAATACAAGCGACTCACCCTCCCTCCTTTCGGGTTCGTCCCTAGATACCTTTCAACAGTTAGTATAAATTACTTAGAGATGAAAGACCCGGATCTACTATCATTACATTTTTTATTATCATCAAATTTCATCTAATTCTGACCAGTGGTTTCTTCTTCTTTCTTCTCAGCCCATACACGTCCACTGCTGGACATAGGCCTTCCCCAAAGATCACCACTGACTGACCCAAGACTACTTGTCTTACGCCATCCGCATCCACTGCGGTCCAGCGTCCTAACTTTGCGTCCCGGTCGACCATCCGTTCTACGAAGGAGTTAATATATTTGTATAAATGTACATAAATAATTCGTATTTGAAATGATATTTCCAATACGATTATAATAATCCCCAAAATAAATAATTAAGAAATACCTTTCAGTTTTTTTTCACACACATTCATTATTTCATTGTATTTCAAAGTTTAACATATTGCAGCTAAATCATCCCGGCAAAGTTATGTTACGCAACTTTAATGAATGTGTCAAACTGTAAAACTTTGACGAAATGAATGGTGTTTCCAAACTAATTTAGAATAGTACCGCAAAATGGCTATTAATAAAGTCATTAATATTGCTTTCAATCTTGAAATCATTATGTTGAATTTATTGATGCAAACTGCAACTTGTATATGAGTATAATTTAATAATTGTAACAATTACCTACTTTATTAAATACCATTCAGTAAATACAATTATTGAAATAAATACCATATCCCTTTCTTTTTCAGTCATGTTCATTTATTTTATCTTTTTCGGAAATAAAACTAACTTATACCATTTTCGCCCAAATTTTTAATTCATTTGTTGAATTGTATTGATTATCGAAATATCAATTTCAAATGGGTGTAAATAATGATTATCATGTGGAACTTAAGATTCCAACAAAATAACGTCAGGTGCGAAACTCGAGGTTTGAACCCAGTTCTTGTAAGCTATTATATTTTCTAAATAAAATTGAAATGTCTGTTATGTAAGTACCTTACAGCAAAAAGTCAAATTCAGACAGACATACAGGCAAAAATTCTGTTTCCTTATCTGTTTGTTCCATCTAATCTCTGAAAGGACTGGCTGGACTGAATTGGACGGGATTTTCACTAGCAGATAGCTAATGTTATGAGAAGTAATTTAGACTACTTTTATTTTTACTTTTATCTTTAGAAAATTATAAAAACCGTTTCATTTATTTTAACTTACTCCCAGCGAACTGCAAATTTACTGTGCTATTTTCAGATTTCAGATTTTTTTATTATTATTGAACAACTATAGCTATATTGTTTTAACGTGTCAAATATATAAAAAGATTGAATCTTGAGTCTTGCACGTCTCGTGCATATTGAGATCGTATTGCTATTTAATAAAAGGGCACACAAATATCACTCCTTACTTTACAAGGGTTTTGGGTTACAATGCGCCGTAGATCGACGAAATTCTAACATATATTGTATAAAATATTAATGTGTATATAACCTATACTTACAGGAAGAAGTCATTTGATCTCTACTCAACACCATCTTTCATAGATTAAAGTCTTGAAATTTAATAATTTATAAGCATATTTTTGTTCTATTTTTATATAATTTTTAAAATCAATAAACAACCAATAAATAGATCATATTAAATACATATTATTTGTTTTAATAAACTATACAAAGTGAGAATCTACAAAATAACGAATTATAGGAAATACATTTGGTAAGAGAAAGAAAAGATAAAAGGGAATACGTTATCTTTATTAAGGTAATGACTGTGCTTTATATAGTGTAAGTTTTGGCCTATATACATATCGCGTGGTGAATTTTATGAGTAAGTAGGTTCGTATATAAAATGGAAATATTACATCCAGCAAAAAACGTGTGAATGTTGAATTTAGAACAGATTTGTATCCCATGGAGATCAGTAATGACGTACTGGGTGAAGAATAGCCGACACTCACACCGACGCCCATACACGACTTATCTATACAATTAGCCTGTTTCGATCCTTTCTTTGGTTACTTTGTGAAACCCACGTATCCATACACATTGAGTATGACGTAATATCATGTACAAAAATAAAAACATTCCATTGAAATATTCAGTCAAGGATTTTTATCCTTGGGACAGAATTACTTTGATATTTATAAATTTAATATGGATTTATAGCAGGTTCCTAATTAATGTTCCTGACAACTATTTATAGAATATGAATCCTTTCAAAGTAATGGCTATATAATATAACTAGCAGTACCCGCGGCTTCGCCCGCGTCCATTTTTTAATCGCTACTAATCTTTATTCGATTACTCGCTGGGTTCATCTGTAGATTTCCCGAAAATTCTCCAAAATTACTCCAGCAATTTCAGAACCCATTGTTAGTATACTCCTGAGCCGCGCGGCTACCTATTTCATATATGTGCATGTCTCTCTCCCGCTCTTGGCACCCCCTCCCTCTGTTGCGCTTTATTTATAAATAAATCTATTATTTTTTGTTTAGATTAACATTTTTAAATTCTTAATATCTTTTCAAAAAAAAATCAAAATCAAAATATTCTTTATTCAAATAGACTTTTACAAGCTCTTTTGAATCGTCATTTTTACATTATCAAAATTAAAAGTCAGTCTGTAAGTCTGTGAGTAAACTACCACCGGCTCGGAAAGCTGTTCTGCTGAGAAGAATCGGCGAGAAACTCAACAGTTGCTCTTTTCAAAAAAATATTTGGTAACAATATTGTATTACAATTTATCTATTTATCCTACGTAAGACACAACTACCAGGTATTCCACTATAGTGTAATAAGCTTTATTCAATAACGTATTTTTAATTTTTGATTTAAATTGCCTCAAAGGCAAGTTCAATATGGACTGTGGAATTTTATTATACATGCGTACACCTTGCCCCATAAACGATCTGTTTGCCTTTTGTAGGCGAAAACTGGGTGTTACAAGTTTATCCTTATTTCTTGTATTTATACTGTGTTTGTCGCTGTGCTTTGAATAGCAATTAATATTTTGCCGAACAAACATAATGTTACAATATATATATTGCGAAGCAACCGTAAGAATTCCTATTTCTTTAAAAAGTCCGCGGAGAGTATCACGAGCGCTTATGTTATAAATAGCCCGAATGGCCCTTTTTTGTAGAATAAATATCGATTTAATGTCCGCTGCATTACCCCACAACAAAATACCATAAGATAAAATGCTATGGAAATAACTGAAGTAAACAAGTCTGGCAGTATCAATGTCCGTTAGCTGCTTGACTTTTCTAACAGCGAAAACAGCTGAGCTTAGTCTACTCTCAAGAGACGAGAGATGGGGACCCCATTGCAGACCCGAATCTAATGTCAATCCCAAGAAGACCGTGGATTCTACCGTATTTAATGTGTCGTTATTGAGATACAAATTCAAATTCTGTCTTTTTACATTAGGTAATAAAAACTGCATATATTTTGTCTTCTTGGCATTTAAAGCCAGATTATTAATGTTAAACCAGTGAAGTATATGCGATAATGCACTGTTTACTTCGTCGTAATTATTTGACTTTCTATCAACTTTAAAAATTAAGGAGGTATCATCCGCAAAGAGTACAATATCACACAACTTATCGGCATAAAACGGGAGATCATTAATATAAACTAAAAACAAAAATGGACCTAGGATAGATCCTTGCGGAACACCCATTCTAAGAGGAGAACCAGAAGAGTTGACGTTTTATTCTGTGATTTTTCCCAAGCGTCATAAATATGTCTAAGAAGCGCAATCCCCGCATCGGCTGTAGATCTGCCTTTAGTAAAACCATACTGTTCACTATGGAAAATATTATTTGCGTTAAAATGAGTCAGAAGTTGACTTAAAATAAGTTTCTCAAAGATTTTACTCATACTTGGCAATATAGAAATAGGTCTATAATTGCCAGGGTCATTTTTTTCACCATCTTTAAAAAGAGGTATTATTTTACTAATTTTCATAAGATCAGGGAATATTCCAGTATCTATGCATTTATTGAATATAAGAGACAATTGTGGTGCAATGTTTGTTATTATTGTATTAAGTAATTTAACAGACATGCCCCATAAATCACCAGTTTTTTTAAGATTAATAGTTTTAAATATTTTAATTATTTCATTCGCATCTACATATGAAAATTTAAATTGGTGATCACAGTGAGGAGTATGACTTTTCAAAGAAATTATTGCATCTGAAGTAGAGGATTTTAAAGAAGATGTGACCTTTTCAGGGATTTTCGAAAAATAACTTACAAATGAATTTGCAACATCTTCATTGGAACTCACTGTAGCATTATTAATTAACAATTGGATAGGTTCACTAGCGGACTTAGATCTGCCAGTCGTACGAGTAATCACGTCCCAAGTGGCTTTAATTTTATTGTCAGAATTTAAAATTTTATTTCTAATATATATAGACTTAGCCTGCTGACAAACTTCTTTAAAAATTTTTGAATAAGCTTGAATAAGCTCTTACCCGAGTATAGAACGTTGGGTCATGATTCCACTGCTTCATACTATATAGTTTATACAAATTGTCCCTACTACGGTATATGCCGACTGTCGCACAGTCGCTAAATTTCATTTTAGGGTTCTTAATTGCAGTGCGCTCTTTGAATACGTCATTGAACGAGTCTAAGAGTATATTAAATACTTTATTATAATAAGAGTTGGGACTATCTACTGCCATGTCCACTTGAAGTAATTGTTGCATAACTTTCTCTTTAAAAATGTTAATTTTATAATGAGTGACCGGTCTACATTTTATATTTTGCTTAGTGTTAACAATATTACTAGTTATTGAAATTTTTTGACCCAAGTGGTCTGAACTTAAATTTCCTATTATTAATTTATCGAGTGCTTCCCCATGACAGAATACATTATCAATACACGTGGAGGAAGAATTTGTCACTCGAGTTGGTTCGCAGAAGACATTACTTAAGTCATATGATCTGAATAGACTTAAAAGGCGATTACTGTGCTGCGTTACTTGAAGTATATCGACATTAAAATCCCCCCCCCCCCCCTTTTGAATGGAGTGTCCGATTTTTATTATCCTAAAAGTTATATACTAACTATAAACTAACTCCCTGCCAAATTTAACACTTATAACACAAAAAATGAAGAAATTTCGTAAAAACTTATGAGAGCCCTTACACCACCTTAATCCGGCCCTGTAGAAAAATCGGTTTTAGCGGACTTTTACTAACAATTTAACACCTTTCTTCCTTTAAAGTTCGTAGCACAAAAATAAAGAACTTTTACACAAACTAAGCCCTAGAACTTCTTCGATTCGGCCCTGTCGCAAAATGCATTCTTATCGGATGTCTACTAACCACACATTACCTCACTGCCAAATTTAAAGTTTCTAGCACAAAAGATGAAGGACTTACATAAAAACTTTCTACAGCCCTTAGACCTCCTCCTATATTATGTTACGTACTACGGGTTCGGGATCGGAAATTAAAAGCGTTCTCGCACTAAAGATGTTTTATTTACACTTTGTATACACGCGCAGTTTGTACACAGCACTAGTTAAATTAAGTCTCTGAGCACTATTATAATTCACCACTTTTAATAATTCACTACACTTTTCTTCACTTTTCTACTATTTCGTATCTCTTCGCAATCTTCACTCGACTTCGAACGTCAACTGCTCTCTCGACACACTGCCGGCCTTTTTATATGCGTAAATATAGAACATTCTAGTATCGAAAGTTCAAAATGTTTCTAGTAACTTCCAAATCTTTCTTGAAAATGCTTTCTCTCTCTCTGACACATTAAAATTTGCAATAAACTGTTCTTGTTATCTAATTGTCAAAAGTTATAAATTGACATTAGCTGTTGTAAGGCATGGTACAAGCGTGCTATTATGACGAGTTCGCACTCTATTCCGCGACACTACCCCCTCCTAAGACATGCTCGTCTCGAGCATCGTTGTTGCCGTGAAACTTGGCCAATCGGTCCACATGCACGATTTTAGCCGGGCTTCTGGATGTACGTTGAATTCGGAAAGTGACGTCGTTAATTTTCGTTATTACCTTATAAGGACCCTCCCAACTGGGTTGTAGCTTTGGCGATTTACCCTTTCGTCTCACCGGGTTATGTAGCCATACCATTGAGCCTTCCTCGAAGTTCGTTCCTGTTGCCTTCCGGTCATAACGAGTTTTCATGCGTTCACTTGCTTGTAGCCCTGCATCTCGTATCTGCTCATGAACACCAATCATCTTCGCTCTTAGTTCACTGGCATATTCGGTGATGCAACTTGGGGTATCCGGCGGGCAACCACTTAACAGATCCGCTGGTAACCGTAATTCTCTTCCAAAATTGGCAAAGGCAGGTGTCATTGCAATGCTTTCATGAAATGCTGTCCGGTAAGATAGAAGAAACAGTGATATGTACTCGTCCCAATCCTTTTGATGACTATCTACAACCTTGGCTAGATGTCGTTCTAAAGTTTGATTAAACCTCTCCACCATTCCATCGGATTGTGGGTGACAAGGCGTAGTTCTAGTTTTGTGCACCCCCATGATCTTACACAGTTCTTGAAACACCTGTGATTCGAAGTTTCTTCCTTGATCACTGTGCATTTCTAATGGGACACCAAATCTGCAAAATACCTCTTTGACCAATTTATTTGCAACAGTAACAGCTTCTTGATTTGGTATAGCGAATGCTTCAGGCCATTTCGTGAAATAGTCCATTACAACTAAAATGTATCGGTTCCCGGAGTTAGTAATCGGAAATGGTCCTGCTACGTCTATTGCGATTCTCTCCCAAGGTGCCCCAACATTGTATAATTTCATTGCTCCTCGACTTCTGGTTTGCGGGCCTTTGACAGAAGCACATTGTACACATTTCCTACACCAGTCCTCGACATCATCTCGACAATGCAACCAATAAAATCGCTCCTTGATCTTGATTAACGTTCTTCTTACCCCTAAGTGTCCACCAGAAGAACCATCATGGTAAGCTCGAAGTACCTCGGATACTTTTATTTTAGGAACCACTAGTTGGAGATGGCTATCATTTCTACGTGTCTTCTCCCATTTCCGGCACAATACTCCATTGTGTAACAACAAACTGTCCCACTGTGCCCACAAACTTTTCGTAGCGGTACTGTACTGTGCTATGTCAGTCCACTTAGGTTTTGGCCTACCACTACTTAGCCATTGAATGATAGGTCGTATATCTCGGTCTTCTTCTTGAGCTCTCTTCATGGCTTCATCACTCCAACGTTCATCTATCGAATCTGTTCTTATAATTTTAATAGATTCTAGCTCTTTTACCTCCTGTCTGTGACAGTGCTTGCAGTGTTCCTCGCATGGTCTTCTAGATAGGGCATCGGCGTTACTGTGTGTTCTACCCCCACGATGTTCTATTTCAAACTGAAACTCTTGAAGTTGTTCAATCCATCGCGCTACCTGTCCTTCGGGGTCCTTGAATTCCAATAACCATTTCAGGGCAGCGTGATCGGTTCTAACTAAAAATTTGCGTCCCAGCAAGTATTTCTTAAAATGCTGTAAGGTTTTTACTACAGCAAGTAGCTCCCTTCGAGTAACGCAATAATTCTTTTCCGGTTTAGAGAGTGACTTACTGAAATATGCGATAACCACCTCCTGATCACCCTTCCGCTGGGACAATACACCTCCAATACCGATATTGCTAGCATCAGTGTCGACAATAAACTCTCCTTTTGTGTCTGGATAACCAAGGATCGGTGTTTGGCAAAGATGTTTCTTCAGTTCTTGAAAGGCCCATTCACAATTATTGTCCCATACGAAAGGTCTCTTCTCCTCGGTTAGTTTATGAAGTGGTTTGGCGATGTCAGAAAACCCTTTCACAAATCGTCGATAGTAAGAGCACAATCCTAGAAATGCTCTCACTTGCGTCTTGTCCTTAGGGGTCGGCCAATCTTTTACAGCGGTGATTTTCCCAGGATCCGTTTCTACTCCGTTTTCCGAAACTACGTGTCCAAGGTAATTTACTTGTTTTCTGAAGAATAAGCACTTCTTCGGACTTAACTTTAAATTAGCTTCCCTTAGTTTATCGAATACTGCTTCGAGTTTCTTAAGATGGTCTTCGAAGTCACGTCCCACAATAATTATGTCATCCAGGTAAACAAGGCAGGCTGCTCCTAGTAATCCAGCGAGTACACGTTCCATTAACCTCTCGAATGTTGCTGGTGCATTGCATAACCCGAACGGCATAACCTTAAACTGCCACAACCCTTTTCCAGTTGAAAACGCAGTTTTCTCCTTATCCACGGGGTCCATGTCCACTTGCCAATAGCCACTCTTCAAATCGAGAGTTGAAAACCATTTCATACCACTGAGAGTGTCTAAGGTGTCGTCGATTCGAGGCAGGGGATAACTGTCCTTTTTGGTTACATCGTTGAGTCTGCGGTAATCGATGCAAAACCTTGTAGATCCATCCTTCTTCCTTACAAGTACTACTGGAGAACACCAAGGACTAGTAGATTGTTCGATGATGTTGTTCTTTCTCATGTCTTGGACCATGTCGTCAACTTCTTTCTCCTTAGCCCATGGAATTCGCCTTGGTCGTTGTCGAATAGGCGGTACGTCACCAGTATTAATTTTGTGCTTCACTAAACCGGTTCTTCCAATATCGCCATCATGTTTCGAGAACAAATCTAAATATTGGTAAAGTAAATTTTCAGCTTTTGTCTTCTGTGAACTTGTGAGATGTTCTTTGCAGCCTTCTAAAAGTTTCATTGCTTGCTCTTTATCCTTGTTAAGCACCTTCTCATTCTGTTGACATCTGCTTAACCAGGCTATCTCTTCGCAAGTCCCCACAACTTCCCCTCTCTGAATAGTTTGCGTAGCGTCACTGGTATTCAGCACTGGAACCATGGATATCGAAGTTTTACCTACTACAACTCTTGCTGGGATCCACGAGCTCTCATCTTCACACTTCTCTATGATAGCGCAGCACCATTGACTACCTGATTTATTCTGAGGTAAAGCGACAGGTACTAGAGTCTGTGATCTTGGTGGAAGAGCGGTGTCTCTTAAGCAACAAACTTTCCCCTGAACTCCACCACTTATTGGTACTTCTCTATGTCTGCACTTTAAAACTCCATATTTCATGTCAATCGTACACTGGTAATTTTGAAGAAAGTCCAATCCAATGATGCAATCATCGACAATATCTGCGACTATTGCTTTATGCCAATAAATGTTGTCCCCAATTTTGATAGCAATTTTCCTTTCTCCCCAAACAGGTACGCGCTGGCCGGTGGCTGTCATGAGAGTGATATGCTTTCTGTCTTGCAACTTGTTGTCCGCAATGTGTTTCAGCTTTCGGTTATTAATGATGGTTCGTGATGCTCCGGTATCCAGCGTCAGTTTACATGCTACTCCATTAATTGCGCCATGTATTACTAAGGTGTTTCCATCCACTGTCTGCTTTACTTCTATTTGTGGGGTTGAAGATCCCCCGGCCAGCGCCCACCCCGCAGCTCTGGCTGGAATTAGTTTTCCTGTGGCTGGTCAGAAGTCGACACAGCCACATCTGACTGTCTCCGAACGTTCGATATTTTAGGACAGTTACTTCTGAGATGGCCCCGCTCGCCGCACTCGTAGCATCTTGGGTTAAAAATACGTCTCCGGGTGGATGATCCTTCCGTAGTGACTACTTCCCTCACCTTCCAAGCTCTTGTATCATGGCGCACAGCTTCAACCTCCAAAGCATGGGCGACAGCTTCCTTGAGACTCGTATGGTGTCTTAGGCGTACAGCAGCGCGTACCTCCGAGTCGCGAATCCCGTCTACAAAAGCCTGCAGGAGAATAGTTTCTATGGTGGATGGCGAGGATTGATATGCCTTCCGTACGAGCCTCTCAATCTCTATGGACCACTGCTGCAGGGTTTCATTGGCTCGTTGTGTACGGTCTTTAATTTGAGCCCTGTACACGTGCTCTAGATGACTATCACCATACCGCGACTCTAAAGCATTAAGTAGCTCACGGTATGTGGTCTTCCTGCCAGGGTCACTAGCACAAAGCGCCTCCAATACATTCAAAGCCTCCTCTCTAAGTGCAACGGTAAGGGCAGATCGGGCTTCATCATCTGTCCATCCACTTGTCTCCTTGATCGTCTCAAACTGGATCTTGAATGCGGCCCAAGAAGATTTTCCGTCGAAGTGAGGGACTTTAAAGGTCTTTGCTGTTGATGAACTGAGGTCAACACTACGTGGTAATCTGTGAGTTTCCATGTAATCGACCCTTTTCTCTATTTTAGATAGTTTTAAGTCATACTCCTCTATAGCCTCACCGAGTGTCGTCTCGACCCTTTTCTCTATTTTAGATAGTTTTGAGTCATACTCCTCTATGGCCTCACCTAGTGTCGTCTTAATTCCCTCAACTTCCCTTTCAACGGCTTCAACCCGTTCCTTATTTTGTTGGAGTGCGACTATTACATCCTTGTGAATGCCGTCTTGGAGTGCGCGCAGCTGTTCCTCCTGGCGGCGCGCACGTTCTTCCTCACGGCGAGCCTGTTCTTCTTCGCGGCGAGCCTGCTCTTCTTGTAGTGCGCGCAGCTGTTCCTCCTGGCGGCGAGCCTGTTCCTCTTGGCGACGAGCCTGTTCCTCTTGGCGGCGAGCCTGCTCTTCTTGGAGTGCGCGCAGTTGTTCTTCCTGCCGACGCGTCTGTTCTTGCATCATGAACGCCATTTGTTGCAGAAGGGCGTTCATGTCTGGCGTGGTGCTCTGTTCAGCCGTGGACATTCCACTCGATGTACTAGGGCCAGAATCTTCCCTTTGCTGTTCTGCCATTGCGCGTGTAGTGACTCCTTCCTTCTCGTGCCTTGGTACTAACGGCATTTCCGATCCCACTTCTGACACCAATTGTTACGTACTACGGGTTCGGGATCGGAAATTAAAAGCGTTCTCGCACTAAAGATGTTTTATTTACACTTTGTATACACGCGCAGTTTGTACACAGCACTAGTTAAATTAAGTCTCTGAGCACTATTATAATTCACCACTTTTAATAATTCACTACACTTTTCTTCACTTTTCTACTATTTCGTATCTCTTCGCAATCTTCACTCGACTTCGAACGTCAACTGCTCTCTCGACACACTGCCGGCCTTTTTATATGCGTAAATATAGAACATTCTAGTATCGAAAGTTCAAAATGTTTCTAGTAACTTCCAAATCTTTCTTGAAAATGCTTTCTCTCTCTCTGACACATTAAAATTTGCAATAAACTGTTCTTGTTATCTAATTGTCAAAAGTTATAAATTGACATTAGCTGTTGTAAGGCATGGTACAAGCGTGCTATTATGACGAGTTCGCACTCTATTCCGCGACAATTATATAGATAAATAGAATAAATATATAGATAAATAGAAACCATAAATGCCTTTCTTGTCTACCATATTTTATAACTAAACAATGATATTCCAGTTCATAATAACCATAGAAAAATAAAGCACACTTCTTATTTTTTAAGAAGCGTGAAATGATATCTAGTTGAAATAAATAATCGTAGGCAAGCGGCCGAATCAGGCCATTACGTCTGGCTGCTAGCCAACTGCAACCTACCGGTTACACTGTCCTGGTACATTTATTTATTAAGACAACAACTGCATGTATGTGATTTTAGAGTATTAGTTAAATATACAGGTACTCATATGTTATATGAATATAAAATTTTATTGGGAATGGTAGAAAAAAATTGGTGTGAATATGAGCTTAATTTAGGACAGTCTCTTAGACACAGGGTCCGCTTTAATTTTCATTAAATTATTATAACAGCAAATATAATTTGCTATGCCGAGTTTACTTGTACCACACTAAATGTACTAATGTAGGGTACTTTTCGCCTTGTTTTTTAATATAAGGAAAAGCATTAAGCACAACACCTGCATACATGCAGGTAGTTTTGTGGGAAGCAGTACACTTCCCCCTTCTACGAGTAAAATAATATGATCACTTATCTCTTTCCTCGTCTCTAGTCTGTGTAAATTTAATTACCTTTATGACTTTGGCTTCTCGTAGTTTGCATTGAGAAATAATTTAATTTCAATTGAACTATAATCTATTCTTCCATCACCAAAGACGCAACATCTCGACACTCGCTAAAAGCGAATAGCGAATATAAAAATCTTTAAAAGCTCGAATTTTACGTGTATGTTGTTAGGTTTACGAGTAAGTATAATTCGCCGGTCATATTTTTTTATTGCTTGCATATTAGTTGCTACATAATATTAGCTTAAAAGCAATTATTACGTTAAATCATGTGGCAAAACAGACGTGCAATAAATTCCAATATCTTAATATTCTATCAGCAAATAAACGCCGCATAATCATACATTATTATGACCACGCACTGGAAGGTAAGTTATATGAAATTGAATTTAGACTTAGTGAATGGTACTTTGGCATATAGAGTTATTTATATATCATTCCGATAAAAGTGTTAAAAATTGAAAATAGGCATATGCTTACTACTTCTTTAACTTTTTAATTTTTTGTGTTTTAATTTTAATTATTTTTTATAATTTAAACTATTATGAACATGAATTGAACGGTTTTATTGATGTTTTTTGTATTTATTGATTCTGTAATTTAGGATTTTATTTTGTTTCAATTCAATTTTTGGTAATAAAAACGGAATATTTGGTTTTTGAAGAAAAATTATTGGACCTTATAATATTTATTTATTTTTTATAATGTTTTATGAAGATCACTTGGAGATTTGTCTTAGACACATAACGCCAACCAATAGGGTTGTTTATTAGCATGGACGTATTACCTAAGGACCAGTCATAAAATACAAATGCATGAAAACACTTTCAACCATTTAAAGTATAACGCACACAAAGAATTGACACAATACATCAAAATTCACTCTAATGCTAGTGCTTGAACGTAGTCGATAAAATACATACATCAATGACATTTTAAATATTAATAATAAATATTGTTTGATTTTTCGCCGACAATCAAACCCAGAACGTTCGAATGGGAAAGAAAAGGCGTATCATAAATAAGCTGTAAGGCAAAGAAAATAAAGGGAGAATAAATAAAATAAGCAGGACATTGTTATGAACTTTTTACTCAATTATAGTTATTATAGACTTCAAATTTTTTGTTAAGAATTTTTTTTCTCTTTCGAGAAGGATCCCTAGGAAATCTAAAATTTTGTGTAATTTATGTGTTAAAATAAAATAAAAATTAAGTACACATACTAATTATAATTTTTGCATTTATAATGTTTTTATTTAATTATAAAAATATTATTATAAATTTATTGTCATCAGATTGTAGGATACTGCGATAAAAGTATTTTATGTTATTGTACTGTACAAATAACATCCATTATTCGCTTAGTTATTTCGTCAAATATCGATATATTTTTCGACATTGTCAAGCACTAGTCGATGTCAAATGGACTTACTCGACGGTTCTGTCATTTGTTTTGAACGGTATAATCCAGCCATTTTATGATGGTTGTCAGATGTCAACAATACATAGATATATCGACTATATTTAACATAGTTGAATAATACGAAATTTTATTTTACATTTACTTAAATTTTGTGATAAATAACATTAAATGTAATAAAATATATTACTTACAAGTGAAAAGAAATAGTGCTGCTTCTGCTGCTTTAGTTTTTACACCATCTAATAGAACATTTAGTCATTTTTGGGAGATGTTTTGTTGACAAGTAAGTGCTTGAGACTGACGTAAAATCAAACGGCCAGGCCTAAAATATCCTGATTACTGTCAAGGCCGGTAAAGGTACGTCAGCTTATGTGTCTCGTCCTTAGTTAATACGTCCATGTTTATTAGCATTCAGTGACAACACATTCTAAATTGAAACGAATGATTTATTATTCCTATTATTTAATAATGGTATCGAATGAAATAACTTGTAGGAAAATCACGTAAATCTAGATACAAATTAATTTATTATTAGATAAAGTTATATTATTTACAAAAAAAATTTGTCTGGTGCGCAATGTGCGTGACATAACAAAAATTAAAGTTTCAATATACATCACTAAATACATATATAATCATATACAAATAGGCAGGAAACGTTTTTTTTTTTCTTTTGATAAAAAATACTTTACTTTATCATCAATTTTTCAAAATAAGACCTATAAAAATTACTTCAGCCGTCCTGCAAACCCTACAGTAAAAGCATGTAAACATAAACAGACATCATTTATAAGGTGTTTATGACTAGGCGTTGTGCCATGTGAATCCAAATATATGTAAGCGTAAGTAAGTAAGAGTTTGACCCCACGTACCTTAATATAAATTTCTCAGAGGTAAGATATTTTCTCGTTTATTTATCATTATAGGTCACAAAATCTGTCCAGTGGTTTTCGAGTCGTGCAATCACAGAGGGGCAGACAAAAATTTAAAAACTATTGATTCGACTACCGTATCGATAAAATCATTTATCTAGTTTTAATAGGATTTTAAAAAAATATCCAATATAGTGGTTCGGTTCAGTTAGAATTTTAATATATGTCACGACACACTGACAGGCTTATCAACGTTAAGCCGAAACCGTGAATGCTAAAGGTTGAGGAGTATACAAATTTTATACTGTATGTAACATAGGATTTCTAAACTCATTCTAAGGTGATAAAATAGGGGATGAAAGTTAGTTTGAAACTTTGTCCTTTTTAAAAGCTTCGCTCTTTACAAACCTGTTAAATAAACTTTTCTCCAAAATATATCCAAAAATGAATTTATTTTAATAGGAACTGACCAGTTCCAGATTCTAGCGAGTTAATAGCCAAAAATCTGGTCCATAGTAATTAATACACCGTTATAAATGCAAAAGCAACATCTTCATAGAAACGTGAATACATAAATCATAGAGTATGTAAAATAACCAATACCTTTTCCAAAGGCTATCATAAATTTTCAAAGACAACAGAAATTTAATATCGTCTGGAAAGATTTAATTTTACGGTAAAGTTTTGCAATAGATAACTCTCATTGGAAACCGCTTTAGATGGAGTTATTCAGAGTTACTTTCCCTCTAAATCAATAAGCTTTGAGTGTACAATAACATTGCTTAAAATTGTTTCTGTAGATCATCTTGACATTTAGTGCGGCTCTTTATCTTTGCTTAATCTTCAACCTTTTAAAAACGTATTTGCATAATAATCAACGTTACTTTTATGGACAAGCATATAACAAAAAGTATTAATTTATAAATAAAATACCTTTTTAATGTTTTTCCCGTCATGTGACCCGACATAGAACTCAGGGACGAGTCACTAGTATATATATATATATATTCAAAAATGTATTTATGCACCCTATCATTATAACTAAACCCAATATATATATTCATACTATAGGTACCTGTGAGAAACTCCTGATTTCTAAAACATAGGTCGGTCCATAAAGTTTTATAGACCGAAAGTTTTAAGAATTTTAACTAGTACAAAGTTCGTAAATATTTGATTCGCTTGCTAATATTAATCATCTTGTAATCCTTCTTTAGCACGATAAACAGTCTTAGCGAGTACGATAAGGGATTCTACCTTCATTGTTCGCCAGCTTCAGCTAATTTTGCTTGCACTCTTTGACTTGCAGATTATGAAATATTTCATTAAAAATCTCTTATTCATTAAAACGCCTGCATTTTCTATAAAATACAAAGTTATTTTAAAGCGCTGTAGTGCAGATACTTATTATATTCACTTAAATACATTATTTATCGGTATACGCAAAAACCCGCGCAAAATGTGTAAGGCTACGTCCGCACAGACAGGTAGCTTGCTTAGCGCCTAGAGCCTAACGAGTGTGACCTAGCATTATAGAATGTGCGCAACCGGCCGCACTGCGCGCTTAGCGCCTAGCTAGTTGCTAAGCGTGTATCTAAGTAAACAAACATGTTGGTTTCTTGACACTAGGCGCGAGACATTTTATACTAGAAATACAATACATTAAATTTCTTAGTAAAGCAACCACATTATGCTTGGTTCTAACTCACAATCCAACAAATATTACATTTCTTGGTAAAATTTCGTATTAAATTCAATGGAAATTATTTGAAATCATTACTATGTATATATTTTTTTATTATTATTACTTTTATTATCTATTACTATTATTTTTATATATTAACTAAGTTAGGTCACTAGTTTACGAGTATAAATGTTCAAATAGGAAATACTGGAATTAGCTTCTTCAGAATTCCCCGATCATTTTCAGGATCTTAATGCTTGTAGTAAAATGTAAACAGCATACAAAAAAAACAGTCCGATAAGACAGAACTTATTTCCCAACGCACAAAGGCTATTGCGTTTGAGCCGGTATCGGAGGAGAATTTCAATTTCAAGATTTAGCGGAACCGACATCTCCAGATCGGGCCTATTCATTGTTGTACAATAAATCACTGTTGTAGAAACAGGTCCAATTCAAGATTATTTGATTTATCTCACATGCTCATTCTCATAGTATAAAGGATTTATTTTACTTAATTTCCTTCATTAATTTAGTTTCTAAGGAAAACAAGAAATTTTCTAAGAGTTATTTTATTCTGACGACACGTTTGGCGCAGTTTGCCCTTACTACTTGCTGCGCCATGGGTCGCGGTTTCGAGTCCCGCTGGGGGCATTCATTTGCTGACCACGAATGTTTGTACTCTAGTCATGAGTGTTTATATTTATAATATGTACCTATAGTGTCTCAACTATGTGGTAACCGTAACACAAGCCTCGTGGCTTACCACAGAACTTGATGGTGTTGTACTTATATGAGATGGTGTTAATACTTTCTTAGATTTACGCGAATATTTGATATTGCTATAAAGATTCGAAACGTTGGAAATCAGAAAGCAAAATAAACTTCAAAGCAAAAAAAACTGAAACTTTTTTTTACAGTAGATATAATTTAAATACATTTTTAAGTTTTCCTTTAATTAAAAATATTCTAGAATATTATATATACTAAATTAATAAAATAAAACGAAAACATGAGGCGGTAGTAAATGATTTTTACTTCCAGTTTGCCTTTATGAAATATAAATAAGTATAGGATGAACTCGAACTTTAACCACTTTAACAACTATAGCTCAAATTTTGTAGCGACTCAACCGATAGAATACTAATAGAACTTTATATACTACTACCTATAACATTATACTACCTATGAGAGGTACAAGGTGCAGGGTTATTATGTTCATATAAATCCAACAAAATAGTGATAGCAATAGCCTATTTACTGCCAGTTTCTATAACCTATCTACCGATAGACCGGTAGATACTTTCATACGATTTTGACAGGTAGTAACTTTTAATGTGTCAAAATAGTATGAAAGTAACTACCGATCTATCGGTAGATAGGTTATAGAAACTGGCAGT
Organism: Boloria selene; assembly: GCA_905231865.2. Lineage (NCBI taxonomy): Eukaryota > Metazoa > Arthropoda > Insecta > Lepidoptera > Nymphalidae > Boloria > Boloria selene. The sequence continues at coordinate 5,737,971 of HG993147.1, forward strand.
TAGCTGTTGTCGCAGTGACGAAAATTCAGGACGAGTTGAGAAAGGTAATATTTTGTGGTGACGAGAGTACTTAATGAAACGGCACTACATAGTACATATGCAAAATATAACTTATTTATACCTAATATACAACTCTGAAATATTATCATCCTTGTCTAATAACTTTGGCGCTTTTTAAAGCCCACTTAGACAGACATAGATAATTTTCTTTACCTCGACCATAATTTTAACAACTACAAAGTTCACATTGGATTTGGCATCATATCCATCTTATACCTACGTGTAAATTGAACGGCTCTTAAGGGAAAATAAGAGGTAAACAGAAAATATAATAGTTTTAACTGTATAACTTGTGTACTTATGATAATATCAATGTAATTCGAAAAAAAAACAGATTGTTGAGTTTTCTTCGCCAGTTCTTCTCAGGTCAGAGGCTTCTTCTTTCCGAACTGGTAGTAGATCCATGACGTTCAGTAAAAAATTGTAATAATTTTATGCTATATAAAATATTTTGATTTATAATATATTTGTATTTATAATATAATGGATTTGGCATCATATCCATCTTAAACCTACGTGTAAATTGAACGGCTCTTAAGGGAAAATAAGAGGTAAACAGAAAATATAATAGTTTTAACTGTATAACTTGTTTACTTATGATAATATCAATTCAGTAAAAAGTTGTAATCATTTTATGCTACATAAAATATTTTGATTTATAATATATTTGTCCCGCATAATTAGCGATCGATCGTAGCATCGACGTTAGCTACCCAAACAGAAATCGATTAGGAGGAATAAAAGTTGGAAATTGGTGTGTTCTAGATTGTTTATATGACTAATTAATTATTTACTTCATCGTCCCTCTAATTATACAAGTAGGTACTATGTCAAGTTTTTACACGTCAGGTTTACAACTCGTGAGAAGTCGAAGAAACTTTCCTTAAATAACAAAAGGACGAACAATTGAAGTATTCGACGGCAAGTTTTACGACAGGCTTGTTTGCTTTTCTGCTGCTATGTTTAATTAATACTTTATATACATTAATTTATTCCAAGCAAGTGATTGTTAATTTATACTGTTCGAAATTAGAAAATTTTGTAGCATTCCAGTAAGAAGTCTTTAACTACAAGTATTTTGACGCATTGTTTAAAATTTGTAAAAACGTTTAAGCAACGGATGAATTAAATAAAACGGATTAACTAATAAAATCTATAGGAGAACTTTCACTAATGGGCCATCAATAAATTATGTCGCACCTTGAATGGGATTTTACAAGGTACGTAAGTTTCACTAAGAGGATATTGATCAGAAACCGTAATTTGGGTGTTTTACTAATAGATTATCTCTATTTGTGTAACTATGGCTGCCTTTAATAACATTTTAAATAAAACGGTATTTTATCACTACATACTATAAAACAAAGTCCTCCGCCGCGTCTGTCTGTATGCCTGTTCGTGATAAATTCAATAACTACTGCACCGGTTTTCTTCATGTATTACATACATGTTCTTGAGAAAGATTTTAGTAAATAACATGTCAAGTTTTTGTTAACATTTACCTACTAGCGGAAACCGCGTGTTCATTCATGTAAATCGGGTGAGTCGCCAGTATATTATAAATTGACTTTATTGAAATTAAAAGAATGCACTATTCGTTGCATTACTAGCAAAAGCCGACAATTTTGTTGCATGCATGCCTGACACGAGTATGCATGCCTTACTGCACTCCATTAGTTAAGTATAAAAACGCTGAGATCAGGTCCTATACCTCATATATATATATAACCGTTATTTGATATTACATTTATTAGATAAAAGAAAACCGCCACATACGTAATACTCATTTATGCGTACATAATATTATGAATATGGTTTTTCTTTGAACACGATATTATAACACAATGTTTGATCTTCACTCTAATATTTTCCACAACATAATACTTACAGCTAAAACCAAATATATTTCACAAACTAAATAATGAAATGCTTTTTAAATATTCATAAAGACCTTTTGATAAATTTAACGCGTATTAAATTTAGCAAGTACATCGAAAACAATATTTGGGTTGTCTCGACTGAAGTAAAGTTTCATTAACTTCTCTCGAAGTTTTGCAAGTTTGTCAAGTTAATGTTTAACTGTACTGAACAAGGTCGAAAAGAATGAATTTTGTTGGGATCATAATTACTTTCTACTGAAACAGTTTAAAACAAAAAGCCCTTTATTTCGATCTTTAATTATTAAATTCAGTTTAGAAAAGGTTTAAATTTATTGCCCTCAATATTCATGAAGTCCCACAATTTTGAGACTTGTCTCTTTACTTCATATACTGCATATTAACAAAAATTTCACACAAAACTTAACGTAAAATTATTCAAGTACATACCTAAGTTACACTTCATTTCATCCTAAGACACGTTGAAGTTTAAATATTTTACTATAAAAATTTAATTTACTATAAAAATAAGCTTATACTTTAAAATATTTTTAAAACGTTTAAACAAAGTAATTTAGAATAAAGTCGATTAATAATTTCACGTGAAATTTCATCAATGATGGTGGATAAAAAATTACATTACATTCATATGCAAGTCAAAAAATATCCCCAATCTAGTTTCCTGTTCCAAGAAAGCAATGTTTAGAAGTAGCTTTACTTACTTCGGTTTATTTATCTTCACAAGATGTGATACATTGCTAAGAAATTAAAGAGTAGGTCAAAAGTTCACTTTACTTCTCTGCATACTCAAACTTTTAACTGCAACGATCTCTTGCTTAAAGTATGAAGATTATTTAGCTTTAAAACTATCCTTGCTTAATATTTTAAAAAATATACTTAATATATGTAAATACTATTAATTGCACCGCATCGAACAATTGTCACTAATTCCGGATCCCCATAAGTGAATAGCATTTCATTTATTATTCTCACAATGTTTAAATTTTGAATACTACAAAATAATTTATTTTATATAAAGTATGAATTTTGTGTATATAATAGTTTCGTTAATATTTAAAAATTTTGTGATGACTTCTTCTATATAATTAACAATATTAATAAGAAGTAGTAAGTAATTAGGTACTTGATAAATTTAAATTTTAATACACAATACATATATAAACAGCGCGACAAGTGGCAATATTTTGTAGCAGACCGTAAAACGTTATAATAAATCCGCCAGTTATTTAAGCCATAAATGGCGTCAAGTTTCGCGTAGAGCTGCTTCGGTTACCAATCCGCCTTTAAAATTGTTGCAACGGGTAAATGTTGGGCGCTGGATTGAGTTTAGTATTAAAAAGCAACCGTAGAGAGGTACCGTAACAGTTGTTCTCGACATTCGCTCGAAACTTTTGTTAGCGTTCCTCATGATAAATCTTTCGTGAAGGAATTCTTTGTACAGATTTACGTAAAAAAAATGATGAATTATGCTCGACAGAGAACGCCTAAAGGACATATTTAAGGAAACAAAACTGCATGTGTCTTATTTAGCATCCCTTTTATAACTGCTTTACGGTTGTAGTTCTTAATGTTTAAATGTTTTAAGCGTTAACTCGTTTGATAAATTGAACGTGATTAGGTTGTAAAGTCACAGTTATATTTGAAACCTAATTCTTACTCAAGTGCTGCGAAGTCATTATATAATTTAAGAGGTTTTATACTCGCATACAAATCTAGGGGATGGTCGCGTTGAGTGCGTCATTCGTTAATGAAGATTAATGATCCCTCTTCTTCATCACACCCTCTTACCCTTATCTTTTGTATTTAAATTCTGAATAATTAAGAGGTATATATCTTAACCATTTACTAAGAGTTACTTATATTTTATTCTTTTTCTATGGTAAAAATTTACTTAGTATATTTAGAAATAAGTAGATTGATTTCCACTAAAATACTAAACAAAGCATAATATGTAAAATATGTTGCATAATTATTATTTTTTTTGAAAAAACACATTTTAGGCATTTTTAAGTGATAAACAATTAGACAGAAAAAAAATGTTTCAAATTCCCCATGAAAACATATACTTTAAAAAAATGCTTAAACTGGAAGTTTTACGATGTATTTCTTATACGTACTAGTACCGCATATATTATACAATAGAAGCAAGTTTTTTTTCTGGGTGCAATTTTTTCGAAATGCCTAAAAGTAGCCCTTCTATTCCTCAGGTCATTTGTAGGTACACTCGTGTGTATCAACTTTCTTCGTTTGCATAAAATCGTGTCCCAGATGGACTTAAATTTGAAGCAGTAACAAACAATAACAAATATATACCACTTTCGCCTATGGTTCGATATACATATAAATATATCTATAAAAACCCACTTCTTATATAATATATCAATGCTTAAATGAAATAAAAAATATTTAGTGTGTAATTAAGATTCATAGATTTTTTTATATTAAATATTTTAGGTAATATTGCAATTTGCATCCGGATTCTTTAAAATAATTTTTAGACGTACCTAAAACTGAAAAGAATTCTATATCTTTATGTTACAGTGAAATATGTTATTTCCTCAAGTAATAGAACAGAAAATATTCAAACATCACAACTCCATTATGTTAGCAAAGGCCATCGATCACAATTTATACACTGCCACCTACTGAACGATGGCGCAGAGAAAAGCCTGAAAATTATATAATAGAAAGTAGTTTTAAAGATTCAGATTTATATAAACTATTGCCTGGTACTGGTGCTCAATGCCAAATTATTTTTTACAAACTTTGAGTGTCTTATTGATTTATATCTAATCAAAAACCTAAAAATAAGTTTCAAGCATCTAGCTTTAAAAACTACGATATTTCCATACAAACATTCATCCCCTATTTCAACCCCTTACAGGCATTTTTTCGCATTGAATAGTAGCCTATATCCTTTCTTAGGATCTATATCTGTACCAAATTTAATTAAAATTGGTTCTGTAGCTTAGGCGTGACTGAATAGCACACAGACAGACAGTATTACATTCACATTTATCTATATAATATATATAAATGCGAAAAACACCACTGACTGATCACGAAATCTCGAAGACCGCTAAGCATATAAGGATGAAAATTGGTAGGGAGGTAGTTTATAAAAAGTAGACGTCCGCTAAGAACGGATTTTGCGAATGGGCCGTATTAAGTTGGTCTAAGGGCTCTCGCAAGCTTGTATGAAAGTCCTTCATCTTTTATGCTACAGACTTTAAATTTGGCAGAGAGGTAGTTAATTGTTAGTAAGGGTCCGCTAAGAACGAATTTTGCGACAGGGTCGAATTATGGAGGTCTAAGGGCTCTCGCAAGTCTGTATGAAAGTTCTGCAGTTTTTATGCTATATACTTTAATTTTGACAGGGAAGAAGTTAATATTTAGTAGACGTGTATTTTGGAACAGGGCCAGATTTAGATGGTCGAAGGGCTCTCATTAATTTGTATGAAAGTCTTTAATTTTTTTTTGTACCACAAACTTTAAATTTAGCAGGAAGGTAGTTAATAGTCAATAGACATCCTCAAGAAACAATTTTGCGGCAGGGCCGGATTGAAAAGTCCAAGGGCTGTCGCAAGTTTGTATGAAAGTCTTCATATTTTATGCTATGAACTTTAAATTTGGTAGGAAGGCGGTTAATTGTTTAAAAACGTTTTTTATATAGGGCCGGATTAAGGTGGTGTAAGGGTATCATAAGTTTTTACGAAATTCCTTCATTTTTTATGCTACAAGTTTAAAATTTCACAGGGAGTTAGTTTATAGTTAGTAGATAACTTTCATGATAGTTCAAATCGAACACTCCATTCAAAGGATATTACGAATTTAAAAATTTCTATCTTAACAAAATAATAATAATAAAATAAAGCGCAGCACAGTGGGCAATAGGGAGAGGGAGGGGGAGCCAAAAGCGGGAGAGGTACCGCGTGGCTCAGGATTATATCAACGATAGGTTCTGAAATAGATGGAGTAATTTTGTAGAATTCTCGGGCAATCTACAGATCAACCGATTGCGAGTGATCTAATAAAGATTAGTAGCCATTAAAAAAAAGAACGCGGGCGAAGCCGCGACTGCTAGTAATAATATAATATTAGTGAGAAAATGTCAAAATATTGTTAGAAAATTGTGAAAGAATGAAATAGATCAGTTGTTAAAGATAGATAAGCTTCATTGCAATGGAGACTTTAAATAAGAAAATTTCATTCTTATTAATGCTATGTTTAGAGCGCGACATATGTAGGTATATCTTCCCTTTTGTTTGTATATATCTGAGTGGCTTTGTAGACAACACGAATAAAACGCTTTTAATGCAATTTTTTGTTTCAATCGTTTCATCGGATTTCCTAACCGGAACCTATTCTGATTCTCTACGGAACAGGTTTAAAACCGTGGAACAAAGTATTTAATATTGTTCTCTTGATTGTTTGTCTTCATTGGGCAAAAACTGAAATGAATAGAAGATAGCTACTATGAACCGTATTCAATGGAGTGATCTTCCTCATAGATTTAAAAAAAATAAACAAAGGTATAAAAGAGCATTAAGATTATTGTTGGAGATGTCGGAGAAAAGCATGCCTATATAAAGCTTTATTTGCGTCAACTAATAAAGTTATATGTAAAAAACGTATTACAGAATTATTCCTCTTAAACAGATCTAATTGTAATGATTTATGTATGACATACCTAGGGAAGCGTCCGAGCAAAGCTATGGTAAGACACTAGTATAACATATTACAGAAATAAAATAATGATTTTCCACATATCCTCTAATTACCTTTCTATATAATTAATATAGAGAAACCTTTTTAGTAGCACTTAATAGAATATTCACATTTCACACCCTTACAGGAAAGCGTGCAAAGTAAAGCGCGTGCAGAACGGGCACCATCAATCTTCAGTAATTAGTTAGTGACGGTTGTCGGCTAGCACTAATGACGAGATGGGCGGTCTCGCGAACACGGTCACTACCCTCGTATTTTGACACAATTACCTACTCTACTATGCACATACTTTGTACAGAAAATATTATTAAATTAAGCGGATATTTTTTTAAATATCTTTTACAAAGTAAACAAAATAATAAGAATGTTCGTACCTATAACCTCGTATGTACGTTAGACGATAGGTTCTGAAATAGATGGAGTAATTTTGTAGAATTCTCGGGCAATCTACAGATCAACCGATTGCGAGTGATCTAATAAAGATTAGTAGCCATTAAAAAAAAGAACGCGGGCGAAGCCGCGACTGCTAGTAATAATATAATATTAGTGAGAAAATGTCAAAATATTGTTAGAAAATTGTGAAAGAATGAAATAGATCAGTTGTTAAAGATAGATAAGCTTCATTGCAATGGAGACTTTAAATAAGAAAATTTCATTCTTATTAATGCTATGTTTAGAGCGCGACATATGTAGGTATATCTTCCCTTTTGTTTGTATATATCTGAGTGGCTTTGTAGACAACACGAATAAAACGCTTTTAATGCAATTTTTTGTTTCAATCGTTTCATCGGATTTCCTAACCGGAACCTATTCTGATTCTCTACGGAACAGGTTTAAAACCGTGGAACAAAGTATTTAATATTGTTCTCTTGATTGTTTGTCTTCATTGGGCAAAAACTGAAATGAATAGAAGATAGCTACTATGAACCGTATTCAATGGAGTGATCTTCCTCATAGATTTAAAAAAAATAAACAAAGGTATAAAAGAGCATTAAGATTATTGTTGGAGATGTCGGAGAAAAGCATGCCTATATAAAGCTTTATTTGCGTCAACTAATAAAGTTATATGTAAAAAACGTATTACAGAATTATTCCTCTTAAACAGATCTAATTGTAATGATTTATGTATGACATACCTAGGGAAGCGTCCGAGCAAAGCTATGGTAAGACACTAGTATAACATATTACAGAAATAAAATAATGATTTTCCACATATCCTCTAATTACCTTTCTATATAATTAATATAGAGAAACCTTTTTAGTAGCACTTAATAGAATATTCACATTTCACACCCTTACAGGAAAGCGTGCAAAGTAAAGCGCGTGCAGAACGGGCACCATCAATCTTCAGTAATTAGTTAGTGACGGTTGTCGGCTAGCACTAATGACGAGATGGGCGGTCTCGCGAACACGGTCACTACCCTCGTATTTTGACACAATTACCTACTCTACTATGCACATACTTTGTACAGAAAATATTATTAAATTAAGCGGATATTTTTTTAAATATCTTTTACAAAGTAAACAAAATAATAAGAATGTTCGTACCTATAACCTCGTATGTACGTTCGTACCTCGAATGTATATCGTCCTATATCTTATTACTTGTTACATGTCTTCTCTCTGTGTATCGATTACAATTGACCCGATTGCATGATACAATAAACGTGGGTCCGTCCTTTCTAAAATCATTATTTTATCTCACTGCTTCATCTCCAGTTACAATACTGATAAAGACTACAACCTAAGGGCAAACGACCCAAGAATTCATATAAGAAAGTTTCGAATTAACAGCAACGAAAATTCTCCTAATATAATATTTATAACAAACAGAAGTCTTAAAGTGATATGACTAATGTTTTACTGCCATTATGTCTCACTATTAAAATTGTTATTTTTTTTGGAGTTTATGTACTTAAAAGTTATTTAAAGCTAGTTAAAAATTAACTACGATCGATGATCATATTTAACTATAGTTTATACAGTTCAATATGCAAAAATAACTTTAATAGTTAGCAATTAGTGCCTTTTTCAGTATTAGTTGGAATATCATAACACAAAACGTGCTTGCCGAATTCCATTACAATTTCATCAGTGTGTACAGAATGGTATTTTAATTCAATTCAATTTGTATCTTTAATGGCTTCTAGGCTTTTTTGTCAATGTTGCGTAGAATGGAGAGGACATGTATAGGTAATATATAGATTGACTTTTAAAAGATGTTATACATCACTATCCTATTTTTTAACCGACTTCAAAAAAGGAGGAGGTTATATGTTCCGTTGTATATTTTTTATTTTTTTTTTATGTATGTTCGCCGATTTCTCTGCCGTCTCTGGCTGAGGGGGTCCCATTGCCACCAAGTCAGGATCTGATGATGGGATCCCAGGGAAATCGAGGGTAACTCTCAAATTTTATAGGCATTTATGACGTTTCTTATATATATTCTGAAGCTGTTCAAGAATTTGTGATGATGTAAGGTATATCTCCTCAACGGTTAGGAGTTGAAAGAATTTTTTTTTATATTATACGTACTTATGAACTGATAGTCGTATTCCTTCAGGATATTAGGTTGATCTGATAATAGAAGGTAAATTTTATTAACGTCTAGGAGTTACGTGGAAAAATAGACGTGGACAAATCTCGGTTGATTATTGTCGTTCACTCCAAAACTTCGCTGACTTGTTGGAGCAGTAGTTTAGTTAGCCTACCAATATTATATTTAAACAAAATATCTAATTTCCACCAAAATATTAAAAATAAATTATTTTTAACAAAAATAAAGTTGATGTTTTAAAAAAGTTTCATCGATAATAATATAATAAATATGAATGTAAATGTGAATTGACTCACGGAAAAGCACGTTATACTACAATTTATAATACTACATATATATATTGGGACATTATTACATAAAGCGCCATCTAGTCCCGTGGTAAGTTACGAGGCTTGTGTTACGGATAGTTGATACACTATACATATATAACTAAATACATACATATTATACCAATGACTGAAGTGCAAACATTCGTGCTCAACATATGAATGCCCCCAGCGTGACTTAAACCCGCGACCGCTGACACGCTACTACGCGTTAAACACTAGCGTTAAAAAAATCTCGGGACAAACATGACCAAAACGTCGGTGAGCTGCTAGTCTCCTATCTCTCTTAATAGTTTGATCGGATGTTATTAGTCAGAGGATTGGGATACATATGTTTGGGGAACAAGCAAAATAATTTCCATGGTGTACCTACTGTAAACATAGTTACTTATATTTTTTTAAATCTGTGATGTATGAAAAATAAAACACGCAGATGAAAAATAAAACAAAAATGAATTGTAATTAATTGGATTGCGAATCCAACATATAAAACTGAATCTTTTGGTAAACCCAAATCGTCATTTAATAATTCGTCAAACATTTCATTTTTTAAAATGACACATAAAAATATCTTAGTAAATCCACTTATATTATTCTAAAACGATGTTAAAAAAATTAACATGCGTGTGTACAAAGTACACATGTCAGAAGTAAAACTTCTTTGACAAACTAATTTTTGAATCTCGTTTATATTTATACTAAATAACCCCGTCTAAGCTCGTTGAGAGAGGGAGATGGCGCGAACGTCACACCCACGAGTTAGACAGAGTTAGAAATGTCACTGACTCGCGGTGGGCGAGATCTAACTAAGGCTAACTCTTCCCCGTCTCTGAGCGCCTGGTACTATGGACTTATTTTTTCGTTTCAATGAGTTTGAAATCACAACGATTCTAAAGAAGTTTCACTTCAAAAACTGTAGTGCTTAAAGTTTGCGAAACGTTTCGAAACCCGTTTAATATTTAAACCTTTCTGATTTAGTGTCAGTGCAATTTAGTGGTTGATATCTTGATTTGCCTTATTATTCTAACACAGATGTTAAGACAGTAATAATTAATCACAGCTAAATGCACTTCTTAGATCAAGCAACAGACCGTTAGGAGTTGTAGACGACCGCTTTTATTTTAAACTTGACACTCATTTACTTGACGGCTAAGCGTTTGCAACTAAATGTGTTTTTACCCCCGACGGCAATAAGTTTAACTTGTGTATTTGAATAATCGTATAAAGTACCTTTGCGGCATCGTTGCGTCTTATCGGATAAACTGAAATTGAAATGAGTGATGATTCTAATATCACCTAAAATTTTCAAAATGCTCATATTTGTACTAAAATCCTTCATAGATATTATATTTAGGCTCAAGCTATTTCAGGTTCAATGAATAGGTCGTTGCGTTGTTTTTTTATGTTATTTTAATTTTATTAAGGCAACTGTTTAAGAGTTAGCCCAGAAACTTGTATATATACACTGTGACTCCAATATACAAAGTAAAAAAAATCATTGTGATTAATTACCTACTTTTTCAATAAACGTTGTATGTAAATATATAATAGTTAGAAATATATTAATATTATTAATATTAAAACCCAAAAGTTAAAACTCTAATATTAAAACTAAAAAGCTTTTGGTTTCATGGTTTTAATATTAAAACCTAGAAAACAAAGTCTCTAAAAATCGTAAATTTTCATTTCTACCCGTCTTCCGGTACTCTATCAACTGCGCATAAAAAGCCCTCCTCTACGTAAGAACTTACATATAGCTACATAGATAAATTAAAGGATAATATGTTTTAACTTATATGTGTAAATAACAATTGAATACTTTCTCAGATTTAAAGATACTAATATTTGACATTTTAAATGAAAATGGAATCATAATTATTTTTTAAAATTGTAATATTAGTAATGATAGGACGCGTAAAATATGATAAATAAATCTGTCGGGACAAGTAACTTATAATTAGAATTATTTTGACGGGAGGCGCTGTTTGTAATAACTACATAAAAAACATACAACATACTTGAGACGTCTAAAACCTTAGCCTCTCATAACCATGATTGCTATAAAGTATTCAAAACCAAAAAATAATATACATCATCACGACATATATTATGAATGTTATTCAAGGAGTATTTTCGTACGTGTAAACGTTACTGTATTGTAAATGATTGATTTTGAAAGTGAAATAATTCAAACATAGCGGCACATGTGTCACCCCCGGGATTTCCCCATAATGGATCGCTAATTCGTCATCAAATGATCGACAGCTGACATTATCTCATCAAATCGTTACCTGGCAGATTGAGAATGACAGCTACCTTTAATGAGCTCACACATTTTAACTCACGTGTGTTCTCTGACTACTAAATACTAAAACAGTTATGTATTGTTATAAATAAACTGTAAACCTAAGGAAGTACTAAGAAAATATTAGCGTATTGTTGTTCAAATGTAATGTAATGTAATTTTATATAAAGCGACACGTAAAGTAAAGGTAACGCTCACTATTTTATAGATATGGGTGAATATTTCATTTCATGCATATTTTACATTTTTTTTTTGACGAATCAAATATTAAGCCTGATGGTGTTGTTTATTATTTTTTTGTACAATATATAATGAAAATAAACTAAATATGAAGGAGGTACAGTAATGTGACGTTTAATATTGAAGATATAGGGCTTTGTTTTTTTTAATAAACGGTAATGAGATTAGCACGAACGGTAATTGATATTTAGCTAATGGTAATGAGATTTATTCAAATGGTGATTAGAAATATATTAAAAAGTATAACATCAGAGTACTTTAATCAGCATTTTATTCGTTAACAATCAAATATGATTTGTAATAAGTAACAAAGAGGAAACATAATTAGTATAAATAATCAAACGCGTATAATATAAACAATCATAAAAAAGGAATTTAAGGAGTCAACTCAAAGTAAATAATAGAAATTGTCAATTTTTATTTGTAACAATAAACACTAATCGATTTATAATTTTCATGTACCACTGCAACTTGGTGTGTTAGCACTTTTACTCACCGTTACGTCAAGACAGAGCAAAAGTTTTCTTTGGTAATATTCATTACTGTTCCTGTGACATGTTTAGAATACATTTCTCCCATACCACTGTGAAAGCTGCTCTTAAAATGTGAGTAACTCACCAATGCCCTCTACCACTAAAACTTGCCAGTATTGCTCTTTACTGGCTCGCGACCAGTTTCATATCGAACTTGATCGCTAAATGTCCCAGTCGCAGATCTGTTCAAAGCCAGCCCCTTTCCTAAATTCCGATGATCTCGGCGACCTCGGGATCGGTATTTAAGTGAAGTCCATCGCTTCTGTTTAAGTGTGTCGTGTTGGCATGGAGTCCATGGAGACCTGATGAAACGCTCTACCGCTGGCCGCTCGTTTGTTTGTACCCAGATCTATCCCCCATGCCAGCAAAATACACAGTTTGAATGGTGCAGATATACACATACTGAATATTTTTATTTAACCCGAGTCCGCCGAAATCTCAGAATTCCTTTTTTCCCCCTTTTTGACACACTATGGTTGCAACAAACGTAAAAAAAATTTGCACAGCGGCCACCCCTTCCGCGTTTAATGTGGACTTTTGCAACAAAAAGGCACTCCATTCCAACCTCAATGCTGTCCATCACTATCTTGAAACAGATAAGCCGGTCTTACTTTTTTTAATGGAGACAGATATTGTCCTGCCGATACATCTTGCTTAAAATATCCTAGTTACAGCTTGGAACATGTCTTTCTGCCAAAAGTTGGGATTTGTACGTTCGTCAGGGAAGATATCACTCTGTTGTCGCCACCCCATCCTGACCTGTCAATTTTATGGTCACGTATAAAATATGGGGGACATACTCCAATATAGACGTGTATCTCATAGTGGAAACGCCGAAATAGACCGACCCTTCGGACATCCAAGAATGGTCAGATTTCCTATTCCAGCTATATCCCTGCATGGAAGTTGTGATCCTCGCAGATTTAATGCCATGTCCAGTTTACACGTCATTTGGAACAGAAAGCCAAATTGGCTTCCAAAACAATAGTAGTGCTTAACGGGGCGAAACAGTATTTCAGTTCCTGTTCTTTATAAATCACAGGTTCACCCTCTCATGGAATACTGTTATGATCTCTGGGCTGGCACTCCTCAATACCAACTTCTTCCATGTGACAAGCCGTTCATATTGTCGATGATCCCATACTAACATACGACTTAGAACCCTTAAAACAGACAAATAGAACCAAAATAAAAGCTTACTAATCTAATTTCCGAAAATGCGTCACTTAACATTAATTGTAAGTATAATTGTTAATTTATATGGTTAAGGTTTCATCAAATCTTAACATTAAACTCATTACCGTTACTTTCTTCTAATCAACATTCGACTATAAACGAATGGTAAATAATGGTAATTAGAAGTTTGGTAATTAGATTCATCAATATATGCGGTTAAATATAGTTTTTTTAAAGAGTCATGGATTTATGCAGTCTATTGTTTAAAAGATTTCCTATTGTTGGTTACATCTAGCTAAAATTAAATAAAAAATAACCAATATATTACCTTTTATAATCGAAACGGTATGTAGAAATATTCCAAACCACACCAAATTTTAACCGGAGAAACTTATTTCACTTTGCCGGTAACAGTCTTTCATGCGTGTATCCTGCTCTATTGCAGAGTGTCGACTGATGCCGAACGTTTTGTGAGAATGAAGGTACATAGTGATGCGAAAGTATTAAAATATCGACACAAACATGTCGCTGAATGGTAATTATGAAGAAGTGTAAGGACATTTTTTAAAATAGTACAAAGTTGTTTAAAACTGTTCTTTCATGAATAATAAAATAATAAAACATAGATTATTTAGTCTTTTATCATAAATATATATGATAACTTATTCTTTAAGGACAGTTTTTTAGTAAAATATTTTGATTAGGTCAAATCTGGAAAAAGGACACAAATGGTAATTAGATTTTACGACTTTGTTAATTTTTTTTACACATACCTAATAATAATATACATATTCAACGAGTTGCGTCCATTAGAACCCGTAACTTATTAAAAATTAATATTATCATCTTCAAAATATTTTAACGTTTTATACATTCTTTATGGCCAGAACTGTAATATGCACCAAATGAAATATTCACCCATATATTACATTTCTAAAGAAATCGGTAATGCATTGGCTCCGCTGGCATGCTGAGTGACTCTAAGATTTTTAAACACAGAAAGTAGTCGTACATATAATATACTAGCAAACCCAGCCCACTTCGCTGGGCGTAAGTAAAAATTAATTAAACTGTTTTATATATATTTTAATAAAATAAAAATACTACTCCTTACTACATTTTGGTCACGCGCTTTCTATAATCTGGAAATAGAAATACGGTGCCATCTACTGGATATCTGTGCAACTTAAATGCCAAACCGCCATCTATTTGCATTTTATAGAACTAACCGATAAATACACACTAAAGTCGTATAATAAACATTTAATTTGTAATATAATAATATTGCGACTATAAATTAAGATGTAAGCTATCCTATCTTTCAAGTTGGATCAAACTGCACACGGTGTGCAAATTTGAATAAAATCGGTTAAGTAGTTTAGGAGTCAATCGTGAACATACAACATGACACGTGATTTATATATATTAGCAGATAGATATATTATCCGTTTGCTTTGCCTTTATTAGGAAAAATAGTACCTATTTACGAAAATAGTATTTAAGTGAAATGGTCCATTTATGGATTAGTAACAATAAAAATCAACGGCGATATCATATAGCAACATAAAAAACCAGCTCGAGATGGAAAAGTTTGAGTTATTGAGACAAGATTACCTTCAAATTAATTAATCTGATTGAAACATTTGCGATTGGCAATTAAAATTAAGACAGTAATAGTAATAGTGGTAAAAAGCTCGCTTAGGGTGGAATCCGATTCAAATCTGGGTCTCGCATCTGTGATATTTTATGTGCAAATCATTTCTAACGTTATTGCCACTTGACTTACGGTAAATGAAAACATCGTGAGGAAATCTACATGTCTGAGAGAACCTAAAAAGTTTTCGAAGACGTGTCCGCCAACCCGAACTTCACCAGTGTGGTGGACTATGGCCTGATCTTCTACATATTGAAAGGAGGCCCTGGCCCAGCATTGGGATACTAAAAATGGCTGAGTACAATTAAAATAAGGTAAAACCACTGTTAGCGCATACGTTAACAATACGATACTAGCAATTCTAGGTTTCCATTTCAATCCAACTGCCAATTTACAGCAGTTATTTGTCGACATGCGTATGAAATGGAATTCAATGTTTTCAATAGCATAAAACAATTTCGAAACATCCAAGCCTTTGAACGACAACTAGAAATTAAGCACTTTATTTCCTATTTTTCTTGATTGTGTCAATATTGGCTGAAAAAAGCAATTCACTTTAAAAAAATGTTTGGAGAGCATTTCAATTTTTATCATTCAAACAATTTTATTTATTTAAAATGCTGTTTAATCAAATCTAAATTTTTAAGTGCAATAAAGAATAGTATATAGGTACCATACACTTAAAAATATAATTTATAATGTTGTAAAATACTAAGTTGAAATACCTAAATCAGTGAAAATCTGAACAGAAGGATATAAACTGATTACGTTCCTATGCAAATTAATAGCATCGGGGCGTAGCGTATGGACGTCTGAACACCAATATAAATTCCATTTCGTTCTTTAATAGAAATTCTTTTTCATAAAGATTCCCTTACAAGTTTCCAGCTGCTTTGACATCATGTAGGTATTACATATGTCTGATACATATATCTATACGTTGTATAATTCTTTATTGTTTGGAATCAGTCCAAATGACGCGAAATATATTTTCTGAATGATGTCACAAGATATTGTCATTATAATGATGAGTTTGGATCTTTTATAATTAATAAAAAAAAATTATATTATTTAAAAACTATTAAACTTTACAATTCTAAGACTACACTTGTTAGCTTCACGCACATCGCCCTCGGACTCCCGAACTGCTCTCTCTGGTTGCTCCGGCCTCGCTGCCCGATCGCCGGGATATACACGCTACCCCTTCCCATAGCCTTCCCCTTCCAATCTGTAAAAATAGTTTTACCCAAAATCAACTGTACAATCATTCACATTGGTTAAATTTCTCCTTTTGCTGCATCTTGTCAAACATCTGGTATTGGGTCCGTTCACTTCCCACGTTCGCGAATGCCACAAAAACTCAATTTATGACGCGTTTCCTAAACTAACCTCTTATCGGACCTTGTCCACTTGTATTTAGCCTGAATTCTATAGTTTATTACTTTAAAATGTTTCCGGGTTTTTTTGTGTTCTTTGTTTTACTTCGACTTAATGGTTCCACATCTGCAGTGGAGCCGTTTTCTTGTCTAGTTGGGCAAATTTATGCGTTCCAATGTTTATTTTACGAATTTCTTTAGTTTTAAAAGTTACATTATGCTTGGAATTTATTTAAGTGTTCATCGAAGACGAAAAGAAAAAAAAAATGAATTATAGGCCATAGGCGGACCATCTCACAATATCAAATCTAAATAGTGATAATGCAGTTTATTTTTTACATAATATCAATTATTATACTTGAATTAAATTGTCTATAAACAGTCATGGATAGACAGCTCTTTCTATATCGCTCCCAATAGCTGTCACTTTATATTTGGCCTGGAGTCAACGTCACTCATCCTGAATATAATCCCACGTGACATCTATTCAAATTAAGTACATCTAATATTTGAACACGTAACGTAACTGAATTACCAATCAAACTGTTAAATGTTTGTTTCAAGAGAAATGTCAATTCCTATAAATTACTAATTTTTGTCGACTCTTAAATATTTTTCTCACGTCCTGCTGGGTATAGGTCTACCTTCAAGGAGCAATCTATAGTTCACCACACTGGTCAAGTGCGGATTGAAGACTTCACATTTGTTTCGAGAACTACGTAAGTTCCAAGCGCACATGATGAGCTTGTATTTTACATTTTTTAAGGTAGCGAACTAAGAGTTTTTGGATCTAATAAAAAAGAATACTAAGGCGAGGACGAGGGACGATGTGCATTTTACCACCTCGAAATTTTTTGAACAATTTACGGTGATATCATAACATGGAAAAAACGTGGCAAACTTTTTTCGATATTTATTTCATTTAAATCAAAAATTGGTCAATCCAGAACGGATTTAAAAGTGAATCTTAAATGGGATGAAATTGCGGTTGTGGTTGGTCGCGGTGGAGGCGACTATTCACGGAATAGCCGCTAGTAAAACAAAATTGAAAGCTAGTTTAATATGAGGTCACTGTTATAGCTTCGAATATCGATGGAATCACCAATTTACGTGTAGTTTTATATTATACAGGCGCTTGTAGATGACTTGGATAAATGCCAAGATGACTTCGTGAATTTTGAACCTACCATACATGGCCATGACGCGCACGTGCTCTTGGTTTGTATCGTTCACTATATTGCACAACTAAACAAAACTTATTAATTTTACACATATGTGTCTACATTTATTTACGTACTATAACGATACAAGAACTAAGAAGTAAGTAGTTTTTAGCCACGACTTAAAAATAATAACTTTTCTATTCCAAATTAAGATCCCCATACTATAGTATCGTATACCTAATAGGATTACCATTTCTATAATCTAATACAAGTTATGCGCGTATGTTCAGCTTGTATATGATTAAATCAGACATTAATATATTAACAAGCCATTACGAGCACGTTTGTCGCTACCAACATCTTGATTTATGCACAGCAGGCAATTAATTTTTGTATGATAAGCCATGCTATGAAAATCAATTCCAACTATTATTTATTAATAATGCTTATTGCCAAAATAAACTTTAAAATAATATATTTTGCATAAAATTACAAATAATATGGTAGTATGTAAAGCAGATATCAAATTACCCGTTACCTGATACAAACATGAAACATTATTTTATTTGTGAACATGAGCGATAGCTGCTTTGCTGAGCGTTCTCATATTACACTTTTAGTTAACAATATAAAATAGTAATTAAGCATAATTATCTTCGAAGCAGGATCGATTTATTAAAAAAAATCTAATGGCGTTTATAAAGTCTACTTTTCAATTGTTTACTGCCCTCACTTAAAATAATCGTATTTTTGACAAGTTTAGGAAATAGAGCCTGGCTAATTTAATCGTTAATGTTTTAAACTTTTCAATATTTATATCTATAAAGTTGCAAAGTTTTTTTAATATCTCACTGCGGGCATCCATTCAATACAATCAGAAAATAATCCACTGTCCACCACGCAGGACAAGTATGGATTAGTAGACTTCACATGTTAGAAATGATTTGCACATGAAAATCAGACATGCGAAACACGGTATTTGAGCGCATTACCACTGTGCGCACTACAATATATACCTACTACCACTATCGCATAGCCCGTATCAGCCGTGATATTATATAAAAATATATTAAAAAACATAACATTATGACTTGCATTTCCATCTTTAGAACGCGGGCGGAGTCGCGGGTATTGCTAGTGTTAATATAAATATAGTCCAATGAATTTATTATTAATAGATGTTTGAGCATTCTTCTGCTGTTAATTGGAAAACTTTATAGCGGTGAATAATGTATAGCCGTTCTATGGTTAATTAATAGCTCATTTAATTTCAGTCAAGGTGTATGTTGATTTTTTAATAAGTACCTATTAATAATAGTTAAAAAATTTAAATAAGAGTAGCTAATTTGTAAATTTAATAAAAAATATTTCGTAATGCTATCATATTTTTAAAAGTTTAGAAAGAGTAAAAAAAATAAACATATTAGCTATGTAACCTCGTATTACCTATACATACAAGTACAAGTAATTCATCATTGAAATTGTTCTACAAATTACTCTATAATCAATGTTGTGATTTATTTATATGCTTACTCTCTAACATCTTTCTTCAATACACACCTGCAGCAATATATCAGGAGAAGCTCCCACAGGATTTATGGTCCGAGTCACGTACGAAAAAGTTACATACCTACTTTGTGAATTATTATCTGCGCTTAATCATTAAAACTAAAATAATTACCATAAATAGGTATTAATATATTTTTTAATATGGTGTAGTTACATACAAAAAATGATAAAAGGAACGTGTTATATGCACAATTTAATAAAATATTATTGTAATTATAGGTATTAGGTATATTAAAAACTAACAATTGCCAATTTTTTATCCATATGTAAATATATTAAATATCAATTTATTTAATTAAGAAAAGAGTATCGTTTGAATTTAATTATACTTAATATTTTTCTTTAGTTAATAATACTTTTACTTTTAATAATACTTTCTTAGATTTACGCGAATATTTGACGTTATAAATGAAACTATTTTTTCGGATTTTGTCGCGTATTTTTCTTTTGTTCTTCAGACACCCTAATGTATATTTACATTTTTTTTAGTTTAAAAATTAAATATTTAGGTCACATAAATAAGTAAAATATAAAAAAAAATAAAAACCCGAACGCAAAGAAAAGCCAGTTTAATATTAGCGCACTAAAGGACCGAAACATTAATTAAAAATTAAAAAAACTATAACCAGCATTCAGTTCGGTAGCAAGCGGAACATATTAATTTCCTTTCGCTGATTTTCTTGGTATGCAGTCGGATTTTTAATTTTTGAAATTACGAGTATTTATTTTATTTTTAATATTTTACACTCTTATGAACAAAACCTTTGTTATTTTTATGTTCGGCAAAACTGCTTGCGCTTTTGCTTTTTCTACCTTTTTTATTCCTGGTCAAACTTCGGTCAATGTCTATTTATTCTAACAAAAAAGTTGAAGCTCGCATCATAAAAAAAATTAGTGCAACTAAATTTAAAATCAAATTATAAGTCAACCTTTTATTATTTTTTTTATTTATTAAATAGTTCATACATTACAATATCAGAAGTACTGAAATATGTGGTACAATCATAAACTCATTCGAGTTTTACCGTGCACCAGTGTCGTCGAGGGTGGACAAAGTTTCTTAATTAACATTAAGTAATATTACATACGATGGAGGTAGATTTAATTTTTTACATATACAAAGTAAGGATTTTGTTGACAAAGTTCGAGTAGCTTGCTGCGGTCATTAGTTAATTACACTTGTTTTCGCACTACAGGATGATTCGATTTGTATATATATTACTTTTTATTTTTAATATATTTTTTTTTGTTTATTATTAATTAATATATTATGTTGATAATACTTGGTAAATCGTTAATGAGTTTGGGTATAATATATCTTAATGATCTTTTTCCGTACATGTTACAATATTCTGGTAGTAAAAGATTTGGATTGACCATGCTTCGAGTTGTTATGTTTAGTTTTGGATCTTTGTGTTTGATTTTTTTTAAATTGTCATTAAAAAAGTGTTCTTTTAGAAGCGTTAGTTCAGTTTTTTCATGAATTGGTATAATATTACAGAATGCAAATAATTTTGGATAATTGTTGTTAAATGTCTTTTTTAAATTGTCTGGGACTATTTCCTTTAGGATTCTAAGCTGAAGATTATATATTTGACCCAGGTGTGTTTTATATGTTCTTCCATAGCTTGAAAGTCCGTAAGATATTACTGATTCGGCCAAGTAGGTATACAGTAGTAGAAGTGTCTTATATGGTAATTTTGCTTTTATTAAATGAAATTTTGCCAATATCCCCCTTAGTTTGTCACAAACGTGATTTATGTGCATTTTCCAGTTTTATCTACTGTCTAAACCAGACCTAGATATGTATATTTGTTCACTAGCTCTAACATCAACACATTAAGTGTCACAAATTCTTTATATGTATTACATAAGATTTCTTTAAACACCTGTTATACTGTTGTGTTTCTTGTAAGTTAAAACTAAGTAAAAGTAATTATTATACGAACAATTGCACGTACGAGGCAAACAGTAACCTCGCATGCCGAGTTGAAAGAATTTCACATAGACACTTGCTTGTTTCGATTCAACAGAAACCTATAAATTGAATAGCCTAGGCTAAATATTACTAGATAGGAATGGTATTAGGAATTGAAAAGCGATAGAAAATACATATCATGTGCAATCAATTGCGGTGTTCATTTACTAAAAAATACTAAAAGTGGAGATAAGGATATTAGAAAAAAAAGCTTTAGAGAGATTTAATCTTTACAGATTATATAACCATAACATTGTTAAGGTTGATGACTTTCTTGATTATTTATAAAGACGATAAAATTAAGCTTAATTTATCATGATTGCTTAACTCGGACATAATTACAGTTATTAACATTAATCACGTTACGAATAGTGTATTTAAACCTATTAATTATATGTATGTAGGTATTTGATTTTTCAACAATGCATGCTCTGCAGGCATTGAACATAAAATCATCTTAAAATAGTGATTAAAGAATAGGGGAAGAAAGTTCTTCAGATCTACATTTTTTTATATTATCACTGTCTTACATGAGAATTACAAAGCTCAATTTATCTTAAAACATCTATCACATACCAGTTTGAAATATGTAAAGTTAAATACTACATCTATTAGGGTACTATTGTATAAAGTATACATAATATGATTAAGTAGGAACGGTTATTTTCACGTAATATCTTTAGAATTTCAACAAGTGTTTCATTACGCTACTACTCAAATATCAATTTGTGGTGTAGTAAGAACTATTAGGCATCAATTTGTTACAAAGTTAGCCGAACCCAAAACTACTAAAGCAAAGTTATGTGATTTAGATTTCGATGATTTTCAATATCCATCAAGTCAAACAGTGAACAGAATATATACCTACGGATAGAAAATCAAATAATACATATTAATGAAAAATATATTACAACGACTAATTTTGATTTCATTAATATAATTAAAGGAAGAAGTATTTTTATTTTTTTAATAATGCTTCACAGTATCAATTGTGTTAGTAAGAGCTACCTACAGAAAAACAATTTCGAAATAGGTAAATCTTTTTTTAAAGCAAGTGAAACATTACATACATATTAATTAGATTGGAAAGGCACCATCCAACTTACCGCCTAACAATAATCTATAATTGAATGAAATATTACTGTGCAGATTTTATTTAGGTTTTGAGAAATACCTTGATAGAAATAGCGCACCAAAAACAAATGATATTTAGAAATATATATAAAATACACATGTCATGATTATTAATTTTTTGATATTGGATAATAATATTTTAGTACCTAAAACTTTTTTAAAACATTTAAAG
Organism: Boloria selene; assembly: GCA_905231865.2. Lineage (NCBI taxonomy): Eukaryota > Metazoa > Arthropoda > Insecta > Lepidoptera > Nymphalidae > Boloria > Boloria selene. The sequence goes on from HG993147.1 coordinate 5,760,840, forward strand.
GGCTTATTTAAACTTGAAAAAAATGCACATTATGCATTCAAATATTTATTAATTGTTGCCACAGTTATCATAACACCGACCTATGGCATAGATATTAGTATTTATTCCTAATTTAAAAAAAATAATGAGTGTTCATGCAAGGACATTGGTATTTCGTTATATAAATTATCCGTTATTTTAATGTATAGTTTTTACTTTACTACAAGTGATTTTACTTAATTAAGAAGTCAAAAAAATTTAAGACATATCCATACTAAAGACCATACACGTAAAATGTATAGGCATATTCACATGTACATGAACTAAGCATAACTGCTGAAATATCAGAGAGATTAATTAGGAAATTATGTTAATTCAGCACAATACAAAATGGACGCGTGAATTATCTAATGCAAGCCCTTGTTAATAGCCGATAAACACAACATAATCATTAATGGACACAATCAGCAATAGATATATCTGTATTGTGAACCTACTAGAAAAAATGTAATTTAGGTATACCTATACCTACTTGTTCTGAATTTTCCAGATTTTATATGTGTATTTTTAGAGAACTAATCATACTGTTAAGAAAAAATGTACTATAAGGATTATAAATCCATCCAATCGTTTACTAACAATGTTAAATAAATAAAAAAATGTGATGAACTAAATTATACATACCAACAATTACTTTAAGATCCTTACAAATTTACTTTAAGAAAAAAAATGAAAGTTAAATAGTAATAAATAATAAGAAAAAAACATATAATTTAAAGTAAATATTTAAAAGTTACAATTCATAAGTTTCGTTAATTTAACGAAAAGATTCATTCACAAAACTAAACTGTGTATGTTCCATAAAATATAATTCAATAGAGCTTTGTAAGGCATAAAAGAATGTAAAGTGTATAGAAAATGAAAGATTTTTACGGAGTTTAGCGATGCCGATATCTACATCGGGAATCTATTCACTGTAGTGCAATAAATTACATCTGTAGAAATCGGTGGAATTTAAGACTTATCGATATATCGACACGTTCTGAAACGGCCTAAATGGAAAGCTTTCTTTTCATCTGCTGTAGTCTACAGATGGGCGATTATTTTGCAAAATGGCAGTCGTATGACGTATCTATCGGACGTTTCACATTCTTTTTTCTGTTTATTATTCCTACTAATATTTGGTCTGCTCTAAAGTACAAATAAAATTCATAATAATGTTCGAATTTTAAATACATTTCTTAATGATGTAAACTCACAAATATTTAATTGAAACTGATGCATTACAATGTGTGCACAAAATGCAAATTTATCGTTTTTACACTCCCAGTTCCAACAATATTATGCTGAGGACCAAAATATGTTGGTTCATTATCATTTTACCTGTATTAACATTTAACTCATTAGTGACCTGAAAAAAGTGTTACATTCAATAGAGAAGAGCTGATCGCCTTATTTTTTAATATCGTTTTAAAGATTTAACTCTCTGTAAATAAAGTAGTTGAGCCCCACAAAGATTTTAAAATATTTGTATATATGTGCATTGACACTGACACATTAGATCCACAATTTTTTGGCAATCTCGCCATTTTGGCTAACATGGCATGAAAATAGCGCTATTGCGCTATGTCGTTCACTATAAATGATAAATAACTACAAATAAAAGCTAAACAATGCTTAAATTGGTATCCAATTATAAAAGAAATAGCAACTCGCCATCGCTTCGCTATGTCTCTTACCTATATTTGTCGCAAGCGAAGCTGCAGGGTGTGCTAGTGTTTTATAGATATAAACTTCCTCAGTCCTCTGGAATAACTCTATCTATTAAAAAAACCGCATTAAAATCCGTTGTATAATTTTAAAGATTTAAGTATACATAGGGTAGGGACAGACAGCGGGAAGCAACTTTTTTATACTATGTAATAATCGTAATATAGGATTTTAGATATGATGTTGGTTACATGATACATCTTAATAATGACCAATAAATTTTCTCCTTGCATTCAGTTTAACGCTTAAGGGAGTTCGAATGAACTTTCCATGGATCACAAAGCGAATCAAGACTTTAACGTAGTCGATGAGAACTTCCTCCAAGATCTAATATGACTTATTTGTTTATCTTTATCTACTTTGATATATACATACATAGTACACATACACGTAACATGTATAACTATGTATGTATTTAGTTATAAACATTTTTTAGTTTTCAAATTGATACGTTTGGTAAATGTAATAAAAAAGGACAAATTAATGTTTACCTAATAGTTTTGACAACATGTGACGTACGTAGAGTAGGTATAATTTGTACTCAGCAAACTTCATTTTCTGTTACACTGAGTACTACATATTACAAGGTACCTATGCACAATTGCATTAATGGCCGTGTATATTATGTTCTTAATTATACAATAAAAGTTGCGCTAACATGATGAGATATGTTTTATTATGTTTATTACTGTGCTGTTTGGATATAACAAAGGAGTGCGAAAATGAAATATTTATATAATCTAAATATATTAAAAGGTATTTTTTGTTCTTTCTTTAGTCTTATTTCCTATACTATGCTGTTTATCTCTCTCGGGTCAGCAATTAGAGTAGGCCTATTTCCATCTACATAAGATGATACCTTTATGTGACGTCCGGTAATTTGCATTTTCAGGGGAGGGGAAAATACAATAAAAGAGCTGAAAATAACCGGTGCTGTAGTGGCTAGCATGTACGGTCATACATCGATAGGTTCTGAGTTCGACACTATTTAAAAAATAATTCGTATTGATGTTAATATAACAAAAAAATTTACATGCTAACAACTCCTTGAAACAAATAAAAAAATAAATATTTTATTTTTTATTAATATGTTGCTATATTGTTTAGTTATTCTTACACACTGCGCCATCTAGTTCCATGGTAAGGTACGAGGTTTGTGTTCCGAAAACCAGATAGTTGATAAACTACATAATATATATGTCGGCGATTACGATAATTTAACAATACTTAATAATTAATAACTCAATTGATATTTGTCGTCGATTACTTAACAATAATTAATTAGTAACTCAATTGATATTGTTGTAACGGTGGGGAGTGAACGCCGTGTCGTAGCGAGTCACGTGATCGGAATCGTTTGGAGGGGCAACTGTCACTATAAATATCGAGGAGCAGTGTGTCGGGGCTCAGTTTACTAGAGAGAGCGATACAGTTCGGACCTTCCAAACGGGACCGTTGGTTCACTCAACTCTAATATACGTACCTACTTTGTAATTTGTGTTTGCCTGGAATACAAGGATTATCAAACTGTATATCTGTGGTTTAATTGCCTGAGACCTACGCCATGAATCCTTTAACAGAAGCTCATACCGATGACGGGCGTGCCACTTATCTACCGCAGCCGCCGTCACAGCCGCCGTCATCAGAAGTGGGATGCACTCAGGCATCACAACCACCAACTGCCCACGAAAGTCAATGGCAGATGATGTTTGAACTCCAACAACGGAATATGACGATGCTTATTGAAGCTATGAAATCACGTCAAGCTGTACCAACACTCCCAGAGTTCAATCCTGACTCCAATGATGCTGATGCACATGCCTGGTGCTCAACCATTGATATCTGTATGGCAGAACAAGCTCTGGAAGGAGGTGCCTTGATCATTGCACTCAGCAAGTCTTTAAAAGGCAGTGCTTCTTCGTGGCTGTCACAAGTATCATATCCTGGTATGACGTGGACTTATTTCAAGGAGCTATTTCTTGCCCGTTATGAAAGTGCTGAAACCGTCGCGGCAGCTCTTATAAATATCAACAACGGTCGACCAAAGGAAGGCGAATGTATGGCTGCATACGCAAGTCGACTGATGACGTCACTAACGACGAAATGGAAAAACCTGACTGCTGAGGAAATTGCTATATCGTATGTTCTTGCGCATACCTCCCAATTCGACACTAGACTCCTCCGTTTGGCATGCACCACAGAAATTTCCAATAGAAGCAAGTTGCTGCAAGAAATGAAGTCATTTTCTTATTTGAAACGCAAACTACATGATCGTGACCATAAAGTGCTGGATAACAAGCGTTTCAAACCTTCAACAACTGAACCCTTGACATGCAATTATTGTGGCAAGGTGGGTCATAAAATAATCGACTGTCGCAAACGAAAGTTTAATGCACACCAAACTCAGAGTGCATCTACAAACTCTTCGTCGGTAGCTACTCCTAGCATGAAGAAAAACGTCATTTGCTTTACTTGTGGCGAGAAAGGACATATCGCAACGCACTGTTCAAACTTCGGCACTCGTAACAATAGCAGTACAAACGGAAAGGCCGGTAACAGCGGAGCTCTACCACAGCGTCGTGTAGATTATTGTGAAACACAGGGCATGACGGGTCAGCTAGAACACTCCGGTGAGTCGTACTCATTTTTCTTTGATTCCGGTGCCGAATGTTCTCTCATGAAACTTAGTGTAGCTAGCAAATTTTTAGGCACACGTTATCATGCCTCTATCCACATTACCGGTATTGGTAATTCCACTCTGTGTTGTACCGAACAAATTCAAAGTGACGTTGTTATTAATGGAAATTGTTTGTCAATTTTATTCCACATTCTGCCCGATAACGCTTTAAGGCAAGACGTTATGATAGGTCGAGATATTTTAAAATTGGGGTATACAATTACGATGACAGACACTTGTTTGACAATTACAAAATTTAAAGAAGTAGATTTTTGTGAAGTACCTTCAAATTTTAATTTCCATAACGTAAATTCAGATATTTCCACGGAAAATAAACAAAAATTAATGACGTTGTTAAATGACTTTTCTGATTCGTTTGTAGACGGTTTACCAAAAACGCGTGTAACAACTGGTGAATTAAATATTCGTTTGATAAATCCAAATCTTGTTGTTCAACGTCGTCCGTACCGATTAAGTCCAGGTGAGAGGCAAGTTGTGCGTACCAAAATTAACGAGTTGTTACAAGCGAAAATTATTCGTCCTAGTTGTTCTCCTTTTTCCAGTCCTATTTTATTAGTGAAAAAGCGTGATGGTGGTGATCGTATGTGCGTGGATTATCGCGAGTTAAATAGGAATACTGTACCTGATCGCTTCCCTTTGCCTTTAATTTCCGACCTGATTGCTAGGCTGTCTGGGGCTAATTTCTTCTCCTGTCTAGATTGTGCAAGTGGCTTTAATCTTATACCCGTAAATGCCGAAAGTATCGAACGTACTGCATTCGTTACCCCAGATGGGCAATACGAGTATTTAACAATGCCTTTCGGTTTACGTAACGCGCCAAGTGTTTTCCAACGAGCAGCATCAAATGCCTTAGGTAATCTAGTATATTCATACGCGGTTCTTTATATGGATGATATTTTAATTCCTTCACTCGACGAAAACGAGGGCTTAGAACGGTTGCGTGAGATTTTGGTAGCTCTGACCAAGGCTGGTTTTTCACTTAATATTTCTAAATGTTCCTTTTTAAAACGTCGCGTAGAGTTTCTTGGATATGAAATTACCGCTGGTGAAGTCAGGCCTAATCCAAGAAAAGTTGAGGCTCTTACCAAATTACCACCTCCTGAAAATGTTCACCAACTCAGGCAATTCATTGGCCTTGCCTCTTATTTTAGAAAATTTATATCTGGCTTTTCTCAAATCATGACCCCTCTTTTCCTTCTCATCTCATCTAAAGTGTTCGTTTGGAAGCCAGAACATGAGAAAATTCGAGAGAAAATAACTTCCCTTTTAACTAATAAACCAGTTCTTACGATTTTTAATCCTGATTTACCCACTGAATTGCATACAGATGCCAGTGCAGAAGGGTATGGTGGTATCCTTTTTCAAAAAGACGATAAATTACATGTGGTTGAATACTTTAGCAGGCGCACCACGAATGCCGAGTCAAAGTACCACTCTTACGAGTTGGAAACCTTGGCCGTGGTGAATGCTGTAAAACATTTTCGACATTACTTACATGGTCGTCATTTTACCATCGTAACTGATTGCAACTCCCTGAAAAGCTCTCATAATAAACTCGACTTGACACCTAGAGTACACCGATGGTGGGCTTTTCTTCAAGCATTCGATTTTGAAATAGTTTATAGACCCGGAAAATTAATGAGTCATGTAGATTTTTTATCTCGGAATCCCCTCCCCACTATTTCAAAGGTCACAACCCAAAAAGTTGAGCAAAAACGTGTTGATATTGCGACTTTGTCTGAAAATTGGCTTTTAGCAGAACAGATTCGTGACTCAGAAATTCAGTCTATTGTTTCTAAGCTTAAAAATAACGATCTGCCATCCGATGATGCTAAAACTTATGAGATACGTTCCGGTGTATTATTTCGTAAGGTTCAGAGAAATAACCGTAGTCGCTGCTTACCTATCGTGCCGCGTGCGTTTCGTTGGTCCGTAGTGAATCATATTCACGAGGCAGTCATGCATCTTGGTTGGGAAAAGACGCTTGAGAAACTTTACGATCATTACTGGTTTGATCACATGTCAAAATATGTGCGCAAATTTGTAGACAACTGTATTACATGTAAGGTATCAAAATCTAGCTCTGGCAGAGTACAGGCCGAACTTCACCCCATACCTAAGGTATGCGTGCCATGGCATACCTTACATGTAGACATAACAGGAAAACTTAGTGGGAAAAATGACATGAGAGAATACGTTATTGTTTTTATAGATGCCTTTACGAAGTTTGTTTTGTTGTACCAAACATTGCGGATTGATACACCGAGCGTCATTAAAGCACTAAAATCTAGTATTTCTCTTTTTGGTTCCCCTAGTCGTTTAATAGCCGATCAAGGACGTTGCTTTGCAAGTAAAGATTTTAGGGACTTCTGTGAATCTCACTGTGTTGCTTTGCATTTAATCGCTACGGGTTCTAGTCGTGCTAACGGACAAGTTGAGAGGGTAATGGGAACGTTAAAGGGTATGTTGACGTCTATTGAAGCTTCAGATAGGTCATGGCAGGAAGGTTTAGAGGATATTCAGTTAGCATTAAACTGTACTGTTAGCCGTGTCACAAAATCAAGCCCTTTAGAACTTTTGATAGGTAAAGTAGCAAGACCCCTTAATCTTTTGTGTGCAGATGATAGTGATAATGTAGTTGATATAGTAAATGTGAGAGAACAAGCGGTACGGAATATAGAAAAGAGTGCCAAATATGAGAAGTCCCGTTTCGATAAAAATAAGGCAAAATTAGTAAAATTTGTTGTTGGTGATTTAGTTCTAATAAAAAATGAAGAACGGAATCAAGTGAAGCTTGATCCGAAGTATAAAGGTCCCTTTAAAGTAATTGAGTTACTTGAGGGTGACCGGTATGTTTTGAAGTCTTTAAATAGTAATAGGACATACAAGTATGCCCATGATCACTTAAGAAAGATGCCACAAGACTATGTTCCGAGTGAATTAGATGTATTAAGTGAAGAGTTAGACATAGAGGATGCGGGTGAAGGCCCATCCACCAGTACAAACTAGTGAATTATTGCACAAAGTAAGGCTATAGTTTACCAGTGAGAAGGACTGGTAATGTTTATTCTGTTTGGGGCTTATCAGTGAGAAGGACTGATACTGCCTACTTATATTGAACTTGGGTACACGTACCAGAGAGAAGGACTGGTACTGTCCCTTGTATTATCTAGCTTACTGGTAAGAAGTACCACTAATGTTTGTTGCTGTCATTACTTGGTGCATTAATTATAACTGTGATTTTGTAATGTTAATTTGACTTTTAATAGAACTTGTGGTATCCTTTCTGATGTGACTTAATTACGAACGACTTTTCTATGTGGTCAGGTAGGCCGAGCAGAAAGACGTCTGTAGTTATATTTTGTTTGCCACCAGATGCGCAAACACACGAGGACGTGTGACTCGTCAGTATGGCCGTGTCGGCGATTACGATAATTTAACAATACTTAATAATTAATAACTCAATTGATATTTGTCGTCGATTACTTAACAATAATTAATTAGTAACTCAATTGATATTGTTGTAACGGTGGGGAGTGAACGCCGTGTCGTAGCGAGTCACGTGATCGGAATCGTTTGGAGGGGCAACTGTCACTATAAATATCGAGGAGCAGTGTGTCGGGGCTCAGTTTACTAGAGAGAGCGATACAGTTCGGACCTTCCAAACGGGACCGTTGGTTCACTCAACTCTAATATACGTACCTACTTTGTAATTTGTGTTTGCCTGGAATACAAGGATTATCAAACTGTATATCTGTGGTTTAATTGCCTGAGACCTACGCCATGAATCCTTTAACAGAAGCTCATACCGATGACGGGCGTGCCACTTATCTACCGCAGCCGCCGTCACAGCCGCCGTCATATATATAATTTAAATGCATGCACATTATAAATATAAAAATCCATGACTGAAGTACAATAATTCGTTCTCATCAAACAAATGCCCCCAGTGGGACTCGAACCCGCAACCGCTGGCAAGAATTATTTCTTATAATAAAAAATAACCATTACTTGCTTCGCGTCATATATTTTCTGTATGTGACATTGGCGGGGGCATTTCATAGGCAAAGTATTATGAACAAAATATGTTTCCTCAAAAATCCCACAGATCGTATAGGCATGACAGAGTGGGAAATGTGTATAGACTGTAGCACTGAGTTGTGAGTACCCTGTTATTTCTGATAACCCTAACTAAAATTAAATAATAACTAAAATTAATTTTATATGCTACAAGGATGTCTAAAATACCTAAATATCATAAATAAATAAAAATAAACATTTCACCTCCTTTCATTAATATTTTGCATAAAGTTTGCTACTAAGTCCTCTGTGAATAATAAACAACGTATTTGTATAATTTTAATAGCTGCTCAGTTTTAATTTTCAGTGGCTTTTATGAATAACAAAATACATATAACACACAAACTACAAAGTAGTGAAACATTTAGAACTGCTTTTTCTATAACTCCTTCCCACACCTAGATTCTTAAAAGTATTTGCACGCACGCATGCAACTGCGGCACTACACACGACACTTCGAAAAAAAAGTTTACTTATTTGTTATTTTTCTTATAACTTACCTACTTTAATTGTTATAACTGACATACTTTAATATTATTATTTCTATAATTTTTATTTCTGATTTAATTAATCTAAAGCTTTAATCAATAAAATATTTATAATTAGACCCCTTAAACGGATAATTTTGATGACGACGAAACTCTACGACACTGCTTTTGTAGATTTTACCAATAGATTTTATGTGGCAATTTATAGCGTTTCTAGAAATCTCAATCGTATTCTGTATGAAATGGCTAGGTGCTGGTATACGTTAGCTTTCAACCAATTCCTTTGTAATAGTGTTACTATTCCAAGCAGGTGGATGACCACAGTTTGATCGATCTTTAATCTATATCTCCATTGTAAAACGATTTCACCAACGAAATGTCATCATCCATATTTTTCTCTTCCTATAATTATTGTATTTATAGTTGCGCCCGAGAGACGCCATGATAAGATGCTACTTAATAAAAAATGGGGGAAAAATAAATTCAATTCAGCAGAACACATGCACAAGCGACTTCGTTTCACAAAAATCACTTTTTTCATTTAAAAATAATTGACAGATGTTACGAGCTGAAAGAACCTCAACCGATTACATTCCTATGCAAATCGACTATATCGATGACGCCTTAGGATGTCTTAATGAAAATTTAAATTCCATATGGTTCCTTAATAGAAATTCCGTATATTATTATTTAATAAAAAAATAATCGATTGGGACAGAAAATCGCTTGTCTTGGTCTGCTTCTGCCTACGATAATTATTCCCAGATAAAGACTGGGAAGGTTCTTTTAGGTTTGAGTGGATAGTACTGGCTTTGCAGATAAGTCCTAACTTTAATAAAGTTATTACAAAATAGGCGTCAAACTTTTAAGCAATATACCCTCGATAACAAGATAAAACGGTATAAAATTATTTTAAAAGACTCTTGTTTGCTAACGAATTGACTTAAATTATTTTGTCATACTTTACTTTGCGGTTGTTTAACCGTAAAACTTCAGTGTGATGAATTGCTATAATTAGAACGCTCTTACATTACCATTCAGAAATAATTTGTAAGAAAACAATAATCACCTTAAGTAATGAAGCTAATAATAATAAAGGCAAGTTGATATAAGTTATAAGTATACGGTATAAGTATACGGTATAAGTAGTTAATGCTTTCTGCCATGTTCAACTACCGACATATAGCTCGCGCCAAACTTTGTGGCCGTCCCGAACTAGGTTCATTGCATTGCGCAGAACACAAAATCAGGTATTAGCGGGACGCACAAGAGCTTGGGGGCAGGGCCACACCCCGCGCGCCCGCACCGCTCACCCGCGACGCGCGCTGGCACCCACGCCTTAGTGTGAGTGCTACGTCCGTACACGAATCACGCACTTGTGAGCTCTGAGAGTACTGTAGCGTTCAAAATTCGTTCGATCGTTTCGTTAATTTGTTATTATAGTTTTTAGTTATTGTTACTTGTTGTTATTGTTACTCGTTGTTATTTGTTTATAAACATGCCTACCGGACGTTGTAATGTTTTACGACGCCAGGCTCGTAAAATGGTCTACATATTTATTTACATTTATCCTATTATTACTTAACCTATATGTTTTACAAATAACACATACGTTGTATATTAAATTAAATAAAATAACCTATGAAATAAACACGAACTTTATAATCAACAAATAAAAATAAATTGACATAATATAATAAGTATTAAAAATGTTAGAAAACGAAAATTGTTTGGTTGATTACGTATTGCCCACTCGACTGTACCATGCGCAAGTTCGGACTCGCGACTATACTCAAGGCGGTCACAAAGTTTGGCGCGGGCTGTACCTTCGCTTTGCTCGGGTTCGTCCGGAACGTTTTAAAAGAAAATTTTAACGGTTAGTATCGATTAGTATTTTTAGATATGAAATTATATCTATATATTATTAAATAATTAAATAATAATTTTTAGATATGAAATTATATCTATATATTATTAAATAATTACCCACAGTAAAAATTGCCCTAAAATATGATACCTAACCAGATATTATCTTATCAAATTTGCAAACGCTCAACTCTGTTCTAAAAGTTTCTTAAAAGTTAAAAACACTGCAGAGATATCGTGTTTAGGATCATTGAAATGTCTTCAACAAATTCGTATTTTGATATTAGAGGTTTTTTATTTATTCATGTTTTTTAACAGAAAAAAAGGAAATAAAAATAAAGGTCACATTTATTGAACTTAGTTCCTTATGTCGAATATCCCGTGGGGAAGTGCAATGTGGTATAGTGCTTACTTACAATCGATGAGGTTGTCGATCGTCACCAAATGCATATAATGAATTAGTTTTTTCCTAAAGTTAAGATCTAATTTAGTTAAAACTAAAGTGCTTAGTTTTAGTAACTTAAAATTACGTAAAATATGGATAACTTATGCATATTCCTTACAAACCAAAGTTTATCTACACTTTTTTTCATAGAGTCATAGTTTAGATAAAAAAGAATTATTAACCTAACAATAAAAATATTTAAGTACTCGTTTGTTATGTATAAGAACATAATTATTATCTACTGGAGCTCTATTTGTGTATTTATATTCTGTAATTATTATTATAATTAAAATAATATGATAATTAAAATAATATGATAATTAAAATAAATTGATGTTACTATCAATATCTATTTTGTTTTATTTCCATATTTTGTTATAGTTCACTTATGTTTCACATCTTCAGGGCGTGCTGAGACGGCATTTTTTTATTCCTTCAAGTAGATCTTATTGTAAATAAAAGGCCTTTATGCTGATTTTTGTTTATGACAGTCAATCTTACCAATTACTAGATGATTTGCAGAAGATATTGTGTTTGATTCCCTTTCCCTTTCGGTTTTTTTTTTAAATTCTTTCAAAAGTTTTTCAAAATTTCGAAAGGTCAGCTGCTGACTGTCAGCAATTGTTTTCTTTTATTTTTTTTCAATAGAATAACTACTTTAGTTGCACTAACTCCGGGCTGCTAAGAATTTCGCTTTGATTATAGAACGCTTTATTTATAGACATTATTTAAATATCGGTTAGTACTATTTATTACTCTAAAATGTTACAACTTATATTCTAGTTACTAAATAAACTTTCATATGCCCTCTTAACTTAAGCCAATAACGATATGTTTACCATTAGGGTGTATCGAAGCATCTCAATATTGCAAACGGTCACTATATTTTGGATTTGTGCCAAAGTGACTTAAATGCCGAACATATTCAACGTTGAATACCAATGCAACTGGCTTGCTTTCTAATTATTAAGTACATTAAGTTAATTTGGAATCGAAACGAAATTTTATCGATATACGAGTTAAATAAATTTTTATACAAAATAGGAAAGCATCAATTAAGGAATGTCATAGCTTCATATTATAAAAACACAATTACAGCAGGTGAAGTCTACTTCATATATATTACTTAATATATATTATATATTATTTTTAAAGTTAATTCTTCTATTTTCACTGACGTCGTTGATAAAATACAGCAAAAACGGAGTAAGTCATTCTCGATACCTGAAGAAAAACAAATTTGGATTACATATTATTCCGCCTACGCCACATGTGCTTTATAAAATACTTTCTCACAAACATAGACAGGTCTATTGTACCATACTTAAATCTATCTCAAAAATTTTATATTCCTACGAACTCTCAATCTTGAGACACACAGACACTCTGAGACAGATAAGTCATATATAAACACATGCTTAAACATTTTTCGTAGTTTCGTTTATAATTTGGTCTTCTTTCGCATTTTGAAACACACTTTTAGCGTTATTTTACCAACCATAAATAAAAAAGCACCCTGATTGAAATGACCTACAAACGATTCTAAGCTGTTTTTAAATGTTATTTTTGAAGTCAATACATTAATATTCAGTCTAGTTTAAAGTGGTTAATATTTAATATGGAGAATAAAATAAATTAAGAAAATAAATAAATACTTACTGAAACAAACGTGGAATAAGACAAATCTTGTATTCCAAAAGCTTTAAGAATTAGAGGTTTCTGAGATTGCGCACACCCAATCAGAATCAAGCGCCTGATATCACGGTGAGATGGTTCAACCATTTGACATTGGTGCCAGCCGCAATAAAACATTGCATTAGATAACATGGATGCCTTTATCGTAAAATTTACAAAATCACTATGAAATATAATAATCAAAAAAATGTTTAACAGATTTCGTCCACAATTATACCTGATAGGTGATTTCTCCAGCATTCCAAAGATTCAAAGCCAACAAAAAGAATAGAGAACCAACGAATGTGTACGTCATAAAAGCGTTCGTCAAGTTCATATGAGGGGAAAGCTGAAAGTTGCCAAGACATTTCAGTTTTCACGAATAAGTTTTATCCTTTATTTTAAAAAGTTTATACTTACCGCTAGACGGAGCAGAAGCAAAACTGCAACTGCCGAACTTTCGCAAACTTGCAGTGACATTATGATTCCGAAAATGCGATGTATTTCCTCTACAAGACTAAACAGTAAAAACAAATGAGTCCCATTTAAATTTACAAATATGTATTCGTGTATATAGTAATATGAGTAATGTAACGTATGTAAAATGGGCGCATTATAAACATTTTTGGGTCATATCCTGATTTGCTCGTTCGTTTGCGCGGCTTTACCAATTTATATATTTTTTCAATATACAACAGTCCGAATATTATTTTTAGGGAGTAATTTGGTGTATTTATGTCTATAGAATTACTGAACGAGCGCAAAACAAACTTTATTGAAATTAGGACAGGACAACGTTTTTGGGGTCAGCTAATCTGTGATAAACTTTGTCGTAAAATAAGAACTTTCAAATTAAAAAATGTATAGCCATTAGGCTTGATACTTAAATATAGATGTTATTATAACATGAATAGTATATCATACTTACAACATTAACTTTTGATGCATTTTGATTCCATTTAAGCAATCGGACTTTAATATTTTTGCTGCAGTTTTATTGCTCATTAAGAGTAAGTTTTTACTAAAATTCTCTCTTATTCTGTCGTAATAATGACATAAGGTAACAAATTTATAAGCCATGATGATTAGATGAGTAATGGGCATGCAGTCTGCAGCAACCATCGGAAGCATCATATACAGCCAAGTCATGTAAAAAAATATACGAAACACACTCGCTATGCTAGAATCATCATAATATGAAGGAAAGTAAGTGACGACCGTGTAGAAAGGCGTTCCTGAGAATATAAAAATATACTTCAATTAATATTATTTTGTTCATATGTTGTTGTTGTTGTTGTCCTGGCCGATTCCGATCACAGCTACTGCTATTACTGTTTTTTTTTTTTGGTTTTTTTTTACTCTATTCAGACTAAGGGTTCCGTCGTTCTACTTTGGTGCCCGCTTACACTTGTTCGTATACCTATCTATTCGTCACAAGTTATTATACCTACCAATGTTTAGAAAATATTGCGGCTCTATTTTAATTATTAATTTAAATCGTATATTCAAAAACATTAACTCACCCGTATTGAGATTTTATGATTTATTTATAGAAATAATTTTGTCTCACTAATCACCTGAACGACTTTCACTGGGAGATTGAAGCTTGAGGCTACATAACCACGAACCAATTTATCAGGAAAAAATAATGGACTTTGGGTTATTAATAACAGAAACTATCTCCCATAATGAGCAAATGAAAACATTAATGCTTAAACCTTTAATTCGTTAGAGATGTTAGAGCTTCTGCCAGTGGCTAATTAAAATTAACAAAAGATTGTACATCATTTCGTGGATTTGTAAAATTTATTCACCACTTTTTATAATAAATTCTAAATTTAATGACCAATTTTATTGAACAAATATTAGAATTACATCGAAATGTGGAAATTGGAATTTCATCAAAAGAAAAAACCTATTTATATAACTGATTTATAACTGAATGAATCAAAACAAATAGGTAAATAATTAATAGAATATAAATAATCGAGTAAATATAATGGAAATAAGAAAGTATTTTTCATGTGAAAATTAATGTGGCCGCTTAACTAATGTGAAAATTAATAAATAACATCAACATGTAAAGAAAATAAAGCAAGCAATACAGTTGTTTTATAAAACCAAATTTACCTTCTACAATCACTTTTCTCAAACTTTCAATACCATAAGAAATCAAAGACAAATACACAGTAATTACGTATAAAGTAATGCCCCACAGCACTTTTTTCTGTTGCTTGATCATAACGTCTTCTTCTTCAATTTCTCTCATGACTAAGGACATTTCATTATTTAACTTTCTTATAGAGCTTTTATAATAAACTATGAAAAACATTTTGATTAAAATGATGTCATGAATTGCCGAAAACATCACAGCAGACTTTCCTTCAACTTCAGGAAAATCACCAAATATTGCGGCCATATTCTCCAAAAAAAACATGATAAAGTAAATACTAAAGGAAATGATCATATACATTTTATATATATTAGTTTCTTTTTCCCCATTTTCATGCCAAAAATCACCAGCTCCTGCGTAATAAGCGTACTTGCAATAAAATTTCAATAAGCTCTTAGTACTGGGTGGCATTTTTATAACTTATATATAAAGAATAATATAATAATAATTTCACATTTTTTTTTGTGTGGCGCCGTTAAGTAACCGCACTAGAATAAAACATAAAAATGTCCTTTCAATAAACGTTATGAAAAATCCTAAAAGTTCGACTAATTGACGATTCCAACTTAGTGAATACCTACTTAAAGTGAGTTATTATCACGAACTTTGAAGTTTTGTTCCTATACCACATATTAAACAATCTATTATTGATACACGTATTATTTCTCAACTGATAATAATTGGGAAAGTTTCATGATATATGATACACTTACTTTATTGTTAATAAACCGTTTTAATTAATACTGAGGAATCTTATGTGTTGAATTCGTAAGTTTTCGTATATTGTAACGACTAACGGTGTTTCTTTAACAGATTATATTAAATACCTATAGATTAATTTTATTGTGAGAAAATTGACAAACACATGATGTACAATTTGCAAAGAATTAATGCATAAATAGACCTTAAGTAATTGAGTTTAATTAATTAAATATTTTTTTTTACAAAAATAGATTTTAAAATTAAATTTGAATTAAAATTTCAATTAAAAAATCGACTAAAGTAATTAAATATAAGCTATGAGAACTTTCTTTTCGGTCAATATAGTTATAAAAAATACCAATAAAATTACAGATGGTATTTTGTTCACACGCTCTTATTAAAAACGGATTTATCATAATACGATTTTCAAACTCAGTTAGAGAATATCTCGAAGGGATTGGGTGTAGAGTTTCGCAAAATTTTGTATAGGTAAACACAAGTATTAGGTAGATAAAAAGTGATCAGAAAAAACATTAACAACTACTAATCATTTTATAAGGAAAATTTAATCCCAAAATACTTTTAGCTCTATTAAAGAAGTTAGTTAGTACCTACTGTTAGTTAGTAGGTTATACCTCCCTTAAAAATACCTCCTTTCTACTAAACTTAAATATTAGGTAATTGGTAGGCCTTACATTTAAATCTAATTAGATTACTCTAAACCTTTTGAATAATTTGTGATCAGTCTTTTCATAAATTATCTTGAGTGTGGACGGATATTTATTTAATTGGCAGTTCCAATCACTGAAAGCGAGTTACACAGAATTACGACCTTATGTATATAATGTGATAATGTTCGAAGTATGGACATGACATAAACCTAAACAAAAATTAACTTATGTAGAGCAACTATTTTAATTATAAATGCGGCCACAGCGGTTCCATGTCGAGAAACCTTGTTTTTGTGACAGATTATAAATAGTTATAATTAAATAGTAAGTAATTCATTATATTTTAAAAATCGCTGAACGGACTTTGTTACGGAAATTATCTTATTGCGGAATATCAATAATAATCATAAAACCTTCAATAGAAACATATTGTCTATCCATATTACTCGTAGTATAAAAATTATAATAGGTATAGGCTATACAAAGTTGAAATGTCTTCATAATAAAACTACTATGTGATACTATAATATGATTTTTATTATACAATTAATACATATTAATAATAATAATTAGTCTTATATAAAAAAGTCTTGAAGATCTTTATCCAATACACACGTACCTATAACAATACATCAACGTGAATCTCCCACGAGATATACAGCAGGGTCACGTACCAGAATTGTTTTTCGACGAACCCAACATTACCTCTCACTTTGAGAGGAAAACTTTATACCCTATTCCTTACTGGAACATTATTTCAACAAATTTCCCAAAGTGCGATACCGCAGAAGATACAAAAAGTTCGAAATACTTCGTTGTCTTGACGATAAGACAATATAGCTAAACCGTGAAATGTCGAAATAAAAACAAATCTTTTTTTAAATTAATTATTAATAAGATTCATTAAAAATAACTCTTATTTGTTGCAGAATACTATGTTATAGAATGAGAACTGTAAAGCTTTGAGAGTTGATATAATTCATTTAAAGAAAGCTAGTTAAAAAAAATATATTTTATTAGACGATATATTATATATAATAACATAATAATAATCATTGTGTGCATAAATATATTTTTGCACAATCGCGAGTCTGACAAACCTATATAAGTAAATATATTAGCTAACAAAAAGGCACTAAGATATAGATAGAAATTGGGTGGTATATGGAGCCAAATAATAACATTTAGGTTTTGGTTAGTACAACAAGCTAATATTTATATAAATTTAATGTGTCCGCCTATTTTCAAATTTCGCAAGATTTAAACTATTAGCAACTGAATACGCTCGAAAGATCGATGCTTGAAGAAAATTACGCCCTTTGGGTGTTGGCTTTACACATAGAAAGACTTTGATTTTATGACTCAAGCGAAAACCGTGGGCTTTGTGCTTTATAAAGTACACTTAAGTAATTTCTATAAAATCACCCCAAGAAATATATTATATGGTGTATTACGGTCTTACACCTTAATACCAAAGTAGTTTTGTTATGTTGAAACACGCCTACGCTCAGATATAGATTTACAAACGTGCCGCCCACTGCTTGAAAAAATTTCCATCTATACTTAGCTTCTTACAAAATTAGAAACAAATAATAACACAAAGATTTTACTAAGAATAAATGTTTTTTATTAGAATCACTTAAAATGCCACAAGTAATTTAAGTTTAGAAAAATAATCGCGCAATTGCACGGTTTTCAAGCTGGATGCCAATGGTAAAATAGACATGAATTGACATAATTTAAAAATCTAGATGTATTAATATTAAGAACTACTTAAATGTGAGAAAAATGAAATAAAAAGAAAAGTAACATAAAGCACTTACAAGCATGACCCACGACCTTTAAACAGACTATAAATATTACGCGTAAAAGCAATCGTAGTAAAATAATCTTTATTAATATATGTGCACCGATAATTTAAGTTGCTGTAACTTATTTCAAATATATTCACATTTAAATAAAAACATTTTTATTTCTATCAATGGGACTGGGGACTATCGTTGTACTTAGCATCATCATTATCCTAAAGATATAAAATTAAATAAACTAAATGTATCTAGGTATAATATCGAATAATTAATTATTTTTCTTCTGTTAATTTCAATTGCTCAACGGCACCACTTTAGGTAAGTACAACATAACTTTTTAACCTAACACTGTCGCCAAAATAAGTCACCAAAAATACATCCTCGGCCCATGTTATATAAGAGTACAACAATATATTAAAAATATAATGTATTATATTACACTACAATAAAAAATCGAGAGTTTAGATGGATGGATGGATTTGAGGAATAGATGAACGGATCTGAACGTTTGCCACAGAGATAGATTACCGTGCACATACTCGTAGATTACTTTATAACTGAAAAATGTATGATTGCAATGTATTAATTTCTTTTTTTTGTTTTTGACTGAGTAAATGATCGACCTATTTATTAAAACGAGGGTAAGTCACTAGTATCTAATAACTAATTATACAATTAAATACTTGACATGTAAATTAGTTTTCATCTGACTTGGCGCGTGTAATAAACACAACAACAATATAGTTGCGTATCCATTAGCGCAACGTTGCTGTCCATTCAAAAGGAAATACTCGCTTCGATACACCGCACTTACAATAATATGCTTAAGAGGATTAGTGTGTAAGTTTTTAATAATTATTATAATTAAGTTATATCCGTGTTCATCCATCCCGAACAATAGATGATCACATTACGCTGTAGTACGCATTGCGCGTACAGCATATCATCAGCATTTGATAAATAAAATATCGGTTAATAACTTTTACATTTTATTATATTAGTAAAAATATTTTATTTTAATACTCTTATTACTATTATTAGTCCTATACAAATCATTATCATCAGCCCTTTTCAACGACCCACTGCTGGACACAGACCTCCCACAGTACGAATGGCATCAGGCCATAGATCACCGCGCTGGCCTAGTGCGTGTTGGCGGACTTCACATGTCTTTCGAAAACTTGCTAGGTTTTCTCAAACATGCAGGTTTCCTCACGATGCTTTCGATGTTTTGTTTCGTAAGACAAGAGGTAATAATGATAGATATGATTCGCACATGAAAATATCAGAGGTGCGAGACCCGAATTTGAACCCGCATCACTCGTTTATCCAAGCGAATGCGTAATCGTTGCGCTACCACTGTCTGTCATATACATAATACATATACTAAAGTTATATACATATAACTACTAAAAATTAAAGTTGAAAAGTTTGGTGTTTTTTTTAACGCGCTTGTTATTAGTTGGATCTATTAAACCTAAAATAGGGTTTTTCATTTTATAGTCTGTTTATTAAGCATCATATGTATCGAATTATCAATATTGATATTACAAAACAAAATTTAATATCGAATAAATGAATATGGGTACCTTTTACCTAACCATGTATCCACAAAGTGTTTCTGTTCGCAAGTAGCAACAACTTATTTGCCACAAATCTTAGTTGTAGTGAATACTTAATAGTTTCGAGCAAGACCCGTTAAAATTTGATCAGTGAAAGCGTTAAATATTCCATATTTGCACATTAAGTTGTATTTAATAGGTATTACAGAATGAATATAATAAAAGATCAATTTTAAAATTTTAATGTATCGTAAGCATCATTTTATGGAAAGAAAAATCTGTATAAAACGTTCAAAAACTCTTTTATTATAAAGTAGTATAATGAAATTATAATTTCTGCACTAACTTATTATGCAGATTACATATCAAATTAAGATTTTAATCCGGCATCCTTTAAAACAATCTACGGCGACTTCTTAGAAGCAATACCTTTTTCTTCGTCTTTAATCTTCTATTTTTATATAAACACCGGTACAAATTTATAAATTAATAACAGACTTATTCAAGGAAACTTATTTCTGCAAGTTTATAAGGAAGCACCTATTCTTACATCATAAATAGTTAAAAGCCATGATGGGTTGTTTTATGGGTATAAATGGTAGGTATATGGTGTGGTATATGGATGAATTTATGGTTGGCTGTTGGACTTTATCACATAAAATAAGCTTATAAGTAACCAGAAGTAAGCTCTAGATAATTGAAAATAAATTAAATAATTGAAAAAATCATCTGTTTAATTAAAAAAAAATCGGTAATACGAACATTCTAAAAGCGAACAAAATCTTTTTAATTGAGGAGTACTAGGTACCTATACATTATTTGATATGACTAAGACTCTTTAAATATAAGAGCATGCATCAGCGCATTTTTTATTGCAAATATGTTATTAGTAATCGCAGAGCAGTATTTATATTTAATAATTCTTTAAACACACGTAGTACCTAAATGTGATCTAGAAACAGGTAGGTAACAACATAACATAAGAGTGCTCCAATTCCCTGTGGCACAATCTACGAAAGCTCAAAAATACATTGGTCGATAAAATAAATACTTTCAGCTTAGCCATGAACGAATTAGCCACTGGACCTGACATTAAATACAAATGCATGAAAAATCGTTCAACCAATTGGAGCATAACGCACACAAAGATTTTAATTCATTATTATACACACAGATACAAAATACATAAAAATTCATTTTATTACTAGTGCTTAAACATAGTCGATAAAATACATATATCGATTTATAATATATTTATGTAGGATCATAAAGATGGTAAATAAAAGCACTTCTTCAGAACTCAAAGACTATATTTTATATTTTGAAAATATAAGATATAACTTTTACGTGGTACGTCGTGTCGCCATAATGACATGACGTCCTCATCTTCCTTTTATACTATTCACGCATTCTAGTCTTAAAATCCTTCCATTCATTGCCTTTTATTCTTACATGCAAACTCCTTTTACAAATCCCACATTTACTTATAAAATATTTTATGTTATTGTACTGTACAAATAATATCATCATTCGTTCAGTTATTTCGTCAAATATCGATATATTTTTCTACATTGTCAAGCACTAGTCGATGCCAAATGGGCTCACTCGACAGTTTTGTCATTCGTTCTGAATGGTATAATCCAGCCATTTTACGATTATTGTCAGATATCAACACCGACTATATTTAACATAGTTGGATAATACGAAATGTTATTTTACATTTGATTAAATTTTGTGATAAATAACAATAAATGTAATGAAATAATATATTTACTAGTGAAAAGAAATAGTGCTGCATCCGCCGCTTTAGTTTTTACACCATTTAACTGAACTTTTAGTCATATTTGGGAGATGTTTTGTTGACAAGTAAGTTTTTGAGACTGACACAGAAACAAACGAGACCAAGGCTAGAATGGCTGGTTACTGACAAGACCGGCAAAGGTACGTCCGCTAATATGTCTGGTCCAGTGGCTAATTTGTTCATGAGCTAAGCCTTTAATGTCATTTTCTTTCTAGAAGGCATGTGTTAAACAATTGTTATGCTTATATCCTAAGTTAATCATCAATGTTAAAGGATAGAAACAATCTGTAAAAACAAAATGTAGGCTATTCAAAGATTTTAATGATGAAAAATAATGTATGAAAAATTATTGTCTCTTTCTTGAGTTTCTGAGGTAGGAGAATTTATTTTTGTTGATACCTTAAACTTTAAATTTTATATATTTAAGGATCGAATGAACGACAGTTTAATGAAGTTCTCAATTCAGTAGATTAAATTTTAAAAAATATGGATCTGTGAGTGCATTCCAATAAATTATAAACTTTAAGTTCTGAGCAATAAATAGTATTGCTGATTTATTACACTGTTATATTACTACTCTGAAAAATGTTCTAAATTTTTCACGTTCCTAGTAAATGCAAGGAATAGAAGGCAATCAGACGCATTGTATCATATTATTTGTCGTCGTATTGGATGTAACCTTAAAAATAAAATTAGGTGTAGCCTGTATATTCTACACAATATGAAGCTTAGTTACTTGAAAATTTGATTCTTAAAGTTATAATAAGTAGTTTAAAAAAAAAGTTACATATTCTAAATTTAAACTTAATAAATTTATGTCTCTAAAAAAACTTTTTAGCGAAAAAAGAGTTATTCAAAACGGTTGGACAGGCCTCTATGAATTTTAGCGACACTAACGAACAGCAATCGATTTTTATATTTAAAAACGCAACTATGAATAACTAGCGAGCTTATTTATTTTTCAAACAAAGAACTACAAAACAACTCTGCGGGGCTCAACTCTCTTGAACAATGTTAAAACTTCAAAATCATAATATACGTTACATTAAATAGAGTAAAGAAATAGTATTAATCTATAGGTACTTAATATTATAAAGAGGAAAGATTTGTATCTTTGTATGTAACGAATAAACTCAAACACTTCTGGACCGATTTCAAAAATTCGTTTGCCATGAGGAAACTACATTATCATTGAGTAACATATAGGCTATATTTACTTATTACTAGCGGGAGCCTTGTGAGTCGATTTTTCGTAAAACATCAAAACATTTAGTTTTAAATGTGTGTTTGTCTGTAAGTCAGATATATACACATAATAGACTTATAACTTTGAAATAATAAATTGAAAACAATTTAAAATCTCTGTTGTACAAAATAGGGAAATTTTATTTTGTATTGTATTGGCTAAGCTCATGGGCTAGGGCTCAAAAAATCGAAAGGTTAACGTTTCTCGTTCATTATCTGATATGATGACGTTTTTTTACGGAAATACAAAGTCATTACTTTGTACTTCAGTACAAACACTTCAGTACTAGCACTTCAGTACAAATACATAAAAGTAGTACATGTAAGTACTAATTTTCGATGTTCCTAGTTACAAACGGCAGCGGTCACCATATTTATTTCGTTATATTTTTTCACATTTTAGTGCACACTTTTTTACAGCTTTGGGGTCAGCGACATCTATCATCAGCTATTCATACAAAACAAAATAGCCTGATGAATAGTCCGAAATAGGACCGTCCAATTTCGTTATATGGGATGGGTTATCTGTGCTAGTATTGTGTCATCTCTAGTTAAAGCATATTTTGGGTCTCAATGTACTAAGAATACTGAAAAATGAAAATTACATTTGCAACTTAATTATATTGCATTTTTAAAACGTTTTTCCTAAATACTTTCTTCATTCATGAAGATTTAGATTCATTTAGATTCATTCAATCAAAAAAAATCGTACAACTGCATAGCTTGCTGCTTAAGCGAATTTTACTAAATACAGGTTGAACTTGAAATAAAACTGGTATTTGAGTTCAGATTTTGTTTATGCGAACTCAAAAATGTATAGATATTTATTTTAATACCCTTATGAAAAGAGCCACTATCTATTGACTAACATTTAAATATAAGCTACTAGAATCGACACTAAAGTAAATAACATTGTGTTCAATTTAACGACACATTTACTTTCATTAAGGAGCAGGAAAGCCATCTCCAATCTCCATATTGCCAACGGTCACTCTATATTTTGGAATCGAGCCAGATATCGTTACTTATGCCAACATATTTTCAAATGTCTACTAAAATAACTGTTAACTACTTGTAAATTAATGATATAAAGTTCTTATAGCATTTTTCGTATAAGAATATCTAGATAGACTGTGCATGATACAGTAAAACTTTAACTCTGAAGTGACATCTTCTCTGGCGATACCTTTCCCAAATTACTAGTAGATACATACTACCATAGCATATACTACTCTATAGCTACTGTTTAATTAATAAATAAATATTTTGGGACATTACTACATAGCAACGTCTTGTTCTATGGTAAGCAACG
Source organism: Boloria selene (assembly GCA_905231865.2). Classification (NCBI taxonomy): domain Eukaryota; kingdom Metazoa; phylum Arthropoda; class Insecta; order Lepidoptera; family Nymphalidae; genus Boloria; species Boloria selene. The sequence goes on from HG993147.1 coordinate 5,785,114, forward strand.
AGTTAGGTGAATATATATTAAAAAAATATGTTTGATATTTTGGCCATACCTAGTCTGAAAAAGAAGGAAATATTTATTTTTACTTTATTTCGGGAAACAAACAGTAACACAGTAAATACAAATATTGCATTGCATTTTATTGCATTTATTTTGACACGTCTAAAACCATAATATTACTTTTCTCTATGTCTAAAACTCAATCCGAAATAATCTTATATTTTGACATTTCAATTTTATAGAGTATTGTCTTGCACTAAGCTTTTATGTGAGCGATCTTACCTACTAACTACTCACCCTATGTAATGTGTATGTAAGAGATATCACCTACTTGTACAACTAAAGCTTCCAAGCTCCCAAGTTTCGAACAATAGTAAATAATATCTACAGATCTATCAAAGAATCACTTAAATCTATTGTATTAAATTTACATAACTAAACAATATTGAAATATAATGCCTTAGAAAATATTAAAAATACAATGCCCTGGGAATTCTAATTCTAATACGTCTAGACGATCAGAACCACTTTGAAGTATAATTTAGGGGTGATCACATTATTATAAAGTTTTCATTTTTATTAAGCATTGTATTAGCTGTTGAAATAAATTTTTAGGATTTATTTTATGCTTATGGAGCACTATTGTTTTTCGTGGCTCCGCACTTCAATTATGTATTAGTATGTTTTTAAAAATATAGCCTGCATTTCTGTGATGTTCCTCGCTTCGCTCATGTTCGTCCTTAGATTTGGCGCGAGCGAAGCCGCGGGTTCTGCTAGTATATAATAAAATTAAAGGAAGTAGAAATAAAAATATAGGACTATTCGACTAATAGATTTCTTAAATTTAAAACAGAACAGTTCATTATATCCACATAGTTGAAGTCACTATACACACCGGCATATATAGCGGAACATAAAATAAAGGTTTGATATCAGTATCATTTAAGGTTTTGGCTGATTTATACGTCATTTAATTAAAGAAATATTTTCAAATTAAGAAAACAACTGAACATATCATTTTATGCAATTATTTTAATTTTATTTAAATACACCTTATCTGGAGCGAACTTCGAGTATTCCTTCCTTCTGAGTTTGATTTAAAATTTCATTGAAATACTGTTTTTTGTTAGTTTTTGTTTAATCGCGTATCTTTTTGGAGTTGAGGACTGAATTATGCCTGACTTAACCCCAACGGAGATTGCCAGGGCACTCGAAATGCGAAGAAATGGTCAAACCTACAGAGTGATATCCAGAGATCTTCGTTGACCAGTTTCAACGATCCATCGCAGTATCCAACGGTTCAGGGAGAGCGGTACTTATGTGAGAAGAGCAGGACAAGGCAGAAAAAGACGCACTTCGAGTAGGGATGATCGTTTCATTCGGCTTCGTGTACGTGTAGGAACCCCCGTTTGACAGCCGTCTAAGCCCGACATGAGTTAGAAGCGGTGTGCGGAGAAGTGCGGGGTGTAACCGTAAGTGAGCGTACGGTACGAAGAAGGTTCGAAGAAGCTGGTTTGGGTTCATTTGTGCCCGCCAAGGCTCAAAGGCTCGAGGTAAATCATTGTAGAAACAGGTTAACTTTTGCTCAGGAACATCGACTTTGGAACGCGGACCAATGGAGTAAGGTATTGTTTTTTGACGGCAGGCAAAGAATATACAGACGCAAAGGAGAACGATACATTCGACAAACTTTGAAACTACAGTTGCATACGGTGGTGGATCAATAATGGTTTGGGCGGGCATTTGTTTGGGAGCTCGCACAGACTTGGTAGTGATTGACAGAGGGAGTCTGACTGCAGACCGCTATATCAGAGAAGTTTTAGAAGAAAATATCGTACCGTTTGCCCCATATATCGGTGACGATTTTGTTTTTATGCAGGATAATGCTCAAGCTTATCTTAATGATATGCATATCACTCTTATGGAGTGGCCGGCGAGATCATCAGATGTGAACCCAATAGAGCACGTTTGGGACTTGCTGAAAAGAAAAGTTAAGTCCAGAATTCCAGCTCCTGCCAACGTGGGTGAACTGCGCATCGCCGTAGTTGAGGAATGGCGGAGACTATCCCAGGAGAACATCGATAACATCATTCTCAGTATCAGACGGGTAGAAACTTTAATAAGAGCACGTGGAGGAAATACGCGATATTAATCACCATTTTTCTAATTTAATTAATTGTTATTTTAATATTAATTTTCACTTTTCCCGGTTACATTAAAAGTTCAAAAATGTACCATTTTTGACAAATAGCCTTTACTCGCAAAATCAGTTCTTAATGTGATCTCATTTTAAGTAAAACAAATAAAACTCTAAATAACAAAAGAAGTGTAGTAAGTAGATTTAAAAAAATTTTTTTTTAATTATGGACCTTTTTTTTGTTTTCCGCTAAATATGCCGGCCGCCGTATTATAGTCACGACAGGACCTGTGTACAAACAGATTATAAGCAATATTTGTCCTGGAAAAAAGTATATGAAATAGATCTCTATTACGAGCGTGGGAGCTTGAACGTCTAAAATGAATATTACTCAAAAGATATGGAGAGTCAATAAGGTTGTTAAGTAACTTAAGGGGGAAGCCTGCTTAGAGGCTTCAAAAAATCGATTTTCGAGGACTTTTTTGCGAAGAAAAAAAAGAATTATTCGATTGAAACGAAACTTTCAGGTTTTATTGTTATATATTTCAAGAGTCTTCTCAATTTTTTCATTAAAATATATGTCATATTATGCCTGGTACAAGCATTTCGCCGAGACACCTCGAGCGTGCATATGTCGTGCGGCGGGAAAGATGCAGGTTGCAATTTCCATCTGAAACAAAAAACCCATAAACATTTTTATTTTCAATAATATAGCTTCTAGTTAAACCAAAAAAAAACAACAAAAAGTGAGAAATTCAACAATTTTTCGCAAATTAAAAAAAAACATTTTTTTGGAAAAAAAAATCACTTTAGATTGTTTAAAAAGTGGGTTAATCATAACTTAGGATTAAAGAAAGTTGACTGTTGAAAGAAGACTGTTGAAATATATAACAATAAAACCTGAAAGTTTCGTTTCAATCGAATATTTCTTTCCTTCGCAAAAAAGTCCTCGAAAAACTCAATTATTTGAAGCCTCTAAAGCAGGCTTCCCCCTTAAATAAGAATAATTGATCTTTTATTTTACGAATACATATAGTAGATGGTTATATTAATTCATCATTTAAACAGCATAATTATTTAGAAAAGATCTGGTCATGATGCTTTCTGTGTTTTCAGCAAAAAAGCACAAAATTTTTCGCCTGAGAATAATCCGCTATCACGCTTGAATAAGCTTTTAAATATTGAAGGCCTTTTAATAAAATTATATAAGATTTTCTCGTTAATCACCAAAAAAAACAGATAAATCAACTTCTTAAATCGTCTAATTAGAGGAATAAACTTGAGAAGTCAATTATCTTTCACTTAAATGATATTCTGTAAAAGGATCTTCATTTCTTTCTTAGCGTCCAGTTAAAGGTAAAATTTACCCTGTTTGCTGAAAAATATTTGATTTTTTTTTTTTGTTTTAAATTCACATATCTATCAAATTATTATTTTTTTTAAATATTACAAGTAATATTTAGCTTCGGAAGCTTATATCATATTATATAATTCATTTCTAATTAGGTATGTTACATGTTTTTGCATTCAAATCATTTTAAAAAATTGGTTATTTCACTCTTCGACAGTCATATCTTATTTTGCAAAGATTCAATCCTATTTTGCACATCACCTTATTGAAAGTTTTGTTTAACCTAATTCAATATTTATAAATAATTTTATGGTTTTTTAAACTATGATTTTTACAAAAAGTATCATAAGATTTATGCGGAAAAATAGAATCGACGATGATAAATCAGTCAGCTTAACAAATTATACAGTTAATTAAACAACTTCATTTCGTCCCTACTTTTTTATTCTATTTATTCTATTATATATTCTATTATAAAATATTCCCTTAGATAAGTAACATATGAATTTATTTCAAGAAAATCAGATATTTGTTTGTCAACACACTTCGTGGAGCTGCGAAAAGTCATTTTAAAGTTAAATTAGTTCAAAGTTTGCTATTTCCGAATGCCCGCTGCCTTTCAGAGGAGAAACGCACCACTTTCTTGTGAAAAATATGTATTTCTAGCTTACTACTTCCACATCTATAAAATAGATATTTTATAGTGTAGGTACCTTCTAATAAAAATACATAAAAGTGTATTTTGTATCAAGCGTCGCCAATGTACAATATGACATTTTTAACATAATAAGTTTTGCACTATACAAAATATATTTTTACGAGTATATTCTAAATACTTATCGCAAAATTTTCACATATAGGTAATATAAGATCCTTCCATTGTTTGGCATTCTGTTGAACTCTAATTTCAAATTTCTGACGTTTTGTTAGGAATTACAAATTCAAATGTAATTTAGACTATAAATAGTAAACCCAGCCCGCATCGCTGGGCGTAAGTTAAAATTAATTAAATTTTCTATTAAATTAAAAGTAGCATAAGTTACTCTTTATAACATTAGCTATTTGCGAGTGAAAGTCCCGTCAAAACCGGTCCAGCCGTTTCAGAGATTAGAAAAGACTGACAAAAAGTTTAAAAAAATATTTTATTGATGTAAGTACCGTATTTTCTTTCATAATTTGCATTTAGTGTAAAACTGTTTATTTGAAATTAAAAACAGACACTTCAATTTTATTTATATGTACTGATTCATTTGTTTTCGCGCTTATTCGATTATTCTTAGACATCGTTCTGTTTACAACATGGAAAGCTTTAAACATCGCGTTATTTACGTATATAAGTTTCACCGTGGCAACAACAGCGTTGCTGAAAAAACTCACAGTAGAAGTTATGGTATGTATGGGGAAGCTACTTTAAAAGAGAACGTGGTACCTTACTGGTTTCAACGTTTCATTCTGGAAATTTCGAACTTCGATCTCTGTTTTCTCACAATATTTTCTTTCATCGTAATAAGTACAAGTGGTAATAGTATTAGAAATGATTCCTGCAAGAAAATATCAGAGTTGTGAGATCCAGATTTGAACCCGCTCGTTATCCCAGCGAGCCCTTTACCACTAGACTAACATTGCTATAGGTACTAGTAGGTTTACATTGCTCAAATATTTTGTGAGGCACATTGGAAATTTTTCTATCACAAAATCGTCTTATTACGTTGACCATTCTTTGGACCGGGTCAGGTCAAGTGTAGTCATTAGAGATTTTCTGTAAAGAATTTTCAATAGTACCTCGAAGCTAGGACATTGGACGCGCTATGTCCAATACGCGATCGAAGCATTGACATACGGACTTTAGATAAGCTTTGCTAATAACAATCTTTAATTTTATCCTTTTAATAATACTAAAAATAGTAAAAGCAAGTATCTTATCAGATTCATTCGGAGTCGGTGCCAACCAACAATTATTATAGTTTTAACTAGCATATATAGACACCCACAAAAATTTGTGATGCTATAATTTGACTTGTATAAACTGGCACAAACTAAGAAAAAACGTCCCGGATCTACAAGAAAATTAAACAACCATGAAAAATATAAAATATTCACCTCATTTGACTGTGTAATAAATTAAATTAATTCACTTGTTAAAGTATACTGTGAAACTAAGAAAAATAAATAATTAAACTTTACTAATATTATACGAATTGGTGTAGAAAATTAACACACAGCATAGAACTTTGTAGCATGGCGATAGCAAGAAGAATAAATATTACCAAATCCTTCTTCATGTTTGTTCTATATCTACTATGCAGAAGATTTAATGAAAATGCCATGTATTACTTTACTCAGGAGGCTTGTGCTGAAAATTGAACAAATCTGGCGGTGCTTTGATGTTTGATACCCATATTGTACCAGGTTTCAATCCATTTAGGGTTTTGCTACAATGGATAAAAAGAGACGACAGATGTATTTTAAAATAATATTGGGTTTTTATATTTCCAATATAATAGGTATGTAGTTGGAGTATCTAGATTATTTTTGCTATTTGATTATTATTAGTTGGTATGTACGGATATTTGATTTATGTTTAAATTAAATCGTCGTTCAATCATTAGATATCTCTACTAACTCTCGTCCTACTCGTACTAACAGAACCACGGATTTGGTCTTACTGCTTTGAAAGATTATGGATTACCGGACGCTACAAATTCAATTTTGATCTACTTATTGGTAAAATAATTATAAAAAAATAGTAGTATATTAATTTTCATATAGCTATTTTTAATAAAATATAAGCTAGATATTTATCACGTACCTATATTAGATGAAAGTATAATTTAATTATTAATACATACATTTAAATCTAAATTAAATTATTTTCTACAGAAAACAGAGATTTAGTCGTTTTTGTCTAATGGACTTATTGAAGTAAGTATCTTTTGTGGTAAATAGGGAATTTTATTAAAACTGCTAACTAGTGCACAGTACATATAACAATTGATTAAATATATTCGATCTATTAACTCAACCTTATATTGTATTTAGTTCATAGTATCATCGAAATATGCAGTTTACGTTACCCTTTGAGGCAAATACCGTTATAGGAAATGCTCTCAGCCTCTCTGGATACAAGGTTGAACAACGAATATTCGATCGCTTTATCGAACTACCAAAGATCGCTCTGACCAAATGTCTAACCATTAAAGCTCTATCGAAATATATACAAGGTAAGGCTTTTTAGTGATAGTGCTACCCGTCCAATTTTTGATACAATTCAAATATATTCAGTCGTATTCTAGTAGTCGTAACTAACTACACAACAGTGTCTGGCGAATTATTTCAGCTTATCATCAATCGTTAAATCTTGGCAAAAATATTTATTTTTGAGCTTTTTTTAATAAATGTTCAAAATATAAAAATGAAATGGCAAAACATGGTAAATGAAATTTAAAATCCAACCCAAATAAATTGAAGAAAGTTTTGCGACCACAATCATTGTGTACGAACAAGAAAAAAGAAAATTAAGTTTAGAAATACAATCTTAGACCCTTGATTTAACTTTGGACTTGTTTGTTCCGTAAGAAATTAAAACAAGTAAATAAAATTAATCAACATTGCTTAATATTTTGAAGTAATCTTTAGACCGCTATTACCGTTATTATTATTGCTACTTATGAGAAATAACAAAACAAGAATTTATGATTTTTTACATTTGCAAAATTCTAATTCATTTTACCATTGTAACGTTAGTTTTAATCGAATATAATTACTCATAATAAATAATTTTGATATATCTCATTGCTAACTTAGTCATTATTATCGATGTGACGCAGATGCCGAATCTACTCGTATCTAGGATTTTTATCTGTCTGTCTATGACCACATCACGTGAAAACCACTGGAAAATTTGGATTGATGATAGCTAGTTATTCGAGAAATGAGAATTCTTCTTACTGTGGAAAAATATTACATCTCGGTAAAATCTATGCTAACCGTTAAACGTATTTAGGGAAGAACCCGAGTGGAAGGAGAGCGAGTTGCTAGTATTTATCAAAATTTGTTCTGACTTTAAAGTAAACATGGAAATGTGATTTAACGAGGGAGCAATCTATTTGTTGCCCATAAAACCCGCGAGACTCGTTGCAAACAAACGCTAACTTTATCAGAATGCCCGTGTTGTAGTCAAGAATGCCCTAATCGGCCATTTGGTAGCGTTAAGCCCCTATTTATTATCGTAACTAGCGGAACACTATCGCTTTCTGTGCGAGTCCGAGATCGTTTCTGTGTTTCTTACTAGCCATTTATCTGAACCCTCTTACTAATTCAACCAAACGAGAGAGCTGCCGAGATAACAACTTTGTTTCGGAGATTACTGATAGTATTGTTCCTAATCGCTTTTCGATTATCGATTAGTAAGCAAATAAAGATTTATTAATAGTACGATATTTAAAAACATCAAGTTTAAAACAATTTAAATATAAGTTAACAACAATTTAAATATAAGTTACAATTATTTGATACCACATTTTGATTCTGTACTTTTAGGTAGGTACCTAGTACATTTTATATTTTGTACAAGCACCGAAAAATCTATTATACTAATGATAGCATTACAAAACTATGAAAGATGATATTATATGTATTATTTTCTTTTCATCCTATTATTACCACTAAATGAAGGCTATTGATATTCTATTACAATGTCAAATTAGGAACAAAAGCGGCAAAGAGTAGCGTCAGTATATAATATAAAATATATGACCTACCTCATGAAATATTATTAATACGCAATTTACTAGAATTTTTATGATAATATGCTAAAGCAATGTAATATTAATCGAAAAAAGAAGAATATGAAGAAAACATTAATATTTATAATATATTTAAAGATTATCTTATAGGTACATACTCGTAGTTATTTCGTTGAAGTACGCATTCAGTGTAGTAACCAGCTTACATTGCTGTTAATCAAAGTTCTTGGGTTAACGTTAAAGTATTTACTGGGTCAGAGATTTATTGAAATTTTCTGTCGAAATACCTTATCAGCATCCCAAACTTAGGAAATTAGTTTTGTAATACCTAATAAGAAGATAAGAGAAACCTAATAGCCCTTGAAGAAGTTGATATTAATTATGATTTATGGTTATTATTTTGCTTGCGCTACTCCTTACATGCCTGGGGCAGTGTTCTGATTATATTATTACGTATTCATATTATTGAATACATTGTTAAGCCCAAGAGTGGCTTTAGAAATTTATATGTAATGACGTATTCTACGCATTAAAAGCTACCCATGACGAACATTATTTAGTCCAAAAATGTTGTAGTAAGGCGTCTACCGTTTTTTATAGCTGACTTTTAATAAATAAAATTCAGTATTTCCAAGTACATAATATCTACTAATTTATAATTTTTACTATCTAATTGTGTTTTAAGGTAAAAAATGTATATATTAATTATTATTATAATATTATAATTCAACCTAAATTACTATAAAAAATATATTTGTAATAATTTTATAAACAAACTCTATGTATAGTTGCGTTTATTATTACAATTACTACATGCTTGTAACTTTACAGACTAAATCAATTATGAAAAACTTAGCTAAGGTACATCATATCGTAAATAAAAAATTAAGTCAAAAGAAAAGCTTTTTTAAAAGAAATTATGATAATTACTACACGCGGCTGCGTAGGCTGAAAGTACTGAAATATTTACGAAACGAATTAGAAACTTCAGCAACCCACGGCCTGCCTTATACAGTAGACCAAAATATACACGGCTTAGAAAGGTAAGTAATCATCATCTCTAGAATGTTAACATGTCAGTGTAAATTACTCTAAACTTGTTTTTGTTTTGCAGGATACTTTGGACAGTCAGTTTTGTGATATGTTGTGCGCTTGCTATACTTTTCTTATATGTACAGTACACACGATTTCTTGTGAGTATTTATGTTATTTTAGTCAGTTACTTGAGGCTTAATGCGCTTTTTGACTTCATTAAAGTGGAAAAAACTCGATTCGGCTATATATACTCTAATTTTTAATTAGACGGAGTCAACTGACGTTTACTGTGTTGTCAGGTTTTGACAAAATAAAAATAGTGTTGTAACAAAATGAATGATTGAAAAAACTCCTGAATGAATGAAATTGCCTCGATTGTCTAGTGAATAGTTAGTGTGCCGAACTGCCGATATCGGGTACGGGGTTCGAATTTTAGTCGTGCTTTGTACATACCAACGAGTTTTCGACGACTATGTGCCTATAGAATCCAATTATGGGTAGGTAATGAAAATAAAAAAACATCGCTTATTCATTTGTTTTTACTCATCATCAGATAAAAAATCATCACTATCGCTTTCGGTGACATTAATTATTAATCTATACTAATATTATAAAGAAGTAAAGTTTGTTTATTTGTTAAATTGTAAGGGGTAATCTCGGGATCTACTGAACCGATTTTAAAAATTCTTTCACCAATAGAAAGCCACATTATTGCTGAGTGTCATAGGTTATATAAAAAACCGAAAAATAAAAAGGCTTTTACGTGGTAGTCCGTTTTGCAAAGTGAATCGGAGAAAAAACGGTCGAATAAAAGCGTTTCTTACGAACGCTGCCTTGACTATGAAAGATATATTTTTGAGTTCTAGAGAAAAGATGTGGAGCTTAAAAATGCCTACAAAAAAGTCAACGACAGCATATGTCTAACTTTTATATTTTAGTGACAAAAAGTAGTTTTTTTAATATTAGTATAGATAATTTAATTTTTAGTTTTTAATATTAATAAAATAATTTAAATAATTTAAATACTCTGTACTAAAAAAGGATTATTAACATTATGCCCAACGAAGTGGGCACGGGTCAGCTATTTATTAATATGTCTGAAACATTGTCCATCATATTGTGGTCGAGACCATACATTTTGTCTTCCTCTTTAATTATATGAGTCATAAAAAAATTATGTACTTTTCACCTTATAGCGGTAAAAGTAAAATCGTCTAATTTATCTTTGAAACGACAAACTTAACAAAAACAATAACTTAACAGCGTGGGCGCAGAAAAAACATTCGTGCTATCAGATTAGAGGTTAGAAGCCGAATAACAAACAAAATGGCGACCGCAAGCGCGGCGTTGATTGGTGTTGGCACTAGTCGCCGCGCCGCGCTTTGTAATAAGCCGTCAAAAAACTGATTTTAGTTACATACTACTACTATTACTAGTGTAAAATAGAAATAATATTCTTTTATAGTTTGAAATGATTAACTATTCACACTCATTGTTCATTCATCTGATTGAACGAGAACTGAACGCATCACTAATACTTTAACTATGGCAACATTATTTTACAAAGTGACATTAGCTACTGTCAGTTGGCTTCGTCTAATTAAAAATACGACTATAGTTTTCGTCTTTGTCATTCAGTCATTGTCAAAATAAATTTATCATTGAAAAAATAAAAATGAAATGAAAAATGACCTTTCAGTAATAAGTGTAACTTTTAAGTTGATTAATAACATCCAAGACCATTACGTTTACCTAAGATTAACATATTCAAAACCTAATAGTCGTTTTTTTTGTTAATTAAATTTTTCAAATAAGAACTTAACAGGCTGCGCCGACCGTGATGAGCGTTGAAATGAATTACTTTGATTGGAATATATCCTTTCCGGCAATTACTCTTTGTCCACTTCACAAACCAGATGTACTGAAATATGGTACATTTATTAAGTAAGTTACGCTGCATTTCGAATTTCGCTTGTTTGTACATAATAGAGTTGCAGTTAACAGACGCCAGTCTAGATTTCGTAAAATTCATTTATGATATTACTAAATATAAAAATAAATAAAAGAAAGTAACTAATAACTTATATTTTTAAGCAATACCAAGAATGAAACCGGATTCAGGGTAGGCCCCTACACGTGGGCTATTACAGCAGCCGCCTTAGACACTATACAATATTTGGATTTAGACATATCAGAAGATATAGTATCGGTAAGAATTATTTTATTATTTTGTGAATATCCAAAACGGCTGACCGATTTTGATGTCTTTTATGAGTATTTGATAGGAATGAGCATAGGTCGTGAAGTATTTTTCACCCTCTTACCCTCCCATTTTTACGCCAGAACAACGTATATGCTACACATATTAACTAATGCCGGATCTGCTACTTGCTAGTAGGTACTAAATAAAAATTGCCTATTAATAGTAATTCTCCTATATTTATCAATATAATAATAAAAGTTACACCATTAAGAGATTGTTTCATTGTGAATAGCTAATACATCCGGAAAATTACACAACTATAGCGTCTTCGATGTTCAAAAATTTTGAAGACGACTTGCTGGCCACTAATAGGAACTGGTCGATTAATGTGGAGGCGGCCATGACGGAAATGGGAATGTGCCACGTGATCAATTCTAACGTTGCAAAGTACGACAATCCTCGGTAATCAATAGCTATCCTATTATTATTATAAGAATAACTACATAAATTATATCATCGTATCCGTTGATTTTTTTATTAATTCGTTGGTTGCTAAACATTCCTGGGTCCTTGTAGGCTTAAATAACTTGCAAAACCACGTAATAAACGAGTAAATACGCTATAGCACATTATGCAGTTATTAATAATACAATACAACTCATATTCATAAACAAGGAAATGAAGAAAGAAAATATTACAAAGAGCCAAAAGTACAGACGCGAGTACGAATATTTATGAGCTATAATATGACTAGCATATAAAGCTACAATAGGTACACATCAACCCATTTAACTTCATTTCGTGTTCCAGGAAATGGAACGAAATGACTGCATATGTCAAAAACAACGTGGAGCTTTCCGTGTTTGAAGTGGACTTTTACGCTCAGCTAACTAATTACGCACCTGTTTACAAGGTTTGTTCGTCCGCTTAAAAACGAGAACGCAATATAATAACAATAAGGTTTATTTATTTAGATAGAAAAAAAGTACAAGTATCATACCTATAATTTTGTCCCAAACTATTATAATAAAAAAATTGAACAAAAAAATCTTGTACGAGTCTTTAATATTTTCAGGTATTTATTCACAGTCCTGATGAAATCACGACTAGCACTACATCAACTTTTACCTTCGATGTAGAAGGGAGTATAATATTCGGATTATCCGTTTGGAGTAGTCGAATTTCAGAAGAATTACGATATAAGTCTATACGCCTACGGAAATGCCGGTATTTTTAGCTTTCGCAAAATATTTTGTGTAATTTTAAGTTAGATCCTTTCATTGAAACAATTGTACTTCATTATAAACATCTGAAATGTAAACCTTTTTAAGTATTTAACTAGATATTATTTTATAAATAGCTTTATAATCTCAACGCTACCTTGCCTTACAGAAACTAAATGGAATTTAGTTTAAAGTAGGTACTTATTTCTCCAAAAATACAAAAATGAGTCGAAGTTAGTTATTTACCCGTACCATAATAATTATGCATAAAATGATAACAATATTACTTCAGTAAATATTATGTTACTACGATTTTTTTATTCTTTCTAGCTTTATAGATGAGCCAACAAGTGAACGGTATCCAATCTATTCATACAGCCACTGTGTGATGGAATGTAGAATTAAAATTATCAAGAAGCTGTGCGGGTGTATACCCCACTTTTACAAACCACTAAGTATGTCCATATTTAATAATATTAGTGTTATAACTTATACATATTTTAATACATATATGAAAATTCCCGTATCATGATGGTAGTCTGCGAAAAACTTTCGAAACTATTTATCTGATCTAAGAAGATTTTTTAAGAGTTGGGGTCATTTGTTCCACCTAAAGTATAGTATAAGTATGGTTTTTATTTCCGTTTACTTTGTTTATTTTTATTGTATAACAGGGATGAACTTGAAAAATTAATTAATGACCTGGGTCCTGGACGGAGTTATACCTATTGTATAGACAGACAGACAGTACCTATTTTAATGTTTTAAATTTTTGTGTGTTTACAGAACATGAACGCATTTGCCATTTCAGCGAATTAAAATGCGTTCGATATTATAAAAAAGAAATAATATCTTTAAGAACTTCTAAAGATACTTTAAAAAAATTCAACTACGCCAAAGATTTACCAAAAACATCGAGTGATTGCGGCTGCCTCAGTACTTGTGAACTAGATTTATATTATAAAGACAACGAAGATTATATTCCTAACACAAAGTTGAACCAACTGAAAATAAAAATTACTTCATTTCCAAAAGTTAGAGTTGTAAGAGATATCATTTTTAATACCTATGATATTTTATGTAAGTAAAGTATTTTCTTCTTTGTAACGTAAGTACATTACTAAACAGTAAAATGTTTTTGATGTAGGTAAATATTATATTGCAAATACTAAAAGAAATTGGTAGTTATTTTTAAATATTGAAAAACAAATACATTGGTACAACCTTACACAGCCCTAGCTCCTGAACTAAAAACCTGTGATTCAGGAGCTAGTACCTTCCCATGTCAAAGAATTCACTTTCAATGTAACAAAAAAAGAGAAAGAGAAACAATAAAAAAAAATATCAATTCAATTTTTTGAAATACATATTTATCTTAACTAATTTTATTGATTAAAAATTAAAATTTGTTAACTGAATGATAGTTCAATAGCATTCATTTTTATAAACACCAACTTTATTTTCTTATTTCGAGAAAATCGCTAATCTTCTATGACTGATTTTTTTCTACAGTTGATTCTGACTGATTTTTTTCTACAGTTTGATGAAGTAACATTGAGTAAAAAATATTGAGTAAAAAATAATAAACAACTTATTTTATTTAAATTTATGAACCCTTAACTAATCAAAAAACTTAGTTATTGATGTATTAACTGAGTTATATATTTCTACTAATTTCAGTTTTAGTTTCAACCTATTTTTTCGATATTAAAATTTTTGTTAGAATGAATTATGCGACATTTTTGAGTGTTACGGAAATGATTGAATTTTAATTTGCACAAAATAGCAGTTATTTAGTTTTTTACCTGCGCTGACGATATATCGTCAAAGAAGAATAGATAAGTAATACTTCGTTTTTTTTATTTCAGTGAAAAGTGGAGGTGTCGTAAATCTTTGCATTGGTAGCTCTATTATATCAATAATGGAATTTATCTTAGTGGTCATCAAAATCTCCATTTACTTATTAACTTGGGCATTTCGTGCGCTATGTATCCCATTTGAATTTGCTTTTAGAAAAATGAAAAGAAAATAATATATTTTATTTAAGTGAATGTATGTGTAACAATAAATTAATTTGACAGTTGTTCTAATACAAAAATATTTATATAGCTTTGTTAAATTGGATCCAGAACAGAAAACACATTGTCAATGTAAAATCCAGTGTTTACTTATTTTCCTTTAAATTCTCAATTAGTCCAGAGTCGCATCCCCTGTGCTGATACTTAGCCTTTAGTAAGATTGGAGCAATTGGAGGAACATTATGAAGTATAATATCAGATCATTTTGACATGGCTTTTGTTTTTTTTTATAGTCAGTTGTTCCAACGCTTATTAATAAATGAGGTGTCAGTTGGCCCAAAACCGGGGCATAAGATGAGAAAATGTCAGGAAACTTGATAGTAAAAAAAATTCTGATATGATATTATGATGATCTGATATTATACTTCATAACCAAAATTTGAAAGTCATAAATGATTATGATTATTGAATTATAATCTTTAATATATACAATTTTCAGCTTTGCCAAAATGCTACAAGTTTTTCTGATTTTTTGACATGTTCACATGATCAGCTAACATATTTTGTCACGTACATGAAACAGCTAACACTTTTTTTTAAGATCTACAATTCATAAACTAAATTATATATACTTTTTCATCATTGCCAAAATAGTCCAAGAATATTTTTTTTTTCATCTACGTTAATTTTCTCTAGCCCAAAAGCCCCGGAGTCGCGCCAGCTGACATATATTTTAGTTCTCATACAAGTACTAACTATCAAAATAAGTTCATAGTCCATCCAAAATCACCATAAAAATTTGACACTACCTCCCGGACTAATATACATAGTACAATAATATATATATAGACTATTTTTAGACTACCTGCTACAAACTATTCTAAATATGGTGAGAGAAAAGTTATAGAGCCATTGAAATTTATTTGACGAGTTTGAAAAAATAAGCTAAAAAGGCAAAGGAAATCTTCGAAAATGATACTATAATATTTAACAGCCATATTATTACTAACGACGACTTAATATTAAAAGGAAAATGAAAACACCCATTTACTTGATGTAAAAATAATAAATTTATTTATTTTCTAAAATAAATATAATATTGACCCATAGGGTTAAAAGAGTCTATGAGACCTAGTCCGAGACATTTTCAATATGAAATATTTCAATTAGGTACTGGAACTTATCCATACAATTTCATACATTGCTCTTAGCTAAGTCAAAATTTTAATCCCATAAAATATACCTGAAAGGAAAATTTTGAATGAGAAAAAATGAATAAAGCTTTAGAGATGTCAGTTGTACAAAAATCCTTACCAGTGTTATACTAGTTTTGCTTATGAATATTTTACAACTGGTATAGCGTCAGTCTTTGTCCTCCACATATTAATATTATACTATTCTGAAAAATATTATTATCTCAAATTATTATCATAGAAGAAAATTAGAAAATTTAAAATTTGTAATTTTTTTAGATAATTTACCGTTCAGAATCCTTGGGTATAATTTTTCCAACCTCCTGTTTATTGTCCACCAATATCATTTGATCATTGATCTATAAAGTTTATATATTGAGTTCCATTCAATAATATTGATCATCTGAAAGCCATAATACAAATTCATAATGGTCGGTGCTGCGTATGTTTTACACTATTTAACAAAGAGATTGTAAAAAATATTTAACTAAAGACTATCGATCAATAGTCTAAATGAATAAAAAAGTAATTATCACGAATCTTTAGAGAGAAAAATGTCGTCCAAAATTGGTGAGAGGAATACGATAATAATGTCGCAGACCAATCAACCCACTATGTATTGCCAAGTTCAGCAACAGTGAGTGTATCAAATTTCAGCATTTTCTATAAGATATTATGCCCAATATTTGTTTAGAAAATAAACAATGCGTAGTGGAGATCCATGCATACCCAACCAAACAAAAACTCCAAATTCGACTTACTCACTTACCATGCATTACCAACACGAAGATAAGACGAGGCCAAAACGAAGGGTTATTCAGTAGCGATATCCTTTCTTCAAATTTTGAAACGTTGAGATGAACGACGTTGCACCTTTGGTCCATTACCAAAATGAAATATTTTCCAAAGTCCATACCTCTAAACAACACTTAACATTCACAAAAAAAACATAAAAATATATTTGACGTAGAACTGTACACCTACCGGACTTAAAGTACACTTAAACATTGCTACCTACCATAAATTTGTTAGAAGCAAAATGTCATAATCCAAACATATGTTCAACCAAATGAAAAATGCCCAATTTAATGCACACCAGTTGTGTTATTCCCTCGGCACGTGATATCTAACCAATGAAATGATACAGGACACTCCCAGTAGTTGATAATTACCAATTTTTGTTCTAACATAAAAAATCATACAAAATATATTGAAATATTATAGAATCTTATTGAAATTTGTATATTTCAAAATACAACATATATTCAGCATTAAAAGAAAAGCATGTATAATTGAAAATTTTATTCGATTTTTGCACCAATATCAACGCAGCATGTCGTAAAACGTCCAAGGCTGAAAATTTACGTCATAAAATTGGCTTAGCACTAAGCTTCTAGCGATTTCAGTTACGCCCACCTAATGTTTAGAATGTTTCCGACCAAGGGATTTCTTTTGCTCAAATAGCTACTAACAATTCTATGACGTAATTCTTAAAAAATAATAGAAATGTTAATAAACAGATTAAACATTATACCTAAGCATATTTTTACAATAATTTGCCACTTTTCAATAACAAATGAGGTCATCGCTTGAAATACAATGAAACGTAGAAGGACCAATAATTCAACAGTGTTATAGTATTCATTTATTGAAGTTTATAGAATGCATGTTATTTTCACAAATAATGACAAATTTAAAGCATCTGCTACAAAACTACAATCGACGTCACAAAATAAAAGACACGACGAAACAAGATTACATCAGAATTGCTCCCGATGGAATCACCTAATAGACGAAACTTTTTATTATCAGTGCTTTACGAGCATGAGCTTATACATCCGAAACATCTCCAATCGCCGATTTGGCACAACCAAAGATCTTAATCCTTATGTATAAATGCAACTAGTTTACTTGACGATCGTGAACTAAATTGTCGTCTACACTAAATTAATCTAAGTAAAAAGTAGCGAAAACACGTAGCGACGATGATGAAATCAGTTTTCGACCAACAGACCGACTTCAATACCATATTCCTGAAAGCACAAAAACAATTTATTTTACCCAACGCTCTTGGGAAATTTCATGGGATTTTATACATCCTACTTGGATACAAAACATATTTTTTTCGAAACATTGAAAGAACCGAAAGCACTAGATGGTTCTGCGTATTAAATGTCCCAACATATTATTATTAATAACCTTAACATAATAACTCGTCAAAAAGGATTTTGTAGACATTTCCGCCTATAACAAACGTCAAGAATACCTAGAGTTATATGCTAAAATAAACATATATTTTTTCTAAATACTTAAATTTTGAATAAAAAACGGTTATACCGCTGAATAATAAGAATCAATTGTTCTCAATAGTTTTTTTCTATTTATATCGTTCCTTGTATACATAACTAAAACAACTTTTTATAAGATATAAATTTTATAAAACATACAACTTTCATCAATCCAAATTACATTTTAATATTGTATTGATGACGAAAAACATCAATGTTGCCAACATCAATATTTTTATTTTTTTGAAATAAAGATTTTTTTGAAAAAAAATTTAAAAATAAGTATAAATCTTAATTATAAATCTCAAGACAATATAGAATCGTCAACGAAAAAATTTTTACTTAGCAATCCCAGAATGATACGTCTAAGAACCTACTAAATATTACATATCTACAAAGGCCTGTTAGTTTGAAAAACGAATAACAATAAACATCACTACATGCAACTATTTTTTCAATTTAAAATGTTTGTAAAAACAACGACAAGAATGAATTCAAAAAAAATTTTTTTTTAAAGACTTTAATTACCTTAAACGTGCTTTTAAAAGAAGCGAACATCGATAGTCCTGCCGTCGATGCGTGTCCTGTCAAACATTTCTGAACAAGGCGTTAAGGAAAATCAGTGTAAACATGCAATTTGACCTTGAAACCAAGTTACCATCATTTTTCCTTCAATAGTCTATACTCTAAACAGATAAATAAAATCAAAGTGTCTGTTTGTAATATCAATATAACAGTTTTCTATATACATAATATTATGTAATTATAAGAAAAATACAATTTGTAGTATTTTTGGTTGTTTGTCTGTTTAATTCCCGCCAATATATATTTATTGGCTAGACAGATTTTGTCGGGACTCTCAATAACAGATAGTTGATATTATAAGGAGTTACTAATAGGCAATTTTAGTTTTATAGTGATAGAAAAAAATAAAAGCATCCAAGGACGAACCCGAGGGAAGAGTCGCTGAGTCGCTGAGTCGCTACGTTGCAGTAAAATATGGGATACATCCAAATTAATCTATATACCTTCATTTAAATATTCATTATGTACAAATACAATATTACTTTCCAACTTTCAAAGAACTGAAAATTCAAAATGCCGACACCCTGAAACCAACTCGCACTTGACACAATCTGTTACAAAAGGATACTGACAGCTCTCTCCGCGTCCCATTCCTTATGGAACCGGACGATGGCGGTGTCGGGCGCGGTCATTTCTGCGAACTTGACGTCGCCGCACTCACTGAACTTCTCGCGTATCAACTGCCATGTTACTGTTGGTGGGAGCTGAAAAAATGATTCTATTGTACTCCAAATATTATGAAACTAACATTTCCCGCGGCTTCGCACCCGTTCTAAAGACCGGAAACCATTTTTTTCTGAGTTGCGCGGTATGATACCTCGCAGAACTAACGCCCGTCCTTCCCGTTTTTGCAACATTTTTCATTGCTCCTATTTGTCGTAGCGTGAAGTAATATTATAGCCTATAGCCATAAACGGACTGTCCAACACAAATATATTTTTTTCAATTTTTATAATAATTTTATTTTATAATATTAGTATAGATATAACCAATATAGTAACTGAAACCAATATAGTAAAGCTGATCTTATGCCTCAAGAACTGTAAACTACTTACATTAGTAATCATGACCATGTCCGACTGCTTGTCGCGGCCGCCCTGCTGCGAGCCGGAGTCGCGCCCGTAGCCCTGCCCCGGCACCGACACGCCACCTAATTGACGATTAGTACCTGCGTAATTGTATCACTTTACAGCACTACGACGGTTAAGTGTGTATCTTTTTATTTTGTTTGAAAAACATTTTAAATATGGAGACCCTAAATTTGATAGTAAGTCAAAATAACAACTTTTTAACTAAATGCTCTTAAGTGGCTGGAACAAGTTTGACGGAATTTCACTTTCAGACAAAAAGGCGTAACTTAGGCTACTTTTATTAATACTTAGAAAAAAAAATGTCCGCTAAAAATCAGTTAGGCGGTAACAAATTTAGATTCAGTGTACCTTTTATTATGGATTAGCCACAAACTGATTTTTCAGAATAAAGCTTAATTGAAGCTATCTTATAAAAGCATTTATCTAATTGTTACAAATACCTGAATGTGGTCCACTGCTTAAAGACGTATTTGGTCCCAACATATTATTACTAAGCCCATTATTACCCATAACATTTGATCCCATGTCTGCAGAACTTAGACCCATGTTGTTACTGTTTACATTTGCCGCTTGAGCTTGTGATAGTACTGTTGCCAGATCATTCGCTGTCAAACCTTGTTGCAAAAGCTGGTTTTGTAATGCTCCCAAGCCTGTGAGGCCCAATGCCTGAAAACGTACAAAATGTTTTAATATGATCAGCACTTTTAAAATGTTCTATTGCTGGGCACAGGCCTCCCTTCAATATAAGGGGTCAGGATCAGGCAATAGTCATCAACACTGGCCATGTGCATGTTGGCAAATGTATTAGTAGTAATTCAATAATAACTTTTATCATATTTTATACTTTGAAAATGACTAGAATGTAAAATATGTGAATATTCTACAGCTCAATATGTTTAATAAACTGTATAAACATAGAAAATCTTGCGCCAACACAAAATTGCAGGTTAAAAATTTAAAGTGATCATTAGTAACTAAAATGCTAATTGTTTAATAAATATTATCAAACTTATGTGTTTACCGTACAAGTACTTAAATACACTTAATTATCTAAGCTGTTTCATTTGGAATTTCTCAGTGTTGATTCATTCATCAATAACAAATTTAATTTAACAGCAACAATAATATTTTTATTTAATTTAACAGCAACAACAATATTTTTTTTTATTAAATTAGGAAATAATAATTTTCCACTTAACAATTATTCTATGTGTTTTAACATATTATGGAACACAAATAATACCCTATATCACTCCTAATAATCAATTTCAAGTCACTCAATTTCATTTTTAACAAATAACTATAACAACATACCTGCAAACCTAAGCTTCCACCCAATGCATTTGTTCCTAGAGCATTTGCTGATAGGCTTGTACCAAGACCGTTAAGGGCCACAGTTGCTGTTGGTACTGCACCTAACACTCCAGCTCCTATTGTAGTGCCAGTATTTGCCAAATTCAAGTTATTTGGGGCCGAATTCTGTGGCAAATTCCTTGCTACATCTCTCAATGGCACCCCATTTGGTCCCAAACCAATGCCAATACTTTTAAGGCCCTCAGGTAGCCTCACTTCTGTCTTATCAGATACACCTCTGTCCATACGTACAGTCATTCTTCTATCATATAACATTTGTTTGTCAAACATTGATATTGCCTGTAAAATGTATACATTATTTAAAAAAAGATAAATTTAAATGAAGCAAATATATCCAGTACATTAAAAACATTTTAATGCAAAAAGTCGACTTAAATATTAAGAAGTAAAAGTAGACTGATTTTAAAATACTATAAATATTCTACATACCTGCACAGCTTCAACTGGATGATCATATTCAATTACAGCAAATCCTCGACTATTGCCATCCTTATCTACAGCCAGATCAATGTTACGAACTTTACCAGCCATCTTAAATACTTCTTTTATTTTTGCATGGTCAGCTTTGTAGTCAAGCTAAAGATTAATGTAATTGGTTAGAAACCATCATAGAGTGTAGGACACCTAAACATTTAAATAAAATTGATGTGTCTGTTTTATACAAATACCAGCTTTTCACTAAATGTCTGCATGTTTGTTTCAGCTAATCTCTGAAACGGCCGGACCGATTTTGACGGAACTTTCACTCGAAGAAGGCTAATGCTATAAGAAAGAACTTAGGCTACTTTTATTTTAGACATTTTAACTAGAGGAGCCCTCGGCTTCGCTCGCGCTAAACCAGGGACAAACCCGAGCAAACCAAGGTTGAGTCACTAGTAATAAATATTAAAGGGTTGTAAAAGATTATAATCTGTGAGACTACTACATATGTACATGTTAATAAAAAATGCTTAAGTATCTGCATTGAAATTGATGGAATGATGGAAATATATAAATTATAATTTCAATATTTTATATATACACAATTAATTATACAAATACTTACATTAGCAACAAAAACTTTCTTAACTAATGGTGGCTGTACATTTATCGACTCCAGAAATTGTAGACTCAGTCCATAAGTGTTAAAGTTTTCAGGCTCTCTTGGCTTATTCATTCCCCAACTAAAAATGAAATTAAATATATCTACATGGGATCACTGATTTTGTTAATACAACTTAAGAGTTATTTCTTTATATGAGTACAAACTTTTACTTTAAAAATATTCAAAATTTACATACCCATCTTTATCTTCTCTCATGTTTCGTCCACTTACACTGCCTCCTGATCTTGAAGAGTTGAGTCTATTTCTTTCATTACCTTAATAATTTACAGGAAACATTTATTCATTTATTATTTTAATAAACAACTCATTTATTTTTTTAAATAAAATAAATATAAAATATGCAAAATAATACTAATTAACAATTTTATTTCATTTAAAATTTTCATTTTTGTTGAGGGAGAAAATACATATAAATTTAACTACACCAACAAGAATCTGAATTTGGAAAGCACAGGAACAATTTTAAGCTTGAAAATTACCTACTGTGTATTAATAACTTATAAAATAACTTCAATTTTCTTAAGACTCCTAAGTAATTCAATCATTCAAAATATAACACATTGGTTCAGGAGCAAGGTATCATAATATATAGATACAACTTACTAAATGTAATGCCAGATTGTTATTTTATCATATACTTGAACTTGAATTTAGCCTGAACCGCACTATACTAAATAAATATATAACAATAATTTCTAAATAATGTTCTTTGTGTGAGGCATCAAATCATATCATGATAGTTTGTTTAGCAACTCACCAGTTTCTTCCTTTAACACAAGTTTTCTCCCATTGAGCTCATATCTGTGCATAACAAAAAGAGCTTTTTTCATGGCTTCTGAATTTGTAAACTCTACAACACCACATCCTCTAGGTTTACCATTCTCATCATTAAAAAGTTCTACATAAGCAACATCTCCAACCTAATAAAATATCGAATATTTGTTTACATATTTGGAAATGCTTTAGTTAACGGCCACACGATTTTGGTGTTTTGCGGTGGTGGGGGGGGATGGGGAGTCGATGCCCTACCCGATGGTATCACTCCCAGGGTGAGGAAACCAGTAGTTTTTTTTTATGAATATTTTAATTTCATGATTTTGTATGCGCATAACGGAACGTTTTTCCAAGTAAAAATGGTTTGGTAAGTAAAATGGAACGTAACTAAGAGTGAAAAACCATTATAAGTTTGAAAATAAATAATATACAAAATAAATTTCAAATCAATACAAATAAAATTGAAATGACAATTAAAAATATTAAAGTCGCCTATGTTTGTGGTCATGTTCTAACCTAACCTAACCAATCTGGCCTAGTAATGCTTAAATGGTACTCGACTAGCTAACCTAGTGTTTAGCTTAAAGTCGCTTACGTTTGTAATCATGTTCTAACCTAACCTAACCAATCTGGCCTAGTAATGCTTATGGTACTCGACTAGCTAACCTAGTGTTTAGCTTAAAGTCGCTTATGTTTGAAATCATGTTCTAACCTAACCTAACCAATCTGGCCTAGTAATGCTTATGGTACTCGACTAACTAACCTAGTGTTTAAAAGTAAGTTTGGGAATTAAATTAAAACAAAGTGGTATGTAAAAATTATTTATTTTTTTTATATGGGTCATACACATATTTTATTACTTTTATTTATTCTATAAATGGGTCTCTTTTATTTTTTTCTATAGATTATATCCACATAAATTCTATTATTACATCTGCAAAATTTTCCGGGTGGTTATAATTACCAAGTTTACATAAGCCACTTTAATATTTTTAATTGTAATTTCAATTTTATTTGTATTGATTTGAAATTTATTTTGTGTGTTATTTATTTTCAAACTTATAATGGTTTTTCACTCTTAGTTACGTTCCATTTTACTTACCAAACCATTTTTACTTGGAAAAATGTTCCGTTATGCGCATACAAAAATATGAAATTAAAAAATTCATAAAAAAAAAACTACTGGTTTCCTCACCCTGGGAGTGATACCATCGGGTAGGGCATCCCTTCCCCCTTCCCCCCCACTACCGCAAAACCCCAAAATCGTGTGGCCGTTAACTAAAGCCAACCCACATATTTTTTTTAATATGACAGAAAAGTGGGCGAAATATAATATAATTTCAGAAAATAGTTCAAATAATACTGTACATTCTAAAATTAATATTTAAAAAATGTACCTTTTCTTTAAATAAATCTTTCAACTCCGTCCAACGAAATTCATAAGGTATGTTTGAAACAAATAAGCGTTTTCCTTCCGACCTTTCTCGATCATTGGATCTATCTCGTGTGGCATCTGAAAATCTTGATGGTCTATCTCCTCGTCTGGACCGATCCCTTTCTTTCTCTCTTGGGTTATCCATTACCAAATCTGGTAACAAATAATCTTATTATTATATCAATATTAAAAAGTGTTATTATTTTGATATCATGGTTACAAAAGCTATAAGCACCGGCAAGCTTTGTTACCGGTCTAAGAAACTATAAAAGTTCTATGTTCTAGTTATTTAATTCAAACGACAATTACAATATTAAATTACCTTATTCAGTTATCTATTTTTGATGAAAAATATTATCTCAAATGATCCGCAACTCTTCAATAATGTATAATAACTATATATCGATTACCGCGAAAACGTTTACTTTTCTTTTAGTTCAAGTTATGACAAAATGGCGTCGGCCGTCGGCGTATGAGGTGTTTTTATCATAATACACAGATAAATTATAACAACAGAATATTAATTGCTTAGTATTGAAACTTGAACTGTAAATATTTTTTATGAATTAATTGCCTAATATATATCTAATTAAAAAAATATAAAATGTGAACTATTACTTTTAGTCTTTTTAATAGCATATAAATTCACTATATTATTTAAATAAATTGTTGTCTTTATAAAAACATGAC
Source organism: Boloria selene (assembly GCA_905231865.2). Lineage (NCBI taxonomy): Eukaryota > Metazoa > Arthropoda > Insecta > Lepidoptera > Nymphalidae > Boloria > Boloria selene. The sequence continues at coordinate 5,810,358 of HG993147.1, forward strand.
GATGATCGTTTTTATCGTGTTATCATAATTTTATTTCATTCATTAAACTATTTTGAATCTCATCTCACAATCAAACTTCACAAGTTTCTTTTTAACTTTGCTTTCTACTATTTATAATTCTTTAACCTTTAATGGTCTGAGACTATCGATTCGATGATTTATTTATTAGTTTTAGGTACATCCCTAAAACAAACATGGCGCGACAGTCATTGCACGCACGCACACATGTATAACGTGCTTATATCCTTATACACTATTTTATCTGTGATTGTATTGCTTATGTATATTTTTCGCCTACGATAGCCATGCAGGCGAACTCTGCTATATTTTTATTTAAGAAAAGAGTTTAAAAAAATACCAATTATGGAACAGGCTAAAGTTAATTCACCTCGGCTTTTTGTGTGCACCGCCATAGAAAACAAGGATGAAATAGAAGAGGTAGTGTGTTCATATTTGCAGTTTATAACAAAGAATCATTTTGTCGGCCATGTAAAATCATATCGTTTTCTTATTGAGACGATGGCGGCGCTGCAGTCTGTGGCGCGAAAATTCAATTGTTTAAATGTATATCGTGTGATCAACTAATTTTTTGTTTTAACTTTCAGAGATATGAAAGAGCTTACAACTTTTTCCAATCTCTTGTGGCGGACTGTAGTGAAAAAGAAGCTCATGACGCACTTAATAATGCCGTATGTAAAAATCATGAAGACGTGTCACTTGGTATGCTTATGTCCATTCTCACTGAACCTCACAATGCTACTAAATGTTATAGAGACCTTACACTGGTGACGAGAGATGGATTAACTTGCGTACTTAACAACCTGTCAAATTTGATCTTAGAAAGATATCTAAAATTTCAAGATACTACCCGCAATCAGCTGTTATGGCTAGTAAAAGAAATGATCAGAAATGCAGTGACTGGTGTCGATAGTGTGTGTTGGAACTTAATGCGATATGCATCAGGAGGAGATATTACCCCAAAAAATATTTTCTTAGTAGAATCTCTTTTAGATATTTATATTGACAATAGAATGTGGCTTGATAAATTCCCTGTGCTTGTGTGTATGGTAGTGTACACATATTTAAGATTAATAGAAGATCATAATATTCCACAATTAATGGCCCTTAGACAAAAGGAAGTCAATTTTGTTATTGCTCTTATTAGAGAACATTTTAATGAAGTGTTAACACTTGGAAGAGACTTAGTAAGGCTACTACAAAATGTTGCCCGCATTCCTGAATTCAACCAGTTATGGCAGGATATTTTAATAAATCCAAAAACATTATCTCCTACGTTTACTAATGTTATGCAACTCTTACAAACAAGAACTTCAAGACGATATTTGCAATCAAGATTGACGCCTGATATGGAAAGAAAATTAGTATTCTTAACATCTCAGGTTCGATTTGGACATCATAAAAAGTATCAAGAGTGGTTTCAGAGACAGTATCTTGCCACACCAGAATCTCAATCACTCAGAAGTGATATGATTCGTTTTATAGTAGGAGTTATACATCCTACAAATGAATTGTTATGTTCGGACATAATTCCAAGATGGGCGGTGATTGGGTGGCTCTTAACCACTTGTACATCAAATGTAGCTGCATCAAATGCTAAATTAGCTTTATTTTATGATTGGCTGTTTTATGATCCCGAAAAAGATAATATTATGAATATTGAACCAGCAATCCTTGTGATGCATCATTCAATGAGATCACACCCAGCTGTTACAGCCACTTTACTAGATTTTCTTTGCCGGATCATTCCAAATTTCTATCCATCATTTGCTGATAAAGTTAAACAAGGCATTTTCAATTCCTTACATCAAATTATAGAGAAAAGAGTATTGTCTAATTTACAGCCATTATTTGATTCACCTAAACTAGATAGAGAATTGAGGACAACAGTAAGAGAAACTTTTAAAGAATTCTGTATCAATGGCAATGGAGAAGGTGTATCTGGAATTCATGTTGAAGGCACTGATGAATTGCCCAGAGGTGGACCTGATGAACCAGCATTTTCTGATGATGAAGATGATCCTCCACCAATTATTGCAGAAGATACTGATGATGACGATCTACCATTGTCAGAAGTCCGCGCTCGTGAAAGGCCTGAATTAGCAGCTGCATTGCCACTAGTATTACGGCCATTTGCCGAGACATTGTTAGATGATCGATCATCTTCTGCTGCCACTGCATTATTGAATGCGTGCACTACTCCAATGCCCACGCCCACGGCTCTTGCGGATTTATTTGCAGCAACACTGCAAGAAGCGCCTCCATTACGAATAACACGTAGTCCATCTCCAGCTGAACTTGAAACAGCATTAAATTCACCAGTATTTTCAATGTTTAACTATCTTGTCAAAGGTGGTGATGTTACAGAAGCAAAGAGGAAATTAGTTTTAGAAACCATCAAAGAAATTTATTCACAGAGTACTGTTCACAGTGTAGGTTACTGCTTATTGTTTTATTTGAAAGTATGTTACGAGAGAGAGCGACGTGCAGAGCGTGATCCAGTAAAAAAAAGAAATGTTAAATTTAAAGCTGAAATATATAAGGAGTATTGTAGTTACTTAGAATTAAAACTTGCTGAGAGTTTAGCCAATGACTTTGAAAAGTGTCAAGAAAATGATGCCAATGTACTTGTCTGGCTAATTCCAGATGTATATAGAGAGTTTAAAGACCAAGTCCAAAATCATATAAGATTGTTACATATAATTGTGTCTACATTAGATGCAGGGCAGTTGCAGAAACTTGTATGTCTAACACTACAAGGCAATTTAATGATGTTCAAATCTGATAATATAACGACTATGCTTTCTATAAGTCTTGGATGGGAAACATTTGAGCAGTATTGTCTCTGGCAACTTTTAACAGCTCATGAAATATCAGTTGAAGATGTACTGCCAATAATTCCTAAACTCTCTTACAAAGATCATGCAGAAGCATTGACATCTGTGCTTTTAATGTTAAAACAAGAGCGCCCCACAGCAGATGTAATAAGGCAAATGTTTTGCCGAACAGTTGATGCTGAGGATACATTTGTTGTTTCAACAATTATGTACTGGTGTCAGGACTATGAAGACAAAGTTGGAGACTTATTAGCTGTTTTATTAAGCACAAGGTACCCAGGTACAAGTCCAAATAAGAGAAAACGTCCTGGAAGACATAGCATTCCACCAAATGCTCCACCTTCGGCAGAATCAGTAAGTATAAATTTACCTATTACTACATACAGTAGGATATCAGTAGGATATGATGTGTATTGTTATTGTGGTCTTATTAGCACCCGACTGCTGGTCTCAAAGATCAACAGTCAGAAGGGTTGACCTACTTTGATGGACGATGAACCTGGCGGTAGCACTTGGTACCTCTGTTGTCAAAGAGGACCATAGAAGCAACCCCTTGTCGTATTCAGTGCGTAAGCTATCTTGCGAGGTTTCTAGTGGGAAGTACTGGTTTTTTCTTGCCAGTAATAATTAGCCACATAACCATCTTTAAGTATACAGTTGACATATGCATGTACACACAAATATATTTCAAAATACCATGAATTTGTGAAATAGCCACAAATACAGTTAAACATCTTTTAACTAAGTGATAAGGATACCTAAAACAGTACACTAGTCTATACATATATACAAATAAATTAAAAGTTTTAAACTAAATGCATATGAAAATATATACGGTACTAACATCAAAAAATCAATTTTAAAATTTTTGTCTGTCTGTTTGTTCCGGCTAATCTCTGAAACGGCTGGAGTGATTTTGACGGGACTCACTCACAGACAGCTAGCTAATGTTATATGGAGTAACTTAGGCTACCATTTTTAGAAATTTTATTTATTATAACTAGAGGTACCGGCGGTTTCGCTCGCGCTAAAGCTAGGGATGAACCCGAGCGAAGCGAGCGTGGGTCGCTAGTTATAAATAAATTAATATTTAATTGTACTTTTAGGTGTTAGGTCACTTAGAACAAATAAGAGTATGCTGTGTTGAGCAAGATGATATGTCAATTTTTAACATGGAATGCATGCAGAAAGCCCTACAACAGTCACAGTCGAATAGTAGTGATAGTTTAAAGGTTTGTAAACTTTATTATTTAGTTTAGTGAGAATAAATATTTTTTTAGTAAGAATTTTTATACAATCTATAAGAAAGAAGAAACCGACATTTAACATTGCCAATTTTATTTAATTTTTTTAATTTTTTAAATTAAGTTTGTCTGTTTTTTCCCGCTACCCTCTAAAACGGTTGGACGGATTTTTTTATAAAGAATAACTCAGGTTACTTTAATTGTGGAAAAAGGTAAGGGTTCCGTTAAAAAGAAATGGTACCTAGGGACAAACTCGAGCGAAGCGAGAGTGCCTTGCTAGTGGTTTATCATTTGTTTTCTTCATTATCATATATATTCATATTATTATCTTTAATAATATTTTTTTTTGCAGAGACAATATAGTGATCTATTTTTGTTAGCTTGGGAAGATGAACTTCCTATTTCAAGGAGAGCAAGAAAATTAGTTTCAAATTCAACAATAACGAATAATCCTAACTTACATTCATCAAATGAAGATAGTGAGGTAAGGTTCATTACTTAAGTAAAGTACTACTTAACTAAAGTAAAGTAATAGCTGTTTTTTAAAACATTACCCATTAATTTACATACCTATTTCATTTAAAAAATTAAATGAATGATTTTTGCATTTATGTCTGATATAATCCGTGTAAAAAAACGTAAAATAAAAATGTAATATGAATTTGAAATAATTTGTATTTATTTATTGGGTACAAAATTAATTTTATAGCAGTAATTAACATATGTTAAAAAATTTACTTTGCAGGAAGAAGAAATTGTTAAACCAAAACAAGCCAAGCGACGAAAGAAAGCTATTTCAGATAGCGATTGACATATCTCATCGAAAAAATATGGTTATTTTAAACACCAAAGTGCAACTGAACAATACAATAAATATAAATACGTGTAAAAAACACATGTTGTTACCTTGTGTGGGGGTGCAATTCTAAGAATAGTACCTTACTTACTTATTTTCAGCTTCGATGTTTATGTAAATTACATAATATTACTGTGTAATATTACTGTTACTCATGAAATTATAGTTTTGCCACAATTAAGTCTTAAGTTACTAAACCTTGTAGGTATTTGCACCTAACATTAAGTATAGTTGATGTCCAATTGTAGAAAAAAATTAAAGTTGTATAAATTGCCTTATTATTTTATTGTAAGATGCACAACTATCAAGGATTCGGTGATGGACTATTTTAAGTATTTTCATTGTAAATTTTGTCTTTAGTAATTGTATAAATACCATATTGTTATATGTTTTTTTCACACACTATGTTGAACTTATTTTAAATGTAAGGTATGAGACCAAGAATTATATTCAAAAGATATATTGTATTGATGCAATTTTCGAAATACATTTTACACTAGGATCAATAAAGTATTTCCCCTATACTTGCTTTCATTAAGGTTCCCTTGTTGTTAGGGTAATTTTTTTGATCCATATTTCTACCACAAACAATGTCTAATCTATATTAAATATATATATGAAAGTTGTGTACGTGATTGTGTACATACATTTAGGTCACTTTTTATAATCAGGTTATTGAGAGGTATTTTGATTTTATATATTACAAGCGACTCACCCTCGCTTTGCTGGGGATCGTATCTAGATTTAGCACGAGCAAAGCCACGGGCTCCGTTTGTTAAAATAAAATTTATAAAATAAAAAAGCCAAAGTTACTCTCTATAACATTTGCTATCTGCGAGTGAAAGTCTCGTCAAAATCGGTCTAGCCGTTTCAGAGATTAGCCAGAACAAAGAAATGGACAAAAATTAAAAAAAAAATATGTTTTGGTGTTTATTTGAAATTAATAATACCCACTTTAATTTCATTAATTTGTAGTAGTAGATAAGCAAGAAGTTTACCCCAAATTAGAAGACTAAACATTAAGTTATTTAAGTTGAGATTTCATAATTTTTAATTAAAACAATGTAAGAAGTATGGGCAAAATTTTCTTTATTTAATAAATAGCCTTGTATACTTATTTGGAATTAACATATCAAGTCTTAAGTCACTTTTGGATACCTGAGTATCAATACACATCAATAATATGGGGTAAGTACAAGTACATGTTACATACTTGGCAAGATTTTTAAAATAAAGTTAATTAGAAAATCTAATAAAACATTTTGTAGAACTTAGCCTAATCCACACCATAATATATATTACATAAAACGATAACAATATGTATAACTATAATATAGGGCAGTTTTCATAATAAACTAAAGTTTTCCCTGCTTATACCTTTGTCTTGCTTGAGCTTTACTGTACTTAGTTTTTTTTTCTGGTACACTTGTTTCTTTCTCATTTGCCTCATTAGAAACTGAAAATAGAAACACAGATTTTAACATACACAAATAACAAGATTTAATTTTGATTCATTACAACTACTACAATTTAATATTTAGGAAAAAATGAGTGAGTTCTATGTTTAATATATTAAAAACAATGAAACACTAATCTAATATATGTCTGTCTTGGATAAAATGGTTGATAGATTAAATTTCATGATTTTTGACAAGATATACTAAACACATTTAAGATTAAGTTCCAAGTAATTAAGAATTTGAGGCACACTTTCATATACAATATATTACTTTTAGGGTGCCCCCAAATGGGCAATATTTTTCTGCTGCAATATAATTGGCAACTAATTATAGGGCATCACAAAATATTGCAACTATGGCTGAGCAATATGTGGCTAGGCAATGTGTTACAATATGTCTGCACTTTACTAAATTTAAATTTACTATTTTTTAAACTTCAGTCGCATGGAAAAGGATACACTATGCTGTGCAACCGAAAGAACATTAGGCCAGACCAAACATGTTTTTGGATATGGCTGGGACAGCACTGCAATATTGTATAGCCTTGCTGATATTGCTTGCAATGTTGTTGGCCACTGTATTGCAGCCACATAATGCAGAAAAATATTGACTGTTTAGAAGCACTTTTAAATATAATCACCTAAATCTGGTGGAGGTTGAAGCGATTTTCCTGCACTCCATGAGCTCATGGAAATTGAAGTCTCTCCTATGACCCATCCCAAGCCTGCTAATGCTATAGAAAATGCCACCATACTAATAGGATGCTGAAAAACAAAAATATCCATTTATGTTGTTAAAGTAAGATTATAATAAAATCTTAAATATAGTGTGTTGATTTGTATGAATAGAACATTTATGTACTATATAATCTAAAAAATTATGTATATTTAATAAGCAATACACCAAAAATAGTACAATAATAAAAAACTAAATAACTCACTGCAAGTGTTGGCTTTGTAGTCATGGTATAATCCATTATAACTACAATTATTCCAATAATAAAACCAATACAGGTGCTGATCCAGATAACATTTTGGTTACCTATAATTATTAATATTTAAAGATAAAATAAACAACATCAATTTACCTAATCTATTTGACATTCTGCTTAGGCATATTATAAAACATTTATTAAATTTACTGTCTAATTTTTAATTACTCCTTAATTTTTATAATGACTACTTAGAGACAATTAAATAGCAATACATATTTTTAATATAATCAGTTTTATACAAAATACAATAATAATTGTCTGTTTTATCAACCTCTTAATTTTCTTTTTTGCATATCTGTTATATTTTTAATGGATTCCATTAACTTTGGGTTATGTGGCTCAAGCTGTAGGGCTCTTGTATATGAAATAATTGCTTCATCATATAGTTCACTAGCAGCTTCGACTTCCGCACGTCTAAAATAACCCTAAAAATTACCTCATTAAAAACAATATACGTAAGCAGACTTGTTTAACAAATGATAGTAAATATTATTCACCTTCGCCCATTGAGGTTGTAATCTTACAGTTTCATTTGCATCCTGTAGTGATAAATAATGTTGGTCTAATTTAAGAAATGCAAATGATCTATTACTATATAAAACATAATTGTTCGGGTCCATTTTAATTGCTTGCGTATAATGTAAAACAGCTTCAATATACTTTCCATCTTTAACACAATCGTTGCCTTTTTTCTTTAGTTCTTCAATGCTTACTGACTGTACACCTTTTTTTGTTTCCTCCATATTTGTAAAAATTAAAGGTAACTGTTGTAGAATTTATTATTAATTAGACATGTTTTTAATTTATTCAATTAACATTTAATATAAAAATGTAAATTTTTCTTGGCTCAAAGCTAAATGTCAATGTCAAAATGACAAATTAAATTAATCAAAGCCTCAAAGGGAAAAACACAGTCAACTAATAGCGTAGATAGATAATGTAATAATCAGCCACATGACACGTTCATTGTAAAGGAACAAGAAAGGTATCTAGCATAATATGTAAAAGTCATGAAATAGAAAAAACGGTAGAATTGCCAAGTAGGCGTGGTACCAGGGGCTGGAAACTTAGAACATCGACAACAGATAAAAAATTGGTAGTGTCATCTATTGCGTGTCACCCAAAACTTTTGCTTAAATTTATCAGCGACTATAAGTCGGTGTAAGAGATGTCGCTACGGTCGCAATCGTCAATCCAGCAGTCCAGTACACGCATACCAAACAAATTTGCATGCAAAAAATTATTAAATTTTGAGAAAAATAAGCATAATGTCACATAAAAATAATACTGTTCATTGCTTAAAATAACAATTTAAATATTTGAATCGATATATTTCATTATAACTTTTTAGTGAACCACCATTTCAAACAAATAATAAATTTATACAAATGCGTGAATTGGATAGCTTGCAACATTGTTTTGTTTTTTTGACATTTTAAACTTCTTTAAATTTTATTATTTTGACGCTTAATAAAAATATTAAATATCTTAAAATTTAGTTGGGTTTAATTTAGTTATATGATATTGACACTATTTTAAATAAGCAGTCTAAAAGTCGCTTTATTTTGTGTTGTCTAGTTTAAGCAATTACGCCTAGCTTAAGCCGTTGTGTCTTTGGGTGTCTGTATGACCAGAGGTAAGATTTTATATCTACGATCTTCATGTCTACGCTCTACGTAATGCCACGCGCGGCGAGCTGTGTTATACAATAACTGTATTACACTAAAAATATACAAAATAAAGTTTAAAAATAACATTTTCTTGTATTATTTATTACATAGAACGACAGTCTTCAACCCTACTTAATTACTTAAGTAGATCGATTTTAAATTTGTAAATATGGTGATGTTAAGTATATATTTTTCTTGCTTTTATTATTTTAATGTTAATAGATATAATAATATCATCACTATATTTACACATTTAGAATCGATCGACTTTAATTTTAAATATATTTTTTATGATATCAGAAGGACTAGTATAGGCCATGGGGTGAAAAATTACAGATGGCGCTAGTTTAGTGTTGGCAAAAAAAACGGTAGAGAGGGCTCTCTATTAAAAGTATAATATTACTTTTCTCTATGCGTGGTACGCTCGCCACTACTATGCGGTGTTACGCATACCTAATCTCAGATGCGTTTTGACAACGCGTCAAGTTGGTCGTCATAGAGTATATTGCTATATATATAATTAGAGGTAAAATTTCGCCGTCGAAATTGGAAATGCATAAAAAGCGCCATCTGTTAGTTGAAGTTGGAACTATTTTTGTAGGTATATACGTAGCTATATATATATATTCATATTATTGTTCATTTTTAATTTTTATTTAGAAAGGGTGAAAATAAAAAAAAATATGATGTATTATAATTTATTTGAACATGAATAAATCTAATAACAATAAAATTCAAATATATACATTTTCCTTCAACTAACTTAACTTAGTAGTAGACTTTACAAAGTTAGAAATGCTTTACCATCGTTTCACTAGTTTTACACATGCTAATAATGGTAATTATCATATTTTATGACCAAAAAACATTTACAGTAAACAATATTAAATACAGAAACAAATATATTAAGTATATACATAATTGTCAATATACAAGGTCTGGTAGTCTCTATTGCCGCAAGAGGAGAACTGTATTATGGGCATATTCTACAAATTATTTATTTATTTATTGAAATACCAAGTTACAATATTACAATACTTAAAACTAGGTTACATAATATGATTTCTCATGATAATTGTACTTTTAATTACAGGTAGTTACAACTTGCTACTTTTACAGGCTATCACAATAGTATTAATAGTATACCAATTTAGATTTAATTTATTTTTTAAATAATTAATTAATTATAATTACAAATTAAAATAATAAAATTTTAAAACAAAGATAATTAATAATAAATAATTAAAATGTGATATTATGTTATATTTTACAAAATAAAAATTAAAACGAGACAAAGCAAATTAATCAAGAAAAACAACGGCATGCTATCTGATTAGTAAAATATTAAAAGAAAAGAAAAATACATTAAAATTGAATTTACTCAAGATAGCAATTAATTTTGTTTTCAAAGGCGTTAAATGTGTCATGCAAAATGTCTATCCCCCTATTTTCTGATTAATAGACAGCACAATATTAAACAAATAATAACAAAACATTACATAAACCAATCAAGTTTTCACATATAACAAAAACAAATAAGAAACAGAAGACAAGAAAAACAAATAAACAAGTAAAACAAAAATAATATTTAAACATCTAATTAAAAAATAACAGAAACAATGAGTAAAATGTATGCATACATTTAACAAAATTCTAACTTATTTGAATCTATAAATTAATTTTTTTGTTTAAAAATCAGTTTAACAATACAGAGGTAGAATTCTTACAATTTGCTTGTCCGTCTGTGACGAAATCACTCAAAAACCACTGGACAGATTTAGATGAAAATTTGGGATGATGACAGTTGGTTAACAAAGTAAACATAAATTAACATATAAACGATATAATGACGGATTCGAGCGAAGCGTGGTCAAGTCATTAGTATATTTATTACATATACATAAAGGACATAAAAAAATATTTAACTTTTATTTGCATAATGACAAGTTCGACTCACTTTGTAGTGACGCTACTGACTATACCAGCGGTCGCGGGTTCGAGTTCCGCTGAGGAAATTCATTCATGAGCACACAAGTCAATATGGCTTAATATTAAAGACATTAATTTTACTATTATTACACTTGCTTATCCTTAAATAAACACTTTAGAGATTAATCTGTTGCCCCGGTTGCCTGGGTCTTCCGTTTTCCCCACTGCTCTCAGCTCTCCTGTAAAAATAGAAATAAGACTTAGTAAATAAACCATCTGCTACTTCTGATAGTAAGTAGGTCGCAGGTTCCCAAAACAAAAATTTATTTAGCAGTTGTCTGTCTTTTTTAAGCACATTTGATACTAGATCTAGATGTAGTTTTAATGCAGTTGCTTATCATGATATATTTCTACCCCGACTATATTTGTAAATGGATAAACACCTTGGAATTAAAAATATTATTCGCTTGCTTACCATGATTTTGCTGGTTCATATGTATTGACTATTCCTCTGGTTCTTTAGACTAAAGATTATTGCGTCGATACCCCGTCTGTCTGTCCTCCCCTGTAAAAAAAACAAGACTTAGTTAAAATGCTGGTACTTATCACAGTAAGCTACATTTATAAGCAGACAGAAGACAGAAAGCAGTTTGATGTTGTTGTATAAAATATTCAAAAAGTATTCATGGAAAGTTAATCTGTTACATACAAAGTAACAATAACAGCAAACAAAATATATTATTATGTAAGTATCATATAAGTGTAAGATTATTATTTAATATAGATGTGTATATATGTAATATATCAGTTGTTGAATATCTATTAACATAATATACATTATTTTATTTGGTCAAATGTATAAATCTATACATATAATAAAATTCTAACTTAGTTGAATCCAATTTTATGATGCTTCTATTCATTTAACAGGCCTAGAGCCTATTAATTTTTTTTTCCATAATGCTCTATTCTATTGTATCTGCATTAATAATTTTGCTACACTTAAGCAATTTTCCAGGGTATCTAGCACTGCAGGATTTATCCAATTCTTTGTATAGCTTAGTTTTATTCTAGCAGTTACAAGTTGTTTTTAGAATATGTATATTTTTGTAATTTTTTTTGCTGTCTTCCGTTTTTCTATAAAAATAAAAACAAGACATTTTGAAAAATTGAACTATTTATTAAATCTTATAGTCCCTTTCTTAGGCACCATACCCAAGTTTCTACATTCATAAACACTCCTCAAAATAAAAAAATATTTGCTTGCTTACCGAGAATTTACTGGTTCCTATTAGTATTTCTTTGGGGCTTGTATGAAGATGAAGAAGCCCCATGGTCTGCAAATAATAATATATATGAAAATTAAAATCTAAAATCTGACTGCAAACTCCTAACTGCTTCACATTTTTTTTGAGTGGATTGGATTTTTATAGTTAAATGTAATATTAATATTATACTTTTCAAAACTTTCTTTTTGTTTGGCAATAGATACATGTGGCAAATAATTAGTGAGATATTTGGGATCTAAAAAGAAAAACTTATTAGAACATTAGTACAAACAGCACAATGTGAGGAACAAATTACTAATAATATTGTGAAAAAAAATTAAATATATTCTAGAATGAAAAGGTTTCAACTAGTCTAAACTTTGGTTAGTTAAAGTATAAATATGTGATGTTATTGGTAGTGAGTCGTCTTGAATTTGTTGCAATGGCTTCCTCTTTAATATACATAATACTAGAAAAAAGTATATAATTTTAAAAAACTATGTAGATTTATATAATTAGAATTAGAAGGGCTCTAAAGTGGAGACCACGGCTCAGCAAACATAGTGTAAGTGTAATAAAGTTTCAGATTTCTCTCACAAAAAAATATTTTATATCCTTTCCAAACTCCTCATCTAAATTTTTAGAGTAGGGTTTAACATGATATACAAAAAACTTTTTTTAATAATATTATTATATATTAGTATAGAAGTATAGACATATCACCTGGCATATTTAATGTTGGTACAGCATTCTTACTAATTCTGTTGTAGTGACATAGGTATTTCAGTTCAAAATGTGTGCGACACAGGGAGATACTTAAATATGCTCTCATTCTGGGAATAGATGAAGAACTTGACAAACACCTAAAATAAATAAAGTTGAAGTGCTTAAAATTGAAAACTTTCTACTACTATTTTTCTAACTTAATATTAAAGATATGTGAGCAGACACATGAAAAGTAATGAATTAAGACTATAGGATTTTGTCGCTGATTTATCTTGATTTTTGAGTCTTGACATTTTAAATGCTATACAGCAATCAAGTTAAGGTTTGGTATTTTTAATTGATTTTAATATCTTAATATATAATTATTATGGACTGGATAATGAAAATATGAATAGGAATAAACTAAATAAGACAAAAATAGAGTACCTATGTCATGCCATAACAATCATAATCATGACTTGTAGCAATTAATATAAGAATAAGAAAACGGCTTAACTCAATAGTTTTAGGTGTTTATTAAAATAAATTTAAAATAAGCTGTAGGTGCAGTAAGTCAGCAGCTATAACTTTAAAGGTAATTACTTTTATGAAGTTCTAAACTTTGGGTTTTATAGGGAATTAAAAAAGTTGTTCATATATCTGACATAGGTACCTTCAGTCTCCTTTTATCCAGGAACGAAGCATTGCTGGTCTGATGTCATAACTGGGCCTTAAACTTCTTGATGAGCACACAAATTAAAAATGAAAGGAACAATGCAACAAAAAAAACGGCAGAAACGAGTCCTAACTCAGTTCTACTAACTACGAAGTTGCGATATATTGAGCAAAGAGAATGTAAAATAATAAGAGACGGGACTCCCATACTAGCCAATGAAATCAGTTTACATGGCATTCTATTACCAACATTAACAACGAAGATGTCAAATAACAGGAGTACCAATCTAACGTCGAGATAGTGCTTGACAAATAGCGTTTTATCGATATCGATAAAATAGGCAGGGTAGAAATCAGGGTCACTACTAGTTAATATTATTAATTTTAGGGAAGTATCGAATCCGTATTTATGAGTCCAATGTTGACGAGGGGATATTTGATACTAATACAAGATTGGACTTAAATGCGGACCCGAAATAAATAAAAAGCTTTTTCAGCTAATTTAATTAAAAATTTATTACCGAAATGAATTTACTTATTCAACAAAACGAAACTGAAACAAACAATTGTAAATAGATGAGAATGCTATACAAATAGTTGAAATTTATATCATATAAGTTATTTTTCTTTCTAATATATAGTATTAGTTTGTAATAGTGAAATATTAGAACTTGCCTTATCAAAATATATTTCCTATATAAGATGTCCTGTAAAGCAAAGCTGTATTATGGAACCACAGACGGAATCATTGTAGTGAGAATCATATTAAATATTATATTAAAATGTTCCCACAAAGATCAAAAATTATTATCACATTAAAAAAAATTACAAAGAAATCACAAGCAACATACAAAATAATAGATAACATTAAAAAAAATTATCAGTGTTGACTATTAGAAATAGTACAATAAAATATTAAAATAAAGATTTTTAAATATTTTTTTAAAAGTTTAAAATTATTATCACTGTTTTCTTGAGCTAACTTTTATATGTTTTTCTTTCTTTTTTGGTTTGATTTGTTTTGATGATTGAATTTCTTTCTGGTCACTTGTTTCTTAAGCTCACAGCTACTGTCCTGATGTATATGAGTCTGGAAATAATTGCAACATAAAAATAGAATCAAAATCATAAGAATATTATGAAGAATATTATTCTAAGTGCAGCTGCCAAACAAAATTGAAAAAAAGAGATGGTACCTGAGTAACTTAGTCCAGCCTGGAATAATGAAGCTTTAAAATCATTTATCCCTTTAGAGGTATTCGGTGGTTGTTGTTGCAATGTCAATGTTTGAATAAATGTGACAGGGAAATTCAAGAAACATGTCATGCTGTTGTGAAACTGGTTTCCACTTATATATTTTAATGAATGCAACTTTATAATGTTAACTTATATTAACTCTTCTTTTTCTTTGTCCACAAACGTGTCCCACTGTTTACATCTGAAATTTTTTTATTAAAATTTAATCAATTTTTCTTGGTTAAAATCTAATAATATACAAAACTTGGTTATCGATATGTGGATATTACAGTTGCAGTACATCACTAGCACACAATTTAAATGTGATAAATTTGTTAATTTTATTTGTTCCCAGCCCGCTTTATTAACATATGGCCGCAAAGTATCACATTTAAGTACTTACTAGTCTTTATGTAAAGGAAAACTCGTCATAAACATCATATTTTCATGATTCGGACGATTTACTCCATTTTTAAATTTCACAAATAATAAAGCGTCTTTTCGGTTGCATTTAGATTCAAAGTACACCCACCACATATTTTCATGAGAATTTACACTTTAGACAGTAAAAATCCACAATTAAACAAACATTTACACTCAAAACACAAAATGAAGTTTTAACAAACAACATGGTCAGCCATCTTAACGGAAACGGAACTAATGCAAGAAAGAGAAACTACTTTGAGGGAGTGTGATAGCAATGTCCGCCATTATTTGGCACGTAAAGTCCATAGAAAATTTTTTTGTTCCGAGTTGCGCCAGCCTGATATTGAGATCACAGTTATATGAATTTATCGGAGGAACAGAAGCTCAATTCAACGATAAAACACAATAATCAGCACATAGTTTGGGAAAAATTATAAATTTCTAAAATAATGTTCAAGATCAATGGCGTCATCAATGGCGGACATTTAAATTTTAAAAATAATTCATCTCATGACCACAGAACAATAATACTCATGACTCATTTAGCTCGCAGTACTCAGTAGTGACATCTAGTTCGTGCAAACGAAGCTTAGCCTGCCATCTGTTAGTTGAAGTTGGCATCTTCGTCAATATTAGTTTCCAAATTATTAGTACCATAGAGTATATTGCTACATATATAAATAGAGGTAAAACTTCGCCGTCGAAACTGGAAATTCTTAAAAAGCGCCCTCTGGATTATAAAGTTGGAACTATTTTTGTGGGTATATACGTAGCTATATATATATTCATATTATTGTTCATATTAAATTTTTACTTAGGCGCAAAGGATAAAAATAAAAAAAAATATATTATGATGTATTATAATTTATTTAAACATGAATAAATCTTATAACAATAAAATTCAAATTTATACATTATCCTTCAACTAACTTAACTTAGTAGTAGACTTTACAAAGTTAGAAATGCTTTACCATCGTTTCACTAGTTTTACACATGCTAATAATGGTAATTACAATATTTTATGACCAAAAACATTTACAGTAAACAATATTTAAATATAGAAACAAACATATTATGTATAAACATAACAATCATTACTTATTTTATATTTCTGTCAATTTAGAAGGTCTGGTAGTCTCTATTACCGCATGAGGAGAACTGTATTATGGAAATATGCTACAATTATTTATTTATTTATTTATTCATTGAACTACCAATAATATATAATATGATTTCTCATGATAATTGTACTTTTAATTACAGGTAGTTACAACTTGCTACTTTTACAGGCTATCACAATAGTATTAACAGTATTCCAATCTAGATTTTTTTTAATAATTAATTAATTACAATTACAAATTAAAATAATTAAATTTAAATTTTATAACAACGACAATTAAGAATAAATAATTAAAATGGTTAATACTCTATGATATTATGTTATATTTTACAAAATAAAAATTAAAACGAGACAAAGCAAATTAATCAAGAAAAACAACGGCATGCAATCTGATTAGTACAATATTAAAAGAAAAGAAAAATACATTAAAATTGAATTTACTCAAGATAGCAATTAATTTTGTTTTTAAAGGCGTTAAATGTGTCGTGCAAAATGTCTATCCCCCTATTTTCTGATTAATAGACAGCACAATATTAAACAAATAATAACAAAACATTACATAAACCAATCAAGTTTTCACATATTATAACAAAAACAAATAAGAAACAGAAGACAAGAAAAACAAATAAATAAGTAAAAGAAAAATAATATTTATAAATCTAATTAAAAAAAAACAGAAACAATGAGAAAAATGTATGCATACATTTAACAAAATTCTAACTTATTTGAATCTATAAATTAAATATTTTGTTTAAAAAGTTTAACAATACAGAGGTCGAATTTTTACAATTTGCTTGTCCGTTACAATTACATTACAATCACTCGAAAACCACTGGACAGATTTAGTTGAAAATTTCGACTCACTTTGTAGTGACGCTACTGGCGATACCAGCGGTCGCGGGTTCGAGTTCCGCTGAGGGAATTCTTTCATGAGCACAAGTCAATATGGCTTAATATTAAAGACATAAATTTTACTATTTTATTTATATTATTACATTTGTTTATCTTTGGATTGATGTAGTTTGTTGATGTTGGTAACAGGGGCATCAGATTAATCCTTAAATGAACACTTTAGGGATTAATCTATTGCCCCGGTTGCCCGAGTCTTCATTATAGTTTTCCCCACTGCTCTCAGCTCTCCTGTAAAAATAAAAATAAGACTTAGTAAATAAACCATCTGCTACTTCTGATAATAAGTAGGTTGCAGGTTCCCAAATCAAACTTTTTATGTCTTTGTCTTTTTTAAGCACATTTGATATATAGATCTAGATGTAGTTTTAATGCAGGTGCTTGTCACAGTATATTTCTACCCCGACTATATTTCTAAATGGATAAACACCTTGGAATTAAAAATATTATTTGCTTGCTTACCATGATTTTTCTGGTTCATATATATTGACTATTCCTCTGGTTCTTTAGAGTAAAGATTCTTGCGTCGATACGCCGGCTATCTGTGCTCCCCTGTAAAAACAAGACTTAGTTAAAATGCAGGTACTTATCACAGTAATTATTAACCCCCAACTATGTTTGTACATGGATAAACACCTATTTGCTTTGCTTCAAGGGGGTCTTGATTTAGGTGTCGCAACCATAACAATGATACATTATAATCTTTTTTTAAGTTTTTCAGCAAAAATTGTATTCCTTTCAGTGACTTGACTGAGTACCTCAGAATGGTTTCTGTTTTGTAAGTAGAAGTTATAAAGGACGTAGTATTAAATAATGCTATACCTTCTAAGCACATTTTTTGATGAACCGAGTTTAGTTTAGCTGGACCAAGAAGAGGTTTGGCATTTTTATTTTATATGGCTTCCATTTACTGAATCAAAAATATTGTCCATGAAGAGCAGCAGATCAGCAGTGTCTCTGCACTCTGCAGGGAGCATTCCCTTATCTGTAATATACATTAAAAACCATTAAAGCCAAGCTAGAACGATTTGTTTGATGATGTTGTATCAAATATTCAAAAGGTATTCATGGAAAATTAATTTGTTACACACAAAGTAACAATAACAACAAACAAAATAACAATTTTAATAGTATTTAAATTAAACGCTATCTACAGGCTAGGTAGTTATTGCTACTAGAACAATCAAATAGTAATTATAATTAGAAAGTTCTTTTAAAAAACCTTCTAACACAAATTTCTCCTTAATCATCAGATTTAACTTATTATGTATCATATAAGTATAAGATTATTATTTATTTATTTAGATGTAATAAGAAGCCCCATGGTGTGCAAATAATAATATATATGTAATTTACAATAAATGTTACTTTAACACATCATAATGAAAATCTAAAATCTGACTGCAAAACTTCTTTACATTTTTTTTTGAGTGGATTATTTTTATAGTTAAATGTAATATTATACTTACCAAAAGTTTCTTTTTGTTTGGCAATAGATGCATGTGGCGAATAATTAGTGAGATAGTTGGGATCTAAAAAGAAAAGCTTATTAGAACATTAATACAAACAACATAATGCGAGGCACAAATAATTGTAAATTATATAATAATACTAATAATATTGTGAAACAATAATTAAATATATTCTACAATGAAAAGGTTTGAATCTAGTCAGTTTCTAAACTATGGTTAGTTAAAAGTATAAATTACGTGATGATGTTATTGGTAGTGACTGGTCTTGAATTAGTTCCAATGGCTTCCTTTTCAGTGTGCATGGTGGTGAAAAAAAAGTACACAATTTTAAAAAACTATGTAGATTTATATTATTATTAGAATTAGAATGGCTCTAAAGTGGAGACCACGGCTCAGAAAACATAGTGTAGGCCTTCCTCCAGCTAGGTGGAGCAACAGATTCCAGTAGAGTTTCTGATTTCTCTCACAAAAAAATAATTTCCAGAGTCCTCATCTAAATTTTTAGAGTGGGGTTTACATGATATACAACAAAACTCTCTTAATATTAGTATAGAAGTATAAACATATCACCTGGCACAATTTAATGTTGGTACAGCATTCTTACTAATTCTGTTGTAGCGACATAGGTATTTTAGTTCAAAATGTGTGCTACACCTACACACATGGCAATACTTAAATATGCTCTCATTCTCCATGCCCACAAGATCTCTGCCAATTGCATTGAATCACATGTTGTAACTCTATAATATGTCCTTTTCTGGGTTTGGGAATAGATGAAGAACTTGACAAACACCTAAAATAAATAAAGTTGAAGCGCTTAAAATTGGGAACTTTTTACTACTATTTTATTATATTTGCTTAATATTAAAGACAAATACAAAAGACACATGAAAAGTAATGAATTAAGACTATAGGATTTTGTCGCAGATTTATCTTGATTTTTGTTTCCTGACGTTTCAAATGCTATACAGCAATCAAGTTAAGGTTTGTTGTTTTTAATTGATTTTAATATCTTAATATATAATTATTATGGATTGGATCATGAAAATATGAATAGAAATAAACTAAATAAGATAAAAATAGAGTACCTACGTCATACCATAACAATCATAATCATGACTTGTAACAATTAATGCAAAAATATAGGAAAACAGCTAAATTCAATAATTTTAGGTGTTTTTTAAAATAAATTTAAAATAAGCTGTAGGTGCAGTAAGTTAGCAGCTATAACTATTTAAGGTAAACTTTTATGAAGTTCTAAACTTCGGGTTTTATAGGGAGTTGAAAAAGTAGTTCATATATCTGACATAGGTACCTTCAGTCTCCTTACATCCAGGAACGCAGCATTGCTTGTCTGATGGCATAACTGGGCCTTGAACTTCTTGATGAGCACACAAAAAATGAAAAAATCATGCAACAAAAAAATGGCAGAAACGAGTCCTAACTCAGTTTTACTAACTACGAAATTACGATATATT
Source organism: Boloria selene (assembly GCA_905231865.2). Lineage (NCBI taxonomy): Eukaryota > Metazoa > Arthropoda > Insecta > Lepidoptera > Nymphalidae > Boloria > Boloria selene. The sequence continues at coordinate 5,830,655 of HG993147.1, forward strand.
AAGATCACAGTCATATGAATTTATTGCAGGAACATAAGCTCAACTCAACGATAAAATACAATAATCAGCACATAGTTCGGGGAAAATTATAGATTTCTAAAATATCACACTGTTCATTGTTCAAGATATACATGTATCATTAATGGCGGACCGGACATTTAAAAATTTCAAATTCATCTTATTTTACATTTAGCTCTCAGAACTCAGTAGTGACATCTAGTTCGTGCAATTGAAGCTTAGCCTGCCATCTGTGTTATAAAGTTGGCATCTTCGTCAATATTAGTTTCCAAATTATTAGTACTAAGATATATGCCCCTGATTAGTACTAAGATGAATACCCCTGTTGGTCGTATCACATAGAAATTTATTTTTCGTAAATATGCCTTATTGTTCCATTTTGGAGTGCAAAAATGATAGTAGGAGAAAAAACATTAAAAATGGAGGTGTTTCGTACCATCAGTGAATACGACAATATTTATTTCCAAATAAAATCTTAGTTTATTTCAGTTCACTAATAATTAATTAGAACGTCTAGTAAAGTCAATCTTAGGGTGTAACCTCATGCTGACGCTTGACGCTGGTTATGAGCGTCAAATTGTGTCACGTGGTTAATTTAGGCTGTGCTGCCACCTGGAAAAAACTTAGTAGCGTCAAATCGTAAAAAGCTAAACTCGAATTAGCTTTTTATTTTAAGGATTAAACAGAAATTTAGAATCTATATAATCGAACTCGAAAGTAATCGATATTAGTGGTGTAAAAGTAACGAAACATAGCGTACCCGTATGTATTCGTTACTATAATAATCAGTATTCGTTACTTTCGTATCGTTACGATACTCGTTACTTTTGATACGATACTTAGAACATCGCATCAAGTCGTGTTGCGTATTTCGTATGATCCGTATGATGATGACGTCACGTCGTTCGTACTTTGTAGTAAAAAAAAATACTATTACGTATAGTATTTTTATTTTTTATAGACCCTAAAACAATAGTTATTAAATTTTTTGTCTATATGTCTGTTTTTGTGTAATCGTTTAACACAAAAAATACTGGACCGATTTTAACCTAATTTTCTGTACTAATTACTCGTGTCAACATTTAGGATACTTTTTATTGCAGAAAAATATTTCATTTCTACATGAAATCAAAATGATTGGTTTTCTTGAGTCGTTCTTAGAAAGCTAGCGGTGGGAAAATCTGAAAGAGACACAACAAAACAGTGTAGTAGGACGCTGTAGCCTGTAGGTCCTAAAAAGTCGTACAGAAAAATCTATAATATCTAATATAAAGTTACACTCGCAATACCTATTTTTGTCCGTACGTCTACGTATAAAAAACAGTAGGTACCGAACTAAGCGCATCGATTTGCACTGGAATAATACTAAGTATTCGTTCGCAAAATTTCTACAAAATATCTGGAAATAACTCTTCAATTTTCTTGTAAACACTGTGTATCATGTGCGTGAACTGAACAGTCGTATTTCTTTGTACGTAGAACTAGAATCATTCAAACTAATATAATAACATCAGGCTGTATGGACTATAGTCCTTTGCCTGTCCCTATTGGGATAAATTTTAAAAACAACAAAAATCTATAGTTTGACGCTGAAAGCTAGCGTCAAGCGTCATCATGAGGTTACAACTTTATGTATTTAAAATAAAGTTCATTTTGGATTGACTGTATTCAACATGGAATCGTTATGTCAATCTCGAAAATTCTTTGCTACTCGATTAGGGATGTAGAAGGGTTGAATGTAGATTATATCGTTAGATATCGATAAAAGAAAATCTTTTTTTAATTTTTAAATTATAAAAATAATTAGGTATGCTGCATTGCATACATAATTATTATTATAACGTTCCTTTGTGTAACTTTTTCTTGTAATAACTCAATGAACATCAGTGGGACATTAATTAAAAATATTTTTAGTTTTCACAAAAACGCTGGTAGTATTTTTATTTTTAAATAATGTCACGTCATTCCTCCAACAGTTTAACTGAACTTCTTATAAATCTTATTTCTTGAATGAATCATATAATTAAGGTATTTATCGATGTGGATAATGTAATTAAAAATCAATGTGTCACTACAATAGCGTGACCTTGGTCGAGTAGCGGTTGATTTCGACCTATACGCGCGACTGTCAACCTAACGGTACAAATAATTAAGTTTATAATTGCTGTCGCTGAGATTACCGCAATCTATTATCGAATAGCAAAATTACTTCATGTCAACGAATATGTTTGAGTTCAGATTACAAAGCATCGTAAAAACTTTATGCGCTTAAGTAAAATAATTCTTATCGATAGGAATTTAAGTTTATTTCCAGATTTATGATTTGTGACTTATGATAGTTATGACTAAAATTAAAACGACGAATCAAATTAATAATTTGTTTGTAGTGCATAATATGATTATCGGTTTATTTGTGTTAGTTTGGCGACACCGGTTCCGATATAAATTTTGTTGTATTTCACTTCCACTGTTTTTTCTATTTCGTGGTAAAAGTGGACTAAGGAAGAAGTAGGACAACATTATTATTTTATTTTCCATTTCTTTCTGCGTACAAAAAATTTGTATTGATTGTCATCGGATTGATGACAATTGACAAACAACTATAAGCCCGATAACTTTGTAGGCCGCTTATGATATTGGAGTCGCCTTCAAACAATGTGCATAACATTTGTCAGAGTTGTAATTATTTTTAATATTGCCAGTGATGACAAAAAAATCATGATGATATTTCAAAATATTGCATGGTAATTTGTGATTCGTAACGTGCGTCACTGTTTTGTGTTTTCTAACACCTAATATCAAACATCTAACATAATATGGGTGTGGTCTCAGGATGTCTCTGCAAAGTCTAATTACAATGCTACGGAAACAGAACTTCAGTTTCAGTAGCGTAGTAATTAATAGCGTCGTAATTGATCTACGAGTTAACTTTAGAGCGCGTCTGTTTATATTCGGTCTACGACTAATGGGAATTCTAGAATTCAGAATGTAACATTTCTAAACGTTTGATTCGATTTTGTGTAATATGTAGACCGTAGGTATATTGAATTTAGGTAATATTTTTTTATCATTTTATTGAAATGACTGAAAATCTCAAGTTCTTCTGAAATTTAATATAATATGATATTTTATTAAATTGAAAATATATCTATTTTCTTCTATCTTCTCTATATAAATAAAAGTGAATGTTGCTAAGCGCAAAACTCGAGAATGGTTCGATCAATTTGGCAATTTTTTTTTGTTCTTTAAAGCCCACGAAAGGTTTTAATAATAAAAAAAATAAAAACAAATCAAAATTTGTAAAAAAACTTATACTAAAGGGGGTACCCAGGGACGAACCCAAGCGAAGAGAGGGTAACTCGCTAGTATTTCATATAATATTTTAGAAATGACTTTTCTTATTAAAATTAAATACTTGTGGTTTTATAACTAGTAAAGTAATCCAAATTATAACTGATGAGATTTTTCTTTATTATAATTTATTATGCTGTTAATGGTGTAAGATCAATACGTTATTCATCAATCCTCAATTCTCACGGAGCGGTGCTTTTGTTGTATGTAATATTAAATATATATAATATAATATTATAATATAGCTACGGGTAATGTTACAGTTTGTATAAAATCGAGTATTTTCGCATCCCTACTGCTGTCTGCTACACAGTTAAGTTTAGACATTATAGTTATAATTCGCGTCATGTAAAAAGAACGCTGGCTGTCAAGTTGCGCAGAGACGATTTATCGGCCAATTTGGTGGTAAGGGGCCATTCATTTATTACGTAAGACTGTTTTCGCTAATTTTTTTATTATAAGAAAAAATAAGAATATGCCGACCCCCTCCCCCCTTTTTTTTTTTTTTTTTTTTTTTTTATTCATTCTGAATAAGTGCTTGACTACGTTCCACCTGATGGTAAGTGGTAACGTAGTCGTAGATGGTAAGTCGCACTAATTCAGTAGCCACCTATTCACTCTTGCCTTGAAGACACCCATATTGTAATCGGACGGAAACACTGATGCAGGCAGGTTGTTCCAATCCTTAGCCGTACGTATAATAAATGACGAAGCGAAACGCTTCGTCCGGACAGGTGTGATGTCCACGACATAAGGATGGAGACCAGCCGTTCGTCGCGTCGTCCGATGATGAAAGGGGGATGGGGGAATTTATTTATTACGTAAAATATTTATTACGTAAGACCCCCCCTGTTTAATATTTATTACGTAAGAGTCTAAAAGATAAAATTTAAACACTTTTGGTTTATTTTAATGTTTATTTTTCAAAGTAAAAATTTTTTGAAATGTTTATTTGTAATTTTAAAGGTACAGTACCTTTCGCGCGGTTGCCCGCCCTTTTTCAAAGTATAATTTTAACTTTGCGCATTTTTTTGATCTTACGTAAGAACTATCGAGACTCCCTCCTACCCCCTTGTAAGAAAACATGGTCGACCCCCCTCCCCCCCTAAATTGTCTTACGTAATAAATGAATGGCCCCTAAGACGCGGGGCGCGGGACGGCGGTGCACGAGTCGGATGCTTTTCGGCTCACTATTGGTTTGTCAGTTTAAAATACCATCGCGTACACAAAAGTTATTAGTTACGAAATGATTTTATATAAAAAATAGTGAAAAAATATTTTTGACGTATTTTGTTTTATAAAGAGAGAGTCTGATAATAATTCAGTTAATAATTAAAAAAATATATTAAAAGAATTAATTTAATTTTTTGTAAGTAGATTATACATTCTACACTGAATCAAACATATTTTATTAATTGATAGAATTCTATTTAATGACATTCTATCTAATATATTTTTCAATGTACCAATAATCAATATACATCGTGAGCGAAAGGCTAGTTTAAAAATAAAAGAATATACTTAGGAATTTCGCATGTGAATGTACCGATGCGCAAATACATCCCCCACCACTTTCTTCCAGCGTTCTTGTTGTTTTTTTAATTTATCCCCAATAGGGAAAGGCAAAGGACTATAGTCCATACAGCCTAGTCTAAATTACTTCCAGCGTTCTTTTTACGTGACGTGAACGGCGAACTATACATTCTCTTTGGTTTAGACTTTAGTCCATGGCAAAGAGAGTGTGAAGTGTCATCCATAGAGAAAAGTAATATTATACTTTTAAGCTTTGAGGTGAGAAATTATTATATCTATGCTAGGCTGTATGGACTATAGTCCTTTGCCTTTCCCTATTGGGGATAAATTTAAAAAACAAAAATTTATCTATGCTTTTAAGTGTCATCTAAAAGTGGGCAGAAGCCAGGGGTATTCATCTTAGTACTAATAATTTGGAAACTAATATTGACGAAGATGCCAACTTCAACTAACAGATGGCAGGCTAAGCTTCAATTGCACGAACTAGATGTCACTACTGAGTACTGCGAGCTAAATGAGTTATGAGTATTATTGTTCTGTGGTCATGAGTTGTATTTTTTAAAATTTAAATGTCCGCCATTGACGATAAGTGTATCTTGAACATTATTTTAGAAATTTATAATTTTCCCCAAACTATGTGCTGATTATTGTGTTTTATCGTTGAATTGAGCTTATGTTCCTCCGATAAATTCATATAACTGTGATCTCAATATATCGCAACTTCGTAGTTAGTAAAACTGAGTTAGGACTCGTTTCTGCCGTTTTTTTTTGTTGCATTGTTACCTTTCTTTTTTTGTGTGCTCATCAAGAAGTTCAAGGCCCAGTTATGCCATCAGACAAGCAAAGCTTCGTTCCTGGATAAAAGGAGACTGAAGGTACCTATATCAGATATATGAAGAAGTGTTTTAACTCCCTATAAAACCCAAAGTTTAGAACTTCATAAAAGTAATTACCTACCTTAGAGTTATAGCTGCCGACTTACTGCACCTACATCTTATTTTAAATTTATTTTAATAAACACCTAAAACTATTGAATTTAGCTGTTTTCTTATTATTTTATTAATTGCTACAAGTCATGATTATGATTGTTATGGCATGACGTAGGTACTCTATTTTTGTCTTATTTAGTTTATTCCTATTCATATTTTCATAATCCAGTCTATAATAATTATATATTAAGATATTAAAATCAATTAAAAATACCAAACCTTAACTTTATTGCTGTATTACATTTAAAATGTCAAAACTCAAAAATCAAGATAAATCAGCGACAAAATCCTATAGTATTAATTCATTACTTTTCATGTGTCTGCTCACATATCTTTAATATTAAGTTAGAAAAATAGTAGTAGAAAGTTTTCAATTTTCAGCACTTCAACTTTATTTATTTTAGGTGTTTGTCAAGTGCTTCATCTATTCCCAGAATGAGAGCATATTTAAGTATCTCCCTGTGTGTCACACACATTTTGACCTGAAATACCTATGTCACTACAACAGAATTAGTAAGAATTCTGTACCAACATTAAATATGCCAGGTGATATGTCTATACTTCTATATTGGTATATTATTAAAAAAGGTTTTTTGTATATTATGTAAACCCCACTCTAAAAATTTAGATGAGGAGTTTGGAAAGGATATAAAATATTTTTTTGTGACAGAAATCTGATATTATTACACTTACACTATGTTTGCTGAGCCGTGGTCTCCACTTTAGAGCCCTTCTAATTCTAATTATATAAATCTACATAGCTTTTTAAAATTATATACTTTTTTCTAGTATTTATGTATATTAAAGAGGAAGCCATTGCAACAAATTCAAGACGAGTCACTACCAAATACATCATCACATATTTATACTTTTAACTAACCATAGTTTAGACTAGTTGAAATCTTTTCATTCTAGAATATATTTAATTTTTTTTCACAATATTATTAGTATTTTGTTCCTCACATTGTGCTGTTTGTACTAATGTTCTAATAAGTTTTTCTTTTTAGATCCCAACTATATCACTAATTATTTGCCACATGTATCTAAAATTAATTATAATAAATTGCCAAACAAAAAGAAAGTTTTGGAAAGTATAATATTAATATTACACAGGGTTGGAAAAAATCATGATTTTTAAAAAAAATCTGATTAAAACGATTTTTATAAAAACATCTTAATTAATCACGATTTTTTTGATTTATTCATTTAATTATTTAATTCTACTATATTTTTGCATAAAATAGAACGCGCCTTCAAGGGATTGCGGGGACTCAGCGCGGGGATATCCCTTTTGTCTGACATAAGTGCCAAGCAAAAGAAAGATCCCCGTTTAGTGTTTTTTACACTTTGCTTGCAAGGTCTTTAAAAAATTCAATATTTGACATTACGAAAGAAACTCTTTTCGAATTTTGTCGCGAATTCATTTTGATTTTTGGACCCCTAAGTTTCGAATGCTTTACAGCGCACATGGTCACGGGAAAGACTAAGGTATTTGGAGTCTCAGAGGTTTATATACTTTTTACAAACAGCACTGCACTACCCACAATTTACGAAAAAATCAAAATGACACCAAAGTACATTAAAAAATTATATGTATATTAAAAGTCTACACATTTTAAATTTAATAATTATTATATTATAAATATGAAAATATTATTAACTTATTTTTAACTAATATTATTATAATTATTACATTATTTATAATATTTGTTACATGTATTGTTGCTATTATAAAAATATGTATATTGTGTTATTAATAAAGAATTTAAAATATAAATTGGGCAATATTAAACTTTTACACGTTATAATTTAATTAAGTATTAATTTGATCAATATAACATTATATAAGTATTAAGAAAATTAAAATTTTATAAATATAAATTGAATTTTGATTTATTTAAAGTTAAATATTAAATTAAGTTAAATACTAAACAAATAATATTAAATTAAATTTAACTATATTCTATTCACATAGACCCCTACAAGTTCTTTTGAATTCAGATTTGAAATTAGAATAAATTGAGAAACCGATTGGGAATTGAAAAGGCTGGAAAACTAGCTTTTTTATTCAAATACATATTATAATAGTTTGTAACTTAATTGTAATTTCTAAATTATGTTTTATTATGTTGATTTTTGTGAAAGAAAGTGAAACTTAACATTTTTGATTAAATCATTTATTTTTATTGAAAAAAATCATGTGACTTAAATCACGATTTAAATCATGATTTAAATCAAAACGATTTAATCATACCAACCCTGAATCCACTCAAAAAAAATGTGAAGTAGTTAGGAGTTTGCAGTCAGATTTTAGATTTTAATTTTCATATATATTATTATTTGCAGACCATGGGGCTTCTTCATCTTCATACAAGCCCCAAAGAAATACTAATAGGAACCAGCAAAGTCTCGGTAAGCGAGCAATTATTTTTTTTATTTTGAGGAGTGTTTATGAATGTAGAAACTTGGGTATGGTGCCCTAAGAAAAGGACTATAAGATTTAATAAATAGTTCAATTTTTCAAAACGTCTTGTTTTTATCTTTATAGAAAAACAGAAGACAGCAAAAAAAAATTACAAAAAAAAAACATTCTAAAAAAAACTTGTAACTGCTAGAATAAAACTAAGCTATATAAAGAATTGGATAAAAAAACAGTTGCACACAAAAATCCTGCAGTGCTAGATATCCTAAAAAATTGCTTAAGTGCAGCAAAATTATTAATGCAGATACAATAGAATAGAGATATAATACATAGTCAGAGCATTATGGTAAGAAAAATTAACAGGCTCTAGGCCTGTTAAATGAATAGAAGTATCGTAAAATGGGATTCAACTAAGTTAGATTTTTATTATATGTATAGATTTATACATTTGACCAAATAAAATAATGTATATTATGTTAATAATAGATATTCAACAACTGGTATATTACATATATACACATCTACATTAAATAATAATCTTACACTTATATAATGCATACATAATAATATATTATGTTTGCTGTTATTGTTACTTTGTATGTAACAGATTAAAATAAATGTAGCTTACTTATAAATGTAGCTTACTGTGATAAGTACCTGCATTTTGACTAAGTCTTGTTTTTTTTTACAGGGGAGCACAGACAGTCGGGGTATCGACGCAGTTATCTTTAATCTAAAGAACCAGAGGAATAGTCAATACATAAGAACCAGCAAAATCATGGTAAGCAAGCAAATAATATTTTGAATTCCAAGGTGTTTATCCATTTAGAAATATAGTCGGGGTAGAAATATATCGCGATAAGCAACTGCATTAAAACTACATCTAGATCTAGTATCAAATGTGCTTAAAAAAGACAGACAACTGCTTCATAAAATGTTTGTTTTGGGAACCTACTTACTATCAGAAGTAGCAGATGGCTTATTTACTAAGTCTAATTTTTATTTTTACAGGAGAGCTGAGAGCAGTGGCGAAAACTGAAGACCCAGGCAACCGGGGCAACAGATTAATCTCTAAAGTGTTTATTTAAGAATTGATCTGAGCCCCTGTTACCAACAAACCACATCAATCCAAAGAAAAGCAAATGTAATAATAGTAAAATTAATGTCTTTAATATTAAGCCATATTGACTTGTGTGCTCATGAATGAAATCCCTCAGCGGAACTCGAACCCGCGACCGCTTGTATAGCCAGTAGCGTCACTACAAAGTGAGTCGAACTTGTCATTATGCAAATGAAAGTTAAATATTTTTTTATGTCCTTTATGTATATGTTATAAATATACTAATGACTTGACCACGCTTCGCTCGAATCCGTCATTATATCGTTTATATGTTAATTTATATGTTTACTTTGTTAACCAACTGTCATCATCCCAAATTTTCATCTAAATCTGTCCAGTGGTTTTCGAGTGATTTCGTCACAGCGGACAAGCAAATTGTAAGAATTCGACATCTGTATTGCTAAACTGATTTTGAAACAAAATATTTAATTTACAGATTCAAATAAGTTAGGATTTTGTTAAATGTATGCATACATTTTACTCATTGTTTCTGTTATTTTTTAACTAGATGTATAAATATTATTTTTGTTTTACTTGTTTATTTGTTTTTCTTATTTTCTGTTTCTTATTTGTTTTTGTTATATGTGAAGACTTGATTGGTTTATGAAATGTTTTGTTATTATTTGTTTAATATTGTGCTGTCTATTAATCAGAAAATAGGGGGATAGACATTTTGCATGACACATTTAACGCCTTTAAAAACAAAATTAATTGCTATCTTGAGTAAATTCAATTATAATATATTTTTCTTTTCTTTTAATATTTTACTAATCAGATTGCATGCCGTTTTTCTTCTTGATTAATTTGCTTTGTCTCGTTTTAATTTTTATTTTGTAAAATATAACATAATATCATAGACTATTAACCATTATCTTTGTTTTAAAATTTTATTATTTTAATTTGTAATTGTAATTAATTAATTATTTAAAAAATAAATTAAATCTAAATTGGTATACTATTAATACTATTGTGATAGCCTGTAAAAGTAGCAAGTTGTAACTACCTGTAATTAAAAGTACAATTATCATGAGAAATCATATTATGTAACCTAGTTTTAAGTATTGTAATATTGTCACTTGGTATTTCAATAAATAAATAAATAATTTGTAGAATATGCCCATAATACAGTTCTCCTCTTGCGGCAATAGAGACTACCAGACCTTGTATATTGACAATTATGTATATACATAATATATTTGTTTCTGTATTTAATATTGTTTACTGTAAATGTTTTTTGGTCATAAAATATGATAATTACCATTATTAGCATGTGTAAAACTAGTGAAACGATGGTAAAGCATTTCTAACTTTGTAAAGTCTACTACTAAGTTAAGTTAGTTGAAGGACAATGTAAATATTTGAATTTTATTGTTATTAGATTTATTCATGTTCAAATAAATTATAATACATCATATTTTTTTTTATTTTCACCCTTTCTAAGTAAAAATTAAAAATGAACAATAATATGAATATATATATATAGCTACGTATATACCTACAAAAATAGTTCCAACTTCAACTAACAGATGGCGCTTTTTAAGCATTGCCAATTTCGACGGCGAAGTTTTACCTCTAATTATATATGTATCAATATACTCTATGGCAGAAGCACATCTATGGGCAGAAGCAGATCAGTTTTTAAAGGCTGACCTGTTAATTTAAAAATATTTTTATTGTTCAGTTACTTTATATAATATATTTATTACGTAAATAATGGGAATTAAGGACGCTGCAATATATTTAGATAATCAGTGGAATACTTATTATGCAGGCCAAACAGTAAATGGGAGAATAGAATATGTATTCGACAGTCCAAAAAAAGTTGGCAGTAAGTGTACATACGACAATCTATGTAAAGTAATTATTGCATTCATGAGTCATAGGTTAATGCAAACATTTAAATTTTGCTCTAGTATCCGCTTCGCTTCTATAACGTTTATTATATTATGATATTTGGATACTTACGTATTAACGCCTTCTATCGATTTGTGTTTTCATCGTAAATACTACTATTTACTTTCGACTTGGATAACATAGGTTCTTGTAATGGGTGTGGTATAGGAATAATAGGGAAAATATCCCCTTGCCCTCCCCCCTCCCCATCAATAGCGTCCTGTAAAACAATTGTAGACTGTAGTTATAGTACAAATTTGTAGATGCGGTGGCGTTAACAAGTGAGTACCACTATTTGTGAGTGTTTACTGAGCAGGTAGTCATTCTTATTTTGTTACAGGTATTTATATTAAGTTTAAAGGAGAGGCTCATACTGAGTGGAGTGAAAGTAAAGAAGAGCAAGATGCAGAAGGAAAAAATCAAACTACTAACACTCTTCATACAGGAAATGAAGAGTACTTCCAAATCACTTATTACTTACTAGGAAGCAGTTCAGGTAGATAAAGTATACAGAAAATATAGGTACTGTTGTAAATAATAAATTGAATTACATATTTTTATGGCAGAAAAAGTCCTCCTCTTAAAGGAAAGGTTAATTACCTTTTCCTTAATAAACATGAGAATGTTGATATAATTATTGAATATTCATCTATTATATATTTTTTTAATAATACATTACAGCTTGTAAGGAATTTTATTTATTTGCAGGTAATGAAACTGAAATACCTGCTGGAAAGCAAGTTTACAACTTTACATGCACTCTTCCACCTGTTTTGCCCTCCTCGTTTGAAGGACAGTATGGCTATGTGAGGTATACTGTTAAAGTAACCTTAGAACGACTTGGGGAGTCTGATCACGACACTAAAATGGCATTTACTGTTATCAATGCACTGGATCTCAATTTGAATCCATCTTATAGGGTAAGTTTTATACAATTTTTGGTATCCATTTTTTAAAAAAAAGAATTTAGCTAAGTGACACACAATATTTAGGACTTTCTTAAAAAAAGTTATAATTTCAGGAACCAATACATTTCCAAATGGAAAAGACATTTTGCTGTTTTTGCTGTGCATCTCCACCTTTGTGTGTGGATGTGCGAGCTCCAGTTTCTGGATACTGTCCTGGTCAAGTGATTCCTATTACAATAGATATTGAAAACAAAAGTAATGTTCAACTGCATCTTGTTAAAATATTCCTAAGAAAGGTATGTAATTTATATTATTAAAATGTGTTTCTTGCTATAGTTTTTGCTTAATGAGAGTAATGTAAAAGATAATAACAAAACAAGTTGTATGAAAGTGTGTTAGAAGTGAAACTTAATTGGTTATTTATATTTAGAATGTTTAATATTATTATTAACTAGTTTCCCGCGGCTCGCATGCGTTCTAAAGACTGGAAACCAAATTCTTATTGAGTTGCGCGGTTTGATACTTCGCAGAACTTTTGCCCGCCCTTCCCCTTTTTGCAACATTTTTTACTGATGCTCCGCTCCTATTAGTCGTAGCGTGATGTAATATAGCCTATAGCCTTCCTTGATAAACGGACTATCCAACACAAAAATAATTTTTCAATTCAGACCATTAGTTCCTGAGAAACACACAAACAAACTCTTCAGCTTTATAATATTAAGTATAGATTAATAAAAACTTAATTTTAAACTTCTGCATAAATATTATAATTCAAACTAATATCACACAAAGAGAAGAGAATAATATTTTTTATCTAGTTAGATCTAAAGCACATACTGAACTTGAGCTAAGCAAGGGTGAGCAACTTGTTAGTAGATAGCATTGGAAAGGTTATCGTAAATATAATTTGTCATATAATAACAGTTAATATAGCACCTAATACAGGTATCAAGATGTGGTAGTTTTTGTAACAATTGTTCGTGACATATTGTGGAAACTTTAGTTTCATGCATACAAAGAAATTTCACTTTCGAGAGAAATTAAAACAAAATTAAAATTTAATAATTTTTCTTTTAGGTGGTCACATATAGAGCAACAACTCCTTCAACCGTAACAAAGAAATCAAAAGATGTCATTTTGACAATCCAGGAGGGTCCTGCACCAGCAGGCACAACTAAGCGTTGGAACATGACTATGGAAGTACCTCCCATACCACCTTCTAATCTTGTCAATTGTAAGATCATAGACTTGGATTATGAATTGAAGGTAAAAAGAGATTAAAGTATTTCATTGTGCTGTTTATATATTTTATAATCTTAATAAATGTTGTGTAAATGTGAGAAATCTTATAATTAGCACATTAAAATTGATTGTAAGTAAATTCAAGGTTAATGTTATACTTACTCATAAAATGCATTCTATTGTGTACATATTAATCTGATCTCTATTAATGTTTACATACAACATTTTCACATTGAATATGACATTGAAATGGATAATGTACTAGAATTATTCTTATATATATAATATAATATAATAGTTTTTGTGTTTCTATGGGTGCAAGATCAAATAGCAGATATATGTATTTTGTTTGATAGATCCTTTATACTATAATTACATTTTACACAAATTATACATGCGCGTATTAATATTATTTTATGTTATTAATATGGAAGTGACTAAAAATTTTTTCCACACATGTTATGATATTAAGTTCAAATGTCCAAAATATATTTTAGTAATTATTATTCATTGATTAAAAAATTATAAAGCCTTTATATTTCAGGTGGAATGTGTAGTTTCTGGGATGCATATCAACATGAAGGATCGCAAATACATAACAATAGGTACAGTCCCATTGGTAGGTATGGGTCAGTCTGTGCCTTCTGCCCCGCCTAGTGAGCTACCATCACCGAGTCAACCTGCAGTGCTGCCTGTGGCTCCTGGACAATCAGCACAACCAGGCAATGTATGTATATTTTGTATATTCTTGCCTACTTTTATAATTTGTAAGATAAAAGAAAATTATATTATGTAACATATTTTAGTTTTGCACCTATTTATTTATCTTAAGTTAATGATGAGTGTCATTTTTTGTAAATAAACCTAATATACTTTACAATTAAGATAAAATTTTAAGAATATGATTTAACAGTGCTATTGACTAAAATAACTGATATAGGAAAATGGGGATATCGGGCATACATTACAGACGTAATGTCTGCTAGCTACTACTTGTAGATACAAAAAATTTATTAATTAAGATGTTGTATTACAAACCATTGACGAAAACCTATATGTTACTTGTGTGTAAACCTGTATGTACTGTAATTCAAACTTGTGAGACCTCCTTAATGCGGCCCTCTGTTGTCTACTAAAATAAGCTCTTTCTAAAATTTCATCTTTTTAAGTTAAGCGGTTTTCGACATTTCATGATGAGTGAGTGGCCTTAGGCTTTTATAAATTTAAATTAATGTAAATTTTCTAACACGTTTTAGTAAACATAATAAAAATATTGATGATATATGTAGATGGGAGGTGACTCGGCTCCTGGCGGGTGGGTGTTACCTGCGCCTGGAATGGCGCCTGCGCAGCCACCGCCATTCCAATCTCTGTACCCTACGCTATGTAAGTATATTACTTGTATAAACATGTATAATATTAAAATACTAGCGGACCCTACAGACGTTGTCCTGTACACATAGGAGAATTATATAAACTTTTGCTCCCGGTGAAATGTTTTAGTATGCATGCGCAAAACAGCGTTGCCTAGCAACGACTTATTTATAATTGAATATGTCATTTATTGTGCAAATGTATAAATAACTAAATAATATAAAAAATACATTATCTAGTGGACCGAATTGTGAATCTAAACCATTCTCGAATACACTCGAACACACACAAAACATTTCATCAAAATTGGTCCAGCCGTTTAGGAGGAGTTCAGTGACATACACACTCACAGAAGAATTATATATATAAAGATACACATATTAAAAATGAAAATTCGAAATGTTTTACATCAATCATTGTCATTCCCGTTATTTCGTTGCATGCGTTTTCCAATCCCAATACATACTGCATTGGGATTGGAAAACTAAAAATCAAAGTATATCTCCGAAAAAGTCGTAAAAGACAGATTAATTTAAAATGTCAAATATTCGCGTAAATCTAATAAAGTAGTACTTTTAATTGTTACATTGTATTTTGTCAAAAATAAGAAAATTAGTACAACAAGAAAAATATAGTTCTCCTAATTATTTTGTATGTACTAAAGAGGCCTTATCGCAAAGAGAGCGATCTTGTGTACTTTACTATATTATTTATTTATTATTAATACCAACAAGATATACGTTATCTCAAACAGAATTATAGCGTCCCCACATAGAGTTTAAATGTTATCTTAGTTGTAGGTGTTATATACAGTATAGATATTAATATTGTATTTTTTTTAATATTTTATATTATTTATATATATTTTACATGTATTATATGTACTAATAAGCACTTACTTTTTATTTTTCACTGCATGTGTACAGTTTCTCTATGCCATGTCATAATTGTTTGTACGCGCGTTTATGGCTAGAAAATAATTTGAATACAGTTCGCGTCACGTAAAAAGAACGCTGGAGGAAAGTGGTGGGGGGTGTGTTTGCGCATGGGTATATTCGCACACGAAATTACTAAGTCTATTCTTTTATTTTTGAACTAGCCTTTCACTCGCGACGTATATTGGTCATTGTTAGGTACATTGAAAAATATATTAGATAGAACGTTATTAAATAGAATTCTATTAATTCATAAAATATGTTAGATTCAATGAAGAATGTTTAATCTAATTACAATAAAATAATTAATTCGGTTAATATATATTTTAACTGCATTATTATCAGACTCTTTTTTTATAAAACGATATACGTCATAAATATATTTTCTCAATTTTTTATATAAAACCATTTCGTAATTAATAACTTTTGTGTGCGCGATGGTATTTTGAACTGACGGGGCAATAGCGAGCCGGAAAGCATGCGGCGTGTGCCTCGACGTCTCGCGCCCCGCGTCTTATTACCAAATTGGCCTATAAATCACCTCTGCGCAACTTTACAGCCAGCGTTCTTTTTACATGACGCGAATTATATCTGATGAATTGTCTGTTCACTCAATATTTCTTCTCCTTTTAATTTTAAGTTGTATGTATAGTGTATTTTTTTAATTTCCATTACAATTAATATACTTGAATTGATTACGATTTACGTATATGTCTACATCTCTTATCTAGAGAAAATAATTCAAATAATAACGTAAGACAAGCTTTAAATGCTAAAGAATAATATACTTGCTTTCAGCCCAACCAGTCTACAAGGAATCTCAATACTCTCGTCCCATTCAAGATCGTGGGGAAAGCAACAACATTACGATCACGGGACCGGCTCGCTTCGCCCCCTTCTACCCAACTTATGCTGCTATGCAACCTCCACCTTTACCGCAGTAAATATTTTAAATCGAATTCAATTGAAGAAAAAACTATAAATCCGCTTATATCTTCATCAATCGATAAAAAATGTCACAGAAAATAATTGAAAACTACTAGCGATTTAACCATCTTAAGCTTTTATGTCACGACTTTATATGGTTCAATTCAATTACCTATTTCATTTAATAAAATTGTTTTTCTTTTTAAAACCTGCAACTTACCAAAAAAATAATGTTAATACTAAAATCAATCTGAATGGCAGCTTTCGAGACGGCTAATAAGGAATACCAACGTAAGTGAAATTGGTAGAATAAATATGTATTGAATACATTAACACAAATCTGAAAAAACTATTTATATTTCGATTCACCGTCCATTTTTTTATTGTTATTGTATTATTTATAAAAAAAGCTAAAAGACTCTTTAATTTTAACACAATAATCTATTAGATTATTGCTTACATAATTTTAATTCATATATACACAAAATTATATTATTATGGATTATTATACTTTTTTTTATTGATTATTCTTTTTTATGTATTATCATACATTGACTATACTATTTTAGCCATATTGTAACATATTTGCAAAGTTTTTATTGTATGTTTTTTGTTTATTTTGAACTTTACAGCACGATTATTGCAGCTATAATAGGTATATAATTTAAATAAACAAATGCCTCAAGTGATAGTAATGAATCACAATTTTACCTTAAAAAGTTCCATGGACGGGAATAAATGTTAATGGCTAAAAATGTTATAAACCAATTTTTATTATAACTTATAAACAATTTTTAAAGGCGAACAATATGTGCCACTGTCTAATTATAATATATGTAAGGCATTCAAATTTAAATGTATGAGATTTATATTGTGAAGTGTTACCAAACTTTTTGAAAAATATATCCTTTTTGGATTTATTGGAGAAATGTAATGTAGTTGTGATATATATATGTGAATATTAATTATATGTATATTGAAATAAGGTTATTCTGATACTTCTATTCTATACTATGATCTGTACTGAGCTTGTGAAATGTTTTTGATGATGTTTTTTATAAGAAATATTGTGTTATATCTATAATACATTAGTACTCGCGCTTTAAGCTCAGCTTTGCAATAGTGCTTGTGCAGTGTATGGAGGGGTATGGCTTATGGCGTAGCGCATTAAGAAGTTTTTATACTGGTTTAAACCCGTTATACTGGTTTTTGAAGCGCGCCTATTGGCTTGTGGCTATCACTCACACAAATGCAAAGCTGAGCTTAATCCTCGAGAACTATACAATCTAGCGCGGACTTATACCGTTTGTTTATCCTTTTGATAGAATTTTCTAATACCAAACATATTTCCATATTTCTTTTTATATATAAATTATAGATTATGTTTATAAACCTCATATATTAATGGTTTTTAATATATTTAAGAAAGACATCATATATATTGATTTTTGCTCCCAAAAAAATAAATGTTTTAGAAGTTAAAGTTGTTAGTGTCAAGTGAGCATCGTATAATCTAGTTTGTTGTTATTAAATTAAGAACTTTATGTAAGTGACTAACAAATATTATTTGCATTTTGTAATACTGCTGCGAACTGATATTTAAAAATCATCTCAATAAATCGTAATCTCAAAATTGGCAATTTTAATATTGTAATCGCTTCAGTATTACCATTTTTATACATTTTATTTTTACATGTTATATTATTGATTAAAAGTTTTATTGTAAAATGTTGTTTTTTTTTATAATTATTTAATCCTAATATTAATTCATGGCTCTAAGTGTCATATGCGATTACCTATAAAAATTGTCATGGTTATGTAAAAAAATTTTATAAATTAAAAACTTAACATCTTAAAAATTTCTATTGCAAATAAAAAAATATTTCATTAAAGAAAAGTTCTAACTGTCCCTTTTTTGTTTCTTCTACGAATTATCAATAATCAACGTGTCCGAATTATGAAATAGAATATTTTTATATATTTTGTTTCGGTAATGGCTGCACTGATTTTGAGGAATCTTATAGATATCTGACGTTATATTTGTAGAATAATATTTAGGTTATCGCTCAAAACTTCAATTATTACCGGAATTGGATTTTTATTACTGTAAAGTTTAACAAATCCGCTCAGTAGTTTTAGAGTAAAAAAGGAACTATCGTTTTTGCAATATTGGTAGGTTTATGTTATTTATTAGCTCTATTATATATCCTGGGAATTTATATGAAAAATAACTATTTTGGGCCAATAATGTTTATTATTACATAATTAATAAATATTTTATAAAATATTAGGGAAAAATAAAAACAGTTATTTAATGAGATAGTCTTTATTGATTTTCCTTCATAAAATAAATTATATAAATTGAGCATTTTCAATGAAATTTGTAATAGTGAAAACAGTTCCTTTGGAATAAAAATGTTTGTAAACACGATCAAAATAAATTAATGCATAAAACAAATGACTTGTATTTAACACATTTTATGTTATTGCAAATAAACTAAAATAAAAATGTATACATTCGTAATTTTGTTTGTATTTTTATAATACATAATTTAGAAAACATCAATTAGAAGTAGACATTCACTCAATTTGACAACAATTCAACTATATATAACTATATCATAATTTATAAGATCTTTAACGCTTCTTGTGTTGCCTTTCAGAAACCTTTATTTAATCCCAGAAATTAATTATTACACAACAACTTTGGATAAACATGATATTTGTTACAATTTATAAACTGCTAAATCTAAAGTTTACGTTCTTATACACTGAATAACTAATAAGTATAAGCAATAACTTTAAAATTAGAAATTAAGAGTAAAAAGAAAAAAGAGGTTTCTGTTTTATATCATTCATTGTTTAGTGTCTCAAAGGAAAGATAATAAGTGCCAAAATCTGCAAATAGATAAAGATAGAACTGTATTGTTGCTACATAGGACGTCATAGACGAAATAACCAATTATGTATTTTATAAATAATTCAGAAACGATATTAGTGGATGAGCATATTGTGAAGAAAACGTGTATACAGGTGCATACCAAGAGGACACATATTAACCCATTTTAGTACAGTGAATGATACAGGCTTTTATTAATTTCACCTTTTAATTCTTATGACATTTAATAATTTAAATAGGTAAAGAAGGTATAATAGTTTTTGTATAACTAAGAGAAAAGATACCCTACATGTATATAAAGATATAAATTGTTATAATTTATGAAGGAAAAACAATGCGTTATTGCTGGATATTGTCTAATAGCATTGATTTTAATGATTGCTTATATCGACGATAATGACAAATGGAAACAAAACCACAATGAGAGCCCTAAACAAATACTTCTATTATACTAACATTTTTTTGTTATTTTTAAACATAAACAGTTATCTACTTAAGGGCGAGTTGACGTACCATTGATTTTATCTGGTACTATTAATTATATAATTATTGAAAGTTTAAACATGAATTTTGTGCTTATTGATTGTAGACACGTAGATTAACCGTTTCTCTATGAACTATGAACCGATATTTAAAATTCCCAAATTTTCAAACATCCCTATTATAAGTCCTGTGATTTATGTAATGCGAATCTATCGCTACGTGTAAAGAGGATGCCGTGGCAAATCATGTATCGTTTTCTCGTCAGAGGTCAATATGTAGGCGAGGATCTAAAGTTCGTCGGATCCCGCCGTCGGCGAAACCGAAATCTCTTCGATATCCGAAAAAGATCGGGAATCGCTCGTCCGTGTACACTCTAGTCAGTTCCGAGTGAGTAAAGCACTTCGCACCACTCGTTTATAAACACTTCGTACTCATTGGAGCGTTTTAGCTAGTGGCGAACCTTTGAACATTTACGCGCCAATTTTTCCTATAATTTTATTAACGTACATGTAGATTTAACACCGATTCTAATTCGCTATGGAACGCACGCCATAGATTTGCCCTCTAGCTCTGTCCTGTTTGAATGCACCTTAACCTTCGTGTACACGCGAGTCGAGTTAGCGGCAACGCTTCTATTCTCGTCAGTACCGTATTCCACGGAGTGAGTTCTGCGACGGCGGTCCGCTCTACTCAGTACTGACCGCGAAAACCACCTTGGTATGTGGAGTCCTGGGATAAGAGTCCGTCGGGCTGCGAGGGACAGTCTTGTACTGTAGATTCCTGACTGAAGTCCGGTTGGGAAGCTCCTTGGGAGAGTGAGAGATGCGGCTGTTGCGAAAGTGGTTCCTGCGACAGTCGAGTGCGTCTCTTTTGATTCCTCTGTTGATTTAACTGAGGCCGTTGTAAGCCGCGGTGGGCGGAGAAGGCTGCCGGCGGTACTGGCGCGTGCAACATAGCCGCTTGTTCAGGCCCTACGTAAGCCAGGGGGTCTCTTAACGGTCTTGCTCTATCGTAAATCGAACCCGGGACTATTGCTTCTCTGGCGTCGAACATAGATGTCGACATGAAGTGCGACCCAGGGTTCTGAGCGTTTACCAACTTTTTGGGTTTCGCGAACTGAATGGCGGATTCTTTCAGGTTAGATAGAGGACCTTCTGTGAGCACACGACGTTCTTTGTAAAATGCGAGTAAATGGTTCCATAGCGGCTGTTTGCTGAGAACCTTCGGGTTTCCGACAACAATAAGGCCGTACTTAGCACGTGTCAGTGCCACGTTCAAACGGCGAGGATCGCTCAAGAAACCGATACCTTGATGTTCGTTGGAGCGAACACATGACATTATAATAATATCTTTCTCTCTTCCCTGGAAAGCGTCGACGCTCGCTACTTCGATTTCCTGGTACAGTTTTGCGTGCAAACTACCCTGGTACTGCATGTGCTGGACTAGGTACGACCTTTGACCTTCGTAAGGTGTTATTATGCCAATTTGTTCAGGACGTACCCCAGCTTTTAAGAAGCGAGTCGTTAGCTTTTCTACATTAGCCGCTTCAGTTCTATTAAGGTACGATGTTCCGGATCCGGCGATTTCCTCTTGCCCTTGAGTAACGTAAAAGAACATAGGGCGATCTGGTCTAGGCCAAGGAAAATCGATTTTGTGTAGGCGACGTTCTTCCGCACTGACTCCATTCTGGAGAGAACCTTCGTAAAAGAAATCAGATGGAAAACGCGACAGTTCAGGATGCATACGATACTGTACTTCTAGACGGAACGGCCGAATCCCGAGAACTACGAGTCTCTCGAAGAGACTTTGGCTAAGACCTGCTTTAGCAGCCTTCTTGCACATCACAACCGGGCCCAATTGGCAATGATCTCCCACAAGAATAAGTTGTCTAGCACCAAGTACCACTGGGACCATACATTCTGGTTCAGTAGACTGCATGCCTTCATCAATTAGTATGGATTGGAATCTCATTCTTGCTACTCTTGGGTCACCCGCGCCCACGCATGTGGTGCACACTACGTCTGCCGCATCCAACAGCCGCCTTTCCGCAGCTCTTCGCAGCGCACGGTATCTTCTCTCATCTGCTGCTGACAGCTCTCCAGCTTCTTCTTTCAATCTGGTTAACTTCCGCAACTCACTGTCAGCTGACCCTAAGGCTCGGGCTTGTTCATGTAAGGCCAAGAATGACACAGAAGATTCCATAGCTTCCCTAGATTTAGCGCACAGACGCACTACTTTAAGTCCAGTTCTATGTATTTTCTCTGTAAGTTGATCGACGGCAGTGTTTGAAGGCGCGCATACGAGCACTGGCCCGCCATTTTGCCGCACAAGCTGGTATACAATAGTTGCTGACGTAACAGTTTTGCCTGTTCCCGGTGGACCTTGGATCAACGAGAGGGGACGCTGTAATGCATGTTTAACTGCATACACCTGTAAACAAAACCAAAAGAAGATAAATAATTAAGTTTCACAGATTTTTTAATAATTTACGGTAAAGATTAAAATAATTATACATAATACAATTACATAGTTGGTCAAAGACAGTTTCGGACATACCTGAGATCTGTTCAAATCAGGCAAATTGGGAGCACTAAAATGCTTTGGTAAGTGTACGCGAAATAGGACTTCTTCCACCTCGTGTCCGAGGAGGCGGCGGTAGATGTAGCCCGATACTGATGAATCGTCCACCGCGAATTTACGCAAAGCTAATTGCATTCTGAAATTGTTTCATTGATATGTACTTAACTAATAAAAACAAATTATGGTCATATTGTATAAAAAACAACAAATTTAATAGAAAAATTAAAAAAATAAAAATATTAATAGTCTTTAAATTCATTATATTTTTTTTGCTTTAAATTTTTAAACTATTATACATAATAATGTCAAAAACTTTAAGATAGCTCATTATAATAATTAAAAAAAAATCAATTTCCAATCAATCAAAACACATTAATATTTACTAACCTATCAAAGGAGGTACTCTTCCATATAAAGTCCACAACAAAATTAGAAGTGCAGTCTAAGGGTGCTCCAGCCCCGCTTTTCAATTCTAAGCCAACATCATCACCGTAGTTGTCCGGCACTTTGATTACGTGGCCGACCCCCGACCACGCCTTGTGAAGCTCACCAACATATCTGAAAAGAAAACAATGATATATTTTTTCTTCCATCCCAATTAATTTATATATATAAACTAGCTGTACCCGCGGCTTCGCCCGCGTTCATGTTTTTAATTGCTAATCAACCTCATTGGGTTGATCTGTAGGAAAAAAATTGTCTAAAAAATAAAAAATAAAAATTTAGGGGTGGACTACCCTTAATATTTAGGGGGATGAAAAATAGATGTTGGCCGATTCTCCACCCTGGCCGACAATCACGCTAAGGATCACAAAAATCGGTCGAGCCGTTTGCCGGTTGATCGTAGAGGGGTGAAAATTTAGGGTTGTATGTATTTTTGTATGCTGTCATAAAAAAATAAAAACAAAAATTTTGCCAACATTTAGGGGGATAAAAAATAGATGTTAGCCGATTCTCAGACCTACTCAATATGCTCACAAAATTTCATGAGAATCGGTCAAGCCGTTTCGGAGGAGTTCAAGTTCGAACCCTGTGACACGAGAATTTTATATATTAGATGTATGAAAATGTGTATGTTTGTTTGCAGTAAATTCATGTAAAACAAATTTTTTTTATAACTTAGAGATAACTAAGCTTTGCTTTTATTCTAGAAGATCATGACAAACCACAACATTTTTTTTATTTGGCAGGTTGTGTGTTGGTGGATTTTGCGTCACTTAGCCTAGTATCAGTCTTCATAAAACTCTGCCCAGCAGTCCAGAAATACATACTTACAGAAATTCACAATGGAAACCTACTACTTACTACATATTTAAGGAAGCATTGGAATTAATATCTTTACCTTAATCTCAATTCATCTCCATGCATAAGCTTCATATCACTATCGGTCTTTGCAAGTGTGAAATATGCAATCGTTTTTTTATTAAGACCGACATCCCAACGGACTTCAATTCCTTCTTGAGTTTGCGACTCTTTCAGCCTTTTATCATAGTCTGCTTCTAGCTTTACAAGTGGACCAAATATGTTTTGATATTGATATCCATCTTCATATCTATAAGAATAAAAATTGAAGTTTATGTCACTGTCTTCTAAAGTAAATAAATTTTAAAGTTAATATAGTAATATAATTATAAAGTCTAATTTAGTCATTTTTTTATATTAATAATAGAAACAGTTTAAAACAGGTATCTAAAAATAGTATCTAAGTAAATATGAAAAATTTTACAATGGGATGTAAATTCATTTAGTATAAAATAAATAGACAATACAAATTACATACATAAATCAGTGTTATGACTTTTATAACTCCATACAAGATTTCATTTGAATCAGTTTTGAGAATTAAAAGTGAAAATGTAACAGAGTTACTATTGCATCACTACATAGAAAAAAAACAAAGTTGCTTCCCACTGTCTGTCTGTCCCTATGTATGCTTAGATATTTAAAACTACGCAACGGATTTAGATTCGCTTTTTTTAATAGATAGTGATTCAAGAGGAAGGTTTTAGTATATAATTTGTCAATTTGTTTATTTATACATTTATTAGCAGAACTCGCGACTCCGCTCGCGCTATATCGAGGGTCGAACCCAAAACCAAAACCGCAAAGCGAGGGTGAGTCAGTAGTTAATAATATAGAATAAATATAGATAACTGTGTATATTGATATTAAATATGTACTTATATACACTGATATAATTATTGTGAGATAGAGTAATGCAATAATCTTATCTAACCTCAATAACACTTGATGTGGTTCTTCATCTACTCCAGGCTTTTCAAGATCTTGGAAAGTCGCATCTACGTTATCGCGCCATAGCTCTTCTAAACGACCAATTTGTTGTGGTGTTACCTGAAACATAAGCAATTATTTACATTAAAATAAATGGTAAATTAAATGTTTCTACATTCTAATTTAAATATATTCAATATAACTGTTTGCTCCCTCTTTTCACTCAGATTGCTTTAACACAACACACTTTTAATTATTTATTTTCAAGATAAGCTAGGATTTAATGAAACATGGTTTAAGTATTTAGAAATAAATTTATTATTGTATTATATTGTATTGAGCATTTTTAAATTTGGTCATAATTAGCTTCATGATTGCTTCGGTGGTGCATATTAAAAATTTCACAACACTATTTATATATTTTATTATGTTAAGTTTACTTACTTGTCGAGCTCTCATTTGCTCAGCTTCTGATGGTACTTTCACAAGCCATGATAAAAACGCACGATCAGCTGAAGTATAAAAAATATAAGAATAGTTAAGTTTTCTGTTTGTACACATAATATGGGTTTACAATTTACATAAAACAAGATTTAATTGCATAATACAATAATAATATAGGTGTATAGCTTTAATGGATACAATAAGGATATAAAATATAATTATGTATATCATATTATATATACCACTTTTAATAAAGATACTGATACTTACAAATCAATGGTTTCCATTGCTCTTGATCCCAATTCATGTCTTTAAGAGAGCTTTGAGCTGCACATGGTTGCCTAAAATTAGTTAAAATGAAATTTTCAATACACGCATAGATAGTAAGATCAGCAAAATTAAAATAAATGTGTAACTATAGGTGGTCATATAGGAGGATACTTAAACTTACCGACAAAGCAAAACGACAACCGAATCTGCCTTAGCTGGTATAAAACCCAACACAAATACATTTCTAGCACCACAAGAATAGCATTCCAGTAGCGTCTCTCCTAAAGGTCCATCTCTATGCAGAGCTGCTTCCTTGTGTTTAGCTCTAACCAGATGATTGATAATATGGGACCCAGAAGTGTTTCCACGTCCATTACAAAACCTAAAACAGTGATTGTTTAAATAACCCAAGACTTCTGAAGTTTCTGGAGGAGCTTGGATGGCAATAAAGGAAAATCCCACACACGTAAAATAGGCGCATAGTCATCTAGTTGCGAAAACCAGCCTGTTCATACCATACCATAATAAAACACATAATATGTTAGCAACCCATAGCATGTGTTAACACAAGTGTATTATATAGGGCAGGATCATTTGAGTATTTTTTTATAAAGGATGTTATATTTTTATACATTTACATTGCTAATGCATATGCATGCATATGTACTTTTAAATAACCATAAACAAACGTGGCTTAGGCACTCATAGAGCATAACTTATATGTTGTGCAATACTTTTGTTTAATTTGGTAACATTCAAAATAGATGAATATGTAGTGAATGTAGAAGTAATTAATGCAATATCAAAAGAGAAAGAAACAGCAATTATGTAACTAGAATAAATATGGTATAATTTATATTCAATTTTAGAATATACAATATATTCATGCAAATCTAAAATAGTAAATAAAGAAAATTTAATATTACTCACCATTTATTACATATATTGCACATAACAACCGTGGCAGGGTCATGAATTCCACAATATTTGCATGCATGTTCAGGTAGATCTTTGCTACTGTATAATGCCTCATCTTCTTCTTCAAATTGTAACTCAGCAATAGCATTAGAAACACTCGAAACTTTTGAATTAAGTTCCGCCCGTCCCAAGCCATTTACCTAATAAAGTGATGTATTTAATTAAATAAATAACCGTGCTTGCACCTTGTAGTCTTTAATTAGGTTATAGGAATGATATTATTAGTAGTAGTAAAAGTTCGCTCACTTGATTGGATGTCGTTAACCCATGATCGTGTTGAGACGCCTGTGTTTGACTCTGAGATGGAAGAGTAAAATCGGTGAACTCAAATTCTGAGCCTTGAGTGTCAGCACCGATTAGATCTGCTTCTTCAGTGTCTAAGAATGTAAGCGTTTGTGAACTGGGACCATACGCGTCGACACTCATTCTGATGCAATATTATATTAAAATGTATAGAGGATTGAAAAGAGATCAAAAACGGAAAAATACAGTACGTCAAATGCCAATTCCATAACAAACGCCCAATACTGAAACGATTTTCTAATAATGATGTTGATGACCAAGAAAATTCGCCATGTTAGCACTCAGCACATGGTTTGTTTCCGTTTACAATCTTGTTATTGATTGGTAAATCAAAACACAAAATTTACAAGAACCAATTAAAATTCTGTAGTAATTGGCGCAACCAATGACAATCAAGGAAAATAGGAATCATAGACAATTTAGTTCTATATTTAATATCTAAGTTCATCGAATGTTTCAAAACTGTGTCTAGAATCAACAGAATAAATGTTGTATTGTTTTGAGTATTATTGACAATTTTGTTTTCATTTATTAAAATCATCATTTTTATAAATATATACATAAATATATATATTGGTTCTCTTTACTGTAAAGGCGAATAAATTTTATCGCACTGTGGTCTTGCCACTTGCAAGAAAAACAACAAAAATATTTTAAAAATCTCAACAGATGGCGTTATATGTATGTCTTTTTATAGTTGCTTGTAAAATTAAATAAAATCAAAATTAAAAAAATCAAGCAATTTAAAGGGGATTTGAAGTAGGTTTACGTTTACAGTTAAAACGTAACTTAAAAATGTATGTTAAATATAATAGCTTTTACTATTAAATGTCATTTATCACTTAAAATATTAGGTAAAATTGTAATTTCGCGATCGATCGCGGCCACTGGGGCATTAATATTCTTGAAAACTAAGTTATTTTGGTTCGGCACGAAATGTTGACGATGGATATAGAATATGTATCTACATTTTCGATATGAAAAATTTAGTGCATTCTTTCAGAGCATGCAGAGCCATAATAATAGTTAAGGCCTGTGATTTTCATTTAGTCAGGAAATTCAAATAATTTTGTTTTCAATTTACACTAACTTAGTATACCTAAGTATTTAATAGATAGTCTCTTAGCCAACTGTGTAAAGTGGGAACATACCATGGTCTTGCACTTCTGATATTTTCATATCATTAGACATGTGGAGTTCGCCAACCGGTACTTGACCAGCATGATCCTCCAGTGAGTGTAGCTGTGTAGAAAAGGGAAAAACAGTTGTGGGATTACTTTCGTAGTTCCAGTTTTTTTAATGGATTCGGAAATTCACTTTTTTTTAAACTGACCATAATTATGTATATTGCATTGTCAATATAATATTTATAATTTAAATAAAATTTGAGAGCATTTAGCATCGATCAATAGTACTATTAATTATTATTGATCGATGGCATTTAGTATGTATTTCTAGTTCAGGGCGGGCTAGTTCTCCTTATTACTTAAAAATAATACGATTATGTATGCTATAGATACAACAATAGCGCTTGAAATGCTTGTCTTCCGAATTACACTTAAATTTATTGATATTTCTGGTTAAAAGTTTAGTTTAAAGATGTTCGTTTAAGAAAGGATTTTGCGATTGGGCCGGATTGAGGTGGTCTAAGGGCTATCGCAAGTTTGTATGAAATTTCTTCATTTTTTGTGCTACAAACTTTAAATTTGATAGGAAGGTAATTAATTAATAGTTTGTAATCGTTCGCTAAAAACATATTTTGCATCAGGCCCAGATTAAGGAGGTCTAAGGGCTCTCACAAGTTTGAATGAAAATTCTTCAGTTTTGGTGCTACATACTTTAAATTTGACAGAGAGGAATTATAAATGAAACTATCTTTTCGGATTTTGTCGCGGATTTATTATGATTTTTGGTTCCCGACGTTTCGAATGCTTTACAGCAATCATGGTCACGGGAGAGACTATTCGCGTAAACCTACGAAATTACTATGTTGACAGAGAGGAAGTTAATAATTAGTAGACATCCATTAAAAAATTATTTTGGAACAGGGTCGGATTTATGTGGTCTAATGGCTCTCATTTGTTTGTATAAGTCTTTAATTTTTTTTATGCCACAAAATTAAAATTTAGCTAGTTTTTAATAATCAGTAGATAGAACGATTTTGCGACAGGGCCAGACTGAAAAGTGCAAGGGCTGTCGCAAGTTTGTATGAAAGTCCTTCACCTTATGTACTACAAACTTTAAATTTTGTAGAGAGGTACTTTATATAGTTATTGTAAGTAGAAGACCTTTAAGAATTGTTTTTGAACAGTGCCCAATTAAGGTGGTTTAGAGACTCTCGCAAGTTTGTATGATGTTCCTCTATCTTTTCTGCTACAAACTTTAAAATTGGCAGAGGTAGTTGTAATTGTAAGTAATCGTCCGCTAAGAACAAATTTTGCGACAGGGCCGGATCAAGAAGGTCTAAGGGCTTTCGCAAGTTTGTATGAAATTTCTTAATTTTTTGCGCTACAAAATTTTTGGCAGGAAGGTAGTTTATGTAGCTAAGTAGAATCTGAATCCGCTAATAACGGATTTTGCTCCACGGCCGCATTAATGAGTACTGTAGCTGTAATTATAGCAAGCTTCTATGTAAGTCCTTTATTTTTTGTGCTACAAATTTTAAATCTGGCGGGAAGACAATGAGTGGTCAGTAGACATCCGCTAAGAACGAGTTTTGCGACAGGGTTGGATTAAGGTGATATGAGGACTCTCATTATTTTGTATAATAGTCCTTCATTTTTTGTGTTACTAACTTTAAATTTAGCATGGAGGTAGTTAATAGTTAGTTGATATCCGCAAAGAACAAATTTTGCGACGGGTCGAATCGAGGAGGTCTTAAGGCCATAGCGAGTTTGTATGAAGTAATTTCAATCATCATTTAATAACTTATTCTTCATCTTTTGTGCTACGAACTTTAAATTTGGTACGAAGGTGGTTAATTGTTGGTAAAAGTAATCTAAAATCATTTTTTTCTATAGGGCCGGATTAAGGGTCTCATAAGTTTTTCGAGATACCTTCATATTTTGTGCTACAAGTTTCAAATTTCGCACTGAGTTAGGTTAGGTTAGGTTAGGTTAGGCTTTTACGATACTGCAAATCGGACACTCCATTAAAAGGATATTACGAATTTAAAAATAATAATAATAAATTAACGCGCAGCACAGCGGGCAATAGGGAGAGGGAGGGGGAGCCAACATCGGGAAAGGTAGCCGCGCCGCTCAGGAGTATATTAACGATGGGTTCTGAAATAGCTGGAGTAATTTTTGAAAATTTTCAGGCAATCTACAGATCAACCGATTGCGAGTGATCGAATAAAGTAGCGATTAAAAAAATTAATGCGGGCGAAGCCGCGGGTACTGCTAGTAAAACTATAATTATAATCTTAATTTCCGTTTAATCAAGCTATTACTTATCATAATTAAAGTTAACTTGAAGTTATTAAATCAAGCGCTCAGTCATGTTACTATGACCAATTATAGTCAGCGAGACAGTCACTACGATATGTGTATCAAATTTCGGTGTATTTGACTTTAAAAATGTTAATTAATTGACGTAAATGCCTTGTCTGATGTGAACAATGCCCTTTCGCCAGATCTTTTATATCACGCTCTTTTGGAAACAATTTTTTAGTAAATTGCAGGATAACTATATTAATTCAACCGTAGTATGTGTTTTTTTTCAAAATACGTAATAACCACCAGGATACCTGATATTTAGGGTTCCGTTCTTCAAAAGGAAAAAAACTGGACCCTGTCAAGACCCTTTTTCTCAGGAACGCGTGAAGGCATAAAGCTGAAATTCATATCAAATACTCAGGTCTACTGTCCCTTGGAGCTGTGAAAAAATCAAACTTCTAAGCCAACGCAATCAAAAGATACAGCCGTGTATGCTGCGAATTTTCACGCAACTCTACCTCGCAAGGGAATCAAAACCTAAAGGATACTTCCAGTCGACTTAGAATCTTGAAATTTGGCATGAAGCAACGTTTTATAGCACACATAAAGGAAAAATTCCAAAAAATAGTTGAAAATTAAAAGGTGTCCCCAATCCCCATACATACATAGTTGACCGAGTTGTATGTTGTTGTAGATAATGGTACGGAAACCTTCATGCGCGAGTCCAAATTGCACTTGGGCAATTTTTTTTTCATATTATGTTGTTTAAACTTTAATACACAAATTTGCTAATTTTAAAAATACCATTTTTTGCCATAAATTTAATCTATGGAATATACGCTTGGCACGAGTTAAGCGGCTTGCGATGCCAGCGGTTGCGAGTTCCGCTGGGGGCATTCATTTGTATGATGAGCACGAATGTTTGTACTCCAGTCATGGGTGTTTATACTTATAGTATGCGTATATTAAAAGTGATTAATATGTGTAGTGTATCAACTATCTGGATTCTGGTATCCATAACAGAAACCACGTTGCTTACCATTGAATTAGAATCTAGTTCTAGTCATCTAGTTACTAGATGGTGCTGTGTGTTAATGTCCCACCATATTTACATATTTCTTGAATGCATGTCTGAAAAAACTGTCAGTATTATAATTTATTTAATATCATAATAATGATTAAAACAAAACAGACAACGGGACTTTAACTTCATTAGAGAATTTGGTTAGCGTACCTACAGGAAATATTGAATGGATTATATTATCAGTGTTACGTTTACACGCGCGGGTAAAATGAAATAGCTTATGAAAGTAACAGTTCTAGATTAAATTAAAAACTAAAAAACTTAGTTTACGAAATTTTTATTTATTTAATCGAAGCACAAAAATCGAATTTTTATTCATCTACTTGTACCTACGAGTATTTTATGAAAATCAATTGTTGTTCATTAGTTCCGGTAAAACTTTGATACGGTTGGATCGAGTTGAATAATTTGTTTTTTGTTTTGTTAGACACAGAAAAATCAAAAAATTTATAACTGTTCATTTTGTATAGTAGTCACTAACGCAGTCAACTACGAACCCGAGCGAAGTCTCTACTCGTTAGTATAAAATAAAAGATTGCCTTCGTTTTATTTTGCCTTCCAAGTATTAAGTGTTAAGTTACCAAAAGATGATTGATTATGTTCATTCTGAATGCTATTTAATTTGTGCCTAGTCTTTTAATATTAAAATTCCTTATGACTTTGAAGTTTTATTTTTCGTAATGTACGTTAGGCATCTTAGATAAACAAGTTGGAACTTTAAATAGTGTTGCTCATTCCTTAAAATACAGCACATACATACTATATTTCTTTATTATTTATTTTACCTTTATTACCTATTATGTTATTATTTTAACTTTAACCTACATAGATAAACAGGTATACTTATACAAAGCGCTTAACTGTGAAGTAAGTATTTATTATATTGGTGTGTATTTGATAAACCATTCGAATAATGAAAAAAAATAAATGAATAAAAATCACAAAATAAGTTTGGCGAGCAATATAATTGTAACGAACGAACTAGGTCAGTTTTACTCTATAAGAAGGTAACTTCAGAGTTAGCGCTATTTATTTTTCATATTATTTTACACAAGTCATTGCTAAGAGTATACAAGGTAGTATAGTTATAAATTTAATTTAATATTTAAATTAATTTAACCTTTTAAGCCATTAACGTAATTCAGTCTGAGATTGCATAATAATATTTTTTTTATTTGTTTATTAAGATTCACCAGTGGTAATTACAATGATACAGTAATAATTTTGCTACTTTACAAAGTTCTTATTGCTAAATGCATTACCTTTTAAAGTGAATACCGCATGCAAAAATATGTGTGAAATAGTTATCTAGGTATAAAAAACAACAGTTCTATGATCTAAAGAAATTGAACAAATAAACAAAATCTATTTATATGCTAATCTGCAAGACCCTCAGTATTTCAGATGTGACAAGTTGACCATTACAATTTCACGACTCTGTTTATTTAATAGCAAGCAATATAATGATTGAGTAATGAAATTAGGCAAAGTTGAGTTAGAGCCTGCGCCGGAGTGCGTTGGGCACGAGACAATTGCTCACAATTGGTGCGTATCGGCGCCAGTCCTGATGTCACGATCCTTATTCTACTTATATATTTATTGCTTTTATTCCAGCATTCTAATTAAAGTAATATTCCTGGTATATTATACATTATAACGCATTAACTAATTAACTTTACTGAAAATAGCTATTTGAAAATTAGTTCTCTACATAATATATTGTAATATTTTTTCTTATAACATTTATCTTATTGATATTAGTGATAGTAACTAGATTATTTGTGATTTTTATATATTTCCAAATATTTTTAAAATGCAGGTAGTATATGTACCTATATCTTTCCTTACAGGAGGTTGATATAAATAATTGTTAAGAATGATTTAATTTTTAACAATTATTTAACCTAAAACTAATTAATTTTATTATTATTAGTATTATTTGATTTTATATGCACTAACATATTTATTTTTCGTTAAATAAAAAACATGTTCTACTGGTAGTACAATTAATTAAATTTATCGATGTATATTGTATAGCAGATTTAACTGCAGTTATTAAATTTAAAAATCAGAGTTCCCCTTCCCTTAAGATTTTGCTGGCCGGACCGCCTTTTGAAAGGGCTAAATAGCCCTGGACGTTTCGCTACACTAGTACACCATAATGACTCATGCTATGTTGTATTTGTGTTACTACATAAGCAAATACCTATACCGAATTTTATTTAAATAACTTTGGTCTTATAACAATAAAAGGCACATTCCTTAAGGTAAGTATGCATTCTCCTAACTGAAGTTACAAGAAAAACAATAAAAGCCCACATACTCGTAGTCTTTTTGGACTTTTGGATGCGCGATGCCATACAGCCGTACATTTTTGAATCTCTTGTATCGTATCAGGCAAGTAATCTAACGTAGCTTCTTGGAACCAAAGACTTGCGATTGGGTTTTGTGTTCACCACTCACGGTGGTATCATATGGTTCAGTGAATTTAATTTAAATAAAAAACGCAATAAAACTGTAGGGACGCTATGGTTTACTTATTTTGGCACAAGCCTGAGGAAGTTATAAGTGATACACATGACACATCATTTATTTTATTTTCATTTTTTTATATATGCATTATCTATTTCATGGATTAAAAAAATATCCAAATTGCTTACGCACAAAATGTCAAAAATGGATGGTATCTGAAATTATGTGGCAAGAAGTACACGTGAAGTACCTAATTGTAAAAAATTAAACATGCACGGCACCCTTGGCGCCACATCTCATCGCCATTCACAGCGTGTCTATATTATACATATTAATGAGAAGGTACAAATTGACTATGGCAAGTAGCTGCGAGGGACGACCTTTACTTGTTCACACGACATGATGTATGTATCATTAACACATTCACATTATTTTACATTCTGATGGAATTTTAGTGTAGGACACTATTTAAAAGTTAGGTAAGTAGGTAGTTTGTAAACGAAGACCTATTTGTATCGGCAGAAATGATTTCAATTTTATCTCTATATACTTATATTTAATATTTATTAATATTTTTTTATATACTAAATAACCCCTTAAGGAAAAGATAAACATAAATATTATGTTATCTGTATAGTGGTCATAAAATAAAAATTTGCTAAAATAAAATCTAGCATTTCAGTAAATCGCATTTCAATAGTATAATGTAACTAGTTAAATATAAGGGCTCAATAAATATTCATTTACTAAGGTCGCGTTAACAGTATTAGCAAATAGATGTTAACGACTACCAGGACCGTCTAGACTACCTAGTATTTACCTACACTAAATTAAGAACAATTTACGAGATGAGCGTTTTATGTTTGTAGACAATTTAGTCCACGGTTCATTGCGAACTATGATTTTCTATACGTTTCTACTTACTAAAATTAGGAATCGTATATCTTCATTCCGATCTCGGCTAACGACTACGTATGTAAAATATTCAAATGGACGTACGATTCATCCTGGGAGATTTATTGATTCTTAATTAAAAAGTAAACATTCCAACATGGCATTTTTTAAAATCCAATGCAAGCTTAACCTGTCATTATTAACTATAAATAACATGGGCATAAAGTAGGATTGGTTACTGTCTTAAAAAAACAAACCTGCTCTTATAGAATTTATAGATAGATCTGTAGTTAAGTAGGTATAATATTTACATTTTAGGAAAAACCGTTTAATAAATATAAAAAAATATCATTTTATATTTTACACCAAAATTAATAATTTAAATTGGAAATAGAATGTTAAAATATAATTTTATGGTTTTTTCTTTCTTTCGTAATATAAGTAATAAGTTAGTGAAACTACAACCGTACAAATTATTTTATTAACTTTTCATGAAATTATGAGAAGTACTAAGTATGTATGTGTTTCTATTTATACTTTTTGTAATGTACATATAGTCCAATTTAGGACAAGGTTTCAATTCTTAATGGGAAGATTTATCTTCACGAGTACATTTAATAAATAAAGTAAAATTAATAGGCGCTATATATCTCAAGGATCAAATTCAGTAGTGTTAAACTTTACTATCGTTGTAAAACATCAAATACTCCATTTTGATATAAATCATATTTGATATGTTTGATGCAACATGTATCACATTCAAGTAAACTGGTTCGCAGTCCGCTAAGAAAAAGGGTCAGTTATAAAATCTTCAATATTTTCAAAAGTACATGACCGAGCTTAATGAAATAAAATTAAATTAAAGAATATTTTAATGTGCTTAAATAAAAAAAAAACGAGTTTTTTATTAACGATATTGAAAAAAATCTAATTTCTAACCGACCCTTTTTCTTTACGGTCCACTTTGCATTGTACCGATACTCTTCCTGACAGTAGTTTCATGATACCTAACCCACCCTACCTAATGTTATTAAAACTAGTCGTCCCAGTCATCTAGTCTGCTCTCCAGGCGTAGGAGATATTATAGTACATACACAAATGTACGCAAATACACAAGTGCATTCTCTGTTCCTGTCACTCCCACACTCCGGCGGGGCAACTACTCGACACAACCAGTCAGGATTAAGGCGCAGGACCGACGTGCTCTACGAGGCTCAGGTGTGAAACACCGCCAATTTCCCAACTCCAAGTTGTTACTGAGGCTTACTAAACAGAAAGACTCAAATAACTAAACAAAGTATCTCCGGATGTGCTACCGTCGCATACGTGCTTGCCACTACGCCACCACCAAAGCAGTTATACATACGACCCATTGAATGAACAATGCCGCAATGTAGAGCTCTCACTTGTCTCGTTTTTTACTCATACTGGGCTTGAAATGGGCCTCGTCTTCCATATGCCGAGTGCGTTAATATAATAAGTAATATGTTGACAAATCTGTAATTTACCATCAAATACAAATGATGTTATCCAAAAAGTCAAGTTTAAATTTTTTTGTTATCTATACGCGGGGCTTAGACAAGAGGTAAGAATAATAGGGAACGCAATGAGTACTTCTACGAATATATACTTACGTACATACCAGACCAAACACATAACACTCCTTTGGGCTTCACCGCTGTAGGATAATTAGCTGCATATGATAACAAATATGAAAGAAAAGTGTTGTAGCACGAATGTCAAATGTACTTACAAAATTGACAACATAAAATAATTTAAAACAACATACTCCGTGTGTGGTAATCGCTTGGTCTTCTTTATCCTTTATTTTATTTGTTGATTTATTCGATATTAACCAGGAAACTTGTTTCCTGACGGATAAATTATTGGTATCTAGAGTAAAATTGTAGACATTAATATTAATAATAGGCTTAAAATATATTTTTATTATATGGCAATTGTCGGGATTAATAATTAATGTCAGGCAGAAGACGATAACACACTGTAACATTGTAACATTTCAAAGAGCTTACAGAATTTACGTACCTATATTTTACACTGGGACTTATGACAAGCCATTAAATTTGGCTAATATACATTTTTAGACGGTTGTTATGAATTTATGCCTCAAGTGAGAATGTTTTTCTAAAAAATTTTGTGAAAAGTGTAACAATGACATATAAGGTGAATTATCCAAATTCTGAAATAGTATAAAATATTTTAATGATTATTTCTGAAAAATTAAGGTAAGGATCTAATCCATATCTACTAGTGTAGGTATACAAGTTTGCCAAACACACTATACTATATTGCAAATACGTATAGTTCATTTTATGATTACTTTAAAGTAGTTGTTGCTAACGCCACAATCTATTTGAGTCTAAATAAATTGATAATGTATTTAAATTTGAATACAACTAGTATAACCTATTGACGTACTATTATCAAGGTCACAATTTTAAGCACAATGAATGGAATACTAATAATAACTTAAACTTATTTAGTGATATAGTAATTTATATTCATTGACCACAGTTTGCCTTTCGTAAAGCCTTAGTCATTGTAATGTTGTTGTTTCTAGATTACGAGGCTTAATTAGATTATTCTTATGTTATGTAAAGCTATTTTATATGAAACAAACATTTTATATGCAAAAAACACGGATTTTAGAATATACCTATACATGTTTTAGTAGGATTCAGTGGAAATAAGTTACCTAAATATATAAAAGCAAAAGGTCACTCACTAACCACGAAATATCGAAAACCGCTTGACGTATAAAGATTAAATTTGGTTTGGAGGTAGTTTATTCTTGTAGTTAGAAGACATCCGCTAAGAACGGATTTTGCGACACGGACAACGGACTAAGGTGATCTAAGGGCTTTCGCAAGTTTGTATAAAAGCATAGCAGCAATCATAGTCATGAGAGAGAGCATATTTAAAGATCAAGTGTTTGCGTAAACGGAAAGTATTATAATAATAAGTATTTAAGTCACTAGTTTTTTATGCATCATGGTCTTAGGTTACCTAGCTACGTCTCTGATAACATTGTAACTAAAAAAAGAATTAAATCACAAACGGTTATTTCGCCGTGACCAAGAGATCATAAGGCATTTTTCTTGACCCTTATTAGTCTTGCCTAGCCGTATTAGTACGAGTTCATTCCTTTTAAGTATACGGAGACCTCGACAGTCCTTAAAGGATTAATTGTAATTATATTACTCTATTATTAAAGAATGACGTGGGAATCGTCCGAATTTATTCCTATGACGTCATTAACATTTGAGATTGTAGAGTTTAGGGCATCTTAGAAACTTTATTACTATCCATTTATCTTTTTTGTATAGCTAGTGTTATAATCGTTGCCCAGTGCATTTATTTTACGAGCGAACGCTGCGCCTGAAACATTTTATTGGATGGGCAATAGTTCGATGTTTTTATGTTGTAATAATATTTTGAACCCATTAAATGTGAATTTATAGTAAATTAAAATATTATATTTAATTCATGGCTTTTATAAATACAATTAATATACAGATATTTAAAATCTATATTAGATATCATGTACTCAAAACTTTCAAAATGACCTCTTCTCATTCTCCATTAATAAAAATCGCAATAAGCCGAAATACCATTAGCATTTTGGGTTGTGAAATCAAGAAATCTGTGTTATTTTATACCAAAGCATTTCCGGTGTATCGCGGACCGTCACCTGCGATGCGCTCGGGCCGGCCTTCGTCGGCCAGTATAGGTCGTTAACGCACCTTCCAAGCTAATTATAGAATCTGTGAATGAGTGGCGACACATTCTCTAATAGTGCGTATTTTTAAAATAGATACACGCACATTTCAATTATTTATATACATCAGCAAAAATACTGCCTACCATTGTTAAGTAATTATATAATTGAGCGAGCCGCTTAATAAAATCAAAATAATTAACTTGTTTGTGTTATTTATATTAAATTCATTCACATTGTTGATTGTATACATAATTTAAACGAAAGCGAAGATACTTATATACATGCAGACATTGTATAGTATACTAGGTAGGTCTAGGTTCTTATCTTCACTCGGATAGGTCGCGAGCGTTAGGTGTATTTTTTTTCAGCAGAGCTCTAATATTTTTTCAAATTGAAATTAGCCTAGTTACTACTTATAATGTCAGCTATCTGCCAGTAAAAGCTCCTTTAAAATTAGTTCAGCTGTTACGGATATTAGATAAAACAAATAGACAAACAGAGAGCAAATTTGAAAACATATGTTTTTCGTATATGTTACCTTTATAATTTTTATTATAATTTAATATGGATTTAGTAAAAAGCTGTTATTCTGATAACACAAACACACTTCAATTTTATTTATCTGTAGGTACTACATAGATTTAGTGACACACAGAAAATATGTATTATGTTCGTATTTACTACGTACTGTAATTGTGTAGTAGGTTAATTGCCACCTTCAATTAGCATGATATAGGCATCTATGGGTATTGCTTATGTCAGATAAGGCTGTTAGGTAATATAGGACAGCTTGTTCAACTTTTACAAACAAACATTTTGCTTACCTATTGATTAATTATACCTACCTACATATTTTAGACTATCTAATGAATTGCATCTCTGGTTTTAAAATTAGATTATTTAATAATACAATAGCATTATTTTAGTGTTAATAATACAAGAAGTATTAAAGGGTCTATTTTATATAGCTTAAGTATTTTAAATCATATTAATGAATTAAATAAAGAAAACAATTTAGAAAATCTTTGCGGCGGATGACAGAATTACTCTAACTGACTTTATTTTTTTGCTACTAGTAAGCTCATGTCGTCGCCAATGTGTGCAATCTGTTAGGTCTCTCCTTCCCCTTCGATAATATTTTTTACTTTAAAATATAAAGTAAGTTATGTCATTCCAAAATTTTTTTAAAAGTATTATTAACATTGAACATACGGTCTGTAATAATGATAAGTCATAAGTTATTGTAGCATATAAAAATAATATTGTATAGGAGGAAGATAATTTTCCTTGCATATTATTATCTTCCTTGACGATAAGTCGCTAATTCGATGAATCACTATACACCGCTATGGGTTGAGACACTTAATATTGAGTACATCAGTTTCCTCAGATTCTTGTCATCATAATTGTATTTCCTCTATTGATAACTAAAACAGATATGATACAAAACAAATGAGTAACATCAAAGTATGATATCAAAAAAGTTACATAAAAGCAAAACGTTGAAATCAGTACAATAAACTGATCATATCAGATAATCATATAATACAGAACGGAATGGTTATTGACTTTGGTTTTGATGTCATTTTGTATTTTTTACTTAACATGTTTAATGTTATCTTTTGGCCTCACAGATACACGGACGTACAGATGACGTCTTAAGGAGAATAAATGGTAAGCAATGATAATCTATATTCCTCGTTAACGCAATTTAACTATATAGATATAGCAATCCTGCAGTTTGTTGCAACTTCAAAGACGTGATCAAAATCTAAAATATCTGTTGTGGGACTATATCAATTGTGTATTCTATATATAGTTCACCTTCATGATATTCTTTTGCGATACTACCTTGTCACTGTTCACTGAAGTATGTCTTGTACATTGCGGGGCAGTCGTTGATCTGTCTCGCCCACGCCCAATGATACAGCCATTACACGCTCGATTACCTCTAAATTACCTCTACTTTGAAGTTCTATGTCCCGACATCAAATCTAGACCTATTTATTGATGTCAATTTAAATGTAAGAAAAACCAATTTATTAATAATGTTTCTGATGCTTGGATTTCATTAGATAGGTAGTGATTTTCATCAGATTTCTCTGTCAGCTTTTTTCGGGATACACATTGTACCAAATAATTGTTACGTGAGTTCCTTTTATATTAACATATGGCCAATTGGTTCTGCAACTCCTGGCATCGAGATCTATTCAATAGGTTCAATTGATTCAATTTGCATATTGTAATTAACCTCATATTTAAATGTAAACACATCAATCAACTCAAACAGTTATATTTTAATTTAAACTAGGTACAATGAATTATTTAAAACTTTAAAAAATATTATCACAGTAGGTATTTATGAAAAGACCTTACAGGATATTCACGAACACAAACGTTATGCAATTTGCTAACCGACGCAGTTGCATCAGAGGGCAGTGAATCCAACATTAGCATGAGCACAATAAGTGTTTCACTTCTTCGTATATTTAAACTGCATTTTGAAAACTTTCAAATTAATGCACATATTAAATGTGCATACATATTTGTGTAATATTTGCTTGAGAGTAAAACAGACCAGCCTATATAAGCTTATGGTTGGTACACACAATTACGGCACACCTGTAAAACTTTAGCATTAATTCGTCGTATACTCACTGTGTGAGGACGTGTCACGACATGGGTACGCGCGAAGTCCCATCATCAAGCATTATACACTTGTAGTTATTATAATTATGAATGGAAAATTGTGTTTAGAAGCAGCGTGTATAGAAACAATTGTTTCAAATGTCAATCACCGTAATAATTTGGAGTACAATAGATGATTGACATATCGCAGCATTATATCTCCGTGATATGTTCAATTGCAAATTTTGTCCAGATTTCCAGTGGGTGTCTGTATAGCATGTTTGGAAGCGATGGCAACAAGCAAAGGAAGCTGAGTCACTCTCGATATAATTCCGAGCTAGACATTTTTATACAAAAAAACCTTTTTAATATTCCCAAGAGGCTTCACGTGAAATATTGCGGAAGGACTTCCACAGGAAGATTTAGTCATAAAATGATAATTAATTTGTTATAAATAGAGTTTTTTATATTTTGTTGTGTATTATAAAACATTGTCCTCCGCCGGGTCTGTCAGTCTGTCTGTTCGCGAAAAACTCAAAAATTACTGCACCGATTTTCATGCTACTTTCAACAATAGATAGAGCGGTTCTCGACAAAGGTTTAGTTAGGTTTAGGTTTTATTAGTGTATAATTTTACAAGCTTCTGTATACATTTACTTGCGAAACCCGCAACGTCGCTCGCGCTAAATCTAAGTATAATATTAATTATTAATATTGAATTGTAATAGTTTTAGTTTACTTTTATAATGTGAGTTTGATTAGATAATAGTCGTAGTCCAGTGGTAACGCACTAGCTTGGAAAACCGAATGAAGCATGTTTACGGTGAAGGAACCTGCGTGTCTGTCCGTCCGTCCGTCTGTCTGTCTGTCTGTCTGTCTGTCTGTCTGTCTGTCTGTGGCATCATAGCTCCCGAACGGATGAAGCGATTTCAATTTAGTTTTTTTTGTATTAAAGGTGACTTATGTGCGAGTGTTCTTTGACATGTTTGATGAAAATCGGTTGAGCCGTTTAAAAGTTGAGGGGGGTGAAA
The DNA here is from genome assembly GCA_905231865.2 of Boloria selene. Taxonomy (NCBI): domain Eukaryota; kingdom Metazoa; phylum Arthropoda; class Insecta; order Lepidoptera; family Nymphalidae; genus Boloria; species Boloria selene. Next base: position 5,872,844 of record HG993147.1, read on the forward strand.
GTGGGAAAGAATAACCGAATGTCTTCAAATATACTCGAGTGAGGTCTCAAATGAAAACGCACTGAAAGAGAATATTGATGACTTAATCGAGAGTGTTCTTAGCTTCGTTTGATGAGAAAATTGGGGAAAATTGGGTCATGGAATTAATTGATTTTTAGTTTTTCTTCCCAGACTCATTTGCAGCGTAAAAAAAATTTTAAATATCATAATATTATTATTAGGAACTTATATATTTACAACTCAACAAAATCTACATTATAATAAGTATGTACCTACCTATAATAAGTATAAAATAAATAAATAAATAAAAAAATTAAAAAACTCTTGTTGGGGGACGTTTTTAAGGAAAATTATATTTTATTTTTTCTTCAAATATTTTAACTTGAAGATATTTGTTTACTATATACATACATTATTTTTTATTAATTATTGTACATAAAGACTTTCATTTATATACCATTTTCAAAATTAAGTACCTGCGGTCGCGGGTTCGAGGCCCGCTGGGGGCATTCATTTGTTGAGCACGAATGTTTTTAGTAATGGATGTTTTTATTTATAATTCTAATATAGTTATGAAGTTAAAGTTATATAATATTATGTGTAGTGTAGGAACTCTCCGTAACACAAACCTCGTAAATTACCAAGGAACTAGATGACGCTGTGTGCAAATGTAGTAACATATTTTTTTAATAACCTAAATATTTTAATATAACACTATTATTACGTTTAGTAAGCTGATGCAAAATTTCGCAATGTATTACATGCGGGGGTGTAACTCAGTGGTAGAGTGTCTGCTTCGCATGCTGAAAGTCCTGGGTTCAAATCCCAGCACCTCCAAAGCAATTTCCCTTTTTGTCAAAAAATGTTTTTATCATTTTAGGCGAGAATAATGTTTCTTAGAAAATAGGAATTCCGTTTTACTTTTATTGTTTTGCTGTCAAAACCCTTTGATTATCTTCATGGCAATCACACTCATTATTATTTGCATGGCAGTCCACCATAAATCTTATTATCGTAGTCTATTAATTAACGTATATTTAATTACATCACTTCTTATGAATTTTAAGTAATATATTAAATAATAATACATACGGCGTATTTTTAAAAATCATGACGCCATTAAGAAAAACAATATCTAATATTAACATCAACGAGTTTGGTGCGAGTTTTGGTAGCTATCAATCATTCATGAAAATTAACATTTAATTAAATCGTTTTATTACTACAGAGTCTTTGATATTTTACCACATGTTACAATGTGCTTAAAGAGTTTCTGGGAAGTGAACACAGTGTCTTGTTTTAGTTTAAACACCGTAAACTACTTACAACGTATTTACGCTCTGTTTTCCGAACTTGACCTTTCACATTAATAATAATATACAATTTAAAATAGTAACGTGTTATTTAGTACTAGGAAATGTATATTGCTTAGAATCTAAGCGCGTTATAGAGACTTTACAAATAAGTAAATATTGATAAAATTGAACTAACAATATCCTTAGGTACTTTTGTATATTTTATAAATGTTGATAAGATTTCGATTTTGCTAAATAATGCATCTTAGAAAAACAGAAGTTAAATTTAGTTATTTTGATATTTCTAACGCCGATCGTTCTGTCAAATACGAGTACTTATAACATTTTGACCTTTTAAACTTTAATTTAACAGCGTGTCAGATAGATTGCTGTGACTAACGATTGCAAAATCGAACCTCGATGTTTATTAGAAATGAATATGTTCTCGTTCTGGCTCTGTGAAAAGCTAGAAATATTGTAGTGCTCTCTGACCTGCAATCGTGCTTGAATTCCCTATTAGGCTTAACGTATTAATCAAAGTCTGTATTTTAAACATAATTGGTCTGAGTATTCTAACAGTATCACCGAATCATCTAATATAGTATTTCCCTGCAGAAAATGTTAAATTTACTTTGATGTTAACCAGGATAAGTAACGTATACTAAAATTTCATCAAAATCAATCAAGTGGTTTTCTCGTAATGCGGACAATGCAGACAAATGTTCTAAAAACTATAAAATTGGCTTCTGTATGCGTAACAATGAATATTTCAATAAGATTTTGCAAAAATATTTTAATGTACAGATTCGTCTCAGTTAGAATTTCGTTGTATGTACCTATAGATATTGAGAAGTATTTTTGATATGTGATCATGAATTATTTTGATATTTAAAAATAAAAATATCGGCGAGGTATTAGTTTGTAGAGCAAATAGGAACGTGGTTCATGTATGCATCATGAATACATATAGACTTATATCGATTTAAATAGTAACTCATATAACTGACTAGTACATTTGAATGCGTGAGTGCGTGCTCTGTACGTAAACAAGAGAACTTTTAATAAAGTTCACGTAAACATAATTTGTGAATACCATGGATGATTTGCCAATAAAGAGATGAAGCAAGAATAAAATCTATCTCTATACATACATCTATGTCTTGAAGATATAGGTAGGTATATAATACGTATATTAATAACCATTTTAAAATATGTTTGATAAATAAGCGTTTAAATAAAGTTATTTCTAAAACTAATTTGAATTCTCGCTCACAAAACTACTTGCAAAGTAAACATATCCTCATTTCACTTTTGAGGACTTTGTTAAGAATGCTTTAAATTGCTTTCAAATAGTGAAAAGCATTGTAATTCAAATCAGGTCTAGCGTAACAATAGCAAAAACTTATAAAGGTGCTAACTACTCACAGAAATACCCTGTAAATTCAGTGCCAAATTTTTTATTAATGTCTAATGGTCTAAGAGCCGGTGGGAGATCGACCTTCACCGAGCTGATAACCAAATGAGACATATTTTTTATCAAATATAATTTATAAACAAATATGCCTATAATGACTTGCCTACCTGAAAGTGCTCATGGCTATTTTTAATTAAATTAACTTTTATCGATTTTTTTTCATCACTTTCATTCTTTTGGTAACCAAATAAATTTTATTTCACTGTTAGTTTTTAACACACAGAATATGTCTCAGTAGGTTTGCCTACTCATTTTTGTGTATCTACCTGACAAGCCGATGTGAACAAGTAAGTCAATATAGGTGACTCCATCGTTCTGCTAACTTATCGAAAGTTATATCAAATTTTAGATTATTTTATTACAAAATCAGTCATATAGACTTACCTGCAAAAAATCATACTTAAAGCACTGTTGCCTAGCTAAAAATAGCCATGAGCACTTTCAGATAGGCAAGTAATTATAGGCATATTTGTTTATAAATTATATTCGATAAAAAATATGTCTCATCTGGTTATCAGATCGGTGAAGGTCGATCTACCACGGTCTCCTCTACTATAAGTATTATTTATTGCTGAGACTAAATGCGGAAGTTTCGGAGAAATTATTTAATAACATTGAATATTAAAGTTAAAGCTATTTAAATGTTTTACCTTTATATTGCATAATTTTTTGCATTTGAAAATGATTTATTTAAATAAATTTAGATTTTTTTCATGTTTGTAGATTACTTATCAGTTATTGATCAATGTTATAATATTATGTATATTTTTGGCCTTTTTATAATAATTATTGGCTAGGTCGAATATTTGTAAAATATTAATCCAATTGGTATAATGTAATGTATAATTTAATGTACATATTAAATTATAGTATGGCCTTATTAATTTAAAAGCCTAGCAAGGACTTAAGCATTCATTTCAAATACCTTAGATATCAATAATCAAACAGCAAATGTTAAGAAAAATATTTGTATCTATATATTTTTTTTTGTTTTAAAGTTATAATTTTTTTTAATTTAAAAATGTCTACTTTCTATAGGTAAGACAACTTATTTATAGTCTAGATATATAAAATAGAGTCGAAAAAATAGGCGTCTATATCTACCGTCTAAAGTCTAAACTCTAAACCAACAATAAACGTCTTCAATTAGATAACTCTTCGAATTGGAATAAATTCTCATTCGCAAAGCTAACTAATGACACAGTAGTATTATGTTTCCATTCTATCATATTAACTCTAGGTACTCATTTTAATTTAAGCTCAGGAGGAGCTTAAAATTGTTTATATAAAGTATAATAAGAAATGGGTTTTGTAACATAAATTTGTAATAAGGAAAATCAGTTGGTAAATTAACAGCTACATTTCCATAATTATTAATTTATTTGTAATCAATAAATGCTTTATTCACAATTATATTGAAAATGTTTGAGGAGTGTGAGCCTCATGATATCACGGCCTATGTACTAATTCTGACAATTATCATGATTAATGTAATTGGCACTTTATGACGCCGCGTATTGTAAAAGATTGCATGCGGTATAGTCTAACGAAAAATAGATTTAATAATAACGCTTTTGGGTTAATATGCAAAAAGAAAAAGTTTTATGTATATTATGTATATCATGAATAATAGTAATTAAGAAATATTTATTATCATAAATTACAAAAACAAAGTACAATTCTTATACATTATAGTCCATAGATTGTTTTTAGTAAAGTAGCCGAGTAAAAACTTTAACCTGAGCAGAATTTTAGTTCACGCAAATACCAAGGATGAAGATTAAGAAAAAGGACTACTCCTAATTCCTATTAACTTATAATAAAAAATAAAAAAACGATGCGAAATGAAACGTACAGTAATATCTCATGTCACATTTGATTGAGATACTTGTTGTAAACATATATATATAACGTTTCACTTTTTTGTTATGAAAATTTGCAGTTATTTCCCAGTGTGTTGTAACGGTCGTCAGTGTTTGGGTGATCAGTATGGACGTAGGTATGTTGACATACGGCGTGGTGCAAAAGTACATGCAAATTAAAGAGGAAATAAGAGTTCTTGATATTATACCTAATCTAAAGTCTCTACATTTTTTTAAAGATATTATTATTTATTAAGAAACTACACTACTCGTATGTTAGGATTTCGTTAAATATGGTTCTTCACAGTTGTTAACACATTCGTTCTTTATAAGGGTACCTATCTGGTATGTTTAGGTGAGAAAATAAATTATAGATGTGTTTTTATAAAGAAAACCAAGACTAGACAAAGATAATTAATAAAGTTTAAAAAATATATATATACACATCTCTACGCACGTAACTTAAAAAGTTTTTAAAATTTTGTTTCATGATTATATATCAGGAATTAAAACTACTTTCAAACATATTTGAGACCATTATTAGTTTGAACTCAATCGAGAATTTATCCATTAAGAACGGAAGCAGAAACGTACGGCGCCCGAGAAATTAAGCGTCGGGAATCTCCTTAATAGGGCTTCAGATTATTTAGAAAAGCTCTAGTTTAAGCACGACCGAGTCCAGACGCAGGATTTCGACTCCGGGCATTACCTAAACTAAAGTAGAGCGTCTAGTTCGCTCGAGAAAGCGTACCATAAACAAATTCAATTGGTCTAAACGAGTGAATTTTTATTCTGGGGCGATGAGATCATTAGGTGAACGAACGTGGCGGGCGTAGCTTCAGTGAAATGGGTCGCTGGGACTCCATCGTGACATTGATTTGATTGATGCTTATAGATACAAGATGTTTGCTAACATAAGGCTCGTTATGACTTGTGTGTTTGCTGGTCTGAGATTGCTAGATTTGCATTCCATTTTGTTACTATGATTTGCAATTGGAATCAGCTACTGTGTATGAGGAATTGTAATAAACGTCTGTTTAAACTTAACCAGAATATCTAATGGTTCTTACTGTACATGTAAATGTGTTTATTAATAGTGACACAAATAGCTTTTTGAAGGTTCATCATTAATATTAATTTGCAGATCTTTCACGTTTTGGGTTGTTAAGTTTATGGGGAAATAATAAACGCTTTATAAAGCTTTTGACGAATATTTTTGTATTGATTCTGTGAAATGCTAAAACTCTTAATTGAATTAAGGAAATAAAATGTAATGCAACTAATACCAGCAATATCCGCCAGCCATTAAGGTTGTTTTATTGTTATATTATTTGCTAAAATGTTATTGTGCTTCTCTTGTACATATTTATCTTTATAGGTATACGTTACTATAATTAAGTATTAACTCCGTTAACTAGAATTAGCCTGCGGCCTCTGGTGTGCCTTTTGCTATTTACTTCTTAACGACCACATAATCATGACCCCCACTTCGAATAGATTACAGAACCCAACAACAAAGTTTTCTATGCATAATTTATTTTCATTCCCAATATCTATAAGCTCGTTAAGATTTAAGTGGATTAATATGTTTATAAATTTAATTACTATTATCTAACTTGGCGTAATGTTTTTAATAACGTAAATATAAGTCAACAGTGTAGGCGTATCATAAAAATCAAATTTTGCTAAAGGCTATAACATAATTTACAAGCTTTCACATTAAATATTCTAGTTACTAATGGATATTATTACGTCATAATTCTTGTTAGTTAGTGCTTGTGGTGTTATGTTAAACGCTCGTACGTTTAATAGTAAAATTGGATTAAACGAAATTGGAAAAAAAGATCAATTGCACGAGGATATCGTAACTCAAAAGTATGTATGGTAATAAAAGTGTACCTACCTAAATATTTTGGGTATTTTTTAATAATTTTCTTAAGCGAACGCAAAATCCTTTATCTTTAGCTTCTGTGTGCCTGAGCAAACTGTTTTCAGCAGGCGGAGGTGTTGATGACGAGCACAACCACTGTTTCTAGGTACAATACAAATATTGCTCTCAATAAAATGTGTCCCAAACTATCTTTTGATGGATGTACGTTTGTTATTTAACCAAGCTAGAAGATATATTACAGTCTGCAAAGCATGTAGGTAACTTTTATTTAAAAATGTATGGTTCCTAGGATATAATTGTCATTTGTTTCTGTTAGACGACGAACGAGAAGCTGGAATAGCATAAGTTTTTCTTCTAAGGTTGATTCACAATAGCTATTTATATTTAGGTATTATCTATGTATTTAAAACGTAAGTACATTGTACAAGTCCTTAGTTAGTACCATTATATACTTTGTAAACATGATTCCTTTTTTTGTGCTTTATTTTTTTATTTATTATATTATGGAGGTTGATATTTTATATTTTATAATTAATATTAAGGAAAGTCCAAATTTTGTAAATTCAAGTCTTGATAAATGGGCAAAAACCAAATTAATTTGCTTCAACAACCATAGAGTACTTTATTTAAAATAATCGAAATTTTGTTGGAGTTTTGTCACCTCTTGTTATAAGAGTATTTATCTAAGGGTATGTTTAGGTGAGAAAATAAATTATAGATGTGTTTTTATAAAGAACACCAAGACTAGACAAAGATAATTAATAAAGTTTAAAAATATATATATACACATCTCTACGCACGTAACTTAAAAAGTTTTTAAAATTTTGTTTCATGATTATATATCAGGAATTAAAACTACTTTCAAACATATTTGAGACCATTATTAGTTTGAATTCAATCGAGAATTTATCCATTAAGAACGGAAGCAGAAACGTACGGCGCCCGAGAAATTAAGCGTCGGGTATCTCCTTAATAGGGCTTCAGATTATTTAGAAAAGCTCTAGTTTAAGCACGACCGAGTCCAGACGCAGGATTTCGACTCCGGGCATTACCTAAACTAAAGTAGAGCGTCTAGTTCGCTCGAGAAAGCGTACCATAAACAAATTCAATTGGTCTAAACGAGTGAATTTTTATTCTGGGGCGATGAGATCATTAGGTGAACGAACGTGGCGGGCGTAGCTTCAGTGAAATGGGTCGCTGGGACTCCATCGTGACATTGATTTGATTGATGCTTATAGATACAAGATGTTTGCTAACATAAGGTTCGTTATGACTTGTGTGTTTGCTGGTCTGAGATTGCTAGATTTGCATTCCATTTTGTTACTATGATTTGCAATTGGAATCAGCTACTGTGTATGAGGAATTGTAATAAACGTCTGTTTAAACTTAACCAGAATATCTAATGGTTCTTACTGTACATGTTAATGTGTTTATTAATAGTGACACAAATAGCTTTTTGAAGGTTCATCATTAATATTAATTTGCAGATCTTTCACGTTTTGGGTTGTTAAGTTTATGGGGAAATAATAAACGCTTTATAAAGCTTTTGACGAATATTTTTGTATTGATTCTGTGAAATGCTAAAACTCTTAATTGAATTAAGGAAATAAAATGTAATGCAACTAATACCAGCAATATCCGCCAGCCATTAAGGTTGTTTTATTGTTATATTATTTGCTAAAATGTTATTGTGCTTCTCTTGTACATATTTATCTTTATAGGTATACGTTACTATAATTAAGTATTTACTCAGTTAACTAGAATTAGCCTGCGGCCTCTGGTGTGCCTTTTGCTATTTACTTCTTAACGACCACATAATCATGACCCCCACTTCGAATAGATTACAGAACCCAACAACAAAGTTTTCTATGCATAATTTATTTTCATTCCCAATATCTATAAGCTCGTTAAGATTTAATTGGATTAATATGTTTATAAATTTAATTACTATTATCTAACTTGGCGTAATGTTTTTAATAACGTAAATATAAATCAACAGTGTAGGCGTATCATAAAAATCAAATTTTGCTAAAGGCTATAACATAATTTACAAGCTTTCACATTAAATATTCTAGTTACTAATGGATATTATTACGTCATAATTCTTGTTAGTTAGTGCTTGTGGTGTTATGTTAAACGCTCGTACGTTTAATAGTAAAATTGGATTAAACGAAATTGGAAAAAAAGATCAATTGCACGAGGATATCGTAACTCAAAAGTATGTATGGTAATAAAAGTGTACCTACCTAAATATTTTGGGTATTTTTTAATAATTTTCTTAAGCGAACGCAAAATCCTTTATCTTTAGCTTCTGTGTGCCTGAGCAAACTGTTTTCAGCAGGCGGAGGTGTTGATGACGAGCACAACCACTGTTTCTAGGTACAATACAAATATTGCTCTCAATAAAATGTGTCCCAAACTATCTTTTGATGGATGTACGTTTGTTATTTAACCAAGCTAGAAGATATATTACAGTCTGCAAAGCATGTAGGTAACTTTTATTTAAAAATGTATGGTTCCTAGGATATAATTGTCATTTGTTTCTGTTAGACGACGAACGAGAAGCTGGAATAGCATAAGTTTTTCTTCTAAGGTTGATTCACAATAGCTATTTATATTTAGGTATTATCTATGTATTTAAAACGTAAGTACATTGTACAAGTCCTTAGTTAGTACCATTATATACTTTGTAAACATGATTCCTTTTTTTGTGCTTTATTTTTTTATTTATTATATTATGGAGGTTGATATTTTATATTTTATAATTAATATTAAGGAAAGTCCAAATTTTGTAAATTCAAGTCTTGATAAATGGGCAAAAACCAAATTAATTTGCTTCAACAACCATAGAGTACTTTATTTAAAATAATCGAAATTTTGTTGGAGTTTTGTCACCTCTCCCGTGGAATATTCTCCCGTATAAATAAATCAATTTCTTTATATAATGTATAGAATAGGACGTGCCTTATCAATCTTTAGCGATAAAATGTGTTAAGAGCATCGCATTTATTCTATTTTCCTTTACTAGTACAACAATTTCACAATTCTAGAATTACACCCGTTGGTTGTAACGAAAATAATTTTATTAATGCTTTGACATCTGCGGTTTCGCAGGCAATAAACGTTATTACAGTAATAAAGTTTAACAGTAATTCTTGATATTTTCTCTGCACGCCTTTCTTTTGGTTTACGTATTTCGCTCGACTTCCTTCACTTTGTTTTTCTACTGATATTCAATTTTTATCTCAAACCCCCTCGTCGCTTGGTTAAAATAAAAGGCGACTTATTTATTAGACGACTTCACATTTACTTATGTTATTAAAAATAGATGAACATGTCTCAAAATTTAAAAGAGACAAGACAAGTTGCGCCCGGGACCCTGTTGATAGATGTCGGGGCCGTCACGCCGCTCATTGTTGGAATTGGTAGGCGCCGTCTGCTCTTCTATAGATGCACCCCGAATACAAAACAAGCTTTGCCTTTAATGACTCATCTCAATATATGTGCTCTATTTGAATGACATATTAGATCTTTGAAATTATGGATTCAGGGCTGACACGATTATTACAATGCATTTTTTGTTAGATCTTGTATATACAAGTATTAAAAAATAATTATAGAAATTTGTCTTTAATTATCAGTACTAAAAAATCTGATTGAAATTTGAAACGAGATCTCTTAGAAGCCGTAAAACATTATTATATCATTAGGCTAAAAAGCGTCACTGGTTTATGAGAGTGGCGCCTGACGCGGTCAAGCTCGCTAAATCATAATATTATTTGGCTTTGAGCCGAATACAAATAAATAACTCACTAACGCATAACTAGATGTAAGTACGAATAATTGTGTTTAGTTAATTATTTAAAATAATACGATTATATTAAAATGTACCTTATTATCAATATAAGTAATAGTTACTTTTAGATCTCTATCTATCTCTATCTTTATCTGGCATACATTATTGTTCCATTTCTTATAAAACTATCGACGCTTTAGAATTTGAAAAATAAGCAACTATTTGCCTAATGTAATAAATACAGTTTATAACTGTACTGACTATAATATAAGTAGATATTGATCTCATTTTAACATTTGGAAACAAATATTTAAAGACTATGATCATCAAAAAACGTTCGATGACTTAATATATATATGTATAAATTTATTAAAAATAAAATAAAATAAAAGAAGAATAGTTCTATCCTGTCAATATGGCAATGCGAACTTTGCGACCGGGAATTTTGATTATGTTTACAAAATGATAAATTATTCGAATAGTAGTATCAATGGTTATTTTGCTTTGGCTAGCACCAACTCGAAAAAAAACTTAGTAATTAAAAGTAATATTTTTTACTTTTCAGTTTAGGATTTTACAGGTTGAAGTCGGTTTTTATTTTTTTAATAATTTATTATTAATATTTTTAGTGAAAAGTAGTATATGTATTTAGCTTAAAATAGTAACCTTTATTTGCTGAATTTAATAAAATTAATTAAAGGACATGTTTACGAAATATTTGTTATGTTAGCATAAACACGAAGGCATGGAGGAAGCTAGATAATATGTTTTAATATATAATTCGTTATCTTGCTGATTGGCTTTATTAGGCTCCCAACGCGGAAGTAGACGATAAATAATTGCTTATTGAGAACAGTTTTCGAGTTGATGACTGCGACACCGGTTATGCGACTTTAGAGACAATTTATGAAATATTTAATTCTAAATGAAATAAAGTATTTATCGACGCATTTGGCAAATGCGAAATGGTTCCACGAGACATTTGAGTTCTGCAAGGATATAATATTGAGTTTATTTCAACTAAGTTGCAATATTAAAAGAAATACTTACTTATGGATTTTTAACCGACTTCCATAAGGAAGAGGTAATCAATTCGATCGGTATTTTTTATGTATGTACACCGATTACTCTGTTATTTATGATCCGATTTACGTGATTCATCTTTTGTTTGATGCAGAATAGTTTCCATTTGGTGCCATAAAAATTTAACATAGTTTGGACCAGTAGTTTTTTATTATTTTATATATTATTATAGTTTATTTATTATTATAATATGAAAACCAATTGGCATCGACAACTTTAAGTATTTACTATTTCTATAGATATTGAATATATTATGGAGTTTAAAGATTAGAAATGTTTTTTTAATGCAATAAGAGGTGCCGGTAAATTAATTATCGGTAAAAGCTTGCACCTTCCCATTTCAATTTCAAGAAATGCCCATGAAATATTGTAAGTGTAAATTGTTAATAAATTATAATAAACATAATTTTCAAAATAATTTGGGTAGCCAACTTTTTGCAGTCTAAACCAAATTACAACGCATCAAGCAAGCTAATGATTTTATTATAACTAGGTCAAGACGTAAACACAACTTTACTATCAGTATTTTATCAATAAGTCTATAATTTTGAATTACCGATGTTTCATTAATAACAGATTCTTTTCTGAGAATGGGGGATTAGCCCTTATTAGTAGACGAAATGGTAGCTTTGATATGACAGCGGATGCGATCAGATCATGCGAGAATTAATTCAATCTGACGACTGGTTGACGGCTTTACTGGACCACAAACCGAATTTATTTAAGAATGTCTACCGCATTGTGTAAATAAACGAAAGCAAAATATTGCACTTAGCATGTACCTAGTTTCGATTTTAACGTCAACTCCTTTTTGCTGTGAAAAAATAGGGATTGCTTAAAGGTCTTAAGATTTACATGTATAAACTAGAATACCTTAAGCCTTTTACTAAGAAAGTATGAAACATACCTAAAAATTCATAATATATTAATCTGAATTATTGGAGTATTGATAATGTCAAAATCTTTTATTTGTAGCTCTAGAAAATAAGAGTAGTGTTTCTAAAATATTATCCATCTTTATTTTAAAAAATAAAGAATCTATGTATTGTGACATAAAGGATTCATTCTTTTTAGCATGGCTTTTGCCATTATTAACGATTGTTCCGGGTAAAGAATTTATTAAATATTACGAAGTGTCTATTCATCCGATAAGCGGACGAATAAATTAAATATTATTCGTCCGACAATTGGTGTTTAATATATCGCGACTGAGCCTTTTTTGCTTCTTAAATGGCTCAAAGAGAAATCAATTTGTTTTTTAAGTCTTAACATACTCGTGAATGCAATTGCGGACGTTTCTATAGTACTTTTTACAAAATACCATTTTCTTGTACATTGTTTTGATGTAGGTACATACTCTCAGGGAGTGTTAGTAACGTAAATTTCATAGGACGACTCTATAGAGCCAGCTGTTTTACATATAAAACTTGGACTTATTAAAAGTGGGTGGGATCTTAATAATAAATTATCAGCTCGGTAGGTTAAGGTAATTTTTTATTTTATTTTTGGCATAGGTATATCCTGCACATAAAAATCGCTTATTTTATATTAGAAATCAAAGAAGTGATAGATATTCGTACAAACCGACAATAGTCGGAACAATAATATATTTTTTATTAATACGATTATCGGATGACTAGCAACAGCCTTTAAAATAATTTAGTCATCCAACAATTGTTGGACGACTAAATTATTTTACTCGTCCAACTAGCAGACGACTAGCATCAGCCTAAATATTATAGCTACATTTTCTTCCATTATAATATGATATTTTCTATATTATGATTTGGGAATTCGTCGCTGAAATAATAAAGTAATAATTCTTTTATGTATTTTGATTTTTGAGCCATGAAGACTTTATGTTCTTTGATTTAAGATGTTTTGTTTGGCCCTTTCATTTTGTACGAAACATGTGTTCAGCAAAGACCCTAAGCCGTCGTTATGGGGCCCTAGTGTTAGTTAGCAAGTGGTGTCGATAAATCAGTCGCGATCTGATTGGTGACATCATCGTTTGCGGCCGACCTTCCAGTTAATAGCATCATACATTTTCATGGTACCCTGTTTAACTAGAGCAAAGTGTTTTAAAATATTCTATTTTGGTGTAAGATATATGGCGGCAATAATTTAATGGGCAAATTTTATTGCAGCAAATCCAGTTATGTATTTGGGTATGTTTAGTTTCCTGCAACTAAATCTATTTTATCACCCTTTTTCATTTGGTATACGTTATTTTTATTCTACAAAAGCCTATATTTTTTCGTTAAATGCTGTAATCATAACCTGGTATGTCAAATATGTAGAGAATAAAATAGGCTATAATGTCAATTTATATTTTTTAAGTAACGCATTCTGAAATTACTAATACTCTTTTAGTAAAATACCTGTATAAAAAAACGTGTCTATGTTTAATTAAAATAAGGAACTACGTTACAAAATGTGTATACAAAAACTTGATGTTTATAATATATACCTAAGTAGAGGAATAATATATTCATAAAGTTTGAAGCATGTCTGTGGTAGCTTCCAAGCTTCATATCAGAAAAGAACGCGCGCCCTGCGTATTCGAATATTAAAATTGGAAGAGTTGAGGAACGACGGTAAACGGGTGCGCGGGCGCACATTCAGTGGCCCACAAGTCGCCGTGTCGTGCGCTCCACTCTCCGAGCCGTTCTGACCCACGCCGTCAACGTCGAATCCGACTGCTCTCCGAACGCACTTACGATTTATTTAAAACTCCCCCTACATAAAATAAGTACTACAGAAGCTGATATATTTCAACAAATAAAATTTTATTAATTTGTAAAATTATTATTTGTTACTAAGGCATCAAATTTCATATTATCAAACACGTGTTTATATATAGTTAGAACGAACAAAACGCGGTATCGGCTGATCCACGTTTTTCACTGCGAGTGAATAAATTAGCGGTAGAGCGTCGCGTAAAATTTCACTTTTTATCGGCAAAGAGTGACTGCTCATCATGTCTACGGGCCTAGCATGCTACACAAAATGGAAAATTGATTCATGTGAGTATACTATGCATACATATGTATTTATTTCATTATAATATTTTTAAATTAAAATAATTAGAGCTTAAGAGCTATAAATAAAAAGGCAAGAATATTTGTTTAAAAATATACTTATGCAATTGTATAAGTAATTGAGTTGCGTGAAATATAAATATAGAACTAAATTTCTTATAAGTATTACGTATATACGTTATAAATTATTTTTACTGAAAAACTATTTTAGGTGAAAGTATATAGTACGTATAGTCAATAATAAAGTAAATCATCAAAAATTAAAAATATTAAGGTATAATTATCAATATCTGGAACTCTACCATGTAATTGTCAATTTTAAAACCGCGTAGGTAATATGATAGTTATAACGTTTAGAAATTAATATATTTTAATAATAATAAATTACTATGATGATAATAGGTATACAGTATTAAATTTATTACATATTGTTTATTGATAATAATCTTTCATTCATTTAATAGCATCCTATGTGAAGTCCTATAGCGTGAAAGTTAACCAAACAATATCTAATAATGATATGTTATGACGTACGTATGATTATTTCGTAGAAAATTGCAATTGCAATGTTATAAGTTATTAGAAAAACGTAACTAAGTAAGTCACATATGTAGGTAATTTCATAAATAAGTAATAAAACATATTATAACTTTCTTGTTAATAACGTTTTCATACTTTGACGGTTAAAGTGCAAATTCTTAATCATATTTCACATAAAGTATCAATTAGTTATGGACTCTAAGATTTAATAAAATGTTGATTATTTTATTATTTATTTATCAAATGATAAATAAGGCATAAACTTTTATAAGACTTCATTAAAAATAAGCCTTCATATGACATATTTTCATTAGAAAACGAATATTGAGTATTTTGTGTGAATTTATTTTAATAGTTAATTAAAATTAGTCGGTACCTACATATATCTACATGTAATTTAAATTAAGATATCATTGAAATAGCAAGTAATTAAAAATTTAGATCTAAATTGTATGCGCAATATCATGGATTGGTAATTTGGGTGAATGACTTGAGTTGGTAATGTGCTAATTTTCGCTTTTGTCACTGGTTAGCGGAATACGTTTTTTTACTATTAGTTAAAGAGACCTTGCGGAGCCGACGTGCGAATTATTTCAGTTTGTACATCGTATGCATTCTTATAAACGGCAGAATCTAGCGTGGGCGGGAAATATATTACTGTTCTAAAATATCAAATAAAGAAACTGAAAGATTACTAACACACTTCATTCGTATTTATGTGAATATATGTATGTGAAGGCCATTGATTATACCCATAAAGATTAAATAAAAAAACTTAGCGTCCGCAAAGAACAGATTTTGTGACAGTGACAAGAAATAATTTTTACTTCCCTTACATTCAACAACTATACATCCTCGCCGAATATCTTATTACAAGTACGAAGGTTTGACGTTTTTCATTAGAAAATATTCTGCTTTAAATATTAGTATTTAGGTACTTTAGTTTTTGGGTAAAACGCTAGGCAACACAAGGCCGACTCACAATTAATTAATTTAATTTATTTTTTTAAATTTTTAAAGTTGTTTATTATATCGCGAATAGTGTATGTATAAAAGCAGTGGTAGCCCAGCGGTAACGCGCTCGCTTGAACCGAGTGATGCGGGTTCAAATCCGGGTCTCTCACCTCTGATATTTTTATGTGCGAATCATTTTCTATCATGATTACCACTTATCTAACGGTGAAGGAAAACATCGAAAGGAAACTTGCGTGTCTTAGAAAAACCTAGCAAGTTTTTCGAAAGACATGTGAAGTCCGCCGTGGGCCGTTAAAAAAAAGGGATCGATGATGAAGTGTATATATATGTACTTGATTTTTCTGCTTACTTGCTCTATTAGATTACATTTATAAAAAATATTTATGCATTTTTGAGAACATAGTCAATTTTGCGGCAGTCATGGCCATCGTAAACAAAGTAAGTAAAATCAAATTACTGAAAATATTCTACTTATGGTGTACAGAACCCTAAAGTAGGTATTAAATAAGTTTGTTAAGTCACTCTGGTCAAACACTCAATCGCTCATATCGCTACGTTTTCTATTCAATGTGGGTAACCGTTTAAAAATTAAGTTGAAAGTTAGAAGAAACTCTCGACATACATAATACATAATATAATATGTGATATGTATGTATAATGAACATTGTACATTTGTACCGTAAAGATTTCCTGACGTAAATAATGAAAAAATAATTTTCATTGTTTTTTTTTAATTAAAATGATGTGTCATGTGACGTATATAAAATAAACTTTTTTTAATCGTTGACGCATAAATAGGATTTACCAAAAGCATAGATACAGCTTCCTGCATACTTCCTATAAGGATATTTCCTTTATATCCTTCCTTTATATTAGTTGCTATATATGTATAAATATATATATCAACTAAAAACATGTTATAAATTAGGAATTTATATAAAATTTTTTGCTTTATATATAAACATACAAAATCAAATTATTGCTAATATTAGATATATCACTTTAGATTAAAAGAACTTATCTCAGACTGAAGCAATTTAAAACTTGTCGTATTAAATTTACTTTTATTAAGGACTGAGTCACACGATCTGATAGTAGGTAATTGTGCCATCAATATGAACCATGAGCAGGCGCTATATTGTCCTCGCAAATAATCCTAGCCATTCATATTAATTAAAGCGTCGTTATTAATTTTACAACACTTTCGTGAGAAATATTTGCCAGTGTGGTTTTAATGGGATCCCTCAATCTAACGCTAATCTAAAAACAACTAAAGTAATTAAACAATATTGAGGTTAAAATTATTACAACTGTAGTGAATTAATAAACGTTGAAACTTTTACAAAAGCTTTATACAAGCTGCTTTGACTAATTATACTAATATTTTTTATTATGTAATTAACTAATTAATAACAATTTTCAGTTACTTCAGGTTAGTTTCTTAAATTCTTTCACAGTTGGAATTCTGCATATTAATTAAGGATCTATATTTAACCTTACGGTTATACTGTTTTACATTATCTATGGGTATTAACAATCTTTAGTTTTATTGCAAAGGTACAGACTTTATATTTTAAAGAAACTTTCGTGTGTCACCTCTTTTTATTTCGAGTTTGTTAAACTAACATGTACATACATGCGTAGATATAAAATTGATGGTTAGTCAAATGCATTCATATTTCAATCAGAGGCGTCTGTTTCGTACCTCGGTAACGAACGTTAAAAGCAGCTGGATTACGTCAACGATATGGGTTAAATGGACTATAGTAATAAAAGTAGCCCTCGCCGTGAACTCGGTAATCGTGGATCCGCGGCCCCCGTGAAGGTCATACAACAATATAGCGAGAACACTCATTATTAAGACGTATATACATTAAATTTCCTACATAATGTGCAGCTGAAATATATAACTTTAATAATTTTATTGAAAATAAAAAAAATACTTTTAGACCTCTACATTACATAAATTCATTGAATTAAACTTATTTCTTCTATATTAATTGTGTACCTATAGCTACGTTAAATTTGCAATGCATTTGTAAACGATGCAATGTTTCGTCAAATGTCAATTTGTGTGTAATCGCCGTTATGTCCGTTTTCACTTTCATTTTAAACACAAAAACGTAGCAAGAAATAAATAAAAAGTAAAATGTCGTTCAGAATACTATTGTTCGGGCACTTCGGAGCGCTGAGTGAAACGTTTTTATACGAGTATAGGCACACACAAGCCTGACTTTATCTATTGAAACTGTTAACTTGATAAAAATGAAAGGTTAGGAAC
Source organism: Boloria selene (assembly GCA_905231865.2). Classification (NCBI taxonomy): domain Eukaryota; kingdom Metazoa; phylum Arthropoda; class Insecta; order Lepidoptera; family Nymphalidae; genus Boloria; species Boloria selene. The sequence goes on from HG993147.1 coordinate 5,891,082, forward strand.
GCATAGTAGGTGAATAAAATAAAAGCCTGATTCATCGTCATCATCATTATCATATACTCGTATATCATATTCAGCTTGCTTTCGCACACTCCTGTACACTCCTGGCCCGTCACTTAACTTGATCTTCAGCTCTACGCATCCATCCGCTGCCAGTTTACGTATATCGTCGCTCCACTTAGCTGTCGGACGTTCTACAGTACATTTACCGAGCCATGGTCTGCACTCTAGAACACTTCTAGGCTCTACAATAAATGTGACCAGTCCACTACCGCTTCAGCTACTTAATTTTTTGGGCTACTTGTATGGCTATCGACATTTGAAATTGTTTTCTGACGTTGTATTTCATCGCAAACTCTTACATTTGTAATATTTTACCTACTTGTTTAATGTTTTAATCAAAATTAACTTTTTAGTTACATCTAAGAATTTATTTTAATGTTGGTATACGAATCGTTAAACATACATAGTAACATGGCGCAGACGACCTTTTTTAACCTTAATACAAATTTATATGTTATGAATGCTCACTTTATTTCTAATATATCTCTACAGCCAATTCTTCATGAACATATACCTATTAAGGGCCAAAGTCGTTTAGTATTGTAGAGCTGCTTAAATTTTATAAGTATTCATTAGATTACAATTAGTGCTTTGTTTTACTTAGAATAAACTAGCGCAAAAACAATCCGACAATAGAAGGCGGATCAGTAATGATCCCTTTGTATCACTTTGAATACTTGAATAATAATGATAAGAGCGGTCGATGAACGTGCGATCGTGAACTTGGCTTCGTAGCCTTCACTCCGTCTACATATATTTTATTGTTACCGTAACAACTGTTGCATTTATGGATTAAATGACTATTAATGTAGATGCTTCTTTAAAACTTCTACAGTTTTAAACGCTTTATTGTATATTCTCTATATCACATAAATCTACAAAAGGTTTTTCAAAATATTTTCCTTAAAAGTAGGTAGGAAAATTGGTTTTAATTAAGTGACGTATTTGGTTTTCCAGTTAATTTTTAATCATTCAAGGTTATAAATAATTATATGTATTATATATGGCAAAAAGTACATATATACTGCGAAGCACATAGTTTAAGATCACATTAATACCATTAAAATGTCTAAATATATTATACCCATTGGCACGTAAGCCACTAACCTCAATATTTAAATAGTTAATCTGTAATGTATCCTCGATGTTTTACGAGTTAATTCTCAATACATTTTTTATCACTGGCCTAGTTTTTACTTTTCTGTACGTAAATATCGAACGAATGATTTACTAATATGTATTGTATATATGGCTAATTTTTAAAACAGTTTCCTCTTTCTTCATATTTACTTATAGATTATTAGAGCCCCGCCCTCGCCACGCTCCGGTTCCTGAGTCATTTTTGGCAACAGACTAATATTCCACGGGAGAGACTTGATGTCTTGGAATAAAATTAGCACCTTTCACTAGTTTTTTGACATATATTTAAACACAAATAAACTTAGTATGTGTAGAAAATTCCTTTATGTTACCTGATATAATTAATATAAATTAACATTAACGTGACGAAAATACCTCTTAATAAATAAATGCGAAATAAGTATTCGTGAGGTGTATGTTGTTTTTCGTCGAAACTACTAAACGGATTACGATAAAACGGTACGGATAAAACAATATAGCTCATATGTAGCTTATAGTTTTGTAATATATATTTATAAAGAATATTTAAAAATATCATTATGCATATTACTACACGTGATATATATAGCTGCGGGAAAATGCTAGTATTTAATATACTGTGGTTTTTTGAATATCGTTTTCGTTAAACAGTACTAACGCATGGAAACCACAAAAGTAGCATATAGGTAGTAACATCTTTCTTTTGCGGTTAGGTTAATAACATATAGCAAATCCAACTGTGGTGTGCGATTCATCCGTCTGACACGATGCCCCAAATATCGCGGTTCAATAAAACTTCCCGTCGACTTTCCGTGAACTTGCTCACACCCGAGCGCAATGAAAACCATATAAAAATAGCACAAGCTTGAGCTTCTCGCAATTTATATCTACATACTATACATTTAGTAAAGAATTTTATATCACTATGTTATATGTAGTTAGGTTAATTCTTTGTACTTGTTACTAATTTCTTTTAACCATTATGGAGTTATCATAATATAGTACATTCTATGAATATCAAATATATAGGCAAATAGTACCTACTCGAAGGATTGTAAAACACTAAAATTTCAAATGTTATACCTAGTACCTAAATACCTGAAGGTAATAGGTATATGATTCCAACAATTGGTATTACATTAAGATATAAATATAATTAAAATTTGTTTTTAATTAATTAATACATATTAAATTATTTTTTTTAAAATTAATTTTAAAGAATACGAAAATATGTAGCTGTTACAAGAATCAAGCGTTTCTAGAGGTTTACTATACTATACTTCAAAAAATTAATCAAATTGTACACCAATTTTTATATGTATAAATTACAGTAAAACAGTTTAAAAATGTTTACAGAATTTGTTGTTACTGCAGATATAGTAATATCGTTAAAATTAATTTTCTTAAATATATTTAACAATTGCTAGGAATAATTCTTCATTCATATACCGACGGGGTCAAAGCTTATCCTGATGGTCGAGTTCAAAGATAGTTTAAAATTAACTGTTGTGGCCATTAAATGATATTAAGTAGTTGTTTTGTTCTGTGATAACTTTGATTTTCTTTTTTAGCGGTCTTTATATTATTACAAATTCGTGAAACATAACAAAAAATATCCCATATCAGTACCTATTATATGAAAATATATCAAGATTAACATTAATTATTCTGTTTAAAGATATTTATTATTTATTTCCATAAAACAAAGACAAATGTCATTTATATGGAAACAAATCAAGTTTAAATTTTGTATCGTTCGTGAAGTTATGTATTACATTAATATTTTTTTATTTTTTATGTAGGAACTATATACATAATATATAGATAAATTAATAAAATATACTGTTAAAATCTCAACAAATATATTATGTTACGGACCAAACGATAGACAGTTGGATAGTTTAGGTGTGTCCTGTCGCGATCTTTGGTGTTAATTACACTAGCCCGGAAGTTATTAAGAGTTTAAACATTAACTTCTGTCCCTTAGCTGCTGTAATTTATTTTAAAACGGTAATTTTATACTAAAAAGTCGTACTTAGGCTACGTGACATATTATTAGTTTAATTACAAATATAATACGCAGGTTAGCTTACAGCGCAGTTTTAACTTTTAGAGTTTTAGTGATACTTAACTGTATACGGTCCAGCTTGATGTGTGCATAAAATTGTGTCCCTTCAATAACCCAAGCGCTAATAGTGTTAAAGGTGAGAGTTTAACTTGATTAGTTTCCTAGACAGAGAGTTTATTACATAAGCGCACTTCGCATAGCGCAGGCTTTGCGTGTTGTAAAGTTTATCAATTTTGTCAAATTTATTAGGCAATTCACGCTTGATCATGTTAATGAAGGTGCGCAACAATCGTAAATAACGTCCGGAGATGTTTGCGATGTCATATAATCATTTAATGAACAAACGTGTTATCATAGTTAGGCGTGGTTACTTACTAGATATAGGAAGTCTTTGATTTTGAAAATTAAATTTTTTGTTACTTAACTTTGATTACTTCATGTAACGATCGTATATCTAAAAACATTTTTTATTATTTAAAACAAAACTATAATAATAAATATAAATATATTCGGACACCTAGTCCCATTGGCCCTAGACTTATGTTATTAATACCAGATAGACACTATGTATCCATATATGACTTTAAATACATACATATTATACTATAAGCACACATAACTAGAGTACAAACATTTGTGGTGATTACACAAATAAAAGCGAACGGACTCGAACCCGCACCCAACAAGCAACAACCTACAGCAGGTCACTAGAAACTGAGCCAAACGTGTCGACGTGTCTGAACAATAAATATATTACTGTTACAATTAAATTATTCTTATACTACTTTAATAAAATCGTGTATCAGGATCCATATATTATAAATAAATAAAAAATTTGAAAAAAATATATTAGATTAGATTAAGATATTATCATATTAATGATAAGAGAATATACGATGAAGAGTTATTTGTTTCTGATGAACCTTTACATGCAATATTGTTTTCTATTAAATATAAACTTTAATTAAAGTTCTCATTAGCTTCAGTTGACAGAGCCACATTGATTGTTTCGTGATATCGGCGATAGTAAATAATTCCGCCCGCCCACGCCCTTTCAAGTACTTCCATTGACAGTGCTCAGTGAAGGTATATATTTCGTTTCACCATTTTCCCGGACATTGTGAAATAGATTTATGTGTCTTTAACTCTTCCTACGCGAGCGCACCTCGCAAAATGTGGTATCATTTTTAAGTTTTATTACTATTGGATATTCAATCCTCTTAGCGATAAATAAAACCATTTCCGTATTGATATAAGCAACTATAAAGTCTATTTTTAAACTTTTACAGATAAAAGGTTCAAGATGAAGCTCTTCAAATTTGTAGAATTATCTTTGGGTTTAGTATTCTGAGTTGCTTAATATACATACTCGTATACCAGTTAATATAAAATATGGATACTATTATTAAATTTACATATACATATATACAGTAACAAAAATTTTGAATTAATTTAATTGCTTTAAGCAAATATTAAGTGCTAACAACTTACTATTTCTACTCATAATTACAATTCCACAGGTTTTTAATTTGCAAAACTCGTGTAATTTTATTTTTTGCTATAGGTATGCTCCATGAAGGTTATGCCGCCATTAAATTTTAATAAAAAATATAATACTATTTTTAATTCCATTTACATTTATGAATATTATATAAGTTAAAATCATCTCCGGCGTTATTATTTTATCTAAAAGTTGACAACTTAAATCCAAGCAATCTACTCGGATTTGCTACGTCACGTGACACAACAGCGTAATCTTGTTAAATGATTATACTCTCTATGACCTTGGCATGTTAGCTTAGCACTCACTAATTAGCAGGTCGTAGGAAATTCACAATAAGATTTTTTGACAAATGCAAATACCACAATATTATTTAACAATTTTTTTTTGTATAATTTATACACAATAGGTAATATTTTATTTCTATACTTGGAAGTCATTTTTGATCATAACAAAAAACATTACCTTATTTGTCAAGAAAGTGAGGTTTTCTTTTAAATATCTACTTCAAAAATTAAGAGAGAATTTTAGATTTATTCTTATATTTTATTCAAAACATTATAATTCACAACATAAGCCTAAGAATACTGTTGTAAAATAATCCTTATCTGTTCTTAGATATTACTTTTTACTACGTGTAAATCAGTGTTTACACTTGAGGTTAACGGCATTTTAATGTGACAACGTACACATTTATAATGCTTTCGTAAACATCGTATTTATTACACTTGCACAGTGCACTTAATTTCATAATTGGTAAATACATAAATTTTTCGAGATGCATACACTTAAACAGACATATTTTAACAAACATATTTTTACCTTTAATTGAATATATTAACATTTGTGATTTAAATGAAATAAATTGTATTATAGTAAAATTAAGTCAAAATCAGTAGATGTTAATTATGTTTAATGTTAATAGTTACTTACCAACTCGACAACATAGTCTCTCTTGTCTAAATATCACAGGCTTGATCTCTATCAATAAACAATAATTATAGTAATGCACTCGTATTGTCGTGTCGTAATAATTGTCTACCATTATTTACCTGTTTTCAAATGCAAAATAACCTGTACTGTTCGCCATGTATGTAACATACGAGAATGGCACGAAATTTCGCTTACATCAATACGTATTTATTTTTATTTTATTTATTCTTTCTATAGTTTTATACAATGTCTAAATAAGGTAGATTTCCCGAGGCTTCGCACGCGTTCTAAAGACCGGAAACCAATTTCTGAGTCGTAATTTCTGAATGTATAATGTAGCCTATAGTCTTCCTCGATAAACGGACTATCCAACACAAGAAGGTTTTTTTCAAATAGGACCAGTAGTTCCTGAGATATAGGATTTAAAATGATGAAATACAAATCTTATGAACGGCTTTTCAATCGATTATCGTATTATAATAAGAAAACCTAGTATTTTTGGTTCATTAATATTCTTATGAAAGAAACTGGTATAGGTATATTGATTTCATCCGTCTCTATAATGACATCCTTGACATACCTAAGTACGAGTATATATGCGACCTTTAAATAAAAGAAATGTGTCGTTCGTAATATACCTACTATTAAATTAAGAATTTTTCTATAGTAGGAGTAGCAATGTTTCCCTAGCTAACCTACTCTACTACGCAAGTATATATGATTGACTAATAATAATAATAACTATGGTTTATTCTATATGTGAAACAATTTTCATTTTAATCTGTTCAGCCATACCCACACGTACCTGAATATAAACTTTCGCATTTATAATAGTAGTCTGATTTACGAGTCAACGAAGATCCAACTATGAATTAAGTTTTAAAGACAAAATTCTCGTTAAATGACACACGTGCATCGGTGCATGCGCCTATTCCTATAAATAATAAATAATTCCTACATACATAAATATAATGCTTTTGTATGTATGAGCAACATTGGCATGCGATCTTAAATCGCTATTCCGCGAAATCAATAGTCGACGGTGGAAACTACATCAGAGGTGTCATCAAAATTGCACTTGAACGACTTGGGTTTCATTGATCCTTGTGTTGTGTAGATTAAAAGACAAGTGTAAGCATCTACTTACATTTATGTTCTAGAATATTTTTTTTAGATTTTAGTATAACAAGTAGATGAATTTTGTTTGAGCTCAAAGATTTTAATGAACATATAATTATATACAATCGACCTACGATTGCTTCGCTCGGGTGCATCTCTAGGTGGCTAATATACCTTGGTGTTACTCCAAGGTCTATTACATTTGTGTGAAATTTCATTCAAATCTGTCTAGCCGTTTCAGTCTGAAGAAGTAACAAGCTCAAAGGGTCATTTATGCATTTATAATATGAGTACGATTGTTATTTAGCTCCGATTCTAAAATCGATAATTATAGCTGAACACTTGCATTAGAGTATAGATGACTTTTATTGCTATAGCGTTTACGAAAGTCTCATTATATTGTCGTTTTGTATTCTCTATTAAATTTCTTATGAATACTCTATGGTACTCGAAAGCAAGAGAGCACGTGCATATTAATTTAAACCCGTATAATATAATTAAAATATTACAATGCTTGTATATAATTCTTAATGAAACTGTTCTCTAAATTGTAAGCGGTAACATTTAGGTACGTGTGAATATTTACTCACAGTGCTGCTTAGATTCATGAATTATTATTATACACGATACAATGAACATGAACACTCCTTCAACTGGTAACTAGAGCGTAGTCCGACTGAATTACCCACCCAACTGAGTTATATATAAAAATTATATACCATTCACAAAAAAAACGAGTCTACCTTTGTAGTTTGTAGGAAAATATATCATTGAGAGATTTGGCAAAGTTTGTATATATAATATTTCTTCAGGCGTTTAAATTGTCTTACAGATCCCACTAACGTGGACATTATAATTTAATAGACGTACCTAATCAGTAAAAATGTATATATATGAGTATTTATCGTTTGTAACAACCAAAAGTCCATTGATATCATTAGTGACTCATTAATGAAAGGAAAGATATAATATTGTTCTGTTTCTTAATTAGGGCATACCAGAAGTTAATGCCTATTTTTCTTATATTTATGTCTATGTTTGATACGCCAACCTGTAAAGTATTTAATGTTAAAATGACAACAACAACATCGAGACAAATAAATAAAATAATAAAAAAAGTAATAAAATTAATAAATTATAAATCAATTTTAATTTTTAATCACTATTAATACATTTTCTTTAAACGACTTAAATTATAAATATTTATTTATTATCATTTTGCAAGAATCATTAAATATGCGATACCGAACCATACTATGATGATATGATGATTTGATTGCACTAAATTGTAATAGTAGCTACATTAAATAAGTGTTTAAGTGATTCACCTATAAGTAAAAACAAAGAAAATAACAGTTAGGAATTAAAATATTATTAAAGTTGAGCAATTATTCCAGGCTAATTCATCACTAAGATAGGTCTTTAAATGTTCAATTTGTGAATGTACATAAAGCTTCATCCAAATTCGTTCAATAGTAATCAAATATCCAAACATCTTACAAACTTTCTCATTTCACATTTACAATATTAATAAGAAATAATATGATAGTATATACCTGTCACACAAATAACTTTATACCATATTAAACACGGATTGAATTGCTGAATGCGTCAGGTTCGTGTAATAACGAAAATAAGGGCGCGACCATGTTAAAAATGTATTTCTATGAAAAAATATTTTAACTATATTATAGTGTTACACATTTTCTTCGCTTAATTCCAAAGAATTGTTTAAATTTAAAACACATTATTATTATTGATTAAAATTATTTCTTACACAGTGCATTGCAACACTCATTCTTAGGTGTATGTCTAGCTCTGAGAGTCACTTCCTAAGTAAATTTTCAGTACAGTCTAGTCCCTCAAGATGATCTTTTCTGAATCGATCGCTTAGCTAGTTTAATCCCAAACATTTAATATATCTAATAAATGATCAAATGTATCCATGAAAGCTTATCATGATAGAGCCTTTAGTATTTTGATATCCATATTACCTAATAAACAGTTAAATGTAATGAAATTTTCATTAAGCTTTAGCTAGCATAATCTTAAGTATATTGGATAATTTTAATAATCTAAATACTATTTAAACAGTGATAGCATCATCCCTTAATTCAACGAAATCTCAACAATGTATACAAATCGATTCAATACGATCATCGATTTAAATTCTCCTGAAACATTCAACTAAACCAACGGAGTTGGATGAAAATACAAACGAGTATATTTCATTTTAACTTTAATGTTGGTATTTACGTTGTATGTTTGGCGTTTTAAAGACAAATATAACAATATATTCCATCTATAAAACCTTTTCTTATATGATTTATAAAAACATAGTCGCAGACGCATTTGGCAATGTCTAGTTAAAAGAAAACCGGTTAATTTAATGTACTGGTAGTTCCTCGGCTTCCGACTCGTGTAACAACTTCATTTGCGTTTTGAATATATTTATTTAATTAGTATTTCTATAATAGTACGATCTTTTATAAACAATTGACGTTTTTGTGAATGTTTAATTGAATATAAGCTTGTAATGCAAGTAATATTATGTTATAATATACCTAAACATATGTACAGTGTGAATTTAATATTTGTTCAGCTTTGGGTCATTAAATAAAATAATAAGGATACGCAATATAATTTGTTCGGATGTTCAAAATGTTTAATATTTTATATAAAAAAAGTCAAAGTGAAACAAAGTATAATAAACCAAATAAAAATACTACATACATCTTTGTAATATATTTCTACGACGAACCAATATGGGTGCCTTAATCTCAAAGTGTAGAGTCACCGTCCGCTTACTAATAAAAGGAACAATAACGCTAGTTCTATTTCTAAAGGGAACGTTTTACACAAAGGGCAATAATAGAGTCAGGCAGGACTCAACCGGCGCTACCAGTCTCATAACGACTGCAGACAAAGCCACGAGAGCGAGACGATGACGGATGCCCCCGGCTCCGGACTCAGGCCTTGTTCTAACTATAGCTTACGACTTCACAATTTTACCGACGTAAGACCTATTGTGTACAAACAATGTAACAACTGGCTATAGCAGTACAGCTTATTAGTGGTGTTTAATTGAAAAGAAATTTTTCATTTACATAGCAAAACTACCTAAAATTTGATTTATTATTTATATTTATATAATAATATTTGTTGATCATCATAAGTTCTTCATCGTTATTATCTTGTTTGTAAATTTAAATATAACGTCAAAATTACAGACGCTAAATATGAATTAACTTAAAAGGATTTTCTTTGAACAGTACAATGAATGTTTACTAAACATATGAGAAATATTTTATATAGGTAAACATGACATGCATTTTAACCAACAACAGCACATTATTGCGCACAGAAGCGCATAAAAACTTTTAACGTCCAGTGTAGACTGTAAAAACAAAATACTAATTTAACTTTACAATATTGCGATATATTATACGATTTTTTATTATGCCCGTAAAGGAATATAATTTGCTGTTTCATTTTATGGATTAAATACTGTTTTTTACAATATGAATTATTTTATTTCCATAGATACTTAACGTACATTCTTGGGAAAGGGAGCGAGAAAAAGTGGTGTACACCATATGGGTGCAAGTTGACTCCAAATCCGTCGATGATCGTGAGACCGGGCTTGACGCGCCGGACGTCACCCAGTGGCGCCGAGCCTCTGTATGCGAATGATTTCTTATTTCTGTACTAAACAACCATGGCAGTATTTAAAAAAATGTGAGAAACTTGTAAAATAAAGCTTTAACTTTAATTGAAAAGAAATAATCTAGGCTTAAATTAACTGAATAATACAATCAAAGACTAATGTGAAATTTCATTTTTTTTTGAGTTGGAATCTTTTGCCTTAAATAGTTGTATCAGGATATTTTAGTTACAACCTACACTAGAGAAATGGCGAGGACCAATTTATGGCTGGAAAAAAATACCAATACAAAAAAGTCACTGTATAGAGTATAGACCTTTTACTTTAAAGAGTGAAAAAGTTACGAACAAAAAACAACAAGCACAATATTTTCGCATTTACATCATTTAGTAAGGATAAAATATTAAGGATAAGCTTATCTCCAAAAATCAGCTACAAACAGCCACATGCCACACTTAAGATAATTAACCATGAAGACAGGATAAAATGACTATAAAAAATTAAATATCATAATTTTAACATCACATAGTAATAAAAAAACACATCATGTAAAATTGTACTGACATAAAAAATATTTTATTATACGTTATTATATTAATATGTATTTTATTTATAACAGACACACATTTATATTTTTGTAATATGTAAGGTGTAAGTCATTAATTATTATACTAGAGAGTTGTGTCAATTTACCGCGAGAGCGATTTCCGCTACTTTAAATAAGAGTAACTTACTCTTTATATTGATAACTAACCATATAAACGGGCGTAGGGACGAACCTAATTCATTTTTGACCTTTAAAAAGCTTTGGCCTTAATGACTTACTTATTCTAAATCTTTCTTATCTATTGTTTAATGAGACGTAGGTAGAGTTTGAGTCTAGGACGTACGTCATTATTAGTCTAGACACAAATCAGGTCACCGGCAAGATTAAATGCTGTATACACACTGGTATCTTTGTTTCTGATAACAAGATACTACGTGATGCTGGAAAATCTGAGAGTTGTAAAGATTATGTTCTTTATAATCCATACTACGGTTAATTAAAAATTAGTAATAGTGTGTTTCGATAAATTTTATGAAACCAATTTATCCCCAATATGGCTATGCCTAACAAATTATTATTAGCCTTTATTAACAATCTTACAAAACATGGTTATACAAGTAAACAATATCTTATAATATAAAAAAGAAGTATAATCTATAAAATATTTAGTTTAACTTAATTGTGATTTTTACTTATCTATTAGCAGCTTATGTATTAGACACCGGTAATAAGATTGTTTTGCGTTTCCGCAAAGGCCTCCCCTAAAGCTTGCCACATCCTCCTGTCGTAAGTCATTCTCTTCCAAGTTACGCCAGCTATTTGTCGGATATCATCTTCCCATCTTAGACTCTGCCTCCCTCTCTTTCTTTTATGTTGTCTTGGACACCATTCAGTTATATCCTTCGCCCATTTTTCTATTTTACTTCTCATCATATGTCCGGCCCACTTCCATTTAAGTTTTCTAGTGCAGTATTTTACGTCGTTGATTTTTGTTTGTTTTCTTAATGTTTCCAGTTTTATTTTGTCTTTTAACTTGACGTTGAGCATGCTTCTCTCCATATTGTGTTGGCATGTTTCTAGTTTACGCATATGTTGTTTCGATAGGTTCCATGTTTGGCATCCATAGGTCATGATGGGTAATATGCATGAATCAAATATTTTTTTCTTTGACTTTAATGGTACCTGTGGGTTTTTAACAACTTCCTTAAGGGACCAATATCTTTTCCATGCCAGCTGCACTCTGTTGCTTATTTCCTTTGTCGTCAGGTCATATGGTGATATAATCTGTCCAAGGTATGTATATTCCTCGACATATTCAATTGTGTTGCCTTTAATTGTGATAGGGGATCGACTACTGTTTGTCATTATTTTTGTTTTTGAGGTATTCATTGAGAGCCCTACTCTTTCACTTTCGTACACCAGTTGTTCTAGCATCTCTTGAAGGCTATGTGGATCTTTAGAAATTAGAATTAAATCGTCTGCAAATCTAAGATGGTTTAGTTGCATGCCGTTAATGTTTAATCCATATTTGCTCCAGTTTAGACTTCTGAATATGTGTTCGAGCACTGCTGAGAACAGTTTGGGAGACATAGGATCACCCTGCCTTACTCCTCTTTTTACGGGAAAGTACTCACCTTCTCTTTCTGTTTTTATTTTTGCTTTCATGTTTTTGTATATGTTCTGAATTAATCTGATGTATTTACTTTCAACTCCTTGCAATGCTAATGCTTCCCATATTTTTGTGTGTTTCAACGAGTCAAACGCTTTGTTATAATCAACAAATGCCAAATAATAGGTGATGCCGTATTCTTTACATTTCTGGATAACTTGTTTTATTGTGTGTATATGGTCAATTGTCGAAAAGTCGCTACGGAAACCTGCTTGTTCTCGGGGTTGATTCTCATCTAGAATTTTGGCTAAACGGTTGAGTAATACTTTAGAAAATATTTTGTAAAGATTCGACATCAAGCTTATAGGTCTATAATTGTCTATGTTATCTTTTTTTCCTTTTTTGTGAAGTAATATTATTATCGATGTTTTCCACTGTCGAGGAATGTACTCCTTATCTAAAATTTCGTTAAACAGATCAGTAATCGTTTTTAATATTATATCTGATGTTCCTATGAGTATTTCATTTGATATTCCATCTTCACCCGGTGTTTTATCTCTCTTTTGTGATTTGATTGCTTTCTCTACTTCTCCCTTCAGAATGCAGGGCACTTCTTCGTGGTTTTTTATTATTTTGGCGTTGCTTGTTAGTGAAGTATTGTTTACCTCTGATAATTCGTTGTTACTATATAGCTCGCGGTAATAATCTGTGGCAATTTCTAGTATTTCGTTTCTGTTCGTTTTTTTTGTCTTGTATTTATGGTGTGTCATGCTGTCTATCCAATTTCTACTTTCTTTTAATTCGATATAAGCTTTTTTGAGTCCCCCAGATTTTTCTATATAGTGATTTATTAAATGGTATCTTCTTTTCTGTCTATGTTTTCTGATTTTAAGATTTATTTGTTTGCTTAGAATTTCTATCTTCTTTTTATTGCCTTTTCTGTCTGTATATAAATCTTTCCTCTCCTTGATCAGGCTTCTTGCTTCAGGGCCTATTTTATCATTGTGGTAATTAATTCTTATTTTATTTTGAACTTTTATTAGTTCCTTCTCGATATCATCGTATTTCTCCTGTACACCGTTGGTTTTATTAGTTGTTTGTAAATTATTTTCCAATATGTCCAAAAAATGTTTTGCGATTGGTAAGGAAATTGTCTTTTTATTGTTATGATTTTTTTTCCTCTGTTTTATCGGTTCTGAAGTATAAATTTGTCCCCTAAGCATTCTGTGATCTGTATTGTAGTTAAATTGGTTCACGATATCAATATTCAAAAATACTTTTCGCTTATTGGTGAGAATGTAATCTATTTCATTCCTTGTTTTTCCGTCTGGTGAAACCCAAGTCCATTTTCTTTTGTGTTTTTTATTATAGTAGCTATTCATAATGTAAAGTTTATTTTCCAATGCAAAATTTACCAGTCTTTGACCATTATCATTCCTTTTCCCTGTTGAGTATTGTCCCAGTATAATATCCTCATTTTTATTCCTTTTTCCAATTTTACTGTTGAAATCACCCATTATAATGACTATTCCACACATGTTAGACGTGACTTGGTTAAGTTTGTTGTAGAATTCATCCTTTTTATCTTTATGGGTAACTTCCGTTGGAGCATATATTTGAACGATTGAAGTTAGTTTTTTATAACCAGGAAGTTTGACTGTCAAGATGGCTATCCTTTCTGATATTCCTCGGAATTCAATAATGTTTTCCTTCAAATATTTCTTGACCATAAACCCTACACCATACGTCCCAGCCTTTTCATTGAAGTGATAAAGTATATATTTGTCATGTTCTTCAGTTTTCTCTTCCGCTCTCCTCACGTCACTTAACCCTAAGATATCCCAGTTGACAGATTTCAAGGCATGTTCTAATTCTAATAATGTTTCTTGTGACTTTAAGGACCTCACGTTTAGTGTAGCTATATTTAATTTTCTCCTTAATCTCTTTGTAGATTCTAAGTGTTGCTTTTGAGGTAATGCTATGTTGGGCTTCTTTGCTGCAAGCTTTTGGGATGCCTAACAAATAGATAAGTGGAAATATATATAATTCCTTTTAGAGTTACCGACGTACGAAATATAATCTTACCTAAGTGTATCGTTAGAATATATTGTATGACAGAACAGATACCAAACCTTTCTCCCACTTTGGAGGCTTTTAAAATACCACAATTCTAAAATGAATAAATATAAAACACGTCATGTGCTGTAATATCTAAATAAAAGTAAAAGTGTTAGTCACCTACCAGAAGTTCATAAAAATCCACTATTATATTACAAAGCGATGCATTATAGAGTCATGCACAATATGAACGTTAAACGATATTGAATTTTAACTTTATACATCTTGTCTTATCGTTAAAATTTACACAAGTGCGTTGAAAATAAATATTTATATACCAAAAATGATATACTCGTATTTATCGAACGTGTTCGCTGTTGGTAAGTGACAACATTAGGGTACTTATAAGAAAAAAAAACTTACGTGCATACACAAATAATAATATTGACAATAAATCTTATTAATGACACAATTCTTATTAACGTGCCTATTCTTAAATAAATAATGTGTTGTAATAATCACATAGGTATATTGATTTTCAGAGAATACGTACATTTTTTGTCTCCTTGATTTATAAGTTATAGATATAAAGTATCAAATACAATTTAGCAAGTACAGAATAAAATTAAAACCAAAATTTATTATTTAGGATTTCAATCAAAACATTTAGGTTAAACAAATTACAAATTCGTAATCTATCGTGCCTCATTTCGTTTGAGTAATTAAGGGATAATCTTGTATTATTACCACGACGGCTTGTAAAGTGATTATTATAGCCATCCATAAACTGTTCCAACAAATTCTAAATCTAAAAAACTATCGTGGCGACGTGTGTGTGCCTCCTGGCCCCAAGAAAAACAAACAAAGCAAGTGATATTACAAAGGAGCCACATTGCCTGGCGCCTGTCTTATCGCCGGCACGTGGACTCTACCTTGAAATCCTTAGAGTAAATAATACTCATAGAAAGCACTCAACTTTAATACTTTTCCGTATTGGTTATTATTGATGTGGGCTTTGTTATTTTGTGTCTGGGTCAAATGTCAATAAATGTCAATGATGATAATATGAATTTTGCAATTCGGTTTTGAGTGTTTCATAATACATATAGTATACCATTAAAACACGCGACGCCTAAAAAATCTGTGACCTTTATTCATAAATTACGTCTACTGTAAACGTTTGTTTATGGCAAAACATGCTCATCTGTCAATCAATCCTATTTTGGTCATCAACTATCGAAATCGTTACCATCTAAAGAAATAAAAAAGCACCCGAATTTTTTAATGTTGATGTAATTAATGTCATTTTGATGCGCGTTATTTATCGACCTTCTGTTTTTACCATTCTTGTTATTATTATGTAATTATGGAAATTACTTTAACTAGTATAATTTTAAACGTATACAGAGGCCGTTTGTCATTGTACAAATTATGTTATACGTTCACATCAGTGGATGAAGTGAGAGATAAAATTATCTACCTAATAACGTAAAATTATATAACACATGGTACCACTTTAGAGATAGCACCTTGACTTAACGGGCGAGTAAATCGTCGCAGTCTCGCCACGTTATATTTGTAGTTCAGTGCTCAGTGATAGCAAAACTTTTAAAAATTATAATTTATAAAGACATCTTTTAAAATAAATAAGTTCATATAGTAATTAAAAAGTTTTTTAGTATTATAACTTGTGTAAATAAAAAATACAAAGTGATAATTTACCATTGTGTTCATATTTTTATTAGTTGAATTAACATCCGCAATGTTAAAGGTAACAATGATTGTTTTATGATTCGTACAATAATTGAATCCTAACTTTACAGATAGATGTAATCTCTTTACTCTTGAACTTTTGATATTTTTAGACGACTCATATCAGATTGAATTATGTTGTAACATTATTAACGATAGTTATCTTCTTTGCAGGTACATTATAATGAGATTGCGTAAAAACCAGAGACCCGTAATATCAATATCTAATTATAAACACAAATTGTTTTTAAACTTGTGTTTATAAGAGAGCCGAATTAGTGATTACAAGAACGTTCAGTCGGTAGCATGCCAAATCCGTAGTGAGTTACAAAGATTTAAGGCAGCATTGGTACAAAACATGCGTGCTAGTGGCTGCCGACTACTCAGAAAAATGGATGTGCGGTGTTCAATATTCAAACTACTATTGTTCCAAATGGTGGTTTCACGATGCAGCGCAAAACATCTACCAGTGGCCCCCAGAGCGGAGCTCGCCAGTGACGTAGAAGAGAATATCCAGGATAGCATAAGAACCTTTGTACATACTGGTATGTAACATTCTATCTTCTAAAATATAAATTATAAGTTTGAATCTTTAGCTGATTTTTTACTCATAGATTTATCGTTAAGAACATAAAAATAGGTGTTAATGAAAACATATCAGTCACACGGTATTCTAGTAATATTTACATTTCAGCACCAACATCGTTCCGATTTCATTATTTTCATAACCTCTTAATCTTCTATTGTTTTTGTTATAACCTTTACCATTAAATCGTATATTTTTGATTGACTCTTACGAAAATAAACTACACAATAAAACAACAAATAATTTAAACTGACGGATGAGGATAAAATTCATATTAAATTTATAAATTCGTAAACCTAATCGTGTTTCATTTTTTGCGGTTGTCACAAATTTGAGATGTTGATAATTAGATTTGCGTAAAGGGACAGCCTGAAATTGCCTTTGAAGGATTATCTCCTCTCTGTTTATAGATTTAGGACTTTTACACACGAACAGGTATTTAAGCATTTTTACATGTATTATTTTTAAGCAGAAGGTAGGTACATGAGTAATAATATTAATTAACTTACATCAAATAAACATAACGTGATAATTTTTATTAAATATTTTAAAATAATACAAAGATAATTTATTTATCCCATGACACGTATACATTGAATAAATAAATATTTTTTATTGTAAAAGACTGTCTCTTCTTCTACGGTTTAACGAATCTCTAGGAACAAACAAAATTGTTAAAACTAAGTTATTAAGTAATTAGGAGTTACCATAATAAAAGAGTATGGTCACTTTAATACTTTAACATGCAACACAGACGGGGACTCACACGTAGTAATAGTATGAAGGTCGTTGAATATGAGAGGGGACAAATCTTTAAGGATTCGTGTATCAGGTTACCCTAGTTTCGCATTACCGATATTTGTTCCTTCTTAAATTAAAAGTTTTAAGTAAGTAAGTTTAAGTTTTAAAATATTTCTAGCGTTAAATTATTTGTTAGATATTTCTTATCCAAGTAAATCTGTAAAGATGATACTCCCTAATCTTGTGAATGTGATGTAAGCGCTTTTCAAATAACAGTAACATGCCCAGTTTATTCTCGAATCCAATAACGTGTCAAAAATAGTATATGGATAGCAAAATGCAGGCCAAGCCCAAAGCATACACAAATGAAGCATGAGCTCAATGAAACAGCACTATAAAGCAGCAATCGTTGGCATGATTTAGAAAACAAATCTATTATACAAGTCCACGTACCTATCTGACTTGGTCGTTGAACTCACCTAACACAATATTATTAATAATCTCGCCCCAATTAACCCGTTCTGGAACAGTTTAGCGATTAGCAACTTTGTTAGTTAGTCATTTAATTTTTCGATGCGATAACGGTTTGAAGGTTAAACAAATACAAGTACAATTTATATTTTTATCACAAAAGTGCGTGATAATAGCCAAAATTTATCACTAGCAAGTGTAAAGTATAACGATCTGTGTCCCTTATCTGACAATATCAATATTTGCAGAGCAAATCTTATCTTGTGTGGAGAAAAGGTGCGAATCTTGGTCAGTGACGCGGCGTGTGACGTAAAGCTGTCACTTGTCATACTAAGATAAGCGATAATATCTCTTTATATCATAATACATTATGTCAATTTGCTTCATCCACTCCATGAGCTCAACTTTAAAAATTAATAGATCGTAAAAATGTATCAAAATAATAATATTTCAACGTTTATTAAGAGTATATTAAAGAAAAACTTACACAGTTGTAAGAAATGTCGTATCGCTCAAATTTAAACTTTACTAATAGATGTTAAATAAAGATATATGTACATATAAGTGTATATAATACATACACACATGTTACTTATAATGCTCGTGAGAAACCTTCAGTCATTTGTTCCTGTCACTGCATACATCTTACTTACTCCGATTAGCTACTACTTATTTAGGATGATGTAACTCGTTTTATCTTTTTGTGTAAATTTAGGCTTTTTCGACTAGTAACTGTATTTCCTGTCTTAAAATTATAAGTTGTAACTAATCGTTACATTGTTGAATCAGTGATATACAGTATGTGAATATGTTTTATGCATATAGATAGTAAAATCTTTTTAGTGATATATGTCACATATACAGCCTTTTGTAATGTCCCACTTCAGGGAGGCCCCCTTTAACACAAGGAGTATCAGGCCATAGTTTATCACGTTGGCTAAATGCGGGCTTGCGGACTTTGTCTATGACTTTCGAATACTTTTCAGGTTCTTTTAGACATGCAGATTTCCTCACGATGTTTTCCTTCACCGTAAAACAAGTGGTAATCATGTTAGAAAGGATTCGCTCATGAAAATATCGGAGTGCTTCGGATTTGATCCCGCCACACTCGGTTTCCAAAGTGGACTCGTTACCACTGCGCTACCACTGCCTTGCAATACCTAGTACTTTAAATTCTTATCGTGGTAGTTAAAGACATATAATTAAAAGATTGTTTAAATGTAATGTCAACTAGAATAATAATTTCATAATCAATTTTAAATTAGAAAGGTACCTATACGTTATCTCCAACAACTAATCAATGTACCTACTTTTTTGACATTATAATTATAAAACATTTCAATTAAAGTTTTAAAACGTACTTATATCATTCAACACCATTTATGTATACCTACTACATATTATGTATGTATCTACATATAAATATACATAAATCCAACTTACATTATTTATTATACACATACAGATTATAAGAAGGAAATAAATAGTAATATATTTATAGAAAATAATAATTACAAACACAAAAACTGGTTTTAGAATTAAAAACATGTCGATAAACTTAATCCTTGTAAAGCGATAGCCAAGACAATTTTATACATAACTTTATTTAGTAAAGCAGCGTTTAACTCATTATTATTATTGGAATCAATGTAATTTTTTATTTTCATTACTCTAATTACAAGAAATATATCTTCTTATTATCTTAAAATATTAACTCTTATTTAACGTCTCTACAGTCTCCACAGACAAAAATGAACATATAATGAATAAGCTATACCGGTGGCAGAAGTTAGTTAAGAAAATAGAGCAAACAATGATATAATTAATTCATTATTATACAAAACTTTTGTCGGAGAAATTTATGTAGTGATGTTTATCTATTTTCTTTATAAATGTCCACCCACTCACAATGATGAGGTCGGCGTGCCGGCACGTCGACTCGGGCATGTCGTCCACTGGGGGGCGGGTACCCGGGTAATAGACAATAATTGCTGCCAAGCCCCTAGTCAAAGAACAAGCTTGTAAGCATTCGTCTCACTCTCGACCCACGCAGTCACCACAAAAACAACAACCCGTTTAATCGACACCTATAACATTCAAGATAATCCCCATCGGCGTGAATAGTTTATATTTTGGCACTATTTTCGTTTTGTCTTCCAAGATTTATTCTTATCTTATAATATTATCGAAATATGCTCATATTGTGTGTTTTTATTACTTGTACGAACTAAAAAGTGTGTAATGACTCACTGATAACCTTTTTTGTTCTCTTGTATTTTTATCTGAAACAATAGGTCGAGCCAAATGTTTTAATTTGTTAACGCTTAACATAAAATTACATACTAAATTGAAACTAAAGCCGCACTCTTGGCAATGTATGGTAATGATTGAAAAATTAAAGCAACAATGCAGGTATTATCGAAAGTATATACCTACTTACATATGTATACTGATTTAGTAATATGCAGGTGTTTTTTCGGTGAGAATAAAAATGTTAGCAACTGAAGTTCTTAAAGTTAAAACTATTGAAGTTATATGAAATGGAAAAAATATGAATTGCAATAGAAACTTGTGTGGCCTCACTAGTAAACGAGTATCGAGTGACCAGCGTTACGCGGTGCTGAACAGGCGTTCCTAGTTCTTAGGAAATTGCTCATACGATCACCGGTAAAGTCTAGGTTCGCCAGTATATGCATCAAATTATTAAATATACAACTCAGTGTCCGCCAAGCCTGGCGCCTGATATCAATTTCTACATTCAGACAGTTTATGATTATCATAATTTTATATGTATCTATACATAGGTTGGATAGCTAACAAAATTTAATAAATATAGTCAAATAGCGTCCCTCGAGGGTGAGTCCCTCGCTTCGTTCGGATTCGTGCCTAGGTTTAGTGTCACCGAAGCCACGGCTTCCGCCAGTTAAAATAAATAAAATTTCTACCTCCTTCTTTTTGAAGTCGGTAAAAACGTAGCCTAAGTCACACCTTATAACATAAGTTATCTGTCAGTAAAAGTCCCGTCAAAATCGGCCCAGCCGTTTCAAAGATTAGCCGGAATAAACAGACAGACAAAAATTAAAAAAAAAAAGATTTTTTGTATTGTATCGTTTATACTTTCATATGCATTTATTGAAAAGCTGTTAATTTGAAATTAAAAAAAGACACTCCAATTTTATTTGTATGTATAGATGTATACATTAGCAGCATAATTTATTACAAAATAGCTCTAACTTCATGATCTTAAAGTTAAAACCGACCGTTTCTGTTTATTACTCAATTAAATACATAAATAGAGAATATGTTAAATTTTTTTATATAAATTATATTTCTTTCTTGGTAAAATCAAAAATGCCATGAACTATATTAACTGAATAGGGCGCGTCCTGAATATGTTTGTCAAAGTTTAAGTTGAGATTCATTATTTTATTAACCCCCCTTTCATCAGCATAATATCGACGAGGAAATATCAACTACACGTTCTTTTAGAACTATCATTTTATATAACATATATATTTAATGTTAAAGATGAAATTTTACAGTAAGATAACTATTATTGATTTTTTATAATAATCAGATTGTAAAAAAGGTTTACTACTTATAAAAAAAATAACACATGGCGGATTACCTAAGATCAATTTTACAACATCTTTTAAATTGAATGGTACCCTAGTCTCTTTAATTTTTACATCAGCTTTAGATACATCAAACGAAGCTAGAGGAGTGTTTACACTACTGAAGTGCTCTTTTCATGTTCCAAGTATGCATGTCAACGATTACGTACAAATTTATGAATTTGAAATATAGCTCTAAACGACTACACTTCAGAGAGCATCAATATAAAATTGATTGACTGAATTGATTAATACTATAAATTTTGATTGTATAACCAAATAGATTAGCTAAACCGCTTAGAAGCATCGTATTACCAGTATGGTTCGATAACTTGCATCATCAGTGACAAACACGCGCCAAATGTAGACGCAAGTGGTTATTTGCACAAGTCAAAGCTGTTATATTTTGATAGTTTCCGTTTTTCTAGGAAAGCATAGTCATCTAAAAAGTACCGGTGACATCGATTCACTATGATAATAGTAATAACATTTTTGCCTACTATAAATGTGCATTTAATATAGAAAAATATCTTTGAAAATGTATTTTATATGGCTGTAATTAATAAATAATAAACACAAAGAAGATTTAAACTTTAGGACTAAAGATAAGCATATATTAAAAAGTATAAGAAACCCATAATGCGAAACATTTGACTAATTTTCATATTATATTATGCTACTTCATATGTCCTTTTTAATGTATATAATTCTTCTTTATTTTAGAGATAATAGAAATGGTACTGGTATAGATAATGTTAATGGACTTTGGTACAACTTAAAATCATGACTGATTAAATAATATTAAATAAAAACTCTCCTAGTTATGTAATTTCTCTCTCCTCTTCTCTTTCTTACCTCCCAAGATAACATATTTCCTATAAAATATCAATTATGTACTTCAATTCTATCTCTGCAGGTATCTATTCGCATCGACACCTGGACACGTCGCAAGTGCAAATCTCTACGCCAGTGAAGGTGACGCGGGAGGGCGAGCTGGTGTCACACGCGCTCGAACATGCGCATGCACACGGACATGCGCGCGCGCGTCGTGATCTACATGCAACGGAGCATGAACTACCCCACACAGTACATTACAACCTCACTGTTGACGGGCGAAACCTTAGGCTGGACCTGAGGTAAATTTATACTTTTCATCACAGTAATTTGCAAAACTAAAAACCATTTTTTATTGTACGAGTAATTATATGTCTCAAAAGGATATACATAATAGTATGTTTACTATAGTATGTTAGTATGTTTACGAAGGGGCTTATATGTATTAATAACGCTATAATTTTTAATAAAAGTTTGTGAAAACATGAGCCGTATGTATAACATACACTTCGTGGTAACTCAAACCATACACCATATTCTCTTGCATCGATTAGCGTCAAATTCGTTTATACTATATACATATGTAGTAAAACTAAAAAGAGCAGTGACCGTGATGATATCAAAGTGACGTTTACATGCTATCTCAAAACTAAATATACCTTGATAGACATATGTAGTAAAACTAAAAAGAGCAGTGACCGTGATGATATCAAAGTGACGTTTACATGCTATCTCAAAACTAAATATACCTTGATAGTTGATGTTTTATCTAGTCGTATAGTGTAATTAATTAGTCTATGCTTATTCAATGCGACTTGATGACAGTTTTATATATAACTTTTAAATAAGTATATAAAATTAGTATATTTATGTTTAAATTTGCTTGGAAACGAGAGGTTAGAATTTATGCTCAGGAAAATATTTATTTTCCTTGGCATAAATTCTAATGTAAATAACTTTGAATCTAAAAGCAGCAGGAAATGTAAAAAACTTGGATTCCAAAATATTTTGACTTTCCGTGAAAATTGCTGAACTATTTAGTGCAACGCACGCGCGAAGCATCAAGCAATAACGAGATATAAATAACATGTGTATCATGATTTTCCTGTTAAGATTACATGTAAAATGTGATATTAGATTTCTTCTTAAAATAACAGTTTTTGAACTTATCTCTTTGTAACTAACTGTAAATAACATTTTCTCATATTATTCCTCGTATGTATTACTTAGCTACTATTACTTTTATATATATTTTAAATTTGATCAAGGCTAATAAATAATTATTTAGTTAACATATTATGTCTATGTCAATTAGCTCTTAAACGTTCTAATTCTTTGAATTCTAAAAGCAAAATAAAGCGCATGAAACGGGCGTCCCGCGCGGCCTCTGTTGCCGACTGTGAACTGAATCACTCTGCACTCTTTCGACACAGTTTATTTTGCACCTATCATCGACCTTCTCGAGTATTTGAACTTGTCTCCGCTATCACTACGAGTCACATTTACTTGTATTTGTTCCGAGCTAATGATTTTATAACATTATGTGACTTGCCGTTCCGTAACACATCTCAGTATATTATACAATATGTTTAAATAGTTAATAATTATTTTTTCCTATCACCTGTTACGTTAATGGATAAAAAATGTAAATCAAAGTCATACTTTTTCTAAACATACGCCCACTCTCCTTCGAAATGAATTCATCATAAGAATAGACCTAAATTGATATAATAAATCATGATTATTGTCGTAAAATACGTGATGCAATTACAGAGCGAGCGTAACAATGAAACAATGAATCAAAATCGAAAGTGGAAAATTTAATTCTGTAAGCGAATGATCAAATAAAATAATAACTTTATGTTTTTTTCACATCACATCAATAAAATAAATTGTAATTCAGTCGAATCTGTACTTTTAATATCTTGGAATAATTTATTGAAATAAAGTCATTATTGTAGTAAAAAAGGCTGAATCTTTAGTATTTATAACTTTATGTGTCTTTCTATATATCTGTGCATACCAGAAAACCACTGGACAGATTTTGATTAAATTTTAAAATATGATACTAGCTGGTTATACTCGTCAACTTTTTGCGAAGGTAAGTCACTATAAAAAAATATAGTACTATTGAGTACTATATTTTTTTACCTACCTATACTTATGTAATTGATATTAGTTAATGTGAAGGTCCCTACGATAATGATATGCTCTAATTCATAAAAGAGTGAAACATCGTTGTTCATATCCCAATACATTATTAAAGTATATTTTTTCGATTCAAGGTATCATATTTCTCTTGATACAAGTGACATGCCGGATGCAAAGTAATAAATGGATATCAATTTATTTCAATAAGTGAACTGCGAAATCACTTCCTAGCTCTAACGCTACACCAGACTCTAATGAGGCGAACAATTAACACTTGAATGATAGCTTATCATTAATTTTTATACAACAGCACTGTATTCATAAACTTATGCATATTCGATTTTTTCAATGCGTCATGTAATTCAATGACCCCAAAAATAGTTATTGCAATGAAAATAATCAACATGTGAATACGTAGGTATTTAATAGAAGATATACATATTTAATAGAAGAATTAGTAATTGCTGTTTTAATTTTTGTTTATTACAGAAATTTATATCTTGTCACTTTTATAGGCAAACCTATCTATTTATATTACATTTTAGTGTAACTTAAAAAATCATTAAAAGACAAACAGTCCAGTCGTAAATAAAATTCTGTACACTTTGACCTTGAGACGACCGTACCACCATAAACACTCTTCACGACAGACGCAGACGATTTCCAAGTAATAC
Organism: Boloria selene; assembly: GCA_905231865.2. Taxonomy (NCBI): domain Eukaryota; kingdom Metazoa; phylum Arthropoda; class Insecta; order Lepidoptera; family Nymphalidae; genus Boloria; species Boloria selene. The sequence goes on from HG993147.1 coordinate 5,916,583, forward strand.
ACATAAATCTTCGTAACTCCGTCTGTCTCCCAGTTTGTGGGATAAATTTAAAATTTTATTTGAATATGAATTCACCAATATTTTCATAATGATAATATGCCATATAGAATATACATAATATAGTGGAACACGCAATCCATTACAATGTTTCTATGAAAAAATGATAATAAAATAGTTACTCGCCTTTTTTTAACAAAAGAATTTATTTTTGTGCTACAAATATTTATAGATAAGACAAAGGTTATTCAAGTAACAAGTGATACGTACAACTCGTAATGATGAAACCTCAATTAGAACGCTCAACTTCATTTGTTTAGCTGTGAAACAAAATTAGCTAAGAAATTGATAAAACGGTCGATAAATTAAACTGATATAAGTTTATCAATACGCTTAGAATATGTCAACCGTCGTTTGTAAAACTTTTTATTATGTTAAAGACATGCGATTACGAAATATTAAGTTTGAAAAGGAAATCTTTATAGCCAATTTTAATCAGTCAGCAACGATAAAAATGCAGATTCCACTGTGTGATTTATTTTGGTTCAAAGTAGTTCCTATGCAAATAGCTACACTGGTTTTAATTGAGTGTCTGTTTATACAATGAAATAAAAGTGTATTACAAACTCGAAGCACATCCTTCTTATTTATTCTGGATGCATGTAATCGTATATATTAATTTCGTACAAGCTGTTGGCCATGCGCCTAACGCATTACTTGATGAATTTTTTAAGAGACGATAATTTTTTATTTATTTATATTTTTCCTATATTTTTGCAAAAAACGCTATATGTTGTTACTTGTTTTTGCTAGTCATCTAATTTTTTTAAGAAAACATAAAATATTTTTTGTTTAGTTAAAACCTATATAAAACCCACGTTAATTGGATTTAGGTCACAATTGTTTAACAATCGTCTAACTTATTAGTTAAACACAAAAACACTAAATTCTTAAAAGTATATTAAATAGTATTTATAAAAAAAAGCTTGTGAATTTATGAGTGTTAAAACTCTACTTACGAATTTCACTAACATTACTTACGCTTGTTATCTAGAGTTAGATATAATGAATTCCTAATCCAGACCCGAACAGCATTCTTGTTGGCTGTTGCAAATAATGCAATAAATGAAAAGATAAAATCAACACTATCTGGTCTTAGAATAGAATAGCAGGCTAACATAAAATTAATAAATCGAGAGACGGCCCAAACTTTACACGACGTAGAAATTATGATGCTGTTGTATGTTACAAAATGAGTACAGGATACTCATAACCAGCAACAAATATTTATTTGCTGGTTTATACAGAGTCAAGAAGTAAAAATTAAGGCATTTCATATTCATATAAATCATGTCTTACAAAACGACTTCTTTTTATATATATTTAATTAACTTATAAACCAAAAGAAACTATTTATACGTAAAAATATCTCTATGATTGTATTTATATAAAAAGTTAGCACTACAACCTCGATTTCAAGTTTAAGTGTTACATTGAAAACATATAAGCGCTTCATTCCTTTGATTTCATGCCCTTATAAGAGTTTCTTATTTATTTTCTATCCATATTATGTCCCTTCTTGGGTCACGAGAGATTTCCGACATAAGGAAACCTACATAATTATACTGTGCACATCTCATTGCATTGATATCTGTTCAATCTATTGGCCATACGACCTTTCCATGCATAAGGTGTTCTTGATTTTTTATTTCATTTTATTTACATTTTTATTTTATGAAAAGTCAAAGTTTTAAGTGTTTCGGTTTCCAACGGACTATATGAAATAATATAAGTACTACTACGACCATATAAAATAATTTCATAATTTTAATGTCAATCAAGAAAAAAATCTATGTTAACTAATAATAGATTTACTTTCACACACGGTTTTAAAACTGTATGCATCATAGGTACGTAAAATTATGGTAATGTAAAACGTACCACCTATTTTTATTACTACGTGTCTTGGACATAATTAGTATCACTTAGCACAAAAATAAATTAGTTCGTCTGAGAAGCCAGTTTAGATAACGTTTCGTGGCACAGTTTATATTAAGGCTAAATCATTGAGTAACTGCAGTGCAATGAGGATCAAAGCGAGGGCACCGCGGAAGCGTCGCGTTTTCATGCAATCATTTCTGGGAAAGACGGCTATCACTCGCACTCGTGTGACCGACACGCAATGCTACTGAGAAGCTGCCCGTGCAGTTTTTTACGCATTTCATACAAAAATGCAGCTATTACGCACTTTCTATATCATAACACAGTTTTGATTGAGGTATCTGGCTTCACCTATTGGCAAATTGACCTACAAAAAAAATTTAAAACATAACAATAAGTCTTTTCCTAGAAGATCAGTGGATGGTAAAAAAAAACAGAAACAAATTGACAGAAAATTGATAGATTGTTAATTTATTCGCTCAAGAAACGTTTTCAAACTTGATGCACGTCGTATAATGTGTGACCTCGTTAAATATCTACATATGTGGAGGAAATCCAGATGCAATGCTCATGCATTTTAATGGCGAAACAACAAAAACTCAAAGTATGAACGGCCTCGTATGGTGTTCGAAGATCATCAATTCATACATATTTATACTACAATTATGGAGCGAGTGCCACAAAATTGTGCAATGAGCCATTATGATTATTCGTGCATTGTATGCAGTCATTACTTTAATTTAAAAGCTTATTTCCTTATTTTTTGCGCTTATAATACACATATGTATGCAATACATAATCATGTATTGTAATGATACTGCGAGCAATATACAATTATTTTTGAAATGTAACTTTTTGTCTTTGTAATAATTTACTAGTCCGCCCTTAATTTTCCAAATATAAACCAAAATTTTATTATTTCCAAATATATATTTTCCAATATGTGTAAATATATGTACATACATTAGGTAGAATTAGAATTATCTACATTTTACAGATTTAAAAATATCCAATGTTATATAATTAAGTATGCTGAGAATACTTGGAAGACGAAGGAGGCGTGAAACCATTAATATTAAATTGATTTTTTGTAAGATCGCTCTTTATATGGAATGCGGTTAAGAATTTCAAAGCGAGAATTCTGAAATGCATTAATCGTTGCAAGCTAATGGTGGATAAATTGGCGCCATCGATAATAAATTTACTCATTGGCAACACCGGCCGGCTCTACGCGGCTGCGTCAGACGGATAATTTGCCGACAACCGAGTGGTGCCAAGCCGGCATACTTAAAATAAGTCACATAGAAATCATGGTCAATATATTTTTTTTCTTACACTAAAGATTTACTAACAAATAATTGGTCCATATTTAATTATCTCGAACGTACAACATTTGTACTAGATAAACTTACTCTTACTCTATAGAACACGTGATACGTAGCCCGTTTATATATTCTCAGCCTCGGTGGTGTAGTGGCTAGCGTTTACGGTCAATATCGAGAGGTCCTGGGTTCGAGTTCCGGGTCGGGCCAAGTTTAGGTATTGAGTCTTTCTGTTTCCTCAGTAACCGCGCCGGTCCTGCGCCTTAACTCTCACTGGTCGTGTCAAACAGTCCTCCCACCAGAGTATGAGAGTGATGAGTAACATAGAGTGCACTTGTGTCTGCGCGTACACTTGTGCACTATAATATCTCCTACGCAGTTGGTCAGTCTCAATAAGATTGGCCGCCGTGGCCGGAATCGGTCGGAGAACATTATTAACATTATTATTATTATATATTCTGATTCCTCAATGACAATATGACTTCAATAAATTGGCTTATTTATAATTTCAGTGGCCGTGGTATGATTTGTGATACAAACTAAAGCACAAAAACTATTTGACAAGTCAAGTAACATGATAATTTAGTCAAACTATATTTTCGGTTGTTAATACATATTATATTTTACAGACAAATTATTAAGTTAAGAGCACTATACCTTTAATCTAGAGTACTTATTATAATAGATGACGTGCTACTTTAAAATACATAAGGGCTTGAGAAACTCTGCTTTCAATTTAAGTGACAAGGTCTAAGTGCAAAGGCCTCGTAAAAGACTAATAAAATAAAGAATTCACGCAGCAGGGTGTCATAACCGCAGCGCCTAAGGGATTTATTTCTCACTACTCAATATAATGAAGAATCATAACGATGTATTTAACACTGAAGCGCAATAAAATATACCTAATTATTCTTGAACTAATGTTAAAAGGAAATCAAAAACTTGTAAAAGATAATTGATAATTCAATATTTTACTATATTTTATAAAAAAATATATAATATTATGTTCTTGAAATAATTTTAAGATTTTACATTTATGTTATAATAATTCTAATAGGACTATCAATTACATGGTACTTAACAGTTAAGCAATGTAAAGTTTTCGAAAATTTCTTTTTTCTTAAGATCTGGTTGATATCAGCGCTATATCTAATTAATATCAAATTATAACTTTATTTTAAACAGTATAATATTATGTTAAAGGATTAATATAGTCTTAGGTAAATCTACAAAGTTGCATTGGTATAATTTATTTTCAATACATTAACATCAATTAGATTTGACAGCTCGTTCGCCTATAATTTAGAACCCAATTAAAATATTTGTTCTATTTTAAATGAAATACATATAACACCAGTAAGTAAATTAAGTTAGCTCAAAAGTGGCACATATCAGTTTCAAAATAATATTAGAACTTAATAAAATGCCCATATAATTGTAGATCCAAATGTCTTTTATAGAAGGAATATTTTTTAAATTAACTAGAGACCTACCCCGTGTCGCTCGAGTGCCTCCCAAGGCACATATATGTAGCGTTGCAACAGGTAATAGGAAGATCTTTTTATAAGAAATAATACTATAATACATTGTTTTCATATAACTTTATTTATGCAGTGCAATTTAATAAAACTCCCAGTCAGTATAATTGTTTCCGACATCTTCCAATCATCTTCAAATTTCAGCCAATTAACAAAACCTTTAGGAATTATACACCTACAACTTCCTTATGAGTCACTTAAGAAAAAAGAGAAGTAAACCGTATAACAATTCAGTCAGACAGACGCGACAAAGGACATTATTTTCTTATATGTGTTAGTGTTAAGAAGATCCAAAACGAGCTATGGTATCGAGCTCAGCTAGAGCGCTAGCTGCGGTAGAGCGGATATCTTGTGACCACTTTGCAGCTGTCACACTTCGCAGACGCGTATTTGGGGCGACCATATTTGCTTCTACTAATTGCCGTAATGAGTCTTGTTTGTGTGCTCAGTCGCCACTCGAGCTGTTTGCTTGCCGATCGACAGCTCACCTTCCTGCCCCAAGGCTGTGTATTCAACGAGCAATACAAGACAAACCTAATATGCGATATGCATTTTAATGTCTTAACTGTTAACTTTATCAATATTTAAATAGTATTTGCTATCTGTGTAAAATATTCGATAATTAATAGCCGTATCGTAGTAATGTAATAAATTTAGTTGAAATTATTGTTTAATTGCTTTATGCGACTCTTACTTTTGTGACTCTATGTGAAAGTGAAAAGGAAACTAGAACTTTATGTATTGGTCAGGAAAATTCAATAGATTTATCGTTCTCGTAACTTAATCGGCATATACTTATGAAACAAAAGCGCCTAAATTTTCTACTGTTATATAAGTTATATGAAAATTATATTAAAGTAGTGAAAGTTGATATTCAACAAATATGGCAATAATTACACACCTTACTGAAATAAAGAGACGGTTGTAGATAATTAAAGCGTATTATAAAATAACTCAAAGTAAAATACCGTTTACAAAGTATTCCGTGATATTTTGTATCGTGAGACTAAACACATAACAAACACTTGAAAATTAATATAATTTATAATGAAGTTGTGATAGACATTCTACTATTTTTAAATTTGTTCCGCTAAATTTTATTCTCAAATAATAATTATAGCATTACAAATCTCGAATATTGGAAATTATAGAATTGTTAGAGCAGCAATTAATGAAACGGGCTTTTATTTCAGTAATAAAATCCTACATAGCGTCTATTAAGCAAATATAATATACATGCTTCACTCAAAAATCAGTCGGAGCTTTTAATTTGAAACACGAATGACTTTCTAACTTTGAAATTCAAAACATTGTTAAGACTACTTGAGCATTTGGTAGATTTAGACATTTGTTAAAATATTCATTTTGGTCGTTAAACTAATTAATTTAAAGTAGTAAAATTCTCTCTCTATTATATTTTTACAAAATCACATGTCCATTATATTTAACACCTCCCTCTTCTCTGGAAGAACTCCCGAAAGCTGGAGCATGAGCTGGAGCGTGGTCGTACTGTTCTTCAAGAAAGGGGACAAAACCCTTTTGAAGAACTACAGACCGATATCGCTCCTGAGCCACGTGTATAAGTTGTTCTCTAGGGTCATCTACAACAGGATCTCTCCAAGGTTAGATGCCTTTCAACCTCCAGAGCAGGCCGGGTTTCGCCGCGGATTTAGCACTCTGGACCACATACATACGCTGAGGCAGGTTGTACAAAAAACCGAAGAGTACAACCGACCTCTCTGCCTCGCGTTTGTGGACTACGAGAAAGCTTTTGATTCGGTTGAAACCTGGGCTGTTCTTGAATCCTTACAGCGATGCCAAATTGATTGGCGGTACATCAGCGTGATGAGATGCCTTTATGAGACCGCGACGATGACCGTCCAGCTCCAAGACCACCAGACGAGACCTATCCAGTTGCAAAGAGGTGTTAGACAGGGGGATGTTATATCCCCGAAACTGTTTACCAATGCACTGGAAGACGTCTTCAAAACGCTGGACTGGACTGGGCGGGGAATCAATATAAACGGCGAGCACATCTCACATCTGAGGTTTGCTGATGATATTGTCATCACGGCAGAATCGCTGGAGGATTTGGAGGGAATGCTGTCTGATCTGAACGCTGCTTCTAGGAGTATCGGTCTTGGGATGAATTTGGATAAAACCAAAATCATGTTCAATGAACATGCTCTTCCGAGACCGGTGATGCTCGAAGGCTCCCCATTAGAGGTTGTTTCTGAGTACACTTACCTGGGCCAAATAATTCAACTTGGCAGAAACAATTTCGAAAAGGAGTCCAATAGAAGAATTCAGCTAGGATGGGCAGCATTCGGAAAGCTAAGGCAAGTCCTCACGTCGCCTATCCCGCAATCATTAAAGACCAAGGTCTTTAATCAGTGCGTGCTCCCCGCTATGACCTACGGTGCTGAAACGTGGACACTCACGGCAGGGCTTGCCCACAAGTTCAAGGTCGCTCAGCGTGCTATGGAACGGAGGATGCTCGGAGTCTCTCTGATGGACCACCTCAGAAATGAGCATATCCGTCAGAGAACCAAAGTGACCGACATTATGCGTCGGATTAGCACGTTGAAGTGGACATGGGCAGGCCACATCTGCAGAAGGACTGATGGACGTTGGAGCCAGAAAGTCCTTGAGTGGAGACCGCGTACTGGCAAACGTAGCGTGGGACGCCCACCCGCGAGATGGGAAGACGACCTGCGCAGCCATGCCGGCATCGAATGGATGCGAACGGCAGCTGACAGGAAGAAGTGGCGCGCCTTGGGGGAGGCCTATGTCCAGCAGTGGACTGCAAAAGGCTGTTGATGATGATGATGATTATATTGAAGTAATAAAAAAATTAAAATAATTAATACGGCCCATTGTTTCATTACTTAATTATCATTGCAATTGCTTTCTTACATATCATAAGTAATATTTTTTAAGTATCAATAAACGAAAGCCTTATCTGCAAATTATAGATATTTATATCCGACAATAAAAGATTCATAAGCCAAACTCTGCTATGATCACCATACTTCAAAAAGTATGGTCATGGTATCGTAGTAGTATAAGGAAATGAAACTTTAGGTTTTACTGTTCACGAAAATCAATTCACATGAACTAGTTTATTTAAATGTATGACGCACAATTTATTCATCATTAAATTATTAAAATAATCTATACTAATGTTATTCAGAGGAATGATTTCTATGTATGGATTTATTGATTTGAAATCGACTTAAATGATACTTTTCTTATTGAAAGGTACAATAACTAAAAGCAATATAACGTATATTTTGTATAAGTAACTATATATTTGTACATACAATGTAAGATCACTCTCTTCTCCAGAACGATTGATACTACTAAAGCATTCTTTAAATAAAATAAAATATGACATTATTGGATTAGCAGAAGTTAAAAAATTAGGGAGCCACATTGAAGAACACGAAGAACATATTTTTTGCTATACAGGTGAAACCAAAGGTTTGCACGGGGTCGGTTTCTTGATCAAAAAAAAGTACAAGGCAAACATCGAAAATTACATAGGGATATCAGAAAGAGTGTGTATACTAAACCTTAAATTTGAAACCACAAAACTCTCGCTAATCCAGGTGTATGCACCAACTCTAGATTCATCTGAAGAAGAAATAAAATCTTTTTACGATCAATTGCAAACAGCCCATAGCTTTACCAACGGAATATTATTTATAATGGGTGACTTCAACGCAAAAATAGGGCAGAGAAAACAAAGCGAAAACCTAATAATGGGACCATATTGTTATGGCAGTAGGAATGAAAGAGGTGATCGATTAGTACAATACGCATATGAAAATAAACTAACCATAATAAATACTATATTTAAGAAAAATCACAAAAAGTTATGGACATGGATAAGCCCAAATGGAAATGTCAAAAACCAAATCGATTATATTCTAAGTAATAAGCCAAAAAATCTTTCAAACATAGAAACTTTAAATATAAACCTATTCGCGAGCGACCATAAATTAGTACGAGGTACATTTAACTTAGAAAAACGGAAGAAAAGTAGGGCATTGTTCAGTAACCATAGAACTCTACTTCAAGGTGAAGAGAACATAAGCACCTTCCTAGCCACATTAAAAAGTAAATTAGAACAAGTAACTTGGTGCGTAACTGATAGTGTGGAATCTCATTACAGCAAAATAGAGTCAGTCATAATACAAAGCATTAACAAAACAAGCACAAAAAATGAAAAAATTAATATAATATCAACAGAAACAAAAGATATGCTAAAAAGACGAACAGAGCTACAAATAAAACAACACAAAACCAGTGAAGAAAAAAAAGAACTTTCAAATTTATACAAATCCTCAAACAAAAAATTACGAAATGACTATGAAAATTACAGGTTAAAAATAATAGAATCGAACTTATTAAAATCAGGAAGTCAAAAAAGAGCTTTTAAAGTACTTAATACTAGTAAGACATGGATTCCAAAACTAAAATCAAAAAACACTCACAAAAAAATACAGACACGAACAGATATAATTAAAACAGCAACAAAATACTACAGAGAACTCTACAGCTACCAAAACAACAATAAAAAACCAAAGACATGTAAAGATCAAATAAATAATAATATAACATCACTATTGGTAAAACCCTTCGAAGAACAAGAAATAATAAAGCAAATAGACAGATTAAGCCAAGAAAAAAGTCCCGGGCATGACAACATACCAAACGAAGCTCTCAAAATAGGAAAGTTCATGCTGGTGAGTCCTCTTACTGAACTTTTCAATAAAATAATCCAGGAGCAAAAAGTACCTCAAAAATGGGCTGAGTCCCGTATTATACTTCTTTACAAGAAGGGAGATCCTTCAGATATAGACAATTACCGCCCCATTAGTTTACTTCCTACTATATATAAAGTATTCGCAGCTTGTTTAAATAAGAGGATAGAGCCAAGCATAGAGGCTCACCAACCTGTAGAGCAGGCAGGATATCGAAAAGGGTTTTGCACGATCGATCATATCCATACTCTAGAACTAGTAATCGAAAAGTATCAGGAATACCAGCAACCTTTATACTTAGCTTTTATTGATTATGCAAAAGCTTTTGACTCTATATCCTACGACTGCCTATGGCAAGCACTACAATATCAAGACATCCCGATAACTTATATAAATATCCTGAAAGATATCTACAGCAAAAGCATAAGCCGCGTAAAACTCGACAGATTAGGACCCACGTTTAAAATATGTAGAGGCGTGAAACAAGGAGATCCGCTATCACCTACGATCTTCAAATCAGTGTTACAACATATAATGAAAGACCTAGACTGGAACCATAAGGGTATTAGCATAAATAGGAAATACTTAAGCAATCTTAGGTTCGCTGATGATATAGTCCTCTTCTCAAGTTCAGCAAAGCAATTGGAAGAAATGATATCAGAGCTATGCGCTGCAAGCAAAAGTATAGGATTGCTGCTAAACACGTCTAAAACAAAGATAATGACAAACTCCCTTCAAACACCTATAACACCAGACAATTTAGAGAGCTTAGAATATGTTGAGAACTATATATACCTAGGGAAATGTATCTCATTCAACAATTCTAGAAATAAAGATGAGATTGATAGAAGGATTAGTATGACTTGGAAAAAGTTCTGGAGTTTGAAAGAAATATTGAAATCAAAACTTCCCTTGAAACTGAAGAAGAAAGTCATGGACGGGTGTCTGCTCCCCTGCATGTCATACGGATCACAAACTTGGGTATATAACAACTATGCAAGAGACAGAATTCAGAAAACCCAACGTGCCATGGAAAGGAGTATTTTAAATATTAGGCTCAAGGACAAACAAAGATCAGAAAACATACGCAAAAAAACCAAATTCATAGATGCTCTGGAACATATGAAACGCCTGAAATGGAGATGGGCTGGCCATGTAGCAAGACTAGCAGATGGAAGATGGACACAATTAGTTACATCTTGGCCAGGCCCAAGCGGCAAGAGAGCTAGAGGACGTCCAAGAGAACGTTGGGTGGACGAAATTAAAAATAATGCTGGTGTAGATTGGACAAAGAAAGCAAAAGTTAGAACTACCTGGAAACTGTTGGAGGAGGCCTTTACCCGCCAGGGGCCTTAACTATATATTTTTAGAAATTTCCTATATTAATAATATACTGTTTCATAATAAGTTTATAATAAGTTATGTATATATGTTAAGGAAATAAAAAGGCTATATTATTATTATTATTATTAACTATATATTTTAAGCCTAGATAGTACATCTAAATGAAATAGCTAGTGCACTATAAAATGGAAGCTAATGTGGAAATATTACATATCGTATAGTTAAAGTTTGGGTATCACACTACGATCCCGCCGAGCGGCTAACGAACTTAAAGTTTATAATAAATACTCCTTGATTGTGTTGTCACTGTGGTATTTTCTTGTCGTATTTACGGTATATGTTTCCATTGTGTAGCGCATGTTAAAATTTTACACTTTAATGCCCTGAAGTTGAACTTCCTGGATTGCTATCCTGTAAGTTGAATGTAAAGCCTACTAGAAACTTCTTTCTAAGGATAATACAGGCAGACAACACTGTTATGGATATTCTTAGTTAATTTAAAAATATTTTAATGTAAAGTGTTAATTTTTTTTAATAATAAACAGCAGAGAACCGGTTCCAATTTGGTAACGAAGAGTTTTTTTTATATAAACTCAACTACACTGTATACTTCTATATTCTATACATTTAAAAGTGTTATTCACCAAAAATATGAACAGAATTTTATATTTCACAGGCCGTCAGTGACATTTATTCCGCCGTCGATGGTGGTGGAGAGGCACGGCGTGCGCGGCCGCACGCGCGACCGCCCGCAGGAGGCGGCCACCTCCTGCCATTACACGGGCTCTATTAGAGGGCAGCCAAACTCCAAAATTGCTATATCTGCTTGTGATGGACTTGTAAGTATTAGAAATACTTTAAAGAAGTAATTTTTACAAATTATTATGATAATAATTTATATTATTTCCAAATTAGATCATTTACTATATGTGGTACGTTGTTTAATATACAATATATTCCTATAGATATGTGCTACAAAAATATAGTTATTACATTAAAACCAGTTGAAGTCGTTGGAAATTAATCACTCTAGATAATTTACACTTTCAAATAAATTGTGGCCTTTATTTTATTGTAGAGTCGTTCTGAGTAATCGAAGAATCGCTATACCTCTCCATTAATCTTGTAAAGATGCCAATTGCTACAAAAATACCAACGTTTCTAAACCGGCCCTACGGTGCTCCGTGCGTGCGGTCCTTGTTGATTGCATTTTGAAAATAAAATAAAAAATATCTGTTTATATCTACTATTTCGCTAAGTTATTTTTTATTTATCATTTATTATATATAATAAGGAGTTAAGCGTTACATTGCAGCTATGATATTTCAATTAACATATCTGTTTATTATGACAAGTCCCGCTTTATGGATTCAATTAAAATTAAACCTTTTGTTTCAAGCCGAAATTACCTTAAAGTTGCTGATGATGAATATAAATATGTTTTTAATATTTTTTGTAGAGCTTTTTTACGTCCTAATGAGCTTCATAATGCGTAGAGATAAAGCAGTTATAATAAAGTATATTTCGTTTTATATTCCGCATAACACGTTATCTGATCAGGATATATACGGATTTAATGTTTTATTAAATGATATACGCAAACTACCTTAATAATATAAAATAATAAAAAACTAAGCTGAAATATAGCTGTGCCTATGCTTTTTTAAAATTTATATTATCTGTTTTATATTGTCTATATCTATCTTTTAATTTATATCTTATCTTTACGTTTGTAGCAATTTATCTGAAAAAGTTTTTTAGCGTTGATACAAATAGAAAATTAAAAATTGATTGTATAATCTCCCGACAAGCTAATGAAGCCTATTTTACTTATCCGCCGCAACCTAGCTTTGTATGGCAACATTTTTATCTTACATACCGCATTATACATACCGACGCGGTCTTCTTCGTTTTTTGATACCTTTCAGTCGTGCGTTAAACGTAATCATGGTAAGATTTTTTGTTATTTTAAGATCAAAAAATATGATCATGTGTGTTACAAGTCATATTAATATTATAAAGTCTTATATACACTAAATGATAGCTTTTTAGACTTAATTATAGACAGTTACCTGTTACCTATAATTACATATAAAAACTCCTTAAATGCGTCAATATACAATTTGAATGGATGGTATGTTTATATTATATTCATATTTATTAAATATTTGTTATAATCAACTATAAATTTAATTTTACTTATTTATGATAAAAACTTTTCAAGTCAGTGGTTTACATGTAAATTTTAACGAACTTAGTAGACTCCGACATAACATGTTTTATTTAAAGCGTTCATATGTTTCTCGACTCATAATTTTGCATTCAATTAACTTATAAATTGAACTTAATTAGCCCATAAATACTTATATAATAATATATTTGTAGTTATATAATATAGGAAAATGTAAATTCTAATAAATTATTAACTATCAAACTGTTTTCTTTAATATATGACCGACGACTGAAATGTAGATTATTTTTAATAAAGGTACCTAACTATAAAAAGTTTCAACAATGTCGCACGTTCTTGTTGTATATGTGATCTTAAAAATCTCTGATTTAAAACTCATTAGGAAGTTTCTTTGTATTACTAAAATAAATAATAAACAAATTGTTATGTAGAGATATTAACCCATCTAGTTCCATGGTAAGGTACGAGGCTTGTGTTATAGGCAATATGCCTAGTTGATACACTACACAACATAAAAAAATACCAAGATAAAACAGCAATTAATACTTTTAAATATATTATAATAAAATTATTCTTCAAATTGTTGGACAAAAAGAGATACACATAACCATCAATTGTGGCTTTAATGTTTTTATGATAATATATGAGTTGTTCTGAACCTGTTTATATGATCTACCGCAAGATAGCGACTTTGCTACGAAATTACATTTAAAACAAAAGTGAATTAACATCAATTACTTTTATCATAATTATATAATTATATATTATAAACAATTATTTTGGTCCATACAGTGTAATAGATAAACATATAACGACTCGTTTGGGTTCAGTTTGAAGTGACCCTACTTTCTGCGCCAGTGGTCGCGTGTTTGAGTCCCACTGGGAGCATTCATTAGAAGAGATTATTCAAAGTGGTAGTGCCATGCTTGTTACCTTCGGGTAGCAACCGAATGGGCCGGCACGCCCCGTATAGCTCATTAGTACCACTCTCTCACAGAAGACCGGCGTGAAGTGGCAGCTATGCTGTCGCGTTTCGACAGGTGAGTGAGAGTCCGGGAGGCCCACTCTCCTTCCCCCCTCCCTCTTCCCATCATCCTCCGCCTTCGTTCCCCCCTCCCTCCCACTTTCCTCCCTCCTCCATCCCTCCCTTTCCTGAAAGGCCGGGCTTGCAGATGTCCATGGGCGGAGGTGATCACTTCCCATCAGGTGAGCCTCCTGCCCGTTTGCCCCCTTTTTTCCATAAAAAAAAAAGAGCATGAATTTGTGTGAATACTCGAGTCATGGGTTTTTACTGTTTATATTTATAATATTTATGTTTTTAAAATAATATATGTGTGGTATATCAACTATCTGGTATCCGTAAAACAAGCCTTGTAGCTTACCACGGAACTAGAGAGCGATGTGTGTATAATGTACCAACATATTTATTTATTTATTATTGAATCATTATTTGTAACAATTAATAGGCATTTTTATTTTATACAAATTGTATTATTAAATTTAGATACGTCAGTTACATTATACATGTTTTCATACGATATTATATTTAAATATTTAAAAATAGAACAAATGATCCGCGACACTTCACTACCACTTGACCGACAACGACGCTCGAGTAGTTTTGTTAATATCAACACTCACTTCTAATATAAACAACAAATTCGAAGTACTCGAACAAAATATGAACTAGATATTAGTGCTACTGTACATAGATGATAAACCGATTAATTTTTCTTTCGCGCCTAACAAACAAAAGCATCAATAAAATATTGAAATATTGAACAAAAATGTAAAACAAAGTCATTTTGTTCTGTACCTATACATTTTTTTTTAATATTTAAAAGTTTTTAGCATATATACCTCTTCAAATTTTATTTCATATCTGTTTCTAAATGGCCAGTTATATTATGTTTATGGGCTCACATACGCATATTTTATGTAAAAACATGTGTTTTGTCAAAACTAAATATAATTTGCTAGTATAAATTATGCGTCTTTTTAAAAATATAATAATTTATTTAAAAATGCCTAAAACTATAATAATTTAAATAAGTTTATAATTATTAATAGTTTTTTAAATAAAAATAAAATAAAACGGCTCTATACTTAAAAAATTGATAGAGCCTCTTTCGTATGTTATGGTATGTATGTATTGACTTTATGTATGGGATTTCTAACAAAAATAAAAAACTGAATAATGAATAAGTTGCTTTGCAATCGACTTTCGCGGCCTTCCAGCCGCAAGGCCGGCGACATACAGGCTGGCCGAGTGGCCGGTCGCTCAACTTAATAACAACGCAGATGAGAGCGGTAGATTGTACCAGTATATAATTTAGCTTACAAATGATTACGTTATTCCTAATACTGGTTACTCAATAGTATTCACTCTGTACTCCTAATGCAATTCTATGAGATTATGACTGATTAAGATACGTAAAGTGCAAACCGCTAGTTACTACTTGTCATACAAAAATCTACTTAGTTACATTATCTGAATGCGACAGATAAAATTGTTGCAGCTATTATATTGATATTAAAATTTTAATTTTTAACCACCCGAGTTTCAGTGTACACCTCACGGACAAAATTTATTTATTATATTATAAATATTAAAATAATATAAAGATGGAAATCGTCAGACCTAAATAATTTTCATTATTTACATATTACCTACCTATAGAAATCTAGATTGTAATCTTTAAACATTATCAAAGTAGTTTGTTTTCTATTTACTGCTTATCATGAATAAATCATTAAATCCTGCAAGATCACAAAACCGGCATAACATATCATCTCATCTGATAGCGATAGAATAGTTTCTATTAAATTTTGCGCAAAACTGCGTCGGCCTCTTTATCAATCAATTTATCTAACGTTACCAGCAAACAGACACGAGATTTGTTGACCCACTGCCTTCGAAACCGGTTTGACATTCAACAGACGATTCGCTATTTAGAAACTTTTGATTTTGCTAATACTACACTATAAAAAGTGAATCACTAAACAACTTTATAATCAAACTTTTTTAATAATAATACATCAATGTAGGATTTCAACATAATCGATCGATCAATATTATTATAGCAAAATTCTCACACTTGGTAGTTAATTTTAAAATAAATGAATATTATGTAGCCAGGGTCAATAGAACTATTAATTCAGATGAATGTCCGATGAACACTGATTGAGAATATTTTATAGGCAGGTCTGCTGAGAACGGAGCACGGAGAATATTGGATAGAGCCGTCCAACAACGTACCCACCGATAACTCTTCTGGACGACCACACGTAATATTTAAAAGATCTGCTGTTGATAAAGTTCAGGCATTCCATAGACAAAAAAGAGAAGTAAGCAGCAGAACGAATTCAGATATCAATATGAATAAAAGTTATAACGAGAAAAATCATTTAGAAAGCGATTCAAAACGAAATGTAAAAAGAAGTCAAAAAGAGGCTATGGACCAACGCAGACGTGCTTATATAGAAAGAAGAAGAAAAAGATTGGAAGCTCTTAGGCAAGATCCTGTTGCATATCGAAGGCATCAGTCGAAGTTACGTATGGAACAAAGAAGATTAGCCTTATCAAAAAGCTCCTCGTTAGAGAACAGTAATTCATTGGAACAATTTTCACATAAAAATAAAACGACACAACAATCAAATTACGAACAAAGACCGAGACGTATCAGGACAAGAAGAAGAAGAAGACGATCAAAGAACTGCGCCACGAAAGAACCTGCATATCAATGGAAATCGAGAAATTTTAAAAATAATCATGATCTAGATTCACAAAATAAATCTAGATATACCAAGGTAAATAATATCCCATACATGTCTTTTAAAAAATATTTGTAATCCTTTCCGCAGTATAAAGTAATAATATGTTTGTAGAAAAATAATCGTCCCCAACGGAAACAAGCAAACAGGCGACATAACGAATCTTCAAGGCGCTCGACACGTTCTGTGAGTAAACCGCGACATGTTGAAGTACTACTTGTCGCCGATAAGTCTATGACCGATTTCCACAATCAAGGCAACTTGGAGACTTATCTTCTCACAATTATGAACATGGTAAGCATCGAAACTAAATATTTATATAAGATATTGATCTTTATCTATTTTTGATTTGATAAAAAGCAGATATAATAGTTGGTAAAATAATCTTTGTAAGTATTATGTGTATTTAGCGCATAAACAACACTTGTTATTAGATAAATTATTCTGCACCTGAATTTTGATAGTTACCAGCTTTATATAAAACAGATTATGATATCGTTTACAAATAATAAGAAATGTATATTTTTAGGTATCGTCTTTATATATGGACCCATCAATAGGAAATTATATAAAAGTAGTAGTCGTAAAGATTATTCTCGTAGAGGAAATAGAGGCGGCGCCTGATTTGGAGGTGACTACGAACGCAGATTACACACTCGCATCATTCTGTCGGTGGCAGCATCAACTAAACCCTAATGATGATGATGATCCTCATCATCATGATGTCGCCATTTTAGTCACCAGGCGAGATATCTGCAGTCAACACGACACGCCTTGTAGGTATGAAGCTATTTTTTTATATTTAATGAATACATTAAACTTTAAAGGAAACTCCAAAAAGGAACCATAACATGATTTATTCGCATGTTTTTCGTCAGTCTCATACAATTTTGGCTGTATCTACCAAAGGAAAAATTTTCAAATATGGTACTCTTTAGAGATTTAAATAAATACATTGATAGAGATATTTAAAGCAGTGCGGTTATGATCAATAAGTAAATATTAAATTTAGGGCTTCGTTTTGGCTGTTGAATAATATAATTGGATATGTTATATAAGTGATATTTGTGGCAATCTGAAAAATATGTAAGTAATAGTAAAAATAATGAGGCACTAGGCTTTTAAAAAATAATGTACGTAGATTTATCTGAAAATTTCTATTAATTAAAAAAATACTTCAACCGCATGTAGAAGTTGAAAATCAAGAATACAAGTCTCTAGGCATGTTAATATTTTGTAGGGAACCCTAATTCTTTTTCTAAAATGATAGTTGCCTAAGTTATACCTTATAACATCATCTATCTATCACAAATGGTATCGTATATATTTACAAATAGAGTGAAAACTTATTATGTGGATGTTACAAATCGACACTTCATTTTTATTCATCTGTATATATTATGAAGGTATACCTACGCCAGAAGATTGTTTCTGTTTCTTTTTTTTTTGATCAAAATATTCATTTATGTTTAAACAAATTACGAGTCTTTTTTACTTTTTAGGTCCTTTTTTTACGTCCCCTGCATTTAGAAAGCTTGCTAGGCTCTCTCAAACATGCAAGTTTTATAGTGATGTTTTTCTTCACGTTAAGACAAATGGTAAATGGTAAATGTTGAATAATGATTAGCTTATGAAAATATCAGATGTGCGAAGGCTGGGACTTGAACCCGCTCATTCGGTTACCCAAGAGTGTGCGCTACTACTCCCCTTAACATCTTAAAGTCAACAAATTTATTAGTACCCATAAATAGTGGGACAGTAGTTTCAACATTTATTTAGAAAATTGATATCGTAAAGAATTATCCCGCCTACTACATATAAGATAATTTTATAGGTAATTCTATTAACTTAGTGTATAGTGTGCTGGTTACGGCTCTATCATTCAGCCCACGGTGCGATTAGTGTCAAACTACACCGATGTTTAGGTGGGATGCATTAATATTAACAAATACGATAAGTGGGTGGACGTTCACTTTATTTAAATGCTAAATAAAACTAATTGAATAAGATAATTGTAAGAGATGCTACTTTATAAAAAAATGTTAAAGATTTATTATTATTATTATTATTATTAGTTAATTCAATTATACTATATATTCTTTATTGCACAAAAAAATACATTAAGAAAAATAATACATAGATACTAGTACAATCTATACTTGTACAATCTCTCAAGACAAGGTCAAAGGCAGACATGGGTATGGGTAAGTAGAGTGGTGCTATGAGTAACTGAAATATAAATAGAAAACTTACATATTACGAACGATCTTTTAGTAATTGACCTTAACATATCAAAAAATGATCAAAGGCATTTCACGTCGTTACAGTTTTTTTTTTAATTAAGTTTTAATTTTTATCATGATAAATGTTAATATGCTCCTAATACATTTTTTTAATTTTGATTTTACTATACCTTTATAAATTTTATTGATTTACTATCGTTACTGAAAAATATTCAGGAATATGAGTATCTAACATGTCAAAGGCATTAATTTCAATTAGTACTATTGAATGTTAAAATTAAACTTCTCAGCTAACCTAATTTTATAATATAATAAGCAAGAGCGCTACTATCATTTGCATTGACGTCCATAGCACCTGTTATCAAAACATATGTATTATGTTCATACGCGGTACGTTCATAGTGTTTTTATTATTTCTATGTGATAATTTTTAAACAGCACATAATAGTAGGTATATTTAAATAATACATAAGATAATGATTGTACCTACAAGTAAAATAGAGGAAAAATTAACTATAATTATTATTTTTATTAATAAAGCCGTCTCACCATTTACACAGAGCTATAAATTAATCAAGGTAACAAAGAATCCCATCGAAATATTTTATCATTAATTTATACAGCCTGTTTTTTGGCTGCCAAAATATTCATTCAAGTACGCAAGGCTTCCATTAATGTGTAGTATTATATTTTTTGCGGGTGTTTGCAAATAGCTAACAGCTCCGGTCGCGGTCAGCGGTCACTTCAAAGTGCCGACATTAAGGCCAAGGATGTCGAGTATATACAAAATGGGCATTCATAATTTTAACAAAAGCCTATAAGCAAGCATAGTGTTACATAATACGAGCGGTTTTCGTTTCGTTCATGTTAATTTTTATACGTTGCACAACGCCACCTGTCTGCCGCCTAATTTCCTATTAAACATTTCAGCCAGATAAACTGCAGACGATAATGTTAACGCCATTAAATTATTTATAGTGTGTTGTACATACGATTACCCACAAACCTGAAAAAGTGGTGGCTGATAGGAAGCAGACATATCTGATTTTCATGATAAATTGTTATTACACACGGTGCATAATATTTAATTTTTAATAACATTATTAATAGTAACAGTAGTTTTTTTTCTATAAAATATAAATAGTCTTTTTCCATGCTACGATTTCTATACAGGTCACGTAACTTACCGAAAAACGAGTGTGTAATGAATAAAGAAGGAAGCCCAATGTATTCGGAAAACGGTACAAACGAGTAGTCGAGTGTTCTCAGAAGGCGGCAATCAAAAGACAATGAGTCTGTTTGTAACGGTGTCGGACCCCTGGGCGGCTGTCAGAATCCCAATGTTTCATTCAATGCATGCATCAATGACATATGTAAAAAATTGTTTACCTACATATTGTTTTTGATAGCTATAATATTATTCATGAAATGATGTTTTTTGGCTTTATTATTTTTATAAGCATATTGTATAATATTATATGTGAAGATATACATACAATTGAATTTAAAACTTAATATTATAATATTTACATTGAAGTAATAATATAAAGTTGTTACGAACTGTATGCTGCGAGTGGTGACGCCACGCTGTCTGCGTGTCGCCCACTTATCTCACCTCTGAGTTAAATTCTTGATGAAGCTCTTTACATAAACCTGTACGACCTTATAAAATTAGATAAATGTTAAATTAGTTGTAAATAAATAACACATTTGCGCGTACTAAAATAACACATAGTCTTTATTCTTGTCTACGAATTAATCTGAGCTAGTTAATTAACTTGCCAATTCAGACATAAAAGTCCATGAGTATTTTAAAATAAATTATTAGGATTAATTTTAACAATACCGATCGAATGAAGTAAATGTACGTATTCTTTTAATCGCCCCGTCGTCGGCTCAATAAGAATGATTTTATCCTAAGAAAATTGCACACGATGCGTGCGCCCACTTGCTTGCTCGCAGTTTCAAAGGTAATATATTGTTCACGAGGATTTTATCTGATTTTGGAAACAAAAATAATTGCTTTAATGCATCGAACATCGTACGTCGAGCCTTTTTATTGGAAATTATTAAGAAAATATCTGAAATAATAAATAGCTTTCTAATTACTGTATTTATAATAAGTTGCATGTATCTTTGTAGCTTATAACACTTTTATATACAAACATCTTTCTTTGTAGCATATAACATTTTTATATACAAACGATGTTTAAAGTATATCATTAAATACATAACTCAAACTAAAGTCTTTTAGCTTAAGCATTAGTATTTAACTAAATTATATATTGATATTACTCACTTGTTTCTTTAAAAATAGTATTTCATAATAGGTAAGAGATGATGTAATCATCACACTATTTGGTTATCAAAATTTGTCAAATATTTACATAACATACAATTCAATATGGCTCACGTCGTAGGTATGAACGAGCCTCTGCACTCGCCCTACGCGGCGTCACGTTCAGTTCGCGCTCAATTAAATCTTAAGACTGAAAGTTACCGCGTATAACTCATTTATATTTCGAAACGCGTTTGAGCTAATTCACACAGTGATCACCTGCGAGAGTTGAACAAATTTGTGTTAACTTACATAATGTACAAAACACAAAAGGAAGCTTTTCATCAAAAACTTATATCATTAAAATGTAATTATTATGATTGCATGTTGAAAATTTGCGTTTGATTACTCCTATATGGTATTGCAAATTATAGGCGTCTAAATATGAATTATGAAGGTGAACAACATAAATTATTATCAGTATTGACATAACGATCGTTGCGCACGTTTTTCAAATCATCCATAAAAATCACACCTGTTCAATAGAATAGACATCAACGCGTGCCTGTTTCGTAATATGCACAACGACATTATTTATTTCTCTAATAAATAACCATTTATTTAATTCAAAATAAATTGATTGATCCATTAAATACTTTCGATCGTTCCGTTTACTATTCAATTTATTAAAATATGTATGTATATAAGACTTAGTAATAACATATTTTACAGGAATGAAATGATAGCAAATGTACAGTCCTCAGACATTGGTGCTGAAGTACAAAATTTATTAAAAGGAATTTATAGAGCTTTTCGTTGGCTTCCGTGTGAGTCAGCGCTCGTGCATATTATTATTAGCCGCCTATTCCCGGCCGCGTCTGCGCCAGCCACACACCACTACTAAACTGTCTTAGAACTCGTACACATTGGCCAAGTTTAACATACTATAAAAACATATAAATATTTAAATATATATTAATATTATATGTATTTTTTATTTGAACAATATCACTATTTATAACTATGTAAATATATATTTGTAAGTCAATATTAATGTGACTAATAATGACAAGAGGCTTAGAAATTAGAATAGCGACATATCTAGTTACTAACGACTTATCGTAAACTAGTTCTATTGTTGTGTTGACATCACGCCTGATCGTGTCTGTCTACAAATGCTTAAACGTCACGACATATTTTTTACTTCTGTTTATTGATGTGAAAGTGTGAGCCGGTCTTTAAGTCATTAATTATTCACACGCTGTAGCTGCTTCGCAACTACCGCGATAATTAGTACTCCATTACAGTTTACTACACCTGTTATCCTGCATGGACAATCTTAACAATATTTTACCAACTATATTTGGTATTTTAGAATAGCATTTCTTTCTGCTTATTCATAACATTAAAGAAAATCTTATGATTTTCTTAATGTACCTATAGATACATTATGTAAATCATTTATTGTATCGGGTGTATGCTGGTAACTGACTGACTGATGTGACTGATGTGACATTGTAGTTACCAAACTAAAAATCAAAAACAAAAATATTATTTAACTTTTTCGTATTTTTATTGAAAAAAATCTTTTTCCATTAATGTAATATGAATGACTGGAACTTTTGCAAGATGTAACTAATTGTACAAATTGATTAGTCCAGTCAAGATATCACGTATGCAATACTGTTGCAGTACGCTGGGCGTGGCGCACGTGGCGGGCATGTGCAAGGCGGACCGCAGCTGCTCAGTCAACGAGGACAACGGCATCATGCTAGCGCACACCATCACACACGAACTGGGACACAAGTATGTATTTCTATATAAACAGTACTAATTTTTATTATAGTTAACACTGCATCTACTTCTATGATCATTATTTCTACGAAGAGATCAGAGCGATAGCAAACCGAGAACAAAACTTCTTTCTTTTAAGCAAGAGAACAAATATAACTATAAAATAATAATATGTTGGGACATTATTACACACATCGCCATCTAGTTCCATGGTAAGCTACGAAGCTTGTGTTACGGATACCAGATAGTTGATATACTACATATATATAAGGTTAAATACATACATATTATAAATATATACCCATTACTGTAGTACAAGCGTTCAAGTTAAACAAATGAACGCCCCGAACCCCCAGCGGGACTTGAACCCGCGACCGCTTATTTACATTTAAATGTTAATAGTAAAAATTAATATCAATTCAAAATGTAAGACAGTAGTATAGACAATAAGAAGATAATCAAGAAACATACATTAAATAATATGGTAATTTTAATCCTTAGCACAACTCTACAAATGTATTCATATATACTTCTACATTTGCATTTGAACGAAGATATCATAGCGTCATTGATGCTAATGTCATTCATGAATAAAATACACCTGCACGTGTCTCGCAGCAACATATAGTTATAATACTAAAAATAGTAACATTTGTAAAGAATTTTTATTTACGTAGTAGTAGATACATGATATTAGATATACTTACAAAGTAAAATAGAGTTCTTGAAACGTTAACACTAACATGAGTTACAAAAATATAATGGTAGCCCAATGGTGACGCGCTCGCTTAGATAACCGAGAGAGGCGGGTTCAAATCCGGGTCTCACACCTCTGATATTTTTATGTGCGAATTATTTCTAACACGATTACCACTCGTCTCACGGTGAAGGAAAACATCGTGATGAAACCTGCATGTCTCAAGGTATCTAGCAATTTTCTTAAAGAGATGTGAAGTTCGCTAACCCACACTTAGCTAGCGTGATGGTCATTCGCCTGATCCCTCTCGTATTAAATTCAAGACGAATACAACACGAGTTACGAGTACAAGCAGTTAAAACAGCACGGAAATGCCATGATTATTTAATATGGTAATAAAAATTATAAAAAGAACTGATACAACT
Organism: Boloria selene; assembly: GCA_905231865.2. Taxonomy (NCBI): domain Eukaryota; kingdom Metazoa; phylum Arthropoda; class Insecta; order Lepidoptera; family Nymphalidae; genus Boloria; species Boloria selene. Next base: position 5,940,896 of record HG993147.1, read on the forward strand.
TCCGATGTCTAATAATAACATTAATTATATAATGCTATATAAAATATGTTTCTTGGAATTTATATTCACGACATCTAGGCTATATTAACTAAGCCAATATCATTAATCTTAAAATTATTTCGCTTTCAATTTGGATAGCAACAATTCGAAATGGTATTCGTATAAATAAATGAAACACTCGGTTAAGCCAACCGTAGCGAGATTAAGCTAACACTATTTAAATGTTATCCATTAAGTTTAATTTAAATGCATTAGTAAAACCTACTATTTAGAACTTGCATCACGTTTTAACGGAACATAAATCTTTTATTATCTGCGTTAACATTTTAGAGACACGAGATTTAATCTTAGTTTAGTAATAGCCCTCGATAGCATACACATATTTATTACATGAGGTTGCATTCATAAGTAGTTTCCTGATCAGCTAAGCAATTAAGATACGACATTTTCAAAATTCAATGAGACGAAGCTATGCTTGAACATCTAATTAATGCTATTAAATTTCTCAATACTATTTCTTTTAGAACTTTGCAAATATTTTGTATTTACGTAAGTCAAGTTTTCCGATTAATGATATATACTTTTGTAAATAACTATGTATAAGTCGGCTTGAAGTCGCAAAGTGTTCCAATAAACGTTGTCGCATTTCTTAAAATATTACTATTACGGTCGCATATTACTTTAACAATGGGCGATATTTGCATGTGCATAATGCATACATTGTAACAGTGAGGTCACAATTACGTCGTGGGGTCTCTCGTAAAACGGATCATTAAAACATTGCAACAGTATCGCAATACAATCTCAATTACCGTCTGCTTTAGTTTTAAACAAGAATATTACATGTATTCCTTTAAGGCGTATGTATATATTTTGTATATACATTACTAGTCGGTAATAGTTTAAAAGCATAACAACCAATAGTAATATTTCTTTCCTATGAAGCACTTCAAAAATAATCCAATGTTAAGAATAATTCACCAGTTGCCGACCGCTTCAGTAGCGACTGAGTCATATCTCTAAGCCGAGATTATCGCAAGGACGTTGCTTTCTGAGAAAGAAGCTTATGAAAACTCAAATAGTGTTTGTTTTACTACACTATGCTGTCGGTAGCGACTTCACATTACATCACGTTTGTTTACCCGCTGGCAGGTTGGAGTAAACAATCATTGTAGGAACTAGGAAGTCTCTCATAAAATTAAAATATAAGTTATAAATAATGTTATTTAAAATAAAAATATTTTAATCAAATAGAATGAAAACAAAACATACAAAATTTTAAGTACTTCACTATTATAAGTTAATTTATTATAAAAACAAATTTTGTGACTTGTTACAGTTTGCATTAGTCCTACAATCTTAAATAAACACGAGTTATGTAAGCGCAAACACAGCACAGCCAATGACCTTCTTTCTCGTAGACATATGAATGCATCATTCGTTGAGTACAATGCACTCGGTGCATTGACGCCGCACTATCAGCCCACACAAGTTCATTATATTTTCCTTATCACAAAGAATAATGAATGGACTAATACCAAATGACACAATTTATATTTTTATTTGTGGATTTTCGGTGTCTCTTCATAATGGTGCAATTGTAAATATTTAAATTGCAGTTTTCAATAAAAAAATTGGCCGCCACGGGACGCCTGGCATAATGTGATTCATCTATTTTAATAGTAAAATTTATAATAAATATTAAAAACCAATACCAAAACAGGGAGTAAAAAAAATATAATTTATTATAATATCAATTGTTTTTTTCTTTTTTTTTAATAATAAAACTGTGTATTTATTTACAATAATTGAAATTACAAGTAAACTTAACTATATATACAAAGCAAATATACACTTAATTATTACTGTACAAGTCGTGTCCGCGTGGAATAGTGGCAAGAATGCTGGCCGCATTGCCCCGCTGAATGGCAATGCCGATTCTTTGGGCGAAAAATGAGCCAGCTCTCCTGTCACCAGTAGAGGCGATAAGACGAGGTGTTATATCTTTTAAAAAGTGCTTAGTACTTTGACTCGATGCCGTAAGGGTTTCTACAGCAAAAGGTATAAAAATATAATTTTGACTAAGGGGGGCATATTTAGGTACGCAACTTGAGAAGTTTAACCTTCTCCGCCGCGGCCCCCACTTTAGACGTCGTCTCTTTTTTTTATTATTTTAAATATATTAATAATAATAACACAATATATATATTCATAAATAAGTAGAATTAAACATTTATAATTATTATCATATATCGTACAACGGGACTTAACGCGTAATACCTATATTAGTTAAAGGTTTCGGCCGGGTTGCACCAGCCGTGGTCACGGGAAGACGTCGGGAATAAGGTATTTACTATTTTAACACGCGTAACTTATCCCGTAGTACGACATATGATATAGTTATGAAATGCGGTAGTTTAAAAAATTATATTTAATAAATATTTTTATTAAATATAACTTTTTAATATCATGATCATCATAGGTGGTTACTAATATAAATAAAATTAATAATATTATTATATTATTTTTATTTCTTTTATATTATAGTATAGAATTTGAATAATTAAACCTTTTTAAAGGTAATAATGCAAAGAATGACAATTCCAGAGATAATTTGAGAAAAAATAAAGAGGTAGTGGAGTATTATCTTTACGTTATGACAAATAATAAAATGATAAAGAGCATATAAGCGTAGATATTGAAAAATGATATTTATATTTGCATAAAATTTACTCAAGTTAAGTCAGGAGTAATAAAAACAATTTTAATCGTGCCCGATTTGATTTATTGACAGATTTATTACTGGACCTCAACGATAGGTAACTGATGATTATAAACGAGTCAGCATACGCATATAGTACAGACATTAAATTTATTAACTTTTTGTCAGGACTTTTTTTGCTCCAAACCAGATAATTTAATGAATTGTTTATTTTTAGTTATTGTTATTCTATTTTTTATTTCCTTTAGTAGAGCTTTTACAATTATGTATGCATTTAATTAAAGAAATTTTTATCTCATATAGATAGTTATTTATATAAGAGAGTATTATTGGCACAGAAGTCGACTTAAATCACAACCTACATCCTAGGTGTTTTCTTATCAATAAGATAATGTAACAACACTTGCTCTACTTTCCGCTGTCATATATAAACCAAAAACTTTCTTAACAAATATTAATTTTCTTATATATAGATTTCAATCTTCAAAATTACCTTAAAATATAATATATGTACATATTTACATATTATTTCATATTTTTTTAAAATAAATATATGTTACACTGTACCAAATTACAAATATTTGTCATTATAAGTACTTCACACTCAACTCTTTAAACGATATGCCAACATCTAATACAAAAAAGGTATCAATAGCTTTAAGATTAAACGACATTACTATTGGTACAGAATGTAAAATACGTATATATAAATATGTGTCCGTAAGAAAAAATTGTGATTGACTGGAATTTAATTATTTTTTCACTTCTAGTAGAGAACATTGAGCCTCTGATCTCTCCATGAAAGCACTGATTAGCATAAGTCATTTGTTTTCAGCTTCGGCTTATATCACGATACTGAGAAGATCGGCTGTCACAGACGTGAAGGCTCTACTTTGCATATCATGACACCAATCTTTGAAGCAGATACCGTTCAAGTCGCCTGGTCACGTTGCAGCAAACGAGATGTCACTAATTTCTTGGAGTAAGTCATCGAAAGTAATCATTATAGTAAATAGCTTTATATTTTAATAAAAATATGGGTTTTACATTAGGATAAATAATATGCTATTGTAATTTCGAATTTTAGCAAAAAGTTAATTTGCTGTGTAACAAGTTCGAATGACTCATACTAATTCTTCGTTCATATTAGTCTAGAATATTGAAGCACGTACACTATATACATTGATAGCGTTGCATGATTTAAAGTAATTATTGCCCAAATTTGTTCTGAGTTACAATAAGCATTCAGATATTACCTTCAGGCAGATATGGATGGCATCATAATATCTTGTCTCGATTGAATCGACCCAATTACATTATTAAAAAAGAATTATTATGTTGTATCTTACGTTGAGAATCACAATTTAACGAAAATTGGCAGAACAATACCATCGTTCTGAGAGAAACAAGCTGTTATAATTTAAAAGAAATTTTTGGAAAGAAATATTATCATTAATTAACTTCTTAAATCCCTATAGGTAATAAGGTACGCCAATTTATACAACATTAATTAAAAATATATTTATAATTGACTCTCGGGGATAAAAAGAAGATAAAACACGACGTCTGCATAAACAGCTCTTATCGTTTGTCAACATGGCTAATAAATTTATTTTCCAATGAAGTTTTTTTGTATACCTTTACTTATAATTTGCGGCATTGCCAACATCATTATCACTTACAAATAATTACAACTTGATTTCACTCGTGTTTTCTCTTTACTTTAAAGCCTAATAAAGAACTAGTCTAGAAGTAGTAGCGGCTCGATTGATGTTTCATGTCTTTCGCGTAGGCGGTCTCCTCTAAATAGACAAATAAGCTGGATCCAGATTTCGTTATTACCATCCATACTTAATTAAAATGTGATAAAATCGAAAGTAGCCCTGCTGGCTTATGAATTAACATCGTAATTATGGTATAACACCGGATGTCATTAAACTAGTTCAGCCTTGGCTTAATCAGACACCCAGTCAAAGCTTCGCAATACTAACGTTAATATTGAAAAGAATAGTAAAGCAAACGAATCACAATAATATTTTTTTATTAATTTGTTGAACAGTGCCGGCTTAGGAGAGTGTTTGAGTGACAGACCGTCGCAAGAGGAACCATATGTGTATCCCGAAGTACCTGCTGGTAAGATCTTGTTTTTGTTAATTCTATTTTAATTAAGATTTGTTTGAACTGGCTAATAGCTAATTGAAAGTTTTTCTAGGTTTGTTATAATAATTTTAAACATAAATAAAATATTTTCAATGTTGTTTCCTAGGTGTTACGTTTGATGCGGCATCTCAATGCCATCTACAGTTTGGAGCGGAAGCGGTAGTTTGTGCGAAACCGACTGAACTTTGCGAACATTTGTGGTGCTTAGTTAACAACACATGCAAAACCATGCTCCGACCCGCTGCGCCCGGAACTACTTGTGGGGAAAACATGGTAATTTATTTTTTTGGATTTAGATTTGGAAGTAATATTTTAGCTATAATAATAATAGTCTGTGTGATAAATGAGTTTTTAAAATATTTAAAGTGAGTGGGATGCTCTGACGAATACCAAAACAAATTTTTTTGTTTTCTTATGTTCAATTCAATTATTTCATTTAATAGCTTCCAGGTGTGCCGGTGGGTTTTGTTATGTTTATTAAGTCAATACTATTGTGGATTTAAAAAGTATATGCTATTAAATTGATTTTGTGTTTAACTATGACTAATTTTAACGCAATAATTTTTAACGCAATATTGAATTCACTTGATTTTATTAGAACTTTTTGCATTTTCTTTCTTTTAATTTTAAAATTTTAATGAATCGTCGTTTAAGATTTACTAATGAAATATGTGTGGCATTAACCAGTGGTGTCAAAACCAAACGTGCGTGGCTCGCACACCTTCGCCCGTACCTCGCAACGGCGGCTGGGGCCCGTGGAGCGAGTGGAGCGAATGCTCCCGAACGTGTGGCGCCGGCGTCTCGACGCAGTCGCGAGAGTGCAACAACCCTGAACCTCTGAACAACGGCAATTACTGTATTGGCGATAGAAGTCGGTGAGTAGGAACAAGAGCACGATGCAAGCTTTCCCCAAATTTAAGATAAAATACTTATCTACTACTAGTATTTTTGCGGACTTCAAAAGCACATATTGCTTTATGGGGAGCTATTTTGCTTATCACGCCGAAGATCCTCATCAGATTTTTACAAGCTACCTTTCATAAAAATATTCTAAATAAAAAAAGAGAAACAAGTCATGACTCTACTGATAGTTTACATACAGTAGGTATACCATAACTTATACATTAAGAGGCAACTATTCCATCAGATAGCAATAAGACGGTTTTACTTACAGATACAAAGTGTGCAACACGGATCCGTGCCCTATCAATGAGCCGTCGTTTAGGGAAGTTCAATGTGCTAAGTTTAACAATATGACTTACCACAATGAAACTATCTCAGAATGGATACCCTACATTGATCAAGGTAATTCTAGAACATTCTAACTATATTGTTTTAGGTTAGTATGTTCGTACGTGACTTGATGTTTCATTATTCTAACTTCTGAGAAACAAAACAAACCTTGCCATATGTTGTTTCTTCTGTTCATTCGTTTAGTTATCAGAATATTGATTAATTTTGTGAAAGTTTGTACTGAGCATAATACCTATTCAACTTTTTAAATTGCTTCAAAGTGATCTATGTGAATTATTTTATAATATGACAAAAATTTGCGATTTAAATATCGTTCCCATTCGTATTTAAAATCAGTTAACTAACAAATATGACTCATTTAAATCTCGTATAAACAGTTCAAAGATAAAATATAAATATCATAACTTTTATTATCTTGTATGCAACATGCTATAATAATTATTATAGAACATATAAAGATTAGGTGATAATTACGTTTGCGACCTAGAGGTCGAACGTCGCTTGTTTAATATTAATCTAATTATACTAATATAGATAATATTTTGATATTTAATATACAATTTGAGCTTAAATTGTTTCAAATTAATTATCATTTAGCCTGATGTAATTTTATTTTCTTTAGATAAACCCTGTGACCTACAATGTGTTCCTAGAGACGGGAAGGATATAGAAGTAATCGGAGTATTCGTGGCCGACGGAACTCCGTGTCGACAGAGCACGCGAGATATGTGTATTGCAGGTCGGTATAAGATAGATTGTATTGTAATAAAAAAACAGAAAACCGTATTAACATATACATTTTGTACTAGTGACCCGTTGTTACATTCCTAAGTAAATTTTTGATAGTTACTTGTGAAACCACTCCACGTATTAAAATAAAAAGTAGGTAGGCTCTGCCAGTCTCCAAATAACTTACTAATTCTAACTTAAAGTAAATATTTTTTTTCATTTGTTAATATCATACAGGAACCACTTAATTATAGGCTGTTCATGGCCCAAATTACAGTTTTCCACTTATGATAATGCGGAATTGTGGACGTCACACGTCTTTTGAGTTTCGAGAATAAGTTAGGTTTTTTTAGACAAACAGGTTTCCTCGCGATGGTTTTCTTTACCATATTAATAAATTGCAACCATATCTATCTTATATAAATAAAAATGAATGTTGGTAAGCGCAAAACTCGAAAATAGCTCGACCAATTCGACTAATATTTTTTTGTGTGTTCCTTAAGACCCACAGAATGTTTTTATAATAAAAAAAAAAATAAAAAATTAAATTAAATTCAAAGTTTGTAAAAAACTTATACAACAGGGTACCTAGGGACGAACCCGAGCGAAGCGAGGGTGAACCAGTAGTAAATAAAAAAAAATTAAATTGAATATCTAAAAAGTTGTCTATTGAAGTTTCGCTTATTTTAGCGGGTGAACTCGTGTTTTACACAATTACTATCTGAACAAATACATACTTATATAATAAACGCAGATATATATAGAACAAACGCAGAAGTGATAAAGTCTGTCAAATAGAACCTCGTAGAATAGCTTCTTCAAATCGACATTACTTTTATCTTAGCTCCATTCTTTACAATAAAATTAATAAAGAATTAAATATTTACTCTCTTTCTTCACGTAACTGTAAATTTAAACTAATCAGTTGGCTCCTTCATTTAAATTATGACCAAACAGAAGACTTACTGGTATCAATAACCTAATAATCTTTCCACACTCATTCATAATGAAATACTTGTGTATTTCACAAGTATTCAGTCCGACAGTCACTCACAAACACATAAACAAACACACATACACACACACACACACACACACACACACACACACACACACACACACACACACACACACACACACACACACACAAACACACATGGCACACTAATATGTATATTCGATGTCATCATATTTCATTATATAGCTTCCTATTTTTTTTTTATAGTTGTTATAATAATACTTAGATTTTTGTTATGTTTCCTTACTTTAGTTTAATATGTGTAAGAAATTTTGTTGTCATACATGACGCTTGCGAGGTGGGCGTTAATAACTGCGACACAGTTTTATACTAATGCAGTTATTATCGTTATGTTGTTTCTGTCATACATGTATTAAATATTAAATAAATAAATTAAATAAATAAATTAAATAAAAAATAACAACCCCTGATATTTGCAGGTGTGTGTTACAAAGTTGGCTGTGACTGGATTGTGAATTCGGACGTTGAAGAAGACGAGTGCGGAGTTTGTGGGGGAAATGGATCAGCCTGTAAAACGGTGCAAGGAATTTATAACAAAGATACTACTAGGCAATCTGGGTTTAGTGAGGTAATTTTTTAATTAAGTAGAGCCTAAGCATGTTACTTTAGTACCGTGATCGTACTTGTACGGTCTTATAATTTTAAAATTATATTATTTTAGGTTGCCGTAATTCCTGCCGGTTCTAGAAATGTAAAAATTCAAGAAAAAGTTAGCCCTGGAAACTATATATCCATAGGAAGCGCAAAATCTAGAAAAATATATTTGAATGGAGCAAGGTGATGCATAACATTTATATATTTTGTTTTAGAATATGCAATTAATTACTTACTTTTATTGAATTAAATATCATATTATTTGGTTACTGAATGTTCTCAATAATATAAATATTTACAGAAATGCAACATTGACGGAATACTTTGTAGCTGGTACACAAGCAATTTATGAGAGAGATCGTGATTGGGAGAAAGTCCGCATTAGTGGCCCTCTCGCTGAAGACATCAAAGTTTATGTAAGAAACTATCCAAATAACATAATAAGCGTTATTATGTTATTTATACATAACATTATGATCATACCTAACTCATTAACATGTCTTTTTTATAAACACCAAATGTCGAAGTTATTAAGAAATACCATTTTACTGAGAATTGGTTTCTTATAATTGCATAAATATGCAAATATAAAAATCGAGATATAAATCTACCTAATAATTAATAAATACCTACACGTAGTTTAAGTTAAAAAATTAACATGCTCATTTGATTATTATTTTTAAGATCTCGAATCTCAAATAAACTTAAAATTCTTTTCTATTTGTAAAGACCAAAGTTTGAAACGACTTGAACAGATAAAGGTTAGGTTAATTATTCTATAAGAAAAAGGTATTTTATGAATAAGCATAAAAAAATAGACTAGATCCATACAACGCTACTGGCATCACTGGTATAAGTAATTAAATAACGCAATCAAATGTCACTAGTCTACAGTCCCAAGTCCCAACGGATTATTTCAATGATAAATAAAAAAGTAAAACTACGCAGTTTACCTAACAGTTCAGAGAGGGGGAATTTGATTTAGACCATATGTTTTGTAGGACAACCTCTTTTTCTTGTTTGATGGTGGATTATCTTAAGATTTATCGTACAGAGAATAGATGGGCGTCTTGCCAAAATGGAGTTACGAAGTTTTAGCCTGTTATTAATCATTAAAAAAATCACTATAGAATATTTGAAACCAGTCATCACTACATAGTAAGAAAAAAAGTCCTTCAATACGTCTGTCTTTCTGTTCGCGAATCGTGATAAACTCAAAAACTACTGCACCGATTTTCATGCTGTTTTCACATATGGTGATGTTTTCACGTTTCCACGTTAGGATAGAGGTCCTCGAAGAAGGTTTTAATATATAATTTGTCAAGTTTTTCTCGCGCTAAATCTTTTAAGTTGTATTAAAAAGAAAATGTTTTCCAGCAACGCATATTCCGCGGTCGGCATCGCAACCCCGGCGTGACGTACCAGTACACAGTGGACCAGCCGAAGCGCAAACGCTTCTCGTATCGCCTCTCCGACTGGTCGCCGTGCTCCGCCACGTGCGGCATCGGACGCATGCACCGACACTACATATGTGTTGATGACCATTTCCGTAAGTTGTGATAATGTTTTTTTTGTATGGTAAAAAGGGGGCAAACGGGCAGGGGCTCACCTGATGGGAAGTGATCACCTCCGCCCATAGACATCTGCAAGCCACGCTTGCAAATGCGTTGCCGGCCTTTCAGGAAAGGGAGGGAGGGAGGATGGCGGGGGAGGGAGGAGGGTTTGGGAAGTGGGCCTCCCGGACTCTCACTTACCGGATGAAACGCGACAGCATAGCTGCCACTTCACGCCGGTTTTCTGTGAGAGAGTGGTACTATACGGGGCGTGCCGGCCCATTCGGCTGCTACCCGAACCACACGAGCACACTTGGACGCATCGTGTTCTCATGGCCGTTGATACGACTGCACTTATTATCTTATTGAAATAAACTGAGTAGGTAGACATAACGTGTAGAGGTATAGTGAAAAATAGTGGCTTAGTCTAATCTAGGCTTAATGCTAAAATTTTTGGTATTTTTAGTAGTAAAGCAGATATCATTTTTTGCTCTATTGCCATAGAGCTTTTAAGTAACACGCGAATCGCGGATAAAATAATCACAACAAATCAAATGTACGAAACCAAAAACAAGAATTCCTCGATATCGCGTAAAATTTACTCTTACAAAAAGACTTCTAAAGTACATATATTAAGGGCATGCTCTCTTATAAGTAATTTAATTTAGTGAAAATATAATTTATAACTTTAAAAATGAATTTAATCAAAACAATAATGTTGACAGGTCAAGTAGAACTGTCACAGTGCTACCACATCGAGCAGCCGCGCCACGAGGCGCTCATGCAGAAGTGCCGGCAGCCCGCCTGCACGCACTGGTGGGTGGGCGCGTGGCAGCCCTGCGAGCCCTGCCACATGCCGGTAAATCCATACTAATATTATAAAGCAGGACAGTGGTAGCCCCGCCGTAACGCGCTCGCTTGAATAACCGAGTGATGCGGGTTCAAATCCGGGTCTCGCACCTCTGACATTTTCATGTGCGAATCATTTATATCATGATTACCACTTGCCTTACGGCGAAAGAAAACATCGTGAGAAAACCTAGCAAGTTTTCTAAAGAAATGTGAAGTCCGCCAACACGCATTAGGCCAGCGCGGCGGACTATGGCCTATCCCCTTTATAAAGAGGGAGGCCCGTGCCCAGCAGTGGGACGTTAAAAAGGGCTGATGATGATGATGATGATTATAAAGCAGAAGAGTTTGTTTTTTGTTTGTTTTTTGGTTGAACGCGCTAATTTTAAAAACTACTGGTTCGATTTGAAAAATTCTTTTAGTGTTGGATAGTCCTTTTATCGAGGAAGGCTATATAGGCTATATCACATCACGCTACGACCAATAGGTGCGGAGCATCAATAAAGAATATTGCAAAAACGAGAAGGGCCGGCGTTAGTTATGCGACGTATCATACCGCGCGACTCAGAGAGAATGTGGTTTCCGGTCTTTAGAATACGTGCGAAGCCGCGGGACATGCTAGTATCTAATAAATATTATATTCGACCTTATTTTAAATTGTCCCACTCCTGGGCACGTGCCTTAAATACGATGCGGGGATCAGGCAATAGAAAACCACGCTGGCTAAATGCGTCTAAGGATTTCAATAACTTTTATAGGTTCTCTTGTGCATGCAGGTTTCTCACAATATCACGATTTACAATATAACTTACAATATTATAAATCTCTATACTTTTCCTAATGAGCTAGTTATTCTTAGCTTATAAGGTATTTAGTTTTTTCTTTCCATAATTTTATTTTTTTATTCTTACTAGAAAATTATTTTATCTTTGTTCGCAGGGTGAAGAAGCAAGAAAACATCGCAGTGTACACTGCGTTAACAAAGTATCTAATAACGTTGTAGATGATTCCGAATGCGACATGGCATCTAAACCTATAAGCACTATTAAATGCCTCGATGTCCCAGCCTGTTGAATAACAGACTTCACGATCGAATGGAAATTATTGAAAAAAGATAAAAATTTCTTAAATATGTAACTACACTCAAAAATAACGAGACGAAATATTGATGTAGACCCACTAAGGGATCATACAAATATAATAAATATGAACGGAAACGTTGTGTAAAACGTGTTTTGTTATAAACGCTAAATGTATGTACGTACTGACTTCTAAGTCGGACAATATTCTCCGTTATTAGGGAGTTATAAACAAATTTATGTTAGTTTCAACCTTAAGGAAAGGATAATTTTAAACTCCATCGTGTAAAAGCGAAGGAAAAATATTTTTTAAATCCATCCAATATTGTAGGTTGGTACTGGTTGGTGGAAATCATTAATGACATTCTCGCCAAGACTTACTTTGGTAATATTTTTAATACTACTTGCACTTTAGCAAAAGTGATACGAAATATTAAGCATACATAATGAAGTCATATGACACGTTTGACTGTATGAAGAGGCTTTATATTAATGTATGCGGATATTTTTATGACTTTGAAGCATTTTCGGACGAGAACATGCACATTTTGTGCAAAAGACTTTTAATCTTTGTTTGAATGTAAAGTGAAAGTATGGGTGACTTTGAAAGGTAATTGTTTTGTATCGTTTTGCAATAATACAAAAAGCCCATCGAATAGGCATATTCCCTAGAGGTAAGCGATTACGAATGATTCGTTATTATAATTGAACAACTTGAATGGGGTTTTATTCATTCAATGTAACGATTATAATAATTTAATAGATTATAAAAAAAAATATTTTTTAACATAGATTATATTATAATGTCAGAATCAGATTCCAATGAACGAATGATATGAATGTCTTTCATAATCGCTCGCCAGATAAGCACATCAAGTACTCGAATACCAATTAGGAACTTTGTGGAGACGTACGAATCTCGCTGGATAAGTACATAAAACAATGCTCTACAATTACCACTTACTGCCATATTATTTAAGTTAATTTTAACATTATCATCGCTTAGTTTAACAATTAATAGTTTTATTAATAACAATTCTGTAACAGTATTAAATGTGGTGTATGTATTTTTTATACAAACCGACGTGAAAATGTAGAATATACTATAAAATTTGGACCAAAAATATATTAGAAATCAAATTCACGTTGCCATAATCGCGGTTACTGCCAATATGACACTTTTATAATAAGTAATTTTTAAGATTATACTAACAATTTAAAGTTCATATTTTTATACGAATAAAGTATTTTAATCATTTCATCTATAATATTGCACTGAAATTGAAGCCTAGTCATTAATATAATGAAATAATGAATACAAATATTTTATCTCATTTTTGATTTAGTTAAAGTTAAATTTTAAATCAACCGATTCAAACGAACTTTATATGTATAAAAATAATGAATTCGTTAGATGCCTCCTATTATTAGAACAAATACCGATATTTATTATTAACAGTTGTTTGTGTCCTTATTTCAAGTGGTTGCATAATGTATTTAGTATTTTATTTATCTTATACCTAACTCTTTATTTAGGTGTAATTTTGTAAATGAGTTAACTGACGTTTCGGTTCTAAGACTCGTCAGGGAACATTCATCTATCAATTGATACACAATTATAATTTCAGATTTGTTAAGACTAACCTTAGATGCATACTTAATTACACAATGAATTTACTTTGTAAAGTTATCACACTGGCGTATTAATTATAATTACAATTGTGTATTTAATTAGAGATGGCAATAAAATTGTGCATTGTTTCTATTGTTTTCTTTACGACCCCATTTTTGTAATTAATTTTAATTAATAAATGAATTTTTGCACTATGCATACATCAATGACTATTTTCTCACTTTGATAAAATTCTTTCAAGTCCGTTCTTAAACGAGTGACAAAAATTTGAGAAATTTCTATGCTTATAATACTCACTCACTACAAAAACTACAAAATAGATAGACATGGAACTTATTTCGTAGAACGCAGCCTATTTCATATATTAACATAAAAAATTGTTTTGCGGTCTATAGAACGCGGATGGAGCCGCGTAAATTTCTAGTTCATACATAATAAAAAAGGAAGATTCTATTAGGTAATGAGGAGTTAAGAACAGGAATAGAATATAGTAAAATCAATGAAAGCGAAATTTCAATTAATTTCCAATTTTAATTTTTAATACATATATATGTAGAACTAAACTTGTGACACAATTATAGATAAACAAATGTTAAAAATAAGTTACAAAATCACAGAGCAAGTAAAGAGATCTCAAGAAATACCAATTAACATTTAAAAATAAACTAGGAATGTTGTATACTAAAGTAAAATAATTTTCTTAACAATATATCTATAATAATTAAAATATCTTTTGTGAAATTAAAACCTTAAGTCTATTTTGATGGCTTTCCAGTTGAGGTCAGTTACAAAAAATAATCCATCATAAATAATTTTCTCTTATAACAGGTGCGTAATGATGAATGATTCATATAATTAAATTATACAAATATTACCATAATCTATATGAAAGAACGAAATTAAATGTGTACAAAAATAAATGTATTTAATTGTAAATTAAAATAATTTACAATTGAAAGTAAGAACGAATGAACTATAGTTCACTTAGAATCATTCATAATCATTTACCTCTACCAGAACTATGTACACATAACATTGAGTTACTACAAAGTGAGTTAGTAGATGCAAAATTAAAAAAAATTAAGTCCAAAATAAAAATATTACTCATACACATACAAGAATGTAATACAGTTAACATTTTGCATTTAAAAACCACTTTGCAGCCATTTTAACATTTCCATTAATAGAATACAGACACACATCTTTTCAATGTGAAATTGACAATTTAAACTTAAGTAAGACATTTTCTTAGAGCCCTAATATAGTACCAAGAAACATCTAGGCTTTTACACAGCTTTTAACCTTAGTTATTTATCCTTATCTCCATTTGCTCGTTTCTTCTGAAAATTAAAATAATAACTTTTTACAAAAAATATAAAAACACTTTGTTTAAAATTTTTGTTTACAATTTATATTTTCTATTAAGTAACCTTAACACATTTTTTAGAGATAGCTTTAGATATATTTTTTCTAAACTAAACTCTTTGGACAGAATTGCTTCAGACATTGCATTGAATCATAAACTTTTCTTTCTATTAATGTATTTCTGAAATATTATAATAACTTGTAATTTTGAGAGATCAGAGAGAGACTTACTGTCTCTCATAAATGCACTTGAAATAGTTAACATATAATCAAACTTGCAACCAAGAACTAAGAAGTGCTATAATAGTAATTTTAGGTTAATGTTACAACTACTAACCTTATCCTTAGCTCGAGGGTCGGCATTCTTTGAGCGTTCCTTCTCTAAGTCAGTATGCAAGGAAGCAAGCTCTGTATTCAATTCTACCTGGACGGCCCGTAACCTTTCTACTTCTACCAAAATTTCTGCTTTATCTTTCACTGGAATTAACAGATGTGTATATTAGATACCAATTACCATTGTCATAAAGTAATACTTTTCAACAGATTGGTGTACCTTCCTGAAAAATCAATCATCTAAATGGTGAAAAACCCATGAAAATCTGCTCACTAGTTTTGGAGATTATCATATGTACAGTTCTTGAGGCATAAGCTCAGCATTGCATTTGTGTGAGTGCAGTGTACGGATTGGCACGACCGAAGGCGTAGCGCGTTGCGAGTTGGTTTAAACCTGATTTAACTGGTTTTTGATGCGCGGCTATTGGCTATTAGCTATCACTCACACAAATGCAAAGCTGAGCTTACGCCTCGAAAACTGTAGTGATGTATGTATGTAGCTATATGTAGTGACATCTTCTATCAGTGGATAACTAGTACTAAAATAAATTATGATATAAATTGAAAAAAGAGTTTCACTCAAAAAAATCTATATATTAATATTTATTGTAAATTACTATTCAGTATTCAAGCCAATATTTTTAAAACAAATTAACCCATTACACAAAAGAAAATCTTTAAATATGGGCAATAATAATATACATAATGTAATTTCTATACAATAATCAAACTTACTCTCTCCCTGACCAAGTATGTTACAAAGTTTTTTATTCCGAGATTTCACTGTAAGTAGTTCTGCTTTTAAAGTAGTAACTTCATTTTTCAAATCTGTGATTTCTTTATCCTTTCTCTTTAAAGCTTCAGCAAATTGTATTCGAGTTAAGACTTCATCTGGAACTGATTGATTTCGAACTCTTTCTATAATTTTTTCTTTTAACAATTCATTCTTTAAATCATCCTCTACTCTGTTAAAGAACTTTGTGTCTTTCACAACTGGTTTCTGTTCTTCTTCAGTTTTGGTTGTTGCAACATTCACAACTGTAATGATAATAATGTTAAAGATCATATTTACAAACAACATATAAAAAACACATCTTTAATTAGAAATTAATAAAATTAAATTTATAAACTATTAGAACACATAAACAATACATTCAATGACAATAATTTTTTTAATCATATAATAATATTACATATATAAATACAAATTAATATTTACTATTTGGTTCCTCATTGCCTGTAACCATGTCATTAAACTGTTCGAGACTCATTACATTTTTCTTCTTTTGTTTTTTATTTCCTGGTCGAGATTGCTCGTCTATTTTTTTTTCTGTGTCTGCTGTTTTTTTAAGCTGTTTGTAGACATCTTTTTTTTCTTCAAAATCAAGTTTGGATAGGAGAATTGCCTAAAACACATGTCTTATTTTAATATTAGTTTTTTCTATAACACTGCTATCTATTTAAATAATAAAAAAATGAGCAATATTTTCCTATGTGCTTATTATATTACATATTTATAATTTTCGATAGCTGCAGCTAAATAATTAAATAAAATTTAATTTTTACAGACCTCTTGCAACTGGTTTTTATAATTGCCAACAACAATTTCTTCATCCTTTTGCTTCCACATCTCCCACTGCTCTGTTGTAGCTTCCACTGGCTTATGCTTTCGTTTCTTTACCACTACACTCTAAACATAATATAAATAATAATTAATATAACACTAAGTATTTTAATAGTGAATATTGTTACAACAATAACAGGCTAACATAAAAGAATAGTTTTCTTACTCCTGTCCTGTCTAGTTGCAGGTGAATACATTAAAATTTATCAACCATAAAAGTTATTACTTTCTTAGCGATAAATATTTTCTACAAAATATGAAAGATACCGCTTATAAAACAGAGGCAGAGAAAAATAACAAGACAATTACCTGAGATTTAGTATTTGTAGTTTTAGGTTTCTTTGCCGGGTCAATTTTCTTTCCAGAGTTCGTTTTAATCTTTTTAGATTTCTGGTTATCATTTCCAGGATGGTCATCGTCTTCTATTTTTAAGCCGGCAAAACGGGATTGAACAACAAGGGCAGCCATTTTTTACGATTTCTGAAAAAAAATATATAAAATTAATAATAAGCTTATAAGCCTAGGCACAGTCACGTACGGATTAATTATATTACTACTTTTTTACATCATTTTATATGTTATTTGACCAATAATTAATCGTTAAAAAAATATTTCTTGTTTCAATATGTTTAATTTTTCTCCACTCTACGTAACTAATTTTTACAAAACATAATATTATGGATTTATGATATCTATATACATATTATAAAGACTTACTGATTAATGCCGCTCTAAAAACTTGTTTATATTTTTATTTTAATTTATTATTCTTGATAAATAATAAATTGTAAATTGCTAGAATGAGATGACTGTCAATAGAAAGAAATAACACTATCTTTTATAAAAACTTTTGATCTGGATTCTAGCCTAAGGTTAAGGGTAAACGTGGTTTATGCAAATAAAAGTCTTTTAACTTATTTTAAAATTGTTATATCCTGCGATAATATTTTATTACAAACAGAAAATTTTAAAATTT
The DNA here is from genome assembly GCA_905231865.2 of Boloria selene. Taxonomy (NCBI): domain Eukaryota; kingdom Metazoa; phylum Arthropoda; class Insecta; order Lepidoptera; family Nymphalidae; genus Boloria; species Boloria selene. Next base: position 5,958,806 of record HG993147.1, read on the forward strand.
TGAAATGGTGTCACCGTACCTCAATTTTAGTATATGCATTTTTATTTTATGGGTTAATTTAAAAAAATATTTATTCGTGGCTCTGGCTGTCATTGTCAGAACTAAAGATACTCACTACTCAGTCCATAGTCCTTTGCCTTTCCCTATTGGGGATACATTTTAAAAACAACAACAACAGATACTCTACAGTCTACTCAGTCCTAGGATGTATGGACTATAGTCCTTTGCCTTTCCCTATTGGGGATAAATTTAAAAAACAACAAATCTACTCAGTCCGCAGTCGTCACCATAGATTAAACATATAAAAAAGAGACAGTTGACAGCTATAAAATTTTGGCGGTTAATCTAAATTCTAAATGTCAAATGTGAAATTTAGCATGTCCATGTTTTTGTTGTTTTGTTATTTATATAGTTATTTTATTTAATAAAAATGAAGTTACAGTGTCAAGTTGAAGTTATTAATAGAGTACATAGCAGTTTAAATATAAGATCTAATGGTAAATATTTAAAATCTACACTAGCACTGGGAAAAGAACCTAAGAATGACAAAGAGTATTTTATATTACACTTTTCCACTGTAAATAAAAATGGTACAAAATATAAATTAAAATGTATGAAACAAGTGTTTGTTAAGTGTTTAAATGAAGGTAAAGTTACATTACGATTTGAAGAACCTGCTCATGATCTGTGTGTAAAAAGTGAAGTTATACAATTAAAAAGTTTTATGAGATTACTTAAATCTTGTGTTACTGGAGACACTAAAGATTTGAAGTTATCAAATTTAACTTCTATAGGGACTACCGTTAAGGATGTGGCACCAACTAAATTAACAATTAGTAATCGTTCTGAGTTTCCTGCTAAAGGATTACCTCGAACACTAGAATCTTTGTACATTGTAGGGCTTAAGCTATGTAATTTTCGGCGAGATATTTTGTTACTAAATCATCTTGTTATTCTTGATCTAAGTAATAATGAAATTGAAAAAATTCCCCCTGAATTTGGTAAGTAATAAATCTTGGTATATTCCTGTTTTATACAAAATAATTCAAAGAATTCTTAAAACAGAAGCTGCTATCTTGTTTTACAGGTAGATTGCCTAGTATTCGTGAGCTATATCTATCTAATAATTGTTTAGGGATAAAGGATTTTATTGATTGGAGGTGGTTACTAGGAATAAAGGTATTTTTTTAATAAAAGTTTTTAATATTATTTAACACCTAACAAAAATCATAAAACCATAGCTGGGCATTAACTCGTTAATCCGTTAATCGTTAATTAACGAAGTTAACATTTTGATTAACGATTAACTTTTAAGTTAACCTAGAAAAAATTTAACGGACTCGTTAACTTCCGTTACATTTTCTCAAGTCCATTAATCGTTAATTCAGTACCTATTCTTTACCAAGCACCGCGTCGCGTCGAATAAAACGAAACTAGGTACCTAAAAAAATTTGGTAGGTAAGGTTGTCAGTGCGTGTTCACATGCCGGGCGCTCGGTAAGCATCTGCGTCAGTCTAAAAGTCATGACAGTGTGGACCTCCTGACCCAGTGAACCTCGTCAGCTAGACGGGAGAGATCCCACATTGAAAGTTTTCCGCGCGCACGCTCGCCCGAAACTGGTACACTTTGGCGAGTACTTCTGCCTGCGCCTGGAGTACCCAGGGTGAAACACCCGCCAGAAGGACACCGTGCGTCATCCCCGTATCGCCTTCACCGCCAGGACCCGCTGCGTACTGTACAATTGGACCACGTTCGGGACAGAGAGGGCGTCGATCCAGCGGGGGCACCATACAGTGCCATGGACCTCACAATTTCAAAACCGGCAAAGAGATTCAATGTCCCGGAAATTCGGCAAAAGCCTGCCGAAAGTCGAGACGGCTTCCATCAGTATCGAGGTGAACTGGGAGAAATGAAAAAGGAACGTCCAGCGTCTGTCCAGGGCCAGAGAGAGGTGCCTCATGATAGCGAAGTGGCTCTTGTTGAGTCCCAAACGGCTGGGTATTGAAGGCATTGAACTGAGCCTCTGAAAAGCCCGGTCCCGCCTCCTTGAAATGCTGAGAAGCTTTTTTTAAGTTCCAGAACCCAAATCAACAGATTTTATAAGTAGATTATTAATGTTGCACTGATATAATAATTCAATTTTAATCACGTGTTAACGGATTAACGATTAACGTTAACTTGCGTTAAATCTTTCGAAATATAACGCTTTAACGTTTAACGAAGTTAACTTTTTTAAGTAACGGATTAACGATTAACGAGTTAATTATTTGTTTAACGGTGCCCAGCTATGCATAAAACATTGATGTTTGACCATGTATTGAAATAGTATATAATATTATATTCTTTTTATCTTTTGGTAAGTTTTACCTCAAAAAAAGGTAATTATAAGGATCAAATTGAAATTTTGCTTAAGACCAATAAGTCTAAATGAAACTAGAAACAATATTGTGCATACCTAAAGTTGTTACTTGGATTTTATCATAATTTTATTAAATTCCGCTTTTATTATGATTATTCCAAATTAAATCACTGTGGAATGCTGTTCTAGTAAAAAATAATATACATATAATAAAATAATAAAGGTAAAAAAATATTGCAGATTACAAATAGTTTGAAACTGCTGGATCTTAGTGGAAATAAATTAAAAGAATTGCCTAAAAGTATTTGGAAGCTTCAAAACTTGGTAACACTTAAACTAGATAAAAACAATTTGGAAAAGTTGCCAGCTACTTTAGGTCGCATCAATACACTGAGGTAATATACATTTTTTATACACTTTCACATTTTTAATACTTTAGCTTTTTAATGTTACTAAAAACAATTTTTCTTCCTCAGATATTTTACTGTATCACAAAATAAGCTACAATCATTACCATGTAGCTTGATGCAATGTCGCTTAGAATATGTTGATCTCTCATCAAATAACTTTATTTATGAAAACCATGATAAGAAAACTGTCAATCAAGCAAGCAAGCCTTGGGATTTCTACATTAATAGTTTGTTACATATTGCAGCAAAAGTGGTTTTAAATAATAAATTCTTTTATGCTCCTAATATAATACCATGGACTTTAGTGGAATTTCTAGATAATGCCAATATGTGTGTGTGTGGTAAACCAGTATTGAATGACAATTATTTTATTATTAAAGAATTCCAACTAAAAGATTTGTATAGAGTAGTAGTTTTCAATAACCATAACAGCTGCGCTATAGGATTTGAGTGTTTCTTTTGTTCACCTAAATGTTTTATGAAATGAATGTGTTTATTTATTAAGAAAATTGTATGTATTGAATCTAGTTTATATTTAGGATTTTTTCACAATAAATTTTGTACCAAAAGAGTCACAAATATCTTAAAGAATTTTATTCTTAAAAACATTATTGTTATTTTTTATATACAATATAATATAAAACTTAAAAATTAACAATTTAATCCTTCCAATTTCCAGTTGAGATCCTGTACAATTGGTGCTATCCTTAAATGAGGTTCTGTAAATAAACAAAATAAGTAGTTAATAATTTGTTCTTGACTTAAATGAAATTTATAAACAATCTTTAAAATATGTTTAACTTGAATTTTATTTTCATTTCATTATTAGCCCAGTGGTAAGGTGCTTGTACCACTTGCCGTAAAGTGAAAAAAAAATATTGTGAGGAAACTTGCATGTCTGAGAGAACCTAGCAAGTTCTCAAAAGATATGTGTAGTCCGCAAACCTACCAGCACTTGGCCAGTATGGTGGACTATGGCCTGATCCCCTTGTGTTAAAGGGAGGCCCATGCCTAACAGTGAGATGTTAAAAAGGGCTGAACACTTTTTTAATTTGTACTCACCTAAGGTAGCAATGCCTTGAGGTATCACACTGCTGCCTTCTGGAACATTCTCTGCTGCTATTGCTGCATTGACAGCTTCCAGAGCAAATTCATTATTCCATATCTGTTTAAAACTATCTCTCATTTCTTTAAGTATTTTTTCCAGATTTGTCTAAAACAGTAATATAAATTCAGATCTAATTTCATTCTGAAATAATGAATCATTCAAGATTTTATATAGTCATATTATGACTATGACTCACTACGTTAAATTTATAATATATAATAAATAATTTATTTCCTAATATATACAAACAACAGCCACATAACAAGAAGTTATATTATTACTGGAGGCTCACTCTCGGTCCGATCATGTTTGTCTCTAGGTATGTTTGAATGGTTAGTATATTTCTCAGAAATTAGATATTGCTCGCGGTAAAAGGTATTCTACATGGAAACCTACAAAATTAAAATCTGTCCAATTGTTTTGAAGATGAGAGTCAGGCGAAGCAATCTTCTGCGTGAAATGTGGTAATATGTCAGAGATAAAATAAACGCTTTAATCTTCAAATAACAGTTGTGTTTTATTTACAGATAGACAAACTAAAATTCTAACAAATTTTTAGTTTATTACCACTGGACCTTGATAAATTTTGGTACGATGATAGATGGTTATCCAAGTGAACATAATATAGGATAATACTTAATAGCAAGATATTTTTTTAGTGCAGAAAAATATCTCAGATATATGCTAATTAATCAAAAACGAACATTATCAGAGCGAAGGTGAGTTACTACGTATTTTATGTTCATGTTCATGTTCTTTATACTGTGGCTTCTAGGCGTGCCATTTGGGCACAAATTACTTCGCCATACGTATTTTATAAAGTTACGTCAATTTATTTTATTGACGTTTTATTGATTAGTACCTGTAGAGTTAAAGCTTTGTCATTCATATTTAAACAACATAAAGCCATGTTGATTTCCTTCACGTGCAGTCGCAGTTCGAATGCTGACGTCACTAAAGTGTGTAGAGCTATTACTAGTGCTGTGTCTTCATATTGAGACCCTTCCTTTAGAGATGCAACTTTTCGCTCGTGCTTCCTTCTATTTTTACTAGACCGATATGATCTCCTGGGTATAAAAAAGATTTTTAAATTAATATGATATTATTTAGATTAATTAAAAATGTAAAATATTATTTTATCTAGACTCTGAATAAACATTGCATAGCATACAAAGAAAAATATAGTCAGAGATATTAAAATCTTATAAGAAATTCTGGTTTTTAAAATGTCTCAAGAAAATGCAAATGCACATAGTGCTGAATAGCAAACATTTGTACCTTCCCATTGTTTCATTCCTTATTACACAGTAAGTACATACCATGCCACAAAAGTTTTAAAATAAAAAAATGCCAGTGCAGTATTTTTTTAAGTACTTTGAGTTCATAATATAACTGACATTTTTAAATCAAATTCATACCGGTTTTGAATGAAAGACAATCATCCAAGTAATAAAAACCCACCCTTGTCTCATTCATAGTTGTAGAATTCAAAAGCACTAAAATTTTATTTATAAGTACAAATATAAATAAATACCCTGATCCAGTAGAAGAAGCAATAGTACTTCCAGCATCAGAATATAAATCACTATCTTTATTTCCTCCATAAGCTTCATAACAGTCCATGGGTTTCTTGCTTTTCATTTCTCGTACAACTTGTAGTCTATTTCTATACTTTGTAAAGTTACCTTTACTAGTTTCTAATAAGTCCTGAACATTGTTATATTCTTCTAATAGCGCTGGCGATAATTTTGTGTCTATAGGAAATTAAAAAATGTTTATTATTACAGTATAAAAATAAAATACAATTGGATCAATAAAGATCTATATATTTTTTTTAAACTATGTTACTTATATTATTGTATAATGAATTTTCGTTTTATTTCAAATAGTGTACCTACCAATTAGCTTCAACCTATTAGATTTTGCACACAATCGTAATGCAGTTTTGTATTGGCCACATTCAATAGCAAATGAAATGATGTCTTCATCATCATCCAAAAATTGCTCCAAAATCCTTAAGGCTTCACTGTGTCTTTTTTCTTCCTTTAATGCTGAAGCGAGATCCCTTAAAGATATGTTATTTTGTAAAAATCAAGACTCATATTACCTTATATTTGACTTACCCTAGCAGTATAAACTATTTTTTTACAATTTTTTCATGCACACTTAGCAACACTAATTTAATTTTTAATTAAAATAATAATAAATTCTTACCAGCACAAAGTTTTAAATTCATTTCTAGGCATGTCATATGCTAACTTTAAAGCTAACTCCCACTCTAAAGCTTCCTTGTAACATTCAATAGCTTTATCATTTCTTTTAGCCATTTCATAAACAAAACCAGCTTCAACATATTGCTTCTTCAATTTCAAATAAAGACCAAAATCATCAGATATTTGCTTATAAATCTCATCTTCAATAGAAAACAAGGCCAAAGCATCTCTGTAGAGACTATGATATTTAACAAATGTGCGTAACTCTCCATATCTGGTTTCACCACATTTGGCAAGATATTGCACTGCTCTATCAAACCTCTTCAAATACTTGTTAATTGTGAATCTTTTATAATTTTCATCCATTTCGTTCAAGTCATTGAGCATTGTAACATATTCTTTTGGATCCTTTTGTGATTTATTTGCAACTAATAGTACAAGCTCAAAATCATACATTCCCAAGGCTACATCAAACAAGTGGTCGACATTTACCATATATAATAGATATTTGAGAGCCTCATCAGATGTAACTGGAAGTTTTGATCCAGCCGATTCTTGTAATTTTAACTCCTTAATAACTAGTAAGGCTTGCTCTAAATCTTCAGTGGTATTTTTCTTCACAAATGTTGTAAGTAATGGTAACACTCTGGTAGCATTGTTTGAGGCAGCTATTAAATGTGATCTCACTTTGTCACATATAAAATGTATCTTGTTATTTACAATGTTTGAAGTCTTATTTGGATAGCTACTAGAATACATGGTGTTAGTGACATCAATATTTTCTAAATCTGTTAAGAAAAGGTTAAGCCATGAGTTGTTCTTTACAGATTCTAAAAATATATCAATATTCTTTATGAAAAGGTTTGGATCATGATCAAAAATCAAGTTGAGATTTATTCTTTGCTTTCTCATTAGATCAAATGCTTCATGATATTTTTGTATGTCAAGATATTCTCCAACAATTTTTAGTGACAGAGGTCTTGGTTGAATTGTTTCTAAATTTCCTCTTGGCATTTGAAAAACAGTCCTTGTACCTTTTGGAACTACAACTACTAATTTTGCACCTCTTTCTATCTTTCTTTTATATATATCTGTATTGTCTATTTTATCATATACATTCAGTCTATCAAGACCAATTTTAGATAATTCAGTACAAACTAACTCATGCTTTAAAGTTGTAAGGAGTAAAAAGCTTGTATGAACAAAGAATGAGCTTACATTGTTAATGATTAATTTATCCATAATATAAAAACTACCCTTATGAGAAAGTCCAAGAAAATAGATGTCATTATGTATTGATAAAACAGAAAATTTTTTGCAAGCTTCAGGAAACAAAATTTCTTGAGGTATAATGCCATCTTGATTGTATTCCAAAATTTCACCAGTAATAAGTTGTAAAAATGCAGCTGATGGTTTTAATGGATGACTTTGAACTCTTGTTACAGCTGAATGTATAGATACTAAGTTCTCCTCGATAAGATTTATGTCAGATACTTTATACTGAACTACTTCATATGAATCATTTCCAACTTTTGTACAAATGAATCTCTCTTCATTTAACCAATGCCAGTTATAATATTGGAATGGAAAATCAATTTTATCTATGGCTATTTCTTTAGATATTGTATAAAGAACAGGATTTTTTGCAGTTTGCTCTAAAAATACTAAGCTTTTTACTGTCAATATTACTAGTAAATTAGAATTTATTGAATTTCCAGGAGAGAAAATCACAGAGTTCACATCAGAACCCAATTCCAATTCCACATTGCTCATAGGTGGTGGAACAACTGAATGTCTAAAAGCTGATATCATAACTTTTTTCCCATCTATAACAGCTACAACAGCATCATCCTTTTCACATTTACCATTACTATGATCTATACTCCATACCCATGTGTATGAGTAATACTGGCCATTTTCTAATACAACATGCATTTTTTTATTGTTAACCACTTCAAAATCATTGTCCCACAGCACTTTACTAATATTTTTTTCAAATACTAAGGTTTGTTTGAGATACCAGTGGTAATTGCTGGTTGTGAAAAGTAAAATTTTCTGTGTACTGTCTGATTTATCTTTACATACTATTGATAATATTTCAGAATCTGAACTCCAAACTAAATCTTCTACAATAGTATTTGAGTTGATGGGAATGTCAAAACTTCCATGTTTAAGTCCATTTTTTTCAAAGAATGAGACAATATGTTTATCTGCTATCTTTTGTGTTGTTGCAATTACATTCCCACTAGGCCTCCATGACAAATTTGCTTCAAGACCTGGTTGTTTTTCACTAGTATATTGCAAATTACCTTCTCTGTCAAAAACTTTAAATCTTCTAACACCTTCCATTGTGAATCCAACTGCAAATAAATTGCCATCTCCTCTCCAAGATACTATAATTTTGCTGCTGTCTTCAATATTGGCATCTTAAATATAACAGACATAACAAAATAAATTACATACAATGAAAAGTATATGTAGAAAATTATTTCAAATACTTTTATAATTTACACTTGTACAAATAAACATTACTTTATTTAATAATAAAATTTCCTTTACCAGCTATAACCTCAGTTTTTGTTCTTGCATGCTTCCCTTCAGATCCATGAAATTGTGTTTCTTTTTTACCCCAGCCAACAGTCATAAACTGTTTTTCACCAAATTCTTCACTTATCAAACTTTGTTCATTTATTGGATCATATGTGCAAGACATTAAAATTACTTTTAAATCTCTTGTCACTAAAACTAATAGTTCCTGATCGGGACTCCATTCCATAGCCTAAAAATTTGTAATATTCATGTTAAAGAAGGGAAATGTTGTAACTTTATTTCTCAATAACTTTTCATTCAGTAGTTAGTTAGTATATAAGTTAGTCTGGTATATAATTTTTATATATTTGGACTTATCACCCCCCTCCCCTATCCAAAAATATGGGTTGTATTTTCACTCACTCCTACAAGGGCCACAGTATGAATACTAAATTTGTGCCGAAATATTTCAAAGAGTTCAAAACATTATTCTCAAATATACATTTTCACAAATATTATTAACTTGTTTTTAGTATATTATGATATATCTATTAATGATGTTCATATCAAATTCAATTTCATTAACATAAACTTACCAATAATCCAGTATCACATACACCTGCCAAATCACAAGTAGCACCAAAATTACTTAGAGTTATAAGTTCACCATTTGCCAGCCCAATACTCAAGCAATTAATTAATCCTAAAAATGTTATATTTACTGGTGCATTTTCTGATGGTATAATATCTGAAAGATTTTTGGTCCATACTGTTTCACCACAAGGATTAACATTCCTTATGGTGAGGCTATTTGAACATACGAAAAAATCTCCGGTATCAGTTTCTTCTTGATGACCATAACAAATCCAATACTTTTCTTGAAAATCAAAAAGCTTCTTTGAAGTAACCTCCCACAAAGATAAGTTCCTCATTTTTGTTTCAAATAAATAACAAATATCTCAACTTAAACCGTGTGTAATTTACCACAAAGAGAATGTAAAACCTACAATTTACCACGTTATTTTTGTTCACAACAATGTCAAAAATCAAAATCAAATGCGATGCGCCGATGACCGAGTGTCAACTGTCATTGTCAATTTAGCACATTATAAATGACGTTAATTTAATATGTCCAAAAACAATATTTCATTCATTTATTTTAATTTGATATTATTTCTAGAGAAGTCTAGTATCTGGGTAGTGACCCTACTTTCTGCGCCAGCGGTCGCGGGTTCTAGTCCCGCTGGGGCATACATTTGCTGAGCACGAATGTTTGTACTCCAGTCATGGGTGTTTATATTAATATTATGTATTTATTTAAAGTTATATAATATATATTATGTACTACATCTTCTATCTGGTATCCGTAACACAAGCCTCGTTGCTTAACATGGAACTAGATAGCGCTGTGTGTAATATTGTCCCAACATATTTATTTATTTATCTAATTTAGACTAGCCAACTACGCAGGAGATATTATATTAATATTATTCGACCGATTTCGGCCATGGCCGCCAATCTCATTGATACTGGCCAACTGCGCAGAAGATATTATAGTGCACAAGTGTACTCTGAGGCACGGGGATGACTCACCGCCAACTTTCCAACTCCGGGCTGTAACTGAGACTTACTAAACAGAAAGTCAATAACACAACTTGGCACGATCCGGGACTCGTCGAACCCAGGACCTCTTGGTGTGGCCGTACATGCAAGCCACTACACCACCGAAGCAGACATAAGCACATTTCATATATATTTAGGAAAAAAACAGCTTTTATATTAGCCTTAAATAATTAAAAACAGTCACATCAATTTAATTTATCTCCATAAATTATCCGGTTTTTAAAAATGTTATTTTTATTAAACTGAGCATTTTTCACTACATAGTATAAAACAAAGTCGCTCTCTGTCCCTATATCCCTATGTATGCTTAAATCTTTAAAACTACGCAACGTATTTTGATGCGGTTTTTTTAATAGATAGAGTGATTCAAGAGGAAGGTTTATATGCATAACTAGCGGATCCCGCGGCTTTGCCTGTGCTAAATCTAGGAAAAGCCCAAGCGAAGCGAGGGCGAGTCGCTAGTATTACATAAATTAAAATATATATGGGGTATACACTACATAATAATAGAAACTTCCCTTTTTATATAAATGTTAACTTAAATTTATTTAATAATGTTTTGTAGCAAGGGGCCAAAAATAGTACAGACAATTTAAAATAACACTAATTTATTTAAGTTACACACTACATACATAATATAATTAAAATTACATCTTCTTCATCCATTTCAAACTTTTGGATAGTAAGTTGTTTCAAACTTCTTTTTAGATCTTGGATATGGCCTTAAAACTTTAGGTATATAAGGAGGTAAATGTTCATCCAATCGTCTCTTAAATGGATTTATTCCCCATTCAAATGGTCTCCTCCTTGCTTCAAAGAATCGAGTATTGAATTGTATTTTGTATATTTTCTCCCATAGGTAGAGTTCTGGTAACAAGACATGTTTTGGGCGGTTTGAAACCATGTGTTTATATCTTGATTCTAACCAACAGCGTCTATTATCATCATCTATATCTGCAACCACCTTTTCTTCTTTGCCTAAGTATGGTTTCATTTCATGTTCTCGCTCTTCTGGGGCATTCAAATAAAATTGCACTAACATTTTTAAAACATCTTCGTTTAACCCTTTCACCTTTCCATTCTCAATTGTCTCATATAATTTCATAGGTTTTGTTCCAAAACAGATATTGTGTTTTAGATTGCTGTCAACTACATCATTATGCATAACAATAGTGTTTAATTGATAAATATAAAAAGATATTAGATGACCATTAGTTATAACCGTTTGTGTTACTAATGGGTAAGTGATATCATTGTAAGTTGTGAACCCTTGGTAATTAGCTTGTGCTAACAGCCACCCAAAACTAGATTTAATAGCTTGACTATTCAATGCTTCTAAATTGTCTTCTTCACCAAAAGATTCTTTTCTATCTAGGATATGACCGCGGCCATGATATGAGAGTAGACCATATTCATCATGTTCACCTGGCCAAAATCCTGTCAAATTTAATATATTATTTTATAATAAAATTAACAGATATTAATTTTAAATTAAATTTAATTTAAAAAAAATGTCTTTACCTGGAATATTTGTTCCATGCCTAAAGTCACTGAAGTACCCAACACTTTCAGGAAGATATGTAAATTTAGGAACACTAAATTCTGGATTTTCTGCTTCACTATATGGTATCACTGGTCTTAAAGGCAAATTATTCCTTAAAGTTAGTAATGGTGAACCTGTCAACCAAAATAATCATTGCAAAACATATACTAATAATAAAATTAATAGTAAGTTCTTAACTATTTTATAATTTGATTATTGACTACTGTTAATAATTAATACAATAATTATCAGATAAGAATATTACCAATATATTGAACTGGTCTATCAATTGGTTCATTTACCCTATCTTTTAACCATGGATATCTTTTTCTCCATTTAGCTACATTGTATGGTACATCCACACCACCAATGAACCAGAAGGCTTCATGGCGAGGATCAACATCAACCTAAAATGAACAATATTATGTAATATTTGAATTAACTTTAATGATAACCATGAATAATCTCATACCATCGTCATCAATATTTCTTCTATATCATATGTCAATATATTTAAAACAAGCAATTCCTGCAGCTCCGAATGCGTTCTAAAGACCGGAAACCAAATTCTTTCTGAATCACACTGTATGGTACCTTGCCCTTCCCATTTTTGCAACATTTATCATTAATGCTCATCCTTGATCATAGTGTGATGTAATATAGCCTATAGCCTTCCTTGATAGATGGACTATCCAACACAAAAAGAATTTTTCAATTTGGACCAGTAGTTTCTGAGATAAGTGCATTCAACCAAACAAACAAAGTCTTGAGCTTTATAATATTAGCATAGATTTTAATAATATTACCTGTGATGTTAAAATATGTGGAACTTTGTCAGTTAAGTTATTTGTTATAATCCTGTTTATTTGTTTTACTATATTCTTTGCACAATTATTTTCAATTTGTTCCAGTTCAGATTTTTCCAAAGTAGTTTCTATGCTGCGCCTGAATTTGATGATATTATTTATAACATTTTGTAAAAGATTTTATACAGAATATATCCATAAACTGCTTAGACTTATTTTATTTAACATTAATAATAATAAAGTAAAAAAACATTAACATGAGAGAAATTGATGAGCATGTTTTGTGTTTCAAGTACTAAGGCAATTTCAGCTAAAGTTTCTGTAGAGTTAACTTATTGATTCAATATAAAGGATAACAATAAAGTAATGTAAACACATGATGGATATGGATGGATAAGAGGACTAGCCAAAGCAAACAATAAAAATTATAGTCAATATTTGTAACTGAGATAGTACATACTCTACTCCTTCTTTTTCTATTGCAATAGAATCTTCAATATAAGTCTTTACTTCTTGCACAACAGTATCAGACATGGATGATAAATCGTTATATAAATCAGGAAGTTTTTCGATCTGTTTGAAATGAGTTCTTGTGTAATACTGTACTAAGGGCATAGCATTATACGGGATTTTGTTTTCATTTAACATCACACTTTGCCAGCCATAAAATCTTGGTAAATTTAAAGCAATCTGTTTTTCTTCTACGGTATTAATTTTTTGTATATTGTTATACAGCGTTTCTCTTTCTCGTAATTTTCTAGATTGAAGACTCATATCTAATATAGGGGGATATTCTGGAGTATCTGTATATTCATTTTCCTCTGCTGGCAAGGCTTGAGCGAATGTTCGTGATACCGATTTCCTAAATTTAGGAAAGGTACGGTGAGCGCGTAATAACATTTTACCGCGCCTTTGTAATTTCCTTAAAACTAATAAACTATTAACATTTAGATACTTCAAATAATTACGAGCAGAAATAAGAATAACCTAAATTACTAAATTTATAGAATAAGGTTATGTTTTTATTTTTTAATACAGATAAAAATTAAAAAAATAAAGTATACTCTATGACAAGAATACAGAGTAATAAAAATACAAAAATAATGTAAAAAATCACCCAATGAACCCAAGAAGGTTTATTATTCATATATGCCAAGAAGAATGTATTTAAATACCTACACTTAAAGATTTTTTGCTATATTTTTATGTTGGGCTAGCAACTCACCCTCACTTCACTCGGGTCTCGGGTTCATCTCTAGGCTTAGCATCAGCGAAGCCACGGGTTCCGCTTGAGCGGCTTTCGTACTAGGACGCTTATACCCGATGCTAGGCGCGCGCAGTAAGCTCTCACTTAGGAACAAAGTCACACTATACAAGACATGTATACGCCCAATCATGACATACGCTTCCGTAGTTTTCGCACACACCAGACGCACACAATTGGACAAATTTCAAAAACTACAGAACCGATTCACACGCATAGCCACGGGCAGCCCCTGGTTCATGCGCACAGTAGACATACACAAAGACCTACAGCTAGAGTCCATTAGGAACTTTATGAAAACAATATCCGTTAGCTATTTCGCGAAAATATCACAGCACACTAACCAATTATTAGTAAACGCGGCTAATTATGATCCCGTAGACGACATTAACGATAGGCACAGACGACCTAAAGACGTACTCACCGACCCTGACGATAGGATTACCATAGCCAATGCTATCTTTAGGAACACACACCGACACCGTACACACATACACCGTTCTCGCCGGCGAGGACGAGGTCCCTTGTTCCCTAGAGTAAAAATGATCCTTGCTTGTTCGTCACGGCTCGTCCACGCTTAGGCGCGTGCGAGTCGTATACGACTCCTTCAGAGTCATTCTAAGCCTCTTCGGCAAGACCTCCATCCGATAGTTTCGTAAGCCGTGGTCCGAACCTCGCAGGAGGTGCCCTTACGAAACTACACCCGTTTCGAGCTTCATGCTCACTTTTAAGGCAGGACCTTCTGTCCGCCTCCCCGCCCGGTGACGCTGTCAAGGCCGGTAGGGCCAACAGCACTAGACATTCAGAAAAAAAAGGGTTCCGCTAGTTTTAAGAGTAGCTTAAGTCACGCCTCATAACAAGAGCTAACTGCAAGTGAAAGTCCTGTCAAAATCGGTCCAACCGTCTCTGATATAAGCTGGAACCATAGCTGGGCATTAACTCGTTAATCCGTTAATCGTTAATTAACGAAGTTAACATTTCGATTAACGATTAACTTTTAAGTTAACTTAATAAAATTTTAACGGACTCGTTAACTTCCGTTACATTTTGTCAAGTCCGTTAATCGTTAATCCAGTACCTACTATTTACCAAGCACTGCACTGTGCCACACCGCCGCAGACGTGTAACACACGTTTTGGCATGTAAGTTCGGGAAAGTCGGGTAAGTATTGTCGGTGCGTGTTAGTGAGAAAAAACCAAAGCCCACGTGCCGGCCTCTTGACCCAGCGAAACACGTACGGACGAACCGCACCCGCTTTCGCCAGGCCAGCCGCTGGGTTCCCCAGTTGCTCCCTCAGGCACTGGAATAATGCCTCGTCAGCTAGACGCCTAACCCTAGCGACTCCCTCCCATGCTGGAAGTTCCCTGCGCGCATGCTCACTCGCCCGAAACTGGTACTCTTCGGCGAGTACCTCTGCCTGGATCCTAGGGTGAATCACCCGCCAAAAACGTGTTCATCGTAAAGGACACAGTAAGTCATCCTCACTGCCAGGACCCGTTGCGCACAAGCAGACTTTTCGAGATCCCTTACTTGGGCCATGGAAAAGGGGGCCTCCGTTTTAAAGATGTAGACAGCAAAGACCCAGCATACGAATCCGGCTGACATCCAGATTGGGGCTGACTGTGGCTAATCGTGGAGCGTGCGCGCACCTACCTATGCCAATGACATCAGCCTGGAAAGAAGCGGACACCACCAGAGCCAGACATAACCAAGGTTCCATAGAACCGGGCTTAAAACTGCCGTCGATCGACATTGAGACTGTAGGCCTCCAGTACCCGCCGGAGATAGAGAGGTGCTTCATGATAGCGAAGTGCAGTGGCGTAATTATAGTGTGGAAGGGGTGGCAAAATGCCACGGGCCCTGACCCAAAGGGGACCCCTACCCAAGAAACTTAGAAGTAACCTAACATTTTTAACGAAATTTTGCATTGAAGTGCTTAATTTTTTTTTCTGGGATGCCATAGGGCCCCATCCGAAGAATTTGCCACGGGCCTCAAATAGTATAGTTACGCCACTGACGAAGTGCCTCTCGTAGAGTCCCAAACGACAGGGTATTGAAGACGTTGAACTGAGCCTATGAAAGGCCCGGCTCCACCTCGAAATGCTGAGAAGCTTTAAGCTCCAGAACCCAAGCCATCAGATTTTATAAGTAGATCATTAGTGCAATGATATAAAAATTGCAATTTTAATCACGTGTTAACGGATTAACGATTAACGTTAACTTGCGTTAAATCTTCCGAAATGTAACGCTTTAACGTTTAACGAAGTTAACTTTTATAAGTAACGGATTAGCGATTAACGAGTTAATTATTTGTTTAACGGTGCCCAGCTATGGCTGGAACAAACAGATAGACGGACAAAAATTTTAAAAATTGTTTTTTGTTGCTAGTATCTAGAATTAGAATTTCATAAAGATAATCAGTAAATGAATAGGTTACTTTATTGGGTTAAAAAAGCGTCCAAAATATCTATGTGGTGTTTGATTGTGCCCACAAAAACTGTATGTTTTTTATATATTGTATTTATTCCACAAATAGTAATTAAAACTTTTAACATTACAAGGATGCTTTCTATGCAATACTTATATAGTAACAATAAGTGCTGGGTAGCCATTCAAATAGCTATTATAACTATGTCAATACAATATATTTCACTGTCAATTAGTCTATTGCATCATTTTTACTTAATCAATTTTGGTATTTAGACGTTGAATCATTTTATTCTGTTATTGCATCACACGAATATGAGAATTAAATGTTACCATATAAGTTATTAGTTATCTATGATTACCATTATTACAAGTATTTTTTGTCAAAATTATTTGACTCGATTCTGTTTATTCTTTATATTATAGGTGTTGCTATTTATGTTTTGTATAGCTACAATGTATGACTATAAACAAAGATTACTTTACTACATTAAATACATGATGTTTATGCTTTATATAGGAAAATTGATATTAAGTAGTAAATAATAATTGAATTTTCGGAGTTATGTAAATCCTTTTAACTGAATTATTGCTCCAAATGCGTATTTTTTAATTGTAGCTGGCAACAATAAATATGTAACCAGTGTAGATAGAGGTACTAATTTATTACTAGTTCTCAAATCTCAATAAGTTGAATACTCTGTGCTTGGACATGCCAAATTTCCCATCTGTACTATAACCAAGTTCTAATCAAAAAGCTTATTAATTAATATAACTAAAAGATATAATCATGGAAGAAGATATGATTTTTGATCCATCCTTAAAGAAAAAAAAGAAAAAGAAGACTGGTTTTGATATAGACGCTGCGCTTGCTGGTGATCAAGGCGAAACCACGAGTGTGGAAGCGCCTGCTGAGTCCGGTGACGTAGACATACCCGAAGATGACAACCTCGACTTGGACAACTTCGGTAAAAAGAAGAAGAAAACTAAAAAGAGGTTTTTCAACTTGCAAGAAATGGAAAATGCTCTTCCTGAGGTGACCCAGAATGAAACTACTCCTGTAGAGGAACCTGAACCGCAGGAAGAGGAAGTAATTGACGAGTTAGATTTAGACATAGACTTCTCTTTGACCAAGAAGAAGAAAAAGAAGAAAAACATTGATGAATTTGCCATTGAAGATGATGTTAAGGGAGAAGATCAAGATAAAGAGGAAGATCAGCATGGTGATTGGATTGGCAGTGATCGCGATTATACATACGATGAGTTATTAGAACGTGTTTTTGATATTATGAGAGAAAAAAATCCTAGTATGGTGTCTGGTAAAAAACAAAAGTTTATTATGAGACCACCCCAAGTTGTAAGAATTGGTACAAAGAAAACATCCTTTGCTAACTTTACTGAGATTTGTAAAACTCTTCATCGTCAACCAAAACATTTACTAGACTTTTTACTAGCTGAATTGGGTACAAGTGGTTCTGTAGATGGTAACAGTCAACTCATTATTAAAGGTCGTTTCCAGCAAAAACAAATAGAAAATGTTTTGCGTCGATATATAAAGGAATATGTGACATGTCATACTTGTCGTTCTCCTGACACTATATTACAGAAAGATACTAGGTTATTCTTCCTCCAGTGTGAAACTTGTGGTTCCCGTTGCTCTGTTGCAAGTATCAAATCAGGATTTCAAGCTGTTACTGGCAAAAGAGCTGCAATGCGTGCAAAGACTGCATAGATTATTAGTGCTTAGTTATAATCAATTTTATGATTGGCACATTAGGATACATTCAGTCAATTTCCTTTTTGCAAACTTATTAATTTGTATTTCATATATTTATTACTGCTGTACATCTGGTGCTGACTCAATTTGTATTATTTAAATTAAATGGCATATTGTGTTTTAGAACTTACATCAAGCTTACATGAATGTCAATGGAATGAAATTATGATGAAACATTTATATCTTAGTGTAATTAAGAAAGTGAGATCATGGTTTTGTTAAAATACCATGTAGTTTGAAAAATCATGTTCTCTGTAGATAGTTGCTGGAACAACTAATTGAAATTCTGAATGTATCCTATAAAAACTACCATATATTTATGTATAGCTCACTACTGTATTATTCTCATTGGTACATAATGTTTTTAAACACTTCTTTTATTTCATCTCCTTTTATCTACCAAAAATACTCTATTTTTAGTGACATTTTATAAACATTATAAAAATTTTAAGTTTGTATGAATAGGTAACTTATAAATAACAATAATTATTATAATAATTTGAAAATTTGTATTCACTTGAGAACATAGTATATTAAAATTTCTTCATTTTTATGCAATCATATCATCATACTCTATTCCATCCATCAAATTTATAAAAACTAACTTTGTATTAGAAAATATTGCAGTTTAAATAAATGATATATTTGTAATAGTAAAGATAAAATTTATTAACAAAAATATATGTAAACAATTATTTTATATTATTAACAGAGATAACATAAAAAAACACCAAGTCTTACAAAGGAATTAACATTACTGCTAAATATTTTAAGTTTACAAAAGTACATTATCTGGCATAAACATTATATAAAAACAAATTTTACTTATCATTAATTATCTGACACTCATAGTCTGGTTTGACAGCTTTATTCAAGCTGTTAGCATATAGATCTAACCTTTGGGTCATTGTAAAGCCCCATTTATCTTTTATCTGACGGCAAAGATTCAAATCTAGCTGTGCTATGAGTAGACCATCATGAATTCTTGATAAACCTGGGGTTCTACAGCCATCAGGGGCAGTGATGTAACTAGATCCATAAAAGTGTCCAAATTCATTATGAGCAGGCTTTCCATCTCCAGATGTAAATTCATTTGGGAATATCTCTGTTCCTACTCTATTTATTGCACAAGTAAAATAGCTGTTTGCAATAGCTGCATTTCGAGCTTCTACAGCCCATAAATGTTCACTCAGTCCTGATACAGTAGCAGATGGATTAAAAACAATTTCTGCTCCATTAATACCAAACATTAACCAGTTGAGGGGATGATGTCTACCATAACAAATATTTACACCTATATTACCAAATTTTGTCACAAATACAGGATGGCCTGTATTACCCTCAAAATAATAAGTAGATTCGTTAAAATCTCCAACCCTGGGTATATGATTCTTTCTGTGTTTACCAATGACTTTTCCCGATTCATTTATAACTACTGCTGTGTTCCATATTGTATCACCATGATTTTCATCTCTTTCTAAAATTGGTGAAATAATGACCATGTTAAATTCAGCAGCAATTTCTTTTAAAAAGTTGATACTTGGTCCATCAGTAGCAGACTCAGCAAATTCGCACCATGGTTGCTTTTCTCTTGTGCAAAAAGCAAAAGGCATACTCCATGCTTCTTGTAAACATATAATGTTAACATCTTCACTAGCTGCAGAAGTAATAATTTTTTTAACTTTATCAAAAATGGCTTGCCTCTGTTGTGCGATAGGTTTATCTGTAGACAATGCAATGGAATGTTGGATTATGCCCACTTTAACTATGCGTGATTTTCTAGTTTCTTCTTTTTGTGCTGGAAAATCAAACGCTGCGATTTCAAAGTTGTTATTGGAAGCATATTCAACGTTTGATTTTTTTAGATCTAATGAATAGTGATTCTTCCTTCCATAATAAATTCTATTATACTCTTCCAATTCTGCACCTTCTAGGCCATTTACTACTAAATCATCTAAGCTGCGGATTTCTTTATGGGCCTCCATGATATTAAAATAGGTTAAGGCTGAAAATAATTTAAAACAAGAATTAAATAAGTTTTTTCTGTCTATCAAATAAAATGCCTTTCTCCGAAATCCGAATATCGAAAGTGATAAGATTCCATAGAGTATAGTAACGATGACTCTTTCTTGTCTTGAAGTCATCTATGGTTTAAAAGTATAATATTACTTTTCTCTATGTCTATGGTCTTGAGTTGGGTTTTCTTTTGGAAATTGGAATTGGTTATTGACTATTGTAATTTGTATTGCTATTGGGTTTACGTCGAGTAATAAATAATAATAAACGTATTGAAATTTAAAATTTGTCTTTTAAATTTGTATTTATTTATTGAATAGAAAATGTTGTGATAAAAAATGTAAAGTTGCCCTAGAATAAGTATTATAAACAATAAACATCACCTCGGTAGAATACTCCTATGTGAAAAATTTAATGAATATTTTGGACTTAATTTTATAATTCAAGATGAATCAATTACCAGCTCAACCGACTGGAATTCAAAGTACGGCTGGAGCTGTTCCAGTTCGTAATGAAAAAGGTAAACATCTAATCGTCTATATGCAATACTTAATTTTATATAGGTCTGAAGCTTATTTAAGCTTATTTTCTTTAATCTTTATATTTTATAAACCCATTAGAACAATTGCGTATTTGAAAATGTTATGAATATTACCACGGTAATCATGTTATCCTCATCTTTCAGGTGAAATATCTATGCAAAAAGTTAAGGTGCAAAGATATATATCAGGAAAAAAGCCAGAATATGCTCAAGGTGTGTCATCTTCTGAAGAATCAGATACTGAAGATTTTATAGAGCAACAGAGACCTGAAAGAAAACATCAAATAGCACAAATTATCAGCCGGAAAGATGAACCACATAGTGAATCTGATACAGAAGTAAATTTATGTTTTCTTCATGATATTAACTTAACAATATAACAGCTACATGTTCTAAACACAGATGTTTTACACATTTGTAAAACATCAATGTCTTCTGTTTCTAACGTCTCTAGTATGAAAAATGTATCTAGTTTTATTTAGTATGATCAAGAAAGTGCCTAAACGAGTTTATTTCTAATACACAATCCATGACCAACACATTTTAAACAGAAATAGTTTACTCAACTGGCAAGCCTTGAAGCCATTAATAAGAATATTGAATTATTATGTTCTAGATTGATGATCCACGCCTACGTCGTTTGAGGGTTGCTGCCCACTCACCTCCACGTCGTGCAGAACACAAACCGGAGATAATTGATGCTGAACCTGAACAAGAATCTGAATCAAGTGAAGATGAAGCGAGACACAGTTCAGAGAGTGAGGATGAACTGGATGAGGAGGAGATCGAAAGACGTCGGCAAGCTGTTAAAGCTAAACTAGCAGCTAGGTAATGAAACTATATGAATAATAAATTGATTGAAATTGAATATTTAGTTGTATGTAAATACTTCTAGGATTCCCTTTCGTTACAAGAAGGGAGCATGACAGAACACAAAGATAACAAAATGTAAGAAAATATCCTTAAATTTCTTAATAATTATTAGTCTTAAAATGATTATATAATATAATTATAAAATGGTATATCTTAACAAAGAGATCCAAATTAAGGTCTTGAAAAAAATGAAACCAATGAAATGAATGGCATTAATTGCTTCCTTGGAAACACCCAGCTTACCCGCTCTTGGCTAGTATGTGTAATAGTTATTCTGACTGTATTTTAGGTAATTGGTTCCTCATATAAACTTTCAAGTTCTTGTAAGTTTGTTTAATCCAAAAAAAATACTTAAATCATTCTCTATGATGTCAGCTGTCATAGAAAATCGAAATTATTTAGATTAGTAGGTACAGTTACTTCATATTTATTACCTAGTTTGGATGTTAAAATATTTATTGTAACAGGGAAGCTGAAAAAGAAGTTTTAGGCAGAGATGATGAAGAAGAAATGTTGGGTGGGGATAAAGAGGAAAGTGGATCTTCTGATACAGAATACACAGACAGTGAAGAAGACACAGGTAAAGATTGAAAAAAAAAACGCATTTCTCAACATATGTTTTCTTTATTTCATGTAGTTTGATTTTTTTAATGGTAATATACATGACTATTTCTATATTCTCAGAAGCTTCATAGAAAATATATACTAGAATTGGCTATTTTTCAGAGTAATGTTATTTTTTCTGAAGTGCATTTTAAAATTTATAACTTAACTTAGTACACTCATTTTTCACTGTACATATTTAAATAACTTATGTTTTGTTTGTGTAGGACCAAGGGTAAAACCTGTATTTGTAAGGGCATCTGAAAGAATGACAGTAGCTGAAAGAGAACGTAAAGTGAAGCAGCAGAAGAAAGAAGAATCTGAAGCGAGGAAAGAAAAGGAAGAAAGAAGAAGAGAAGCTTTAAAGTTGGTTGAAGAGACTATTCGTTCAGAACAAAGGAATGCACTGGTTTGTTTATAATATGTCATTTAATAAAAAAATGTCTTATATTATTAGTACATACTAGCAAACCCGGCCCGCTTTGCTGGGCTTAAGTTAAAATAAATTAGATAATTTTTCTATTAAAATAAAAGTAGCCTAAGTTACTCCTTATAACATTAGCTATCTGCGAGTGAAAGTCATGTCAAAATCGGTCCAGCTGTTTCAGAGATTAACTGGAACAAACAGACGGACAGATGAAAATGTTAAAAATTGATTTTTTGATGTAAGTACCGTATATAGTATACAATATATATAGTATACAATATATATACTTTCATATCCATTTAGTGAAAAATTGTTAAAAACAGACACTTCAATTGTATTTATATGTACTGATGAAGGTGTCTTGTATTTTTTCATGATTTTTTTCCTATAGGCAGAGAACAAAGAGGCGAATATAAATGACGTATGCACAGATGATGAAAACGACGAACTGGAATACGAGGCGTGGAAATTGCGTGAAATGAAACGCATCAAACGTGACAAGGAGGAACGAGAGGCGTAAGTATTGAAAGTGTAATTTATAAGAATAATTATTGATCTAATGTTCAGATTTTTGCTGTTTTATAATGATTGTATAAAGCTTTAAATCTTTGAACAGTTATATTTATGACTATTATTAATACAGACTATTTGATAGCCATTTTATATTTCATACATTACACAAGCTTTGAGTTTAGTTATCTTGAAATTTCCGACATGTACCTTCAGCCATTCATATCTTCAATTAATATTAAATTTTGCTATCGGTGCAAACATTGTGTTTTAAGTAAGTATTATTGGGCAGTTTTATATTCAAATAAAAGTATAGAGCAAAATTTAATATTTTTGTTTATTGCAGAATCGAAAAGGATTTATTGGCGATAGAGCGAATGAGGAACATGACTGAGGAAGAACGTCGCGCGGAGAGACATCTCAATCCCAAACTCGTCACCAACAAGTCGGTCAAAGGGAAATATAAATTCCTACAGAAATATTATCACAGGTATGTTATATCAAATTATTCAGTCTTAAACATTTTTTAGTTTGTTTTTGGTTTTTAAAGCTGCAATAAATACCTATCTATGTAGATCTATACTAATATTATAAAGCTGAAGAGTTTGTTTGTTTGAACGCGCTAATCTCAGAAACTACTGGTCCGAATTGAAAAATTCTTTTTGTGTTCGATAGTCCGTTTATCGAGGAAGGCTATTGGCTCATCACGCTACGACCAATAGGAGCGAAGCATCAATGAAAAATGTTGCAAAAACGGAAAGGGCGGACGTTAGTTCTGCGAGGTATCATACCGCATTTGGTTTCCGGTCGAAGCGCGTGCGAAGCCGCGGGAAATGCTAGTCTTAAATAAAAGGTGTTTTTACTCACACAGTATCTTAAATAGAATACGAGACTTATACAGGCTTATGATTGCCCAACATTTATTTTCGTTCTACGCTTTATCTCTCACTGGTCGTGCCGAGTATCGTCTCAACGTAGTGTGAGAGTGGCAGGAATAGAGAGTGCACTTGTGTCTGCGCGTACACGCGCTGCACTTGGTGGTGGGGCGCAACGGCTTTTTGTAAGCTATTTTTAGGGGTGCTCGTTATTCTAGATAGCTGAAAAAATAACCTGCTATTTATAAATAGCATGCTATTTATAATAAGCAAATCGCCTGTTATTTATTTCCAGAGGCAAGCGCTATAGCAATTTTTTAATTTATTTTTATTTCATATAATATGACCACAACAAAGAGAATGTAATCACATATGGACAACAACTGCCGCGCTTGACACTTCGTGCTAGCCGTATAATATTTTTGTCACGAGTCGTGTGCGTTAAATTATGCGAAAATATATAACGTATAAATATATTATAGCGTAAAAAATAATAAGCATTTTAAAAAAAACGTATTTTTATAACTCTTTATCAATATATAGCCGTTTCGTCCACCGCTACAGTTATAACAGGTTATCAACCGATAGCAGTTTCGCCCACCTCTAGCTGCACTATAATATCTACTGTGTGGCTAGTTTCAATTGGCCGCCGTGACCAAAATCAAACTCAAATACATTAAAAATAGATTGAACATTAATATTATTTTCTTATTTCAGAGGTGCATTCTACTTGGACAAGGAGGATGAAGTATTCAAACAAGACTTCTCTGGCCCTACGCTAGATGACCATTTCGACAAGACTGTTTTGCCAAAGGTGTGTGATGTGTTTATAATATAGAGCTTCTAAGCCTTGTATTGCTTTGTACTAGGTTTTTACAGTACCTAACATTTGGCTTAAATAAGATTTAATTTTAAATATGGCGTCACATTAAAATTGAAATTAAATTGGATTACCAAAAGGTATTCCAGGTATTCATTCATTCCTTGCAAGGACAATATTGTTACTAAATATTTGCCTTGTAAACATTTTCCATTAAACTAACTACTGGCCCATAAAATCTTCATTCAAAACGTCATAATATTTCTTACTACTTTTTTATAGTAATTTAATTTTAAGATTTTACTTCGGGTTTCATATTTACTTTAGTCTACCCAAAAAATTAGGTAAAATATTTGAATATAACATTTAGATTATAACATTAAGAAAAACACTAATAAACACAATTTTATCAATAGGTGATGCAAGTAAAGAAGTTCGGTAGATCAGGTAGAACGAAGTACACTCATTTAGTGGATCAAGATACCACGGAGTTCGACTCCGCTTGGAGCAACGAGGGTTCTGCGGCACGCCTTGCCAACTTCAGAGGGGGGATGAAGCAAGTATTCGACAGACCCTCTGCCAAAGGAAAACATACTGTCTAGTTGTATTATTTTGTAAAATATAGTACATTTAAATCGATTTGTGTGTTTATTTTTATAGACCTACATTTTTTATTCGTAAGTGTTAAAAACAAAACACCTGCCCCATAAAATAACATACACATTTTCAGCCCCATTCAAATTGAAAGAATAGTTCCTTTAAGCAGTACAGAATTTATTTTGTTTATTCGTTTATGAGGAAGTCTTATATTTTTTTTTATTATAGTAGTTTTTACTTTATTTTACAAGAGCTATTTTTTTGATAAATATTTGGAAATAAACCGTTTGCCCCAAAAATAACAATTTTTTTCATCCCCCATTTAATCCATAGGGAAATAGTTCCATAGTCCAGAGTGAATTATTTCTTCGCAAAAGTGTTATGAACATTTAATTATACGGCTATGTAGCATGTAGAGTAAGATACATTCTGTGGCACGAGGCACCGTTCAATGAGGCATGTGTTCTTCAGTCAAAGGAAATCTTATTGTCTACTTGTCTAGTTGTATTATACTGCATAAATATAAGTTACTAGCATTTCTCGCGGTTTCGCACGCGTTCTAAAGACCGGGAACCAAACTCTTTCTCAGTCATCAGCGGTATGATACCTCGCAGAAATAACGCCCGCTCATACCGTTTTTGCAACATTCTTCATTCATGCTCCGCTTCTATCAGTCGTAGCGTGATATAATATAGCCTACAGCCTTCCTCGATAAACGGACTATCCAACACAAAAAGATTTTTTTCAAATCGAACCAGTAGTTCCTGATATTAGCGCGTTCAACCTAACAAACAAACAAACTCTTCAGCTTTATAATATTAGTATAGGTAGGTAATTAAGTTAGTTTATGTGTTTTACTTTTTAGAATTTTAAAGCACCGCGAGTTTTCACCGTTAATGTTAATTATTTTTTAACAAAAATGAAAACCGACTTCAAAACGCTACAAATCGAAACTAAAAAGAAAAAAAAATAATTTTAATTACTTAGTTATTGTTGGAGTCGGTGCCAGCCAAGGAGATTGTATTAGGATTATTTTGCTTTGGCTGGCACCGACTCCAACAATAACTAAGTAATTAAAATTATTTTTTTTTCTTTTTAGTTTCGATTTGTAGCGTTTTGAAGTCGGTTTTCATTTATGTTAAAAAATAATTTATTTTAAATTTTTTTGTGGAAATTATTATGTTTAAATAAAATATTGGAAGGCTAACTAAACTACTGCTTCAATAAGTCAGCGAAGTTTTGAAATGAACGACAATAGTCAATCGAGATTTGTCCACGTCTATTTTTCCACGTAACTCATAGACGTTAATAAGATTTACCTTCTATTATCAATCCACCTAATATCCTGAAGGAATACGACTATCAGTTCATAAGTACGTATAATATTAAAAGAATTTTCTTTCAACTCCTAACCGTTGAGGATATATACCTTACATCATCACAAATTCTTGAACAGCTTTAGAAAATATATGAAAAAGGTAATCAGTGCCGATAAAATTTAAGGGTTGCCCTCGATTTCTCTAGGATCCAATCATCAGATGCTGACTTGGTGACAATGAGAACATCTTGAATGTATACCCTACCGAACAAAAATGAAATTTTTAAAATCGGCCCACAATTCATGGAGAAATCTGTGAAAACACATAAAAAACAACTGTTGAGGAATTTTACCTTTCATCATCAGCTCATCCACATGAGATGATGATTTTCATACGTAAAAGCTTTATCGGGTTTAGAAAATATATCAAAAACATAATAGGTGCCTGTAAATTTTGAGAGTTGCCTTCGATTTCCCTGGGATCCCATCATCAGATCCTGACTTGGTGACAATGGGACCACCTCGGAACTATACCCTACCAATCAAAAGAAAAATTTTTGAAATCGGCCCACAGACGGCGGAGTAATCGGTGAACATACATAAAAAAAAAGAAAATACATACATCGGAACATATAACCTCCTCCTTTTTTGAAGTCGGTTAAAAAAATAATAATTTCTTTTTAATATAAGAGAGCTTGTAGTCGCCATGTTTGAATCGATCTGATGGCCGCACTGTGCGTAGGCAATTTTAAATTTCACCTCACCTTATTGTCATTACCATGAATGTGTAAGAAAATAATGAAAATTACAGCGTAAAATATAATAAGTAATTTCTTTTATACAATTTATTTTAGAAACTTTTTTCATAAAAAGTAAAGGCAGTGCCTAAAAAGATGTGAAATAATTAAGCGCGTGGCCGAAGATAAGTTTTATATACCTGATTCAACATTCAAAGTATCATTCATGGGGCTGAAGTTTTTATACTCTCATTTGAAGTGAATAAAACAGTAGCTAATTTTCCTGCGAAGATTCGAGAGGATAAGGTGTATTATGCAAACTACTAGCGGGATCGACTAAGTGGACTTACACCAACTGTAGATTGATCACGATCTAGATCCAAGCGGAAATTTTAAACGGCTTAAGAAAGAACTTCTATCGTTAAAAACTTTTAAGATTCACGGCCTTGTCGCTGAGGCGATGAGATAAAGTTTTGGTTGATTTATGTGTGCAAGATATCTGGAATTTCAATGTAATTTTTCTATTGGTTAAATACAAAGCACGTTTTAGACGGCTTAAGAGGTAAATTTAAATTCAAGTTTTAATTTCCATTTTGTAATTTAGGCTTTTTATGTCACACTTGTTCTAGCGACCTCGTTTCGTTCCAGTGCGTATCTAACTTTAAATGGTTTAGGAAGGTGAAAATAAATTCTTTTTTTGGATCAGAATCTTTCACAGGCGTGTACCTAAAGAATCTCATCACTATCAAATCAATAGTTTAAGAAAGCATAAAAGACAAAGGTATGAACATTTATTTTTTATTTATGTGGATAAAATGAAAAGATATAAGTAGAATCAACAAGAATTCATAATATTCAGCCTGCTTTCGTTCACAGTTACCGAGGTCGATCATAAATCGACTTTCTAGAACTACGACTGGTCTATAGTTTTGATTTGTATGATTGCCAGCTAAAATAAGATACATACCTGAGATACATACCTACGTATGATTACCGCGCTGTTCGTCTCGTACATAGAGGTAAAGAATACCTAAATTGTAAGGTCAAATCTCAATTTTGTTTAGATTGTGAATGCAATGAATGAAACAACAAAATATGATTAATAAAATGTATGATTTTCTGGCTACTTAGTTATTATAGAAGGTAAGTTATGAATACTTTTATATGGTTTAAAGATTTTCTGTTGAAATTAGCGAAGCAACTCATTCAAAATATGTTTTTAGGCTCAAGCCCGCATCTTCAGAGTGAGACCATAATTTAAACTACGGCAATAATAAAGTGTTGGTTTTGTTGCCGCTAGGCTTGCAAACGCTGCTTAACAGTAAAATAAAAGTTTTAAAAGCGTAACTGCGGACAGCGCGGCGTGGGTAGATAAGTAATAAAAGTTTTGTCCCCAGACGGTTGTTATGAAATGTTTGTAGGAAAGCGCGAACGCAACGCTTTATAGGTACTTTATAGTCGAGTCAAGCTGTCTTTTGCTTATCACGTAACTTTATGCGATTAACCTCCAGATTTATATCATTACTTTTTTAAGACTTATTTTATGAAAGTTGTAACGAAATAAGAATACAATGTACATCTCTAAATGACCAAGAAGAGCTGGTGACTAAGGACATGACGAGGAGAGCCGACGCCACATAAGAAAAGGCTAGATCCTAAATATAGATAACTTAATTCTAAGTTAAAATATTTAATTAAAGCTATAATAATCATTAGCATTCACGATACAGTATCTTTCAAAATATATTTTGTGTAAAAGAAAAAGGTAGACAAAAAGATAGAATCTTTATAAAAAAATTACAGGGCGGTCAATAAAAACTTTAGGTTAGGTAGATAGGTACTATTCGAGTCAAATGTTAGACTCTTAATAGATGCTTAATAGTATTGAATTAATTAGTAAGCTGTACTGCAGTGTGGATAGGAAACGGTACTATAAAATCTAAGGTATAAAAGTAATATTTATTTTCTTAAAATAGCAATAAAGTATAAAATAATTAATGTATTTATAGTTATCACAATCTATTTATCTTACCAATAATTATCTTAATTAATCTTATATAGAAGATAGTTTTTTTATTAACAGTTTCAGCTAAGATTTTCATAATAGCAAAATACGTAGTTCTTATCCATTCTTCCATTATTATTATGATATTTATAGATAACGCTCAAATTTCTCAATATCTTTTTCATAATTCCACGTTCATTCTTTTCAATCATACTATTCAACATCTTTTTTAGTAGGTATAGGAAAATGTACTGGAGTTCCATCTCCTAATCTCTGGGCAATAGAATTGATCATTTCTGGCGTAGCTTCCCGTAAATCATAAGCCCATCCTATTTTTTCAAAAATTCGAATGAATTTCGTGCAAAAATTAAACATATCAAAATGTTCAGCTGCTTTGTAATCGAAGGGAAATGCGTGGTGATAGTTGTGCCAGCCTTCTCCAAAAGTAACGGTCGCGACGAAACGATTTTCTTTTGGCATTATGTTTCTAAAATCACATAATTTAAATGTTTAAAATAAGTCATAATGTGACGTACGTCGCATATGGTATATATATGTACTATAGGATATGGGTAATATATGAGGGAACTATATATTTGTATGTTCATTATGCATGGAACTATTTATACTTTTTGAATCTTGGTAATTAACTATATTGTTCCACTATTATTCACTTTATTTTACTAAAAGAACTTAGGTACAGTTCTCGAGGCATAAGCTCAGCTTTGCATTTATGTGAGTGCAGTGTACAGATAGGCACGACCGAAGGCGTAGAGCGTTGCGAGTTGGTTTAAACCTGTTGTAACTGGTTTTTGATGCGCGGCTTGGCTTTGTTTTATTGGCTTTTAGCTATCCCTCACACAAATGCAAAGCTGAGCTTATGCCTCGAGAACTGTACCTACTTACTATTTAGTAATAGTATTATGTGATCTGTGGTAATAGTAAGAGCGTGTGAAATAAAATTATAGTCATCATATCGCGACTACACAACTCACACAAACACACAAATATATATAGTTACACAATATATTTTAATAGTCAGACTTTTAAGACTTTGAGAACAAAGGATAATAGTTCAGGTGAAAAAAATAATAACTTACTTGTTATAAGGTTTATATCCGTATGCATGTGCAAGGCTGTTGACTGTCAATTCACTATGGAACATACCCAAAAATCGTATGAACCACTGCCACGCGACCGCACACTGCCAGGTCTCACCGAACAAGTGTATGTTAATATAGACAGGCAGTATGTAACACAATAGTAATTTAAAAAGCATGAAATACCTGGAAAACAAAAAGAATATTAGCTAATATTTTAATCCTCAATTCTAGGGGACAAAATATGAACAGGAGTAATATTTTCTTTTGTGATAATTTATTAAGAAGCGTAATCAAATGCGCAACAACAAAAAAGTTGTAATACTTTGGACAACTATAGCACGTATAAAAGTCTAGCCTATGTGGTGGCACAGATTTCAGAAGGCTGTATCGATTTCATTGCACTTTTAATAAATTTTAAAGTTAAATTTTTGACGAATTTAGTATTCTATTAAGAAATCCCGAACCGATGAAAAAAAAATGTTGAACTTACTTATTATAAAATTGAAGCAAAGGATCGTTTGTAATATCACTCATGTCGATTTGTTTTCCACTTGTCATGACTTTGTTATTTTTCTTCATCATCAGCCATCCGATATGTGAGAAGAATAATCCTCGGTTAGCGTTGTGTGGGTCTGCGTCGGTGTCGCTGAATTTGTGATGTACACGATGATCGCGGACCCATTGTTCTAAGGAGTTCTGTTTTTTTGTGTTTAGTAAATATCAAAATATAATAAATATGTTGGGACATTATTATAAACAGCGCCATCTGGTTCCGTGGTGTGCTACGAACTTGTATTACGGATACCAAATAAGTAATTGAATTATACACTTTAAGTACATATACATATTATAAATACACATAAAGTATGGCACAATTAGTATGGCACAATAGAACGTTTCTATTAATCCATCATAAATACAATTAAAACTTATAACACAGCAGCTTTCTAGATCAAGTAAACCAAAAACTTTTTGTAACAACAACCTTAAACACTTTGTTGTATCATACATATTAACGAAGTGAAGGAAAACTTTCTTATAACTTAGCAAGTTTTCGAAAGACATGTAAAGTCTGTCAACTGGCCAGCCTGTTTCCCCTCGAATTGAAGGTAGGGTGGTACCCAGTGTAGTAGGACGTTAAAAACCAAATAAATATCTAGTATATATATCTAGTATATATTTTTTTTTAATTTTAAAAAATATAGATACCTGTCCAGCACCAGCGAAACAAGTGAGTAGAAAAATCTTAAGAGGAAGTTTCGCCTTATACGATTTATGTGTCCATAATCTGTGAGCGCCACCAGTAATTCCAAAACCGGTTAGTGTATATAGCAGTACAGCTGCAAGGAAAAAAATTAAGAAAATGTTTCATCAATCAGTGCGAATTGGAACTAACTCTATAATTCTTTCAGATATGTTTTGTGGGATGGTGATAATGTTATCCCACCGTATCTAGCCATGGCGACCAATCTCATTGAGACTAGCGAGAGATTGAGACAAGTGCACTCTCTACTCTTATCATTCTCATACCCCGGTGGGCTCAATACGACCAGAGTAAGGCGCAGAACCGACGACGGCTTTGCATGCTCTCCGAGGCACAAGGGAGACACACCGTCAACTTCCCAACTTCGGGCTGTTACTGAGGTTTACTGTTACTTAGACTGTGATAATGATAATATGCATACATACCTATGAGGCTATGCCTATATTGATTGTTAAAAAATATAAAGTAAGGTTTAAAAAATTATATCTTAATAACGTAATATAATAAATTCATAAGTTTCGTTTTCTGCAAACTCAATTGTTTTAAGATCTGATATTAGTTACATTTAAATTTAAAAAATGTAAATCTCACGTGTGTCTTAATTTAACCAATAGAATTATATTTACCGAAAACAACAGTTTGCCATTTCACTGGGAAAGAGTAAATAGAGCACCAATATACAGCTGCAACATGATAAAGACCGATCAAAATGACATTAATCCATTTAATATCATTTTTGAAGCCCAAACTCTTTTCGAACGCTCGAAACAGTTCACTCAGAGACAAATTTGATCTTTCGTTAACTTCTTCCATCTTGCACACCATTCAAATCCGAACACTACTCAATAAATGATTCGTTCGTGGCTGTCTTAAAGGTATTAGTAATGTAGTGTGTAGTAATTTCAAAATTTCACAATTTTATTTACATACAAATATATATTTTATTACATGTATCTATTTGACCTTACATTGCGGCTGGAGTTGACGTGCTATATAAAACACAATGAAACAGTCAAGGAACTACTTAGGAATCCGTATCGATATTCATTTTATGTTTTTTATTGTATTCTTTTTCACTATTTATATATAAAAAAAACTTCTTTGTTTTTCGAACACTTAAATAAACGCTTCTTTATTATATTTATTATTTATTAGTTAATGGTAAAAAGGGGGCAAACGGGCAGGAGGCTCATGGGAAGTGATCACTCCGCCCATGGACATCTGCAAGCCTGGCTTGCAGATGCGTTGCCGGCCTTTCAGGAAAGGGAGGGATGGAGGAGGGAGGGAAGTGGGAGGGAGGGGGGAACGAAGGCGGAGGATGAAGGGAAGAGGGAGGGGGGAAGGAGAGTGGGCCTCCCGGACTCTCACTCACCGGACGAAACGCGACAGCATAGCTGCCACTTCACGCCGGTCTTCTGTGAGAGAGTGGTACTAATGAACTATACGGGGCGTGCCGGCCCATTCGGTTGCTACCCGAAGGTAACAAGCATGGCATTATTAGTATTCTTCTCAGATTTAAGGTAACAGATTCGAAACAACACATTAGTGTATTTGTAAATAACCGATCGGAACAAATATATATACTAATATTATAAAGAAGTAAAGTTTGTATATTTGTTAAATTGTAAGGGGTAATCTCGGGATCTACAGAACCGATTTTAAAAATTCTTTCACCAATAGAAAGCCACATTATTGCTGAGTGTCATAGGTTATATAAAAAACCGAAAAATAAAAAGGCTTTTACGTGGTAGTCTGTTTTGCAAAGTGAATCGGAGAAAAAACGGTCGAATGAAAGCGTTTCTTACGAACGCTGCCTTAACTATGAAAGATATATTTTTGAGTTCTAGAGAAAAGATGTGGAGCGTGAAAATGCCTACAAAAAAGTCAACGACAGTATATGTCTAACTTTTATATTTAAGTTACAAAAAGTAGTTTTTTTAATATTAGTATAGATATTTTAATTTTTAATTTTTATTATTAATAAAATTATTTAAATTATTTAAACACTCTGTACTAAAAAAGGATTATTAACATTATGCCCAACGAAGTGGGCACGGGTCAGCTAGTCTGGAATATAATCATCTCACTATGACTGTACTAAAACCAGATTTAATGACGAAATTTATACTGTAGTCTAAATCTGTCGTATAGTAAAGAAATCACTCTCATCATGTCTTTTCCTAAGAAGAATTATATCTTCAAAAATTTTTATGCATGTACTCGTATATAGTTTTAAGTTCTATTATATTTACCAGATAAGTTATACATTTTATGTATAAGGTATTATTTTATGTTTATTGGAAATTTTCTTCTATAGCTAATTTCAGTGTTACTTAATCTACTTTAGTATATTTTCTTTGTATTGTTCTAGTTTCATACTCGCGAAACTTAATCTTTAAAGGATGTAAAATATTGTAATATATAACATTTAACTGGCAAATTACTAATAAATTCAATTTTATCAATAGGTGATAAAAGTAAAGAAATACGGTAGCCTGGTAGGTCAGGTAGAACGAAGTACACGCATTTAGTAGACCACTTGGAGCTACGAGGGCTCTGTGGCGTGCCAACTTCAGAGACAGGATTATATATAAATAAAAAAAAAACACCTGTTTCATTAAATAATATACTGATGTTCAGCCGCATTCAAGTTGTTTTAAGTTCCTTTAATCAGTACAGCATTTATTTTGTTTATTCGTTTATGAAGAAGTCTTATTATAACTAGCCTTTCCCGCTGCTTCGCTCGTGTTCTAAAGGCTGGAAACCATATTCTTTCACCCGTGCGCCCGTCTTGCACGCGGTGATCATTATTTTGTTCCGGAGTTATTTTAAAACTATGATTTCTCGTAAGATATTAATTGTAATCAAATGACAACAAGAGCAATTTTGTTCAAATCAAATCAAAATATTCTTTATTCAAATAGACTTTTGAATCGTCATTTTTAAATTATTAAAATTAAATGTCAGTCTGTGAGTAAACCACCGGCTCAGAAAGCTGTTCTGCTGAGAAGAACCGGAGAGAAACTCAACAGTTGCTCTTTTCAAAAAATATTTGCTAACAATATTGTATTAAGTAGGTACAATATTTATCTATTTATCCTACGTGAGACACAACCAGACATTAATCAAACACATTTAAGTACATCTACTAAGTATTCCGTGATGGTGTAGTAAGCCTTATTCAACAACGTATTTTTTATTTTGGATTTAAATTGCCTCAAAGGCAAGTTCAATATGGACTGTGGAATTTTATTATAAATGCGTACACCTTGCCACATGAACGATCTATTTACTTTTTGTAGGCGAAAACTGAGTGTTAAAAGTTTACCTTTAAAACAAATTTAATTACCATTAAAAAGTTATCGCGAGTCAACCTTAAAAGATAGACATATGCTTTCGCTGAATTTTTTGGCTAACTTTTAAAGTGGAACGATTCTGTCATACATAATTTATGTTTTTTTTTTTTTTTTAAATGTTTATTTATTTCAGTACATATAACACAAAAACATATATAACGATGATAATTGCAGAAGTTAAAAACTGTGTCGCAATTACCAACGCCCTCCACCAGCAAAGTAACAAAAAAAAACAAATATGTACATCCATCAAACCAAAAAAATAAAAACATTGAAGAGAAAAAAAAACAAACAAAAACAAACAATTTTTGAGTGAATAATAGAAACAATACAAATAAGTTTATCTATTATATTTTCTTTTCAATTTAATTTTTGATGCAAGTGTGCAAGGTATGTGTGTGTATGTGTGTGTGTGTGTGTGTGTGTGTGTGTGTGTGTGTGTGTGTGTGTGTGTGTGTGTGTGTGTGTGTGTGTGTGTGTGTGTGTGTGTGTGTGTGTGTGTGTGTGTGTGTGTGTGTGTGTGTGTGTGTGTGTGTGTGTGTGTGTGTGTGTGTGTGTGTGTGTGTGTGTGTGTGTGTGTGTGTGTGTGTGTGTGTGTGTGTGTGTGTGTGTGTGTGTGTGTGTGTGTGTGTGTGTGTGTGTGTGTGTGTGTGTGTGTGTGTGTGTGTGTGTGTGTGTGTGTGTGTGTGTGTGTGTGTGTGTGTGTGTGTGTGTGTGTTAGTGTGAAGTATATAGTGTGTACGTATTATTTTATTAAATCCTCTGTTTCATCATAGCTTACGGACGGAATCTCTCAAAAGAAATATTTTTATCCCATTATTGCTATATTTTCATTGATGCTCCTCTCCTATCCAGTCGTAACGTGATGTAATATAGCCTTATAGCCTTACTCGATAAACGTACTATCCAACAAAACAAGAATTTTTCAATCCGAACCAGTAGTTCCTGGTAAACAAACAAACTCTTCAGCTTTACAAACAAACAAACAAACTCTTCAGCTTTATAATATATGAATAGATTTATATTATAGTATTAATTTTTCCAAAGCTATTTGTTCTTTAATTAATATTGGAAACAAACCGTTTGCCTCAAAGTAGTAACAATAATTTTTTAAGCCCGCATTTTATATATAGGGAAATAGTTCCTTAGTTCAGAATTAATTATTTCTTCGCAAAAGTCTTATGAAAATTTAATTACACGCGTATGTAGCATGTAGAGTAAGATACTACGAAGTTTGAGTCTGCGTAAAATAACAAGAGTTCTGTGGCACGAGTCCCCAAATTTAGTGAGGCATGTGTTCCACGGTCAAAGGAAATCTTACTGTCTACTTGTATTATACTGCATAAATATAAGTTAATTTATGTGTTTAGGATCATCAGGATGTGTTTTACTTTTTTGTACCATGAATTTTCACCATTAATGTTAAAAAAATAATAATCACGGTGAGAAATTCAATAAATAATTTCTTTTATATAAGTTACTTTAGCACCTTTTGTCATGAAAATTAACGTCAGTGAGTCTGTAACCCAGTACCTAACAAGCTGTGTAATAATGAAACGCGTGGCGGAAGATAAGTTTTATATATTTGCTTCAACGTTCAAAGTACATTTTCATGCCTGCGATGATTCTAGAGCATAAGATGTATTATGCAAACTACTGGCGGGATCCACAAAGTGCAGTTACACTAACTAAAAAAACAAATTGAGTGAAATAAAATGTATGGTTTTGTGGCTAAGTAGGTATTTAAGAAGGAAGGTTATCAATGTTTTTATGTGGCATGTGTGTTTTTATTTTTGTGTGAAATTAGTAAAGCAATTTATTCAAAATAAGTTGTAAAGCTCAAGCCCGCATCTTCAGAGTGAAACCATAATTTAAACTACGGCAATAATAAAGTGTTGGTTTTGTTGCCGCTAGGCTTGCAAACGCTGCTTAACAGTAAAATAAAAGTTTTAAAAGCGTAACTGCGGACAGCGCGGCGTGGGTAGATAATAAAAGTTTTGTCCCCAGACGGCTGTTATGAAATGTTTGTAGGAAAGTGCGAACGCAACGTTTTATAGGTACTTTATAGTCGAGTCAAGCTGTCTTTTGCTTATCACGTAACTTTAAGCGATTAACACCCAGATTTATATCATTACTTTTTTAAAACTTATCTTATAAAGTTCTAATGAAATGAAAATAACAATGTTAACTAGACTTCTAGATGAGCAAGAATAGATTCAACTGGCGTGGAAAATAACTTGGAGCCGCCATATAATCATCATCATCATCACTACATATTACAAAACTAAGTCCTCCACCGCGTCGGTTTATCTTCTGAGTGTTCGCGATAATCTCAAAAACTACTGCACCAATTTTTCTTCCGGAAGGTTTTAATATATAATTTGTCATATTTTTGTACAATATATTGCCTAAAATATAATGATATTTTTTGGAGGTGTCGGAAAAAAATGTGCCGTCTGGGAGCTGTCAACGAAAACGCTGCCTTTGAGATATAACAAAATGATGTATGCAGTATGGTGGATTTGTATGTCTTATATAGGTCTACAGAAAAGTTCGCGATGGTATCTCTTGATAACATACTACCTATATCCATTTTTATACTTTAAAAAATATATAAATTGGAAAGCTATTTACACAAAAACGGTATCTTAGGAGTTAGGAGTAATCGTAAAAAAATACGGATGCAAGAAAAAAATTCAAGCACTTGCCAGCTGTTTAGCTAATATTAGCGACACCCGCAGCTTCGCTCACGTTAAATCTAGGGACGAGCTCGAGCGATGCGAGGGCTAGTAATTAGTGTGGTATATGAAAAGGGTAGGTCCTAAATTAAAGAATTAGATAAAAGTAAAAATGTGTAATTAAGGACTAATAATTGTTAGCTGTCACGATACATTATTTTCTAGTTAATATTTTGTGTTAAAGACCTTTGTCCTTACAATTTTTAGATAGATAGCACCTTTGTGAAAAAATTACAGGGTGTGAATAAGAGCTTTAGGTAAATGTATAAGACACAAATAGTACTTAACTAATTAAATTTAAAGTATGTTAGCTAAGCCTAGTATATATGTTTTACTTAAAAATACTTTTTTACGTATTACGTCAATATTAATATCTTATAAATATTTTATGTTAGGGATAATTTTTGTATCGATTCTGCAGTGTGGATAGGATAGGGAACATTAATATAAAATCTTAGGTATAAAAGTAATATTTATTTTACTATTCTATATCATGTATGTATTTATAATAATTAACCTTATATAGGAGATAGTTTTAATAACAGTTTCAGCTAAGATTTCCATAATAGTAAAATACCTAGTTCTAACCCATTCCATTATTATTATGACATCTATAGATAACGCTTAAATTTCTCAAAATCCTTTTCATAATTCCACGTTCATTCTTTTCATACATACTATTCAACATCTTTTTTAGTAGGTATAGGAAAATGTACTGGAGTTCCATCTCCTAATCTCTGGGCCATAGAATTGATCATTTCTGGCGTAGCTTCCCGTAAATCATAAGCCCATCCTATTTTTTCAAAAAATCGTATAAATGTCGTACATAAATAAAGCATATCAAAATGTTCAGCTGTTTTGTAATCGAAGGGAAATGCGTGGTGAAAGTTGTGCCAGCCTTCTCCAAAAGTGACAGTCGCGACGAAACGATTTTCTCGTGGCATTATGTTCCTAAAATCACATTTTAGAAGTAAGTTTGAAATAAGTCATGACGTAACGTACATCATAATATATTATGTATATTTTGTATATACTATAGGGTATGTATATGAAATGTAAAGTGACTATTTATATGCGTAGAATTATATATACTTTCTGGCTCTTGGTAGTTAATTACATGACGACTCGTTTGGCTCAGTTGGTAGTGACCCTACTTTCTGCGCCAGGGGTCGCGGGTTCGAGTCCCGCTGGGGGCATTCATTTGTTAAACTCGGATGTTTGTACTCCAGTCATGGGTGTTTATATTTATAATATGTAGGTATGTATTTAAAGTTATATATGTAGTATATCAACTATCTGGTATCCGTAACACAAGCTTCCTTCGTAGCTTACCACGGAACTAGATCGTGCTGTTGTGATAATGTCCCAATATATTTATTATCACTTATTTATTAATATTATTTAATTACAATGTGCCATAATTATTCTGACTGACTTTTTTTTAATTATTCAGATTATTTTGCCCGAATTCACATTTGCTCTACTTGTGTCACGCGCCGGCCTAATATAATAAATATAATTTATTGTTTTTTTAATGTCTGAATAAAAGTTGATTTTTTAAATATTTCAATGAATATAAACTAATTTGATTAATCTATCTATCTATATATCTATTTAATTGAATACTTCTAGATATATAATTGAAATTATGTGACGACACAATAGGGGGTCTCACAAATGTGATGAAAAATGACAAGGTGACGGTAACGGTGATGGCGGTGTGACGTACTTTACTGATGACCCCTAATCATATTAACACCTACTAGTCATCATAATATGGAGACTAACAACTCTGTGCATTAGTTAGATTAGTAGTCGAAATGAATATATTTTAATATTTACGACTTTGTAAACAAAGGAGAAGTTAAATTGTTTAACGAAAATGATTTTTTTAGGTGGAAAAGATAATAACTTACTTGTTATAAGGTTTATATCCGTACGCATGTGCAAGGCTGTTAACTGTCAATTCACTATGGAATATACTCAAATATCGTATGAACCACTGCCACGCGACCGCACACTGCCAGGTCTCACCGAACAAGTGAATGTTAATATAAATAGGCAGTATGTAACAGAATAGTAATTTAAAATACCCGAAATACCTGGAAAATAAAAAGAATTTTAGCGAACATCTTAATCCTAAATTCTAAGGGACAAAATTTTAACAGGAGTAATATTTTTCCTTCGTGATAACTTATTTAGAAGCTTAATCAAATGCGCAACCACAAAAAAAAATTGTAATACTTTGGGCAACTCTAGCACGTAGAAAAGTCTAGCCTATATGGTGGCACAGATTTCAGAATGCTATAGAGCCTTTTTCAATGCACTTTTTTTCAATTTGACTTTAAAAGTTGACTTATTATAAATTTGGAAATCCCGAACCGATCAATTAAAAATTTGAACTTATGGTCTAAGGTCCCACTGCATGATTCTGCAGGTACGTGTTTTTTAAATTAAATTAATTTTAAAAGAATGTTGAAGAACTAGGTGGCTCATAAAAAAAATGGCCGCAATTACCTGTAATTATTTCTTGTATAGTTTATTTGCGAATGTAAATTGCAGCTTTGTTTTTAATCAATTTACGTCATTTTAAAGAAAATGGTATAAACAATAGAAAAAAAATTGGTTGCTTGCTCTCAGTCAGCCGCAACGTCAGGTTACCAGGTGTTAAAAGGTATATTATTATAAATGAAACGGATTTATTATGATTTTTAGCTTCCGACGTTTCGAATGCTTTACAGCAATCGTGGTCACGGGAGAGACTAAGGTATTAGACTATTATTTTTTATAGTACAAAGAGGGCAGACTGGCAGGAGGCTCACCTGATGGGAAGTGATCACCTCCGCCCATGGACATCTGCAACTCTGCAGGGCTTGCAGATGCGTTGCCGGCCTTTCAGGAAAGGGAGGGAGGGAGGAGGGAGGTAAGAGGGAGGTAGAAGGGAGGAGGGATGGGGAGTGGGCCTCCAGGACTCTCACTTACCGGACGAAACGCGACAGAATAGCTGCCACTCCACGCCGGTCTTCTGTGAGAGAGTGGTGAAAAATATTTTTTTATACAAATTATGTACCTACTACATAATTTACTTATTCTAAATCTTACAATTGACATAATTGAAAAATATTTAATATTTATTCTTGTAGCTGAATATTGGTTTTGGAAGATGTGATATCTTGCTTTATTAACGCTCGTATATTTTTTAACACCGTACATTTTCTTGGACAACAAACATTTTTTCGTTACTAAAAACACACTTACCTGGAGGGAGAATCATTGAAGGGAGAATCATTTTAAGAAAGCATGGAAACCTCTGGTTGCGGCCATTTTTAACTGGTAACCATGCATTAATCGTGAACAGGTAATATAAAACTTAATTTTGTAATATTTAATAAAAATAGATGATTGTAAATAACTTACAATAATATACCTGTTCACACCTGGTAACCCTAGCGTTGCAGCTGACTGAGAGTTAGCAATCAATTTTTTTTCTATTCTTTACATGATTTTCTTTAAAACTACGTAAAATTGATTAAAAAAGCATATAGCTGCAATTTATATTAGCAAATGAATTATACAAGAATTAATTACAAGTGATTGCCGCCAATTTTTTTAGCAACCTGTCGCTAATCCATTGAATGCTTCCTCAACATTCATTTAAAATTAATTTAATCAAAAAAACACGTACCTGCAGAATCACGCAGTGGGATCTTGGAATATTACTTGTTATAAAATCGAAGCAATGGATCGTTAGTAATGTCACTCATGTCGATTTGTTTTCCACTTGTTATGACTTTGTTATTTTTCTTCATCATCAGCCATCCGATATGTGAGAAGAATAATCCTCGGTTAGCGTTGTGTGGGTCTGCGTCGGTGTCGCTGAATTTGTGATGTACACGATGATCGCGGACCCATTGTTCTAAGGAGTTCTGAATAATATTCTTTATTTAATATATGTACTTACCACTAATATATAATTAATAAATGCTTAACGTTAGTATATAAGTATCTAAACATAAAGTATAGCCAGGGCCGTCTTTAACCTATTAGGGGCCCTGGGCACATTAGGACAATGGGGCCATAATATAGCACTATTTTGTTAAAATAGACAAAGAACGTATATATACAAAGTTTGAGCTTTATTTTTATTTCTCCACAGTAACACTAGATATTGTGATGAATTTTTTGAAGGCGAAAACAGCAACCATTTTGTTTCGACGTTCATAGTTTTTTGCGAAACAATGCTTTGTTAAAACAGTTAGTTACTGATCTATCACCATCTTTATAAGTTCTGGATGCCACAGAGAAAACAGAAACATTATCTTGAAAATATACAGGTCCCTTACGGATCAAAATTTCACGATCTTTTTCTGTAAAATTTTCATGAAAATAATCGGTGGCGTGTGATATATGTCTCCAGGGTTGGAAAACAGTTGTTGTTCAACTGATAGAGTTGGCGGTGTTAGCAGTAACGTAACTATACTATCTGAGGCCCGTGGCAAAGTTTTCTGAACGGCTCCGGAGTCCCAATAAAAATAGTCACGTTAGAATTTAATTTTAATAAACCACTTATGAAAGTAGTTACCCAAAAGTATATATTAATAATATCGTGTGCACTTTAGTTAAATATCTAATAATTTTATTTTTGGCAAGCTTTGAAGCCATTAACAAGAGAATTGAATTGAAGTTTTATTATCAAGAGCATATACACATATTTATATTATTATTTATTTCATTATAAATAATTG
Source organism: Boloria selene (assembly GCA_905231865.2). Lineage (NCBI taxonomy): Eukaryota > Metazoa > Arthropoda > Insecta > Lepidoptera > Nymphalidae > Boloria > Boloria selene. The sequence goes on from HG993147.1 coordinate 6,001,393, forward strand.
ACTGTTATATAATTGACTGTTAATAAGATTTTAATTAATAAAATTCTTTACTTCCAAGCTCTTTCCATGCTTTCTGTTCCGCAAAACATTATCCAAGTTTTAAAATCGGGCCATAGATTTTTTTATAGAAAGAAGAGCCACGTTACGTAGCCTGTCTTGTGCCATAGAGTTTCTAAAATAAGTTTTCATTAATTTTAGTTTCGAAAATGATTGTTCAACACTAGCTGTAGTCACAAGAATTGAACAAATAACATTAATGCAGTACAACGAGACCCACTAATGCAGTATACCCAAGAGTACTTAAATATTATATTTTTTAAGTACTTCAAATCAATCAAAGTGGGGCACAACTAAAATTATGCAAATTCAAAGTAATCATTAAAATTTCAGAACATTCAAAACAAAAACATGTCGATTTTAAGAAGGCATTCATTGGTTGCTTTATTATTTGTCGCAATTCCCTAATTTTGTTAATCAAATAGGCTAGCTGCAAGTTGCTGCTGGACAGATTATCAAAGGCTATTTGGCATTGCTGAGGTGAGAACCGGCAGGTTTTATACCGAACCACCCCTGCGTTGTACTCTACTTCCCCTGCCTGCACGTTTCAAATAAACACTTCATCATCATTTCTTCATCATCACAATCATCGTAGAAAGATCACAATGACAACGCGAGGTGTAACTCTCCTTCATTGACTTCGAAAAAGCTTTCGACACAATTCATTGTTCCAGAATCTGATCCCGGTTAAACGAGATTGGAGTGCTACCCAAGATTATTAACTTGCTGAAGACTATCTACAAAAATATACTTGTAATGGTAGAGCATGCTGACCTAATGTCCGAAGACATCACTGTGCACGCGAGGGTGAAACAGGCTAGATGGCATATTGCACAGAACAAACGATGGTAAGCAGCGCGGTATAAAATGGGGGTTAACAGAATATTTGTACACTACACTGATGACCTGCGTATGCTCAACCAAAAACACGTCAACATGCAAGCCATATTAGATGATCTGCAGCGTGACCTGACCCAAGAAATGCGCACTAAATGAAGGATTTCTCTACCACTGACACTAGACTCGGAACCTATGAGCGTGTGAAAAAGTTTACCTACATTGGTAGTGTCGTGTCGGAAACTGGAAGGACTGAAGAGGATATCGCTTTTAGAGTATCCAAAGCTCAGATGACCTTTACACAGCTACAACTTGTATGACAGTCTAGGAAGCTGACAAGTAGAGTGAATTGAAATTATTTCGCTCGGACGTCAAAATCGTCTTGCTAAATGTGTGTGAAACTTGGAGGGTAACAAAAAACATCACGCAGAGGTCCGAAGTCTTTATAAACCAATGCTTATGACAGATACTTAGTATCTTCTTGCCCGAAAGGATCTCGAATGAAGAGTTGGGGGTCTCTACAAGGGAACTGAAAACGTGGCTATCTGGAGTCCCGCCCGTTCAGTGGCACTGGCAGCGGAGTTGAAGACGATCGGGCTCATCAGAGGCGAAGCGCGTAGCATAAAACCGATCGCGATGGCCGAGCACCGTGGACGCACTTTTGCCCACCTAAGGGCCATAGGATACTATCATCAAGTCAACGCATACAACATAATTTTATTCGTATAATTGTTAACAATCGATTTACATTATAATTTTTTTTCAAGGCCGCGATTTTTCAAAAAATTAAGCAACTAATGGATACGTTCTGAAAATCCACCAAGTCGACGTTCTGAACCTCCTTAATTCGGTCCTGTCGCAAAATACGTTTTTAGCAAAAGTTTAGTAAGAATTAACTACCTTCCTGCCAAATTTAAAGTTTTAAGAAAAAAAAATAAAGGCATTCATACAAACTTGCAAAAGTCCTTAGGCGACCCTGTCATTCTTAGTGGAAATCTATTAACTATAAAATACCTAAACTACTGCAAGCTACTGCAAAATTTTGAGCTTGAAGCACAAAAAATTAGGGAATTTAATACAAACTTGCGAGAGCCCTTAGACCACCTTAATCCGGCCCTGTCGCAAAATCCGTTCTTAGTGGACGTCTACTGTATATAAACTACCCTAATTACCCTAACCCTGCTAATTTTCATCTTTGTAAGTCTAGCAGTTTTTTAGATTTCGTGATGTGTGAGTGAGTGTTTTTCGCATGCATATATGTATATAGAATATAGATGAAGAAATTTAAAATATAGAAGATATACAATTCGTATACATTGGAATTTATTAAACATGTTGCAATCGATAAGTGATGTTAGGGCGAGAGTTGAGTAGCTATTTGGTCATATTTTATCTTTGGATTGGTAATCGAGTAGGGACTAGGGGGCCCAAAAGGATTGCGGGGCCCTGGGCATGTGCCCATTGTGCCCAGTGGAGAAGAGGGGCCTGAGTATAGCCCGATTCATTACATGTTTCTATGAATGAATCGTAAATAAATTTAAAACTTATAACATGGGTTTCTCAAGAGCAAGTTAAGCAAATGAAACTTTTTGTTACAACAACAGCACTAACACTTTGTTGTATCATACATATCAACGAAGTGATTCACAATGATGAATGGAATACGCACCGGCGCGGCGTCCGGATGGCGTTTAGCCGCCCAGGTACAACCAAATTAATGTACTACCCATAGAGTATATTGCTACATATATAATACTACCTACTTACTACATGACTGGCACTTACTATGGCCTGTTTCCCCGAGAATTGAAGAGTGCGGAGCAGTGCAGAAGAAAGTAAAAAAACCGAATAAATATAAAATCTAGAGTATACATATATTTATTAAATCCTTTCAATATTCATACCTGTCCAGCACACGCGAAACAAATGAGTAGAAAAATCTTAAGAGGCAGTTTCGCCTTATACGATTTATGTGTCCATAATCTGTGAGCGCCACCAGTAATTCCAAAACCGGTAAGTATATATAGCAGTACAGCTGCAAGGAAAAATATTATAAATATGAATCAACAATCCGTGCGTATTGGAAATAACTCCTACGTCATTAATTACTAAACAAATATAAAGTAAAGTAGGCATAGAATCAAATTCCTTATATTGTTAAAACCTTACGTAATATATAAATACATAAGTTTCGTCTTTAGTAAATGCAATGGTTTTGAGATCTGATATTAGTTACAATTTGACTTTAAAATTTTCTATCTCACGTGTGTCTTAATTTAACTTATAGAATTATATTTACCGAAAACAACAGTTTGCCATTTAACTGGGAAAGAGTAAATAGAGCACCAATATACAGCTGCAATATGATAAAGACTGATTAAAATGACATTAATCCATTTAATATCATTTTTGAAGCCCAAACTCCTTTCGAATGATCGAAATAGTTCACTCAGAGACAAATTCGATCTTCCGTTAACTTTTTCCATCTTGCATACCATTCGCACCTGAACAATACAAAAAAATGATTTCTTCGTGGCCGTATTAATGGTAGCAGTAATTTCATAATTTAAAAATTTTGTTTATATACAAATATATGTTATATGTATCCATTTAATTGACCTTACATATAGGCTGGAGTTAACGTGCTATTTAAAATACAATGGAACAGTCAAGGAACTAGTTAGGAATCCGTATCGTATTTAAATATTCTGTTTTCATTGTATTTAATGTTTTACTATTTTTATATAAAAATGCATGCGTGGATTTATGTAACGTAAGAAGTTTTAGTTTTTTGATTTTCGAAAATTTAAATAAACGCTTTTCTTTTTTATTTTTTTTTGTTAGACGCGACGCCACAGAGCAGGTATTTGTCAATTCCGCGCGCGACGCGCAGCAATATTCAAAATAGGTCTGAAATTGAAATATCTTCATATTTTGATAAAGACGTTATGACTTTCCATACTAAACTAAACGTGAATATGGTTACTTATTAGTTATAAGTATTTACCTATATCTGCTAGCTTTAAATATTATACAGAACCATGCTGAAAAATTGAATTTGTTAAAAATGCTTGAACATTTGTATCTAATTGCTCTAAATCTAAATACATTTGTTGTAATAAAATCGGTCAAGTCTGATTTTATTTCGTAATATATGGCAAAGGTAATCATTACCATTTATATATTAAGTAAAAAAAGTTTATTTATTAGTTTACCTACTATACATAGAGCTAAATGACTGCAAGAATCTTAAAATTGTAACTTTATTTTCTAGATCATTTTGTAACTTATATAAGAATTTTTAAATAAATATATTAAAGTGGCAAAATAAATTTTTAATTTAGTCAAATCTATACATTAAACTCTTTTTGAAAGATCTTATTGAAATAGTAATTTTATGATGACAACTGGTTATCCGGGTCACCATATAGGATAACTGTTTACTGCAGAAACCACTATCTCATCAAATCTATCGTCGTATTCCGCCTTTTTTAAAGACCCACTGCTAGACACGGGCCTCTCTTCAATACGTGGGGGATCAGGCCATATTCCAACACGCTGGTCAAGTGCGGGTTGGTGGATTACACAATAACTCACGATGTTTTCCAGTCATTCATTTTCGGAATTCCGATAATCAGGTTAGAAATAATTCGCTCATGAAATATCAGAGGTGCGAGAACCATATTAGTCCATTGAAAAAATACATTTAGGGTTGGGGTTTTCAGAGGATATAATTTTATTTTTTTGACGTGGTTTTTTAAAAATTGCGTACTCTGCAAAACGCACGCTAAGGTCTTAAAAAATTATTTTACATTTCAATGGACTAGATTGGATAAGCACGTTACAACTAGGCTACCAATGCCTGTTACTAGTGACATTAAATACGAATAGAAGTACTTATATGATTTGAAATAAGTTTTCAAGGTAAAAGGTCGAATAGAAGTTTTTACGTCCGTTGTAAAACGCACGGGATACATTGCCCTTTGCTATTAGACTGCAAAGGTCTCTACGCCGCTCAGGTAATAACCCCGGTAACGGTATACAGTATTACACATGTGTACCACACACATTACTAGTTATTATTAAAATTAACTTTCATTATTTTACAGGTACCCTATAAAAAATTCCGTAACTCAAATTTACCGGACCCTCGGTAGCTTAGAACTTAGGAACTCCGAACACGAATTTTCACCGTGACTGTAAAAAAATAATAATCACAGCGAGAAATCCAATAAATAATTTCTTTTATATAAGTATATACTTCAGCAACTTTTGTCATTAAAAGTAACGTCAGCGAGCCTGTAACCCAGTACCCAAGAAGATGTCTAATAATTAATCGCATGGCGGAAGACAAGTTTCAAAAATTTGCTTCAACATTCAAAGTATATTTTCGTGGGGCTGAAGTTTTATACTCTCATTTGAAGTAATTTAAACATTAGCTAATTTGCCTGCGATGATTCGAGAGGAAAATGTGTATTATACAAACTACTGGCGAGATCCACTAAGTGGACTTACACCAACTGTAGATTGATCACGATCTACATCCAAGCGGAAATTTTAAAGAAGAAGGCTTAAGAAAGAACTTTTTCGTTAAAAACTTTTAAGATTCACGGCCTTGTCGCTGAGGCAAAGAGATAAAGTTTTGGTTGATTTATGTGTGCAAGATATCTGGAATTTCAATTAAATTTTTCTATTGGTTAAATATAAAACACGTTTTAGACGGGTTAAAATATAATTTAAATTCAAGTTTTAATTTCCATTTTGTAATTTAGGCTTTTTATGTCATACTCGTACTAGCGACTTACCCTCGCTTCGTTCTAGTGCGCATCTTACTTTGAATGGCTTATTAATGTAACAAAAAAAACTTTTTTGGATCAGAATCTTCCACAGGCGTGCACAGAACTACCTACCAGAGTGTCCTCACTATCAGTTTAATAGTTTGGAGAAGCATCAAAGGTGATAAGGACATTTATGTTGATAAAATATAAATAGAATCCAGGGCCGGATTTAAACTCAATGCCGCCCCTGGGCACCGGAAAGAATCCGCCCCAATATTGGAACTGTACTTAAACTTATAGTTTATATATTTTATTTCTCAAAATTAAAATATCTTATTTATTGCAGAGACTTTAATATATGTTACATATAACAAAAACATAAATAAATACTTGTTGTTCTTTCTAAAAATTATTGCATCAATTCTAACATCAATTCAAAGAGTATAATAATATAGTACAGCATCAATTTTTTCACAGGCAAACACGTCACACATTGGTCGATTAAATCTTCGCAATATAGTGCACTGGGGTAATTCCAAAAATGGGTATATTCCGAAAGTTTAAAAAATCTACTAATCGTAGCGATATTTTACAATTGGCAGCATGGGTATAGGACGCCAGTTCGATTGTTCTCGCCGTGTCAGTTGTCATGAATCACTAGTGTGAACATAACGTGCGTAGGGTCAAATTATCTGAGTTAAGTGATTTTCGAGCCTTTTTCGGTGATTCGCAATAACCCCAACACTTGTATCTCGGAAGTCTGGTAAGTAATTTAAATAAATGTTCGATTTTACTATAGATTATCGTTTTATACGGCTTTGTAAGAGGTTTACAAAGTCCTAACAGTGTTCTAAATTTTTTTTAGTAATTACCCTATTGGGGTTATTACGATATATAATTATTTCGCAATTACCCCATTACATTTTTTCATAGTAATTGACAGTGATTCTAAAACTGTTAAGAAATAACATAATATTTCATATATAACATAACATTGCTTAAAACTAATTTTTTTTATTCTTTAATTATTAATAAAAAGTGGTTCATTTTTTTTCAGAGCTAACATGCCTGAACTTACATTAGAAAGAGAGTCAAACGTTACACATCATGAACGAATAAGCCACTGGACGCGACATATAAGCGGACGTACCTTTGCCGGTCTTGTCAGTAACTGCTGCTAACCAGATCCGCTAGTAACCGTAATTCTCTTCCAAAATTGGCAAAGGCGGGTCATTGCAATGCTTTCATGAAAAGCTGTCTGATAAGATAGAAGAAACAGCGATAAGTACTCTTCCCAATCCTTTTGATGACTATCTACAACCTTGGCTAGATGTCGTTCTAAAGTTTGATTAAACCTCTCCACCATTCCATCGGACTGTGAGTGACCAGGCGTAGTTCTAGTTTTGTGCACCCCCATGATCTTACAAAGTTCTTGAAACACCTGTAATTCGAAGTTTCTTCCTTGATCACTGTGCATTTTTAATGGGATACCAAATCTGCAAAATACATCTTTAACCAATTAGGAAGGAGTAGATAACGCATGTATCTACATCACAAATCTTATCCAAGTGGCAGCTTGTGTCTCCAAATGGAAACGGGAACCTCTGGAAGGCAATAAAGTACCTCCGCTAGCCGAAACAGTGTGCTCCACCTATTAGATTCGGTAATACATAGGCGAGAACTGATTAAGAAAAATCTAAGGCCTTTTCTACATACCTAGCCGGGGTTTTTAGCTAACTCGAACAGTCCGGAAGATCTCGGAATAGAACAAGTACTAAAGCAAGACCTGCAACTATGCCTGCCATTGACTCTTACTACACCAAGAGAGATTGCTAGAGAAATAGCCAAAATGGACCCCCTAATAAAGCATCTGAATTTGATCTAATCACCTCCAGGTTATTGAAAGACCTTCCTAAGAAGTGTATTGTCTTTTTGACCATCCTTATAAATGCCACGTTGAGAATCTCGTATGTACCTACATTCTGAAAAACTTTTTTTATTATAGGACAAAGGGGGCAAACGGGCAGGAGGCTCACCTGATGGAAAGTGATCACCACCGCCCATGGACATCTGCAATACCGCAGGGCTTGCAAATGCGTTGCCGGCCTTTCAGGAAGGAATACGCTCTCTTCTTGAAGGTTGCCAGGTCGTAACGGTTTGGAAAGACCGCCGGCGACAGCTGGTTCCACAGAGTGGTTGTGCGTGGCAGAAAATGTCTTAAAAATCGCACTGTTGTGGAACGCTGGACATCGAGGTGGTGTGGATGGAATTTGCGGTTTTGACGCGATATCCGATGGTGAAATTCTGCGGCCGAGATCAGTCCAAACAATTTCTCGGAACACTCCCCGTGGTAAATGCGGTAGAAGATGCAGAGTGATCCAACATCTCTACGCAGAGCTAAAGGATCAAGCCGATCGGAGAGAGCTTGATCGTCGACAACTCGAGCCGCCCTACGTTGAATGCGGTCAAATGGAAGTAGCTGGTACTGGGGAGCTCCCGCCCAGAGATGAGAACAGTACTCCATGTGGGGCCGAATTTGCGCCTTATAAAGATTAAGACGCTGACCCGACGTGAAGTACTGTCTCGCCTTACTGAGCACACCAAGCTTCTTTGAGGCCAATTTGGCCTTGTCTTCCATTTGACCACGGAACTGGACGTTGCTCGAAATGTCGACGCCAAGTATTCCGATACTGGCTGTGGCAAACAGGGGAGTGTCCTCAAATAGAGGAGTGACGACAAATGGCGACTTTTTAGCGGTCAACGCGCAAACTTGTGTCTTTTTGGGGTTGAATTGGACTAAATTTAGTCGACCCTAATCCGAGACTTTGGTTAATGATGATTCGATTTCAGACACAAGTTTGTTCCGACACTCGTCGACGTATTCCCGAGAAATATTAGCGCGGCCAGTGTACAGGGCGTCCACAGTGCTGTCGTCTGCATAGCAATGAAGTTGCTGATTTCCAACATGTCATTGATATGCAGAAGGAACAGAGTAGGAGACAGTACACAGCCTTGTGGAACACCAGCATTGACGTATTTAGGATCAGAGCAAGCATCGTCAACAACGACCTTGATGCTCCGATCTGCCAAAAAGCTGGTGACCCAGTTGCATAATTTCTCGGGGAGCCCATAGGAAGGTAGCTTCGAAAGAAGCGCTTTGTGCCATACCCGATCAAAGGCCTTCGCTATGTCCAGACTGGCTGCAAGCGCCTCCCCCTTGGTCTCAACTGCTTCTGCCCATCTATGTGTCAGGTAAACTAGAAGATCACCGGCTGAACGACCTCGACGAAAGCCATACTGACGGTCGCTGATCAGCCGGTGCTCCTCAAGGTACCGCAGGAGCTGGCAGTTAATAATGGACTCCATTATCTTGGAGAACAAGGAGGTAATGGCTATAGGCCTGTAATTGGACGGATTCGAGCGATTACCCTTTTTTGGGATCGGGTGCACTAAAGCGGCCTTCCAAGATTTCGGGACTACGCCTAATGAATAGGAGTGCCGGAAAAGACGCGTTAAGACCGGTGCCAGCTCTGGAGCACATGTCTTCAACACGATCGGAGGAATACCATCGGGCCCACTCGACTTGTAAATGTCCAAGGAAAGAAGTGCTTTACGGACTGCACTATGCCGGAATTGAACTTCCGCGGGATTGTCGGTGGTAAGTTTCCTTGGTCATCCAGAGTCGAGTTGGACGCGAAGAGAGAGCCCAAAAGATCAGCTTTCTCCTTCGCGGCATGGGCCAGCGAGCCATCCTCCGTGTACAGAGGTGGAAAAGAAGGCTGACAGAAATTCCCTAAAATAGCTTTGGCGAGAGACCAGAATGCACGTGTTCCTGAAGGGAGACGTCCCAATCTCTCGCCAATTCTACCAATGTGATTCGACTTCGCATTAGCAATAGCACTTTTGAGGGACCTGGAGGCAAAGTTATAATCCTTTTTCAAAACGCCGGTGTTTGCATCACTAGACGACGACGCGACAGCCCAGGCTTGGTAGCATTCCAGCTTTCGGCGAGATGCCGTCTTGCAGGAGCGACCAAACCAAGGCTGGGAATTGCCTCCGATGGGCACTGCAGAGAACGGAATAAATAGTTCCATACCCTGAAGTACCACATCGGTGACAGAGTCAGCAACGACGTCTGGATCATCCGGCGAGAAGCATATCTCCCTCCATGGGTAGGATGCAAAGAATGACCGATTCGCGTTGGCGAGGTAACAAGTTGTGTCAGATCATATGCTAATGCGAAATCGTAAACAGATCTCCCCGCATGATCGGTGGTGCGTGATCTAAGCCATTCGACGTGATGGCCGTTAAAGTCGCCGAGAATCACGATCTCTGTGGATGGGATCTGTTGCAGCACGGAATCTGTAGCCAATTGCATGTGCACAACGAGTCGGTCAGTTTCGGCATTACCAGTCCCGCCCTTCAAGGCTGTCGAGGCGGCGGCACAATCACAAATTGTAATGATCCATAAGCCTGGTAAGCCACGCGAAGCCTCACGAAGTCCCATCTTATCGCCCTATCAGCCAAAAATGTGGGAAAAGATCATTCTTGCACGATTATCCCTTTGTCTAGATATGAGCCATCTTATACTCGACCATCAACTTGGCTTCCGGAAGCACCATTCGACCGCAGAGCAGATACACAGAGTGTATTGTACAATAAGACATTGCCTGGAGAAGAAAGAATACTGCTCGGCTGCTTTCCTTGACGTCCAACAAACCTTTGACCGGGTCCGGCATAAAGGATTACTTTGCAAAATTAAGAAGTACCTTCCACACTCCTACTACCTGCTGATGGAGTCCTCTCTCAGTGGCAGAAAGTTTCAAGTCAAGCAAGCTCTTCTCTTTTTAGCTGCGGAGCCGGAGTACCCCAGGGCTCCGTACTTGGTCCGGTCCTCTACTACATATTTACAAGTGACCTACCCCAAACAGCAGAAACAGCAGTGGCAACTTTTGCCGATTATGCGGCCTTTCTTAGCTGTGACAGTGATCCCATTGAAGCCACCAAACAATTGCAAACCTAGCTCGATGCCACTAATACTTGGCTGACCAAGTGGCACATAAAAGCTAGCGCCCCGAAGTCTCACCATATCACATTTACCCTGAGACGTGAAACTTGTCCTCCAGTCAATCTAGGCCCCGACACATTGCCGCAATCAACCAGTATTAAGTACCTTGGTTTTTACCTGGATCGTAGAATGACATGGAAGAACCACATGAAAACGAAGCGCAACGAAATCAACCTTAGTTTTAAAAATCTACTCTGGCTTCTCAGTAAACAATCTACCTTATCTCTTTTCAACAAACTAAGGGTCTACCTCGCCAAACTCCAACTTCTCTCAACTCACCTTGGAAAAGAAAAAAAAAAGAAAAAGTTACACTCCACAGGATTTAGCTCAAGCCTTTAATAAGGTTAAAATGGAGAGTTAATTGTATTTTGTATGGATAAGAAGAAAGTTCATTTTAGTTTTTAATAATAGTGTTCTGTGTAGGTAGTTAAATGAAAGTGTTATTAAAGAACTAAAAGAAGTAAATTATAAGTTTATTCCAAAATAATAATTGTGAAAATTATGTTCCTGTTTTATTGGCTATAAGTTTTTGATGTAATTGTAAATAGGTATAAGAATAAGATACTTATTTAATAAAAGCTGGTTGATTATTAATTATTTATTTTCATTTTTTCATATATTATATCTGAAAGCAAGAATGCTAGAAACGCATCTTAAAATTCATTCAATATATTCCTAACAGTTACTTAACAGACAGTTTGAGAACCACAGTAACTTTCTGGGGTAATTCCGAACTATTAGTGGTGTAAGCAAAGACTTTAGCTATATTAGTGATATAATAGATTATATTTTGCGTTTGGCAAAATTACGACTGAAAAAATAACATAAATCTTCGGTCAAAGTTCAATTGAATTAAAATTTGAAGAATTTCGTAATTACCCCCAGTTAGTTCGTAATTTCCCCATATGCCAAAAAAATGGGACACAAAATTTAAATGCTTCATTTAAAAAACCCAACTACTTATTTTAAATCTAGTATACATTTTACGATAATTCTTTACATTAAGTGAACAGAGGCTAAGCATTAAAGGCCTTAAATATAAAACTGTTTTGTATAATTAACCTAATTGTAACCCTCTAGTCATCTCATAGAAATTTATGTCGGAATTGCCCCAGTGCACATAAACGTTGAAGTACGTCGGATTCGATGCATAGAATAGATAAGTTAGTCTATTAGCCATTGTAGAACGTAAGAAGTTTTTAACTCTCTTCAAACAGAAACTATCTTTTCAGAGTTTGTCGCGGATTAGCGTCATTTCGTAACGTCGCGTCGCGTCGCGTCGCGTCGCGACGTTACGAATGCTTTACAGCAATCATGGTCACACGAGAGACTAAGATACTTGACGTCTCAGAGGTTTATAATATACTTGTTACAGACATTCAATTAAATATACTCTACTAGCATTTCCCGCGGCTTCGCACGCGGTCTAAAGATCGGAAACCAAATTCTACTGAGTCGCGCGGAATGGTATCTCGCAGTACTAACGCCTGTCATATCTGTTTTTGCAACATTTTTCATTGATGCTCCGCTCCTATTAGTCGTAGCGTGATATTATGTACCCTATAGCCTCCCTCGATAAATGGACTATCCAACACAAAAAGAATTTTTCAAATCGAACCAGTAGTTCCTGAAATTAGCGCGTTCAACCAACCAACCAAACAAACAAACAAACAAACAAACTCATCAGCTTTATAATATTAGGTATAGATAAATTACAATTCAAAAGAACTTGTGGGGTCTATGTGAATAGAGCATAGTTAGATCTGATTAATATTATATTTTTAGATTTTAGTTTTCTGTAGTGCTGCTTGATATTTAACTTTTAAAATATTCAAATTAAAATACAATTCGTTTTTTAACTTTTTAATTTATTAAAACTTATATTCAAATTAATGCTAAATTAAATAATAATAATTAGTCTCTTCCGTGACCATGATTGCTGTAAAGCATTCGCGTCGCGTCGCGTCGCGACGTTTCGAATGCTTTACAGCAATCATGGTCACACGAGAGACTAAGATACTTGACGTCTCAGAGGTTTATAATATACTTGTTACAGACATTCAATTAAATATACTCTACTAGCATTTCCCGCGGCTTCGCACGCGGTCTAAAGATCGGAAACCAAATTCTACTGAGTCGCGCGGAATGGTATCTCGCAGTACTAACGCCTGTCATATCTGTTTTTGCAACATTTTTCATTGATGCTCCGCTCCTATTAGTCGTAGCGTGATATTATGTACCCTATAGCCTCCCTCGATAAATGGACTATCCAACACAAAAATAATTTTTCAAATCGAACCAGTAGTTCCTGAAATTAGCGCGTTCAACCAACCAACCAAACAAACAAACAAACAAACAAACAAACAAACTCATCAGCTTTATAATATTAGGTATAGATAAATTACAATTCAAAAGAACTTGTGGGGTCTATGTGAATAGAGCATAGTTAGATCTGATTAATATTATATTTTTAGATTTTAGTTTTCTGTAGTGCTGCTTGATATTTAACTTTTAAAATATTCAAATTAAAATACAATTCGTTTTTTAACTTTTTAATTTATTAAAACTTATATTCAAATTAATGCTAAATTAAATAATAATAATTAGTCTCTTCCGTGACCATGATTGCTGTAAAGCATTCGAAACATCGGGAACAAAAAATCAAAATAAATCTGCGACAAAATCTGAGAAGATAGTTTTATTTATAATGTCAAATATTCGCGTAAACCCATAGAGTATAGTAAGCGTAGGCCTAAGAAAGTATTACGACCACAGACAATTTAATGAATTGTCTGTGATTGCGACAAACCTTCGTGATCCAAAAGTTTGTACAATCTCTATAGATAGATTCCGTTTTTTGTGGAACACGTTCTATCTTCGTAAAAAATCATCTAGCTTGGGAGTTTTACTCAAAACCTCTTGTTCCTTTCTACTTTTGTCCAAAGCGCGCTTCCGATACTCAAATCCGTTCAATTTTTTACGTCCATCGGACATGTTTTTCAATTAATTGTATATTTATACTCAAAATTAAAAAAAATATTAAGCACTCGAGTTTACTAATTAGGGGTCATTCATTTATTACGTAAGACAATTCTCTCTTCTTCTCAGGGGGATCACCCATGTCTTATGTTTTCTTACAAGGGGGTGGGAGGGAGTCTCGATAGTTCTTCCGTAAGATCAAAAAAAGCTCAAAGTTAAAATTATACTTTGAAAAAGCGCGGGCAACCGATTGAAAAGTACTGTACTTTTAAAATTACAAATAAACATTTCAAAAAATTGTTATTTTAAAAAATTAACATTAAAATAAACCAAACTTGTATTCATTTTTTCTTTTAGACTGTTACGTAATAAATATTAAACAGGGGGGGAGGGGGTCGGCCTATTCTTATTTTTTTTCTCATAATAGGGGCAGAGGGGGTCAACAACTAGCGAAAATATTCTTACGTAATAAAAATGAATGGCCCCTTACCATAAAGTAAAGTAATGTACCTTTAAGCCTTATACAACAGCTTTGACATAAGAGACAGAATACAACAGCGCCACGCACGGCCGGAAATAATATATACAAAATCTGTTTACGAAGACACTTACATAGTATTTACGGAGACACCTTTAAATGTATGAATTTAACACTTGAATTATCAATTAAACAGAAAATTATTAATTAAAAGAATTAATTAATTATATTGAGCAATCTTGATAAGACAAAAAAAATTTTTTTTTACTTTCAAAGTTTTGCCGCCCTAAAAAATTTGCCGCCCTGGGCACTCGCCCCGACTGCCCCTAGTGTAAATCCAGGCCTGATAGAATTATAATAAGTAATGAAGTAAAAAATTGTGAGTAACTGGAAGCAAAGATGGACTTAAAATTAAATTATCATTTTAAAATGTTACTAGAACTCATAATATTCAGTCTGCTTTCGTCTACAGCTCCTATATGCATATCGTATTGAGCACGCTATTGAGTTGGATCTTCAGTCCACTTTCTAGAACTTCGACTGGTCTATGGTTCTTTGTATGATTGCTGGCTTCTATAAAGAGATACTACATACATACGTATGATTACTGCGCTGTCCATCGTGTCGGCTTCGTCTCTTACATAGAGTTAATTAATACACAAATTACAAGGTCAATTCTTAATTTTGTTTAGATTGTAATGTTATGAATGAAAAGACAAATAAAGTGAAATAAAAGGTATGGTAGATAATAAAAGTTTTGTCCCCAGACGGTTGTTATGAAATGTTTGTAGGAAAGCGCGAACGCAACGTTTTATAGTTGAGTCAAGATGTTTTTTGCTTATCACGTAACTTTATGCGATTAACCCCCAGATATATATCATTACTTTTTTTAAACTTATCTTATAAAGTTGTAATGAAATAAAAATAACAATGTTAACTAGACTTCTAGATGAGCAAGAATAGATTCAACTGGCGTGGAAAATAACTTAGAGCCGCCATATTATCATCATCATCATCACTACACATTATAAAACTAAGTCCTCCGCCGCGTCTGTTTATCTTCTGTGTGTTTGCGATAATCTCAAAAACCACTGCATCAGTTTTCATTTTGTTTTCCCCAATGGATAGAATGGTTCTTCAGGAAGGTTTTAATATATAATTTGTCATTTTTTTGTATATATTGGCTAAAATATAATGATTTCTTTTGGAGGTGTAAAAAAAAAGAATCTGGGAGCTTTCAACGAAAACGAAAACCTTTGAGATATAGCTAATACTAGCGGAACCCGCAGCTTCGCTCGCGCTAAATCTAGGGTGTAATGGCATAAGAAAAGGCTGGGTCCTAACTAGAGATAACTTAATTAAAAGTAAAATTGTGTAATTAACGACTATAATATTTGTTAGCTGTGATGATACAATATCTTCTATTTAATATTATTTGTTAAAGACAGAGGCAGACACAATCTTTAGATAGATTATAAAAATAATACAGGTGTGAATAAAAGCTCTAGGTAGATACTATAGTAATTAGGCACAAATAGTATTTAATTAATAAAATTTAAAGTGTGTTAGTGTAGTGTTGGACCTAGTGTACATATTTTACTTAAAAAAAATATGTTGGGACATATTTTACAACAGCGCCATCTATTTCCGTGGTAATCTACGAGGTTTGTATTACGGATTCCAGATAGTTGTTATACTACACATATAAATTTTAAATACATACATAATATAAATATTAACACCCATGTCTGGAGAGCAAACATACGTGCTCAACAAATGAATGCCCCCAACGGGACTCGAACCCTCGACCGCTGGCGCAGAAAGTAGGGTCACTGCCAACTGAGCCAAACGTGTCGAAATTAAAAATGTTAGTGTTACGAAAATAAACATATCTTACTTAAAAATATTTTATATTAGGAATAATTTTTATATTAATTCCGCAGTGTGGGTAGGATAGGAAACGTTAATATAAAATCTTAGTATAACGTATAAAAGTATTTATTTTATTTTTCAGTATGTTTGTATTTATAATAATTATCACAATTCATTTATAGTACATACAAATATCTTAATTATTAACCTTATAATATATGAGATACTTTTTATTGACAGTTTCAGCTAAAATTTCCATAATAGCATAATACCTAGTTCTTATCCATTCTTCCATTATTATTATGATATTTATAGATAACGCTCAAATTTCAAAAAATCTTTTTCGTAATTCCACGTTCATTCTTTCCAAACATACGAGTACTATTCAACATCTTTTTTAGTAGGTATAGGAAAATGTACTGGAGTTCCATCTCCTAATCTCTGGGCTATAGAATTGATCATTTCTGGCGTTGCTTCCCGTAAATCATAAGCCCATCCTATTTTTTCGAAAAATTGTATAAATTTCGTACATAAATTAAGCATATCAAAATGTTCAGCTGCTTTGTAATCGAAGGGAAATGCGTGGTGATAGTTGTGCCAGCCTTCTCCAAAAGTGCATGTCGCAACGAAACGATTTTCTCGTGGCATTATGTTCCTAAAATCACATTTTAGAAGTAAGTTTAAAATTAGTCATGACGTGACGTAGGTCATATATATATTTTGTATATAGTACTATATATTATATGGTATGTAAAGTGACTATTTATATGTGCATTGAATTATATATACTTTCTGGCTCTTGGTAATTAACTACAATGTACCATAATTATTCAGACTTCATTATGTTGCCCGAGTTCACATTTGCTCTACTAGTGTCACGTGCTGGCCTAGTATAATAAATAATTTATTGTTTTTTTTTATGTTTGAATAAAAGTTGATTTTTAAATATTTCAATGAAAATAAACTAATTTGGGAAATGCTATGAAGTGAATACTTCTAGATGTATAATTGAAAATATGTCACGACACAATAGGATAAAGATAGTTTCATTTACAGACTTCATTCGAGTTCACATTTGCTCTACTAGTGTCACGCGCTGGCCTAATATATTAAATAATATTTAGTGTTGTTTATTTTTTTTGAATGTTGGAATTAAAGTTCATTTTTTTTAATATTTTAATGAAAATAAACTAATTTGGGAAATGCTACTTATTTAAATATTTCTAGACGTATAATTAAAAAAATGTGACTACACAACTAGAGAGGGAGGGGATTTCACAAATGTGACCAAAAATGACAAGGACGGGGGAGGGGTCAAAAATCACGAAATTATTGTGACGTACTTTATTGATGACCCCTAATCATAATAACACATACTAGTCATCATAATATAGAGACTAACAACTTTGTGCATTAGTTAGATTAGTGGTTGAACTCAATATATTTTAATAGTTACATTTTTAAGACTTTGTAAACAAAGGAGAAATTAAATTGTTTAACGAAAATGATCATAGTTTAGGTGGAAAAGATAATAACTTACTTGTTATAAGGTTTATATCCGTACGCATGTGCAAGGCTGTTGACTGTCAATTCACTATGGAACATACCCAAATATCGTAAGAACCACTGCCACGCGACCGCACACTGCCAGGTCTCACCAAACAAATGTATGTTAATATAAACAGGCAGTATGTAACAGAATAGTAATTTAAAATACCCGAAATACCTGAAAATAAAAAGAATATTAGCGAACATCTTAACCCTCAATTCTAAGGGACAAAATTTGAATAGGAGTAATATTTTTCTTTTGTGATAATTTATTTAGAAGCTTAATCAAATGCGCAACGACAAAAAAAGACAATGAAAAAAAAATAATTTGGGCAACTCTAGCACGTAGAAAAGGTGGGTGGAAAAAGCCTATATGGTGGCACAGATATTTCAGAATGCTTTTGCACGCCATGCACAGCCTTTTTCAATGCACTTTTTTTAATTTGATTTTAAAAGTTGACATATTATACATTGGGAAATCCCGAACTGATCAATTAAAAATTTGAACTTACTTGTTATAAAATCGAAGCAATGGATCATTAGTAATGTCACTCATGTCGATTTGTTTTCCACTTGTCATGACTTTGTTATTTTTCTTCATCATAAGCCATCCGATATGTGAGAAGAATAATCCTCGGTTAGCGTTGTGTGGGTCTGCGTCGGTGTCGCTGAATTTGTGATGTACACGATGATCGCGGACCCATTGTTCTAAGGAGTTCTGAATAATATTCTTTATTTAATATATATACATACCACAAATATATAATTAATAGATGCTTAACGTTAGTACCTAAACATAAAGTATATATTTCTATGAACTCATCGTAAATAAATTTAAAACTTATAACATCAGTTTTCTCTAGAGCAAGTTAAGCAAATGAAACTTTTTTTTACAACAACCGTACAAACACTTTGTTGTATCATACAAATCAACAAAGTGACGTAGTAATGTACAACCACATCAATGCTCTACCTACTTACTACGTGACTGGCACTTACTATGGCCGGTTTGCCCGTGAATTGAAACAAACTAATATAAAATCTAAAGTATATATTTTTTTAAATCCTTTGAATATTCATACCTGTCCAGCACCAGCGAAACAAATGAGTAGAAAAATCTTAAGAGGCAGTTTCGCCTTATACGATTTATGTGTCCATAATCTGTGAGCGCCACCAGTAATTCCAAAACCGGTAAATATATATAGCAGTACAGCTGCAAGGAAAAATATTATAAATATGAATAATCAATCCGTGCGTATTGGAATTAACTCCTACCTATATTGATTACTAAACAAATATAAAGTAAAGTAGGCAAAGAGTCAAATTCCCTATATTGTTAAAACCTTACGTAATAAATAAATACATAAGTTTCGTCTTTAGTAAATGCAATGGTTTTGAGATCTGATATTAGTTACAATTTGACTTTAAAATTTTCTGTCTCACGTGTGTTAACTAATAGAATTATATTTACCGAAAACAACAGTTTGCCATTTCATTGGGAAAGAGTAAATAGAGCACCAATATACAGCTGCAATATGATAAAGACTGATTAAAATGACATTAATCCATTTAATATCATTTTTGAAGCCCAAACTCTTTTCGAATGCTCGAAACAGTTCACTCAGAGACAAATTCGATCTTCCGTTAACTTTTTCCATCTCCACACACCATTCGCACCTGAACAATACTGAAAAAAATTCTTCGTGGCCGTATTAAAGGTAGCAGTAATTTCATAATTTCATAATTTTGTTTATACAAATATAAATAATATGTATCCATTTTATTTGACCTTACATATAGGCTGGAGTTAACGTGCTATTTAAAATACAATGAAACAGTCAAGGAACTACTTAGGAATCCGTATCGTATTTAAATTTTCTGTTTTTCATTGTATTTAATGTTTTACTATTTTTATATAAAAATGCGTGCGTGGATTTATGTAACGTAAGAAGTTTTAGTTTTTTGATTTTCGAACATTTAAATAAACGCTTTTCTTTTTTATATTTTTTAGACGCGACGCGCAACAATATTCAAAATAGGTCTGACATTGAAATATCTTCATATTTTGATAAAGATATGAAGATATTTCAATGTCAGACCTATATATGGCTTTCCATACTAAACTAAACGTGAATATGGTTACTTATTGGTTATAAGTATTTACCTATATCTGCTAGCTTTCAATATTATACAGAACCATGCTGAAAAATTGAATTTGTTAAAAACGCTTGAACACTTGTATCTAATTGTTCTAAATCTAAATACATTTGATGTAATAAAATCGGCCAAGTCTGAGTTTTATTTCGTAATATATGGTATAATCATTACCATTTATATTTTAAGTAAAAAAAGTTTATTTATTAGTTTACTATACATAGAGCTGAATCACCGCAAGAATCTTAAAATTTGTAACTTTATTTTCTAGATCATTTTGAAGTAACTTATATAAGAATTTTTAAATAAATATAATAAAGTGGCAAAATAAATTTTTAATTTAGTTAAATCTGTACATTAAATTCTTTTTGAAATATCTTATTGAAATAGTCGTTTTATGATGACAACTGGTTATCCGGGTCACCATATAGGATAACTATTTTTTTAATACATTATAGGCGCACGCTTGACCACTATCACACCTGATGGAGAGTAATGATGTGGCCTAAGGTGGGACGCGCATGCCTAGAAAATGCCTATTCACTCTTTTTTTGAAGATACCCAGATTGTAGGTGTTAGGAAACACAGATCTCGGTAAAGCATTCCAGACCTTGGCCGTGCGAATTAGAAATGAAGACTAAACCGTTTCGTCCGCGTGGTTGGTATATTATGAACGATATAGGGATGGAAGCTTTCCCGGTGTCTTGCAGTGCGGTTGTAAAAAGGTGAAGGGGGAACAAGGTCGAAGAGCTTCTGGGAACACTCCCCAAAATATATCCTATTAAACACCGATAGGCCGGCAACCTTACGACGGCGATCAAGGCTTTGGAGCTAGCCGATGAGTTTCCTAGCCCGTCGATCTACAGCGTCTAGTGCCGCAAGTTGATACTTGGCGGAGCCATCGAGAAGATGACTGCAGTACTCCATGCACGACCTAACCTGAGCTTGATATAATGTAAGCAGTTGTTGTAGCGTGAAGTACCGCTTGACCTTATTAAGAATGCCTAGTTTTTTGGCGGCAGTCTTGCCCTTCGCTTCAATAGCTCTTCCGAAGTCTATAGCGGCCAAGAAATCGAGACCAAGCAGCAAGGCAAACAAGAGACCTACTGCTGGGCACGGATTTCCCTTCAATAATCCCTTCAATGGGGGATCTGGCCATATTTCAACACGCTGGCCAAGTGTGGGTTGGCGGACTACACATTGGCTTACGATGTTTTCCTGTCATTCATTTTCAGAATTCCGATAATCAGGTTAGAAATAATTCGCACATGAAATATCAGAGGTGCGAGAACCAGATTAGTCCATTGAAAAAATACATTTAGGGTTTATATCATTACTTTTTTATTTTTTTTGTAAAAGTTGTAATGAAATGAAAATAACAAGGTTAACTAGACCTCTAGATGAGCAAGAATAGATTCAACTGGCGTGGAAAGTGACTCGGAGCCGCCATATTATTATCATCATCACTACATATTATAAAACTAAGTCTTCCGCCGCATGTATATCTTCTGTCTGTTCGAGATAAACTCAAAAACTACTGCACCAATTTTTATGTTATTTTCGCCAATTGATAGAATGATGCTTCAGGAAGGTTTAATTAATAAATAATTTGTCGTGTTTTTGTATATATTGGCTAAAACATAATGATATCTGTTGGAGGTGTCGGAAAAACTAGCCCGCCTGGGAGCTTTCAATGAAAACGCTGCCTAGACACTTTGATATGTAACTTATATAGGTCTACAGAAAAGTCCGCGATAGATCTCTTAAGAATAACATAGGTACTATATCTATTTGAATTCTTTAAAAAATGGGCAATTATGAAGCGTTAATTGTAAAGCTATTTACACAAATTTTCCTAAATAGAAATTTAATTGATAGTAAAAATGTGTAATTAAAGACTATAATAATTGTTGCTGTCACGTAACAATATCTTCTATTTAATATTTTGTTAAAGACAAAGGCAGACAGAATATTTAGATAGATAACACCTTTATAAAAATACAGGTGTGAATAAAAGCTCTAGGTAGATACTAGTAATTAAACACAAATTGTATTTATTATATTTAATTAATTAAATTTAAAGTGTGTTAGCTGGACCTCGATATATGTTTTACTTAAAACACTTTTTTACGAAAATAAACATCACTATCGTACTTAAAAATATAATAATATAAATAGATAATATTTCTATCAATTCTGCAGCGTGGATAGGATTGGAAACGTTAATATAAAATCTTAGATATACAAATAGTATATATTTACTATTCTTTACGTTTGTATTTATAATAATTATCACAATTCATTTATAATACTTACAATTATTTTAATTAACTTTATATGGAAGAAATTTTTATTAACAGTTTCAACTAAGATTTTCACAATAATAGCAAAATACCTAAATCTTATCCATTCTTCCATTATTATTATTATTATATATATAAAAGATAACGCTCAAATTTCTCAATATCTTTTTCGTAATTCCACGTCCATTCTTTTCAAACATACTATTCAACATCTTTTTCAGTAGGTATAGGAAAATATACTGGAGTTCCATCTCCTAATCTCTTGGCCATAGAATTGATCATTTCTGGCGAAGCTTCCCGTAAGTCATAAGCCCATCCTATTTTTTCACAAAATCGTATAAATTTCGTACCTAAATTAAGCATATCAAAATGTTCAGCTGCTTTGTAATCGAAGGGAAATGCGTGGTGATAGTTGTGCCAGCCTTCTCCAAAAGTGACAGTCGCAACGAAACGATTTTCTCTTGGCATTATGTTCCTAAAATCACATTTTAGAAGTAAGATTAAAATAAGTCATGACGTGCGTACGTCATATATAATATGTTGTATATATAGGGTTATATATTGTATGGTATGTAAAGTGACTATTTATATGTGCATATTATGTTGCCCGAGTTCACATTTGCTTTACTAGTGTCACGCGCCGGCCTAATATAATAAATAATAATTTAGTTTTTTAAAGTTGTTTTTTTTAATATATTGATGAAAATAAACTGATTTGGAAAATGCTATTTAATTTAATATTTCTAGATGTATAATTGAAAATATGTGACAACACACTAGGGAGGGAGGGGGTCTCACAAATATGACAAGGACGGGGGAAGGGTCAAAAATCACGAAATTATTGTTACGTACTTTATGGATGACCCCTAATCATAATAACATCTCTGTGCATTAGTTAGATTAGTAGTCACACACAATATATTTTAATAGTCAGACTTTTAAGCCTTTGAAAACAAAGGAGAAGTTAAATAACTTACTTGTTATAAGTTTTATATCCGTACGCATGTGCAAGGCTGTTAACTGTCAATTCACTATGAAACATACCCAAATATCGTAAGAACCACTGCCACGCGACCGCACACTGCCAGGTCTCACCGAACAAGTGTGTGTTAATATAGACAGGCAGTATGTAACAGAATAGTAATTTAAAATACCCGAAATACCTGGAAAATAAAAAGAATGTTAGCTAACATCTTAATCCTCAATTCTAAGGGACAAAATATGAACAGGAGTAATATTTTTCTTTTGTGATAATTTATTAGGAAGCGTAATCAAATGCGCAACAACAAAAAGTTGTAATACTTTGGGCAACTCTAGCACGTATAAAAGTCTAGTCTATATGGTGGCACAGATTCCAGAAGGCTGTACAGCCTTTTTCAATGCACTTTTTTCAATTTGACTTTTATAGTTGACAAATTATACATTGAGCAAACCCGAACCGATTAATTAAAAATTTGAACTTACTTGTTATAAAATCGAAGCAAAGGATCGTTAGTAATGTCACTCATGTCGATTTGTTTTCCACTTGTTATGACTTTGTTATTTTTCTTCATCATAAGCCATCCGATATGTGAGAAGAATAATCCTCGGTTAGCGTTGTGTGGGTCTGCATCGGTGTCGCTGAATTTGTGATGTACACGATGATCGCGGACCCATTGTTCTAAGGAGTTCTGAATAATATTCTTTATTTATTATATGTACATACCACTAATATATAATAGATGCTTGACGTTACTCAATAAGTACCTAAACATAAAATATAGTCAGTTTCATTGCATGTTTCTATTGATCCATCGTCAGTAAATTTTAAACCTTATAACACAGCAGCTTTCTCTAGAGCAAGTTAAGCAAATGAAACTTTTTGTTACAACATTTCAACGAAGTGACTCACAGTGGTGTATGGAATTCGCACCGGCGTCCGGACGGCGTTTAGGCACCCAGTTACAATCACACCAATGCTCTACCTACTTACTACGTGATTGGCACTCACTATGGCCTGTTTCCCCGTGAATTGAACGGTGAATCGTACGCAGCAGTGCAGTAAGACGTTAAAAAACGGAATAAATTTTAAATCTAGACTATATATTTTTTAAATCGTTTAAATATTCATACCTGTCCAGCACCAGCGAAAGAAATGAGTAGAAAAATCTTAAGAGGCAGTTTCGCCTTATACGATTTATGTGTCCATAATCTGTGAGCGCCACCAGTAATTCCTAAACCGGTAAATATATATAGCAGTACAGCTGTAAGGAAAAATATTATAAATATGAATCGTCAATTCGTGCGTATTGGAATTAACTCCTGCCTACATTAATTACTAATCAAATACAAAGTAAAATAGGCATAGAGTCAAATCCCTTATATTGTTAAAACGTTACGTAATAAATAAATACATAAGTTTAGCCTTTAGTAAATGCAATGGTTTTGCGATCTGATATTAGTTATAATTTGACTTTAAAAATTTCTATTTCACGTGTGTCTTAATTTAACTCTTAGAATTACCGAAAATTCTAATTAATTTACCGAATACAACTGTTTGCCATTTCACTGGGAAAGAATAAATAGAGCACCAATATACAGCTGCAATATGATAAAGACCGATCAAAATGACATTAATCCATTTAATATCATTTTTGAAGCCCAAACTCTTTTCGAATGATCGAAACAGTTCACTCAGAGACAAATTCGATCTTCCGTTAACTTTTTCCATCTTGCACACCATTCGCACCTGAACAACAATATAAATGAAATAGTAGTAATTTCATAATTTAACAATTTTATTTATATACAAATATATATTACATGTATCCATTTTATTTGACCTTATATTGAGGCTGCAGTTAACGTGCTATTTAAAATACAATGAAACAGTCAAGGAACTACTTAGGAATCCGTATCGATTTTCATTTTCTGTTTTTCATTGTATTTAATGTTTTACTATTTGTATATAAAAATGCGTGCGTGGATTTATGTAACGTAAGAAGTTTTAGTTTTTTGATTTTCGAAACTTTAAATAAACGCTTTTCTTTTATACATTTTTTATTTTAGACGCGACGCGCAGCAATATTCAATATAGGTCTGAAATTGAAATATCTTCATATTTTGGTAAAGACGTTATGGCTTTCCATACTAAACTAAACGTGAATATGGTTACTTATTGGTTATAAGTATTTATCTATATCTGCTTGCTTTAAATATTATACAGAACCATGCTGAAAAATTGAATTTGTTAACAACGCTTGAACATTTGTTCTAATTGTTCTAAATCTAAATACATTTATAATGTCAAACATTCGCGTAAAACTAAGAAAGTATTATGTGAACCAGTACGGACTGGAAATCGCAAATAAAATACGCCGGTTAGAAGATCTGAAGACAAAGCGTGCAAGATTATTAACATCCTTAACATTCTTGAAGAGATGTCGTGATTATCGTCTCATTCCTACGTGTGTAAAAATATCCACCAAAAAGAACATACGAGGAAGCGCCAAGATCATTAACCAGGCAAGTTTTAAGTTGTTACGGACAGTGATTCGTATATATAATAAATCCGCGACAAAATCCGAAAAGATAGTTTCATTTATAATGTCAAACATTCGCGTAAACCTAAGAAAGTATTACATTTATTGTAATAAAATCGGAAAAAAAGTCAGAGTTTTATTTCGTAATATATGGTATAATCATTACCATTTATATATTAAGTAAAAAACGTTTATTTATTAGTTTACTATAAATAGAGTTGAAGCACTGCAATAATCTTAAAATTGTTTGTAACTTTATTTTCTTGATCATTTTGAAGTAACTTATATAAACATTTTTAAGTAAATATAATAAAGTGGCAAAATAAATTTCTAATTTAGTTAAATCAATACATTAAATTCTTTTTGAAATAGTCATTTTACGATGTCAACTGGTCACTATATAGGATAACTATTTACTGCAAAAACCACATCTCTAAAGAATCTATCGTCGTATATTCGCTCTGTGCGAAGCCGGTGGTGGGGAGAAACTGATTTACCGTCAGCGCTACCCGTGGCTATATCCGATACTACGGGGGGCTGTTTTTATGTTTCGAGTTAGCTAAATATACAAGTGAATTGTTATTTAAAATTTATTTAAATAAAATAACATAAAATGAGTCACAAAAGTTGTTGTGTTGTAAGTTGTAAGAATACAGGTAGAAAAAGTGCTTGTCATTTTTATAAATTTCCAACAGCAAGTTGGAAAATAAATCAGAGGAAAAAATGGATAGCCGCTGTTAGGAGACAAAAGTAAGTAGAATCATAACCTTACTATCCGTAATAATAAAAATCTTGAAAGGAGTAAAACTTAAAAAAATAGTAAGTTTAGAAAATGCTAGGAAATATTATTATTAATTAAAAAAAAATTTTTTTTAAACATTTTTAAATTTAGCATAATTATATATTAAAAAATAAGATTGAATTTTTTTATTATAAACTTTTCATTAATTATTTAAGATTCATTTACTCTTTGCCACTTATAATATTAAACAAAAAGATTATCCATACCAATGATCATAAATTTTAAATATTAAATATTAAAATCTAAAAATAAAAATGATAAATTTAATCGATTAACAATTTTTCCCAGCTTTATTATTGAATTGTAATATGTTAATTTTAGTTAGCAAACATAATCTATTTTTTTTGTACTCAAAAACAATCAGCACTTTTAATTTGTAGAATTTTGAAACATAAAATATTTTGGTAATTTCGTTTAATCTAAATTTGCTATTAAAAAAAAATAATTGAATGTTTATTCAAGTTTTCTTATAATTTTAATTTTAAAAAAAACTTTTTCTATTTTCTTTTTATTTGATTTCAGTCTGATTTCAGTTAACCTACCTTTATGTGTGCTAACTTCTATGCTACTTTTTCGGTATTAACTATACTTACATTTTATTTTTTAATGCACAAGAACACTTTACATTAACAAATATTTATTATAAATATTCCCTTTAATTAAAAAAGCATTTTTTTATTTATCATTCGATATTATTATTACTGACAGCCATTCAATACTTAGTAAAATATATTACAATAGCCCCCTGTAGTTCAAACGTACCATGGCGCTGAAGTCGCGCACAGAGCGAATAGCCTTTTTAAAGACCCAATGCCGGGTACGGGCCTCCCTTCAATACGTAGGGGATCTGGCCATATTTCAACACGCTGGTCAAATGCGGGTTGGCGGTCACAAATTAACTCACGATGTTTTCCTGTCATTCATTTTCGGAATTCCGATAATCAGGTTAGAAATAAATCTCACATGAAATATCAGAGGTGCAAGAACCAGATTAGTTCATTGAAAAGTTACATTTAGGGTTGGGTTTTTCAGAGGTCGCGATTTTATTTTTTTAACGTGTTTTAAAAAAAATTGCGTACTCTGCATAACGCACCCTATAGCCTTAAAAATTTAACATTTCAATGGACTATGGTATTGTGGCTACGTAGATATTTTAGAAGGAAGGTTATTCATATTTTTAAGTGGCTTAAAGATTTTGTGTTGAAATTAGCGAAGCAACTTATTCAAAATAAGTTGTTAGGCTCAAGCCCGCATCTTCAGAGTGAAACCATTATTACGGCAATAATAAAGTGTTGGTTATGTTGCCGCTAGGCTTGTAAACACTGCTTAACAGTAAAATAAAAGTTTTAAAAGCGTAACTGCGGACAGCGCGGCGTGGGTAGATAATAAAAGTTTTGTCCCCAGACGCTGTTCTGAAATGTTTGTAGAAAAGCGCGAATGCAACGTTTTATAAGTACTTTATATATATATTCTTTATTGCACATGAAAAAAAAACAAACATACATATAATAGAGAAGTTGAGGGCAAAGGTGGACTTATCTCTAACAGAGATCTCTTCCAGTCAACCTATGGGGTCAGAGAGATTGTTAATTAGCAGACAAGATCATACAAAAGTGCAAGATTATACAAAAAAAAAAAAAAGATATTCATAAAAGACAAAATATTCATATAAAATATATAGATGTTTATGTATATACGAGTATATCTTATATATTATATTATTTAATATATATATTATACATGCATACATACATACATACATACATACATACATACATACATACATACATACATACATACCTCCGCCGCGTCTCTCTGTCTGTTCGCGATAAACTCAAAAACTACTGCACCCATTTTGATGTTGTTTTTGCCAATGGATAGAATGGTTCTTCAGGAAGGTTTTAGAATAAAATTTGTCATGTTTTTGTATATATTGGCTAAAATATAATGATATCTGTTGGAGGTGTCGGAAAAAAATGACCCGCCTGGGAGCTTTCAACGAGAACGCTGCCTAAACCCTTTGAGATACATATAACAAAATGATGTATGGTGGAATTGTGTATCTTATATAGGTCTACAGAAAAGTCCGCGATGGCATCTTTCAAGGATAACATACTATATCTATTTTAATTATTTAAAAAAATGGGTAATTATTAAGCGTTAATTGGAAAGCTATTTACAGAAATGTTCGCAACAATATCAAAACGGAAGTTGGACACTGCGTTGAAATAAGTGAATAACAGTTTGAGTGTTTATATATTCACCCACCGTTGACAGAAATATGGATGGTATAAGACAAGGCTAGGTCCTAAATAGAGACTTAATTGAAAGTAAAAATGTGTAATTAAAGACTATAATAATTGTTAGCTGTCACGATACAATATCTTTTATTTAATATTTTATGTTAAAACAAAGGCAGACAGAATATTTGGATAGATAGCACCTTTATAAAAAAATACAGGGTGTAAATAAAAGCTCTAGGTAGATAGGTACTAGCAATTAGACACAAATATTATTTATTATATTTAATTAATTAAATTTAAAGTGTGTTAGCTGGACCTAGTATATATGGTTTACTTAAAACTTTTTTACGAAAATCAAGATCTTCTATCTATATCTTCTTACTATCTTACTTAAATATATAATAATATAAATAGATAATTTTTCTAACAATTCTGCAGTGTGGATAGGATAGGAAACGTTAATATAAAATCTTAGGTATAAAAGTAATATATATTTTACTATTCTATATGTTTGTATTTATAATAATTATCACAATTCATTTATAATACATGATACAAAACTACTTAATTAACCTTATACAGAAGATAGTTTTTATTAACAATTTCAGCTAAGTTTTTCATAATAGCAAAATACCTATTTCATGTCCATTCTTCCATTATTATTATGACATCTATAGATAACGCTCAAATTTCTCAATATCTTTTTCGTAATTTCACGTTCATTCTTTTCAAACATACTATTCAACTTCTTTTTTAGTAGGTATAGGAAAATGTACTGGTGTTCCATCTCCTAATCTTTGGGCAATAGAATTGATCATTTTTGGCGTAGCTTCCCGTAAATCAAAAGCCCATCCCATTTTTTCAAAAATTCGTATGAATTTCGTACAAAAATTAAACATATCGAAATGTTCAGCTGCTTTGTAATCGAAGGGAAATGCGTGGTGATAGTTGTGCCAGCCTTCTCCAAGAGTGACCGTCGCGACGAAACGATTTTCTTTTGGCATTATGTTTCTAAAATCATAATTAAGATGTTTAAAATAAGTCATAATGTGACGTACGTCGCATATGGTTATGCATGAAACTATTTATACTTTCTGACTCTTGGTAATTAACTATTATGTTCCACTATTATTCACTTCATTGTACTAAAAGAATTTAGGTAGGTACTACTTAATAAGCGGAGCGGGTTTAAAAATATAGTTGTTGCTACTAGTCATCATATCGAGACTACACAACTCTGTGCATTAGTTAGATTAGTAGTCACACACAATATATTTTAATAGTCAGACTTTTAAGACTTTGAGAACAAAGGATAATAGTTTAGGTGAAACAAATAATAACTTACTTGTTATAAGATTTATATCCGTACGCATGTGCAAGGCTGTTAACTGTCAATTCACTATGAAACACACCCAAATATCGTAAGAACCACTGCCACGCGACCGCACACTGCCAGGCCTCACCGAATAAGTGTATGTTAATATAAATAGGCAGTATGTAACAGAATAGTAATTTAAAATACCCGAAATACCTGGAAAACAAAAAGAATATTAGCTAACTTCTCAATACTCAATTATAAGGGACAAAATATGAACAGGAGTAGTATTTTTCTTTTGTAATAATTTATTAAGAAGCGTAATCAAATGCGCAACAACAAAAAAGTTGTAATACTTTGGGCTGCTCTAGCACGTATAAAAGTCTAGCCAATATGGTGGCACAGATTTCAGAAGGCTGTACAGCCTTTTTCAATGCACTTTTTTTAATTTGACTTTTATAGTTGACATATTACACATTGAGCAAACCCGAACCGATTAATTAAAAATTTTAACTTACTTGTTATAAAATCGAAGCAAAGGATCGTTAGTAATGTCACTCATGTCGATTTGTTTTCCACTTGTTATGACTTTGTTATTTTTCTTCATCATAAGCCATCCGATATGCGAGAAGAATAATCCTCGGTTAGCATTGTGTGGATCTGCGTCGGTGTCGCTGAATTTGTGATGTACACGATGATCGCGGACCCATTGTTCTAAAGAGTTCTGAATAATATACATGTTAATAATGAATAATGTACATGTTTCTATTAAAACATCGTAAATAAATTTAAAACTTATAACACAGCAGCTTTCTCTAGAGCAAGTTAAGCAAATGAAACTTTTTCTTACAACAACCGTACTAACACACCGGCAGTGTGTCGCCTGGAACAAGCTAGGTGGACAAAAATATTTTATTATATATATGACTTTTTTTAGGCGCCCAGTTACAATCACACCAATGATCTACCTACTTACTACGTGATTGGCACTCACTATGGCCTGTTTACCCGTGAATTGAACGGTGACTCGTACGCAGCAGTGCAGTAAGACGTTAAAAAACGGAATAAATATTAAATCTAGGCTATATATTTTTTAAATCGTTTAAATATTCATACCTGTCCAGCACCAGCAAAACAAATGAGTAGAAAAATCTTAAGAGGCAGTTTCGCCTTATACGATTTATGTGTCCATAATCTGTGAGCGCCACCAGTAATTCCAAAACCGGTAAATATATATAGCAGTACAGCTGAAAGGAAAAATATTATAAATATGAATCATCAATTCGTGCTTATTGGAATTACCTCCTGCCTACATTAATTAAAAATCAAATATAACGTAAAGTACGCATATATTCGATTTGACTCTTATGCGTACTTTATATTGTTAAAACCTTACATAATAAAGAAATACATAAGTTTCGTCTTTAGTAAAGGCAATGGTTTCGACATCTGATATTAGTTATATTTAGATTTAAAAAATTTAAATCACACGTGTGTTTTAATTAAACCAATAGAATTATATTTACCGAAAACAACAGTTTGCCATATCACTGGGAAAGAGTAAATAGAGCACCAATATACAGCTGCAATATGATAAAGACCGATCAAAATGACATTAATCCATTTAATATCATTTTTGAAGCCCAAACTCTTTTCGAATGCTCGGAACAGTTTACTCCGAGATGAATTCGATCTTCCGTTAACTTTTTCCATGTTGTACACCATTCGCACCTGAACAGCACTGAAATAGTCATTTTTATTGATGCAGAGGATGGACCGATAGTTGTTAGAATTTATGTTTGCATCACGAGAAATAAATTGGACAGATGTTGATACAATTTGTTATGATGACAGCTGGTTATTTTGGTCACCATATAGGATATCTATTTACTGCAGAAACCACATATCTAATGAATCTATCGTCGTATCCAGCCTTTTTTAAAGACCCACTGCTGGGCACGGGCCTCTGTTCAATATGTGGGGGATCTGGCGCTGGCCATATTCCAACACGCTGGCCAAGTGCGGGTTGGCGGACTACATATTAACTCACGATGTTTTCCTGTCATTCATTTTCAGAATTCCGATAATCATGTTAGAAATAATTGAAAAGTCTTTCAGAGAACGCAATTTTATTTTTTGATGCGTTTTTTTAAAAACTGTGTCCTCTAAAAAACTCACGCTAAGGCCTAAAAAATGTAACATTTCAATGGACTAGATTGGAACCCGCTTTACTTAGTTACATAAGCACGTTATAACTAGTTTACCAATGCCTCAGGAAGGAGAACGGTTGAGAGACCGTTAAAAAGTACCTACTACCTAGGGAATAAACCCGAACTCGAGCGGAGCGCTGGCGAGTCATTAGTGAAATTATGTACGAATAGAAATATATTTACATATTGATTTTAAATAAGTTTTCAAGATAAAAGGTCGGATAGAAGTTTTTACGTCCATCGTAAAACGCACGTGACACCTTGCCCTTTGCTATTAGACTGCAAAGGTTTCGACGCCGCGCCGCTCAGGTAATAACCCCGGTAACGGTATACAGTATTACACATGTGTACCGCACACATTACCAGTTATTATTAAAATAAACTTTCATTATTTCACAGGTAGGACATGCTTTTGTAAGTTTAGTTAACTTCCCATGAATTAATAGTATTACCCTATAAAAAAATTCTGTATCTCTAATTGGCTGGACCCGGGGTAGCTTTGAACTTAGGAACTCCGGTTTTGAACCAGAATATGTAACCAGTAAGTAAAAAACTTTTAATTACTAGGGAATCCGAACGTGACAATAATTAAGAGCACTTTCATCTATCTACAATAAAATGATGTTTTGTTGCAGTAGTCATATACTAAGAGAAAATTCATTCATATAGTATTCAGAACAGTTATATAGTATTTTAATAGAAACACCTGACATCTAACAATCATAGTAATGTTATTTAGTATTAAGATACTAAATTTCTTCAAAGCGCGCCTAATTGTTAGGTTTTACCTAAAATACTTCAAGAGTTAAATTATATTTTGATTAAAATTTGATACTAACATAAGAAGATACGATATTAATATTATATTATAATCAAAAGATGTCGAAATTTCTAGGATTTTTCAGATTAGGTTATTTTTTGTCTTTTGTATTGTACATAATTTTGTTTTAACTTAAACCCATTCAGCCTAAAATAATTATTTTAGAACGGAAAATATACCTATACATAAAGAGTGTTTCTCTTGCTCGAGTTAATCCGGATAATGGACATTCGCAAAATTTTGTCACTCACGTTGCTGAGCCTGACCCGGTAATAAAATAACGAAATAAAATTGTATGGGATTAAAATAATATGTTTTAATATACTATAATTTCTCTGGCATAAAATATTTCAGGATCCATTAGCTTAAAATATGAATCGTTAATGAATTTTTTTAATTGTTCCTGAAAAGTAAGTAAAATTTTGAAAACATTAGTGCTGTACCTATTAATTTTCTAGCTTACCTTTAAATATTTGTTAGAATATCACTACGTATACGGTACGGTATTAAATAAAATCGCTTCCTTCTGTCCCGTTGTATGCTTAGATCTTTAAAACTACGCAATGGTTTTTGATGTGGTTTTTATTAATAGATAGAGCGATTCAAGAGGTTTATATGTATAACTAGCAGAACCCGTGGCTACGTTTGCGCTTTTAGGGAAGTATCTGAGCCAAGCGAGGGTAAGTCGCTAGTTAAACATAACGATTGATTTTATTATAAACCTTGATTAATTATTATTAGTGTAATTTCTTCTTTTAAGATTTTACAACCAACTGTTATGTAAGTATTATTACTGAGCAATAAACGTTATTTGAACTTTCTTTCTATTTATCATTGCTTTACTACAATTTTAAACGAATGTCTTTTTATAGCATAGAAGAAATAAAAAAATAAATTTGTTAACTACAAAATTAATCAAACACGAAACTATCCTTTACACTTCTCCGCAGTTGGATAAAAACTAAAAGAATCTTAAATCAGCTACGACTAATTTAAACTTTATAAAGACATATGCTAATTAAACTTCTAATATTAACTTCTGTATTTAACGAACGTACATAGCTACTAATTAACTAGTTAGTACTTTAAAACTCGTCCAACGAGATAATATACCATGTAAAACTTGATTGTGTTTGTATTTTTTTGTAAAAATTGTAAAAAAAGCGAAACAGCAAATAACTGTAGTAGCTACTTTCAAATTGATATTTTAAATGACAGAACTTTAAAACTGTACAAAAACGTATTGTGTAGATAGAACGGTCCCACAAGAATTGTTACGTCAAATTGGAAGAAAATTTACTACACTCTAGGGATCTAAATTGTAATTATTATAAGCAAAACATAACGAAATAAAATACGAAGTGCTGACTGGTCGGGTTCCTGGCCGCAGGGTTACGTTTGTTCGTTATCTCAGCATTTACAATTATATTTATGAATTCATGTTGTAAAAATGTATTTAGCATAGAATATAAATAATCAAATCGTATTACTAAATTATATAATATGCTAAAATGTAAGTTTTTTTTTAAATTATTATAAGCAAAACATAATGAAATAAAATACGAAGTGCTGACTGGTCGGGTTCCTGGCCGCAGGGTTAAGTTTATTCGTTATCTCAGCATTTACAATTATATTTATGAATTCATGTTGTAAAAATGTATTTAGCATAGAATATCAATAATCAAATCGTATTACTAAATTATATAATATGCTAAAATGTAAGTTTTTTTTTCATTACGGTATATGTGCTAGACGGATTTGAATGAGATATAGTATACACAATTACACGTAGACTGTGACCATCGTTTGATTGATTATGTAGAATGTTAAAAATCAATCGATTAAAAAAAAATATAAATACTGTTTTTTAGTATTTGTGGTATCTATACATACAATACATATTTTATTAGAATGAACGAAACGATTAAAATCTTGAAATATTTATAAAACATTCTTTGTTGAGATGTTTTACTTGTGTAAGGGTGACCCATTTCCGTCCTTTGTCATAAAGGTTGGTAGAACATTTGAAATATATGTGATGTAGATAATAAAAAATCTTTCGCATCTGCGGAAATATCTACGACGGTAAATGGAATTGTGAACATGCATATCGAGGACAAAATATTTTTTTGTCCTCTTTAATAAATGCCTATGTACTCGTAATATGTAAAGTTTATAAATGTTTTAATTGATACGCTCTAGGTATATTGTTGTATAGGTATTTTTTTAGTTTTAGGTCTTTAGAAGAGGATAAGAATAAGCGATTGTATTGTAAGTTAGTATTCCTATAAACTAGCGAGCTAGGGAGTACCCCCTTTAGGATAAAATTTTTACATACTTTGAATGTGTTATTTATTTATATCTAATCAAAAGCCTAAAAAATTAAGTTTAAAGCTCCTAGCTTTAAAAATGACATTATTTCCACACAAATTCT
This sequence comes from Boloria selene, assembly GCA_905231865.2. NCBI lineage: Eukaryota > Metazoa > Arthropoda > Insecta > Lepidoptera > Nymphalidae > Boloria > Boloria selene. The sequence continues at coordinate 6,036,812 of HG993147.1, forward strand.
CATCCCCTTTTTTTTACGTTGGGAAATGCATTGACGCATACCACCAGGTGGTTATGTGGAACTCACCAGCTTATAATACGCTAGTACTACCCACTAAAACCCGTCTTAATGGGGCGTCGCAGGATCGCTTGCGCATGCAACTCCGACGCCCCGACGCGACGGCCCGACTGTTCTGCCGAAGCAGACCATACAGCCAAAAGGGTTTCTCCACAGTCCACTCTACTATTCAGAGATGTACCAGAAGCAAACCGCCAGACACAACACCCCTGTGGGTCCTCCCTACACCGCCCACCGAAGTGGACTTCTCCTACGCGTTTCTTGACTTCGCGTCCGGCCGGCTGCCAGACGCTTCTAAGCCCCCACACCACGACAAGGTGAACGCACATTGGGTGGGAAATTCTAATCTTCTATTTCAAGCCCTTACAGCCCTTTATTCGCCTTGAAAAGTAGCCTTTGTCCTTTCTCAGACTCTTTCTAGACTATCAGTGTACACAATTTCATTTAAAACGGTTCAGTACTTTCGGCGTGAAAGCGCGATAGACAGACAGAGTTTCGCACTAACAATATTAGTAAGGATAAGGATAATTAAAGTATAACGAGATGATGTAAGAAAATAAAGTATAATAAATTTGCATTAGTATTATTTTTAACTTTTAAGAATAGAAGTTCTTACCGCGTTGTAGAATGGAAAATGAGCTTCAGAAGAGACGAAATTAAAAGCTGCGGTTAGTGCCTGCGGCGCCGAGAACCCTGTGTATGTGAGTGCATTTAGTTAGCAATGAATGTTTTCAGCTAAATAGAGCGGAAATGAATAGTTTTCAAAGCGTTTGTTTCAAACAATTGAAGTTGTCTAAGTAAAACCTTTAGTGTAAACTTTTGCGTCAGTTTAAAAAAAAGTAGCTACTATATAATATGTCATAGAAAAAAATTAGACAAATTTTTTTAATAAACGATCACTATCTCCGAATTTGTCCTTGTCCAATATGGTTAAATAATTTTCAAATAAAAATGTTTTTCATGCAGTTTTGTTCTAATCTCATGTAATCATCGACGGTTTTGTACGGCCAAACCTTATATTTTTAGTTACATATTAACCAATGCACAAAAATAAATTTATTATTATTAATAAATAATAATTATTCACAACACTGTTTATTTATTCTTATTAATGACAATAATTTTACCAACTGACATGACATGTTAAAAATAAGAAATGAGTTTAAATCAAAGTTTAATTAAAGCAATTTATTCGTAGAATTAGGTAAAGTGGTAACAGGAATAAAGTTCACCAATAAATTGCGCTCGGACATTGGTTAAAGTTACTTCGTTTGAAACTTAGCTACAATTTCTTACTTACTAAATAAACTTAGCTCTTAGTTTACTTAAAAGTTAAATGTTTCATATTAATTAAGCAAAAGTAAATCGTCGTTTCTTCCTTAACTAAGGTCATTCGAATATTTTCCGTGAAACATTTAAAATATTGGTACACATGTATTGTAAATAAAAATAACAATTTTATAAGGAAATAATGAATATAATATTTAAAATAATATAAAATTGTAAGAATATATAAAAATACCATAATAATATACCATATCCAGCACTCAAGTAATGTAAAAAATATAATCATTGACCGTAAAAAAATTTCAAACACATCTTGATATTTTCTGTTTATATCCCATGAAATTGAGAGAGAATGAAACTGCGAATCTCGACTGATCTGTAACCGCGTATTTTTTTGGTTATTATGCATGATTATAACTTACTCTTATGAGGTATTATAAAGATATTAATATAAAAGCCACACATACTTGTAGGTTACTTTTATTAACCCACATAACTTATAACAATCATAAGATGAGGAATATATAAAATTTGTTTTATTTTATTTAAGGATTATCTTGAATAATACATTTTTAATTTTTTTTCAAATTATATATCTTATGTTAGAAGTTATATCAAAACTATGAAAACTAAAGTGTAAAAACGCAATGAAACCATATATTAAATAAAAATACGAATGGAATTAAATAGGTACTCGTACACATAAAAAAGCCTGGCTTTAGGCGGTTGTGTCCCGAGGGAGTTAAAAACCAGGACGGCCTGTCCAAAGTCGAACATTTGGCAACACTATTTGGTATTTATACTGTAATGTAACATTTTGTTGTATCGCTAAATAAATTTGATTTTTAGAGCAAGCTTTAAATGGAAGTAAGCTTTTGCAGTTTGTAACTTTGTCTTTCCTAAGGGAAAGTTATACTACGATAATATTTTTTTACAAATGTTATAATATCTTCTTGTATTTGTTGGCACTATAAATTACTTCTTTTGTTGATTTTCTGTTATTGAACTACATACATATTGAGTATATATGAAACGATAGACTATTGAGTAACTTTTGAGAAATATTAATTTAAATAATTTAAAGCATCATTTAAGCTTGAAAATTATAAATAAAATCTTTACAAACTTGCAATTGAAATAATAAATATACTATAAATAATAATAAAAAAATAAACGTTATCTATTGTTCAGGCGCTGAAGTTTTATCTATAGAAGTATAACTTTTTGCTCAAGGGAAATATCGTGAGGGAGGGGATTTACTTACGTTTTATATATAAAGTAAATCTTAACTTGGTGCAAATAAGTAAAATATTGACTTTATTGTCTATACTCTATACGATTGTTTTGTGTAATTTATGTTAATTGATTTATAACATTTTTTTACCAATAAAAATAATGCCATATCCTTTATCCTTACATTTACATATTTGAAAAAGTAATTTCACTCACCATACAATTTGGGTAGAATACCATACAATATAAACATAAAACAAAAACGAGAATGTACCAAAACAGCTAAGAATGTTGCCTTTTTGGATTGCTATGCCTTGACCAAAGTATTTGGCTATCCTTTGAGGTTTTGGCTTCATAAATAGCAATTTCGATTTGAAACATAGTGCTGTTGGTTCTCATTGTTACTTTTTCACGACAAAAGGCACAAATATATAGCGTATACCGTTTAACTTTTGAATTTATATATTCTGGACTACCACGAACGCTATTATATACGGTATACAAAAAACTAAATAAAATTAAAGTTTATCTAAAAAATAAAACGGTTCCTTCATACATATTTACTTTTTAATTCCAGGTATGTACTTTAGCTCTATGGTTTAAATAGAGTGCCTAAATGAACGAAACTAGGAAAACATTCATTGTAGTATTGAGAATTGTAATTTTATTCAATTAGTAAATAATATACACTCGCCAATATTGGTTACATTAAACTTTAATTTAAATAGTAATTTGCACAGTACGCATGACGTTCATAGCTTTGGACCTAAGCTATTGATGTTTGAGATTTGTCGTTTCTAGACGACGCGAAAAGAAATCATATTCAAGGGTTGTAGGAGGAGCTGGTGGTTCTTTTTAATTGTGAAGTTATAAATAATTTATTCTTATTAGATTTTGCAGAACATTTATTTAGTATTCATAAATTTTTATTCTTAAATTTTAAATTCTAGCTAACGTCCAGTTTCGTTTTATGTGGGTACGTTAACTTCATACATCATTTTATCTATTTCGTCGGCTGACGTTGATGAATGCTATAATGGAAGCAAAAATCCATTATTCTGAGTTGAATTCCAGCGAAGAGATCAAACGGTGACTGAAAGTCTCATACAATTTATTTTTATTTATGTTTAAAATACCGTTAAGACGACTTTGAAGATGAACCATATCATTGGTGTTATCGATTATAGTAACTGAAAAGCATTTTATATCATTCATCAATCTATTATACTTAATAAAAATACGTATTTCGACATGAACTTATAGCAGACATCTTAATGTTGGATATGAAAATGTGTTTATTGCGTTTTCTTTATTTTTCAGAGTAAATTTTATTTTAAATTTGTGTAGCCACTTACTACTAGTAAAGGCCTGAGGGAAGCGAAGAGAATATTATATAAAAATCATAATTGCTTGCTTAAAAGAATATTCCGCAAATGGTTGAACAACAAACAATAAGAAAAGTTACTTAGAATAACAAAGTAAAATACTTGCATTATTTAAGTTTAACAGTATAGAATGTCACATTGTGTCATAACCCACATGTGTCTCAACCTGAAGTGTATCAACTATCAAGCTCTGTCTAAATGTCTGTATATAAGTATTAGGAAGACTAAAATACCAAAATATGTATTTATTTTTGTCTTTCTAGTAGGTACTACAGATGTGTCCAAGTTGTAACGGTACAAGCTTCTTTGAAACAAACTTAAGCTTATAAAGGAATTCTATATGAAAGGTTTTTGTACCTTTCAGTGGAAAATGGAAATTTATAACTTCACTAACGTTTTTGACTGAATTCAAAAATGGATACCTCCATGTAATGTAACAAGATTAATATTTTAACAGTGTTATTTACTTGCTCCTTATTATAATTTTGATACCAGAACGTCACACCTCAAGTAATTTAGTAATGAAATCTAAACTTATTTTTTATGTGTGTTTTTTTGACCTGAATATATTATTAAAATACAAATACTGCGTAATTCTACAAATTAACTACGAATTGGTATAAGATATATTTAATATATTATATAGGTAATTACTAAATATTAATAGGTACGAACACAAATAACAAAATATAGAATACGAATCGACAAAATAACAGTATACTCTATCATCTTAATGCAACTAAAGCGGAAGGCCACGAGAGAGCGTATGTCACTGTGAATGGCGACAGGGAGCGTAATAGCGCGGTTAACTAAGTTGTTAATATGTTCTTATATTAGTGTGTATATAATATCTAAATAGTATTCAGCGCCATAGTTCAATATGGCTCAACTGTACATTGTAATCTCCCAATTTGAGGAGAAATCAGAGCGGGTGAATGAGGAGGAGGTGTAATAGACCTACCTTAAAATGGGCAAGTGTAGGAAATTAGTAGTTTTTGAGGATTTAATTTTATTTTTTTCTTAACTTTAACTTTGTATGTAATATTACCACGTTTATGCGCGCACTTATCGATGTTATTCACTGTGTGTTGCAATATTTTATACTTAATTTTTAATCACTATTGTACTTAAATATTAAAAAGTGAGTCAATGTCAAAATTATGAATAACCAGTATTGTACAGAGTATATAAATGTAGATTAAGTCAAATGTTAAAATAATCACATAGTACTTAAATATTTATTTTAACACAATACTAACCTTCAATTTGAACTAACCTTCAATTTTCACTTACAGCTAAATTCTTGCAGTTCACGTGTATTAATTTATTAATACTTTCAAAATATGTTCAATCTAGTATGTAGATTTTGTTATTCTTCTATTTTACTTTGTTCTATATTTGTTCTTGCAATGTCATCTTCTGGTATTAGTGTAATATGAAATTCGGTGCGTTTATTTTTAACTAGCTGATACCCGCGACTTCGTCTGCGTTGCTTGAAATATTAACAAAGTTTTCCGCATGCGCGCTACGCCGCTTGCCCCACTACTCCGCAAGAAGGAAACATACATCACTGAACACGCAGTGCATATACAAATCGTTGTTTCTTGAAACTTTAATAACTTTTTATTAAATGAAGATATCGCAATCATTTTTTACTAAAATATCATTCAATTTTCAGATTCCAAAAGTTTTTTTTAGGTAAATTTGCCACAATTCTCATTCTTAAATTTTCACTCTAAGAAACTCAGCCTGCACGTGGCAGGCTGAGTTTCTTAGAGTGAAAATTTTTATATACGATTATTTTTATAAACGATGTCGTACACTGCTCTGTATCTCGAATACTGGCTAGGCTAACGGTTTTTACAGGTGCTACGAAATAGCAGGTATGTAGTAAGGCCCAGACCCGCCTAGCCCCTTCCCCACTTCTTTATGAAATATGTTTTGGTGGGCTAAAATTTTTCGTAGGTCACTCAGGTATATAAGTTATCTGAAAATAGTAATAAATAGGCATCTACGCGTATAATTTAGAGAAGATTCTACAACTTTCTCAAAATATTGTAGATGTCTTATTAAATATTAATTTTATTAACTAATTTGTTTGTTAATCATAGTAGTATATTTCGATTTGCAATTTTTTTGTTTATCAATGTAACAATGTTTTTCGAGTAATTAAAGAGTAAATTTTAATAAATAGCTCAAAATTATATATAATAATAATAAAAAATTCGAATTCTAGCTTTTCGATTTTTTGCTTTTTCTGAGAAGATTTACTATTGTATTTCACCATCGGAAAGTAGAGATTTCAACGAACAGAAAGCACACCAATATATTGAAATAAGCTGATATTTTGACGGGTGAACTATCACTATTGTTTTTCACTTTTTATTATTTTTAAAAGCTTTTACCTGGTCTATATCTAACTTTTGGGAACACCAAAGTTAAGGACTTTCAATATTTTGGTACTCTTACTTTTGTTAAAGTTTAATTTTATTATTTATCTTAGAATATACAACATTTTGTATTAAATTGTAACATTTGTAGTTGATACTAACATATTAATGTACTAGAAACTCAACCATGCTTCGCTTGAGTTCTTCGTTTTAACTGTTTTAATAGATTTCTCAGAAATACAATATTTTCCCACGATTACGATATGTAAATGTTGCCAAGACGAGACCATATGGCTCGTGCTGTCAAAAAGTTATTAGATCTCATGTAGAGCCAAGCTTTTAACTGTGCGCCCTTTTTTTTTCCGATCCGTCCTGGGGACGTGCCCGGTAGGAGTCAGCATCTCCTCCGGGAACTGTGCGCCCTAACTCTACTAGTCCTAGCTTCATAAATTCTACACCTTAGTCAAAATATTATAATTGTTTTAGTTATAATCTGTTAGATTTTAAAACAACAATGGATATATACGCATTTACTGCTTTAATATACGCTGCACAAGTCACAATTCGACACGCCGCAAGTTATGAGTTATTTAGTTGCACAGGCTGCACTTACTACCAAGTTTCATTGAAGTTTTGAAGTTTGTTATGTTTGTGCCAAATAATACCAGAGGGAAATTTAATGTTTAATATTGTCCATACAAGCGATTTCATAGATTTGACTTTTACAATTTTTTGCATTATTAATCTCATACAATTTTATAAACCTTAGCGTGAGCTTTTGAGGCAACTAGAACGGAGCTTCTGATATTAAGACAACTTTATGCCTTCCCGAGAGTGCTCTACCACATAAAGTCGTATTTTGACGCAAGAAATACTATGAAGTTTATGAGTACCGTCGTACTTTGCTGATATTTACAGTATATTTTTATAGGACTTAAGGACTATTCACTTAATTTATTATAGAAATATAATATAAAAAATTGTACTATTTGTAAAATTTACGATTTGTAATAAATAAAAAAAAAAATTAAACGTGCGTGTGTACAAAGTACACATGTCAGAAGTAAAACTTCTTTGGCAAACTAATTTTTAAATCACGTTTATATTTATACTAAATAACCCCGTCTAAGCTCGTCGAGAGAGGGAGATGGCGCGAAGGTCACACCCACTAGTTAGACAGAGTTAGAAATGTCACTGACTCGCGGTGGGCGACTGACCGTCTCTGAGTGCCTGGTACTATGGACTTATTTTTTCGTTTCATCGAGTTTGAAATCACAACGATTCTAAAGAAGTTTCACTTCAATAAGTTATTGAGGAATTATTTTAGTTTTTTTTATTACATATTTACACTCGATTACATAATCTATGATGCATTTATTTTATTTCATATCCATTATATTAATGTTGTACAGTGTGCATAACATTATGTAAGCCCTTAACTATTTATATGTATTTAATATCTATGTATATAAAATTTTAAAATTATTATTTTTTTAATTTGTTCACTTGAACTGATGTTTTGATTACGTTACTTACATTATATCGTAGCAATTACATTACCGTATATTATGTTGATAATAAATTATTTCTATCCTCATATTATACTTCTAAAGCTTGTTGCAAACAGTTTATCCATTATTTGTATGTAAAATACAGAGAACATATAATTTTCTTCTTCAACGGTACCACGGCTTAAAGATAGTATATTTTTTCAGAGATTTTATACATACATTTATGGGGATTACGTTGGATTGAGACAAGAAATATACTTTACACTAGCGACTCATCCTCGCTTCGCTTGTGTTCATCCCTAGGTACCTACTCCATGCCAAATTTAAAGCTTGTAGCACAAAAAATGAAGGACTTCCATACAAACTTGTGAGACCCCTAAGACCTCTGCCATATTTCATTTTTATACGTCAAGCGGTTTTCGATATTTAGTCATGAGTGAATTTCGCTTTTATTTATAAAAATTAAAATAGCTATAAAAATGGCAATTAAAGGAATTTAATGGATTGTACGCTGTAATGAACAAAATTAAATTGTAATTTCTTTCAAGTGGGATAGAACTAATGCCAAAAAATCTAAAAAGAAAGAAATAGTATAGTTCTTATTATTCATATTTTCTTCTCAAAATTTGTAAATTAACGACAGATTATATAAAATTTCCGGTATTTATTAATGAAAATAATTATATATGGTCAACGATATGCTTTTGTTCAAATTGATACATAATTCCTTAGTCTGAGGTATTTACTATTTACATATTATTTAATTTGTTTTATTTGAAAGTGTGAGTAAATGGACATGAGGTCTTTGGGTCAAAGACTAATTAATAATTTCACGTCGTAACACAATAATTTAATCACGCTCAAACTTCGTCAAAGGGATTCGACTAATTTGATTCCAATGTTCTAATATCTAAGCGCATCGCATATATCGTATACCTAATTCTAACTTGTCTGGGCTATTACTATTCGTGCATAGATATTACTTTACACGTTGTATATTACACTCTAATATTAATAACTATCGATGGTCGGCAACTTTGTCCAGTTCACTTTCTTAATTTAAAGTCACTAAATATCTGTTTTTTAATCTATTATTTTATCTTCCAATTTGCGTGACGCGTTAACATGTTAGTGTTAACCCTTACAATTAAGATATTAGAAATCCTTGAGTCACAATATGATGAGACGAGTATATGCCTAAAAAAATAAAAATGCCGAAATCAGAAAGAGAAGGAAAACTAAAACAAACTGACAACAACTTTTACAGACAAACAATCATAACATACGACATTATCCTAACGATTACATCGCACTGTATATAAAATTTTATTCAAGTACTTGGTAAGCCCAAAACCGTTATGAGTTTAATTAGCATTTAAAAGACTTTGTACAGTTAATTAACCGTGATGGCCGTATTACCACTAAATATGACTAATTTACTACTCTGTGGATGGAATTATATTAAAATAGACACTGTTATTTATATTATAATTAAAATGTGCTAGTGTAAAAGTTTTAGAGAGGATTTCATACCCACTATATGGATACTATATGCAGTGCGCATACATGGATTATAGTAATAATTAATAGAATAACCAAAGAAGAATAAATATATCAATCTCGAAACTGACTTTTTTATTGCATAGTATATATTGATGATTGATAAAATATCTACCTAAAATATTATCATTTAAAGAGCATATTATGTTATGTAAATCTTATATAAATATTTACGGTAAGGATATGTTCTTATACCATTAGATTAAATGTTTGCAATAAACTGGAGAAATATCGCAGATTGAAATTGACTCAAGGAAACATTTTCGTTCTGCCCGTAGTTACGCACGAAGACCCCGGGGAGAGCCATCAGCTACTACTTTAACGTCTTCTTATCGAGACGGCGAAACGGATAACAAGATGAAATACCTTTTAACCTATCTCGCTAAGAATGAGGTTTGAACTTTGAGTCGCTTAAATGCCATAACAGATGCTCCTCCGAGATGTCCTCACAAGTTTTATAAAAGCAAAACAATAAAATTCATTGAATTGAAATAAAATAGGTATATTTTATTCCAGATTGTCAAATGCCTATGGGATTATTCTATTCAGAAAAGTTACTGAAGGAAAAGTTAATTAAGCCATAAATAAACATAATATCGTATAACTTCAAATTTAAAACAAAATAAACAATACCTTTGCCTACCTAGGTATTCTTAATTTATTTAATTTTTTCAGCGTTTATTTTACTTCCTTTTTGTCACTTATCTAACTTTCCAGGATATATTTTACAGCCATATTTCATGTACCTACTTGTGGGAATTATCCACATATTTGATCTATACACGTTAACCTTTTTGCTTTGGGAATTTATTTTGACAACTACCTACTATAGAATTGATTATGGTCTTTGCGCCAGAATTGGAAATTCCAGGCCTTTGCCTTGTTTTGTATATTGAGCCTTTATTTTTTATAAGAAATGATTTTACTTTAGCGCGTATGTAGATAAACTGTTTAAATAAGTTTTTCATAATGCTCGAAGTTTGTTTGTTAGTAGTATTCCGTCAATACATTTATAGTTTTTTACAAACATTCTCGTTTATAATATTAGTAGGATATAATATTCAGAATAACCCAAAAATATAGAGCTTGTGAAGTAGGGAGGTGAATATTGTTAAGTTATTGTTGACAAAGTTAGTACAGATGACAGAAGTCAGGTCTTGCTAGTGGTAGTGCCATGCTTCTTACCTTCGGGTAGCAACCGAATGGGCCGGCACGCCCCGTATAGTTCATTAGTACCACTCTCTCACAGAAGACCGGCGTGAAGTGGCAGCTATGCTGTCGCGTTTCGTCCGGTGAGTGAGAGTCCGAGAGGCCCACTCTCCTTCCCCCCTCCTTCTTCCCTTCATCCTCCGCCTTTGTTCCCCCCTCCCTCTCACTTCCCTCCCTCCTCCATCCCTCCCTTTCCTGAAAGGCCGGCAACGCATCTGCAAGCCTGGCTTGCAGATGTCCATGGGCGGAGGTGATTACTTCCCATCAGGTGAGCCTCCTGCCCGTTTGCCCCCTTTTTACCATAAAAAAAAAAAGGTAAAACATCATCATTATCATTACATAGTATAAAACAAAGTCGCTTTCTCTGTCCCTATATCCCTATGTATGCTTAAATCTTTAAAACTACGCAACGGATTTTGATGCGGTCTTTTTTAATAGATAGAGTGATACAAGAGGAAGGTTTATATGCATAATAAACCTAGGGAAGACCCCGAGCGAAGCGAGGGCGAGTCGCTAGTATTTTAATACAATTTTAAATTTCTTATCAAACATAAATTACTATGTTGACTAACTCTTAAGTTGTAAAACATGTCTTGATATTATGTTTATTGCTTGGTGAACAGGAGTCAAAGTGTGTCGACGACGGACTTATTGGCGATTGATAAAGTTTGGATTGACTAAGTTTGAGCACATAAGTTTGCTGTGCTTTGATAGTGTGGCCGGACGCTAAGTATTTTAACTTAAAGTTTTATTTACGTGTAAAATATAGAGCAAATAAACTGTCATATTCCTTTGTAGGTATAATATAGTATATCTTCTCCACCAAATTTGTATTCATCTTGTCATGGTGGGGGTGGCTGAGCAGCGTCCCGCAATCCAACCGGGCGCAAAGCGAAGAACCGCACCTCCTGGTGTGCCATTCGGGTTGCTCCAAAAACTTCTCCGATAGAAAAGTGGACTGTGGACCAATTGGCTGCGTAGTTTACTTCGGCAGACCTGTCATTGGGGCGTCGTGGCTAAATGCGAAAGCGATCCTGCCATTACCTATTAAGATAAGAGGGTTTGTTAGGTTTTAGTGGGTAGTACTGGGTTTTTTTATCCTGTTTTCACATGCGTAAATGCATGTCCTAACGTTATAAAAAAGTACTTATCTGATAGCAGAGTTGACTGTTGGTGCAACCATAATATGTTTTTGGGATCTGTCGATCTGCCGGTAGGTAATATGTGGGACTAACCGGCACCGGCGTAAATACAATTAGGGTCAAAAAAGAAGAATGAATCACGTTTTTAAATCTATATAACTTTTTAAGGCTAGTTACTTTAAATAAGATATTTGTAGTTGTATAAGCATATTTTTTCTTAATAAACGTTTATTAGTTTTCGATTTTAAAATTAAGCTTAGTAGAAAATCTGAAAAAATCTAAGAAAACAAAAGGAATTTTAAATGCGTCACAGAACTTTTCACAAACACTGCTAACTCAACCTGGGTTTCAAAGTTATCCACAAACCGTATTCTGCATTACTTCTCTGGAAATTTAGCGAATTAAGTTAAACTCGGAATGAATTTCTAAAACTTATTTAGTTAGTTAGAAATTCTTTAAAAACAAAGCAAATTAGATGTTTAATGAATTTACTATCATTTCTTTAACATTTTACTGTGCTTACTGCACTACTTACTGCATTATACAATTGCAGAAATGGAAAATTTGTTATAAAAGTGGTTTCTATTCAATATCTGGCAATGAATTAAAAAGTAAAATCGATTAAGATTAAATTAAATATATAAAATGTTATATAAAGACCCAAAATAAAAAAAGAGCTTTTCTTAGCTTAAAATACACCAAACAAAAAAGTTACTAATATAAAATATTTTAGTATTACCCATGATAAAAATGATATTATAATTTCTAATTCTTACGCCAGGCTTATAGGGTTGTAAAAAATTTCCTCGCTGACACGGGTATCATGTTCAGAGGATGATTTATTCATGGCGCCATGAGGACGATGACTTGTGAAATCTATTTACTTAGGAAATGGCATGTCTATAGATAATAATTAATGTATTAGAAGACTTTATGAGGTATATCATACGTATTTTCATATTGATGTTACTAAAGTTTGTGACTTTTTGAATCTATCGTCCTGTGCTCTATGCGTAAATATAATGTAAATAGAGTTATCGGTTTTAGAAAATATATCAAAAACATAATAGGTGCCTGTAAATTTTGAGAGTTGCCTTCGATTTCCCTGGGATCCCATCATCAGATCCTGACTTGGTGACAATGGGACCCCCTCGGAACTTTACCCTACCAAACAAAAGAAAAAATTTTGAAATCGGCCCACAGACGGCGGAGAAATCGGTGAACATGCATAAAAAAATATATATATACAACGGAACATATAACCTCCTCCTTTTTTGAAGTCGGTTAAAAACCAACCAGTAGTAAAATAGGTAAAGTTTGCCACTTCTTAGATCACTGTGAAGTGGGAAAACTTCCGTAATTATTTATTTTTTTATAAAAATTAGTGTTTGTTGAGTTTGAAAAACTTATATTTACATTTTACAATTCATTTATAATAATAAATTTAATTTCTTAATTTACTCTTTTAGCAAAATATTCTAATTTCCTGCTCTGCATTTTATTACAGCTATATTTTCACTTACTGTCCTTGTTTTTCTAAGCCATAATATATCACTTAGCTAAGCGCGAATTGTAATAATAATCATTGTTCTAGTCTAATGCTAATGCAATTTAAGTGCTTCAAAAAACTATATTAATAATTATATATTTTATCAGTGAACAAGAAAAGCACATTTAAAGTCCTGCATTTTATCCTAAAGCCCTACCTTAATAAAAACCTTCGTAAAACCTTTAAAACACTAGGTACGTATAACTACAAAGTGCAATAAAGAATAGTATATTTTTTTATGCATTTTACACTTTGTTTTATACTAGGAGAAGTTTAACCGTGATCATAACATTAATATTAACTCAAAGGGCTTCGCATTCCGACAAGAGTAATTACATTTCATGAGCATAATTGTATAAAGACTGTGAAAATTGGCAATACGAGTTAGCGCGCCTGAATAATGTTAAACTCATCACTCATTTGAATGTACTGAATGGGGAAGTTAAGATTTAAATTTTCTCGCAATATAATTAAGCTCAAAGAGTTTACGATGCGGTAACATTGGTATGCTTTAACGAGGATTTAGAAATGCAAAATGTAGTACAATTTACATACAAAATGGTAAACCAAATAGAGACGAAGTTCAATGTTGTAATCCCTATCTGTGAAGAGCGTAGGCGTCTTTTTCATAAGACTTCGTTTGCATAACTTATTGGATAGCACATAGGAGTAAATGCGAATGTCTTTTTATTTTAACTTAATTTAAGCTGAACTCCATTTGCTTAGAAAGTACACAAATATACTGAGAATATATTTTTATAGATGAAAAATCACAATAAAAAGAAGGCTTATTTCAAAGATTTTTTCAATAAAGGGTACTACAAAACTCCAAAAAGAAAAAGACATACTGGGAAAAGTTAAAAATACAACTAGTATCAGTCTTTTATTACATAAGGATGAAAAATATTCTTTTTTTATATTTTCGACATTCTCCGACAGGTCATTTCATGTGTGGATAAGCTCAGAAGTACCAAAGCATTGTTAAAACATGAAAGTTTATTTCAACGAGAACGCAGAACCATCATAAAAACGATAAAAACCTGTATATTAGTCGAGAACAAGGTCTTTTTGTGTGCCAAGTCTAATACATACTTAACAAGGCATAAATCATTAAATATTTGTGCGTGACTGAATAATAAAATAAGCACTCAATACTCATTCAAACTTTTTATTTAAAATACAATATGATTAATGAATAACTTAATTATTACTTTTGTTTTGAACTCCAGTATTAACTAACTTGCTTAATAAATTCTTTCTTAAGTGTATTAACCCCAACATCAATATTAAAAAGGAAGACGCAATGAAAGTCTTTTTGGCCCTTACCCTCTAAAAGGATCCCATTAGTCGATCGAGCTTTTAAGTTCCCAGGTGACATGATTTATATCATGATATCCGTTTTTACTCGTTTACCTTTCCATAGAATCGTAGTAAGCATGAGCAGCATAACACATGAAGTATATAATTTTTTTATTATAAATAATACCAATAGTATCTTTTAATATTTTAAGAGAAATATTTAAATATAAAATAGAAACTTTTATAAAAAAATCAATTAGAATTTAAAAGAATATAAATAACAAATATTTTACATACAATCATTCATAGGTCAGGATTTAAATCTCATCATACGACCGGTGTTATGTGGCAATAACTTTTAGCCAAAAATCTTGTAATGATGAAGTTGGCTTTTGTACTAAGTCGTATTCATATTTATTAGATGCAGATTTTCTTTTATACATTCTAGAAATGTTTCGAAAGATTAAAACTGTGAAGTATAAAATAAAACAAAATAATATTGAAGTTAAAACATAATACTTTCAATATACAAGGCTATGTTGTGTGTCTAAATGATGTCGGCATACGAATCTCTAGTATTGAATCTAAAATGTGATGGCTAAAATTTTTATCACGTCATTATGTAAAAAAAATTCGACAGTAAATACATTAAAAAATACTGATATATATTAAATTAATATGTCGGCACATTAACACTGCATCATCTAATTCCATGGTATTAACTGTATTTTATTTTATGCCTTATCTGAAATAATACAACATTGCACAGACATTGCGAAGATGTCTACAGAGTCTACTGTCGTGTTGATAAATTGCTGTCCAGTGTGATGTATTAATGCTATCCTAGCCGACCGCAAATCTTCCTTTTCCTTTTTGTCTTATTCTAAGTTTTTTGAGGACATTGCGTTGAGCGACTTTCGTAATCCTTCACATCCTTCTCAAGAAGATTTACGTGATACAGATACAAAAGTAAAACAAGACAAAATAAAGGAAACTGGTTAACGAAATTACACTTAATAGGTTTAGAAATTATGATAAGTAATTATTACGAAAATTATTTATTTTCATTTCTAACTATTTTTTTTAAAGTACAGGCATACTTTAAAAATAAGTTCTAAAGTTATGAATTATTAAAATCTTAATTTACTGAAACCGAGCGGAAGAATAAAGGAAATTATAAAAACTTCATAGAATAGAAATGACTGCAGAATTCCTAAAGCATACGTGAGTAAAATATTTTCTCATACAGTAGTGCGCTCTGAGTGGACGGCGTCCGTATCACAAGATTTGCAATTTTCGTGTAACAGCACTAGGAGAACGTGGTATTTTACCAATGGCAAAATAAAGAAATGTTATGTCTCATGCTATATAAGAGAACAAATGGAAACGCAGATCTTATGCTACAATTGATATTTCGATAAATTATATCTGTTCACTAAAATAAAGCGAAATATAAAACACACTGTAATATGTATGGTCTACTGCACATATAATGTATGGTCAAATTTCAGTACAATAAATAAAATAGTTGCATACAATTGAATTTAAATGTTCCATGTTACTGTGTCACGTAGTTCACATTATTGCCTTCAGTAGACTCACGTACACGATACTCTTGGCAAGAAACATTGTGAGCTCATAATATATACGTTAGAGATGAGAAACACTTGGGAGACAAATATCCTATTATGTTTTGTAATCAGGCGGTGATTTAATTTTTACCGGATAAAAATCTTTATTTACTATTTTTAAAAGTACGGTTTAGTAATATTTTTTTATAATAGTGTTTTGAAAACTTGCTTGCTAACTTGCTTAACTTTTCTCAGTAGTACCTATTTTTTTATGTGTCACTGGTGAAGTAATCTTTGCATTATTTGTATTATTATTGTAAAGCTTTGAAGCCATTAACAAGAGAATTGAATATCTATTTAAAGTTTAAATAACATTCAAACAAAAATTATAAAGATGTAAAATCTATTGCAAGCTTAACAAAACTTAAATCGTATCATGTTATGATTTACGTTTGCTGGATGCAAACTCTTCAGCTTACAAGTTTCTTTAAAGCATGTTGTACAAAGGATTTTTCAGAATGGCATTCAATTTTGTCTTTTAGTAAGTTTTATCCGCCTCGGTTACACGATATAAACGAATTTGACTGCCATCTTCCATCCTTTATGTGACTAAGTAACGTATTTAGGTCGTCGAATCAAACGAAATTGCCTTGTGTTGCAAGATAGAAATACTTACAGATGCAAAAGACAAAATCATTTTACCTAGACATTTGATACATTTTTCTTATTTTCAATATAGGTATGTTGTATCTTCACAGTTACGTTAACATGCATATTATTATAATATGTTATAATAGCATTTATCTAAGAAATCAATGCTTTATATAATTCGAAGTAACAGTTAATCAAACATGAATTTCTGGTAGTGACTAAAGGTCATTCGTTCGAAGGACCATTTCACATGCGATGGAGTGAGCCATCAATTCAGCTTCATGGCGAGTGCACGCAGTAGAGGCGCGCAGCTGTGTCCGACATGCGGGACGTTTTATTACGGTAAACGAAAAACCACTACAATATCAAATATTTCTTAGGTAGACAGATCGATTTCTGCTGTATATCAATGGACCAAGAACGTTTCCTGGAAACTTTAATAAATCTCATATATTTATTTTAGTGAAACTAAACTGTTTCCACTGAAATACGACCATTGAACACACTATTCTATGTTATTTCACGAGGTTTTGGTTTGGAGGTCTTTATGGGGTTTATTTACTTAATATAGTAACGTCTCTGTGACTTATATACGTAATATTTCCATCTTCATTGAAGTTGAGCTAAGATTTTTTTTAACTTAGCTATATCAGACACACACCACACAATACTATATCCAGAAAATCCCCTTATTTAAATTGATGATAATATATTAGGAAAAATCTTTACGTTAAGCACGGCTGTGGGAATCGGGTTGTTTGTCCGATGAATATGTTTTGTTATAAAACCAAAACGAATAGCTGGATAAAATGTTTCCGGCTATTAAAATGCGGCAATGTACGTAATAAAAAATAATAGCGGTTTTTCGCAGAGCGAGCTCATTTGCCGCTTATCATACTATAATAGCAACGAGATCGTAAAGGGAAGCGAGCCGGTGAAATATGTACTTACGCTCACGGTGTCTAACAATGATGAAGAAATATTAACATTACAACGTATTATCGTCGTTGTTGTTGTCTACATCCTACCTAAAGAGGACACACAAGTACATTTTTTTAGAAATTAATATCAAGTCCAAGTTAATTACAGTAGTAACGTTCCATAGCCATTCCTACTCTGACGTTTGGTGAAATTTTTGTACCCAGAAGAACTTCCCTCTTCCCTCTTCTTTATTTATATAATTTATATAATTTTTTTGTTTATTTAATGGATAGCTAACATAACATAAAATTAATGTCATCATAATTATCTCAAAAAATATATTAAATTAATCATTTAATGCATGATCCTATTTTAAGATTTATGTTTTTTACGTATAAACATTGTTTAAAACTTTTACAGATGGTAACATACATTCTAGACAAAACATTTAAAAACAATCCTATATTTGCATCACATTATTCACATATCAACGACTTAGTTTAGCATACAATTATAAGTTTTTTTCTTAAGTAGATAAATGTAATTTATTATATTTATAATAATTTATAGACTAATCTACAATTTCTTTTAGTATTTTCTGTTTCGAAGTTCAATTTAAAAAAAAAATACTATTTCCATTTTTAAGATCTTGATTAAGACTAAATTTCCTGTCTTAATAAGAAATGGCTTTTCTCATTAATAATTTGAAAGCAAAGGCAAATATTGGATAAAACAAATCTAAAGTTTGTCAAAGGGAAAGATAATTTGATTTTAGTAATCACTGACGGTTTTATACGTAATAACTCTTTTGTGGCTAATGACTTTTAAGTAACTAAGAAACAGATAGTGGAACGGGCTAGCTTTGTATTCCGAGTGTCGCGGGTTCAGATACGGGTCTTGCACCTCTCATATTTTCATGTGCGAATCAATCTAAGTAATTAATGAACGATGAAAAATGAGGGTGTTGTTATAAGTTTGACTCTAGTCTCTAGTAACATGGTTGCTTTTTAATTTAAAATAATTTTAAAGCTTATTTAGTGGAGATGGTTTTTGTTTAAGTTTTTATGTGTGTAAAAATTTTATACCTATTTTCATACCTAGTGAAATGTTTTTTTTTATTTTCGTATGTATTTACTCGATAGATATAAAGTAGACTATTGTGACCAGGAAAGTCTTAAAATCATAAAAGTGTTGTCAAAGTTCAGGTTCTTCTGATTATTCTGTTTTCGTCCATGTCTGAAAGTATACATAGTAGACATTACATATATTGCTCTTTTAAATGAATAAATGTATTGAAATTAACGTGTATTTTATTACTTATTTAATTAAGTTATTATGAAAAAAATCGTTTGCCGGTTCGTCGTGTGGGTGTTATCAGTTACCTGTACAATACATTCGAGGAAACACGTCAACACGCAGCTGTGAAGATAGCTTCAAGTGGTGAAACACTACTTTCCTTGGGAAATATTAGTATTTGTTGTAAATAGTATATTGTTTGTTATAACATTAGCGATTAATGGTAATAATTATTTTAGAGCTTTGTGTTATTTAATACCGTCACATATATTTTAAGTCTTTAGTTGTTTCTTTTTCAAACCCTTACAAAATAATATTATGAAGGTATTAAAGGACTAAAATGTGCAAATCGGTGAGAAAATATCTAATTTAACCTTTGTTTTTCATAGTATTTGGAGAAATATATAAAAATACAAACTTAATTGGTTAAGAAAAGATGGTTTGATATTAGTGCTGTATGGAACCTTTCATGGGCGCGTCGTACTTGTCCGACTTTCCAGATTCTTTTTTAAAATTTCCTCACTTATTATGGCAGAAATAAACTTTTTCGTAATTAGATATTTAATGAAATGCGTAATTATTCGCCGCCACCTTCCTTTGTCCACATTTTCGTTCAAAGAAACCATCTACTAGGCGGAAGTCCTTTTTTAAACGATTAAATAGAGGTCCCTAGTTTATTGCGGCGGCATTTAGTACTTTTTTATTTCATTTAACAAATTACAAAAAATGTTACAAACTTAGATATAATAAAGAAGATATCCTTTTAAAAATATTTATCCTACATATTTATAAGTACTTATACTTTTCCTAACATGTGTAAATTTATTATCGAAGTGTTTATTCATCCTATAAGCGGACGAATAAATCAAATATTATTCGTCCGACAATTGGTGTTTGATATATCGCGACTGAGACTTTTTTGCTTCTTAAATGGCTCAAAGAGAAATAAATTTGTTTTTTAAGTTTTAACATACTCGTGAATGCAATTGCGGACGGTTCTATAGTACTTTTTACAAAATACCATTTTCTTGTACATTGTTTTGATGTAGATACATATTATCAGGGAGTGTTAGTAACGTTAATTTCATAGGACGACTCTATAGAGCCAGCTCTTTTACATATACAAGCTCTTGGACTTAAAAGTGGGTGGGATCTTAATAATAAATTATCAGCTCGGTAGGTTAAGGTTATTTTTTTTTATTTTTGGCATAGCATCCTGCACATTAAAATAGCTTATTTTATATTAGAAATCAAAAAAGTGATAGATATTCGTACAAACTGACAATAGTCGGATGAATAATATATTTTTTATTAATACAATTATTATCGGATGACTAGCAACTGCCTTTAAAATAATTTAATCGTCCAACAATTGTTGGACAACTAAATTATTTTACTCGTCCAACTAGCAGGCGACTAGTATCAGCCATTTACTATATCATTACAAGTTCTAGAAA
Source organism: Boloria selene (assembly GCA_905231865.2). Classification (NCBI taxonomy): domain Eukaryota; kingdom Metazoa; phylum Arthropoda; class Insecta; order Lepidoptera; family Nymphalidae; genus Boloria; species Boloria selene. The sequence continues at coordinate 6,057,330 of HG993147.1, forward strand.
TAAATTGGTGTAACTAATATTGTATTATTACGATATAAGGAACTAAAAACTAAGTCAAAAAAAGTAATTGATATTGTGGATAGTGCATATCACGTTTTGTACATTCTTTTCAGTTTTCGTTTCCAAAGTATGGAATGCTGTACAGTAATCATGGTCTCGATTCGTTGGAGAAAAAATCTTACAAAATTCTTCTTTTACTTTTTATTAAAGCGATAGCTTAACTTAAAATCACACAACAATATAATAAAGGTTTTACGGTCCATGATGCCATATTTCACATAGATAAATTTGATTATTTCATTTTGTAGATATGGTTACAATGGTGAAGATGTTCAGAGTTGGAATAGTTCAGGCATTCCGAGGCGCTTGCGGTTAGCATAGCGTCCGCGCCGTAACCGTTACATTGCTTACTAAATGTTGCGTACAAATTGCTTTACCTAACAATTATATCACAACGGCTATGTATAGAAATAAGAAAGAATGTTGCTATAGTTTCTGACAATTTTATATTAAATTTTAAATTAAATTACAACTTTCTATGAGAAACTAGAACTATGTCTAAAGCCATGGCAAAATCTTTTGAAATGGTTGTTGTCAACCTTTACAGCATATACATATTATGTGTACAAATAATAAAATTATTAGTGTTAGTTACTTCTGAAGAAACACGTTATATATACTCATATATACAATATATTTAGCCAATATTATACAAAATAAGATGTCTGCCTGACTTTTGTTAGTAAACGACTAGACAATATAGAAACGGTTTTCAATGAAACTTTATATTATGATATACATGAGCATAAAAACAACGTAGTTTTATTTTAATTAAAATCATACGTAGCGTTATGTATACAGGTTAAGCTTTCCGTTCTAAGCATTTCATTACATCAGGTGTCATATTTGGTGGTTAGCTATTATATATAGCGCATGGATGAGATAGCAATGAGATAAATAAATAGTAAACACTCCATGTAGAAGATGTTTTAATGAACTCATGTACGTACGTAATTAAAATTAAGTTTACACTTTCCTTGATTTTAGGGTTTCTATATGCGAATAATATTTTTAGTAACTTTAAATATGTTTTACTTACAACAACATATTTTTATCTCAATATTAAGCTAAAATCCTACGTTTGAGTAATAAAGAAAAAGAAGTTTTCTTATAATCGTAGATAAATATTCGGTTTATATCTTACAGGTGACAAAATTAACCATGAGTTCGTTAACTTCCCAGAAATAGATTACTACCAAATATTGTATGTAATTCTATTCACATTTGTAGCCTTTTGATTGTTATTTATAGACATTTGGTTTAGACAACTATTACCGAAACATTAGCATGCAACTGACAAGAGCATTGAGCATAATAATTGCTGTAAATTATTTGACTATTGTAGGTAAATATTGAAGTTAAATATAAGAATCATTGCTTAACCATACATGATTTAATAGTTATTAACTTTATTTAATACTTATTAAGATTTTGATTTTTATATTATATAGGTATTCATATAAACTAAAATAGTTTAAATCGGTTAGGGATGCACGATTATGCACTCTGAATAAAAAGATTTTCTCCTTCGATTTTCATTTTCATAAAGGCGTTTGCGTCAATTTTCATTATGATATTCGAGATTAGGAGGTCAAAATACGTTATAATACCAAATTTCAAATCGATCGGAGGTATGCGCTTTTCGGAAGCTTATCCAAAAATAGACTATAATTTATTTATACGTATCTAATCATTTTTTAACAATTTCTATTGAGTTATCGCTCAAGGCCTTTCATTTAGTATGATCATTAATCATATTTTAATTCTCTCCACCCGTGTGATAACATAATCTGTATTTAAACTTAATCTGAGTGTATACAGAAGCATAATATGTATTGAGGCAGTGGTAGCCCAGCGGTAACGCGCTCGCTTGGATAACCGAGTGATTCGGGTTCAATTCCGGGTCTCGCACCTCTGATATTTTCATGTGCGAATCATTTCTATCATGATTACCACTTGTATTACGGTGAAGGAAAACATCGTGAGGAATCCTTTTCTAAGCAGAAAAACCTAGCAAGTTTTTCGAAAGACCTGTGAAGTCCGCCGACACGCACTAGCTCAGCGCGGGGGACTATGGCCTAATTTCCCACATACTGAAGGAGGCCCGTGCCCAGCAGTGGGACATTAAAAAGGGCTGATGATGATGATGACGATGATGATGACGATGATGATGATGAATATGTATTGAGTTTTTCTGTTTTATATTTCCTTGACATTAAACTTACAAAGAATGTTCATGAATTATGGAAACTAATATAACGCTGGGCGGAACAGTGACACACGCCGTTCGTATGTGTTGAACGGTAAGTCAAACACCAATATTTTACATTGTGATCAAATATTGCCACCTATATGTTTTCTGAAAATTTTACTCCATTGATTAATTGCATATGAATATATTGGAAAACGAGCTTGACAAACACATTAATATTGTTTTATACGTTTTTGTCAGATATTGATATTGAATAATAGCTTTAAAAAGTTGTTAGATTTACTTTTATAAATAAAATTACACTAAATTTTTTAAAATGGGGTTTGTATTTACAAATACGAGATGAAGAATGATAAAGTATTAAAAAATTATTTATTCTGATAATAATTTCTCAAAACATACTTCATTTGATACAAAGCTGATTAGTGAATACCTACTTTTATGCAAAATAGAAAACTACCATAGTAAAGAGATATCAAACCACAATTAATGATGATTAGTCCCTAAGAAATATTTTATAAGCCCTTCTTTGGAAATTAATAATAGGTACCTACAAAGTCTAATTTGGATTAGATTTAGAATAAAATTAAATTATAAATGTAATTCGTTATAAGTCTTCAGACTTTTCAGGTCTACATAATATAAGCATTTTTTGATTTATTAATTTAATTTTAAGGTATTACTCTGTAATAAGTTATTAGTACCTATTCTGTAAGGCAAGTAATGAAAAGTCAAATTATTAATGTTCAAGTTAACACTACCCTTCGTGCTAGTTAATTATAGGACGATAGGTACCGCTTTGTGTTTAATTCATCAACCTTCATTGATATTTTATTCACATAATCAGTGAATATTCAATACTGAAATAAGTAACGCCCAGGTGAACAAGTTTATCAAAGTGAATAGACAGCCCGGACGAGGTGAGCCGCAGCATTTAGTGACGGCGCGACAGCCGGAATTCCGACACCGTTTGATAGCGAATTTAGACATTATTACTTTGTTTCGAGTGTAAAGGTTAAGGAAACATTGAGTCTATACTTTTATTTTAGAACGTATTTCTGAAAGGTATTAAATTAATTTCTTTAACTGGTTAGAAGATCTATTTTAACAAACATTGTTGTACGTTGTATTAATTTAACTTTCGAGCTATTTAAGCCAGCAAATAATTAAATGTCGACTTCTTTTAGCAATAAAGAAAAAGGCATCTTATTTTCCTAAAATGATTAAATATACTTTTAATCAATCACACTCAGTATTTGTTTAATAAATGCCATCTTAAAAGGCTCGGTGACAGATGGCACGCGCCTATAAGTCCGTGAATAATTTGGTCCACAACAACGCTTCCAAAGTTTAATTACACGTAATATTCACAGTTGTTTTATATCGTAACAAGAATATTTGTCACAAAAATGTTCATTTTTATAATTTTTCAATTTTTTTGTATGATAAATATTATTCTTTATGCTTTTTTGGTCGCAAATAAAACTAGCAAACCCGACTCGTTCGCTGGGAAAAAGTAACCTTTTTTTTTATGGGACAAAGGGGTCAAACGAGCAGGAGGGTCACCTGATGGTAAGTGATTACCGCCGCCCATGAACATCTGCAATACCGCAGGGCTTGCATATGCGTTGCCGGCCTTTCAGGAAAATGAGGGAGGTAGGAGGGAGAGAGGAGGGACGGAGAAGAGATGGAGAGAAGAGAGAGAGAGGATGGAGGGAAGAGGGAGGGAGGAGGGAGGGATGGGGAGTGGGCCACCCGGACTCTCACTTACCGGATTTCGTCCGCGACAGCGTAGCTGCCACATCACGTCGGTCTTCTGTGAGAGAGTGGAATATATAAACTACTATGTACGGGGCGTGCCGGCCCATTCGGCTTCTACCCGAAGGTAACAAGCATGGCACTACCACTTAAAAACTGAAATGGTCTAGTATTTTTAGATTTTTGTATATGTGTCTGTCCGTCTGCGACCGCATCACGAGAAAACCACTGAAGAGATTTTGATAAAATTTGGTATGATGATAGCTATTAGCTGGTTATCTAGGTCAAAAGTTTTTACTGTAGAAAAATATCTAATTTCTGAGAAATCTATATTAACATTTAAAATGAATACGGGGACGGACCCGGGCGAAGCGAGAATGAGTTACTAGTTTTTTTATGTAAGAGTAGAAGAAACAAAATACTGAATAAGTAAAAGATATGCTTAGCCAGACGAAGTTTGGAGGCAGTCATTGTTAATATACAAACATACGTAGGCCATTTCCAAAACAACCTTATCGAGTGTGATAATTCATTCTTTTATGCTTCGTTCAGATAAAAGATCAGTTTTATTCAGTAATTTTGTCACAGAAATAAAATTCGATTTACGACGGTCTTCGCCGATAACAGATGTCATATCGCGTTCAACACTCGGTCCCTGTCTATTTACTGGCAGATATAGCAAGGTATTTCAATACAACCTATTTGGTAGCACTAGTAAGGATCTTCAAAGAAAAAAATTAAAAACCGAGGAAGTAATATTAAATTTCTTTTATAGAATAAAGACCCATTATGTTTTCTTACACATGAACGGAAAGGTCGGACACCGGCTTTTTTTGTCCTGTGACAAATGGCCCGTTTTCTCGACCCTGTAATTGGTCGAATTCACAAAATGGACGAAAACTATTTTGCCGCTCGGTCGCTTTTTCGAGTAAAATAATATGAAACTGAAGCCAATGCTAAATGGAGAGACGGTCGGCTATAACCGCTAAAGTAAAATTTTATTTGAGTGCATGCATCTTTTTAGTATAGTTAAAATAAGATTTAAGGGATTATATAAAAAAGAATATTTTAATACGAAAGTATTTTAGTACAAAAATATAGCATACGGGTTACTATAGATATTAGATATCTTCTAGCATTTCAGTTTAGACATCCTACAAATGTTTACTGTTTAACAGTCCTACAGTACGGTATAGTAATGTCGTAGAAATTATACAATAATAACTGTTAATAACATTTGCATTTAAATGAACTCTAAAAGACTTTGTAATCTCTAGCAGCCGCTTGACTTTGCAGCTTCAAATTTTATAGTCGCAGTAGCCGTGGCAATTACAAACGAATGGCCATCTCTTTCAGGGAATTTCCCTCGAAATTTCCAAGTTATTTTCTCTTTCCTTAATATTTGTATGCTAAAAGAAAATTAATTGTGTCACAAACCCTTGTAATTCAATTTTTTTAAACTTACAAAAAATTGTATACTCATATTATGTCCCTGAGGCAATGCTCGGTAAATATAGTACTAGTATGTCCTCAAAAACAAATGCATTCTTTGTACCCGGGGTCAGGCGCGCTTTCATAACTAAGTAGCAGCTTACTTAGTGTAAAAATAAATACACGTTGTAAGCAGTAAATACAAGTTATTTTAGTATAATCTAGTTATCATTAAAACAGACACGTTTTAGTAAAAATTTTAGTTTTGGCTACGAAAAGTTAGTTGAAACTATTAATTAGCAAAGATCCTAACTGCGATACCCTAGTTGCATGAAACAAAAATTTTACGGTGGAATTTTGCTTATGATATATGATTGTTTTACTTTAAAAATCGCTGAAAAAAACCATGATCGTGGTTCTAGCACGGGGGTTCATCACGAATAAAGAAAATATAGTTCAAGACTATGTGAATAGTAGTTTTTATAACGATTTGATAATAAAGTTTATCTAAAATTATGTAATTTATGATCATATTAAAAATGTTATTAATGGAGAACTAAATAATGTTCTTGCTATTCAAATATGCGTAATTTTAGAAATTAGCGAACATATCTAGTATGCGATGAATGTGGGTAGGTACTGTTAACTTTTATTTATATATAATGCATACTTAATATAGACTTGTATTTTTTTTTTATAATTGTCTAACAATTATTTATTTACAATAAAGGATATTACAAGTAAACTTAACTATTTGTACAAATTAAATATACACTTAATTATTACTGTACAAGTCGTGTCCGCGCGGAATAGTGGCAAGAATGCTGGCCGCATCCGCTGAATGGCAATGCCGATTCTTTGGGCGAAAAATGAGCCAGCTCTCCTGTCACTAGTAGAGGTGATTGACTATTAATATCCTATAATTGATTTACTTTATTGGGAGTTGTATTGACTATCTAATGGCAGCACTGTCAACTTTCAAACTGTTATAGATTAATGTATGAGGGCGCTGTAAAATGGGAGGGATAAAGTTTTATAAAGTGCAGTTTAATGGTGGAGTGACACATTTCGACGCATTACCTTAAGCAGTGCAAAAGCTATAGCATAATTGCTGTTGAACTATTGCTGGAACATATTTGCTGTAACTATAATTGAAATAAACGAATATATATTTGTATCTACTGTCTACTTTAATTGAAAAACCATCTTATTACATCGCAGCATTAACAGTACTATATAGTATTCACAGATGGCACTATAATTTTTATGAGTAATATGTTTCAGTTGCAAATTTGTGTAATTCTGAATAATAATTTCAATATTACTTGTATATATCACATTTAACTTTCTAAAAAATATAATAGTTCGAAAATTCAACTATCAATGACATCTATTAAAATAGTCCGAAGAAGCCTGCACCTATTTAGTATTAGTCTGGCTGTCAGTTCCGGCTAAACTATGAATCGACTGGACAGATTTTGACATGGCTATCACTAGCAGATAGCTGATATTAGAACGAGTAACGTAAACTACTTTTATTTTAGAAAAATAATTAAAGTTCCGTTCAAAAAGACTTAAAACTGAGCGATGCCAGAGTGAGAAGAATGAATATAAAACAAAGACAACTTTTCACTTTTCTTATTTTTTGCATAAGATTCTTTTTAGGCACGTGAAAATACAATTGTGATGTTACATAATTTTTTAGGTTTAACGAGAAGTGAGATTGGATCTCGCGAGTCTACCTAAATTCTCGTAATAAAATTCAGACACACGTAACACATCAAATGTTATGCCTTGTTTCGCCGTGCTTACATTACGTGATGAATAACGAAGTTTATATTAGAGAAACATGAATTCATATAATATATTACCATTTTTATTATAAGCTTAGGGTAATAAACTACCTCATTATCTAGGAGACTGAAGACGTGATGAACACTGGCTACGTTGCAATTGTACTTGGGAAGTTGTTTGTTGATACGTTTGATTCTCAGAGGGTACTTTGACTACTTATTATTGGTTTCGTAAATATTTTCTTTTCAGGTTGAATTCCGTTAGTACATATAAATAAACTTAAAGTGTCTGTTTGTAATTTCAAATTAACAGATTAACTTCATATAAAAGTATAAAATACGGTACTTATGAATAGTATTTTTTTTTATTTGTCTGTTTGTCTGTCTGTTTGTTTGTTCCACCTTATTTCTAAAACAACTAAACCAATTATTAAGGGGCTTTCACTTTTAGCTTATATTATAATTTTGAAAATTATAAAAACCTTTAATTTATTTTAACTTACGCACGGCGAAGCGGGCCGTGTTTGTTAGTTAAAATATAAATACCTATGTGTTAGCGCATGTATTCAAATTCAACTCAATTTTACTAGTGGTGATGTTTCCTATGACAATTTTGTCAATTACATAATGCTGTTATTACCTATATAATAATAGACAGTAGTCAATTAATCTTTAGGACTGACATTTGTGTACTATGCATACTATGCATGTTCAAAAATCACAAACATATAACTCAAATAGAATTAATTATAAAAGTGTTGAATAAACGGTGAACAAGAAATTCTTCTTCATCATTTTTTTACAAATATAATAGGTAATAAAAACAAAGAAAAACGGAAATCAAAAAGTCAACCCAATTGAAAATTTTATAACATTCTGCAAAACGAAATTATACAAGAGTATCGTGCAGTTTGTATTTTTAATTTAAAATGTCGTTAATGTAGTAGGTATTACGCAGTTATTATCCGCGACGAGCTGGAGTTGTGAGACCAGTTGAATCGTTACAGCTGTTAATATTATGTAAATTTTAATTTAAGAACCAATTTTAAAATATTTATAAGTATTACTTAATTAGTTGAATTGTCTTAAAATCGAAAATTATTCTTTGCAAAATAGCGAAATTGTATCTATACATATTATATACATACAATAAGTTTCTAACAGAGTTGAATCTATACAGTAAATAACATATAGTTTTAATTCTTATTGAAATTAAATCTTATAAAATAAATATAATTAACGATACAGAAAACTATAGTTTTTAGATTTTTTGTCAGTCTGTCTATCTGTGATCGAATAAAAAAGATGCAACAATACATAGGATATGTCAATACATAGGATATTTTTAACTGTGGTAAATTATATTATCATCTCTAAGATACATCATACTAAACTAAATAATAAACAGTAACCTAAATGTGCGTAGGGGTGAACCCGATCGGAGAGGGGGTTACTAGTTACTTCTAAAACTCATTATTTAAGTTTTACAATCTATGTAAACAAATTTGGTTGTTAGTTCTGACAAGTATTGTGCTACAAATAATAAGATTAAGTAACTAACCACAGGCTATTTGTTGTTGTGGGTAAGTTTGGTCTCACTTAAAGCATTGAATATATTGAGGGCCCTAATCGTTCTGGCGGGACAAAAGGAAAGTTCATTTGGCACTAGACAGAGTTACATTGGATCACTTCCAAATCTCACCGCAATGTTGGGTTATCTGTTACCGTTATAGATAACAGTATAGATGTAGTTCATTTAATATTTGTTACTAACTGGATTATCTATACTGTTTATAATATTATAAAGCTGAAGAGTTTGTATGTTTGTTTGCTTGTTTGGTTGAACGCGCTAATCTCAGGAACTACTGTTCCAAATTGAAATATTCTTTTTGTGTTGGATAGTCCGTTTATGGAGAAAGTCTATAAGCTACATTACATCATGCTACGAGCAATATGAGCAGAGCATCAATGAAAAATGTTGCAAAAACGGGAGAAATATATTTCTTTTGATTTTCAGCCTTAAGCAGCGAGCGGAGCCGCGGGAACGGATAGTCTTTTATATACATTAAATTTGTAAGTGCTTTAAAATACAGCTCAGCCAGTCATCATCATCATCATCAGCCCTTATTAACGTCCCACTGCTAGGCACGGGCCTCCTTCAGTACGAGGAGGATCAGGCCATAGTCAACCGCGCTGGCCTAGTCCGTGTTGGCGGTCTTCACATGTCTTTCGAAAACTTGTTAGGTTTTCTCAGACATGCAGGTTTCCTCACGATGTTTTCCTTCACAGTAAGACAAGTGGTAATCATGATATAAATGATTCGCACATGAAAATATCAGAGGTGCGAGACCCGGATTGGAACCCGCATCACTCGGATATCCAAGCGACCGCGTTACCACTGGGCTACCACTGTTCTTTTTTTGTTCAGTCAGTGCCATTTTGAAATTGCATTAAAATGATAGAGCGAAGTCATTATTTACATCACTACTAAAGCTGGTAGTGAATTTCGTATCCTACTCTTTATTGTATACTATTGTTGATGATCATGTATCATCATTTGAGCTTATTTTGCAATTTAAAATTACGTGTTAGTAGTTTATTATATTCAAGTAACTTATTATTTTAATAATATAAGGGGCCATATAGTACCTAAATAGCCAATTATTTAATGGCGTTTGATATTCTGGGCTCAAAGGATATTCAAAATAACGGAAAGTTTAAAATACTTCGATGAACGCTAAACATGAAATGGTTATTGGCTTATATTGCTACAGAAATTCCTTTACTACAGGATAATATTTATACTGCTATTGGCAATATAATAATATTTTTATTTCTTCGGCCTGCTTGAGGTCAATTTATAACTCGATTTTCTGAGAAAATCCTATAAGATAGTTTTCCTTAGTTTAACTCGAGTTTAATATTATCTTAATAGAAAGACATGTTTGCACACAATAGTTTCAGTAAAACATTTATATTAGACGAGCTGTATTCGTGTATGTAAGAAGATCCTTCTGAAATCTGAGAGTTTTTAAGATAAGTTAATTAAGTTAGTTTTAATTATTATTAGTTATATTTTATATCTATAAAATATTGTATTTTTAAATTTATTTCATAGGTTTATTAGGCTATGAAAATTGAGAAGCTTGTTACGATTCACAACACGTGTGAAAGCTGATAAAAAAGCTAAAAATTTTTTTTAAAACTTATTAAACCCCGTTGTTTTTGCGTCGGGGGTTAAAAAGAACAGTTACAAAGTTAACACTATAAATTAAATTATTTATAATATTTAATTGATATAATTACTGAACTAATTAGATAGACTTTTAAATTTAAATTGATTTATAATACTGAACATTTTTTTTATTTCTTTAAGGCAAAGTAAACAGTTTTCTATCGCTTGTCAATCATTGAAACTCAAAGTGGCTTTTTGGTACAACACAAAGACCCTTCCTTCATCATTGAAAGATTGACATTTGCTGATCTGCGTTTAATATTTTAACTAAATCTGCGAACTAAGTTATAATAGGCAAATCCATTAGAATTGCTGTATATTTAATTTATGTTATCCTTTTAATTTATATTTACGCCCAAACTGCAAAAGACATAGTCCTCATCAGTATGTTGGACTTTATGTGGTAGGTAGGTACTAGGTACATAATCATTTTGGCGATTTGATGTTCATATATACAATATTTAATAAATAAAATTTCTGCTTGCAATGTAAAAGTAATGAGTTTTTTCTAGATGTGGATGATAGTTAATGCGGTATATAAGCAAGACCAAAATTTATAATATTCTTGTCTGTCAGTTTGTGTAATGTTACAGCTTTTCTCGAAGACGGGAACTGATTTTGACATGTCCAACCATCCTGTTGTTAGAAAAAGAACATATTGAGTATCGAATAATAATAAAATATAAAAAAAATATCAATAAACCATTACATATTTAATCTTCTCTAGAAACGGTTCTAACAATTTAGTTAAATAATCTTAAAATATTGAGGGATGTTAAAAAAAAATTGAAATTTAAAAATGCTTTATTTATTACACTGCCTTTACAACGATCAAACCTTTGAAGGTTTTATTTCACTTTTCATTCTGTCCACGCTTTTCTTCACAGAAATAACAGGCGGATAAATTATAGTATATTTTTTTCCGACGTGACCCTGTGTTGTTTAAGGCTCATTAACCAACAGTTTTATGTTTGTAAAGGTTAAATACGTAACTTTATTATTCTGTTTCTAGTAATATAATAAAAGTATTTATAAAAGTATTTAAAGTACTCTTTTACAGTAAATATCTGTATAAATAGATGTTTATTTTTCGTACATTTAAACAAAAATTACTTGTATCTGTTATCTCTAAATATTTTATAGGTATTACAAAGTATACTTAATAATAATACGTAATTACTACGCATTGATACTCAGTCATAAAAGCTAGTTTATGATATAGGACAGATGTTATTAATTTTACTTATTATCACATTATAGCTGCTTGTCACCAATAAATCATTGCAGGCCATATCATCGGTATGTGGTAATTGCGATCCAATTGTAGTTTCAATTTAATGTGACATGGAGTTAAACATATTTAAGAGTAATTTGTTTTAATTAAGGGTTGTAATTTGTAACCGCTAGCATTTTATAACAACTGTTGATCAGATAAATAGTATAAAAGATCAAAGCACTATCTGTTAGCAAAATTAGTATTTGGACTCCAATTTCTTCGTGTTTTTATACATAAGTATTAATTTATTTATATAACTCAATCATGTTTATATTTTCATTATTTATTTTTGTATTTCAAGACCATTCATTATTTAAAAACAAAATATGTAAAATTCCAATGTTCTTTGCCCAGAATCAAGTGCAGAAGCACAGAATCAAGCCCAGAATGCAGTACAAGTCATAGTGCTTATTTCAGGTGATTTATTGTTTCTGTTATGATAAGAAAGTTAAGGTAGGTTCAAAAATAAAAAATCAGAGACTTCCACGGATTCTGCAACGACTGAAAACTAACTGTAACGGCACAGTATAGTAGAAAGGTAACAATTACTCTGCGCCTTTTTTGAAACGTGTCATCGAGATTCTGTACGTGCTCTGCTATCAGTATAGTTTTATCGGTAATAAAATGTATATTTTTATAAATACTATACATTTAGTGGTATTGGTAGTATTCCAAGTAAAATGGGTTCAAATCTCGTTTCTCTCACTGCTGATATTATTATTTGCGAATCATTTCTAACATGACTACTACGTGTGTTACGATGAAGAAAATCCAGCATGTTTGAGAGAACCCAGCCATTTTTTGAAAGACATGAATAGACCAATCCGCACTTGATCAGCGTGAAATATGTCCTGATCCTTCTCGTACTAAAAGGAAGACCGTGACACAGAAGCGGGACTTTTAAAATTTCTAAATACAAATAAAAATCTTTAGGGAATCTAAAAACATATTTAGCTTATCAACGGCTGGACTAATTTTAATGTGACTTTTTCGCTGTGATACATAGGATACGCTGAAAATAAAACTATCCATCTTAACCATAAAAAATAAAATATGCAATTTCTCATTTATGCGCCGTTACACAAAGCATTAACTCTATTTAGAGCAGTTATAGTTAATTATTACGAAGTAAGTAAATGGTTATACCGACATTTATATTCTATGCTCTAAAGAAGCTAAGATATTTAACAAAGGAATTGCGATAAAGCTCTCAAACCGACTTTAAAGAAGTATTTCTGGATTTAAGGGCTATTCTACTCAATGTTCTGTATATATTTATGTTTATAATTATTGTAATCATATTTTTTAGGTTTATTTTTTAGTTTTATTTAGTTGCAAATCTCTATTTACAGTATAAAATTGTTATAATAATATATTACAAAAAAGGTTTAGCTAACAAAAAAGTATTATTTTATCTTAATTAATCAATCACAAAGTCTATTAAATGAAATCATCAATGTTTATGAAATACGAGTATAAATCAAAGGTGAAATAAATCAAACCAGTACTCTATTACTCAACTAACTCTTAAGCTTTGAACTGAAATGTAGAGTAAGTGCTTTATAGCTCTTAAGTGGTGTTTTATAAAACGAATGCGAAAGCTGCTATAGGAAATAAATGAAGGTGAAGTAAGACGAGACGCAAATGTGAACAATGTCAGATTTTATCGACATTCCGCTTATACGTTATATTGCATATAACTTTAAATAATAACAGTGTAAATATTTATCTTTCTAGTAATGAGTAATATTACATCTGAATATTCAAAATATAATAGCAAAAGGTAGTGGTAGCTAAGTGGTAACGCGCTGGCCATGCTAGAAAGCAAGTGAAGTGGGTTCAAATATTGGCTTCGTACCTCTGATGTTTTGATGTGCGAATCATTATTAACACATCTTGTCTTGTTGTTGTTGAAGTCTTAAGGAGAAGGTCGTGAGAACCTGCACGTCTGAAAGAACTTTGTAATTGTTAAAAGACTTTTGTTGTCCACCAATCCGCACTTGTCCACCGAGATGGACTATGACCTATTCCCACTCGTGTTGAAGAGAGACTCATTCTAATCATGGTGGCTAATCTCATTAAGACTAGCCATCTGAAAAAGAGATGTTATAGTGCACAAGTAATACCCGCAAATACAAGTGCACTCTCTATTCTTGTCATTCTCATACTCCGGTGGAACAATAGAGTTAAGAAGTAGGACCGACTACTTTGTTTTCTCGCAAAAAGACACAATAACTAAACTTGGCCCGACTCGAGACTCGAACACAGGACCGCTGGAAATGTAGGCTGGCATATAGCCAGTTACGACAGCCGAAAAATGTAAAAAAGAGCTAAATACATACATATACACTCATATTTATATTATTTTGGTATAATAATGAATAGCGTGTTCGACTATGAGTAATATTGAGACCATGATACACATAATATAATATAATCTCAATAATTCTCCTTTATTTATTTAGGAACGAACTATTTTATTCAATGTTCTTTCGAGAATGAGTCTCGATCTGCTAAAACGAATATACGATACGAAAATATTGTGAAAAGTAGAAGATTGTGATCCCCTTTATTGAAGATTTATTGAATTACATGTGATCGCTTCCATAATACTTTCTTATATGGCGTTCACTTATTCATTGGCCACGAACGTGAGAAAAATCTGGTGCGACTAGGCAGCGTATCTGATTATCACAAATTTTAATAAAAGCGCAGGCTAAAAGGCTGAGTATATAATATATTTTTTGAACATTTTTTGGTATTATAACCATAGTTAATAAGTAATTTTATCTTGATTACCGAGCCGTTAACTGCCGCCAAGATTTACGAAAGAGCTCATTTCAAAGCCTCTTTGGGGTGAGCGAATATTTGTGTTAAGTACCTATTTAATGTTGTATCCTTTTATTAAGAATTTCTACTCAAATTAAGCACATAGGACGTAAGAACATTTAATGTTCATAAATATTGAGAACTATTAAAATTTTTAATTCTAATAAGTACTCAGCATACAATTAGTTGGTCTTGAACTGCTTCGGTGGTGTAGTGGCTAGCATATACTGTCGTACACCGGGAGGTTCTGGGTTCGAGTCCCGAGTCGGGCCAAGTTTAGTTATTGAGTCTTTGTTTTGTAAGCCTCAGTAACATCCCGGAGTTGGGAAATTGGCGGTGTTTCGCCCCCGTGCCTTGGAGAGTAAGTAAAGCCGTCGCTCCTGCGCTTTAATTCTCACTTGTCGTGTCGAGTAGTCGTCCCACCGAGATATGAGAGTGATAAGGAATAGAGAGAGCTTCTCCCGCGCAGATGGCTACCATAATATTGCGGCTTATCAAAATGAGACTAAACCCAGTTAAAACTTAACATTATTTCTTCACTAATATAGTAATAATTTTAGGTGTTTTCTAATCTTAGTAATTTTCATAAAATTACTCTTTGCTTTCGTTTAATGTGGTTTTATGTTAACATGTACTTTAAGTACTAATAATAATATTTTCCACGTATATGAAAGTTAAAGCAGCTTGGAAGCAGGACTTATAATTAAACTACACAATATCGATTAATAGGCCAATTAGTTGCACATGAATACAAGCTTAGCGACAATGCTCTGCAATTCAAGCTCGCTAAATGTCGGGGCTAGCGTGCATCTTAAAACGTTTTTCTCTCGGTTTAAGATTTCATTGTTATTATAATGTAAATCTTTCTAACTACACGGGAAATAATTAGAAAGAGCATTTTCTCGTCTCTTTGTCGACATATTTTTTTTGCTGGTAGTTATTGACGAGTTAACAATGAAAAATTTTGGAAACAGTTTTTGTCATACCATGGTGGATTAGAAAATTGTATTCACGTGCGTGCGGGCTTACGAATTATTATACAAATCTGCACACCTCAATGATGTTTCCGATTGAAGTTCAATGAATAATATTGTGATCTATTTGAACACACAGAAAGAAAAAACCTTAAAGCAGATGCGTGGTCGGCGAATGTACGAGTATTTATTTTGTACGCTCAAGTGTCCTCAGTGTTTCTTCAATTTCATCTTTCTAAAATAGGACAAATTTCCTCAATACAAAATGACGTAATTTACTTATATACATTACAAAATATTAAATATTTACTTATGTAAAGCTTCTTTAAATAGTCGAAGTATAGGAAACGTGTTATATATCTCATCAGGGTGCATATACACAAGATTAAGCGAACGATATGACAATATTGGAGGTGGATTTGTTTACGTAATTGGTTAGAACCCAGTTTACATACGTGTTAATTGGGATGCTGTGTGTCTATTGCGGTTTTACCGTTTTCTATATATTATATACATTACGTATGTATTTATTTTATGAGAGAGCTTTATGTTTTTATTTTATGATTAATTTTAACTTAATAAAAATATTTTTATTTGAAATATTCACAAAACATACCTACATACATTTAAATATTCACGCCATTGCTAAAATAATTTAATGTGAAAATAATTCTATTACGTATTATCGAGGGAATACTTAATATACATAAATTATAAGTCTGAAAGTTATGCTAATTCAAATACAACAAAACTAGAAACAAATTTCAATTTAGAAGGAACTTCTTGTCTTTTTAGAACATTAGAGAATAATATAAAATTAATAGTTAATGAAACAAATTATTTTAAGTTAGTTATATATGTACTGACTACTCGTATTTCAACTTATTCAAATTCAAAATATTTTATTCAGCGTAAAATTATTACAATTTTTTACTGAACGTCATGAGTCTACTACCAATTCGGAAAGAAAAAGCCTCTGACCTGAAAAAAACTGGCGAAAGGGACTCAGCGGGACTAATATTATTATCATATCATTATAGAAAATAAACACATTTTACGTTTAAACAAAATATAGTTATGCCGTAGTATACGCGTTTATTATATTATTTCATTTTTACTTCTTAGGTTTTTTACATAAATAGAATAAAAATAATAGATAAAAATTATATATATCGGATATTACCACGAATTGACTTTTATGAACTTCCTGAACGCTATAAATTAAAGAGGGTCTGAACGCTGGGCGCCGGGTGATTTATTTCACTTTTTGTATGTTAAGCAGCTAGAAATAAAATGTCATTCCTATTCACTTTCTCAAGTTTCGGGACCAATGATCTTATTTCTTATCTTATAACGTATTCAGTACGCGCATAAAGCATTACTTCGTAATGGGTAAAATAGAAACTTCAAAAATATAAGTAAGTTAATTTATCGTTATTAAGGTTGACTTTAATTTGTCTTTTCAAGGTAATAGCAATGGAACACAATGCAAAATATTAAAAGTAATATCAAACATAATGTATATTCAGATTGTCAAGGCTAGAATGTGCGGATGAATCGGAGGTCTAGGCTACAGTCCCGGGTCAGGCAAAGTTGAGTGCACTCATGTTAGCTTACTTTTGCATCTAATATTACCAAGCTAGCAGCTTTTACTGAGATTGGTCGTAATGGCCGAAGTCGGTTTGGAGGATATAAATTATGCAACTAGTTAAAGGTAGTAATTTATAACATAATTTCTTATACAACTTGTATTTAAATTATTACAAATCATATTAATACGAACATCAAACTCTAAATCTCAAAGTCAATGTCACGATCGACCTTGTAAAGAATGCTGGTCGTTATAAAGTGAAACGCAGTATCAGGCAAAAATTCTTATGCACTTTATGAATTAAACGTAATAATTCACTTACTTTAATAATAAGGAACGTTCTTACGCTTATTTAATTCCTTAATTTTACGTTTTAATCTCGGAAGGCTCCTCATCGTAATGAGAAGATTAAAAATTCTGGCGTTCATAATTGCTGCGGCACTTAAACCAGATTTTCTTTAAAAGGCTGAATTCTAAATTAAGTTATCTACCAGCAAGTAACATTTTGCCATATTAAGATTAGGTAGCTATTGTTTTTAAGAGGTTACTTGCAAATGTATGCTTGCAACTGAAAAGATTCCAAATATAATCCACATTCGAAAGACACGATTTACGTAACTGTATTAAAAACACTGGACAGTTTAAATTCTCGATGAATTTTACACTTAATTTAGATGTCTTTCTCTAATAATACATTTTTAGTAAGCTTCAATGTTATATGTTATATATGCTTATGATAAGTAGAGTCAAATATTCTTCGCGAGTATACTATTCGTGAGTCCTATTAGCACTTAGTACTTAAGAGAGAGAAGACTTAAGAGATAAGAAACAGTGCATTATAAAACACCGAACCAGGCTCTACTTTGGTAGCTATCTTAATGCGTTTGAATTATAATATTTTATTCCTGTGCTGGATAGTACGTAACTGGATGAAGAGTTTCATCTTCATGGCTTACTTATTTTATGGTCCTATATCCTCTATGTAAAGGCAGAGGCGTGAGACGTTCACAGTGCAACGTTATTTCGTCTGGGCTTGAGCTTTGCGTTTGATTTCGCTCTAGGTTTTCTTGATATTACGCTTCGCTTCATCAATGTTAGCTTGTCTTGGTGTATGGTTTAGATCCTTAAAAGAGGGAATGAAAAGAGAGATTTTGAGCGTCACTCTTTTTATTACTTTCCGTGATTGCGAAAGTTATGCGATGGTTTCTTCGATCTTCTTCGATCCCTCCTGTCTCTGTTATGAGTTATTAGTAGTATTAGTAGTATTAGTATATGAATTTTTGGACGCTTTTTATTTCCTCTATTCAGTATTTGCTGTCTTTTCTTGGTAGATTTTGAATATCTCAATTACTCACCCAGTAATCAAAAACCTACATTAATATAGCCTTAAGTAAACTAATCTTTTCAGCTGGTACGTGTAGTCGTATTCTTGTCAAGTCATCCATCTCAAAATCACCGCCATTATTAATGATAACATTTTTTTGTATATAAAGTAAATAAATAAAGCCGATCGTTGATGTCAAAAACAAATTACTGTACACATAAGATATTTATTCAAAGGAAATTTGATATTTGTGTATTTGTATGTCTGTCTTATGATTTTCGAGACGAATCTTCCGACAACGATTGATGTTAGAGTATATATTAATTTTTTCTATTCTTTTTCCTTCAGCACAAAAATATCAATATTTTTTTTAAAAGGGTTTTTGGTCTATTTATTTAGCAACTATAACAATTTAAGTGGCTATAGTTATAAAACGTTTGTTATGGTCTATTGTAAAAAACTTACATTTTTTAATTTATTTTAGTTACCAAAGGAATGATTAATTAATGAACAAACGAAGGGCTTATGCTTACACGTGTTAGATTTCATCCCTTAAAAATGACCAATAATGTAACCGGAACAACTTATCTCAGCGACGTAACAACCCGCTCTACCGCGAAGCAATTTGTCCACTTCCAGTTTTTACCCAAAAACGTTTGTTTAACAAAAAGAGGAATATAAAGAATAAGTAACAGGAAGTAAAAAAAAATTTGAATTATTCATCCATTTGATTCATCACGAAATATTTGTTTATGTAAGCTTTAGTAAGATTGATATTTTTACATAATTTATTATCATTCATTACGTGGTAATAAACACATAAATCGTCCGGTAGTTCATATCAACGAAATCTTGATTAGAGTTACGTAGTTTGCTGAAAATGCTTTATTTAATACTAAGAGCTTATACACGATTTCTAATATCGGCAATTAAATCGTCTAGCCTCACTATTGCCTTTAATTACTTATATATCACTAGTATTAATAAGGTACGAGTTAATAACTAGTTATGTGGAATTAAATATTTTGTGTATTCATTAAGTGGTCTCGGAGAGAATTACGGATATTATTCGAAATATTATTGCCCTAAACGAGGGTCTTATTTGGGACTATGAAATGCTTCCTTTGCCAAATTATTCTTCAAAATTTGCATTTTAATAGAAAAGAAAATGTAACAGTGCAAATCCCATTATGAATAAAGGTTATGTAAAATTTTAGGTCAAGTGGTGTATGTTTACACACTTCCTGGTATGGATCTCCATATAATTTCATGGTATTATAAGGATAAAAAATAAATTTTGCATTATACAATAAATATATTATATAATAAGAAACAGAAATAAATTAAAGTAATACTATCAAAATACATATTATGAATTTGAATGTACTGTATCTCATTTTTCTTTTTTATTAATAAATGATTGAAATAGTTTGAAGTAGGTATATTTGTAATTAATAATAATATTTAGTTTTTTTAATTTAAAAAGATAATAAATTAGAAATCAGAGATGTTGGTATCTTTTAGTTTGGTTACATAAATTACTGTTAATTTGATGATTTATTCCGTCGTCCTTCAAAACTAACGACTTTGGGTCACTCTGAGAAATTCACGCTTAATTAATTTTACTTCCTACTAAGTTCGAGTAAATATTGTACTGGCAGCTTAGTTAGTGTTTTGGCTCTCATTTGTGCTACAAATTTATTTAAATTAAAATGCATAAAATTATTCACTTCTAGAGTTAGGAAATATATAATATTATGGAAGTATATACTTAAGTTATTTCTATTACATAAAAAGGAAACATGGAACTGCTAAAACTATTAATTTTTAAATATGAAAATACATTATTCAGCTTTTCAGCAACGACGTTCAGAAAGTGACTATAGAATAATATGAAAAGAAATAAATTTCCACCTTCAAAGTCACCTCTAGCAATTTAAACTGCTTCTAATATAAAAAAATGTTTTGTCTAATGTGAAATGAAGTCTATACTTCATATACATATTATATGCAGCCCAAACGTTAAACATTTTGACCTTAAAAAACAGTGCTGTTATTTTAAAAGGCACGTCGTATTCTCGCCGAAAAAGTGCTTCGCTTATTCGCACCGAAAATGGATGTGATCATGTGAATAATGTATGTGGCCTTAAACTGAGCTCGGAAAATAGAAACGTAAAGTTATTGCAAAGAAACTTATTGGTGTTTTTGCTCTACGTTATCTAGAAAAGTGTAACATTGATTTAACACATTTAATTTCATTATGACAATCATTTTAAGAAAATTTAGACTTAAGGGTATTGAGATAACCTTCTTAAAATTCCGACTATACTAATGCCAAGATTGAGCATACGGATGAAATGGTCCCTTTATAGGTCCCTTGCACGTGACGAGATTATTTAAAAATATTAATAAAATTTATTTTTTATAATATAGAATTCAAAAATAACAGGAAAATAAGGATTAGTTTGTCAGTAACAGCTAATTTAGAATATCTTTATACAGCTGAATCTATCGACTCACTCTGCTTTACTTTATGGTAGAAAGAAGGCTGCGCTGTATGCATTGCGAAATACGAAGTGACTTTGCATTTCCTTTTAGACGTAAATAAGATAAAATAATATTTACATTTTCAACTCTTCAGTGAAGTTACTGAGTCTATTTAAAATTAACTTCTAAGATTCATTTAATTCTCTATTCAATTAAAACAAATGTTTGGGAAATATATTGTTTATCGTAAAAGTAATTTAAGATTGCTAAGTATGCTTCAGTACAAACAATGGCCATATCAGTGCCACCATACCGAGAAAACTTTGCAGATTGGTATCTTTGTAGAAGTTGGTGAGAACTCTTGAACACACTGGCTCTGTGCCAGTTGGCGACTACGGGCCACATACGCCTTTGTGCCGAAAGATTTGATATTAAACGAGTTTTTAGACTGCACTGTTTGATGATATAATATTGGTTTCTCTATCTATAATCGACACGAAATTGTTTCTTTTAAATAAAGTTAAAGTCTACACTAATATTATTACTTCTACTAGGTGACAGAGTTTGATGTTAGTTGTTTATGAAAGATTGCCTACATGTCGTGAGAGTAAAACTATTTTTTTTCAAGGCGAAGAGCCCCCGATTTAATTGCTACGGACAGACATACATGGGGAAACTACGAGAGTTCCTTGTTGACTACGGACCACTAAAAACTAAGAATTGTCACATATTATCCGCACTCACTAAAATCATTTATCCGCCAGCGAGAGCCTTATAAATTCACAGTTGCTCTTCTATTTTCTTCTTTAGCTTGCAGGTTTTTGTATTTCTTTTAAGAGTTTATATATGTATTGGAACCATCGATTAAATAAGCTCACTTTATTCTAGTTATTTTACTTTGGTCTAGTTAATTTTATTGCTTTTAATAGATTTTTTAGCTTTAAACATTGTCTTTATTAAGTTTAACGTTTTACCTAATACGTATATTTAATGTAGAGTTTTTATATAAAATATAACTCTTCTTATCACACTTTTAAAATAAAATAGAATACTTATTATTTTCATAAATCTGAGTTTGAAAATGCTTATCTTAGAAATGCGTTTCGATGTATGTCTGATTCCTCTCATATTTTACTTTATATCAAAGAATTTTATCGTCACGAACTTGAATTGTATAACAATGTAATAAATTATAAATGTTATAGTATTTTTTACTTACTATAAATATTTTACTGTATTAAAACTGTTTTCCAAACACATCAATCTTGCAAGACTTTTTCTAAAAGGAATTAGTAAACAAGTTACACGCAAGAGGGATAAAATCACAAAACTGAAAAACTAAAAACGGAATAGCTATTTAACTAGAATATGAATCTTAAATACATTGTAATAATTTATATGAATATAATATCTCAGAAGCAATTGTTGTTCTTGTAGTACACGATAATTAAGATATAACGAGCGATGACATAAAGCAACTGCGAAAGAATATTTGCTTAGCTAAAAGCTTTATTGTGTTACGATGTAGAGTGACAATCAAATAGGATAGGATTGTTGTAGTGTTCTTGAGTTGTGTATGCGGGTGGGTTTCCTTTGTATCGTTAGGCTTTGATTGACGAACCAACCTAACCAAAAACTTTACTATAGCACTTAGTGTATGCATATTTTACTCATATCCAATATTCAAATAAGCTTATTTGTAAAATAACATTTCTAAGTAACTTGGTATTATGAAGTATTTTTGTTCAAATAATATTGTTCAAGCTGAAACCTCAGCGATCTTCCTGCACAAGCTCTGCGTAACAACTATGTTAATATGAGCTACACTGTCTACGTCCACGAATATAAATATTTTAAATCAATCAACTGTAATATGTACACTGGTATTAGTTGAATGCAATAAGCGACAAATGTCCGTGCTAAGAGTGTTCATAAATCGTAATTTTATGTATACGAATGGAGTTAAAACTATCGAGTTTTTTTAAAGTTAAATAAACCTATGCATGTTAAGCAATAAGACCAGTCTTTTTTCGATACCAGAAGTCATAATATGCTCTTAATATCTCTAAGTCGCCGCAAACAATCAAACACAACACCGATGGCTTTACTTTGATTATGTTCTTCGGAACATGGACTAATATCGTCAATTCAAAACATACTTTTTGGACGACCCTCCCTACATCAAAGAAACAACCTCTACAATTTGCCTACAATTAAAATAGAAAAATAAGAAAAATAAAGTAACTGTAATATTACAGCAGTCTAATTTTTAGTACTCATTTCTTTATAATATTATTTGACGGCAGTGTTACATCCTTAGCGGGTATCTCGAATATTCCTCACCGGGTACATTTCAATATTGTAATAAAAAAATATTGATCCCTAATCTAAATTACGTATTATGCATTCAAGACGGGTTGGGTTATACATTTTATAGGAATTCTTGTTCACGCGTTGAATATATTATCGGAGATCAGTCGTTTCATGTAATACGTGAAACATGACGTTTCATTTCAGACTGCTTATCGTGCGCTTAGAGCTGCACCATAAAATACTCTACTATACTACTCGTGAGTTTATGAGTCCTATTTTGTGATCTTGGTAAATTTCCACGTCGTATTTGTATTGTTAAAGATTTATCCATTGTACAATGTGCATAATATGTTTTCATTATTGTGACAAGAGAGCTGGCTCATTTTTCGCCCAAAGAATCGGCATTGCCATTCAGCGGGGGAATGCGGCCAGCATTCTTGCCACTATTCCGCGCGGACACGACTTGTACAGTAATAATTAAGTGTATATTTGCTTTGTACTAATAGTTAAGTTTACTTGTAATTTCCTTTATTGTAAGTAAATTTTTTACTTTTATAATAATATATCGCAGAGCATAACTTTTGGAAGCTTTTAAATTCAAAATAACATCAAATTATTTCTTATGAATACATTTCATTGTATTATGTAATTTACTAATCCTACGATATGTTAGAACTATGGGGTGAGTTATGGGGGTTAGTGAGCTACTATTGTAGACTGTTTTAGACGTCTGCCCTAACATATTACATACCACATAATATAATTATATACTCAAAATTAAAATGTATTTGTGTAGTTTAAAGTGTAATTTAAATAGTATATCATATATTTTGCAATGAAAATATTTTTAAAGCAGTATCTAAAATAGATACGATTTATTTGGTGAGTCGTTATTTTTCTATTCTTTAATATGGTCATCAAAGTTATATATTATATTATTAAAGTAAATTCATGAATAGAAATAATGTTATAATTAAGCATAATTATGGAAACACCTGAAGCACTTAATAAGTTTTAAATGATTTATTTATTTATTTCATTGTTGAACTTTATAAGTTGGTCTTTACTTTTGTATCGGAACCTTTAAGAAAGTTTGTTTTAAGGTAATATCGTACAAATTTATTTGTATATTGTTTCTATTTGTTAATGTATTCTAAGTTTTTAGCTACAAAACTAGTTAATAAAGTTTCTTTATTCATTTAGCATTAATACAAGCTTTATATTCTAATCTTATAGACAAACCAACATTTCAGATAAACGAATTTTTAGATTTTATGTCATTCTGATTCCATGACAAAGAATTATTAGTTACAGTTTTTTATTATATTAGTATAATGCCATTATTATATCATGCAAATATTTGATCTTACAAAAAGACAAAGATTAAATTAAATTATATCCTAACGCGTTCAGAGACAATGTACATTACAGTTAAATCTTGTTGAAATTGAAGCAAACTAAGCATTATAACTGTAACTTCTTTGCCATGTGTACATCAACACTACACGCAGTTTAACCAAGGAAATACGTGACATAATATGTGGAAGTTTTCGCCTGTTACGAAGTCTCACATGTTAAGAAAACTTTTCCTTTGTTCTATATATTTGCAGTCATTTAAACTTTTACAAAAAGACATTATTGTGATCGCGGTTGGACAGTTTTGATATTTTAAGAAAAGTACATGTCTTTTTTTACTCAGAAAAATCTACAGACACTTAGCTAATATTTGTTCAATATGATCATTTAACATAAGATTGCTCACCGAAGTATTCATTATGTCCTGATTAATTAGCGTCCGACTATCCAGCTGGATCAACCACTTCGAGTTAATTTGACTTCAGTGGGTGTGTACAACACAGGCTGGGAAAACTAAATGTCCAAAACATTAGACTTTTTGACTTTTGGCCCTTTGACTGTTGTAACACTGTTGTAAAATTAAGCGAACCAACAATCAAAAGAAACCCTCGAGAAATCCCGAAAAGCTACTTGTATTTAAAATTTGACATCATAATTGTCAAGTAAAATACCAGCAAAACTCACTGAAACAAGCAACACTCATTGAATTGGTTATCGTTGAGTGGGATAATAATTGGAAATTGGAATCTGTACCTTAGAGAGCACGTTAGGCCATTCGTCCCGCTTGATATCGATTGACAGCAGTCGTTAAGCTATGTCTGAAACCCTAAGATGGTTGAACTATCTCTGAATATAGAGAACGGTGGTATCTTATGGCTTATACAAATTATTATAAAATCCTAACGATGTATACTAAAAGAGAACTTACAAAAATAAAATAAAGATAGTGACATAATTATTTATAAGTAAAAAAAGAGGATTAAAAATCTACTATTTAATGATAATTTATTTAAATAGCTCCTTTAGTTTTGAAAGTACACATAAATTTCTCCGTCGCATTTCCATATTAAGTTGGGTTCATATATTTTAGTAGTGGTGGTTTAAGCAGAGATAGTATATGCGTGAAGTTGTGGGTAATATACTAATGCTTTCGAACAATAAAATATATCAATATAAACCTAAAATTAAATTTGGTTACAAACTGTAGAATTGTCAAAAAAACATTGATTAACTTTCACAACAATAAAGATCATAAGTTACATCTACCTATATAATTTTAAATTTTCCTTTTATAAATATTAATCTTATATATAAAATTCTCGTGTCACAATTTTAGTTCCCATACTCCTCCGAAACGACTTGACCGATTCTTATGAAATTTTGTGAGCATGTTGAGTAGGTCTGAGAATCGGCCAACATCTATTTTTCATCCCCCTAAATGTTAACCACCCCAAAATTTATTTTTTATTTTTTAGACAATTTTTTTTGCATACAGATCAACCCAATGAGGTTGATTAGTAATTAAAAAAATGAATGCGGGCGAAGCCGCGGGTACAGCTAGTTAATATATATATTTTAATAATTCGATATGTGATAGTACAAGTCTATTAGTATTTTGAGCAACAAAGTGGTATTCTGAGAACCTTTTTGAGTTCATTCGAGTCTCACTCACCTCAACCTATAAATCACGCAGCTAGTAGTTATCTAAACCGCTGACTGTGATTGATGTACACGAAACAAGGCGGCCGAAAACAGTTTTATTGTAGGATCTAATAAAGAAAAAATATATTCTTTTTTTGTTTACATAACTTATTTATACTGCTTCTCCAATATATAGATATAACTAACCGAACGTTGCCACGTCTTTATGTACCTATTCTTTTATTAATAGAGGGATCTTATTAATTATTTAATTTTTGATTAAAAATAGTAAACCAGGATTAAATCTAAAACCAACAACACCACTCATTGTTATATCACTATAGGTGCAGTTATTTACTCTAAAATATACTATACTAGCGATTCACCTTCGCTTTACGCAGGTTCGTCCCTGGTACTCCCTGTCAAATTTAAAAGTTTCTAGCACAAAATATGAGGGACTTTCATACAAAGTTCTTAACAGACGCCTAGTAACTATAAACTATCTCCCTGACAAATTTCATGTCTGTTATTTTGTTTTAAAAGCCTTATATTGTGATAAGTTTATTCGCAAAATGCTTGCATAATTCATCACTCGCTGTTGTTACTAACATCTTTGACTTTAGGACACCGTAGAAGAAATTAAGCGTCTAAGGCATTTATATCATTTGTCTTACTTAAGGGCTTTTATAAGGAAGCTGGTATTGTGAGATACTCGAGACTGTGATGGTCTTCATACTTATATTATATATAAGAAGATCCGCATTAAAGTTGCCCTAAAACTATCTACGATATATATTTGTTTATATATCACTTTTAATATAAAATACTTTTCGTCCAGCAAGCAGAAGCTCGACCTTTCTTAGGATCTTAATTTAATAATGTTTCCCAAGAAAAAGGATTTTATCTTAATTTTGTAAGTTCTTCTAAAAATACTACGTTTTCTGAGCTATAGATCGGGAGTGTTGATTATTCATTATAATTTTAAATATTTTTAAGGAAAAGTGCTATTAGGTACTGTATTATATATATTTACACTTTATGTGTACACAAGTACCAGATTTTCGCCTCTATACTCTGAAACAGTTGAAGTGTTTTAGAAGAAATTTTGCTAACAGACAGATTAACGTATAACATGGAGTTAAATATAGTTAATCAATTAATTCTATGAAAGAAAAATACCATTTATTATACTAATGACTTTTCATGGTCTAAATTAATAATTAATAATTCTAATTAGTATTACTGCTATGACAAAAACCTATACTAATAAGATAATATTAACTTCCTTTACTATGTTTATAAACACGGTACTCAAAATAAAGAATTCGTATTTGATAAATGGTCGCATAAATTTTTCAAGGAATTTTACGAAATACGTAGCAGCTAGTCCACCTATTGTGAAACATTTTTTTATCTGAAACGATGTTATTTTAAAATTTTAGATATTTTAAGATACACGTATATTTCTCCAAAATATATCTGGAACTACTATTACTTTATTTATAAAAAAATAATACAAACACCACTATCATAACTTTTAAATTATGAGGTTTCGTCATTAGCAGATGGTCATGGCATAATAATTTGAATAGTTAAGTTATAATAAAGATAAGTATACACCAAATGTCTAGGGAATATATTTCAAAATTTAGAAAGTCAAAGCTATTTGCACGACTAATGCCATCCTCAAAGAAAATTACTTAACGGAACTAATTCTGTTATAAAACAATTACCCTTCTTGGCGAATATAGTTAAGCTGCACGAGAATACTATAGCTCGTACACCGCATAATCTTCTATGGAATAAATTCAATTTAACATCATCTAAGTCTAAGGTGAGTATGATATAATATTAATGGCGAACTATATTAGTTATTATACGAGTAGTTCAGATAAATAATGGACTTTGCGATAATTAAATTATACATATATAAGAATTGACTCTACGTAATATGTCTAACTTTTTATTTTCATGGGATATGGATGGGTCAGGAGTGTAAAACCATTTAAAGTGCTCAGGTCAATAAAGTTTTTCCCCTAACGACAAGAGGAGCCCCATGCCATGCAGGAAAACGGCTTCTTGGAACGAATATACTTGACGAGATAGGAAAAAAATTATTATTTACTAACAGCACCCTTTAAGTTTTTAGAAGTACGAGGAAATCAAAATTTTTAAAGATTTTTTTGCATACAATTACGAATTCCGTGTGCTCTCTGTGCGATTAGTTTGATAAGCTTCAACATGTTATACACATTGCTTGATGTTTAACTTAATTTATAAGTCAAGGACAGACAGCGAAAAGTAAGACTTAGTTTCTATCGGCACTTATTCTTATTTATGAAATCCATCAATAATAATCATAAATAAGAATCTATTTCAAAACATATCTAGAACAATCAACCCTCTCAATAATAACTATTGCAATAACTAAATATTGCAATCTCGACAGAGTTATTTATGTATTTTTGAGTTAATCTTTTTTCATTAATTTTATTAAGGAAAATATGTACATTTGTTATTGTTATTTACACTCGTAAGTTGATTAATTTTGGGCTTAGACTTAATTATCAACAAGCAACAAAAAGATTGGAACGAAAATAAAACAAGTGACAGTTCTTTTATATACATACAATAAAATTCTGTCACTTCTGAGTCGAAAATCTTCTTGTAATATTAATTATTATCGATACATTAGAACTTTTATCTGTATGCTTGTCTATTTGTGAAAGCATCACGAGAAAACCACTGGACTGATTTTGATAACATTTGGTATGATGATAGCTTGGTGTCCAGATTAACATATGAGATACTTTTAAGTGCGGAAAAATATCTTACGGATTTTCACTCGCAGATAGCTTATGATATAAGGCGTAACTTAGGATTATTTTTAGCCGACTTCAATAAAGGAGAAGGTTATTTTTTTTTAAAATAGCGGAACCCGTAGCTTTACTCGCGCTAAGCCTAGTCTGAAAATATATTTACTAAAAACACAATATATCATCGCTAATTAGATCAGTTTTCATGTATACTAATAAGTAATAAATAATGTAATCAATGTATCCATTGTTTCCATTTACCAGTTAATCATCGATTTATATTATTCAAATACCCAACGGCCATCATGTATTAAAACTATATGAATTATAAATCGAATGATATTATAATAATGTCATTATGTGTGTGTGTATATTTATAAATTCCTGCCTTGGTGGTGTAGTGGCTAGCATATATGGTTGTATACCGGGAGGTCCTGGGTTCAAGTTCCTGGTCGGCCTAAGTTACGTTATTGAGTCTTTGTTTCGTAAGTCTCAGTAACAGCCCGGAGTTGGGAAGTTGGCGGTGCTTCACCCTCGTGCCTCTGAGAGCACATAAAGCCTTCGTTCCGTCGTCTTAACTCTCACTGGTCGTGTCGAGCAGTCGTCCCGCCGGAATATGAGAGAGATAAGGAATAGAGGGTCCATTTGTGTCTGTGCATACACTTGTGCACTATAATATTTCCCGCGTAGATGGCTAGTATCAATGAGACTGGCCGCAGTAGCCGTAATCGATCGGGAGGACATCATATTTATATACACTACCTATCTTGTGTGTTAATACTTAAAAAGACGGAACTTTATGTGGGACTAAGGTGATTATGTAGTATCTTTTATATTATTATTCAAGTTAACTTAACCCTTGTTCTTGAATTCAAATGTAGTATAAACATTCCTGAATTTTATCATGTTAATCTTTTGATGCGACATTTTTTTATAAAAACAATTTGTCTTATATTAAAAAAATTTTCTAACGTAAAAAATACAATGATAATTTAAAATATCCATAAGATGATCGACTGATGACTTTACTGCCAACTTTGGGCCTATTACTATTCTCGGCCTGGGCCTCAAACCCAGCACCTCCGAATCTGCAGCTGTACATGCCAGCCATTAGAGTAATGCGGCAGATGTTACTACTATTTAATGTCATGGCATTTTATCTTTTTATAGTCAGAAGATTTGGAGACCACTATCAGATCGTAATTTTATATACTTTCGTAAAGATTCAAGGCATACTCGGGGCCCGAGGTAAGCGAGAATAGGTGACTGATATATCTTGAAACTTATCATGTTCGCTTATACAATAATTAAGACTTAATAAACGTGTAGGCATGTCAAAGGAATAAATACTTTAGTATTATCATATTGATATTTTAATTAAAATTAATGTACATGTTGGAATTACCATTTATAAATAGGTAACATGTTATATTCTGTACAATGTAAAGATATGTTTTACAGTGATATTTGCTTTAAACGTCGATTAAAAGACTATCAAAAGGTCACGACTTTGGCATGGTAAATTCTTAGGCGAATAAAAGAACCTATGAGTTTTATTGAAATGTTCTAAATATTCA
The DNA here is from genome assembly GCA_905231865.2 of Boloria selene. Taxonomy (NCBI): domain Eukaryota; kingdom Metazoa; phylum Arthropoda; class Insecta; order Lepidoptera; family Nymphalidae; genus Boloria; species Boloria selene. Next base: position 6,088,003 of record HG993147.1, read on the forward strand.
TTGAAACATTCTTTTTTCTTTGTTGTTATTAATCAGTCATAGCATGAGTGTATATACAAGACGCCATTAGTCTTACGTTTACGCTCAATCGTCATGTGGTATTTTAATAATTTTATTAATTAATAAATCCAATCAAGATTTTTGCAACTTTTTTGGTAACAGGATGTAAAATTAATAAATCCATATAGTTACCAGTTATTATAATAACTTATACATACATTAAAAGTAATAGAAAAAAATGCATTATATTTAGATAAAGTATGTATAGGCCCGAAGTAAAACACACTGGCTGTAAAGGTTTAAAATCGTTTTATGTGTGCCCTGGCGTTACGGGATGGTCTAAATTCCACTTTTAAAATACCTCAGGGACTTGTAAGCTTTTTATTTTACTGTTTAATTCCTAAAGCGCTTAAATTCCAATTAAATAAAAATAAAATATAAAAAGAATTAAAAATATGTTTTCTGTATATATTTGTAAATATTTCATTTAATTATAATAAGAAAACTTATAAAGACAGGTACTACTTCATTATTGTTATTTGGTAATAAATTTAAGACTGTCTGTTCAATAACTTAACCAGATGATTTTAAGAAATACGTTAGAATCATCTTATAATGTCATTTTAACACATTTCATTCTTGTTCGAGTTATTTACAACGTAAAACATTGCGAAAAAAAGTTAAATAATATACTACATAATATAATATGAACATCGAATACTACTGGCCGGAAGAATGTTTTTCCTTAAAAATATTATTCTTTTCAAATTCATTACTTATAGATTAACAATATTGTTGTAACTAGCGTTATTAAGGAATTTAGTTTATTGCAGTGTTAATAACCTAAATATAAAATAACCCTAATACTTTTGATACTCAATGAAATTATAGTCAATTTCCAACGCTTTGTGAATTATCACGATATAATATATGTTTGTTCCAAATTGTATATTCACCCTGACAACAATGATGATAATTGCATTTCAGAAGTGCCTAAAGTTAATAATTCTATTAAAGGGGTAAAACATTGGCAGCATTTACTCTCGCCAACTCGCAACAAGCTCCAACAATGCCCATGAATTAACGATGGTCTGGGGTCGGAAGTTGTATCGTTCAGCTAAATTGTGTAGGCGTACAAAAGGATAATTATTCTTCGACAAACTGTTTTGACACAGCTATGGAACTGCACCTTACACCTTAAACATATTAATAACATAGCTGTTGAAATTCTGATCTATTAGATGTCTCTTGTTTGTATTTATATTGTGTGAAGATTTTTTGGAAGTTAAAGATGTCGCTGTTATTAATGCTTAATGAAGTTATTATATTTATAAGGTTGCCTAGTGGTAGTACAATTTCACGGCTTTTAAATTATCCTTGCCAATTACAATATTATATATTATCCGCCTTGATGGTGCAGTGGCGAACATGTACGGCTGCACATCGGGAGCTTGATTTAAGTCCGGAATTGGGACAAGCTTTGGACTAAGTTTTTGTGTTACAGGCTCCAGTAACAGTTCGTTAAGACGTCGGTTCTCTTCAACATCTTATGAATGTTTGTATGTATATGTATGTATTGTATGACCGGTGAATGTTTGAATTTTCGTACAATCGGAATTTGAGAGTAATGGTAATGCATTTGAGTTTTTGCATACACTTCTGCACTATAATATCTTCTGCGCAGTTGCTGTATATTAATTCTCAATGATATAAATGTTCAAAAGATAAAAATGAGAACGTAGAGTCCTTATACTTAAATGGAAAACTTTTATTATACTTCAAAGTCTTTATTATAATCATTCTTAAATGATCGATCTGTGAAGAAAAAAACTGAGTCTTTGTCCACGAAGATTCAATCCAAAAATATAGTTTCATTTATATTGCAATCTAATCTCTGCGTTAATCTAAAAAAGAATTAATATAGAGCAATGATAATAATCTTCATGTTATATTTTATAGAAGGAATTCTTAAACTCGGCTGTAAAATAAGACGGCCCTTATAAGAACATGTTACATAAACCTTCTCACAACTTTTTACATGAATATGAAACAACTCTTCCGAAGAAGCTAATATAATAACTAGAGTCTGATAAATATTATTCTTTTTATTTTGTAGCTACACATTTTATTCATACCTGTTTTTATTTTACTGTTAGTAAGTTTACTCTGCTATGTTTATGTATAAGTGGAAACTTTATTGGCTAAGTGTATTAATTCTAATGTATTTTGCATTTTATGCCTATATATGCTGTCTGTTTTCCAATTTACAAATAAATAAATAAATAAATAAATAAATAATATGCGGCCTATTTTTCATATGATCGTACATACAAAAATGAGACATGATGTGCGTGTGACTAAAATGTATATTAAAAAATAATATAATGTGAAGTATATTAATGAATTATAAGACAAAGTTTCGGGGCGGGCCTGGGTCTATGCTTTTGCGATTGAAAACGACATAGCTTTGCATGGTAGTATAGGTGCAGGCCCACCCTACCATCTCCCTCTGAGATGGTAGGGGGGCGTGGTCTTGGGAGTAGCGCAGGTCGCTAAGATCCCCAAGGCAAGTTCGGTGGACTAGCCTTCTCGAGGTTGCCAGCCCTGTTACTTTGATCTAGTTCCCTATGAAATAGATAAAACTGAAACCTCCGAGCGCTTTTATGGCTTATGCTTAAATTCATATATAGATATAAATATGAGTAGTGTATGTATGGGTATGTGTATGTATGTGTATATATATAGTTACATGGCTTTTTATATTTTATATAACATATTCGTATTCCAACACTACAGTCTCGTAGGTGGGCTGCAGTTATTTATATATCTTTATAATCATAATTAAATATAATCTATGTAAGTTTAAAGCTTATAACTATATCTATTTATGTGCCTGGGCACGCACCAAGGTTAGCATAGCCCGATGTATATATGTACTTGTAACAGATCATATTAAATCTATTAGCACACCTACCTGCGCTAGAGCCTGCGCAGTCGATCGCTGTACGTGCGGATGACGGAGTCCTGGGAGGTTGAGTCGAGCCAGACCAGCCGACAACACGCCCCTTTGGTCCCGAGTTCACACTAAACAGTAGCCCCTGAGTCTAACCAGCTTGGGGGAAATGGTTATACGTCCCGTCAGAGGGCCGTAGGTGAGATGTGGGGGAGGAAGCGGAAGGCCATGCTGACGGAGTAAGGGTGTGTGGAACAACTGGTAGATCTGAATCCGGTCTACCAGCCACACATAGCATGCGGCCCTTTGGGCACGTGCGTCCGAGCTCCCGATGTCGCGCTGTACGCCAGCCTCCCACATCTATATCTGCTGGGTAGTCCTAGTGTTCGTAGAACACTCCCAGGTGAGGGCTCCGTGGAGGGTGGGAAGCCTAGCAGACGAAACTTTTTCAACGAAACTATGGACTTAATAGGATTCGTACAACAAACCAAACAAACGGTGGCTCCGGAGGTTCACTCCGAAGAAGCCCCTAACAAAACATCCGATGTGAACGCGTCTGGTGATCCAAATACAGGATTTCCTGCAGGAGGGTCCCACGCAACAGACCAAGCAAGACCGACCAAGAAAGGAAGAAAGGGCAAGGAGACCAAGGGGCAACCCAAGGTTTCTAAACCCGCTCTTCCAACTAAGAAACAACAGCTGAGGTTAGTGGAGGCCCCTAGGGGCCCCCTTTCCACAGCTCCCTCGGGCCACCCCAAGATGGTTGCGACAACCTCTGGCATGGAAGGTACGGAGGCAGCCAGGACACTGGAAGCCCCACCGACTATGACGGAGGCGGGAGCAACTAACGCGGGAACGAGGGCGGTTGTAAGTGCACAACTGGGTCCCCCAAACGGCGCTACGAGAGCCAACGCTGAAGCAGATGTGGTGGCATCCAGGAACCTGGTTTTGCCCCCATCGGCCGACGTGGAAGCAATCGCGGCTGCTGGGAAGGAGTCGACCCGGGGTGTAAATACAACCACCTCAACAAGCCTAGATCAAGGGGGACCATGGACGGTAGTCACCTCCAAAAAATCCAACAGGCCACCAAATCCTGAAAAGGCCAATACAAATACTGGCACAAATGACAAAAATGAGCCAGAAAATAAACGCAGGAAAAGACCCAACGCCAATAACAGGCGGAAGCGGAGGTTACGAGCTGAAAACGCTCAGACATCAGCAGCGGCGAACTTCCTGACAAAAACAACAGAACCCAAGCCGGGTACCAGTGGAGGGCAATCTGTGGAAAAAACATCCAAGCCCACAACCGAAGGTGGCGTGAAACCTAAATCACGTGCACCAACGGGAGTAGACGGCCCTAAAAACAGCACCAACAAACGACACCGCTCTGAGGATGCGACGACGCCTAGCGGGGCCAGTAAGAAGGCCCGCACTGGTGCTACCCCGAAAACATACGCAGCGGCCGCTAAATCTGATCTTATAGCGGCTGTAACAGCAGCAAACGCAGGACATCTGACGAAAGAACAAGCAGATGAGGTAGAAGAGACGCTAAATAGCAAACTCTGGTCCTTAGTTGTGGCCAGAAGTAGCAATCCACCTATCTTCCAGGGCAAACCGACCTACGTGAACGGTTCACTACAGCTGTGGTGCCTGAGCGTAGAGGCCATGGAGTGGATTAAGGCAAACATCGACGGCCACACACTGACTTCCGGAGTCAAAGTAGAAGTAAGGAGACAATCTGACTTGCCTAGGAAAGTCAGGTGTGGCATCCTTATACCAGGAAAAGCCGAAACCAGCCAGATCGGAGAAGCACTTCGATACTTCAACCCCTGGGCTGAAGTAGATCGATGGTTGTTACACACCGCACACAAGCAAACAACAGGTACCTTCCTAGTAGTTAGCATACCAGAGGACATCATTCCCGGCATTCTCAAACGGGGGCGGCAGCTATGCTATATGCTGGGCGCCGTCTACGTTAAGTTCGAAGAACGCAAGGGACGTTTCACAGAAACACCACCACAGATGGGGAACAAAAGATCATCCGAAGCAAGACGGCAAAAGGACACCCCAATGACGGTAGAAGCAACAACTCCACAACCAAGCACCAGCCGTGTGGAAAATAACAGCCCCCAGGGTCCACTCTTGGATACAACGCACGATCCGACGAACGTCGATATGGCGAGCGTCGGTGATGAGGCGGATAGTATCGGAGACTGGGCCCAAGGGATAGAAGAACTCGACCTTGGGACAGGGGATGACTCTGACGACGGAGTCCCTTTTACCAAGTAGTCGAGCTCTTCAGATAAATCTCCACCACAGCCTTACCGCTACGGCACAGCTGCGTAAGTGGTTGGAGAAACACAGGACAGCTGTAGCCTTTATCCAAGAACCCTGGCTATCGCGGTCAGGGCATATACAGGGATTAGGCAACCTCAAAGGTAAGTTAATAACAAGTAATGAACCCTTTCCTAGGGCTGCTATCTATATAACTAACAACATCCCTGTGCAGATCCTAACAGACTTCTGTTCTAGAGACATCTGCACAATCAAAATAGCAAAACCATCTACGACGTCGCGGGTAGTAGTCCTCACGTCTGTGTACATGCCGGACGGAGAGGACCCTCCACCACAAGACCTGGTGCGACTGGTGAACTACTGCGAAGCAGAAGACTTAGACGTCATCGTTGCGACCGACTCAAATTGCCACCATACAGTCTGGGGTAACGAAAACATAAATAACAGAGGTAAGACACTTATTGAATACTTATCCACAACCAACTTAGACATTATTAACACAGGTAACAAACCCACTTTTGTAACTAGACGTGCTAAATCCATCATTGACTTAACATTAGCCAACGAAGGTGGGGCCAAATTAATATCCAACTGGCATGTGTCGGATGAAGCGTCATGCTCTGACCACAGATGGATATGCTTAGAACTAGGGCTAACCCCTACACCTCTACAACCCTACAGGAACGTTCGTAAAACGAACAAAGAGGAGTTCCGCAGGAGACTAGAAAACAGTCTACGCGAACTCAACTGCCCTGAAAAGTTAACAAACACCCATAGCATCGAAAAAATTGTGGAAAAGCTAACCCACATAATAACCGAATGCTATGAAGCAGCATGTCCACTAATCCAACCTCCGGATAACCCGAACAACAAAAGAACATGGTGGGGACCAGAGTTACAACGCCTTAGAATTAAGGTCAGGAAATCATTCAACAGAGCCATGAACACTTACAATGACCAGGATTGGGATCATTACAGAAACGTAAAGGCCAGATACAAGAAACGAATAAGATACTGGAGAACTAGGGCATGGCGCAAGTTCTGCGAGTCCATCGAGTCGTTTGTACAGGCCAATAGAATCCGTAAAATTCTTACGGGGGAACCACAACGGGAACTAGGTTCCCTGAAGAAACCAGATAACTCATACACCAAATCATTAGAAGAGTCGGATCAACTGCTTCTACAGACACACTTTCCCGACTGCACTATGATAACAAAAACAAATTGGTCAGACACAGATCATACTGCAACAGACAGCGATTGGAAAATTGCTGTCGAAGTAATACAACGAAATAGAACATCGTGGGCAATCAATAGCTTCCAACCATTTAAGGCGCCTGGCCCAGATGGCATATATCCGGCCCTTCTACAATGGGGAGGCACGCTCTTAAACCACACCATAAACAATATTTTTCAAGCTTGCCTGGCTTTTGGCTATGTACCAAAACTATGGCGAGAAGTAAAAGTCATATTCATACCAAAACCTGGTAAGACAGATTACTCGGACGCCAAGTCCTACAGGCCAATCAGTCTGACATCCTTCCTCCTAAAGGCCATGGAGAGATTGTGTGACAGATACCTAAGGGACAACGTACTACCAAAAGTACCCCTACACAAAAACCAGCACGCCTACAGTGCAGGTAAATCTACTGAATCAGCACTACATGCAGTAGTAGGAAAGATCGAGGAAGCCCTGAACATCAAAGAATCCTGCCTAGGAACTTTCATTGATATAGAAGGTGCCTTCGATAAAACCAACTTCAACAGCATAGAAACTGCACTTACTCGACACAAAACAAATCCTACCATCATTACATGGATTCGCAACATGCTAGCAAACAGAATAGTCAGGACAACTAGTAATTGTAAACAAGGAGCAATCGTTGCCAAAGGATGCCCCCAAGGAGGGGTGTTATCTCCCCTACTATGGAACCTTGTGGTCAACGACTTAATATCTCTGTTAAATAAAAACAGGTACTTCACAATAGGCTATGCGGACGACCTGGCAATACTAGTGACAGGCAAATTCATTAGCACGCTCTGTGAACTCACGCAGACTGCCTTGTCACTAGTAGAAAAATGGTGCGTAGAGTATAACCTAACCATTAACCCAAACAAAACTGAATTAGTAATGTTCACAAACAAAAGGGACTTGGGAAATTACACACTGCCGAGACTCTTCAACTCAACCCTGGAACTAAGCACAGACGTTAAATATCTAGGTATAACACTGGACAGCAAGTTAAATTGGTCCAAACACTTAGAACACAAACTAAACAAAGCTAGTATCATTTTCTGGCAATGCCGGAGAATGATCGGGAAGAAATGGGGTCTAAACCCCAAGGTGACCCTATGGCTATACACTGCAGTCATTAGACCAATGATCAGCTACGGATCAGTAGTATGGTGGCGCAGAACTCTCCAAACCACAACGCAAACCAAGCTACAAAGCTGGCAAAGGCTAGTGTGTATGGCAGTGACAGGCTGCATGAGAACCACACCGACCGCGGCAATTGAAGCCACGATGAACATTCTCCCGCTACATCTTCACATCCAACAGGAGGCTGCCACGACTGCAGCAAGATTAAAGAACCACAAACTACTGTGTACAACAGGCACCCCACACACAAAAATCCTGTCAATCATAGCCAAAGACATTCCGCTCATGGGAGCACCCAATGACGGAACAGAGATCAGATATATTTTTGATAAAAAATACAAAATACAGCTGGAGGAGGACGCACATACAGGATCTTGTAATAAAGACCTAAAAATCTTCACGGACGGCTCAAAAACGGAAACGGGGACGGGCAGCGGAATTTTCTCCGAAGACCTCAACGTTAAAATATCACTACCCATAGGTACCTACAACACGGTGTTTCAAGCGGAGAGTTTAGGTATCCTAGAGGCAGCCAGAACAATTGCGACAAAAGACGTAAAGGATTTTTCCATTCGCATTCTATCAGACAGCATGTCAGTCCTACAGGCATTGAATAGTAACACAACCACTTCAGGTATAATCTATGAATGCCACAACGCCTTGACGCAGGTAGGTGCAAAAAACAACATCACACTACAATGGGTCAAGGGTCACAGCAACACACGCGGTAACGACATAGCGGATGAGCTTGCAAGAAGGGGGTCAAACATGACGGCCATAGGCGCCGAGCCAATACTACCACTACCTTCTTGCTGGCTCAAACGCGAAATTCGTAATCGCACAAAAATACAACATAACAATCTATGGTCTGAACTTGAAGACTGTAGACAAGCCAAAGAAGCGCTACCGAATATCGACGCCAAAATGGCTAACAGTCTAATAAACCTGGACAGACGGCAACTCAGACTAATAACGGCGGCCTTGACCGGTCATGGGCCATATAATAAACATCTATTTAATTTAGGTATTACTGACAGTCCCCTGTGCAGAGCCTGCATGGGAACAGAGGAAACGGCTGCACACGTACTTTTGAACTGTCCAGGTGTAGCGGCATACCGGGTAAAACATCTTGGCACGCCAAGGGCACTTCCAGAGGTATTCAAGAAGCCAAAGAGGCTTCTGAAGTTCCTCGAAGAGCTGGGGTGGCAGGAATAGATAAGGAATATTCCCACACACGCAAAATAGGCGCAAAGTCATCGAGTTGCGGATAAAAGCCCCCGTTTACCATACCATACCATACCAAGACAAAGTTTCTCAAATCAAAACGTGAGCGTCCCCTGACAGATCATTTCAGAATTATAATAAATGGTGTGAAGTACCTACAATAAAAGCTTTCCATCTAAGTAATGATACTTACTGAAATTGTCCATTCGATAATCCATACTTATAATAAATAAAATACTAATAGAGTAAAATCTGTACATTAAATATTTTTTGGAAAATCTAATTGAAATAGACATTATTATCGATATAGAGGAAAAATCTATTGGTTTTAGAATTTTTGTATGACTGTTATCGCATCACGAGAAAACCACTGGACGGATTTGGATTAAATTTGGTTTGGTAATAGCTGGTTACCCGGGTCAATACATAACCGTTGCAGACCTTCTATAAAACATCACACGATATGTGGAATCTATTTTGTTTCCAGTCTTTAGAACACGGGCAGAGCCGCGGGAAATGCTAGTGGTTTTAATAAAGTATTCAGATTTGACAATACAATTTGTGTTTTGTTATCACACTCTGATCACGACTTATGAGTATATATTTGGCCTATTTATGCGAACTTGTCGTTGACATCCGTAAAATTAAATGTCAAATACAAATTATCATACATTCTCTAAAATATATCTCTAAAGTGAAAGATAATTTGAGTATTTTGATGTCAAGCATGATTTAGACATACTCGTACGAGTATTTAACGTACATGTTTAGCGCTCTCTGTGATTTTATTTTTATCATATCTTATTAAATTATTGTTTATGGTTCACAGCTTGACATTTTGTATCACATTTTTTAGATTTAAGAGATTGTATAAAACTTTGTTAAGTAATAGATTTTACATTTTAGTGTTGTGTATGTTTATTGCGCTCGCGCTATTTTTTTTGCCAATCAAGCCGCTTCATTTCATGTCATTAGTTTCACTATGGAAATGGTGTATTCCCATTTTTAACATCGGCAATCTTATTGGAAATAACAGCATTTAGGTAATCATGCATTGACACGATAGTCAAATATTTGCACCAAATTTTAGCTCAATCGGCCACTGAGAATTGGATGTGTGAATGTGACCCACATTTAACTTGCAAGATTTGATTACAGATACTAGGACAGTTGAAAATAAATAAAAACTAGTAAAAATATAAGTATGTATGTTGCTAACATAATTTGTTATGTATTTTATAGTAATGTGAATTAATAGGTAATATGAAAAATAATTCTTTAAGCGCTGGGGAAGCCATTTTGCAAAGCGATGGCACCTTAATAATCTCGTTAATTAATACCAGGTGCTTCTTTTATTCCATTTCCGGGATTTGAGCATTTAAATAGGATACGAATATTGAAATTATTATATACGACAATTTCCACTAACTTGAAATATTCATTTAAAATTTTTATACACTGTTGTATTAAACTCTCTTATAACACAGGGAAAGTTGAATTCCAAACAAAGATTTAAATAATAAGGTATGAATCACGATTTTAAAAATAAACTCGAATGTTCATTAAAACCTATTGCGATTTTATCTTACGCAAACAGAAACATACAATATCTTTCTCAAACTTGGTCTTTATTATTCCTAACATGTAGAAAAGCCAAAAGGTATTGTGTAAATAGGTTTAGTAGCAGTCTTTTCAAGTATTAACCTGAATTAACAGTTGGGTAAAATAATGTACGTCCTCGTAATTAGTAGTAGGTTAGTTTGGTTAATTTAAGAGCGTTTACGCCTAGGAAGGCTCGTCAAATTTAGGCAAATTTTACTCACACAAAGGTAGACATTGTGTATATATATTCTCTTTCACTATAGCTTAACAAACTTACTTTGATACGTTTGTTAGTAAATGAATTGGTAAGTGATGGGTGTAATATGAAAACGAAATTGAAAATATGACTCTTTCTAAGCAAACATTTAGTCTATAAGTATATTTGAGATCATTATTATATTCTCAATTTTAAAAATATCGATAACAGTATGTATTGCTTATGTCTTTTTTACATTTATATAAAATTAAAATGTAGGAACCAGGTAAAAACAGTTTGCTAATTTTTGGATTTTCCTTTTGTTTTAAAAATGACTGATTTTACTAAGCACTTTCTATAATAAAACCTTTTGAACTGAAATATTATAAATATACTATGTGTATTATTTGGAAAAAAGTATTTAGATTTGTCAATCACACTACAAGCGTGCTCTACCTATGGAGGTACGCACAGTAAAGGCCACACGGCGGACTATATAATTGGAAATGACTCAGAGTAAATTTAAATACACTACTAATATAGAAGTATCTTTACATAGTTTTAATTTAATATTTTTTGAACAACCAAACTATTGAGTTTTTAGAGTTTTGTTTTTCAGGGTTTTGAATATTGCGTCTTGTCAGGGTTATATTGTTAATATTTCAAACCGTATTAAATGTTAATGATCATATTTATTTAAGCAAAATAATTAAATACAGACGTTAGTGTAATCTATATTTTCGCTATCATAATAACTTCACTATATAAAATACACAGTCAAAAATAAGCGTGGTCAAAGAAATGCTTTCTGAGGCAACAAACATAAGAAAATACTATCGAATATTGAACTTTCGCGTTTTTGAAGTTGGTTAAAAAGTATGCGAGTTGTTATTTTGTTAGAAAAAATATCGGTTCGTTTTTCATTTTTGCATTTACCTTGCTAAATTCACATTATCCTTTTCACAATTTACACCCAGAGATGAAGCTATAAATATTTATCTCACGTCTATGTTGAGGTAAACGATTATATTAACTATGCCAAATTCTGAACACGAGCATTTCTGTGGAGCAGGCCCTTTGAAAGGGTCTATAAAAGCTAGACAAGGTAATTGTACATAATATTAGAAGCATTCATCAAAGAGAAGTAATGTACTGAGTTTTTTATATTATAACTTAATATTTCGTTCAAAGAAAATGATAAAATTATGTATTATAATAATGTACAGTCGTAAGCAATGACATGTATACATTGACAACTTTTCAAATATATGTAAACATCAATCGTTTCAAAAGAAAGTATACAAGCTTTGTGTCAAAATAAAGTATACGTAAGATGTTTCATAATTATGTATACATTTTTATCAATTCATAGTAAATAACATAAAACGAATACTATATATATATACAAGTTTCGTGTTATAACTATGTAGCCATTAGTCTAAGAACTAAGAATAAAGCATTAAATATTATTTTCGTATTTAACAAAGTTTTCTAATACAAATACTGTCTCTTTCATTAAATACGTGAATTCTTTAAACTGGTCGTTAGAAGTTTAATTTATTTTTATATGTTAAGTGATTGAATCAATTCGACTAATTGGGACCTGATTCTCTAGGATGCGCCTTGGATTCACTTTAGGCAGAGCTCTCCTTAACAGCTTTACCCAGGGTATATGAGATATCTTCTGCAGCCAACAGCACAGACAGGATTTAAAATATTGTAACACCATGATTCGTAAACTTATTAATTAGATAATTAACAGTAAAATATGTTTTAAGATCTTAGGCTTCATGCATCGGAAAATGAAGCATAATACTTTGCTTTTAAAAATGTATTATTATGTATTTAAATTTAAATATTATAATACATTTTTAAATCATACGTATAATACAAATATTATCGCGTAATAGACTGTGCATATGTGTATGTGTAAGAGCGTTTGTAACACATTCACAACATTGGATGACAGTTTTAAACTTTTTACAATTCGAGGACAAGATCAGTTTATTTAAAATTTTAATGTGTAACAAAGCATTGAAAAGAATTCGAAATTATTAGAATTACAACTGACAATTCTCTATTTGTTTAGTTTGCGTTGTTATGAGAAACTTACTTTTGCATGAATTCGCCCAATGATATTAAGTTGTCATAGCTCAATTGGCGTAGTTGTAGTATGCGTTTAATATCCTTGCGACGCGGGTTCAAATCCCGCGCGTGGATAACTTTTATAATTTTTGTTTCGTGCGTATCTTTTAATTTATGCATTATATACTGGATGGCGATTTAGGGACAAGGAGTGAGCCGTGATGAACGTGGCTCGTCATCATCATTGAGTATATGTTTTCCACATTTGTGAATTTATAAGTATATACAATAATACGTATAATTATAATAGAACAGTGAGTTAAAAAATCTATACATGAAATATTTTTTTTTGTTTTTATAAAAAAAAATACTGTAACGTATAGTGCATTGAATATAAATCCCAAAAAATATGTTTTAATTTTTTTGTCTGTTTGTATGTTTTCGTTTAACACAAAAAGTACTTGGCCGATTTTAACCAAATTGTGTAGTTACCTATAACATATTTCTCGGACCATGACTTAGGATACTTTTCATTACATAAAAGCATTTTAATTTACAGGAAAAAATAATAATTGGTTGTATTGAGTTTTCCTTGGATAGCTAGTGATTACACGGTAAGTTCATCTGTGTCTATTTTACGAGCCGAGTTTGAGCTTCTCGCCGGTTCTTCTCAGCAGAACAGCTTTCCGAGCCGGTGGTAGTTTACTCACAGACTTACAGACTGACTTTTAATTTTGATAATGTAAAAATGACGATTCAAAAGAGCTTGTTAAAGTCTATTTGAATAAAAAATATTTTGATTTGATTTGATTGATTTACGCAAATTTTTGAACGTAAACCTAATTTTTTTATAATTAATATTTACCACTAGCGAGCCCGGACCGCTGCGCTCGGCGTAAGATAAAATAAATAAAACACTTTTCATAATTAAAAGTAGCATAAGTTACTCCATAAAACATTAGCTACGATATCTGAGGTCAAAAGTCCCGTCAAAATCAGTGTAGCCGTTTCGAGGATTAGCCGAAACTAACAGACAGACAGACAATTGATGTATGGATGTAAGTACCGTATATACTTTCTATGCATTGAGTCTTCTTCTTCTTGCCGAGTCGATGGCAATAGTTAAAGTAAGAAAGCCCAAAACCCCTAAAAATAAAGATAAAAAAAAGAAGCCCAGAACTCGGCCACCATAATAATTGCATAAGCTCCTGTAAGATGCAGGTAACAGGACCAGGACGTCATATAAGTAAGTGTAAGAGAGGTAAGAGAGGAAGAGTACAAGTCTGCACTCCAGGTCAATTCGCAAATCCCCACCTGGTTGAGTATACTTATCTATGATTTTTATCACACTATGATTAATTCATATTTTATTTAGAAGAATATTTAAAAAAATGTATCTTTTTAAAAATGTAAGAAACTAGCATTTACCGCGGCCCCGCCCGCGTTCTAAAGACTGGAAACAAAATACTTAGATTTCACACACCGTGTGACGTTTTATAGTCGGTTTGTAATGGTTAGTCGATATTTCTTACAAAATCATCATCAAAACCTGTCCTGAGGTTTTCTCGTTATGCATTCACAGAAAGACAGACAGACAAAAATTTTAAAAACGATAGATTTGATTGTATGGATAATAATGTCTATCTATTTAATTACATTTTTATCTATTTTAATTAGATTTAAAAAATAATTATGTACAGATTTGACTCAGTTACAATTATTTTATTATATATGTTTATGATAGATAGTGAATTATTTGACTTTTCAAAATAGATTTGTCTTTGTATCGATGCGCAAAACGGCAACGTCGCGTCGCTTACGACGGTTGCCGTTCCGTCAAATAACATGTGGCCTAATATAAATTTATCCTGACACATTGTAATTTGTAGTAGCGCTGTGGTAACGCGCTTGCTTCGATATCCATGTGATGGGGGTTCAAGTCTGAGTTTGAGTTAAACGGGCTAAATACATATAAATTTATCTGCCAGTTACTTTATTGGGAAGTTTTATTATGAAACAGATAAAATATATCAGCAACCATTATCGCTAATCGACTACTAAACGCTTATTACCTACTAAGGTCAATATTTAGGATACCGTTTACTACAGGATAATCGTTTATTCTTAATGGATAATACAATAACTGGTTCTATGGACCACCCACATAAAAGCGTGGCGGAAATTTAAATGGGAATTGAATTATTATAAGTAATAGCATAATATTGTCATAAAATATGAACTAAAAATGTTAATGGAAGAGACACACTATATATGCATTAGAAAACTTTGTTTCAAATATGAAAATATTATTTTATGCTTTTCGAGCGCAAACCTGTGCACTTTTTTGTGCACAGACTAATGGCTAACTACTTATATTACAAAAAGTATACAATAATATTCATTTAATGTTATTTACTATGAATTGATAAAAATGTATACATAATTATGAAACATCTTACGTATACTTTATTTTGACACAAAGCTTGTATACTTTCTTTTGAAACGATTGATGTTTACATATATTTGAAAAGTTGTCAATGTATACATGTCATTGCTTACGACTGTACATGACTTTTATGGCTAATCCATCTTATGAATAACGTCAAAGACTCATAACTATGATAGTTATTAAACTTTTGACTTATGTTTATAACGTACGTATATAATTTAATGTTTTTCATAAATTTTCTGCAGAAATATAGAAAGAAAATATGAAAATGTAATTGTTCTACTTTTAGCGCTGTTTTTACTTTTTGTACTTTGTTAAATGTACCTAATCATGTTACCTATACATAAAAGAAGGATAAATTTTACTTCATTTAAAAAAATACCACAATCAATTTACTAAAAACATCAAACAATATAAGAAAAGTATCAGTAAAAAAATATTAATTAAAGTAAAAAGTAATAGTTAAAGTTTAAAAGTGATAATGTTCGAGAAAACATTAAGTGAATGCTGTTAGACTTCTCGCATAAACGCGTTGAAGCGTGAGACTGGACTGCGGTAGTTCTATTTAAACTTTACACAGACGGTAACCCAGTTTTACCAACATATTAAAGTACCTTTTGAAGAAAATGCAAGTTCTACCTTCTAGTATTCATTAATTAATTAAATATACTATTGTGGCTTGTTTGCACTATGTTTCTGCCTGCATTTGTTTCTATCTTATATAATAGAAAAAATATATTTTGTGAATATTATTTAATATGAATTCTTTAAAAATAACACAACATGGATGTTAGTTTGTCACAAGTTATATTTATTTAGTATTTTTTACAATTAACTTAGTATAGTCAGTTAAGGTAAGTAACAATTTAATTTAATATTATTTAATATACCCTGTGTAATATAGTAAAAAATCGAAATCAATAATTCTAATTGACCCTATTAAGTACACTTGCGACTGTTCCATACTGAATTGCGACAAGGGAATTCAGACAGGCGAACGAGTCAATATAGAGTTAATTAGATTACCCTGTTTGTGGTTGAGCGTTGGACTACGAACAAAAGTGATAGTTCTCTGATAAATTGGATTAAATATTAGACGATAATTCAGGTAATTCAATTGTAAAGATCTATCACATAATGAAATTGTAAGATGGTCAAACTACTCGCAATATAATGAATACTTTTCAAATTTTGTCATAGGGTGTATAGTGAAACTAACACGCCTAAGTAGAACTAAAGTCGAAACGGTGGTGAGACTTATAACAGGCCACTGCCAACTCAATACACACCTGTTTAATATAGGTATCACAAACCGCCCCCTATGTAGAGCATGTCTATAAGGAGAAGAAACATCAACTGCGTAAAGAAAAAATTTGCCACAGAAGGACGTTTCAGGAAATCATTCAGGACACCGGCAGCCTGCTTGACTTCTGGGATGCCCTGGGGTGGACAGACTAACTCAATAAGCACAAGCTCAATTACAACGGGCATTTATTGCCTAAGTGCGGAAACCAGCCGTGCTAAAAAGAAGAAAAGGAAGTACCTATTAGAAACAAAATCTAAAGACTTTGAGACTCTTTATTTGATTGTATCATTTGAAAAATAAGGCCGAATAGATTTCATTGAGCCTTCTTTCATTATACTTGTTATAGACTGAGCTCTATTGTTTATTTTATCAGTTGAGGTCAAGCTAAAATATTGTTTTAACCAATTGAATTATTTTTAGTGATTGATAGCCAGCAGTATACAACAATAACAGTTAAATCTTAAAAAATAATTTACTTTATGTAAAATATATATTATAGAAAAAAACTATAGATCGTTCTTTGTCAGGAACATGAAGAATATTTAAAACTTTTACGTATAAAGTAATTTTTGTGCATCTTTATAATAAATTTCAGTCATAAAAATAATAAAATTTACTTAGGTATATTACAAATTACATAAACTAAATTTTAATAATTTGCTGGTATAATGTAAATTTTCAGGTAAGACAAGAAATAGGTACAGGTTAAGATAAAAAAATGCAAGTAATTTGATTCATTTCTAGTTGCCTGAAAGGAGTTTCACTAAACATATTTTTCGGATTTATATATTTATTATATTATTAGCCATGTCATAATTTTATGTTTATAAATTTAAGGATTCCTTTCTTTTGAACGTATTTTATCTTAAATGGAAAATTAAGTACTACAAAACTAATTTCGAAGTTTCATATGAGAGGATCCCGGGAATGTCTTTCAGATAGATAAGATAAAGGCGAACTATAATTGAGAGATTTCGTAAACTATTTATTGTATTGTGTTTTCCGTGAAAGGAATATACATACGTATATGCACTTAAGAGGAATATTAATATTGTATTATATGTAATAGTCGCAATGTTTAAACTACAATACACATTTTGCAAGATAGCAAGGTGTTTGGATTCTAGGAAGGGCTATTTGTCCAATTATTATTAGACCACCAGCAGTTAGCTTACTCGCGATATATTTTGTGCAGTGACGACTTTCTTTCTTCCTCTAGATCGCATTGTATTGTTTTTACTTTTAAAAATTCTCCATTTAACTTCACTTTTTACTTTTTCGTATCTCTTCTAGATCGTCACATACTTTCAAACTTGTACTGATTGCTCGACAAGCTGCGGCTCTATTCTAAACATAAAACAAAGAAAATACTAGTAATGGAACTTTCGAAATTGTTCTCGTAAAGTCGATTTCTTTCAAAAAAATATTATAGCTTTTATCCTATTAGGTACCTACGCTTGTCATGAATTGATAACTATTTCTATTGTTATTCTTTAGTATCAATTATGTTACAATACTTAATTTTAAAGGTTTATTAATTTCTTATATTTACACGAATATTTCACAAAAGTATATACTATAATAAGGATAAACTCATTATTTTTATATTTAATAATCTGTGACCGAACTGTCAAGTTGACTATGCTTTTTGGTAGGCTGTATGGACCATAGTCCTTTGCCTTTCCCATTTTTACATTTTAAAAACAACAAGAACAACTATGCTTTTATCGTAATGGCGCGAACGCGATATACGATTCATTGAATTAATTGATAATTAGTTTTATGTGTGACAGTTTTTAGTATTTTTCTTTTATGCTAATACTATATAATAAAAGTATTCTTTCGATATTTCAGGATTTATGTTGAGTTTAGATTCCCGTCGCTTCATAGATAAACTAGTTTTTTATTTGTTTGGATACGATAGATAGTTTAGGACTTATTATTGCACGAAAATATAAGATTACAAATCTATCCCAATCCTTAAAACGCATCTCAGGACAAAAACGAGCGAGCAAGGGTGAAGGGTGAGTCACTAGTATATAAAAAATATATTATATTATACTATTATCATATTATAATCATTGCAGCGTGTAAAGGAAATGTTATGTAGAGGAAATTCCATTAATTAATTATCACACTAGAGCTGTTTGTAGCCAATAAATCATCGCAGAGTCTGATTGCCATATCATTGGTATGCGGTAATTTCGATATAATTACACCATTGAATGAAATAAATTATAATTTCAACCGATTTTATAAAAGAGGAGCTTCTGATTGCAAATGTATTTTTTAATGTTTTTTATCTCCGAGCCGTTTATAAGGGATTTGGATGATTATTTCATATGAAAGCGTAATAATAAGTAATAGCGTAAATATAAGTAAGGGTAAATAAGCGTAAAAATGAGACGAAATGTCTTATTTGAATTTGTTAAAAATGTAATTATAATATGTGTTGAAACGAATAAAATTACGAAAAGCTCTGATTTTATTATTTCCAGAAAATGCGAATGTAGGTTTCTCTAAACCTTTGCTTATTCATTGTTAGTTGAGAAACAATTGGAGTGAGGATAAGTTAAGACTTTGTAAAAAAAGATACATAGAATAATCGTTTATATGCAGATTATTTATTAGTTATTTTGATTTCTTTATGCTTATTTATCTCTACGACACGTTAGATTACTTTAAAATTAAAGAAGTTTACTTCTTCTCATTAATATACATTATATACATACGTCTTTAAGCGTAAAATTAATACTTTTCTCTAGGGAAGTTTTAAATATTAACATGCTTATATTTTGTACTGAAACTCCTAAAGTAGACTCAATCACTTAAATAGGTACTTTAAACATTTTACATTGTAAGCATCCAAAACATCTACAAATTTAGATTTGCAAATTGTACGAGTAAAAGTTTTAGATTTATAAGACGGGTTTGTCTTAAAACTTTGGTTATGAAAGTACTACTAAGTACTGTATTTTAAATACTAGGCCATTAACAATAAACATTATTTACCCATATTAAACAATTAAATGGAAAATAACGGTTTTTATGACTCCTTTGATAGGTCTAAATTCTACGAAGGCGAAACATCATGAAGATAAACCCGGAATAAATTTTCACTGCTGCGGTTATTACTGTACCATCTCTTCATTACCGTTGGCTTTTACCTCTTAATATTATTTTACCCGAAAAAGTGGTCAATTGGCAAAGTTTCCTACTTCTACGAGACTTTTACCAATTAGAGTGTTAAAAATTGGTCGTTTATCAAACAAAAACACCCGTTGAATCTTTACGGTAATTTGCTAAATACACTTCTGAGTTTGTAATGTCTAGCGGCTGGAAGTAATATCTTTTATTCCTTTATAGCACAATAAAGCATTTCACAAATAAAATACAAGGTTTTTTTCTGTGGACAGTTACATGAGATCTAAGAATCTTCGAACTGAATAAAATAAGCCTCCCTATGTCAAATAGTGAATAGAAAAGGATCGGGTACTTGACGCGATCCGACGTTTCTCAGGTATCCTTAAGACCGTAATAAATCGAATTTGGTTTCTGTCGAAGATTTATATTGATGGGTGAATGATAGATACCTAACTATCACATAAGCTAATGTATTGTTTAGTAAAAATTATTTTTTTCTAAATACATTATATAATACCGAAAAACAACTAAATTTTACTATTATTATTTGTACTACATTTAAGAGTACGTTCTTTTAAATCTGATTATTTTAATTTGCTATGTTTTATCCTATTCAATTTATTTTGTAACATCTACTAACTTATTAGAGATTTAATTTGTCAATAGATATTTATAATTGCATTATTACATTTTTTTTCATTCGGCCCACAAGAACAAAAATGTGGCTGCAGATTACAATAAAAAGGGCTCAATCGACAATATTCTAAGCGTTATTACACTAATATGATTTTAAAGGTCGTTTAGAGAATTAGGATATACAAGCTGAGATTCCGAGAAAAAGAATGATCGCTCTTTGATTTTATTACACAGTAAATCGGCGATTCATTTCGGTACGACCGACAAAATAATCCTCCTTCGACATTAGAGAACTTTTTGCTATTGACGCTGGGTAAACCATATCTTTTATCATGTGACACCGGTAATACGAAAGGGATAGTTTAGATACATTTCTTGGATAAGAATAGTTTTTACTTTAATCCTGAAAAAGATGCGGTGTAATTCTAATTTGCTATAAACTTATACGATTCCAACTTGTGTACGGTTTTCGTCTTATGTGGAATATATTTATAAGGATTTTCAGAGATATATAGATGATTCTACTTGTTTTTTTTAAATATGTATAAATTAATTATTATTTAATTTCTTATTCATTAACATTATGTACAATTTTACGTATTATACGTTTTTCTATTTACGATTTTTGCATATTATAACTATAAACTATATTTGCATATTATAAAGATCGTTGCTGTTGTTGTCGCTTTTAATAACCTATCTAAAGTACATACACAAAGTATAAAGCAAGGTAGATAAAATTGATGGATAGATTTTAGAAATGATGCTGTTTTGTTAAATAAATCTATTTCCGATGAAACGGCTAATGGTAGCTAAACCTTTAGGAATATATTAAAAGAATTGTGCTAGAATGCTCCCGGCGGGACTCAAACCCGCGATCGCTGGCGCAGCATTTAGAGTTATTTAATATTTCGTTTTAATACATAAGAAATAATATATAACGAAAATTTGTGTAAATAAAACACCTGTATAAGCGTAAGTTATACAAATACAAAGTAAATAATGAGGCTTTTAACTACTTTTTACTCCTGAAACTTTTAGTTTGATTAGTTTGTTTTATGTCGAGCTTGAACAAATGATACGAATAAATGAAGTTTGTTCGTTTTTTCTTATCCTGTAGTAATTATTCCATTCGGATTTTATTGAAAGCTACCAAAATATAGAAAATTTGCGAAAATAATGTGAAAATAATTAGAGAAAATCAGACAAACCTGAAAGAAGATTGGACGACACGTTTGGCTCAGTTGGTAATGACCCTACTTTCTGCGCCAACGGTCGCGGGTTCGAGTTTCGCTGGAGGCATTCATTCATTGTTGAGCACGAATGTTTGTTCTCCAGTCATGGGTGTTAATATTTATAATATTATGTACCTATGTATTTAAAATTTATATGTGTAGTATATCAACTATCTAGCATCCGTAATACAAGCCTCGTAGCTTACCACGGAACTAGATGGCGCTGTTGTAAAAATGTCCCAACATATTTATTATTATTATTTTATTATAAACTGTTTTATTTTCAAAAAATGTTATCTGTATGATAAAAATCTATTCTTAATTATTTGATGGGTTTAATAAAATAACATACAATTATGTAACTTGAATGTATATTGTAAATAATATAAGGATGAAGAAAACATTCTGAATTTGTGTAACAAGAATTAGACGATTTTTACATACCTTATAAGTCACGTAGTATTTCAAATTCGTAACCGAATGTTTTATCAAGGAGATTCTATGGAAAGAGCAGAGATACCAAAATAACTGCCAAATGATATAAAGAAATAAAAAAATATCGGACTTATGTGGTAACAATAAACATAATTTCAGTTTTATATACATGTAGGATTAGAAAAAACTTGTATTAGAGTGTAATTTATTTTATGACAGGGCTTAAGAAGAGTGTACGAAAGATAGTCCTGAACGAGTTTATGTAAGACTCTGTTCTTCAATAAATGTAATAATTCCTTGGCCTGTGTATTTCTTTACTGCATCAAACATCTTGATACTACATTCGAGTATATGAATGAGTATTAATGTAATCAAAGTAAATCAAGTATTTCAAGAAATATAAATCAATATTTTAGCTAAACGAATTATACTCTTATCCCAAACTGGCCTTTTTATATATTTTTTCCTCTTAAGGTATTGAATTTTATAAAAAATTACTGAACAAATTGTTTCACTAACTCTGTCGAAGAGTTTAATATTAAGTATTCGGCATAATTAGGAGATTTTTTTTTGTATATAAATTATTCTTCCCATTTCCACCCATCTATCGATAAAAATTTTAACCTATCTTTACCTTCTAACATCGTTAAGGAACTTTTCCCGGAAGTTTTGAATATATTCCAAGCTTCGATTATTATCTGTCAATCAGTTGAAAAGTCAGGGCTTACGAGGATATATTAATTAATACAAAAGGTCTACCGTCCGCTTGAACTCGAAAGTCCTCATGTTTCGTATATTTTAGTTTCATTTATATATTTCTGTTTCCATTTACTTTTCACTTAATTTTTCCTATAACAATTTTAGGCTTAATATCTACTTTCAAGGATAAGGGAATCTATACTTTCCTATATTAATATGTATTTTAAACAGGAAAGTTTGTATTTTGTATTTAACGAATAAACTACTGATTTCTAAAATTCTTTTGCCATTAGAAGCCTACATTATCAATCAGAAACATAGGCTATATTTATTACAAGCAGAACCCACGGCTTCGCTCGCGCTAGATAGGAACGAAAAAAGCGAGGGAGAGTCACTAGTAAGATAAAAACACGTTTACGTACGTTTACTAAAATTGTTTTGTTTAAATGTAGGTATTTATTTGGTATTAGAGAATAGGACTATAATTATAATATTATAACAACTCTATTAAAACTAGGGAAAGGAATGCTTGACTATGTAATTATTGTTTAAAATTCCGTAGGAATGATAATTATGCGATGTATGATTCTGTCCTTTGCACCTGAGATAAATTAAGGAAATTATCGTAAAATGACCGGAATACTTTATTAGACTTAAAAGAATTTATCAATATTTATTAATACTATGTTATGAACATGTTTAAATGTAACAGCCTTAGTATACACTCTACGCACAAATGAAATCAATTGAATCTTTATTCAGGGCTGACGAGTATGTTCTTTCTCACTGTTCAATGAGGAGCTTTATTGATTCTCAGTCACTATTCGTCAACTAGCATCGGCTTAAATGAATTATTCATATACTTATTATTCCTGTAGATGGGTAAAGTGTGTTCAGAATTCGGTTGCTCATATTCTGGGATCAGAGGCTTAGGTATGCTCCATAATATACGAGATTGCTTATGATGTCAGTGTCAGTGATATTTTATGATATCCGTATTTTTTGGATGTAATCAAAAAATCTGGTTATGACACATTAATTGCCTTACCTACTTTATGTGTTATATTTAAGAATACTTGTTAACTTTGTAAGTATATTATTACTTCTATACAACGATATTAATATAATGTAGGTACTCAATGAAATAGAAACGATTAATCACTCGAGTTTTTTGTTTTGCCTCAATAGCTATATTATGATGATTAATTATTATTGCTGCTTAGAATATAATATATTTCTTGTACTGGAATACATTTTATTTAAAATTTCTTTACAAATTTATTTTTTGGTTTTTAAGAAATATATTATTGTAAAAACATACAGCTCTCACATATTACATCTTAATATTGTAAGATATTATTTCACATATCAATAAAATTCACTTCTAAGATTTGTTTTCTTAAAATAACATGTGTTTTAAATATTACCTGTGACATTACCTTTATAATATTAAGTTCTGGATACGCGGGTTAATTTAGAATATATAGAGTATATTTTTAGTGAACGAGTAGGAGAGTTTTAGAGAGTAAAATGATCCCTCAGAAAAACGACTTAATCGATTTCAAAAGTGATAGTTATCATATCACTTGTGAAATCAACTTGACAAAGGTCTTTTAAGCATGTATATTCAGAAGGGATTCCTTCTGGAGGGAAAAGTTGAAGGAATAGGATTTTATGTGCAGACTGAACTGCGTGAGATATATACACATGTATATAAATATTATTAACAATAGCAGTTGAATTATATTTTTTATTTACTTATGAGATCTTTCAGCCTTGAACCATAGATTACTTAACAAGAGCCTTAGAATATGCGGGTCTACCATGAAAATATTATACCAAAGTTAAGCTTACACCAGATATTTTTTTAGTTTTTCTTCATCAATATTAGGGAGGGTACGCGTAAGTACATATTTCATCAGCTCGCTTCCTTTTACGATCTTTTCGCTATCTTAGCGTGATAAGCGGCAAATGAGTGTGCTTTCCGGAAACCGCTATCATTTTTTACTACGCAATTTGTTGTTCGTAAATAATCGGAAGCTTTTTTCTTACTATTAGTTTTCTATTTAGACATAGAACTATCACTCATAGGCACATTTTATGTAAGAAAGAGCATTGAAATTTATATGAAATACTTAGTTGTTGTAAGCCAAGAAAAAATTAGTTAAAAATATTTACAATCAGAATCACAAAATGATTCAAGACAGTTTGTTCAAGTTAGTTTTCATCTCATTCATACAAAAATAGATCACAGATTTATTGATATTCAACCTATCTGATGTAAAAATTGTACTTTTTTATCAAAATTATTAAAAAACGGAATGAAATTCATATTATAAGTACAAATTTTAAATATTTTTATTGTAAACAAAAAAAATCTACTATAATATACCTACGTAACAAAAAGGTTACGTATCTTCTAAAAGTTGAAAAAATCTAAAACGAATTTTAAGTAAAGGATAGGACACTTATTTTCACTGTTATCCAAGTCAGTTGTAACAAAGTGCTGTTGCGGTGTTAGCATTTTCCAGTTCCAGTAATATTAGCTTCTAGACATAAGTATCACTCTCGCAAATGCTGAACGGACTCTTGCAAAAGAGAACGAATAGTGACAAAAATATTATTTTAATCGATTATGTCTTGAATCGTTGTCTTACAAAGCTTATAAAGTTTCATTACATACTATAATAAAGCAAATAATACCAGAAATCTATCATATCATTATGTGTACCATATTATAAATGTAAAAAAGAACTATTATTTTAATACTAGGCGCATTACTTTAATTTTTATTTATGTCGTATATTGTTATTTATGCACTGGCTTTTGCTTTTTTAAAAAATATTATTTTTTATTAATTTAATAACTCACAACTTATAACGGCCATAATGAAATAGTATCTATGTTTAAAAATACGCATATATTTAACTTAAACTTTTTGTTATGGATCTTCAATTTAAATCGTTGTGAGATTGACGTATGGCATTGCTTTCAATAAAATCGTGTGAAAATGTTAGTTTCGTTCGTTCGGCTACACTAAACTTCAATGTTTATATGCTATTCGCACAGGAGCAGCTTGTGAAATATGTTCTCAGAAACAAAATATTTTTGCTTTTAGAAAAATAGGAATTTTTACTGAGGTCATGTAAGCAAGATATATGTACTATATACACAATACATACGAGTATGAATGTGGATGAATAAAGAAGACAACTATACTCTGAGGTGAAAAATCAAATAAAAATGGTTTTTTTGGATTACAATTTTAATTGTTCTATTTTAATATGTTCACTAATAAGTAATGAATAATTAATAAAACAAACATAAAACATAATAGAATAAACACTATCTACAAATAAAAATATCATGTTTTAATAAGAAAAAGGAGAGATTTTAACTGATGTTTTTTGAAGAGAATCCCTGTCAAATTAATTGTAAACAGAAAATCAGCGTAAATAAAAAAACTTAATGTAGCAAAATTTATTGTTCTTAACTTTGATAATATGTAGTAAAATTAATTTATTTAGTATCAAGTCACTTTGTTATTAGTTTGCAAATTTTTTTTGTATTCCAATTTCGATATGAAAAAAGAATCCATCGCTGTATTAAAAAGTAAAAAATAGTAGCTCGTAGTTTAATAGTTTGAATCGTAATTTTTAAAAAGAAACATCTATTCATTCACATTATCATATTATTTTGTATATTTAATATATTTCTGTAAGTTTCTGTCTCTTTTATCTTTATAGAGAGTCTAAATACAAGAAGCTTTTTATAAAAATAATTACGCTCGTTTTTATCCTTCGGCATTAAGTTCATAAATGTTAAACAGCGACAGTGTAACGGGTAATTAAAGCTATGTACAGTTCTGAGTAAGGTTGTCCTAATTAGTTATTGGATAGAGTAAAACATAACTGGTAGAAATGAACATACGTAGTTTTCATAATAATATTATTATTATATTATATTATATGTTGGGACAATATTACAACAGCACCACCTAGTACCGTGTTAAGCTACGAAGCTTGTGTTACGGATACCAGATAGTTGATATACTACATATATATAAATTTTAAATACATACATATTATAAATATAAACACCCATGACTGGAGTACAAACATCCGAGTTTAACAAATGAATGCCCCCAGTGGGACTCGAACCCGAGACCGCTTGCGCAGAAAGTAGGGTCACTACCAACTGAGCCAAACGAGTCGTCGTCATTAAAAAAATGTTTATATTTTATTAGCGCTATAACCTGACTCCGTTCGAGTTCGCTCTTAGATACATTTCAACAGTTGGTGTAGACCTTTTAGAAACGTTATATTTATCTTATATGTGGACCCCAATAACCAGCTATCATAATAAATTTAAACAAAATCTGTTCTTTTGCATTACGAGAACCTTTGGATGATTATTGATGTTTGGTATAATGATAGGTTGTTATCCGGCTTAATATATACAATACTTTTTAATGCGATAAATCATCTTATCACTGAGAAATTTGTGCTAAGTGAAATTCGTAGACTAGGTTCAATAATACTACTTAGTATTATTTGACCTTGTACGACTCAACGAATTTCAGGTCCATTGTTCGTAGCTAGGTGTAATTGAATCGGCTATTACATATTAAATGTAGTCCAAACAAAGCCCGTCAAATCAAAATAGAACTAGTACCATCTTCACAGAATAGATTGTTTAATTATAATAGCAGATATGTGTGGCTACAATTTAAATTAAAGGCAGGAATGTAATTAATTGTTGATTGCTTTGTGATAATTATTTTGTAAATTAATATTCTACCACTCACATCACTACACTATAATTTATTAATTAGCTTTTGTTTAGTGTTTCGACTTTGAAAATACATTTTTTATCTATAAGTTCGTAAGTTTTTAACAGTATTTTTTATAATACACTACCTATATGATTATAGATTTTATGTTTATAGTTTGAACGCAGTAACAAGTTGACTGTTAGCAATCGTGGTTGCGATCTCGGTTTTTTAGTGAGTGGGTTGAAAAATGTTAATTTACTTCGGTCTTACGGCTTCAACAATGAAAATAATATATGGAATCACATTACAATGAATTCTTCAATTTCCGCTGATATAAAGAAAGTCCATTAAAATATTTTTTTTTCAGACTAAGCTCCATCATAAGCTACATTATTAGATACAATTATTTTGATAAAGAATTTGTTAATGTCAGACATCATTATATCTAATTCGAGCTGGAGTCATAAAGACAAAATTAATATTTCTTTTTATAGTACGGCGTAACTACCTTAAAGCGTACCATAAAACACTTTCATGGAAATGTTTATTGTGAAAGTCATATAAAATAATTAATATATTTATGGACATAGAATGGAGCCAAAAAGTCATGAACACCAAAAAAAGTAGGTTAGAACACTTCAAGTGTAAACGGGGTCACTGCATATATACATAGTGCTGAAATACCCTCGGTCTTGCCAAAAAGCAATTATTTTTAATGAAATTATAACGATATTAATGGACAGAGCTGTTTGAAATCAGCTTGAATATAAAAAATAATAATGCGGTAATTTCACGACCTTTTCTTCTTCGTTTTTGTTATGATATTCACTACAAACAATATTTCAATATTTTCTAAAATATTTGCATGTTTTGGATGGAGAATTCTATGCAGTGCTACTCAAATAGTAGCTCTAACATTGTATCTCTCGACTCTGTTAGTAGAGTTTCAGGTCAGGATTAATTGCCGTTGTTTCACATTGCTTCTTTGTGTTAGTCGTTATTTGTAATCGGTGATACCTTTTGATAGAAGTCTTTCAAATTTTTTCCTTAAAATAGAAACATAAATAAGAAATACTATATTATTGTGTTCTTTTTATTCAAAACAATATATATGTAGATAACATATGATATCTTGCAATATGTATTTTACGAATGTGGTTGCTTGCATTTATTTCATATCACATGAAACGAGAGCCTTCCATATAACGACCTGAATGTATTCATCGATTATTCATAGAACTTGCATAGAAGTGCTAACGAAATATTTATTTCAGCAGGTAGAATACAAATTTTTCACTAGATTTAAATAAACATAAATAGCCATCTTCTCTTTAGCTAAAGAGAAAAGATAATATATTGGCTAAAAACTTGTTAACTCTATTAACAATAGATATTTCATGCCCGTAAAAATACAAAATATAACCCATTTTACATGTTTTTCAAGCAAAATTAACAAATACACAAACGAAGTGTAAGGAAAATATTTTATAATTTTATACGTCCGAAATTTTTGCAGATCGTTCTGCATTTTATTGCTACTAGAGGATTTCGAGCATTTATCACACTACGTAATTCTTATTTTTGTCTTATAAATGAGCAAAAATCATTTAGAAATGTTAACGAAAATTATTAACACAACATTTTTAACGCATTTATGTTCTTACAAATATTTGTAATATTATTTATATCTTAACAGACGAGCTATTAAGGTTTATCGCGTCTTTTATATAAGTTAGACTAATACATGGCTAAAATTAAGATTTTAAAAAGTCTTTTAAAAGATTTTTTATTTACAAAGTATGCTATAATTGCTGACCACAAGTACGTAGATACATTTTATAGATTAAATACCTTTAATTTACGTGCCATCAGGATGTATTCTATATTCTGTCATTTTTAAGGTATCATAACAGCTGGTCTTACTTAAATATTATGTAAAATATCAAGCCACTCGGTGACCAAATGTGCAATTACGAAATGCAAAATAAATTTTTTAGTTTTTAAATTGAATTTTCTTTATGATGTTTTGTTTCACCGTAAGACAAGAGTGTTTTAAACTGCTTCATTTCGTTTTCCAAACCTTTAAAACGAACTCCCGGCATAAAAATCATGCACATTTAATATTCCATTTACAGATTTATGATAGTACAGATCAGTGAGGCTTTAAAAGTTAGATAAACTTTTTTTGGCATATAGATTCTCGTAAAATAATACCCGCAGGATTACACTTTTATTTATATCGTAGTTGAAACTCACTGAAAGTTATAGTCGAGGTACATTTGAATTTTGAGAGGTTTACGACTTGTGACATGTTTTACGACAACAGTGTCGCTATAAAAATATTTGCAGCTATACGGTTTGAGGTTTTTATATTATGAGCCTGAAGCTTGAACAAGCTGGCAGGCAACTTTTACAAATATTACGTTTTATATTACTGTTATGCGTTACCAAAAAAAATTTGAAATTCTATTAATGAAAGTCCTTAAATTACTACACAAAAATGTATCGTACATAGTTTTCAGCTCAATGGAAGATAAATTTTCAATTATTTAATCTGTTTGAATTGTAAAAAGTGGGAAATAATGCGGAATACTGTAAAAATAGATGCTACCAGGTAGTCGTAGTACGTTACGTTAGTAACTGGCAACATAATGACGGATACGTCTGGCTGTATTGTATGTCCCCAGGGTCCCTAGAAAGATTTATGTATAAACCTTTATGTAACACGAACTCGTATTTCAATAATGCAGGTGAAATTTTGCATATTTGAGTATTCATTTTATATAAGCTACATATATTACAAGCTTTAATTTTAAATAACACTATCTTTTTGGATGGTGTCCTGTTTTTATTTTATAGTTTTGTTACTGACCTTTCAAACATACAGCTTTACAGCAAACATGTGGCATAACAGCAAAATAAACGTATTTGTCCATTTTATGTATATGATTTTACTGTGTAAATTGAAATACCAGCAAAAACTTACTAATGTGTACTTAATATTTGATTTTTTCAATTTATATTTTATATTCTATATAAAAAACAACACAGAATACGATTAAAGAATACAAGATATTTAACTTAATTAATAATATTGTCGCGGAATAGAGTGCGAACCCGTCATAATAGCACGCTTGTACCATGCCTTACAACAGCTAATGTCAATTTATAACTTTTGACAATTAGATAACAAGAACAGTTTATTGCAAATTTTAATGTGTCAGAGAGAGAGAAAGCATTTTCAAGAAAGATTTGGAAGTTACTAGAAACATTTTGAATTTTCGATACTAGAATGTTCTTTATTTACGCATATAAAAAGGCCGGCAGTGTGTCGAGAGTTCAGTTGAAGTTCGGAGTTGAGTGAAGATTGCGAAGAGATACGAAATAGTGGAAAGGTGAAGAAGAACATAGTGAATTATTAAAATTGGTGGTTTATAGTGCTCAGAGACTAAATTAAACTAGTGTTGTGTACAAACTGCGCGTGTGTATTAAGTGTAAATAAAACAACTTTAGTGCGAGAACGCTTTTAATTTCCGATCCCGAACCCGTAGAACGTAACAATTGGTGTCAGAAGTGGGATCGGAAATGCCGTTAGTACCGAGACACGAGAAGGAAGGAGTCACTACACGCACAATGGCAGAACAGCAAAGGGAAGATTCTGGGCCTAGTACGTCGAGTTTTGAGTCTGCGGCTCAACAGAGCACCACACCATACATGAACGCTCTTCTGCAACAAATGGCGTTCATGATGCAAGAGCAGGCTCGCCGCCAAGAGGAACAGCTGTGCGCACTCCAAGAGGAGCAGGCTCGCCGTCAGGAGGAACAGCTGCGCGCACTCCAAGAGGAGCAGGCTCGACGCGAGATAGAGCGTGCTCGCCGCCAAGAGGAACAGCTGCGCGCATTCCAAGAGGAGCAGGCTCGACGCGAGATAGAACGTGCTTGCCGCCAAGAGGAACAGCTGCGCGCACTCCGAGACCAGCAGGCTCGACGCGAGATAGAACGTGCTTGCCGCCAAGAGGAACAGCTGCGCGCACTCCAAGAAGAGCAGGATCGCCGCCAAGAGGAACAGCTGCGCGCACTTCAAGAGGGCTTTCACAAGAATGTCATACCCGCTCTTCAACAACATACGGAAAGGGTGGAAGCCGTTGAGAGAGAAGTTGAGGGAATAAAGACGACACTCGCCACACACGGTAAAGCTTTAGAGGAGTACAACTCAAAACTCTCTAAAATGGAGAAGAGGATGGATTACTTGGAAACTCAGAAGTTACCGCGTGGTGCCGACATTAGCTCATCATCAGCAAAGATCTTTAAAGTCCCTTACTTCGACGGCAAATCTTCTTGGGCCGCATTCAAGATTCAGTTTGAGACGATCAAGGAGACAAGTGGATGGACAGATGATGAAGCTCGATCTGCCCTTACCGTCGCACTTAGAGAGGAGGCTCTGAATATATTGGAAGCTCTTTTTGCTAGCGACCCCGACAGAAAGATCACATACAGTGAGTTACTTAGCGCTTTAGAGTCTCGGTATGGTGATAGTCACCTGGAGCACGTATACAGGGCTCAAATTAAAGACCGTACACAACGAGCCAATGAAACCCTGCAGCAATGGTCCGTAGAGATTGAGAGGCTCGTACGGAAGGCATATCCATCCTCGCCATCCACCATAGAAACCATTGTTCTGCAGGCTTTTATGGACGGGATTCGCGACTCGGAGGTACGTGCCGCTGTACGCCTAAGGCACCATACAAGTCTCAGGGAAGCTGTCGCTCATGCTCTAGAGATTGAAGCTGTGCGTCATGACTCAAGACCGTGGAGGGTGCATCAAGCTACCACGGGAGGATTATCTAACCGGAGACGTCTTTTCAACCCAAAGTGCTACGAGTGCGGTGAGCGGGGCCACCTTCGAAGTGACTGCCCTACAAGGAAAAACGGTCGACTACAGTCAGATGTTGGTGTAACAACCTGCGATCAAGTCAGAAGAGAATTGATCTCGGCCAGAGTTAGGACGCTGGCCGGGGGATCTACAACTCCACCGATAGAAATAAAACAGGCAGTAGATGGAAACACTTTGGTTGTACATGGCGCTATTAATGGAGTGACATGTAAACTGACACTGGATACCGGAGCTTCGCGAACCATCATTAATAACCGAAAGCTGAAACACATTGCGGATAACAATTTGCAAGATAGAAGGCACATCATCCTTATGACAGCCACCGGTCAGCGCATACCTGTTTGGGGGGAAAGAAAAATAGCTATAAAAATTGGGGACAACATCTATTGGCATAACGCAATAGTTGCAGATATCGTGGATGATTGCATCATTGGATTGGACTTCCTTCAAAATTACCAGTGTACGATTGACATGAAATATGGAGTTTTAAAGTGCAGAAATAGAGAAGTACCGATAAGTGGTGGAGTTAAGGGGAAAGTTTGTTGCTTAAGAGACACCGCTCTTCCACCAAGATCACAGACTCTAGTACCTGTCGCTATACCTCAGAACAAGTCAGGAAGTCAATGGTGCTGCGCTATCATAGAGAAGTGTGAAGATGAGAGCTCGTGGATCCCAGCAAGAGTTGTAGTAGGTAAAACTTCGACATCCATGGTTCCAGTGCTGAACACCAGTGACGCTACGCAAACTATTCAGAGAGGGGAAGTTGTGGGGACTTGCGAAGAGATAGCCTGGTTAAGCAGATGTCAACGGAATGAGAAGGTGCTTAACAAGGATAAAGAGCAAGCAATGAAACTTTTAGAAGATTGCAAAGATCATCTCACAAGATCACAGAAGACAAAAGCTGAAAATTTACTTTACCAATATTCAGATTTGTTCTCGAAACATGATGGCGATATTGGAAGAACCGGTTTGGTGAAGCACAAAATTAATACTGGTGACGTAGCGCCTATTCGACAACGACCAAGACGAATTCCATGGGC
Organism: Boloria selene; assembly: GCA_905231865.2. Taxonomy (NCBI): domain Eukaryota; kingdom Metazoa; phylum Arthropoda; class Insecta; order Lepidoptera; family Nymphalidae; genus Boloria; species Boloria selene. The sequence continues at coordinate 6,121,349 of HG993147.1, forward strand.
TAAGGAGAAAGAAGCTGACGACATGATCCAAGACATGAGAAGGAATAACATCATCGAACAATCTACTAGTCCTTGGTGTTCTCCAGTAGTACTTGTAAGGAAGAAGGATGGATCTACAAGGTTTTGCATCGATTACCGTAGACTCAACGATGTAACCAAAAAGGATAGTTATCCTCTGCCTCGAATCGACGACACCTTAGACACTCTCAGTGGTATGAAATGGTTTTCAACTCTCGATTTGAAGAGTGGCTATTGGCAAGTGGACATGGACCCCGTGGATAAGGAGAAAACTGCGTTTTCAACTGGAAAAGGGTTGTGGCAGTTTAAGGTTATGCCATTCGGGTTATGCAATGCACCAGCAACATTCGAGAGGTTGATGGAACGTGTACTCGCTGGATTACTAGGAGCAGCCTGTCTTGTTTACCTGGATGACATAATTATTGTGGGACGTGACTTCGAAGACCATCTTAAGAAACTCGAAGCAGTATTTGGAAAACTAAGGGAAGCAAATTTAAAGTTAAGTCCAAAGAAGTGCTCATTCTTTAGGAGACAGGTCAATTACCTTGGACATGTAGTGTCGGAAAACGGCGTGGAAACGGACCCTAGCAAAGTCACCGCTGTGAAAAATTGGCCGACCCCTAAGGACAAAACGCAAGTGAGAGCATTTCTGGGATTATGCTCTTACTATAGAAGATTTGTAAAAGGCTTCTCTGACATCGCCAAACCACTTCATAGACTGACCGAAGAGAAGAGACCTTTCGTATGGGACAATAATTGTGAATCGGCCTTTCAAGAACTGAAGAAACATCTTTGCCAAACACCGATCCTTGGGTATCCAGACACAAAGGGAGAGTTCATTGTCGACACTGATGCCAGCAATATCGGTATTGGAGGTGTATTGTCCCAGCGGAAGGGTGATCAGGAGGTGGTTATCGCATATTTCAGTAAGTCACTCTCTAAACCGGAAAAGAATTATTGCGTTACTCGAAGAGAGCTACTTGCTGTAGTGAAAACCTTACAGCATTTCAAAAAATACTTGCTAGGACGCAAATTTTTGGTAAGAACCGATCACGCTGCCCTGAAATGGTTATTAGAATTTAAGGACCCCGAAGGACAGGTAGCGCGATGGATTGAACAACTTCAAGAGTTTCAGTTTGAAATAGAACATCGTGGGGGTAAAACACACAGTAACGCCGATGCCCTATCTAGAAGACCATGCGAGGAAGACTGCAAGCACTGTCACAGACAAGAAGTAAAGGAACTAGAATCTATTAAAATTATAAGAACAGATTCGATAGATGAACGTTGGAGCGATGATGCCATGAAGAGAGCACAAGAAGAAGACCGAGACATACGACCAATCATGGAATGGTTAAGTAGTGGTAGACCAAAACCTAAGTGGACTGACGTAGCACAGTATAGTACCGCTACGAAAAGTTTGTGGGCACAATGGGACAGTTTGTTGTTACACAATGGAGTATTGTGCCGCAAATGGGAGCAGACACGTGGAAATGATAGCCATCTCCAACTAGTGGTACCTAAAATAAAAGTATCTGAGGTACTTCGAGCATATCATAATGGTTCTTCTGGTGGACACTTAGGGGTAAGAAGAACGTTAATCAAGATCAAGGAGCGATTTTATTGGTTGCATTGTCGAGATGATGTCGAGGACTGGTGTCGGAAATGTGTACAATGTGCCTCTGTCAAAGGCCCGCAAACCAGAAGTCGAGGAGCAATGAAATTATACAATGTTGGGGCACCTTGGGAGAGAATCGCAATAGACGTAGCAGGACCATTTCCGATTACTAACTCCGGGAACCGATACATTTTAGTTGTAATGGACTATTTCACGAAATGGCCTGAAGCATTCGCCTTACCAAATCAAGAAGCTGTTACTGTTGCAAATAAATTGGTCAAAGAGGTATTTTGCAGATTTGGTGTCCCGTTAGAAATGCACAGTGATCAAGGAAGAAACTTCGAATCGCAGGTGTTTCAAGAACTGTGTAAGATCATGGGGGTGCACAAAACTAGAACTACGCCTTGTCACCCACAGTCCGATGGAATGGTGGAGAGATTTAATCAAACTTTAGAACGACATCTAGCCAAGGTTGTAGATAGTCATCAAAAGGATTGGGACGAGTACATATCACTGTTTCTTCTATCTTACCGGACAGCATTACATGAAAGCATTGCAATGACACCTGCCTTTGCCAATTTTGGAAGAGAATTACGGTTACCAGCGGATCTGTTAAGTGGTTGCCCGCCGGATACCCCAAGTTGCATCACCGAATATGCCAGTGAACTAAGAGCGAAGATGATTGGTGTTCATGAGCAGATACGAGATGCAGGGCTACAAGCAAGTGAACGCATGAAAACTCGTTATGACCGGAAGGCGACAGGAACGAACTTCGAGGAAGGCTCATTGGTATGGCTACATAACCCGGTGAGACGAAAGGGTAAATCGCCAAAGCTACAACCCAGTTGGGAGGGGCCTTATAAGGTAATAACGAAAATTAACGACGTCACTTTCCGAATTCAACGTACATCCAGAAGCCCGGCTAAAATCGTGCATGTGGACCGATTGGCCAAGTATCACGGCAGCAACGATGCTCGAGACGAGCATGTCTTAGGAGGGGGTAGTGTCGCGGAATAGAGTGCGAACCCGTCATAATAGCACGCTTGTACCATGCCTTACAACAGCTAATGTCAATTTATAACTTTTGACAATTAGATAACAAGAACAGTTTATTGCAAATTTTAATGTGTCAGAGAGAGAGAAAGCATTTTCAAGAAAGATTTGGAAGTTACTAGAAACATTTTGAATTTTCGATACTAGAATGTTCTTTATTTACGCATATAAAAAGGCCGGCAGTGTGTCGAGAGTTCAGTTGAAGTTCGGAGTTGAGTGAAGATTGCGAAGAGATACGAAATAGTGGAAAGGTGAAGAAGAACATAGTGAATTATTAAAATTGGTGGTTTATAGTGCTCAGAGACTAAATTAAACTAGTGTTGTGTACAAACTGCGCGTGTGTATTAAGTGTAAATAAAACAACTTTAGTGCGAGAACGCTTTTAATTTCCGATCCCGAACCCGTAGAACGTAACAATATATTGTGAGGTACTTCAATGTCACCCGAAAGTTAAAACTATTAAAACCTAAGTCTCTGCCGTGACCATGTGTGTGTATACAAGTGAGGAGGTATCGAAACCTTGGGGATCAAAACACAAGTTCAATGACAGAGATCGGAAAACAGGTCGTTTGGACTAATGTAACTGTATATTTTCATGTGCGAATCATTTCTATCATGATTACCACTTGTCTTATGGTGAAGGAACACATCGTAAGGAAACCTGCATGTCTGAGAAAACCTAGCAAGCTTTCGAAAGACATGTGAAGTTCGCCTACACGTACTAGACCAGCGCGGTGGACTAAGATCTGATCCCCCTCATACTGAGGGAGGCCCGTGCCCATCAGTGGGACGTTAAAAAGGGCTGATGATTTCACATGCATTTACCTTGCTGCGATGGGCGAGGCTCTTTAGCGTCCGGCAATCTTGCACGATAAGTAGCTTAGAAACGCACTGGGAGGTGGTCCATCTCGAGTGGTGTGCCATGCGGGTTGCTTCATGGTAATAGAGTAGACTGTTAGAGCAACCTTATGACAGTTGTCTCTCCTTATGGCATCTGCTTCGGCATACCTGCCAAATGCAATACACAATAATTATAGACTATTTTCTATTAATGTTTTTTTCTCAACTAATTTATTTTAATCATCATATCGTGTTATATAAGTTTTAAATCAAATAATGGACTAGACTACACCAACACCAATATCCAAAAGTTAAGTTAACAAAGTGAGAAAGGTTTCCTAAAGTAATTATACTCGCATAAAATTTGTCAAACTTTTAATCTAAAGGGCTGCTGTTTTTGCTAAAATCACAAAAACTTTTTTCATTAAATTTTATTTAAAGCCGTAAGATGGAATGGCGAAGACAGGATTTATCAAAATCTTCTATTTTTATGGATTATGGAATTTATAAGAAAAAAAAGTATATTTTGATACAAAAAGTATAAAATGTTGATTAACAATACGTAAATATCCCAAGACAAGGTTTGATTTTTGAAAGGCTATTTGAGAATGATAATTTGGTCCAAAAGATATTCCTGTTATGCCAGCGGCATGTTTGTTCTTAGCAAGCATGCCTGATAACCAAACCAAATTTGATTTTCGCCTGCTTGTGGCACGTGGATGAGATGCGAGGTTATTAATTAATCATTCAATGGAGCGACAGCGATTAATGATACTAATTGTGTAAACTAAGATTTAAATATTAAAATTGTGCAAGAATAACAACATAGTACGAGTATGTATCATAATTTAACTTGCTGTTGTCTAGATCTTTTGCTTCCCAAGGGTTATATTAAACGTGTTTTCTGTTTAGTTTCTTTTTATGTTATTGTCTAGAAAAATGTGACAAAAAGTACAAGTCACTTGGGAAATCTGAGCTCAAGTTAATATCAGCAAAAAAATATAAATGTTACGTAAATTTATGATATTACTGAATTTCCAATGGTTACATACTGTTATATATTGCTTCCTTAACGATCGTCTTGCTTCCAAATATTCACTTATATCTTCTGAGCAGTTATTTTGATACACAGAGTTATTTTATTCGCTATACTCGTAAATAAATGTATCGATTTATTTCATATACGTTACGTAGAAGAAAAATAATATCTCTTATCGCAATATAATATTAGACAAGAATGTTATGATTTAATAAAGAAAAGTGCTCATAAAAATGATCGTATTAAGGTTTTCCAGACTGAAAATCCGTTTCAACCTTTTTCTTTAATAGACTAGACGTATAATAAATAATAATGTGTTCACATATAAAATAAATTATATTTCAAAATACTGTAACGATTTATAAATATGCTTGTAGGTTAATGAAAATTTAGTAAACAACTTATCTATAGATAAATAATATAGTGAAAGGTAATAAAAAAATACAAGGTATATTAATTAATAGTAGGTACTAGGGACGATTAGTGGTGCATTTGATTACAATAGAATTTACATACTTTATCTATATAAAAATTTTCTGTTCCCAATTTTTTTATCGATATCATAAAACAAAAGTAGCACAAAAGTTATCTTGGTGTAGTTGTGTAAATAAAACTAAGTAAATAAGTTTACTTCATTGCAAGTACATTAAAAAGCAGCGGTAACACTATAATTTATTCGATCTCAAAATGTATCAAATGCATCTACCGGAGGGAGGTACTAGATGGAAGAAAAATTGTTCCCAGGTTTTATCGTGCGGTAAATCGCCGATCCGTTGCAAAGCCGGCGACAGATTAATCTTAGTTCACCATCGGAGAAAATCTTTTAACTTTTTACGTTCAGGTTTATATTTCGGTAGCCTTAAATATTTTCATTTATTGAAAGCTACTTGATGAAGTATGTCAATAGTTTGACTAGAACAAGCAAATCTGATGCTAAGATGTTTGACGGCACTGAGGAATTTCTAATTACTCTACATAAGATTATGAGATTTAGTCTATGAGTACAGGATAAAGGAATATTTCGTATTAATTTACACTTGTGTATATAACTTCTACAAAATCTTGTATTGGGACGAAGACCTCCAACTTTATTAATGCCTTCATCAATAAACGCATTAAAAGTTAAGAGCCCATGATCGTAAAATGCCATTATTCTTAAAATCTGAATCTACTTAGAACGCTATGAGAGAAAACGGACCACGCTTTCGTCTTTAAATCGAGCATGAAGCCGGACCTGCACGTGACGGTACTTTTTTATATTCTTCTATTTTCCTCGCGCTAGCGTTTACTGACACATAATTGAAAATATACGACCGCTATAAAGTTTCGTACTTATTTCATACAGAAAAATGAAAAAAATCGTAACGATGTGTATATATTCATATAGTTGTAGTCTTCATCATCCTGGTCATCTTCCTGGAATATACTGTTGTATGTTCATCCAATTTTTATTAATCGTACTTGTTTACAAGTAAGTTTATTAATTATTTATTTATTACTAGCAGTACCCGCGGCTTCGCCCGCGTTTTTTTTAATCGCTACTAATCTTTATTCGATCACTCGCAATCGGATGATCTTTAGATTGCCTGAAAATTCTCGAAAATTACTCCAGCTATTTCAGAACCCATCGTTAATATATTCCTGAGCGGCGCGGCTACCTCTCCCGCTCTTGGTTCCCCGTCCCTCTCCACATTTCCCGCTGTGCTGCGCATTATTTTAATATTATTATTTTTAAATTCGTAATATCCTTTGAATGAAGTGTCCGATTTGTAGTATCGTAAAAGTTATCTACTAATTCAGTGCAAAATTTGAAACTTGTAACACAAAAATGAAGGTATCTCGAAAAACTTATGGAGCCTTTACACCATCTTAATCCGGCCCTATAGAAAAAAAAACGTTTTTAGCGTACTTGTACCAACAATTAACCACCTTCGTACCAAATATAAAGATCGTAGCACAAAAGATGAAGACTTTCATACAAACTTGCTATGGTCCTAAGACCTCCTCGATGCGACCCGTCGCGTAACTTAACAGTAAAGTGTCACTATCACAAAATATCAACAAAAAAAGAGCACACTACTTGGAATGTCACTCACAAAGATAGAAGGATGCACTCATAGATATGATTGAATTTGAACTTTATGCAGCGGTAATAAATTGCAAATTGACTCTTTGACGTTAGGAACACGTCTTAATTGGTTAGACAACAGTGAGTGATTATAATTTAATATGAACTTTATTGAATAGCAATAAAGTTCAAATTGACTCTAGAAAACGTTTGTATGGGAAATAGAAAAGGGCTGTTTTTAGGGTTTTCCCGGAAATTATTAGATTTTTTCTCGCCTTTTAAACCTTCCCTAGACCTCCACGAACATTTCAAGACTAAGATAAGATAAATCCGTTCAGCCGTTCTCGAGTTTTAGTGAGACTAACGAACAGCAATTCATTTTTATATATATAGACTTGATCTTGCTGTAAATGCAAAAGTATATTAGTTTGACGTATTTATACAAAAAAATATTATACTTGATTTATTTCAACAGCATAATATGTTTATACAATAATATTTTATACTATTTAGCGCGAGCAAAGCCGCGGGTTCTGCTAGTAAATGTATACATCAATTGACAAATTATCTACTAAAACTTTCCTCTTGAATCACTCTATCTATTAAAAAAACCGCATTAAAATCCGTTGCGTAGTTTTTAATATCTTAGCATACATAGGGACAGACATCGGAAAGCGACTTTGTTTTATACTATGTAGTGATATTCGTTCATTATAAATAAGTAATATTTAGTTTTATCAAACTGTTAACTTTATCTAACAAAGAGTACATCGACAAATAAAGCCACTAAATGTCAATTTGAATCGTATTGCTTGTTTTGTGGTTCATTCGTGACACTATTTAAATACAATATTTAAATGAATTTTAGTCTCTCGTATAACTTACATAATCCTTATATAAACATCCTAAATATCCTCCATTTATTCCGTTATCTATAATATTATTAAGGGAGTAATTTCTGTTTAAAAAACCAAGTGCGCCACTACGATAAATGTTTGTTCAAATGTAACTATTACAGTTGAGAATAATTTTTTTAACTATCTAACAGAAAAAATAGGACTTTGAAATGGTTGCCAGGAGTCTCTCAGACTAGGCTATTGTAAATGTAAGTAAAAGTAAATCCACTAACATTTTCTGCCTTAACCGTGATTCAAACGCAGGATCTAGATATCTGGTTTTTGAATCCAAGCCTCGAGCTTGCTAGCACAAAAAAAGTTTAAGAAACTTTACCCATAATTTTAGTATGAGTAGTAGCAACTATCAAGTACACTTGAAATTGATTGAAATCCATTGGGCGTATTGCTTTAGAGATCATGTCGATAAAACGAATCCAAATGGCCCATAATTATCTTTAAGAATCATTTTGATCCTTTGCCCCCGTTGCTACGTGAAAAGGGTAAATATTACTTACCATTACTATATATTTTTGTGAATTTGCATCATGATATATTTTGGGTAAAGAAATATTAGTTTAAGGATATCAAAATATAAGCTGTTGCGGTTTCTTTCCGTTTTCATTTCATTTAAGCTTTATCATATTTACCCAAAAACAGACCGAGGGCAAAATATTTTTCATGAATTCAGCCAATTACGTTGTCGAGAAAATGGGTCATTTGTCACAGGCCGAAAAATTCTATTCCGACTAGATTTATTCCCATATCTCTGTACATAACTGTTGTTGATTGTTTGGTATGATTTATTTTTTTCAAAACTTTTAGTTTTAGTTAGCAATAATTGTTCGACTAAGATTTTAACATATTTTGTTAGTAATCAGTAAGAATAAAGTAAAAAGTAAACATGATAACTACTAATCATAATAGAATGTTAATGATTAGAGTTTGATTATAAAACATAAAACGTTTTATTAATTATTATTGTTGTTCTATAAATACATTTAATAAAAATCTAGCTAGGCGAAATCTATATTACTATTTTATTGAAATAGTCAAAAGATGTAGGAGTTGATTCTATAAATATATATACAATCCGTTAAAACTTATCTAGGGAACGAACCCGAGTGGAGCGAGGTTGAATAACTAGTCTACACATTTAAATAAAATTGAAATGCCTGTTGTTATTTAAAAAAAACAGCTTTTCACTAAATGCATATGAAAACATATACGGTACTAACATCAAAAAATCTTTTTGTTATGTTTGTCCGTCTGTCTGAAATGGCTGGACCAATTTTGAAGGGACTTTCACTCGCAGACAGCTAATGTTATATGGAGTAGCTCACTTAAATACTATTAGTTTAGAAATTTTATTTATTTTAACTAGCGAAACTCACGGTTAAGTAATCAATAAATATTAGGAATTTCGCTATTATTATATTATAGCTATAAATAACTGACTTCTTGCGAAAAACAAAAATATCTTTTGCAATCTGAACAATATTATTTTATTAATAAAAGAATTTGCAGTACAGTTTACTTATGTTCACTTAAGAAGGGCCTCAGATGGACTGCAGATAGTCACGCACGAGTGCTACGAGTACATTAAAGAGGAGTGTTTGTAGAAAATGTTGAGGGTTATTGGATAATGGAACGTACATTGGATAAAATCCACAATGACCAATTTATTTTACTAAAAGGACATATTTTTATTAATATCAAGCTAAGCAAGAAACAAAAAAATAATATGTATTTCACAGTTAATCAATCAAATTTAAATTTTATTTATTCCATATTGGGTTTCACCTTATTATCATTATTCGACTTAAACACTCATATTTTTTGCTAAATAAAATTCTACTTTTATGTAATAAGAGCGACTTTATGCATATAAATTACGATTGTAACCACGTTAGGACTTTTTATGATTTATTTAAGGAAAAAAGTTAAAAGTTGTCTTTGGTATGAAAATATTAATTGACCTAACACTCACTCTCGGTTCTGATCACTTAATATGATCATGACGATAACAAAAATTATTTATATATAATTATTTTTACATTGTCTTTAATAACTTATATATATAAATAAATAATAATAATAACAATGTTCTCCGACCGATTCCGTCCACGGCGGCCAATCGCAATGAGACTTCAACTACGTAGGAGATATTATATTGCAGCGCGTGTAAGCGCAGATACAAGTGTACTCTCTATTTCTATCTCCAAAGTATGAGCTTTGGTGGGACGACTGTTCGACACGACCAGTGAGAGCTAAGGTGCAGGACTGACGGCTTTACGTGCTCACCGAGGCACGGGGGTGACACACCGCCAACTTCCCAACTCCGGGCGGTTACTGAGGCTTACTAAACTGAAAGGCTCAATAATTAAACTTGGCCCGACCCGGGACTCGAACCCAGGACCTCTCAATGAATGACCGTACCTACTACCTAAGTTATGCTAGCCACTACGCCATCGAGGCAGTTGCTTATACTTCAGCTATAATTAGTTTACTTATACTACAGCACTCTAATTCTCTATTTGATGTCGGTATTCTTTGTTGAAACTTCATTTCGAATTATTTCTGCCAGACAAATCTTTAGCATTGCGCGTTCCACATTGTTCCATATCGTTTCCATGTTGTGAGCCTCTTTGCATACCAAGCTACTTACTCTTCGTAAAATTATCTCATTCTTTAATTTGATTCCTGTCATTCACAAACTTTATTAAATCCATTATAATAATAAATAAATAATACATATTTTGGGACATTACTCACACATAGCGCCATCTAGAGCCGTAGTAAGCTACGTGGTTTGTGTTACGAATACCAGATAGTTAATATATTACACAAACCTTTAAATACATATAACTTTAAATACATTCATATTAAAAATATAAAAAACCATGACTGTAGCACGTTCACGTTCACAACAAATGAATGCCCCCAGCGGGACTCAAACCGCTGCAACCGCTGTACGTGTAAGTAGTGTTACTAGTAAGCTAAATGTGTTATTGCAATTAAACTTTCATTTTGCTACAAAACGCATTGTGATCGTTGATGTGGTAATTAATTCATCATGACCATCTATGGATCTTTCTATAATGTGATATGACGCCGCCAAATAGGAGCCGGTCGTTTGAAGATTAATTAGCGTGGTAATGGCTATGTCATGTTTATTGAGCAATCATTTGCTCCCGCGATGATAACATTAATTAATGAGCTTTCATATTATCAAGTGGGAATTGATACTTAAGTAAGTACTTAGAAAATATAATTAAATAAATTATTATTCCCAGTTTCTTAATTATACTCTAAATGGAAGAGTATATTTGTTTGACTTATACAAAAAGGATCAAATTGACTTGGTGGATGTTATTTTATACTGCACAGCTATAGTTTGAGTAACATAGGCATTTTTAAGAGAAAAAACATAGTTTTGCAATAATGTATTGTACCCACTGTAGGTTGCGTTAATGTAGTCAATGGTAAATTGATTTTCATCATTATTTTTTCTACACAAATGCAATATAGTTAAACATACAGCTTATTGGATAAGCACATATCACAAAATCTAGGTAGATCTTGCACTCTATTCTCCGGCTAGCCAGGAAAAGTGAAATAAAATTAGTATTTTTTATCACACAACAAACATAATTTTGTATACGTAATATAAACTTACACGTGTATAATATTATATAAACGTAATACTTAAAAAGTAGTAAAGTACGTTAATAAGAAGTGTTCCACATCGGACATCTGGCCTATTATTGATTTTATTATTTATGAAATGTTTTTTAGCTTTCAAAAAAGTTGATTTATATGCTGACGATTTTAAAGTTTTCTTAACGATTATTGTTATATCTCTCAAAAAACTCATTCTTTTCAAACCCTGTAATCATAACTTACCAATATTTTATAAAAAAATCTATGCACATGATTTTTTTCGAGTTTTCATCAAGTTTTTAATGTGCTATCTCTATTAGAAATTAAATTTATTTAAGGCTATAAATTATATGTTATTATAATATTTTATTAATCCCATTACAAAGCCACATTACGCCGAAGTGATAATTTGGTTCACCATTTTCAATTTAATATGAAATAAGTAAGCCGATATAATTTGAATAGCGCAAATTAAGATTATTCTGTTTCACGTCACAAAAGTTAATGTGATTTCATTATGCAATTACCAAATAATAGCAGATTCGAGAATATTTAACAAATACTTTAATTCCGATGAAGGCAACAATTTTTTCGTTTGTGTTAGTGGCGTAAATGATTATTTATTACGAGTATTAACTACAAGTGATCTTCACTACATATTCCGTCCGTCCATAATCTGCTCGTCCGTCTGTCTGTTCGCAACAATTCAAAAATTACTGAATATTGATTTTTTCGACGTTTTCACCAATAAAGAGATGGAGTGATTGAGGGAGAATTTAGTGTAGAATTTGAAAAAGTTTTACGTTAATTTGTTGTAATGTCAAGATGATTGCCGATTTCTTGTATAGATGCAGACGGAAGAATGGCTTTTATAATTATTGCTCGTAAAGAGATATTCTCATAAAACTGTAGCAACGCCATGTGCTCGAACATATGTACGCAAGTACTTATAGGGACTCAATCAAGCGATGCGAGGGTTAGTTACTGTTAAAAATAAATAACGTGTGGTGTCGTGGGACACCGGATAGGAACGAAGTTCTTTATTATATAAATAATAATTTAAAGTTCTATTAGCGGTATAAAGAAAATAATTATTCTGGTATACATTTTTTATATTTTTTTTATCGATAAAAATAAAAATCTAAACATAAAAAATATGATATATATAGTATTTATTGCCATTTTTAAATAATATAATTGTAATTAAAAGAAAGAAAATATCTTTACATCACTAGCAACACTCAACAGTAAAACTGTTATATAAGTATCCATTTTTATTAAATACTAGATGAATAAAAATCTTACGTTACGGACGTTTTTTCCGGTTACCCCTCCGCAACGTCCCATAAGGAATTTCGTTGCAATAAATATTACTTAAGTAAATTTAATGTTTTTAATGTAATGGGAAAATATTTTTTCAATATATGAATACGACGTATAAATTGTGTTTTCATAGAAATATAGCAGCAACGTGTATACCGAAGCACTTCAAGCAAGAGTTTAATGAAAGCAAAGTTATGAGACGTTTAGTTATACAGAGCTTTTAGCTCATATAGAAATCTTGTACGTGTAGTTCCTGCATGGTATGCCGCTGAAATAGCGCGGCTGGTATTAATTTGTTTGTCCTCAATTTTAGTTAAGTATGAACAATTCAATTATGTTGTTTGTATGCAATTTACTTAACTATTTATATTAACGTATATTGTTTGATCAAATGAAGTAATTAAAATGTAAATCTTGTGAAGTGCTTATTGTATTTTTTGACGATTTTAAGTGCCCGCAAGGGCCTATGAAATGAAATAAAGTGAAATGAAATGAAATGTACTACTTGTATAGGTATATAATGGATATTTTTAATATACTGATATACAATAACATATTGTTACGTGTATTGACTATTTTACTAGCTGATAGACATTTTAGGTGAAAGTTACGTTAGGTAGGTAATGTTAGTTAGGTAAAAATAGTAGTCTGTATTTTTTTTAATATTACCTATATCAGTTTTATTTATTTAGAATTACGAGTCTCTCGTGTTGTAAACCTTCGTAACGTTGGAACCAAAAATTAAAATAAATCCGCGAAAAAATCAGAAAATATACTTTCATTTAGATACTACTACTATTTGTTTTTGTGTATCTGTCATATTATAACAAATTTCTAACTTAGTAGAATGTGTACATGGAATATTTTTGGAAAACCTTATTAAAACAATCATTCTTATCGATACAGAAGCCGAATCTATAGTCTCTTGAATTTTTGTCTGTCTGTGAATCCGAGCGGAGCGGGGATAAGTCGCTAGTATATCATAATATTTAATTCATACTTACGTTAAATAAGCTATATATTAACTTTGCAATGCCTTCCTTCCTGCTAAAAACAACACTTTACAATGCCATTGAGTGACAGTAAAACATTCTTACAGATACAATGGTAAGTACTATACTTACCATCGAGTCTCATAATATTTTGTGAGAAAAATATATTCTAAAGATGAATCAAGATTTAGAGACATTTGATAGTGAAGAGTGCCTGTGATAAAAAACCGATATGAGTATTTACCTAATACGATTTAAGGAGAATCATAACAAATAAAAATCGGGGATAAAAAGTAAGGTACTTCTCATCCCAGTTTTCTTTTGTATTTTTAGGTGCTATATTAGTTTATTATCTACTAGCTGCGCCCCGCGGTTTCACCCACGTAGTTGCCGTTCCCGTGGGATTACAGGGATAAAAAGTAGTCTATGTCCTTTCTGAAGGTCTTCTCTATCTGTGTACCAAATTTCATCGAATTCGGTTCAGCGGTTTAGGCGTGAAAGCGTAACAGACAGACAGATAGACAGACAGAGTTACTTTCGCATTTATAATATTAAGTTAGGATCATCGTGCATACATTTCACCTAGATTACACGATAAAGCGTGTTTTTTGCGAACATACATCTATCTATCCTCACAATCACATTTATATTATTAATACTTAATCGTATGTTCAATGATATTATCATATGTATAGATGATGATAGTTTCTTTTGAATCATTCAAAATCATTCAAACATTAAAAATAATATCAACCTTGGTCCTTGATATCTTTTTAGATACCTAATCTTATGTGTTGAAACTGAGCTTCTTAAAAGTTTAGTAGATAGGTATTCGTTCAAAATAAATTATAATTAAAATAAAGCATATTTCACATAAGAATGGTCCCACATTTTATATTACAAAGCGCGCTGTTTAGTTTTTACTATAGTTCCATGAGTAGCGTTATAATAAAGAAAAATAATATAAGAAACTCAAGATTAAGACTAGCAGTCTTAACAAATTATGCAAAAACTCATAAAAGAAACTTCTTTAGGGGTAAATTTTAAACACTTATTTTGTAAGCAGTTTTTAAAATTTTCTCTTTAAGAAAATCTTTAATTAAGATGTAACAAGACGTTTTCTTGGGTAAAATCAGAAAATTTAAGTTTTCTTTCTGGTTCATTACATTCATTACATATAATAAAATTTTTATCGAGTTGTTTCCGTAGACTAAATATTTTTCGGAATAAGATATCCCAAATATATTTAAAGAAAATTGGAAATAGTCTTTATTTTAAATATTAAAATACACACAGATGTCGAATAAAGTAAGTTTTTTAAATTTATATATGTTTTTTTGAATTTTTGTTTATCTGTCTGTAATCAACCAAATAACGAGAAAAAAATTTGGTATAATCATAGCTGGTTTTCCGGGTCAAAACACAGAATACCTTTATTGCGAGAAAATTTCACATCACTGAGGTATTTATACTAACCCACGTGAGTAGAACAACGTTGAGTGACTTACGTACACCTTAGTGTAGAGTTCGAAAATTTGAATAAATATTAGAATTTGAGGCTATGTATTGAACATATATTATAATTAATAATATTATAATTTCGTATGAACACTTTTAATTAAAAATTGCACTTTTCGTTTGTTATGTGCAATACAATTGCATAAGATTGCAATGTCTTGCAATTTAAATGCTACTCTTGTTAGAGAAAATGTTTTACTCAAGAGCTTCACAAAATGGTATTTTTTATTCTGCAAAATTTTATAACTTTGCTTTATTCTAATACCTGATCACGGTTGATTGCATAATAAAAGTATAAAATTTACGTGTAAAAATGTTTTATAAGCTTAGATATTGATATAAGGGCATGTAAAAGTTATATTTAGTGGCAGCCCCACAGTCTATATATGTGGGCAGCCCAGTGCAAGTGGTAACGCGTTTTTTTGGGAAACTGAGTGAAAAGAGTTCAAATCCCAGATCTCATTTTAATTTCGTTTTGGTAATTAAAGTGTAGAATACAATTTATTTCTTTATAATGTTCTTGAAAAAGTACTAAACTTTTAAAAAGCAAGCAATAATAAGTGGGGTTTATTGGAGAAGTATATTAAAGATCTACATTAAGAAAAAACAAAAAAATTGAAATGCTGTATTTATGAATATTTTGTTATGACTTTAAGAATTTGATTACAGATTTTTCTAATTCAAATAAGTTTATAAAAATAATATGATCGAACAAAAATATAGTCATGTTTTCTCGTTGATTAATTTTACTTACGTGGATAGTTTTGATGTATAAATTTACCAGTCTCTACTACGAAGTAGTAAATTGGAGTTCATAGAAATAGTAACAAATAATTCTCGGTACAGGGAGCTTTCGAATCATCGCATGTTGACTGCAATTCACAGGCGCTAAGTCTCGCCACAGCACAACAAGTTTTATCTATCAAACTCGTACAGCATGTACGAAAATTTATTTCACTTTAGCAAATTAAAATTGCTGATAAATTTTAATTTTATTTCCGCGAAATACATATTTTACAACCATTACAAATTATACAAACCAATTATATAATATTACGAAATATTCAGTGTAACAAAATAACCTTAATGCTTCGTTATTTCTCAATTCTATAGGATTAAGGTTTTATGGGTCTCTACTTCTAAATATAGTATCTATTGTAAACGAAATAATACGTGCTCTAAACTAATCAGTTGCTTCCATTACGTAACTCAAAATCTAAAATAACAATATAAATAATTAAAATATTACAAGTTTTAGCTTAAAATGATTGTATTTTAGAGTAATATTATTTAATAAATAATATTCTTGTCTTAATTTTCAATAATAATTTATATTACAAGGAACGACATTTATTTCCCGTTCATAGTATACGATATTTTATATTTTCATTTATCACGATTTTACATACTAGTCATATAAAGTACTCTCGTTTTTAAATATAGTAGTAACGTAAATCCTCTTGCGAAGGGAGTTAAATATTGCGAACGTCACTCAACGCAATACAGGGTAAAACTTTGCAATTTAACTCAAAGAATATTTGCGGTCAGTTGGGTTAGTTTATATATCACTTTAGACAGTTACACAGTAAATAGGAGTTCGTAAAATAGTTTTTTATTTCTAATACTATAGATATCTGTAAGGTTTTATCATTTATACGGCTTGTATGACATTGAAAATAAATATCATAAATATGACTTTAAGGTCTTCTCAACTTACTTATTAAAAGTAATTGGAAGGTACTTTTTCCACATATGAAATTAATGAATTTGTCGTTTAATGCTTTTACCTTTACTGGGAGATTTGCTATATTTTAGATCACTGTAGAGTATCTAATTATATATTTATGTATGTCAATTATATGTGTACAATTAAGTATGTCAGTTAATATAGGTTAATTTTAATTTTTTATTTAAGATTTTTTTACAAGGACGGTGTAAAATTATTATAAATCAGAAAATCAAAATACATCCCTATCCCTACTAATATTATAAATGTGAATGTATGAATGTTATGCTTTCACGCAAAAACTACTCAACCGATCGTCATGAAACTTTGTACACATATTATTGGAGGTATTAGAAGTAACATAGGATACATTTATTAAAAAAATATTTTTTACGAAAAATTAAAAAAATGTTTGTCAAAAACAGTTAGCCGTGCGGCTCAGGAGTGTATTAACGATGGGTTCTGAAATAGCTAGAGTAATTTTGAGGAAATTTTCAGGCATCCTATAGATCAACCCAATGAGGTTGATTAGCAATTAAAAAAATAAACGCGGGCGATGCCGCGGGTACAGCTAGTAGGTAATAAATATTCAATTAAGATATTTTTCATATATATTTATTCTTTTAAAATTGTGTTAGAATAATAAGAATTTATCTGATTAAAGTAATGTATGCCACTGAACTAATATAATTCTCGAAATTAGGAGCTTGCTTAGAGTAGAGTTAGTCATAAGTAAACAAAGTTCTCTACATAATGTTAGCATTAATGCTCTTACAGCCGGTAGCATGGTGAAGTCCGCTTTAGGATTAAACGCAATATACGTTAAATTACCTTTACGTCTCAGTAGTTAACTTGAATAGCCATATGTTGAGGAGCGCAAGTTGCCTATTAATATCACACTAAATGTAGTAAATTCCTTCGTATCTTAGATATTCATGTACGTTACTAGGCTATATAATATACTTTACATGCACATATAAATGGTAACGTAATTTAAAAGGTATATTATTATTTTTTACCATTAGCGAAATTTGTTCGTTTTAGCCTGGTATAAAACTCATAAAACGTCTGTTCTCTAGGTATTATATATTTTTCTTTACTTTAGTAGTTTGTGCCTGAATGATCTATCTTCTATTAAAATATTTACGTATAACAAGAATAAAATTCGATTTAAAGTTGGTTTTGTATATTTGTATATTTGATTGTAAATTTTTTTTATACAAAATAAAGCTGTGCCTTGTTTTGTTTAAGTAGAATATATCGATTATCACTAACACTAACCAAACTAGATAGATATATCTTAACAATATGCTGAAAAATTGAAGGCCTACAGGAAAGTGCCCAATAGCATGTATCTATCTCCTTAAGTACGCTCACAATTACTTTTTTTATCTATTCAAGATCTACCAAGGATAGACCCAAGCCAAACGAGGGTAAGTCCTTAGTTAGTTACCTATAAAATTGGCTAAATCGGTTTGTCCCATATATAATGATCATTATATAATATAAATATATACGACAAATAGTAATAATAAAAAAAAAACAAAATATTTTAGAATAATATTCGGAATTTGGTATATGCTTAATATACCATTTAAGCTTCTTTTAGGGTAGTTAATTTGAAATCATAAGCATATTATTCTTTAATTTTTAAGTTGTACGCTGTTATTAAAGAAATTGAAAAAAACTAATTAAAACAGTTACATTTTTGAATTATGTATTAATGAAAAAAAGGTTTAGTTATCTTTTGAAATATTCAATATAGTCCTCCTATCCTCCAATATATCAACAAAAATGATCATATTTTTCCTTATAAAAGTTTCTGTGTGCAGTATATCGAATGTTTTCTTTTATAGAATCTTGATTTGGTATATTATTTATGTTTAATAAATAAAATAAATAAATAAATATGTTGGGACATTTACACACAGCACTATCTAGTTCCACGGTAAGGTGCCTTGTGTTATGGATACTAGATGGTTGATATAATACACATATATAAGTTTAAATACATACATATTATAAATATAAACGCCCATGACTGGAGTACAAACATTCGTGCTCAACAAATGTATGCCCCCAGCAGGACTCGAACCCGCGATCGCTTGCGCAGCAAGTAGGGTCACTACAAACTGCGCCACGCGTGTCGTCAGATATTTCTATGTTAGTAATTTATGTTGTACTAAGGTCTAGTACTGTTTAGGCTTTTTTGAGATAAGATATTTCCCTCAGTAAAAAGTATTCTATATAACTCAGCTTCAGCTATTACCAGTTTTTTAGTTTAGGGTAGTTGGACATTTGTATTTTTGTTTAACAATTGTGTATTCTAAGTTACTTTTAAAATATAAGTGGTCTCTTAAAAAGTAAGCAAAGAAATTTAATCTCCCACTGTTAATTTGATTGATTCGGACCCTTTTTATCAAGACGCACAAATTTTAATAATATCTAAGAAGAATTTATACGACACTTGCGT
This sequence comes from Boloria selene, assembly GCA_905231865.2. NCBI lineage: Eukaryota > Metazoa > Arthropoda > Insecta > Lepidoptera > Nymphalidae > Boloria > Boloria selene. Next base: position 6,140,573 of record HG993147.1, read on the forward strand.
GATCTTCAGCCCGTACTCTTTTGCTTTCCTTGCTTTGAATCCTGTATTTTAGATAGATAAACTCTAACCCTAGCTTTTAGATTTCGGTCTGGACACATTCCTCTTAACTATTTTGAATTTATAATGAAAAAGGTTGCATCTCCCTTGTGTGTTGTGTGTAGAAAAATGAGTATACTTATCACATGTTGATAGAATGTGATCGGAATGAATCGTTTAGAAGTCATATAATTAGTAATGGTGATATGAATATTAGAATTTTTACTACCAGCTATAGCTTTAACTGTTTATGCATGATTTCATAAGAATAATATGTATATAGTGTTAAGGACTTAAAATTGTTATTCTGTTTGTAATAAGCTTGAACAGGCCGACATTTTCCTTCTTCTTTTTGAACAAGTCCTTTAAATAAAGATAAAAAAAGACAAATGGAAGAAGGTTTGAATCTTCAAATCGGTTAGGCCGTTTAGTAGTTACGAGGGAGCGTATAATAGGACATACATACGTACATACAGGTCAAACACATAACCCTCCTTTGGGCTTCACCGCAGTTGGATAAGAATGACTATATTGAAATATATAAAATAAATTAATATACTTATACTAGCTAATTTTACTTGCAATAAACAATTTAGCTTCAGTAGATTAATAAATTCGACCACAAAGCGGCATTTTGTTACGTAAATTCAAAGAAGATTGTCGCTCGAGGTTTATTTACATTTTTATGTGCACTTAAGAATGATATATTGGTAGTACAGTGCTTTAGTATTAATAATTTTTTTTTTTTCATTTTTAACAGCTAAATCATGGTAAATATTACAAAAATTAATTATTAACCAAACTCTCCGATATTTTATAAATTCGGGTTGACTCGTGTTATTGGAAATTTATTCTGTTTAAACCGTGTTACAAATTGGGCTTCGAAAACGGGCAATTCGAATGTCAAAATGGAAATAACAGGCTTATCGTTTCTGCGTATCCTTTGTTCCACTTTATTTTTTTTAAAGAAAATTTGGAAAACAAATTGTTTTAACGCGGTTTTTTCACTTGCTGCAAAATCATACCAGTAATTTATAAGTTATATAACAATAACCTATTACAATAACATTGTAAATTTTTATTATTATTTATTGTTTTTTCAAAGATTCTTATTCTTGAAATCTTTTAATATATATGGTAATTTTATTATTATACTTTAATTATTTACTGTAAAAGTTTATACCTAAGGATGGGACTATATTTTCAAACCAAATATAACCTATACGTGTCATGACTATAATGAGTAGAATATTAAAAAGCAGATCAAATAAAGATGTAGGTAAGTTATAAAATTTTGCGGAGAAACGTAAGTGTAAATATTTAATATTTTTCGTATACGGGCGAAACTGCTTTGATAAATATTTATATAAATTGACATTATTAACTCAAATCAATGGATTTATTTTGAATTTTACTTCCGGGCGCTTAAAGTGCTTTTGATGTCTTAGAAATTTTATATTGCCTACGAATTCAAAAAAAAACCACTTATATTCGTTTTAACTTAGTTGTTAAGTTAAAACATAAATTTTTAATATATTAAGATACATGGTTCTAAGTAACTTCTTAAGCCGAGTTATATGATTTCAAAGTCGTGAACATTGTATCCGATCCTCCCCTTCCTCTAACTTTTAAAAATGGAGTAGGTAGATAAACGAAAAAGCTACTAGAGCTTTGCGGATTACATAACGTACGTTAAGTAGTTTTTGAGATATGGGATTAACTTGTTTTCCATAAAATAATATAGAATACGCAAATTTTTGTCTTTTATAAAATATGTATTGTGGAAATGTAAATTTTTTTATTTAGCAATACAAAACTCTCGTAGTGCGAGCCACATTAAGCTTTCACAATTTTTATATCTAAAGATCAGAGAAAAATATATACATGTTTTCATTGGAAAACCATTTCTGTTATCAAAACCTTAAGCACAATTCTATTATTATTTTAAGTTTTAACGCGGGTAAAGTCCCAGATTAAAAGTGTTTATTACGAATAACGGTATAAACTCGGAAATCTGATGCACAACTAAGTCCAATTTATCGTTGACCGTGCAACGGATTGCTGATTTACCGCGCGATAAAACCTGAGAGCTATTTACTTTTTTGGTTCTATACGCCTCATTCGTATTTAATTCTAGCATTTCCCGTGGCTTCATCCGCGTTCTAAACACCGTAAACCAATTGTTCTCCTTTATTCCTTCTCTATTATTCCATGTGATATTATAATAAAGACTATTTCTTTTTGCAAAAAATCGGCTCTCCTACATGAAAAGAATGTCTTAATTCAAACCGATATTTCTTGAAATTAGCGTTTTCAACTAAATAAACTCTACTATAACTGTAAACTATAAGTTCTTGATAAAAAAAGAGTATTTCTATGTAAGGTAGTAACCTATTATTACCTATTATTATTGTTACGGTCACAGAAAGAAAAACTATTATAGGCATTTACTTCTTCTGTTTCTTGTTGAGTGGAAAATGTTACTTAAAACTTTACCAATAGAAATACTTGTTTTGTAATTCGAAGCATATAATAGGTAATCATGTAGTATATAGTAATCATATTTCTATAATTAAAATTTTGAATCTGCAAAATTTTGGCAAACTACATTGAGTTGTTTACTATTGGGACCATAAAGTATTGTTTCTTATTAGAAGAATAACTTAGCTCATTCTACTAAAATGTGTGTAATGATAACTTAAAAGCTATATAACTTCTATCGTAAAATATATAGATATTTACATTTTAACGACTTCAACATTGTTTAAGTAAATTGGGTTATTTAAAATTTACAACAATGCTGTAAAATAAACAGTTTATTTCTTACTCTATTCAGGATGCTTGTTTAGTACTTCTTACTAACTTTAATACTATCAACTCATTGGTTCTTTGCTAATAACAGCATTCAATTAAACACTTTACATGTAAACTTGCAGGCCATACGATGCTTTGGCTTATAAAACAAAATTTCTTTTGCTTGGGTGTAGAATTTGTAGCTTATCTTTGAAATCACTCTCAAAATGTAAAATTCATTAATTTTTCCAAGTAAAACAGTAAACAGAATAAAAACCATTTTATCTTTTATGTTGGAATAGATAAAATATTTAAAAAAATCATTAGTAGCGGAGTAGTAGTTTCTAATTTCATCACGGACCGTCATCGTGATACGGAATTTCATATATTAAGAAGATAGGCAATGTTTGTAAGCCGATTAATATATAATAATAACTATTATGGCCGAATTTGGACCACTGAACAAACCTAAGTAAATATAAATACAAACAACCCCTACAGTTTTATAAGAGTTATCGGAAATATTCTGTAATTTTGATATACGTACATTAATATTGATGATATGCTATTGTATTTATCGGCTTTGTCTTGCGTTATATCCAAAGCCTACTTATTTCTTTTTACTTTTCTGACAATGAGTAATTGCTTCCAATAATCCTGAAACACTCAATAAGGCCATTGTTAACGATACCTTCGTCAAATAGGTTACTCGGCTGTCAGTCCTGTCAATACTTATGAGATCGATAATTATTATTTTTCTCATTAATTGGAAATATATACAATATATACAATATTGATACATTGAATATTTAAAATAGTAGCAATGTACAAGAATAACACCTCTTAAGTAGTGTGTTTTTATTTTTTAGCTAAAGTAACGGTCACAGAAAGAAAAACTATTATAGGCATTTACTTCTTCTGTTTCTTGTTGAGTGAAAAACGTTACTTAAAACTTAGCCAATAGAAATACTTGTTTTGTAATTCGAAGCATATAGTAGGTAATCATGTAGTAATATAGTAATCATATTTCTATAATAAAAATTTTGAATCTGCAAAATTTTGGCAAACTACATTGAGTTGTTTTAATCCCAGGGAGAGAAATGCAGCACTCGTGAAATTAGGTATGTAAATTGCCATTCCAAAAATATATAAACCTAACAACGTACACTCACAAAATTTTATGTAGGTATATTATTTGAATTTCAGTCAAATCGTCTGTTAATAAACCAGTTTGGTAGCTATCGCCCAATCTTGGCCTTTTAATTAAACCCCAATTTTTATAACATCAATTTTTCCTCTCCGTGCTGCTACGAGGAATTTTTTATTAGTCAAACCCAATAATTGACTTCAACCTAAAATTCTAAATAATAGGATTATCAGAGCTTTCAAACTTGATTCATTTAAGACCTATTGTTAATTTAATTATTTATTGGTAGCTAATACCTATATAACTAGATTTTTGATGAAGTATTTTAATGTAATTCAAATATATGTTTTTATTCGTAAAAATATTTTTAGTTATACTAGTGATTCGCCCTCGCTCCGCTCAGGTTCAAGTCTATGTAAATTTTTACTTAAACATACCTACATAGCTCAGATATAACACATTTTCTCGCACTAAAACATATCTTATATGTTGGAACGGATAATCAGCTATCATCATATTAATTTTTATTACAATTTGTCCCGTGATTTTATTACAATTTGGCCCAGTGTGCGTGCAAACTTCACATGTCTTTCGAAAACTTGCTAGGATTCTCTAAGACGAAGTAATCATGATAGAAAAATAATTCTCACATGAAAATATCAGAGGTGCGAAACCCGGATTTAAACCCGTATCACTCGGTTATCCAAGCGAGCGCGTTACCGCTGGGCTATCTGTAACTGTAGACATGGCTTCATCATCATCACTACATAGTATAAAACAAAGTCGCCTTTTCTGTCCCTATATCCCTATATCCCTATGTGCGCTTAAATCTTTAAAACTACGCAACGGATTTTGATGCGGTTTTTTTTAATAGATAGAGTGATTCAAGAGGAAGGTTTATATGCATAACTAGCAGATCCCGCGGCTTTACCTGTGCTAAATCTCGGGAAGAGCCCGAGCGAAGCGAGGGCGAGTCGCTAGTTTTAATATATAATAAAGAATATTTCAATAATATTATTCAAAATATAATGATTAACATACGGAAAGAAACCAAACGGAGTAGGTGTAAGTGGCTAGTATGTAATAAAATATATGTACGTTGAACTTACATAATGTATCAACTTGAATACTTGTAACACAGCAGTTGGAAGCATTCTACTATGTGTTTATTGCTCATTCTGGATAACGATTCTTATAATGAAATTTTCTCTTTATAGCCCATGAATTTGAAGCAGAATGAACCTGCGAATCTCTGTTAATGGTGTGTAACCCCTTTATGTGATATTATGGGTGACGCATCCATCTTATAAGCTGTATAGCTAGCTACGGTTTATGTAAAATAATTATTAAAATTATTAAAGTATATTAGCAACTAAGCTTGTAGTTCTAATACTTATTATTAACTAGGTTTGTATTTGTTATAAGTAATCGTAGTGCAGAAATAAATCTTAATTATATAATACTAATAATACGAGAAAGATTAGATTTAGAGATTAAGATTTTTCCACAATTAATTGAAACCCATTACTTTTTTAGAGTTTTTTTGACTAAACTGTAGTGAGTACCATTACATATCTCGTATAAAAGTATCGTATAGCTGTTATATATATAGGGATCAGAATCGGTGCAGAGTTCATAAATTATTGTAGTGAGGTAAACGTCAGGACGTGTTATAAATTATTTAGATGGTCTATTCTCCCGGTTGTTCATATTAAGTTCAGGTTAAAAGATAACGAAGGTTAGACGTAAAATATGCAAGTTACTAACTATAATGAACCTGGCGAAATAACAACATTATCTTTACCGTATTTTAACAAATAATATATTATACTGTGAAGGAAAACCTGTGTGTCTGAGAGAACCTAGCGAGTTTTCGGAAATCGCCATTAGTGGACTATGATATGATCCCCATCGTATTGCGTTAAAAAGAGCTGTAAATGTTATATGTTTTTATATTATGTTAATAATAATAATGCTAAGCCAACAAAAATCTTCTAAATATATAAGGTTGGTGTGTTCTAATACCAAATATTAGAACGCATGCAGTACTGATAATAATTATTGGCAATTTGGAGGTTGGCAGAGGGCGTATTAATTTAACTTTCACTTTTCATACACATTGTACGAGTAGTTGCCAGGTTTTATTACTGAAACATTCTTTTAGGTTCCATGAGTATGGATAAAACATTAATAAAACTTTGAAGCTTCAAAGGATAGATGTTCAAGCATATTTTTCTAGTACTTTAAAAGAAGTAAAAACAAAGTTAGTACACGGGCTAAGTATATTATTTTAAATTATTAAACAAACTATATACGCAACTATCAAGAAAATACATAACTTACTTATAAATTCACAAAATTTAAGCTCAAAGCCAAAAGCAACCACTCAATTCTCTAAATACGCTTTAATATTCGCCTACTTAGTGATGGGCCTAGTTTCGAATTAATTAGAGGGTTAGATCCTACTAAATTGCTACTCACTCATATTTGAATTTAACACGTTGCTACAATAGGTAATATTATGAGAGATCTTTTAAATCATCAACATCTTCTATTTAGTTGAAACAGTTGTCAAAGTCGAATAATCAATCATTCATTACTTTAAAAACAATGAATACACATTTAAAATGTACTCTAAATAAGATGTTTCTTTATAAATTCATTTTTATATATGTTTAAGTCTCCCTTAACGTTTAATGCTTAATCCTAATCGACCAAGAACCCGGGGCCGCCAGACTTTACTTTTATTTTCTCATGATGGACGAAAATTAAAAAATTGTAAATAAAAAATATTATAAAACAATAATAATAAAATTTTATAAAGTAAAAATCTTAACGTGAAAAATGACAATTAATAATTTGATTTCAAATATTAATATACTATTAAATCATTTTAAATTATTTAGGTAATTTTGCGCGGTCCCTCGTTTGAATATCTCCGATCAAATACTATTATAACACGAAATTCAAATGAAGAAATTAAAGGCTCTCAATTTAATGAGATAGCTTTTAGCCCCTAAAATCTATTTTTACTTAAAGGTTAGTATTAAACCTTTTATAGTGGCTTTAAAAGTATGTAGCATTTATATGCGACTTTAATTTTGAATCTCTAAATTTACATGTTTGTACTACATACAAACATTTGTAAATTTTAGACGTGACATCATCATCATTTGAACTGTAGATCCGACTTTAAGAATTATGTGACGGAGAAAAAGATATTACTCATATATTATCACTTAAGCTTTCAATTGTTAGAATAAAAAAATAAATATATTGGGACAATATTACAACAGCACCACCTAGTGTCGTGCTAAGCTACGAGGCTTGTGTTACGGATACTAGATAGTTGATATACTACAAATATCTAAATTTTAAATACATACATATTATAAATATAAACATCCATGACTGGAGTACAAACAGTCGTGCTTAATAAATGAATGCCCCCAGCGGGACACGAACCCGCGACTACCAACTGAGCCAAACGTCAAACACATCAAAAGAAGCCAGTGACATAAGGTTTAGATTGAAAATTATATTATAAGCATCATGTTTATATGATTTTCCGTTTTCTAACATGTTACGGTTTTAATCCTACGTATTAATTCTCAAGTTTCTCTGAGGTTATACATAGGTACTTGCTATTTGCAATTGCTATGACTTTTTTCGACGTGTCATGTACGAGAATTTTAATTTTTGGGGTAAAAATTCTGTCAGCGGAGTTAGACTCATACTTCTCTCTATTTACTTAAATTTTTGAAGGTAGTGTTTGATAGCAATATTTGCGACATAGAACTCGACCCAAATATGTTTTTGCGTCTTTATATTAGAGCAAAGTTATACTTAAAACATTTTCTAGTTTAATAATCGTTACGATGAACAAATTGTTACTAATACATAATATCTAAAAGGTTTTCCCATGCAGCTGAAATATATAAAGAACTACCTACCCAGGAACGGTTTTTGTTAACATTTCAGGATGCTAGCTGTCACTGAAACCTTACCGTACTGATTTCACTAAGCGTTGCGTGCCAACAAATAGGGAGCGTCTCGGTGGCTACGTCTCAGAATAAAATACGTGTTTCAGATTTTCCATACAATGCGATCAAATATTCTGTGTTGAAACTATAAATTATATTGTAAAAGAACATTTCTATAAGTAGTTTTAAAGTAGTAAGTAGTAATTACTTAGTAATTTTAATAATGAGAAGTTCAACGAATATCAGTACAAATTGTCAACTGCGATAAAGGAAATAAAAATTAATTTAAGTTTTGTTTTATCTTATTTACTGGAAAATAAAAATTTTCTTTTTAATCATTATCACTAGTTAGCAAGATGAGTACCGAAATAAACTCATTATTCGTAAAGTGTTTAATAAGTAGCACTACCTACTCATTTAGTGATAGGATTGTATAAAAAATTGTTTCAAAAAGATTTTAGCGTGATCTGATTTAATTGGACGTAAGCCAAGTATCTCTTGATTCGTAAAACTATCTTCATTAGGAGAGTTTTATTCCTAATTTAAATTAATTCAAATTAATTTATAAACGACCTCTAGAAAAATGAAACTAATTATATTTTTCAGCTCTTCAAATAATGTATAAATTAATAAACAAAGAAAAAAAGGATTATTTATATTATACAGGTAAAATTTAATAAGCAAATTAATAAATTAAATAAATTAAACTAATTATATTTCCATCGCGTACATAGTTAATACATACATAATTTCATATTGTAATATTTTTCTGACAGTGAAATGAAATGATGAAGTTCAACTATCAACCTAGTCATTGTAGTTAAAAGTATACTGTTTCTAAATTTCGCGGGGTGTTAATTAAAAATTTTGTAACTACTCATGAACTCAACTTTTCAGTTATCATGCTGCACTGTAGTACTGTATATATCTGTATGAACCTTGCACCTAAAGATCTGTTCGTTTCAAATACGTTTTGTAGGTTTTAAATAAGATTGTGTAAGTAGTAGTTAGATTCCAACTCCGTTGTCAGTGGCACTGCAGCAGTAAATTACAGCTGTCCGCCAATATAATTGAAGTTTTAGAGTTGCTGAGTTCCAGTTAATTATTTTTGTGGTTCGTATATAAATATACGTAATTATTGCGAATATTATGATGTTTTATAAAAGTAGTTATTACATAATAGCTATTTTCCCTTGTTTCGTTTACCCTTGTTTGCATTAGCGGTTAGTATAGGATATACCTACTACATATATTATAGACAATGTACATACTATGTAGGTATAGAAAAGTACTTTAAAAAACTTAATATCTGAAACTATAATTCCCAAAATTATCTAGTAGTATATGGATTTTTATGCCCTTAACTTAAGAAATGATTTGTTGTCAATACAAACATTCATTTTTGGAACATAAAGTAGTAAATAACATAAAGTATAGTAACGAAACACATACTACATACGAAAACAAATAGTAACTTAGCCGTTGAGGTATTTCAGTATTAAAATTACGTAGTAAAGTAGGTATATGCTATAATTACACCTTCGCTATATTGAAGATTTACTACTCAAATGAAATATTGATATTTACTTACAGTAACTCTGCCTGTCACAAGCTTTTCAATCAAACGTTAAGAGCTTAAACCTCAGAGCGAAGAAGCTTAACTACCAGTCAACTGGTATGCACTAAATACAGGAACAATAGATGTACATGTGTTCAAAGTTTTATGAAGTAGTTTGCGTGGCTGCGTTAATCCGACTTCAAAGGGAAGTTAAAATGCATAGTATGAATATGCAAATTAATTGATTGCTTAAAGTACTGAAATGCAAATTTTATTAAAACTATGCATAATAGTCCTTCAATATTTAGTAACTTTTGATTACATTGTATTATGCATCTTGTGAAATTCCTTCTAGCGGGATAAATTATAAAGTGGATACCTAAGTTATATAATATTTAAACAATTAAAAGCATGGATTTCTTCATATTTGCGACAAGTGAGCTCTCTTTATAATGTATATATAAGTCTACAAAATCAAATAAGAAGATCACAATAATAAGATTTAACTTCAACATTTTTTTCACAATTTTCTCCACCTCCATAGTCATAAGACATTTTTTCATTGCATACTACAGAATACATTTGTTACAACAAATCGTTCTTTTATTCATAAACGTGACATTTGTTTGAAGAAAATAAGTGAGTTTTTCAAGGGAAAATGTTTTCTTTAACTGCGAAGACAGGCGGCTTATTAAATGTAAATGTTTGGATGCAGTCGAGATTTATTAAATTTTACAGCCATTTGCATCGTAATTTTTATTTTATGAATATTTTTACTATGAAAGATGTATTTTTAAGCATTATACGTGTCTGCTTAGTCATCGAAGTAAATATTTAAATTAAATATCGAAGTAAATATTCCATTTTTGTAGTTAAAATATATATAATTTTTACCTCCTCCTTTTTTGAAGTCGGTAAAAAAGAAGTCTAAGTTGCGGTTTAATACAGTAACTATCTGCGAGAGAAAGTCCCGTCAAAATCGGTCCGGCCGTTTTAGAGATAAGTGACAGTACAGACAGATGGCAATACCAACATATAAAAATACATATAGACGAAACTTATAAGTCGGCTAAAATACAGTTGCCATGAATTTGAAAGGGTACTCTGCAAATGAACGAGGTAATCTGCACTCTTAATGGATTTAAAGATAAAACGTACTGTCCTATAGTGGTTGAAAACGAAGTTACGTCGAATAGTTTATTCCTACTACGAGTTTGACACACCTGTTTTATTTTTTATTTGTTCTCATTCTTTGTTATGTAAGTTTTATTATTTGCTTTTTTCACGTTTGTTTATAATTACTTCAATGTGTATTTAGCATTTGTAATGGAAAAACTTAAAAAAACTCATTAAATACGTATGTATATTCATTTAGTATCTTTCATGAAGTAGAAAAGTGTAACATATAAAGAGAAACTCAAGAGATATTAGAGATTCTTATCTTAAAGGTCAGATGAACACTGAATTCCATTTCAGTGTTATTAGTTAATATTTCATATACGTACCTAAATAGAGTGATTACAAATTGGATGTCCTAAAAAGAACTCGTAGAAAAATATTCATTTTTTATTATAATATTTAAATTTGTTATAACATTTTAAACTTCAGTTATAGATACTTAGATTCTTGTGTGATTTAAGTCCTACGATAATTTTTCAAAGGATTAGAACATATGCCGTCAGTATCATACTTGATCTACTATCAAAGAGTCGTATATGAAGCAACTGACGTGATTTCGTGTTAAATATAAAGTTGAGAGGCATACACACGAATAATCCTTGTCAACATAATATGTAACGTGTTTCTGAACAGAGATCTCACGTGTCGAGATATATGGGCAAAGGACTTGATAAATCAGAGGATTATTGTTGCTTTCGTGTAGGTTAAATAAATAGCACGACCCTCTAAATAAATAATTTTCTTTACGTTTGTGTTATTTATGAGACTTATATTAAATTAATAATAATTATAATACATAATAATGAATAATACACAAATATAATAATGAATATAAACATATTATAACTAAAATATTCTTGGGATAAAATGTGGATGGTTCATTATCTTAGTAAGTATGAAAGGGAATATGATGTAGATAAAATAAAGTTTAATACAAATAAAAATATATTCCAAAATCGCGCATTTTAATATACCATTTCACAACTTTTTCTGTAATACATTCAAAAGATTTATACGTCAATATTCAATTCAGAATGAAAGAGTTTTATAAGAGCAAACTGTACTTGTAAAAATTTCAATGAACAGAACATCTCAATAAAAGTTTTTAAATATGAAAAAAAATAATTTAAAAGTTGTACAAAGCTGTTTTAACTCAGCTTGTTACATGTTAACATTGATCTTTTATTACGTTAATATGATATGGATTTTTAAATTCTGATAAAGTTCGCTCTAAAACATGTAACTTATGGTTCATATATTAACGGAGTAACAGTATTACTATGCGTCGATAACTTATTGTTAAGGCTACTACAATGTGCCGTAAATAATAGTTAAACTTTCTTGTTGCTATTCTATTCCAAATTTTTTATAATATTACAATATTATTTTAGTTTAAAAAGCTCGTGAATACCATTTTTTTATTGCATAGCCTACTTCTTTTCTTCGGGTACGATTCCCTTGTACCCGAGTGTACCTTATTTATCACTGTAAGGCAATTTCAGTCACATAGAGATAGAATCAATTATATATAAGTCTTAATATAGTGTACATATAATAATCGACACTAAGCTTATTAAAACGCGACACTCAAAAAATAAACTAAATGTGAATACTATGTGGAAGCAAAAATCTAAACATGGCTGATTTGATAGACAATTATGTATGTCTGAATAAAAAAATATTTGCGTACAAAATACAACGGTTACTTTATAAATGAAGAGTCTGCCTTGTAAATACTTGTTTTATTGTTGCGATAAGAAGACGTTATGGCAATAGCTGATGGCTCTCTAAAGAGCTTTCGCGCGTAACGAGCAAAAGGGTAATGTTTTTGCGAGTCGCTTTTAATCTACGTTCTCTTGTTCATTGTAGAAACACAAGCGCTACGTTTGATTTTATTTTGTATTCGTTAGTCGTAGTGCAAATAAAAGTAAAAGTTGACATTTAAAAATTATTCAGATGATTCTACGTTCTAAAACTGACAAAGCTCCGAAATATTTTTATTTAATCCAACGGCACAGTCACAGTTTGCATAACACCATAAATATGCATGCAGTGACGAGTGCGGGGCGCGCGCACCGCTTGTACATTCAGAAGCCAAAATGCTCGCAAAAATAAAAGGGGATATTAATTACGTAAAGAGCTGAAGAATTGTAAAGTTAATATGAAATGTCTAACTTATGCTATATAGACACTTTAAATATATATTAAGGTATATATTTATATAAGAAATATATTAGAATAGTTGAATTTAAATGGTTTCTTGTTCTGAAGTACGGACACATACTATTACATCTATCTAATAAACGCTACTGTATCTAATTTAAGTATAGCTTTAAAATAAAGCGGTACTTCAAGCAATTCTCCTATCAAAAAACAAATTTGTGATGCTGCACTCTCGTGGATACATAAAATGTCTAGCACTACCTGTTCTGTTCTTAATGCTGAAAATGTTTGCAACTTAAAATATAACATATACATAATACGTATAACTAACTATAATAAAAATAATAATTTTCAATTACTTGTATCTACTATGAGTAGTGTAAGTATTACTTGTCTACTCGTAACTTCAACAATAATATGTAGGTAAGTCAATACAAAGTTAATTATACTGACTCAACTTCAAGACACTTTGTTGCTTATCAAGTTATAGCTGTGTTGTTTCTAGTAGACTGGCAAAAGACATATTTTAAGACTACAATACAACTCAGTTAGTTCAATACTTTAGCGCAGCTTGTGCAACTTAAATAACTTAAAAGGAATCATATCTATACAACTATACATATTATAATGAAATTAAAGTGTCTGTTTTTAATTTCAAATCAACAGCTTTTCACCAAATGTATATGAAAGTATAAAAGACGGTACTAACATCAAAACATCAATTTTTAATATTTTTGTTTGTCTGTCTGAGGTTTTAACTAGTGAACCCCGCGGCTCCGCTCGCGCTAATTCCCTAGTTTTATTATAAACTAAAATTTCACTGGAGTAATTTTGTTGGATCAAAATGGTAAACCATTTAAAATTTACACAATTATTCCAAATATTTACGATTTTCGAACTTGCGCTTTTTTATATTAGAAAGCCTTTGCAGTTGTTTTTAATGCATACAAAAAATATTCTTGAAATGACGAGTAATACATATTGTAAATTATATGAGATAACTCTATCTTTTACATAGTAACAAGCATGTATGTTTCTCATGCCGAACTTACTTATAACTTATCAATAATGTAACTTACCAAAAACGACTTTTTTCATTTCTACTTAAAGTAGAAGTGTTTGAATGAATGCTTATTGATACAAACGAAACAATGTAAAAGAAATGAAATGCGACCAAGGTAAATATTTTGTTTGCGATTTAAATAGACGACTCTTAAAGAAAAACGACAGAGTGGCTTTTTATAGCATTAATTATTATTAAAGGCGCCCTTTTATTATTCTAAGACACCGGCTAATTTTATATCAAACGAAAATTCCGGAGATTTGCAAAAAATAAAGATAGGGTTTATTTATATTTTAGACTATTCAGCAATTACTGTTCATCATTATAATTATAGTGGGTTTTTAATTAAGCTTTTTAATCATTAATTGGCGAAGCTTGAATACCCGAGATTGGACAGCGTGACCTAATTATTATTTTTATAATTAATGAGTTAGGGTTATAATATAATTTTATTTTATTTTTATTTTTTAAATTAAGTAGGCACACATCACTGCTTCAGAAATATCGTTATTCTTCATATTTCCATACATTTAACAGTGAGTTATGAGTATCATTTGAGTAGGTTATATTTATCAGTTCGTTATCGGGGATCGTTGTATGAAAGGCTTGAATGTTGTATTAGAAATTTGAATTATTTTACATTGCATTAATAATTACACAAATAAAAATAGCTTGTATTTAATACATATCTGGCATTACATTTATAAAACCGTTAAAACTCCCGTTTTTAGATGTTGGTTAAAATAAATGTACACTTAACCAAATATATTACTTTACACACCACTGACCCTTGTTAAGTTTATGTTTTAGTGACCGAACTAAGAGTATGAATTTTCATGAGGCTACGTACTTTGCTTCTCGTTAGATTTATTGAAATACCGAACATAATGTTATCTTATTCATTCGATAATTAATTTTAAAGTAATTGAAGTATTACAATATAACATTAGAGTGTATAAAATATTATGTATACTTATGTTTTGGAATAAAAATCATTTAAGGCTTAACTTCTAGTTCTAAATTTTAACATTTTATTTATCTAAAAGTTAATAATATTAAATACGACTATAAGTATTTATTAAATACAAATATAATTTAATGAATCCGTATGCTTCAACGAATATTTGTAAACCTGGTAGTAATACCACAGAATATGGTAATATGCAAAAATGCAGCTTTAGGCCTATATCATTGTTTTACAAATAAATAATCTCTATGTATAACAATTTATACAAAACAATAGTAGGGATGAAGAAAGAAACGGTTTGACTACACCTACGTCCATAGCATAACTAAGAATTGTTTATCAGTATAGTCTTTAGAAACAAGTTAAAGTAAAATTACTTTTAAAGTAGCAGATATGCTAATTTAAAAAGAATATACTCAGAAAATTTATATCCCTCTAGAGATAAAGTGATACAACTAGTTTCACCCTACGCAAAACCATGCAATTTATGTACAATATAACTTGTCGAAGTGTATGACAAACTAAATCCACGCGTTTCTACACAATTTAGCTGAAAACAGCAAAACAG
Organism: Boloria selene; assembly: GCA_905231865.2. Lineage (NCBI taxonomy): Eukaryota > Metazoa > Arthropoda > Insecta > Lepidoptera > Nymphalidae > Boloria > Boloria selene. The sequence continues at coordinate 6,156,030 of HG993147.1, forward strand.
CTACGTCCCAAGTCAATTTCTAACCTAAGTTCCAAGATAATGAATATTCTTGTCAACTTGTTACAAGTTACAGTCTTAAACTATAAACCGATGTTTTGTCCTTTGTAGTTACGGTTAGTGAACATCAATATGATTAAAGTTGCTCCCGTAAAGAAGTATACAGTATACTTCAATAAATTTCCACTTTGATGCTTACCGATTATAGCATTAGATAATTTTACTTTCTTGACTATAATAGACTATTGACATTTCCCGCGGCTTCGCACGCGTATTAAGGACCGGAAACCAAATTTCTGAGTCGCACGGTATGGTACCTCGCAAAACTAACGCCCGCCTTTCACATTTTTGTTACATTTTTCATTGATGCTCCGCTCCTATTAGTCACAGCGTGATGTAATATATCTCTTCCTCGATAATTTTTATATTTCGATTAGTAGTTCCTGAGATTAGTGCGTTCAACCAAACAAACAAACAAACTCTTCAGCTTTATAATATTAGTATAGATTAAGTAGTAACAATATGAAAAAAGTACAGAAACATTTTTGAATAGAAAGCATTAATGAATTTGAAATTGCCTTTTATTTCAGATACCATATATTTTAGAAACATACAAATATGTTATTCTTACCCAATTCAGAGCTGAATTGTATTATTTTTTGTTTAAAAGGGTCTATTTATTGAGTTAGCACTGGTATATTGTTTCTATGGTCGGAAAATTAATTAACTGTCCTAAAAACATTTATACACTTACTATTTTGAAAGTATATATGTAAGTAATTAAGGCATATGAGCATATTAGGCAGCAGTATCAGCGGTCGCGGGTTCGATTTCCGGTAGGAACATTCATTTGTGTGTTGAGCAGAAATGTTTGTACTCTAGTCACTCATTGGTGTTTATAATGCATAATATGTTACATTTACTTAAGGTTACTAATTTATGTATAATGTATCAACTATCTGGTATTCATAACACAAGCCTTGTACGAGTAGATTACCATATAGAGCAATTTTATTGATGTTAACATTTCATAATAATATCGTGATGTTAAAATGTCATAATTAAAAGCGAATAAAATCCAAATTGTTACTGCATTTCATCTAATTATATGCCCAGCTATTTCAACGTAGAAAAGCGACAAAGACTTTGCTTTTACTCAATAATGTATGAACTTAGTACGTGTCTAATATACGAAGAAAATAACATTAAAATAACATCTTATCTGGAAATTCAATTTATACAGAAAAATTATACAGTTGAGTTCTTTTAAAATAACAGATATATTGCAAGTCTTGCATTTATCTTAAAGGCTAAGAAATTCATGAGTCTATACAGATAGAGTAAGGCAACGTGGGACGTGACTCGGTCTCGCTTGGGACGAGATTTACTTGAATGTAAGGAAGTTATTAAAGAAACGATACTGGACTATACATCATGCACAATCTTGTAGCGATTTGTATATTACATTTTCTACGCTTGAGTTATAGTTTTCTATTTTAAAGAAAGTTTCATATAAATGTTAAATATTATTTTAAATGTATATTTTATAATTTAAGCAATCAAATTAAATTGATTGTTATTTGTAGCTTAAGTTTCAAAAAGCCTTTATTAAGATTTTAAAATATTTAAGGATAAAAAAAACAGTTTTTTAAATATTTCTGGTCAAAACTCAATGTTGGTATAATTATTTTCCTTCTATTAGCGGATATAGTAGACGGAACGCGAACTAAAATAAAAAATACATAATAATACAATATATTCTCTTCTCTTAAGGTGAAAGGAAACATTGAGGGGAAATCTGCATGTCTGAGGGAACCAACTAGTTTTAGAAAGACATATTAAATCAGTCGCATCCATCGCTTAAATCTTTTAAACTAAGCTACCAAACGAATTTTAATGCGGTTGAAAGTGATTCGTATGAGTATTCATATATATAATAAACGCATTTAAAAAAAGAAAAAGGTCAAGAAAATATTTCATTTCTGAGAAATGTTGAAAGGTATCATATAGTTATTGTTAGTATCAAAATTGACCTCGTATATTGAATAGACTCTGGCGCGATTAAAACTCGATTTTAGCGTAGAGGTTTTATTGTATCAATATATTATGTATAAACTTTACTAAACGAAGTACTACTATAAACATTAAAACATTCTGATTTTATACTAAGAACGGTACTTTAGATAACCTTTTTCAGTGCCCTACTTTCAACTCTTGCGTAAGATTCAGTTAAAATAATTTTATGAAATATGCGACAATTTTTAAGAAGTTCTACGAGTTCTAATATGATCGTATTAGCACTGTACGGTCTAAAAGGATTATAACATTTACGTTTTCCTTTTGGTTCAGTTGAAAATATATCTTATATAGGGTACCTACTATAAATCAAGTCACGCTCAAGTCGATTTTCCTTGAAATTTTTCTATAAATCTTAATTCCTACATTCACTTTTTACTTTATAAGTTAAATCACTATTTTATTAAATTACTTTAATGAAATTTATTGCCAATGTCTACTGAAAGTTTTAAATTACAAGACAATTTAAATTTTAAGAATATGAAAAAATATTTTAGAAATTCTTTATACTTTTTACTTGAATATTTTAGGGTTTCAAAGTCAAAAATGTATTCGAGAACATATAAACCTGTATTAAAACCATTTTGCTTGAAGAATATAGGATGAGTTGATGATGTTTCGTATAAAACGCTAGACAATTTTACATTCAAGTAATAGAAAAGTAGGGATAGCACTTCATACCCGATGTTGTGTTGTCCCTGTGTGTTTTTATTTGACTTACCCTCGCTTCCTATAGTATGTTTTATTTTAAGCCTATAGACCTACTTAGTTCAGCCCTGTTGCAAAAAAAACTTCTTGGCGGACGTCTATTACTGATAAACTACCTCCCTGCCAAATTTCATATTTCATCTATATTCATTATTTCAAGCGGTTTTCGATATTTCGTGATGAGTGAGTGACCTTTCGCTTTTATATATTTAGACTATACCTACATAGGAAATCTTTTATTACTTTTAATGTTACATAATATATTATTTAATTGTTTTTCCAGGTTTACCCTTGCTCGATTTAATTTTTCGTATCAAAAGTGCAGAAAGTAATAAGGAAAGAGAGACGATCATTTCATTGGCAAGATTAAAGTTTGCCTTTCATAATGAGGCCCATCGATAAGGCCTATATTAAAAATGTTTACCATTTTCCTGTTTCGTGGATATTAATTTTTAAAGTATTTACGTTAGCTTATAACTAATCTTTGTATTTTGTTCTTTATCAAATACCCACGAAACGTTTTATCTGTAAGATTTTATACACATTTTATTCTAAGTCCGCAAAGGATCCTTTGTCTCGGCATAACGTTGTCATTTCATTGTACTTCAAAAGCAATTTTAGCTTTCAGAGGTCACTGAAATCGCATTTTACTCCTTAAAATATTGCTTCCACTGCGGAATTTTACATATTTTTGATGTTTTACGAATGTTATATATTCGAACAGAAAGCTTTTGTTTATCCGCCTTTGTATAAGTGCTTGTGTACGTTTGCAACAAGAAATGTTACGACTGGAAGCTATTCCATTTCTCTTGATAGAGAATGTAGAGGAGATCATCTATGATTTATATTCCAAATACATTCCTGAGAATTATTTATTATATTTATATTTTTAATTAATAATAAATTCAGAAGTTCCAATATAATGCGTCCAATTTAATGACTACAATATAGTCTTATATTTGCAACGAGCATAAATAGGATAGGTCAAATGACGAATTGAAATGAAAAGACATAATACTGATATTTTTTAGGTCATAGAGTTTGACTGAAAATTTTCTACGAGATAAATCTTCTATTGTGTACTGTTAGCCAGCAGGTAAGAAAAGTTTTTACGCTATAATTAAGTTTGCGTTTCCAAACCGAATACTGTCTATTGAAATATGTATTTAAGAAGTAGTTAAATGTTTGTTTAAGTTATAATATATTTAAAACTGTGTGAAATAAAAACATTGTTAACTATAAATGTAATCGAGTAGATACACAAAATATGTGCACTACATCTTTAAATAACTTTTGACCTATCCTCATTCAAAGCAATTATTACATTGGTTACATGTAGACTATACCCAGATATATTTTTTATCTTACAGAATTCTTACTACGAGAAATAAACCAAGTTATATAAAAGCTGCTATAGTTTTAATGCTCCATAAATATACGTCTTTATATGTTTTTGACTTCTTTATTATTGATGTATTATGCAGTACAATCTAGTTTCATGGAGAGATATGTGTTATTGATACTAGATAGTGGTGAAATTACACATCATAATATAAAACACTCGTATTACATTACTCGAGTATAAGCATTAGAGCTAATCACACAAATGAACGCTCCTAGCAGGTCTCAAACCCGAGATCGCGGCACGACAAGTACGAGTAAGAAGAAGGCCTACAAACTGAAACAATGAATGCGAATTTGCAGGCACAGGTATTTTATATAATACGTACCTAGTAGGTTAATATTTACAACAATACGTATGTGAACTCACTAAAAGCTTTTAAGCTGATTTTGAGGATATAATAAAAATATTTTCATATTGTGTTTACAGTTTTTATTTATTGCTCCTTTGTTATGGTTTTATTTAGGGAGATTAATGCAACATCTGTGGAACTGGTTTTATGATTACGATCGCACCAGTCCTTACACAGGGTCTGTTTGTAGCTGAAAAGGGTTTAAGGAAAACAATCAAAAAACGGAATTAACCAAAAGTAATAAAACACAAGTTTTACTTTTTTATATGAAAAATATTTTACTTTGGCGAATATTGAACTATATTTAGGTATATATAGTTCAATATTCGCCAACATTATATTTTTTATTAAATGACTTTTAAAAGAGTGATTTCTACATACTTTGACTTAGAATTTTTTTGAAAACCTCTAGTTATAAACTAAAACGAAACTTCGAGAATCACCACTCTATCCATTGGTGAAAACAGACAGACACGGCGGACGACTTTGTTTTAATAATTAAATAATAAATAAATAAATATGTTGGGACATTTTTTACAACAGCGCCATCTAGTTCCGTGGTAAGCTACGAGGCTTGTATTACGGATACCAGATAGTTTATATACTACACATATACATTTTAAATACATATATAATATAAATATTAGCACCCATGACTGGAAAACAAGCATTCGTGCTCAACAAATGAATGCCCCCAGCAAGACTCGAACCCGCGACCGCTGGCGTACAAAGTAGGGTCACTGCCAACTGAGCCAAACGTGTCGTCAATTTGTAGTAAAACATAGGTTATTAACTCATATATTATATGCTATAACTAGATTTATGTAATTACAGCACGAATTTCGAGTATAATAATTATTGATAATTTTAGGAGTAAAAGTACGTTTAATCATTAATTAATTACATAAAGTACGGTTTCACAGAAACCATATAAAATAAAAGAAGTAACTTACAAAAGGTCTGTGTGGCGACTAATCGCTTACTTGAATAAGTTATGCTTAAGTGTGCAAATATGGACCATTTTACCATTAGTACCAGTAGTAGAAATTACATGTAAATGAAAAATATTTAACAAATTTATTCGTGTGTTATAACCCTGATAAGAGAGAGAGAGAGAGAGAGAGATATGTACATGTGGGTAAAAATATATAAAAAAAATTCTATAAACGACAGCAAATTATAATTTATATTTCGTGTATAGTATTTGTTTTACCACTTATAATTTGACGAATAAAAGCTAATAATTATCAGAAAATTAGAATTCTGTGATAACTTTCTTCTTATATGTATCGCTTCGCTCGAAAACTTATTTTATTGATTGTTTATCTAATTAATGACAAAATAAAAAAACGTACTGTATGTACGATTTCTTTACCAATGTCATAGAGCCTTGTAACGACTATAATAAACAACTCTATTCTAAACCTGTATAATGTATCAACATATTATGTAAATAAACTTTGATACTAGTATAGCAACTAAAATATATTATTATTGAAATCGGAAATCGGTAACTAATATATTATATCTGACGACACGTTAGCTCAGTTTGTAGTGACCCTGCTTGCTGCTCTAGTGTTCGCGGGTTCAAGTCCCGCTGGGGACATTCATTTGTTGAACAACGAATGCTTGTAGTCATGGGTTTATTTATTTATAATATGTATGTATTTAAAGTTATATATGTGTAGTGTACTAGCTATCTGGTACACATAACACAAGCCCCGTAACTTACTGTGGAACTAGATGGCGTTGTTTGTTAGAATCCTAAAATATTTATATTTATTTATATTATTCTTTATTGTAAATAGAAATAAAAAGTTAATATTAATAAAAAATACTATAAAGTTTATGAAATATTCAATGGCCCAATAACGAAAGCCGTCTTGTTAACATGTTATTGCATGAGTTGTCTTAAATGAAAGGAACAGATAAGAGCCATGTAAATAACTCTTAACTACTATAAGACGTGGACACATATTGCTAAGCACTGAATAAACAAAGCGTAGAACATTAAAGACGCTCATTAGTGCCGACATTTAACGCGTTCTTGTTGCGGATAACAGTTAGCGCGACTGAGCTTGTTTTCATTCCATGCTCTTATTGCCTTATTAAATGTCCTCGTTTTAATCTCCGCGATATAATTAAGAGTTGTTAAATTACCGCTATATTTGTAGAGCTCAGTATATAAAAATTATAAATATATAGTAGTTATTTTCATTAGTAAAATTTAGGCATGTATGTTTTCCTCAAATTTTCAATAACGATTATATGACTTTGTTTTAAATACTAGTTACTCACCCTCATTCCGCTCATGTTCGTCCAAGCGCATTTTTAGCATATGTACGAATTTCTCAGAGATGAGATATTTTCCTGCAATAATTTTTTTTTATAATGCTTCGGATTCATAGTTGATTGATTTTGATGTATTATAATTCAGACCACCTCAAAATCTGTCAGGTAGTTTTCCCATAATGCAAAGTATGAAAACTTATAATAAAAGTTCATAAATGGATATGTTTTAAAACTATCATTTTAGGCCGATATTTATTCACGCATCCAGCCTTAGAAACTATTTCGTAGTTGATGTACAACAGAATCACAACACGGAGCTATTTGTTTACAAGATAGTACTATATATTGTAGTTGCTAGTATGCTAGTGCTAGTAACTCATCGTTGTTGTACTCAAGTTTGGTTCTTTTGTAGTAGGCTGTGTGAAAATAGAATACATAGAGGAGGATATATAGAATACCTAGCACTTTGATATCTACCTAACTCGTCTTTCACTGTCGATGTCTACATAAGCGTTCGTTGGAAGACCCACACGATCTGGGTCTTCACATACTTTAACTATAATAAAAATTTGGCTTTTAAACTCAAAGTTCGGTTTGATACACCTCCTCAAAAATTTGCTACACAGGCCCAAGCTATCTATCTATACACGTTTTATTTTTATGTTAATGCTAGCATGCTTTCATATGACTAAGAAACAGACACAACAACACAAAGAACTTTAAAAAGATTTTTGTTGAACTACACAGTAATTGCTCTAGTTCTTTAAAGTAGGGACATAATAATAGCAAATTATTAAACTTTACCATCTAGTTCCATGTTACGAGGCTTGTGTTACGAAGTTGATACACTACATATTATATATAACTTTTAATACATACATATTATAAATATGACTGGAGTACAAACTTTCATGTTCAACAAATTAATTCACCTCCAGCGGAACTCGAAACCGCGACTGCTGGAGCAGAAGGTCACTACAAACTGACCTGCTTACTTGCGTGTGACATATGCTGACTCCACTGACTTGAAAGGGGAGATTAGCTGAAACCCAATCTTTTGCTTATCTTAATGGGGCGCCGCAGCCCGCAGGATTAATTTCACATTCAGCAGATATTCTAGTGCTCTGGCTTACGATTATGCATCCCACTGCTAGCCTGACTTTGGAATTAGTGATAGTTTTCATCTATAACTATCAGAGTAGTTATCACAGAAAACCTAGTATTACCTGTATTGTATGAGTTCAGTTTTTATTTCATACAAATAAATAAACTTTGGTTTGCGTTAATATTAGTTAGATAACGTATGAGGATTTATTAAGTGACAAGCGAGATGAAGATCTTAATAATTCTAGGGGTTTATTCTACGAGTATAATATTGCGTTTTTTCTATTCATAAATATTCAAGTAAATTACCTTCCTCATAATGAGCTAGGGCGAGTCCTAAAGAAATTTATCTTTTATGAGAAAATATGATTATTTCTTATACATATTTTAAGTGCTTTAATTAAGTTTACCAATATGTGAACGGAGATGTATTTTAATAATATGTATGATTATAATATACAAAATATGCAATTCAGCAACTTTTGCTAATAATTGCTTTATAGACAAAAGTTACTTTTAGGTAGAAATAAATTTAGTTTTTATTACTATTAAACTTAAATTTAAAGAAGAAAAATGGATATTAATAGTAAAATAAAATGCTGTTTTTAAAAATGCTATTAAATTGGGCTTTTACTCATAAAATAATATCCTTTGTACAGTACGTAAATTCAGACAAATCAGCGTTAACCTAGGGTTAAGTATGTCAGCAAAACGTAAAAGCTTCGCAAATAAAAAGGCCACGCACGATATACCACGGTAGCCGCAGGTGTTTCTAACGCTCTACTATTGACCGGGGTGGGTTTAGGCGTGATTTATGTATAATATATTGAAGAGCGGTATGTAAGAACACCTATATTCATTTCAATTGTACCTTGCGCATTCGTAGATCTGTGGTATTCAAGACATATGAGATAACAAGATTTATTGCTGGACGGTCACCTATTTGAATTATTACAATAAATTTACTATGGTAAAAACTTTTTATTTATGATTAAATGCTAGTATACTATACTTTTTTATGTCTTACAATTTCACAGTAATGATAGATAGCATAGTTTATTATTTTAAGGTATTTCCTAAACAATTATTTAATGCTTTTAAATTTACACTGGTATTAATTTCTTAACACTTTTTTCAACTGAAATGAAATGTAATTTGTGCCAATGAAGGTATTATTATTGTTTTCATAATTTTTATAAAAATATTAATACTAATAATAAATTATGTTTTTAAAATAGTCATTTTAGGCTTATAACAACTTAGTTTCAATGTAAAAATTATAAAAATCCAAGTCAACTGATTGTTCTTTCCGACATCTGCTCATCAACCGTAGAGTGATAAATGTCAAACTGAGTTTGGAAATGACAAATGTTTGCTAATGACCTCCTTGCTGTAAATCAAATTACCCTCTGAATACAAATTTCGCGAGAAACTCTTTATAATTTTGTTTTTTGTTATCATTTATGAAAGGTATTATATTATGAATAAAACGGTTATTCAGGTCTTATTTTCAAAAGATGAATGATGTGAAGCATATTTATTAGAAAGTGTTCAATAGGAAATAGTGAAAAGCAGCAAACAGTCTAAGGTTATAAAAGTATTACGTAAGAGTTCGAAGTTATAATATATAGTTTTTGTAGGTTTTCATGACTTTTTAACAATAACAAAACACAAAATTCAATAAAAATTAACCTAAAATGAAATAATGAAGCAGTGCCAAGATTTAGCATTTATAAAAAAATTAAAAAGCTTTCATAACTGGTACGAAGATTAATAAACTACATGTAGATGTAATGGGATAGTTTATAAGAAGCTTATTTAAGCTGAGCTAAGCAACTTATAAAAGTGCGCAGAACTTAATATTTTGTAGGCAACGTAAATTATTATAAAAGGTAAAGTAGATAACAAAGTTAAAACTATACTTTACGTTATGTAATTAAGTTGGATTGATATCCATTTATTATATCTTCGTATTGATATAGGAAGGAATAAAGAAAGAAATGGAAAAATACCCAATATTTTAATTCGAGTATTTTATTTTGCATTGAATCTCATCTAAATACTTATTAAATTTACATGCATTTATATATTTTAACCAAAAACTATAATAAATATACCCGTTTTAATAAAATTATAAACCTTTCTATGATTTAACCGATTATCTTTGACATGAAGAAGGAATATCTGTAGATCTATGCTGGATCGAAAATATCTAATTAGGCGTGGTTAATGAAAAGTCTTAGTTTCTGAAGTTGCTTTTTATTTTTTTTAATCATCTTTATATACACTTAATAAAAACATGAATACATTGTTTGTACGCTAAACTCTACAATGGCTGTACTATTTCCCAGGAGTAAAAGTAGAAAGTTTATATGGAAATTCTGTTAATATTAAACGTTGAAACTTGAAAATTAATGTGGGCCTTAAATTCAAACTTAACGATATTTAGTATCGAAAATTAAATTAAAATTAACGTAAATAATATAATTTTAAATTCTGTGTTATTCATGCATTATTTAGTAAAGGTGCTTCAAAAATAAATAATTCAAAACATAATTCTTAAAGCAAAGACTTTAGTTAGGTAACGTAAAGTCCTTATAAAATTAAGCTATTTGAAAATTTATTTTCTGTATGTTACAGACGTTAATCTCCGGCTCTTTCATTCACGCATTTTAATTACTGTAATTAACTAAATTATTTTTTTTTTATCTTAAAAAGACATTTATTTACTGTTTTATTAAAATAATCTATTTGCAGTTCACTTATGCAGCTCAATAAATGTAAATACAACCAAATTATTCCGCATAAATTCTAACAGGCACGATATTTGTTCAGATAAATGCACAGTTAAAATTCATACATACCTTTTTCCTATAAGATTTTAGGGTTCTTAAAACCTTTGTTCTGGCATATTGTTGTCATTTTCTTTTACTTCAAAAGCGATCTTCGTTATCAAGGGCTATCGAAATCACATTCCACCTTTCAAAGTATTTTTATCTGAAATATTTTGCGAATATTGGATGGCTAGCTATTTAAGTAATAAAGTATGTATTAGAGTGCTCTACAGGATATAAGGGAAAAGCGAACAGACACTAGATTTATTACTCATGTGTTTGTTCAAGTGCATATAAATCTATAACAGAGTGATATTTAGTTTAGTGCATACAACTTTAAATAATTGTAGTATATATGCAGTACAGCAGTCATGTTCGAGCGACCTTGCGATGCCACATTAAGGCGGGAGAGGTTCCATGGGGTTTTGATGGGTAGTACTGGCCGTTTGTGTTGTCCTGTCCTGCGCCTAACCTCTCACTAGTCGTGTTAAATTGTTCTGTTATCACAATTTGAAAGTAAAAGGGATAGAGAGTTGGTATCTGAGTATAAGCTCATAGTAAATTAGTTGCGTTTGCGTTAAGGTTAGTCACAGCTGTATCGGATACAACACTCGTTCCATCAAAGATATAAGAAACAAAAAAAAAAACATAAAATTTATATTAGACGAGCGACTCGCCCTCGCTCAGATTCGTCTCTTAATACTTTTTAACGGTCATTTTGATACTTTTTAAATGGGTATATTGAATAGTAGACGTATCTAGAGACGAGGCCGAGCGGGATGTGGATACGTCGCTAATTATGAAATGAATTGAATGAACCTGTCTAGAAAAAAGTTTCTCCAATGTTCAGGGGGTAAAAAGTGAAGTAATAAATTTTATGTATTTAGTTTTTTTTGTATATGTATTCTTACAACAGCGAAGATTTTGCAATTTATTTTTCTTCTGCCAACTTCATACATTTTAATAAGATTTTACCTTGAGGCATAACCTTATACATTGTACGTTCCTTTTCCTGCTACAGGAATAGTGGAACAGTTTGATAAGTATTGTTAAGAACAAACATTTATGATATCCTTATGTGATATGATATATTATATGATATACTTAATATATTTAGTTTTAATATTTTTTGTGCGTAAGTCCCTTTTATTTCTAAATTAACCTTAAATAAGTATGTAGTATCTAAGGACTCAAGTATAATAATTCATTATTCACCAATCTGATGTGCAGTCATTCTAACTATATATAATAACTTATAATATAATATTTAAACTTTCTCACATACGTTTGCCTCGATTATTTATGTATGTATCATGCATGCCTGTTTCTAATTTCAATATAAAAGCTCACTAATAAATGTATATAGAATTATATATAGCTACTTAAAGTAAAAATACATTTTGACTATTTTTGTAAGTCTTTTTCTTTATCTTGGCTAATCTTCGAAACGACTGGACCATTTTTGACGGAAAATTAAATAGCCTAGCTTATATTATAAGTTATTATTTAGGCAACTTTATTAGAAAAAGAATTCGTGATCCGCTTTATTAAAAAATTGAAACGTCTGTAAGGATGAAGCCAAGCAAAGCGAGGGTGAGTCGCTAGTGAAGAATAAATTTAATTTGCTAATAGCTTTTGTTTAAAATAGTCGATACGAAACAATACAAACCATTAGGATAGTACTGAAACTCTAAATGAAACGAAATTGCAGCGATGAAGTGATTAATTAAACTGAATTGTTTAAGAAACACTTTCGATAATTCAATGCAATTCATTCAGACTATTGTTGTTTGCATGCTATTAAAATGAAGCTGTATTTACTGAGGGAAAACTTGATTATATAGTTTCCAAAGAATTAATTGATATAGAATGTTATTAATGGATTTTTCACAACTACTTTTGTATAAAGTACACTCAGGTTTGATGATTTAATATTTGGAGAATTAGGAAATTCATTTTTACAAATTATTTCCAAGTTTTTAAAACCGGAATATTAAGAAATGTAATATTTTGTATTTGAATTAATATCATATTTTGCAAATGAAAATGTTTGAAACATTATAAAAGATTCGTAAAGTAGTAATAAAATTTCAAAATTGATTCGCAGAAACGCAAAGTACTTCAAAAGGAAATTGTGAAACCTTAAAGTTTCTTGCATTCAGCTTAAATACTGAACGTTACTTTAACTGTAAGGTCTTAAAATACGTCATACTTTGTGGATATATTCGTTTGTTTTCCTTTCCTTTCATTCTCTTTCGATGTTGTTGGAATTAATTTACCATTTCATTAATAAAAAGCTTTTATTCATATTTAATTTTAATCCAACTTCTTTTTACCTTAAAAGTGTAATATTTTCTTATATGATCAAGATACACAGTGATGAAGTGAACTAAAATGTATTACCTTAAAACAAAAGGCAGTTAAAGAATTTTTAATTATTCAGTCTGAAACCGAATAAAAATGGAAATAAAAATGCCTTTAACGAAAGCGGTATTTTACGTAAAACGAGATTGCTAAAAGGTAAATCGTAAAAAGAATTATGTAATATTATAGATGTCATTTTAGAGAAAAAAACACAAAACTGCTTCTGTAGGTTAACTTTGTTGATCTATACGCGTACATCTGTCAATTTTATTTTTCGTAGGATTTAGCTATTACGCCAGTAAATAAAGCATTTAAACTCGCACTAAATTTCCGATCCAATTTCTATATTTCTATATTGTAAACGGTAAGTTTTACATAAAAGTTTACAGGAAATAAAAGATGCGAGATTTTAATTTTTACAATAATGGCTTCAATAACTTTTGCTCTGAAGTGCATAGTTTCTGAGATATAGGCCAAAAAATTTTCTTCAAGATTGCGATCGAAGTTCCACCTGGATCTGTCAGCATTTTGTGTTTTTATGGTCAGTAAGAGACCCTTAACCTAATTATTTATTTGTTTTTATGCATAAACTTAGTAAAAGTAGCTTTTTGTGTAACTGTTTTCTTTGATGTTCCCTGGAGGGACTCTACCTTTTAAATTACACTTTCATCACTATATTGAGGCTACAGTTAAATAAAAATCACATAAACATTATTGAATAGTACGTTTTAAATAATTTAATGATATAATAAATCAATCAATCAATGGTGGTTTACTTTAATTTACCAAGCTGTATTTTTTATAACATTTATGTACCTCCCCAGATGCCACGAAAATTTAGACTCCCAACTATAACATCTGTACAAAAGAAACATTTTTATATTTTTCTTTCTTTATCCAAAGTCATCGTAAAATCAGCTACGTATAAAAAAACTCAACAGGCCTGTATTCCAATATCGATGCATTCATTTCTTCTCTTTCCATTCGAATAGTAGAGTAGAGCTTTCAATACGAGTATTTGATCGAGTTTAATGAGAATTCAATGTGTATGGTGGGGCGAATTTACTCGTAATGGTTGTTTAAAGTTCGTCAAATTTATTTATTTGTTACAATAATAGTAATTGTAATAGGTTTAATTTAAACTCTCATAATCGTATTACAATAATATACTACTATGTACGTATAAGAACACTTCTGTTTCTTCTTCTCTTTTACTTTTATGTAAATATGAAATAAATATTTAAATATGAAAGATTAAATACCAATTATGCAAAGAGTTTTTCATGATAGTTCATATGTCGGATGGACTAAAAGTCTGAGAAGTAACAGGAAAGGAATTATTATAAGCTCGCTTTGACCTTGAGAAATTGCGCAAAGTCACAAATGTTACTATATTGCACTCTGAGGCACGAAGTAGATACGATCGCTGGAAAGAATATAATATTATAAAGGTTATTACGTTAACTTTTTACATGAATATAAAGCAACCAGCGCGAGGAAGCTTATTTAATGTATAGCCTACTTCTTTATGCTTTTAAAAAATTATTTATTTTATAGCTAATATATTTTTTCATATTGGGAAAATCGTTTCTGAAAAGGTAAATTTTTATGGTGCCGAAAATACTTTGTAAATGCCTAATACGGTCACATTGTTAATACGTATAAAATGTGTGCAATATTATATTTAAAATTACTCTGTTACTAATGTAAACCGCATCGCATGATGAATTACTCTATGTATTGATGGAAATCCGTTCAGTAATTTTTGAGTTTATCACGAACGGACAGACACTGCGTGATGCATTCTTAAACTGGTATGTTAATAATGAAAACACCTATTAACAGTAGCTTTGGCTGTGCAATATGTATTTGGACATTGTCAAGATTGGATAAGCTAGCGTTACAAAAGATAAGTCATATCACATAAAAATTTTTATAATTTTAAATAGATACTTAATATGAAAAATAATATTAAGCTTATATCAATTTTCTAGCTCATTTGAGCGAAGATGAGCCATTCAGTAAGATGTCAAACGCAACCACGCCACAGCTGGTGGTTTACCCGTTTGCGGAAGCTTGTGCTGACATTATTTAAACGTCACGGTATACATCAAACCATGCGAATGGAGAAGAAAAATCAATGACTGTTTCGAAACTACATTTAATATTGAAAAATATATCTGTTTGAAAAGTAACTGTTGATAGAATAGAAATCTTATCTTGAATTTTTATTTGAATATAATTTCCAATTTCAATATAACTTCCAATTTCAATATAGGTTACTCGAGAGTTTTTAGCGTGGGAAAGTAAACAAAGAAATAGGACGTGCTACTTTTATAGAATATTGATTGATGACACCTGGAGTGCATAGTGTGATCATGTGTAATTAAACGGTTTTATTTTTTTACAAGTTAATTTACTTATTTATTATTATAGAAATATACAGAAGCTCTACTCTGAAAGATTCTGAACTTTCCAATAGAAATTTTTAAAATTGTATCGAATTCGAAATGCCATAGAAGCATAATATGCCTTTCCTATTTTGTTTCCAGCTTATCGCCGTCCACGACAGGCTCCTTATAGAATGTCAACCATCTTGATCTTGGGCAGCGTATGTTGTCCACATTGCCGCAAGGCGTCTCAAAGTACGTTTTGCTAAGCGCAAACCCTACTTTATAACGTTTCGGATTCATCTACTATGTATACCTACGCCTAGAGAAATAACCAGCCCGCATCGACTTCAGCGTTCTAATTCTACGCGCAATGTCAGTGACTTAATTTCTTTTATTTAGGATTCATTCATTCAAAGCACGTACTAGAATCTAGATGAATAATTTTAATTAAGAAAACAGGCAATATTATAATAACATATTTAAAAGAAAAAAAAACTGCAGTACGTGAAATTATTGGTTCTTATCTGATTATTAAAAATGATCTTGTAATAATTATAATATTTTACGTAAGAATATACACAAAACTTGCTATAAAGTAATCCAACTTTAATTAAGTAAAAAATTAAGTTACTTCTACCTAACATTTGTATTTTATTAGTATAATGTAGAGTCCATACAAACTAGCATTTCCTTTTATTCGAAGACTAACTAGTGGCAACTTGCCAATGTTTGTGAAAAGTTTCACCGAGTCCAAAAAGATACCAATCTGCGAAGTTTCACGGAACTCTTGTTCTTGTAATATCAAACGAGCCACGGTTTTTTTCTTTTAATACTCTATTCAGAGCTCTCTTATACATCTTTAGTAAGTCTAAGTGGTTTAAATATTCGATAAATAACATATTTTATCGATTATTTTTACACTATAATTAGCTAATTGTTTGAAATATTATATATAACTATAATAACAACTTAGGGATTTTAATAAAATGGTGGAATTTCAGACGTCAATGTTCAAACTTATTAACTAAGCTTGTCGAGGTTGATAATAAAATGTCATGATCATGGTCATAATGATATACGAGGTCCATGTTTTAAATAATTTCGAGTACCAAAGCTTTTCATGGAATTAAAATTGGCTAACGGAACCTAAAAGAAAAAGCTGTAAATATTTTTATTTATTTAAATGTAACAAGATTCGGATACATTATTCGTATTAGTAGCAAAATTCGCAGTAAATAAAAAAAACATTTATACATATTATGTATTTTTTAACTTAGTCTTGTCTTTTCAGTTCCTATTTTACGCACTCTGTTTTTTGAATATTTTTATTAAACGTAGTACACAGTCTGAATTAAAACAGTTTGTATAATTTAAATCTAGAGAGAAGCGCGAGAGTACTTGAGTCAACGCGCGTAATTTTGAGATAAATAAAAAAAATACGATTGTGCAAACGTGGAAGTTAAGAGTAGTTACCTACTGTAGAATAAATTAAAGGCATGGGATAGCATGCATGTTAAACATGTGGAATATTCTTGTTCTTATAAGTTTCCAGCTTACTTAACAGTAAATTTCTTTTGTTTTCTTTTTTAATAATGTAATATGTTCTTTTTAGTCTCAACTTTGTAAATCATTTTACATGGCAGAATACAAATGTTACTACTAGTACTAACGTCAGTTAACTTTAGAGTTTAAATAGTACTGTAATCTAATTTTAGCAGTAGATCGAGTGAAACAGTCAACCTAAACATTACGCCAAATGTTCTAAGATTAATAATCTAATAATGTAGGTATGTCTACTCATTTGTTTTCTTCGTTTCATTTCGTTAAGTAGACCTCCAAAGTTTCGGAAGGACCGGATCCTGAACATACATATATTTATAAAGGGTTCTAACGAGAAAACTTATATTATAACTTATTAATTTAATAGATACTCTGATCTCAAAGTCACTTCAAAAGCGATTCCACAATTAGTGCTGATCTTTTTTCTGCATACGTACCTGTAGCTAATTATACTTAAGGTATTGTTATAAACTATTAATTTAACTTTAAATGCCTCGATAGCTTAGTCACTAGCATTCCTAACTTTCTAGAGGTACTAAGTTCAAGTCTCGGGTTGAGTTGAGTTTTTTCTCAAAAAGAAAATTACACGGCGGTTGTTACGAAGAATACGTAAAGGTGTCTTGCCTGTGATCGCTCCCTGGCCGTATCGTATTGTCCCACCAGAGTATGAGAGTGAGCGAAATCACGCTTTAGTTAAATAAAAACTTAGAAGGTATATAAATATAAGATTGTGCTTAAACAAGTTTTCATATCTAGACAATTAATTATCATAAATTAAGTTAAGATAACTAGCACTTATTTTTGTGGAAAGTTACATTAAATATTCCTATTTCAATTTGCTAACTTAGTTGATTTAAAGCAAAAGTTATTAAGAGTAAAAGTCACTTGCGAAAAAAATTCATTAAAGACCACTCAAAACTTAAAATAAGGGTCTTTCTCGTTTGAAGCTTTCTCTTATTTTTATATTGCGGGTGAGGTATTGGCCTACTCCTGGTGATTAAACAAAGTGCCTTATCATTTACACAAGAATTTATACGTCAATGCTTCATGATATAACTAATATTAAAATTGACACGACGACACATTTGGCACGGTTTATAATGACCCTACTTTCTGCGCCAGCGGTCGCGGGTTCGAGCCCGCTGGGGGCTGGTGGATTCATTTGTTAAACTCGGATGTTTTTACTCCAGTCAAGGTGTTTATATTTATATTTATAATATGTATATATTTCGAACCCTCGATCGCTAACGCAGCAAGTAGGGTTACTACAATCTGACTCAAACGTGTCGTCAAAATATGGTATAGAATAAAAAATCATAAAAATTTAACCACTCTTATATTATACCCTTTAAAATTATATTTTAGTAGTTATTTAGAAATATTTTTCTTTGAGAAATTACAGTTTTAAGGTGAAAATTTTAATCGTTGTATACACCATTTGTCAACGCTTTAGCATCCTAAATTAACGTTTCATCGATATTAAATATGATAAAGTCAAAAGTAGTTATTGTATAAGAAGTATATTAATGGCAAAGTAACAAATAAGTCAGAATTACACTGTACATAATGTTCTTTGGAACTAGCTTAAAACTTAATAAATTATTTATTTAGAAACTACAACATAGCAAATTAGGCCAATTTTGAAAGCTTTTACAAGGTATGTTGAACATTTTGGATCCAACGATATCCACATTTACACTTCAATGACTACGAGGATCGTGCTCTACCAATTCAGATATGTAGTCGATACGAATTCGTTCAGAATATTAAGAAAGCTTATGTTTTTGTTTCAATTAAAAACAAATACTATTTGCTAGCCAATGTATAAGCTTCATAAATATAATATTAATTTGTCAAATATCTATCTAGTAGTGTAGTGATTTTTTAAGTAAAAATTGAAAATTTTTTAACTCGTTACCATGTTTATTTTTAATATATTATATACCTACTCAGTGGTCTACATTAAAAGAAATGAGAATCTTTGAAGTTTTCAGATAAAACTCTTGTAGTCTCTTGGAGGAATTCATTAGCGCGATAATGAGGCTTGAGCGAGAAGATAACACTGAGATGGGAAGCTTAAAATTGTGAGATATTATTAACCATTTCTTTTTTCGCCATTCCTCAGCAAGAACTGATGAAAATGGAACTAGAATATAAGTTTTATAGCTTCAATTAGAGATGTTGTCAAAAATGTCTTATTTTTAATACTAAATTATTATTCCATATATTTTTTTATTCAATTATTAATCTACTTAAAAACTGTTACGGTTGATACACAATCGTGTGGGTGAATCTACTTAGATAGCAACAACAAATCTCTTATTTATTATTAAGCTACTTATTTTTTATTCGATAGTAAAATTACTTCCATACAATAATAATATTGATTTGGGTAATTAAAAGTTATTATTATTTTAGTTGTTGATGTATGCGACCACAATTAATTTTTATTTCATTATCGAAGTTCAAAAATATATAAAGTAGTGTATAAAATTACGTTATATTTATTTCTTAGTTCCTGCCTCATGAGCACAGTTTCATACTTCTAGACCTAGCGGTATAGGGAATGTAGCCTTCGTTAGCCATGTAAAGGTAGTTTTATTAAGTTAAAGTACTATGTGAAAGGTTATAAAGTAAAGAATTTATATTTTAAAATGTGTTTTCATACATTACGACTACGTTAAATATAGAACTACAGTTTCTGAAATAAGCTGTTAAATGAGTGAGGCATAATGGTTGACCTACATTATGTTATTATGAATGAGAGTGTTTTTTAAACTCTCTCACTGAATGTAGTATGTGGTGCTTGGAATTTAAAATCATGAAGATAATATTATATAAAATATGAACAACGAAAAATTTGTTTGTATATGGCAAGTTGACTTTGAATATTGGTCGTTCACAAATGCAACAAATAGAAAGAAGTACAATAAAGCTTTTTAAGCCATAAATTGCTTATAAACAACGTCACCACCAAGAAAAACACTGACCTAATCATAATAAAAAAATCTGCACAACAGTGTGCCTCCAGGGAAAAAATAAAACTTGGATCCTTGCTCCAAATAATTGTAGCCTTTATATTTAAATATAAGTAATAAAATAAAAGAAAACGGGTGTATAAGAACTTATATATGCTAATATTATAAAGAGGAAAGATTTGTATGCAAGTATATTTGTATCGAATTGGCTTAAAAAGTACTGGACCGATTTTAAAAATACTTTCACCATTTGAATGCTACATTATCACTGATCAATATAAGCTTTTTTAATTGAAAGAAAAAAATAAGGATTCCTACTAAAAGTACAATAATGGGTAGTCATGCATAGTTTGCTAGGAGGGTCAAAATACTTTACAATCTATTCTCATACCAACCAAATATAACTAAAAAATCATATAAAATCGTTGGAGCCGTTTCGAAAAAGTATGATCACAAGCACTGTGACGAGATTTTTATATATTAGATAGAACAAGTGTCAGTGTTAAAAAAGCTTAAAGTATATATTTCAAATGGTTATCTAACGCAAAGTAATATAGTAGCTATACAGTGAGAACAACTTTATACCAATTTGCTTTAGAAATGGAAATCGAGACGGTCTGAGGAAAATCAGTGTAGACTTCGTATACTGTAACGAGTAGCGAGGGGAAGTGTAAATAGATTCCTCACTTCGCAGATACTTACGGCTTCTATTGCCATTTTCATTCAATTCAATTTTTGATCATCTTTCTGTAGAAAATATGAAACATGGTCGTTAATTAGAAACATAAGATGTGTGTTGGATATTGTAGGAAAATGAAGAAATCTCAAGAACTCTTTTATCAGTGAGTATCACCTTGTATTTGAAGTATTGGAGACTTCATTAGAAGATTTTATAAAAGGAAGTTGCATGTAAAGGTTTCTATAGAATACAAATCGAATAGGATATAAAGATCTGCTTCTTGATTCGATATCATGCACCATTAATTGATACGTAGGCATACGTGTCATATTCCATAAAAGAAAATCTATTGAAACTTTTAAATTGTGTTATTTGTGTTGACAAAACGTAATGTGACTCCCTAGTAATTGTAGTGAAGTGGGAGTGAAGCAGGTTCAAATCCGGGCCTCACAATTCTAATATTTTCATGTGCGAATATTTCTAACATGATGTACCTATTTCATAATGTTCCAACATATTATAATGGGACAGACTTTAGTGTTACCTTTTCTAGATGCGTTACCTAGGTAAGAATCCGAGCGAAGCCAGGGTGAGTTGAAGCTACTAGAGTTACTTTCATACACATGTAAGGGTTATATTATGTACTTTTACCGAACACTAGTAGTAAAAGTAAAAAAGTACTTTTATACAAATAGTGTGTGTAAATACATTTTTCATTGTTAAAATAAAGGATTTTTCATATTGTATTTTATTTCTATCCTTTCAATATTTACAAAGAGAATTTAGAATATCCAATTTCCCATTCCAACTTTACATTGTAAATAAAGTTTAATTACTGCCACTAAGCTAAAATAGTATTTAGGTTAGAATATTGTTACCAAAATTATAAACAAGTATTAACTTACTAATAATTAATTACTTCGTAAGAGCACACAGATGGAGCAGAAGTTAATTAATTGAGGGGCAACGTTGCAACAACCACATTTTAAAACCTTTCTCGTGTCTTTATAAAATATTTAAAGGGTTCAACTCTTAAATTGTTAAAAGGGGCTATAAGTTTTATCCCAGCAGATAGGTAAAGATTTTATGAGTAATTAACCTCGACCTATATAATTGATAGTCATAATAGGCAAAATTGCCCTCACATTTCTGTAGTTAAATGATTAATTAATTTATTTTCATAGAATATTCTATTAATTAAAAAAATATTAAATAAAATCTCTACTTTAATTTATTACTGCATTTGATGTGAGCATCTTTCTGTATAAAAACATTAGTTTTAATATAAAAGTGCGTTTCTTCGCCGCGTCCTTCCGCATTGAAGTGCACTAATTGTTTTTTAGACTAGTTGTAGTGCTACAAGAGGGAAGAAACGTTAAGTCGTAGCTACAAAAAAATAAACACTATATTTATTATAATAAATAAATTACTAAGCAATTATGAAAGTTTAACATAATAAATATCAAATATTGTATTTAAAAGGATTAAAAGACACTTTTTATTACACTGCTAAGTGTATTACTCGTATCTATTTTTATGAAAATGAATATCAAGAAACTAATTTTCAAAATTTTATTAATTTTAAAATATTATTAACTGTTATGATATTATATTGCAAAATATTAATAAAAGCTCGGTCAAACGAAGAAGTAACAGTTCGCTTAAAACTTTTAAAGCTTTTAAAAGTTGGAAAATGTATCCAGGCATCCTTTTCATGACAAGGGATAATTCCTCATAATATTATTTCACCGAAGTTTTATTTAATTTTAAAATTGAATGCTAAGTAGATAAATGGTATATTTTTGTAATCTAATACTGGGGTAAATGATTTAAAACGATTATGAATCACAAATATAATTAATCTGATTCATTTTAGTCATTTAAAAATATAAATACGTTTATTTATTGTATTGTCGTCAAATTCTAAGATTAATTTCGATTAGAATAGGTTCTTCAACATAGTGTTTTTTCTAGCATCACTATCACTACATAGTACCTATAAAACAAAGTCGCTTTCTCTGTCCCTATATCCCTTTGTACGCTTAAATCTTTTAAACTACGCAACGGATTTTGATGCGGTTTTTTTAATAGATAGAGTGATTCAATTTGTAGTAATCAGTGAACAAATTTATATGCATAACTAGCGGATCCCGCGGCTTTGTCTGTGCTAAATCTAGGAAAAAGCCCAAGCGAAGCGAGGGCGAGCCGCTAGTTAACTATAAATTATACAAAGATGTTTCTAGTTTATTACCTGGCTGTTATTTTTTTATATATTATTAAGCCATTCAACTTTTAGCTTAACCAAAGCTAAACTACCTATTATTTTATCAATAATACAAAAATAATCCATTAGTACTTTTGCCGACAAAATGATTCCTTACGACATCGACGAGAACTTTTTCCTACTGAAGGTATATAAAACTTATCTTTTATAAGGTGCCACCCGTAATGCGAACGGAATAGCTGTGATAAATTTCCTAGATAGCAATGGATTTTTCTTAACTCTTATTACTTTCTATCTTCCCAAATTATATTGTAAGAATCCAAATAGAGTGACATTTCTTAACGTAGCAAAGACATATTTGTTTTATAAGCTACGAGGTAAATGTATTTTTAAACACGCCTTCTTAATTTATTTTTAACTTATTAAGTGCCTAATTAAATATTGAAAATTAACTAAATATACCAACACTCATTTTGTGAAATTACGATAAAGTTCGTCGTTTATTTAATAAAGAATACATTGGTGATATTTTATCATTACGGCTATTAAGGCTATATTTTAAACGACACAGAACTTCAAACTATTTAATTTTACCCGTATCTCATAGATTATAATAAGCGAGTAGGCAATATAACAAAGAGCTTACCTTTTTCATATTTTTTTTCTGTTTATAAATTTCCGAATCGAATTTGAAATTTCATTAAATATTTTTTATAAAATCTATTCTATACATTTTAAAATTTTCGTTTGTCCTAATGACGTCTGGCTGTTTTGGTTTTATTTGGATTAGCTGGACGGATCTCGATAAGTGTGGGTTCGGGTCAACAATATAAAACACTTTTTACTGCGGCAAACATGCTCTGATAAATCTATACGTTAAACCGTATGTATGCGAGGGTGAGTCGGTAGTTTCAGGTATAAATTATATTTCATTTCCGATGTGTATTTGATTTTTTTGTGACATAGCATCTTTTGTGTATCTGGCAATCCAGGGAAAAAATATGATGCTCAGAGGTAGGAAGTATACCACGCAAAAGTGCCTAAAACTTCTTAATTATCAGAATGATACTTAGGAGCCAGCCCGTGGTTGTTGTAGCGAGACGTCGGTTCGTCTTAAGTAAGTGGAGAAGGTACCGTTGGGTTAGAGACTTCTTTATGAAGGTTTCTGTTCACATTATGCGTAAATAGATATAGATTATATTTATTTCTTTCATTGGACGCACATTCTGCAAGATTTCGTAATGATTAATAAATTAAGAATACAGCTATATAAAGTTATTACCATTATTATATTTGATTAAAGGTATTATAAAACAGGTAATGAGACCAATCGAAATAAAGATTTATCGAAATCATTTGTCCCCAGCTACGCCTCTCAGTCAATGGGACAACAAAATGGGGCTCACCTTTCTTCGCTTATACAAAATTATTTTAAATCTAAAGCTGAAGTTTTGACAACAGAATTTCACGATGACATTTGTACCGGGCGCTGCCATTAGTAAAGCAATTTTAATGAAAAGCTCGCAATACTTGTCTGAATCTTTGAATAATTTAATTTCCTTCGAAGGACTAACAAAAGCAAATACGAATTCAATTATCCACACCCTCACTAATGCTGTTTTGCCGAAAATTGCTATTTTTTAATATAGATATTATTGTTTTTGTTTATCAATGCAGTTTTAATAAAAGTCTTTTTGTTTATTTTGTCACGAATAAAAGTCAGTCGTGACTAAAAAATTAATTGTGTTTAATAAATTATCATTCAAAATAATATATGAATAAATATCAGGAAACAATAATATTATTCGGAGACATTTTCCGCTATAAGAATTAGTGTACTATATTATGTTGGCAAGAATCATATATCATCATACCAACAAACAAAATATATCTAATAGTTTTCTCGTAATATGCTCGCAGAAAGACAGACAAAACTCTAAAAACTAAAGATTCAACCTCTATTTAATAATGAGTATTTGAATAAGACTTATCAAGATATTTAATATACAAGTTCAAATAAGTTAGAATTTGGGAAAATTTTCATTTTGTAAATATATATAAATAAATAAAAATAATATAAAGATATGTTTTCACTATACATAAGGCAAGATACTTCATGCAAACTTTTGATTCTCGTAGCTAAGTGCCTTAGTTATGAGACGCTTAGTTGTTCTGCGGATGCTTTTAACTTAAAGCAAGTTGTATGGTAGACTTATGCTTAATTAATGCTACTACGAATTGATCCTGCCTGTGTAATTACTTACATACAGCTAGAAAAATATTATATTTCTTTGTTTATATACTCTTAACATGCAGTTATAATGTATGATCATTTTAGCATAGTTTGTAATTGGTTTAAAGCTGAGAGTTTTAAATGATAATTACATTGCTTTAAAAAACTTAAGAAATATGATCGATTTTCTTTAGACATGTATACCTTTCAGATGTTTTGCATTTCTACAGGAATCCCCAAACAATTCGAAATAATTAGAACTTAATCTCAGTTTCCGGTTAAAAATCATCTTAAAACACAATACCTGTTTTTTATCATTGAAAAAAATTATAATAACGAATATTATATTATGAAGTTTATATAAAACTTAATAAGCCTTACATTTCACATGTATAATAATATGATGAATATTTAGATATGATAACGTACAAATACTAGAGGTAGCTTCTTCAAGTAATTAACGGAATTCTCTTAGTGGGTAAGTTTAATTACGCGTCTAGTGTAGAGTGTAGACAGTTCAACAATTCCCGGGTGTGACTTGGACAGTGTCCAATTTATCCTGAGTTCAAGCCAAATAACCTTATTCTTTGATAGTAAAGTAATTACTAACTTCTTAATCTTATACAATTAATATTTTTATTGCCTAATATTTTTTATGTGAATGACAGGTTTAATATAATTGATTGTATTAATAACATTAAATTCTATGTATTTTATTTCAATTTTCATATTTAATGTTGACAAATAAAATTTCATCAGAAAATCTAAATTATATATACCAAATATGATATTTTGTTTTCTTGGTAATAAAGCTTCGATTGATTGTTTCCTTTAATCATATTTTCTTTCAATCATGCTTTCTCCTTATTGTTATTTGTTTTATAGCTTTAATTACATACTGTCATTCTATTCGTAAATTTTCAGGAAAATCAAAATCAGAACAGGCTTAGACAGGCAGGCCTAGTTAGAGTTATTTTAATTTTTTATGATTGAAATGTCTATAAATATCTACTACATTTATATTTTACACATATTTTGTAAAAATCTTTACTCTTTGTATCAATAAGAATAATATATGTATACTGGGCGTCTCTATTTTTATTTGCCAAAAGTACTTGAATGTTGTATTACATATATTTTATTTCTATTATAGATGGATAAATGAATTATCATACTTTAGAATTTTGCAATAAACATCAGAAGTGCGAGACCCGGATTTGAACCCGCATCACTCAGTTATCATAGCGAGCGAGCACATTAACACCTCCAGAAAATATAGACGGATGTATATTGTACTTATACCAAACCATCAGACTCAAGCTCTACTCTTAGTCTGTGATTATATTAACGAAGTGTCTATTCATCCGATAAGCGGACGAATAAATTAAATATTATTCGTCCGACAATTGGTGTTTGATATATCGCGACTGAGACATTTTTGCTTCTTAAATGGCTCAAAGAGAAATCAATTTGTTTTTTAGGTTTTAACATACTCGTGAATGCAATTGCGGACGTTTCTGTAGTACTTTTTACAAAATACCATTTTCTTGTACATTGTTTTGATGTAGGTACATACTCTCAGGGAGTGTTAGTAACGTAAATTTCATAGGACGACTCTATAGAGCCAGCTCTTTTACATATAAAAATTCTTGGACTTATTAAAAGTGAGGTGGGATCTAAATAATAAATTATCAGCTCGGTAGGTTAGGGTTATTTTTTTTTTATTTTTGGCATAGGTATATCCTGCACATAAAAATCGCTTATTTTATATTAGAAATCAAAGAAGTGATAGATATTCGTACAAACCGACAATAGTCGGACGAATAATATATTTTTTATTAATACGATTATCGGATGACTAGCAACAGCCTTTAAAATAATTTAGTCATCCAACAATTGTTGGACGACTAAATTATTTTACTCGTCCAACTAGCAGACGACTAGCATCAGCCTTATATTAAATGTAATAACTATAATCAAGTACTTGAAGTGGTAGATGATTACTCTCTGATATGTATGTTTATGTACGTATTGATACAAACATACGTCCATAAATACATTAAGTATGCACCTTCATATATTTTCAATACAATATAGTAAAATTTTTATTGAGTTACATCTATATATTGAATATTTTTTTTTAAATCTTATTGAAATAGTCTTTATTATCTTGTTGAGGCTGCGTCTATAGTATTTTGAATTCTTGTGTATCTGCCTATCTGAGTCTAGACAGATTTTGATGTTTGGTATGATGATAGCTATTTGTTGGGGTCAATAACACCTTTTATTACGGGAAAATATCTCATCTTTGAGAAATATCTACTAACCGTGAAAGTGAATCCGAGTGGAGCCAGCGTGACTCTATGTGTAATACAAAAAGTACATAACTGAAATAAATAAAAGTAAATGTCTTAAAAATGTTTGGCTTACTTTAATTAAGTTTCTTAACAAATACATATACACACATATGTAATATTATGGTACCATAAAATTACTAAGCTTAATAATCGCTTATACGCAATCGCTTGTTGTCCATTGTAAGGCCAGCTGGCATGCAGCCAGTGTTTTCAACAAGCTCCAAGTCCTCCAAAGATACTAATCGGTGAAGTTTCCTGTAGATGGTGTCACTTGCATCTTACATAGCCTTATTCTTCAAAAGTTTACTAACTTTAATATTTTAATTTAGAAATAATATAAAAGAAAATAAGCTAAAGAAGTGAATTTTGTGTTATTAGCATAAAATTTCTTCTTTTATTATACAAACATTATTGGCAGATTACGGAATTTTGATTTCACACTTTAATAAATTTGCTGGGAATATTATGGAACAAATTAATATTAATATCATGGGCCCGAAAGAACGTGGCCTTTGGATTGCAAACAGATTTTCCTGGCATCGAAATTAAACCTATGATGAATCGAGCATTCATCCATTTAATATAACAAATGTATGTGTAAAGGTTAATAACAATTGTTCAACGTTAATTAAAATAAAGTGTTGACACAACGTAGACTACGATGTTCGGAACAGTTCAAACCATTCCATATATATTACCAATAATACTTCTTTAAAAGTGTATTTAATTGTATTCAATCTAAAACGCTGGTACTTTTTTAGTATAACAGTGGGAATAATATTAATTAAACACTTAATTTTACTTTTTTTGTCTTTTTCTTATGCTAAGCACTCGAGTTCTATTACCGTCTTTCATAACAATAAACATTAAATGCAATAGTAAATTTTAAAAGCACTAATTATAATTTACGAATATAATTATACATACGTACATATTAAATTACATATTTCAAAGCATATAATATAAATAGAGGCAAATTGTGTCAGCTTATAATGCGGTTATTTCGAATTTGTGGTTAGTAATATTACAATCAATTTCACTTACGGTTTAGGCACTGATTGATATTATATGGATCACTCTAATTCTGAAACAATAACAGTAACGAGAAATAATTATAACAGAATATTTTATTAGCGCTCAGCCATATCATCTTTCAAATACTATGGAGTAATGTATTTTTAATCCATTTTTTTATTTATTTCGTCTTAATATAATATTATTTATGGTCCTAATTGAATTAATGAAACAAGCATACAATCAAATTAGTAACGTCAGACTTGTCTATAGAAAATATCTCTTCTATTCAACCTTATAACCCTGTTAGTGCTTAACTTTTTTATAAAACAAATAACACAGAGAATCCAAAATTAATATGACATATATAATCAAAAATTTTATGTACTCCCAAACAGTCGAGCCGAGAATTTTCTTATTGTTATTATTAGTATAGATATTGTAATAAGCGGCATATCTTTCAGAAGGAAAATATAATACATATAATATTGTGTATGTGTAATGTAATGAATTAAAACGAAAGGATTTGCTCAAAATAGATGCTCTACATTTACTTCGATTTGCGTATTTATTTCACTTGAGTGAAGTTGTATGTCTTAATATTATAATATTAATCATTTTACATTCATGCCACTCTTAGTTCCCGTATTCTTTTTTGTATGTGAAATCCAAAATAGTATTTTACGCATTTTTCAACTGTAAGTATGTATTTAAATTATAATTTAAAATATATTTGAAAAAACGCTAATTTTCATATTTTTGTTTTATGTGAATAGTTGAAAAATAATAAGTAATAAATTTCGCAACCAATAACTTTCTAAAGAAGTTTTCACATAGTAATGAGTCAATTATTTAAATACAGTTATATATTTACTATATTTACGCAGCAGAATAACTATTTAGTAGAAATAATGAATGTAAACCTTTACTAAAACTTCGGCACATTAGATATTACATATCAATTATAGGTACTTTTGACAAATTCATCTTTAAAGTGACCCAATTTCAGAGACATTGTGATTTAAACTAGGACTATTTTCTTATTGATTGATTATTATTAATATTTCCCATTTATTACCACTATTATTTAAATACAGTTTTTTTAAAACGTGTTATTTCTTTCAACTTAAAGCTTGCTAGTACAATATTATATGAGATCACGTGTGCAGCGTAGACGTGATGTTATATTACTTTATTTTTCCAAACATCTACTAAAGAAAGTGAAAAGATTTCTAAGGAACTCTTTATTCAAAATTTAAAAAATTACTCAAGTTTCGTTATTAAGCTTTATATGTGAAAATAAACTTGAACCTATGAAAATACAGTAGGGTATCGACCAACGTTGCCGGTATTCGTCGACAACAATCGTCTTCTTAACGGTTATGTTGTTCAGTATTGGTGTCATTTATTTGATACGTTGAGTTTGAAAATTTTAACAACTTATGTTAAGACCTTAATTATTCTAAACTACGAGTGTTATGGTTTTAACTAAATTAAAAAATAGGACTTTATTGAATAACAAAATACTCGTTTGGCTCAGTTGGTAGAGACCCTGCCTTCTGCGCCAGCGGTCGCGGGTTCGAGTCCCGCTGGGGGCATTCATTTGTTGAGCACGAATGTTTGTTCTCCAGTCATGGGTGTTAATATTTATATTA
Source organism: Boloria selene (assembly GCA_905231865.2). NCBI lineage: Eukaryota > Metazoa > Arthropoda > Insecta > Lepidoptera > Nymphalidae > Boloria > Boloria selene. The sequence goes on from HG993147.1 coordinate 6,186,252, forward strand.
TGTATGTATTTAAACTTATATATGTAGTATATCAACTATCTGGTATCTATAATACAAGCCTCGTAGCTTACCACGGAACTAGATGGCGCTGTTGTAAAAATTGTCCCAACATATTTATTTATTTATTTACATTAGTATAATCGCACACAGCCCTAGCTCCTAAACTAGAGACCTATGGCTGGGGAGCTAGTACCTTCTCATATCAAACAATTTCAATGTAACAAAAAAAAGCGAGAAAGAGAAGGTAAAATGTGTGTGTGCGTGCGTGCGTACGTGCGTGCGTGTGTATATGTGTGTGTAAATTATATAACATTTTTTGTACAGTAAGAAAATATGTGAAATACTCATGGCTGTTATTTTAGATAGAGATATACTGTTTTATACATTTCATTTTTTTGATAAATATACAAGTGTACTTCTATCTCTAGTACTTCATATGTCAATATTACTATTGACATATACAATTCATATACTCGTAGTAAATACATTTTAGGAAAAATTATTAAATTGTGCCACAAATTATAACACAAATTATATCGTGCTAATATTAAAATCAAAATAAATGCTGATAAAGTTTAGATATATATATAAATGCCATTTGCCCTTTCCTTTGCCATTTCTGCTTGTTCAATTTGCGTTTAACGAATAATTGTAACACAACAAAGGTGAATTTTATAAGCCTATAATCATATTCATGTTTTATAACGAAGTCATATTTTCATTTTCAAGCTCTTTAATGGGGGCAATTTATTTCTATTCTTCATATCACTTAAATTTCTTTTGTAAATTTAAAATCAATGGACGTCACATTGAATCCAAATTTACACAACACATATATTTTAAGCATCTTGATATATTTTAAAATAAAATCAAATTTATCCCACATCCCAAACATTCTTTAGGGATTAAAAGCTACACAAGCTTTCTATTCCATAAAATGTACCGCTGCGCCAAAATTCATCCAGATCTATTCAGTCGTAATTGAGCACCAAAAATCCATTCAAACGTTCAAATTTTTACATTTATAATAGGTATAAGTAGAGTAAAATAAAAGTTTTACAAAATAATCTAAAATTCTATAAGTATATATTCCAAATTCATAATAAGCTTTCATAATTTATGTAGCATTATGCATGTAGTATATTAAACAAAATGTATAGTAGTTAAATACGCCTGTTAAAACAGTTTATTTAATTTGACATAATCAATCTCTGTGAGACACTCGGAATTTCCTTTATTCAGAATTAGATGATAATATTAAATTTTACGGTGAATAATTCTTCTGAAAGTAATTGTTTTCTGACGCAAAATTATTTAAATGAGCAATTCTTGATCTTAAAAATATGAACATTCTTCTAATTTCATTTACATGATAAAGAGAAAACCAGTTATAATAATAGTCATATAAACTGCTACGGAGTGTTTATTAAATGAAAAACAGCACGCCCTTAGCGACAACGCATCCGTGTCGACGTTAGCGTTCTAAATGAGGGTACTTATGCGCATCGTTATAGCATTTCTTTCCTCTTGGAAAGAAACCAAAGTGACATGTTTTAGTTAATTCAATAAGTATAAGATTTAACTGTTGAATTAAGCTTTGATTTTAGCTTATTCAGCATAATAGTTTCTTTTAGGGAATATTAGAGTTAGAATATCGATTTGATTAAATAGTAGGCTGTAATACATAGGTGTACTCTTTTAATATAGTCTGGCAAACGAAAGAAGAGACTGAAAAAGCGCGGCAAATTTAAAAAATCTTAGTCTAGTAACCCCAAAATTTGTATGAAATGAATGGAATAACCTAACTTGATACTTTAAAGTTTTTTTGTGTCAAACAATATTTGTACACTACTGGTTCTGGGTTCTTATCCTGTCTTTCTGCTCTAAAGCTGTAAGTTTTTCAATAGTTTTCACTATATCATCAACCCCTGCTACATTTTTCAGATTTTCTGTAAAATAAAAATAAATATTAAATAACAATTTGTATTAAAATTGTTGTGCATTATTATGATGGCGTTTAACGTTTTTTAAGCAAAATGTGAACCAAACACATAAATATTTTTTGTAAAATCATAAATAATAATTACGAATACAAAGTATCAACATCAAAGCGTCATACTAACTTATGAAATCCAAAACCACACGTAAACAATCTTGTTTCTGGTTAAATAGGGCTTCTTTCTCCTGTTGTTTTCCTTCAAACTTAGCAATCATGCGAAAAAACATCTCCCGCACTCCACTTTTAATCGTTTTATTCATTTTTAAGTTGGAAAAATGCTTTTACAACGTCAAAATAAATAAAAAACAACACAACAACAATTTTGACAAATTGAAATTGACATAAATAAAACATTGCCATATGAAAAGTTTTCAAATAATTCGAGTATCAACTTTCATTTGCCAGACTCTAACAAATTATAGATTTAATCTAAAATAGTTGATATGCTGATCATATCTTAACGTTTTTTTAAAGTTTAACGTTTTTTTAAGTAAAAGCACCTCAAAATTGTATTGCTGATCTTATTCTATAATTTACTTACCACGTAAATTAAAAAAGAGCATTGAAAATAAAAACGTGCTTAAACGTTAAAATATCTGGGATAAGTAATAAATAAACCTTACTCTTTTGATTTTTCTACTTATGGTATTACATAGAAACTTTTAAAATAATATAACAATAATTGCTCCTTTTAATTTCCTAATTCATTTCAATACTCCGTCTGAGTTAGCAAAAAGAGTGAGTGATTAGAAGTCACGTCAGTTTAGCTGTCATCATTAAAGTCATCTAAATTTTACAAAGCGACATAACAGTAATGATGTTACAACAACAAACAAATGCAGAGTGTACGTAAAATTTACATACGAAATTGTAAAACAAACAGGCATGAAGTTCGCCTTCAACAATGAACATTTGCTTGACGTTCCGTTGAGAAATCGTTTGCATAGCTTACTGCAAGAATTTTCTATATTTAAATTAAAGACTAAACAACAATATGGTTAGCTATGTATATAATAGTCTAATGGCATGGTAGTATCTAAATGTTACCTAATTTAATTAAAAATACAACTTTCGTCAATAAGTTTTTTATTTTTGATTACTCACTATTAAAAAGGAAAATTCAAAAAAATTGACTCTACTTTGTTTTATTGTGATCGACTACTATTCACAAAAAAAAAATAAAAAAAAATCGGAGGTATATCAATAAGAAGAGGTAGAAAAAAAACAAAAACCAGTTCATTTGTGGTTATAGCTTAACATTTATTATTGAAAATACATTTTACTCTTTTTTGCTACAAAGGCAGTCACAAAAATAATTAAAATTGGCATCCAACATTTATGGCATGATCTAACTCACAGTGCGGAGAGCCCTTGCGCAATTAACTAGATTCGCTGTTAGCCATTTGCCGATGAGTAATGGTCAAAATAAATTCAAACACAGACTATTGCGGCTAATCTGCAGTGATAGAGCAAATTTATGGGCAAATAAATGTATCTATCTGGAAGCTATTCATAGTATTAATACAGCTCTATGATTATATAACGGTTTTTCAGTCAAATTTGACCTACTTCCAAAATGATAAGTACTCAATTTGAGTGTTTATTTTTGTCATAGGTTTAATGATACCGTTTACATAATACTTTCTTAGATTTACGCGAATATTTGACATTAAAAAAAATCGGCAATCTTTCTCTCTCGAGACTAGATTCTACTTCGTTATTTACTACAAATAAACATGACTTAATACGCAGACACAAACGAATATAATAAATAATTTATGTATAAAATTTAATATAATCTACATAATTTATCTTTAATTAATATCGACCTCGAAAGTTTTATAAATTTGAGAAATTATTTATCAGTTTTCATTTTACGGCTTATTTTTATTACACTTTGTTGCCGTTGTTTGCTTTATAAAATAAATATTTTCAACAGATATTGGACCAAGATTTGCGTAAGCTTCGCGTCACTCTGGGGATTAGAGTTTTCCTATAAAGTGTAGGGAGGGACTTTTCAGACAATGGAATTACATGAGATATATATTATATGCTCACTTTTTAAATTTATTGATGTTTCTTAATTCTCGCAACAAATGCGGTTTAAATACAAAATATAATATCTCCTATTGTATATAACCTAAAAAAGGCTTACGCAGTAAACAAGAAATGAAATAAAAATTGAAGAAAAAAAACCAACATGATTAACCATTATGAAAATATTTCAATATATGCATTATTTTAATAAAGATTTTAGCAGTAGCAGATTCCACCCGGCAGGTGACGCTACAGCATTAGCCTAAGATTACCATACCGTTACAATGTTATTTTAGTAATAGGATACAAAGTGTTTGGGAGCTAACATACTATGGTATGATATGGACAGCCACATAAATACATTGATGACAGAGCAAAGCTTATAACCATTTGTCTGTGTTCGGGGTTAAAATTTAAAAAATGTTAGACCCCCCAGCATTAATTGTTTATTACTACTTGCATAATAAATTCGTTTTCGTTTAATATTATCGTTTCATATCCTAGAAAAAACAAAAGACCTAAATTACACGCAGCATTATATCTACATTATATCAACAATCCAGAAAAAGTAAGCGAAGCAGAAGGCCCAGATTTCTGTTTTATGTTTATCGCGCGGAACATCGCTGCTCCCAATGGTTTGTGGAGATTGAGTAAGGTTGAGAGATTTTTTTGCTGAAACTCTACGTTGAGGCATAACGGAAATGTGGCAGAAAATGTTAGGTCATGTTATTTTATTATGCCTTTAAAAGTTACTTATAATAAAATTACTAATATAGCTAAAATGTCAGTTTGTTTTAAAATGTAAAAGAGTCTGAATTGCCAATAGTACAGCAATAAATATTTTAAAATATAAAACATTGATAAATAGTTACGCTGAACTGACTGTTTTCATGTCAGTTACATAAAATATTGTTGAAGCGTCACAATGCAATTTCATCGAAAAATACGTTTTTATCGTATCTTACTATGATATGACCATTTCCAGTTCTTACAACAGGAAAACCTGCACAGTGAAAATAAAATTGACTTTGCTTAGTCTTAAGTCTTAATAAAATATGTTCTAGAATTAAAAATGAAAAATGAAAAAATAAATGGCATCAACATTTTTGAATAAATTTTAGCTACGGGTAGAGTAGCAGTTTTGCTATGGGTAGAATATCAGTTTTTAATGCCTTTGAAACCTCTAAAATCCTAGTTTCTCCCGTAATCGTGATTGCTGTTACGCATTCGAAACGTTGAGAACCTAAAATGAATCTGCGACAAAATCCGAAAAGATAGATTCAATAATTATTATGTCAAATACTCGTGTAAATCTAAGAAAGTATTACTTTGTGGGATACGCCATTTTAATAGGGCATTATCACATTATTGTATGAATTTTTAATCTCGGGGTACGCCTTACTTTTCACATAATATTAGGTAGAACGCAGCATTAACGGAGATTCATAGGTACATTTTGTCTCAATGCCGAGGAGGAAGGGGGAAATTCCATTATAAGAATGGCTGTTGAATAAACGATGTACGTGTAGCGCATGTTAAAATCTTATAAGGCTCATTAAACTTTTCGAGATTTTTTACGTGTTTTAAACATTTTCATAATCATACAGCTTTCTAAGGTTTATTATACGAGTGGTAAGACATTATACAGGTATGTATAAGAACTACTTACTTGGGAAATAAAACTTTGTATGATATTCCTTAAAGGTTAAATTTAATAGACATAATATATTGTGTAACGTTTCAGTTATATCTATTAGTTGACTTCCAACAGTATTCAAAGTTATTTACAAAGATTCTTCATATATACCTTTAGATCCTGTGATATATAATACAATAATGAAAGTAAAGAGAGGTACAAATAGGATGTATTGCCTTTTCTTAAACTTTATTTCAAATCAATTACGAGTAAGTTCTAAGTAAAGCTTAAATTAAATATTATCACAAAATTAAAAGTTACAGTCAAGTTGGAAAATTTCAATTGAATAATAATGTTTAAGTTGGTTGGTTACTAAAACTTCTTAATCTAATAGAATATTTCATTATTAGATGTGAATAATTTGTTTGCTTAGTACTTAAAAATATAAACATTACGAAGAGATCTTTAGTAACAAAACATTCTTAAGCTATTTTAAAAAGGAAAGAGAAACGTTCATATTTATTAAGATTATACACTAGCAACACACTCTCGCTTCGCTCGGGCCGATTTTTTATGAGATTATCTGTAAAGTCCCGTCAGAATCTGTCCAGCTGTTTCGGAGATTAGCCGATATTAAAATTGTGTGTTTTTTTTTTAAAAAGCTTTTATTTTGACATTATGAACAAATACTTCAATTTTATTTTTCGGTATAGATGTGAAAATTACTGACAATCTGTCTTACTTATCTGTTAGTTGAGAGAGTTAAAGATCGTAGAAAGGACATGAGTTTGTATGGAAAACACGTGAAGGATATAAAACAAATCATCCTATGTTTATATATAGGTAATATATCTGTTCAATTCGTATCTGAGTCTAAACTAGAATTCAGTACGTCCGGATCTAAGGCTGTAAATGTTAGCTATTCACTCTAAGAAACTTTAATTCAAATTCCTATCTAATTAAATGCATCTAAAACGTTAACTAAATTACTTTGACTCAGACAATATTAAGTTTAAATCAAAAAATCGATCAGTTGTTACACACAATATTGCTTATTGTCAGGGCTTCACCCATTCGAAAGTTTGTAAATAATAATATGATGAAAGACATAATACTGCCACAAATAATAATTTGAAATAACCACATTATTGTTATGTAGCGTGTTTGTGGACTTGATAATTGAGTTCAAACTAATTTATTTTGTATAAACACTCTTCCATTTTAACCTGAAACATGAACAAAGTGTATATTAGTTTTATGAAAATTATATAACATAAATGTGGCTTCTATTTTTTCATTTATCTACTATATTATTTATTAGAATGAAAGATTAATATTACCCTTTATTGATAGCTATGTATATTGCAATAATATCCAACTTTATATTTTTATTATGTATGTAGTATTTCATATGTATGCAATACTTTTCATTTGTTTGATATTATGATATCTATACTGCCTCGGTGTAGTGGCTACCATGTACGGTCGCACACCAAGAAGTCCTGGGTTATAGTCCCGGGTCGGGCCAAGTTTAGTTATTGAGTCTTTCTGTTTTGTAAGCCTCAGTAACAGCCCGGTTTCACCCCCTTGCCTCGGAGAGCACATAAAGCAGGACTGATCCTGCGCCTTAACTCTCACGGGTCCTGTCGAACAGTCGCCCCACCGGAGTATGAGAGTGATAGGAATAGAGAGTGCACTTTTCTAGTCTTAATGAAATAGGCCGCCGTGGCCGCAATCGGTCGGGAGGACATCACAATATCATCACATTATATAATAATATTCTAACTTTAGTCGAATTTGTACCTGAAGATCCTTTTGAAATAGCTTTTATGTCTGTCTGCCTCTGAAACGATAATACAAGGTCAAACCATAATTTTTAGAATTTTTGTCTGTGACAGCATCACAAAAAACCCCTGAGCCGATTTTGATGTAAATTAATATGGTACATAAACGATACTTTCGAAAATATCTAATTTTAGAGAAATCTCAAGTAAGCGTTATAAACCGGCTATAAAACATCACACGAAATATCTGAAATCTAACAATTTGTTTTTAGGTTTTTGGCTCGCGGGCAGAGCCACAGGAAGTGCTAGTTCTTAATAAAGTTGCAACTAAAATAATAAATAAGCTTTTACAAAACATAACTTTGTAAGATCAATGATATAATATTCTCAACTTCGCAGATAAGCATCTACTTGGACTTTGCCTTTCTTTTAATCACTGGCAAGTCGCCAGCTGGCTATACTATGGTCAACGTAACCAATAAGATGGCTGCATGTAAAGACGATATTGTAGGACAGACTAAGTTACAATAGTATAGTGTATGGTAAGCGCGCCATATGGTACAAATTTTACGCATAAATATTATTAATTAAAACTATCGATAAAAGTGTGATTTTAATAAATAACTAAAAATAGGTACTAAAGTTTAACCATATTATATCTTATTTCTACAGGTTAAAGTCAAAATCGAATCTATATTGCATAGGCTTTTTGGCCCATTTTAGTTACATGAATATTGGGCCGGAAGTAAGTAGGCTCACGCAAGTCGTCATTCAAGTTCAGTTACATTCAGTTTCACTAAAAAAAGTTTTAGATAAACCCGAGCGAATCGTGAGTGAATCGTTAGCTTAGATTAGAGACCAACTCTATGTATACTAGCCACTTATCTCTTCACTGGTCTGTGCCTTGGTGCCAAACAATAGCTCTATCTAACGCTAGATACTTTTACTTTAAATTTAGAAAGTATTTTACACGTTAGCAAAATATAATTAGATTTTTTAGAATCGAATGATAAGTCTTTACAATATTTGTCTATACACTTAACGTAATCTTATAAACAAAAATGCAGATTAAAATATAGGTATTTATAAATATTGAAGTACCGCAAATGTATACGTTTCGAATACTTATTAATATTGGTAACATCAAACTGATTATAAAATAAATTATTTACCTTTAGGAACTCAATTAATTTAACTTCACACTTAACTGATTGAACGATAAATAAATTAAGAGAAGCCTGTCAGTTGCAAATTTTAATTAAATCAATTATATTTGACACGCTATGAATTATGAAACAATATAATTATATCTTGTCCTACTTTAACTATATATAAATATAAAATATGTATGTATAGCCTAATGACAAAAAGTAATAACTTAAGAAGTTACCACACAACTGGCCTATACAGCATATTAAAGTTATAATTCTTGGAAATAATGCCATGGGCGACGGTCGTATTTAAAGCATACCTACTAAGTTTTTAGGGTCTCGTCATAGTTTCTCAGCTTAAATATTAAATAACTTTAAATCGTGGTAGGTTTAGAAATAATTCGATACACACCGGCGAAATTTTACATTAAAATTTTAAATGACTATATGAATAATTTGTGATAATTTATATTTAGAGAATCGTATGTAAATAGATACTGCTATGTGTTTAGAAAACAATTTTAATTCCAAAGTACCTATACATTACTTCGTTTATACAGGTAAGATCTTTCTTATTTTAGTTTTATTAAAATTACTAGCATTACTAGCATCCAAGGCTCCATCCACTTTCAAATGGGCAATAAAATAAACTATTCAACCTAATATTGATATTGAAATATTATATTGGCTGAAACAATTTTAAAATGTAAATGTATTGTACATTTTGTGTAACACAAATACAGTGTTGTAATTTTGAGATTGCTAAATTGATAAAGTGGATAAACGAAATATTCTATATCTCCAAGCTGCTAAAAGTTCTACATAACAAATTTCATTGAATGTATTGTGGAAGCTCGTTTACGTCAAATTTTTCCAATCATGTGACGCCATTTTTAAAAGATATTCAATACTGTATAATAAATATTCGATATAGGAGTCGATTGAATACAATACCATTGTATTCTATAATTGTGTAATTGAATGTACTCGTAAAACTCGTAGAGTCACATACTCCGCTAGGAAAAAATATTTAAAATCATTAATCTTATTATAGTGTAATAAAAATAATTTGTACCTCAGCCACCCGAAGCTTGATAGTTTAATTTTTTAAGGCAAAACATTACAAAATTTTGTTTTGAAAATAATTTGTTTTTCTAATGTCTACGTAGCATTAAGAGCTTGGTTTTTGATCTATTAAATGCTGGTACAGCCGCGTGTAAAGTGAGTTCAGACGTACAGCAAAAATTCTATGCATTTTAACAGTTACAAAAGAATTTAAAGTTAGTAAAATTTCTCATTTTTGATGTTTGAAATCTGAAGAAAATAAACCGGAACTGTTTTATCTCATAACGAGTTTCAAATGCGCTGCTCCGAGGAATGTTGCGGAGTACTTTTGCAAACTTGCCTTCCATACTTCGCACATCAGGGATTTCCTGCAGCTGGTTCGACGCTATTCACTCTTTTTAACTATAGAATTTGATATTTTTAATAAAGTTTTATAATATTTATGCAAGTTTTATTTCAAAGGATACAAAAATAAATTATAAGTTTCATTTTATTGATTGATAGAATTAATATTAGTTCGCTTTGTAAAATGAATATTGGATCGTATCAGAATAACAATTTTAAAATAAACTACACTATACATTATACATTGCGTCGCGACGTGAGCACTCACTAAAATATTTTTTAATAAAATAAAAGCGAAGCTTTCGAGAAGAGCTTTTGTAATAAACATCTTATTTTTTTATATTTTAATTTTATTATATTGTATAACAGTGTAAAAAATGATATGGTAATAAGGGACTTAATACTTTTTATTAACTTAATATTCATAATATTAAGGAGAAATATGGATTGGGCTACCAATGTTTAAAAATTTAATTTAAAATACTAAAATTCACTTACTTAAACTTATTTTCCATATATACATAGATTCTCCAGAATAAAAAAAACTGTTTACTTGTGAAAACAGTGCTATCAGTGCGAGCTCGGGGGAAATCTGCCGCAACGTTTACGCGTGTATTTCACATCATGCTAACTTTATTGTTCCTTCCTTGAACTCTTTATATTTAGAATAAGATATTTTATTCTTATTATTATTAGGTACAGAAACATTATGATATTATCACTGAAATATTATGAAATTATGAGTATCATATTAATTATATATCACTTTCAATCACTTTGTATTAAGTCAAATATTATTTTACTTTTATTTATTTATTTAACTCTTTAATGTACACCAATAATACAACACAAAGAATAGACACAAAAACACAAAAAGAAAAGATGTACAGAAGGCGGCCTTATCGCTTAAAGCGATCTCTTCCAGGCAACCCTTGTGGTAGAGGAGTAAGTTTTTGCAAGTAAGGTAGGCGGTGTACGGGAAGACTTCGATAGATATACTATAGATATACTTTTCTGTTTACATTTCAAATTTAGACCAAATGGAAATGGCTATACCTAAAATTCTGAAAGTAGAATATGTTAATACGATTCAACTTTGCTATTATGTTCTGTTTTTGGCTTCATCGTTCAAGATAAACATTAAGTATGTTATGGAAGTTTTATTATTTCTACGAAAAAACATAAGTTTTTATGTAATAATAATAATATTATACTTTATTGTACACCACAAAAGAAACATAGAAATATATTTAAAAAAAGAAAAGATGCACATCAGGCGGCCTTATCGCTGAAAGCGTACATTATCATTGTAGTCAGAATTTCTAATTAGTTTTGCTATTTACTTGAGTTACATTTTTTATTAAAAATGGTACAAAAACCTCTTCATTAAATGTATTATATTCAATAAATTATTACGTACTTACATTACAGATGGAATTTTTAATAAATATATGGTAGATGCATAAAATATTTTTTTATTAAGACGTGAAATATCATGCTATTACAAATGGATGCACGATAAAATATAAGGCATTAAGAACTTGATGTTAAATGTAACAATGAAAGAAGGGTCAATTTTAGAATTTCTGGTTCTACGATTCAGCGCGAGCTAAGCCGCGGGTTCCGCTAGTGAAACATAAAAACCTTCCTCTTGAATCACTCATAAAAACCCCATCCAAATATCTTGTGTAGTTTTAAAGATTGATTGATAACGACAGACAGACAGACAACGATAAGCTACTTTGTTTTATGCTATGTAGTGATGGAGATAGATAAAATTGAAGAGTCCTTTGTTGAGATTGTTTGTAGCGTCAACATTACAGATTGCGTTTTAATCATTTACGGTACTTATAAGATAAACACAATTTTTACCATTTTTTTCTGTGTTTCTGTCTGTCTGTCAAATTGTACCCACTGAACTCTGATGCGACTAGACAAATTTTGACGGGACCTTTCATAGAAGATAGTTGATGTTATAAGGAGTAACTTAGTTTCTTTTAATTTAAAATTAGGTTTATGCTAAAAAAATGAAACGTATCTAGGGATGAACCCAAATGACGCAACTTCATAAACAACATATAATTACCGATAATATTACTTTTCTACGAAAATTTTGCAAGTAAAAACCTACCTTGATTTGACATGAGGAAGCGTTTTTAATATATTTTTTCTGTGAATATTATAATTTGTTTCAAAATTTAATCTACCTTGAGTCTTGAGCTTCGAGTCTTGAGCGTCTGGCTTAATTTCGTCTCTTATGCTCTCAATTTATAACTCCCTTCGTAATATAAGCCCTAGAATATTAGCACGTAATAAGCGAACTTTATAATAAAATATATTTCGTAATATTTTCTTTTCCGTTCAAAATTCATATATTATTTCTTTACATACAATTTTGATATAAGTTGGGGTAAATCGCTAGTATTTTTATTTATAGTCACTACATAGTAAAAAACAAAGTTGCTTCCCGCTGTCTGTCTGTCCCTATGTATGCTTAGATCCTTTAAACTATGCAACGCATTTTGATGCGGTTATATAGATAGAGTGATTCAAGAGGAAGATTTATGATAAGTATAACTAGCGGAGCCTGCGGCTTCGCTCGCACTGAATCGGACGAGGCCAAGAGAAGGGGGGGGCGATTCGCTAGTTATATAATAAATTCATATAGTAATAGAACCACACATCATGGAGGTAACTTATATCGTTCATAAGTGTTTCTGGGTAGCAAAATAACCTAGAATCGCGTCTGAGCTAAACGAGTGTAGGTCATATGAGTATTGCATAATAATAAAAGTAAACGTAGTAGAAAGTGCTATAAAAAATAACAACTACATTCCTTTGTAGGTATAACAAAGTCTAGCAAAATAAATATTTGGATACTTTTATGCATACAGTGCACGGGAGTGCTCTCTGCTGCCACAAAAGACAAAGTGTACGGCATTTCAATGTTTATTAAGTTAGAGCTTTCAGACATTTTTCACTGTACGGAGGACAGACTTGTTTGATAAATAGTAGGAAATATTATGTAAAGTGACATGTCAATTTTTTAATTTCTTATAAAATATTTCAATTGCTTTTTTATGTACCTTACAAATTCTACTTAATTTATAATATTAATAAAATTAATACCCATACATAATATAAAAAATAAAAGTAAATAAATTTATATTATTATTTTGTTTTTATGAGATAAAATTACACTTTCAACAGTAGTAACAATAAATAGATTAAGAGTTATTTTAAATAAAGCTGAAATATTTTACGCACTTTTTACTGCAGCATTTCAACGCAGTTCTTTTTACGAATTTTGACTGTAATATGGTTTTGTTAATTCAACCATTCTTTTTCATTACGTCCCTCGAAAACGCTATTAGTTCCATACTTCATGATAGTATATATTCTACTACGTATAAAAAGTTGACAAATCACTTACATATATGGTTTTGATATCCCATAGTTATGAACATATATTAAATAGGAAAATAAAAACAAAATATTTTAACTGTAATAAAAACCAAGCTATTTTATAATTTTTTTACCATTGTAGTCCCTATCACTTCACGCCTAGTCTAAGTTGCGAAAACTTTTCTTCTTTCCTTTCATGGATACGTGTTACGTAATTTGACGACACGTTTGGCTCAGTTTGTAGTTTTTTTAACCTACTTTCTTGCGCCAGCGGTTGCGGGATCGAGTCCCACTGGGGGCGAGCATTCATTTGTTAACCTGGGATGTTTGTACTCCTGTCATGGGTGTATATATTTATAATATATGTATTTAAACTTATATATGTAGTATATTTACTATTTGGTATCCGTAACACAAGCTAGCTTAGCTAAGCAAAGTAGCTTACCACGGAACTACATGGCGCTGTGTGTATTAATGTTCCAACATATTTAAAAAAATTATCTCTTTTTAACGTAAATTTCCTTGAACATGTTATCCAGGTAGATACTTATACCGAGTTCTCGTTCTGAACAACACTTCTTTTATTACTATAAATATAGAAAAATGCACTCATAATTTAATTAAGCGTTAAGTGTTTTCCAGTTGAGGGGATGAAAATCAAGATGGACTACATAGACAGCTATATATAGTTTTTTTTTCTTGCATGATAAGTTCTTTATAAAACAAAAATAAGCATTAATAAGTATATTATATTAAATACATTTGATGAAGGTAGTATGGGCCCAGTCTACCGAACCATTAATGAATCATTAAAGACAAATATTATCGATGCTTGAAGTATCTGAGATATTAATGTTTCTATTATTATTTGATTGATATCAAACATTAAGAACTAACAGTCATAACATAAAACAGCCATCGTTGTATTAACTTTATAATAAAATATTTTTCAACTAAGATTTTATGATTAATATTGTCAATTCAGCCATACATGATTATCATAGTGTTATGTAAGAAAATATATTAAAACTTTGCAACCTTAAGTATAATTATCTATATTATATTTTAATATTATAAAGCTGAAGAATTTGAAAAGTTTGTTTGTTTGGTTGGTTGAACGTTAATCTTAGGAACTATTGGTGCGAATTGAAACTAAAAAAATCAAATCTAAAATAGTCCGTTTATCAACCGCAACAAAATAATGATCACTGCGTGCAAGACGGACGGTAGCGAGGGGGGAGGGACGCCAGTTGCTCTGCGAGGTGTATCACCATACGACTCTGAAAGAATTTGGTTTCTAGCCTTCAGGTAGAAGGCAAAACCGCAAAAAAAGCGATTTGTTATATATAATTTATTTATGTGCTCAAGATGATGGGGAAGGCAGTTTTAAACGGCTCAATAATCATTTTCTATGTAATAAGTATTAAAAGATTATTAAATACGTTGTAAGAACACAATATTAATTAGAAAACGTCTTTTGTTCTCTGATCTTTATTAAGTATTTCATAATACTTCATAATGTGAGATAAGTTAGGCAATCTCGTCTTTGCCGACCTTAATTTTGGCTGGTTGATGTCAAGTGGAGGGTAATACATCTTCCACAAGTGGGCCCGTATATTACGGTAAATTGACATTTTTAGAATAATTAAGTGTAGCTTAAATTAATAAAAAGATAAATATACTTTAATTGAGGATTAAATTTACTTTTTTTAATATTACCAGGAGTGTCTTATTTTTCTGAGAAACGTAAATATTAATCTACGAAAATCAATCCCGTAAATCCTTATTATATAAATGCTAGAGTATCATGATTAGAGGCTTATAGTTAGTTTATATCTGTATATAACGAAGTCTTAAGTTTGATACCAGATAACTATTTGTAAGAGTAAAATAGTTATTAGACTTTTTTTTTGAAAAATACAGCATGAAATTATAATTAAGTTTGATAATTTTACATAGTATATTATTTTATCAAACTATGACTTTTGACTGTTGAGAAGACTCTGTCGTCATCCAAATATTTGTGCACTATTATATCTCCTATTAATCAACAATGCTAGCCTTACTGAACTGTCATGACTCCGATGTCGTCGGTACGTGGTTAAAATTACTCTTGAATTAATTACGCTACAGCGTTAAAAGCATTATTTTGCCTTATATATTATTTAATATATCGGCTATTGTTACTTTCTCATAAATTTAAAATTAATTTGATTTTATAATTTTTTTGATATACATTACTATGCACATGCTAGTAACATTTTATTTTTAATTAAGAATAGAGTACAGAGTGTAAATAAAATTATTTTTTTGAAAACATAGTATAAGCTTAATATGTCGAAGAATAAAATAAATAAAAGTTCGTAACTATAAGCATGTATCAGCTCTGGCTCACATACATTCTCTACTTCTGTGGTTATGTAAATACACTGGCTAGAAAAACTATTCGCGAAACTAAAGCCAACTGAACCGTCTTCGCTTTTATGGGACGCCGCTCTTACGTACTCAATCACAACAACCCGACGGCTGAAAAGGTAAGCCACATTAACTAGAGACTTGCTCTTAGTGTTTAATCTACTATCACAGAATGCTAGAATCCACCAGCATTCAGAATGGTTCATTTTTCGGTATAAAAAGTGCCGCATTTTCAATATAATAAAGCTGGGCTAGATCCTCAATCAAACTAAATACATATTGTCCTCGATGAATTCAACGCAAAAGTTGAGCTTCTACGAAATTAATCCTAGAGTTTCAGAATTACTAATAACACAGAATTTCAATAAATCTGTATGTCTGTAAATCTGTAATCTGTAGCCATATACCGTTTCTTTATTATTATTAACCGAATTCTAAAGGGAGTAGGTTATCAATTCGATCGGTATTTTTTTATGAATGTACACCGATTGCTCAGTGATATATGATCCGATTTACGTGATTCTTCTTTTGTTTGATGCGGAATAGTTATCATTTGGTCTCATAAAAATTTAGCATAGTTTGGCCCAGTAGTTTTTATTCAAGTTTAGAGAAGTGCTTACCTTCATTTTGCTACATTTAATAAAAAGCACATTAGGTATGCATAAGCTAAGGTAGGTAGAAAGACAAATTAATATTTTAATATATTAGAAAAATTATTAAAATAATAGTACATAAAGCGTTTAGTACGGCTTCTTTCAGTAACTCGATCCCTACTCTCCAGTTTAACGCTCAAGGGCTGAAGGTAAATATGCACTCACTTTCCACGTTGAAGAGGATTTTATATAGAGAGTTGAGTAAATATTATGTAATACCGAATATATGTCGAACGTGTCGACATATATTCCGTAGAATGTCAAAGCACTTTCATCCAGTCATTCGGTTGTTTTACCTGAAAAGTTTTCAGGGGTATCGAAAAATTGATGCTTAATAGATGACAACGTATTTTTACATATTTTCACATTGTCGCAAGCGCGCCTGTTTTTGCCTTTATTAGACCAATTCTCAATTTTTAGAGACACCTCAATATTCATATTCCAAATATTAACAATGTGCAGTAAAATATAAATTACATTGACTATGCTACTGGAGCTAAATTACTTGTACATTATTTAGTTCATTACTCTTATTCCAAATTAGTTTTCGCCTGCGATTCTATGCGCAAGTTAATGCTTAGCTTATTTCATTCAAGAATAATTAAAGCCTTTGTATATATTATTTTTACACCTGTTGTTGTAGAACGTTCTCTAATAACCATTAATTTTTTATAAACCAAGGAAATAAATAATGTTTTGTTACGAATATTCATATTGTGTTAAAATTGAAATTGAAATTTCTACTGTCCTTTATATTGATTTTATAATTTTAATTTATTGAAGCCGTTCTTTTTAAGAGTTCAGTATTCTCGTTACTCTGATAAAGCACGTGTGAAGTAATGAAAGCGTGACGTAACATGGGGCCTAAATAATGTTTGACTCCCTAGTCAATTTACCAAACCCTAAATTTATAAGTACTATCAAACGTTAGACATTTTGTTATATTTCATGATGTATTATTATTATAAATGCAAAAGTTAATGTGGGAGCGTGCTCATTTGCGCACATCTACGTGTGTGTATGACTGTGTGTAATAATGTATTGCAAATTAAATAGTTTTATTAAAATGATTCTGACACTCTAATTATATATCTAACGCTGATTTTTCACGTCGCGTTATAACCGATATCCGATAAATAATATAAAAAAGACGTTGCTCCATGACTGAGATCCGTACCTGCTACCTCGGTTTGTCAAAAAATATGCGCAGAAGTTTCATAAAACTTAACAATACTAATAAGTTTGAGTATCTACGAGTATCTATCAACAATATCTATACTAATATTATAAAGCTGAAGAGATTGTTTGTTTGTTTGGTTGAACGCGCTAATCTCAGGAACTACTGGTTCGATTTAAAAAAATCTTTTTGTGTTGGATAGTCCGTTTATCAAGTAAGGCTATAAACTATATTATATCACGCTACAACCAATAGCGGAGTACAAATGAAAAATCTTGTAAAAACGGGAAGGGCGGGCGTTAGTTCTTCGAGGTATCATACCGCGCGACTCAGTAAGAACTTGGTTCCCGGTCTTTAGAACGCGTGCGAAGCTGCGGGAAATGCAAGTATATAACAAACTTATTATAACAGGTAAAATTTAACAGTTCGTAACATCATAAAATTCGTTAGTTCTATGTAAACATTAAGACTATAGATTTTTTATTACTGTAGGAATTGTCTAGGTAATATTATAATAGTGAGCTTAATAAGACAATAGCGTGTCAAATAAAAGAAGAAATAAACACATTTTTACAACATAATAACCTGGAAACTGTATGTTCAAATTGCTTTATACCACTAACATTAAACAATCGTTAGCCGTATAGATGCTCCTTTATATAATTATCCTGATTAGTGATAACACTGATCATTAGGTAGGAAATTTTGTGATGAACAAGCAATTATTATCTTGTTACCGGGATGCTGTTTGTTATGAAAATTGATTTTATGTAGCATTTCTACACTATAATAATGTATACTGTAAATAACGATAATTTGCCTTCGTTTTCACTTTGCTCTAAACTTACACTGCTGTTTGGCTGAGGCTTCGACAGAATAGCCGGGCGTAATAAATCTTTTTTTTTTGTAATTGATAACTTTGCTTTTCGCGAGGAAAGCTATAAGCTAACTACCATTAAGCAGTCATACATAAATAAATTATGCGAGCAGAGCCACGTGAAAAAATAATTTATGTGTTAATGTTCATTTCTTAAAGAATGCAGCGATGTTTAAGCAATAAAATGCAAAATAAACATGATAAAGTAATTCGCAAAATTCAAGCTAATACTTCTTCACATGTATATTATGGTTATTAACTCAAGTTAAGTAGTAAAAAGTCGCCGTCCCTCTTGGATTTAAACTTAATAATTTTTAATCTACGTTAACTCGTTTTTACGACGGAAAAAGAGACTATGAATGATATGGCCACGAACAATAAAGAATGAAAGCGCGCAATATAACAAAAGATAGTAACCACAACGTACTACTACTATGTTCTGACCAGAAATAAACTGCCATAGTAGCTGGGAGAAAGGAGAAGAATAATTTGCATTTAGCTATTGTATTTAAGGTTCGAGTAAGCTTTCATTGTCAACTCAAATATCTGTAGATTTTTATATAGTTTTGGATAAAGCTTGCGATTACTTTTATTAAGTCATTAAAAATATTTTAAATCTGTGCATGACAATGTAACGTAAATAATATATCTTGTTTTATTCTTCACCCATTTAACAAAAATCAAACTATCATATCCTTTACACATAATAATAAATAACGTCACTATTTTTCCACGTTCAAGTTTATTCAATATAATAACAAAGTTTATAATATTTAAGTTTCATAAAAATATAACATAAATATCTTACGCCAATTTGCCTTCAGAGAGGAAATGGTAGCTGACTCCGGAAACTAGATGAGATCTCAAAGAGCGCTGACGAGCAAGTTATATTTTAAACTTATAGCTAAAAAATATACATTTTGCATATTATAATATACAATGTAGGCCTAATATAACAAGAATGCCTATTATTAAGTTGTTATACGTTAATAATTAATTAAGGTCCTAATAAATCAATAAAAACAGCTTTTGTACTTTATATTCTTAATTAGTAAAAAAAACTAGCTAATTAATTAATAGACGACTACACAGTTCAGGGACGTATAAAATATTGCCCACTTGTGTTCTTGACATAATTAATTAAAATATCATCTTGAAAAGCCACGTACGATTTCACATAAAATTTTTAAGTGACAGAATTTTTTCGCTCCAAGAATGATAATAATTTTATCCAACGTACTGGATAATGTTATGAATTAAAGAACAAAAATTCTGTTTTGTTATTTCTACTCATATTTCATTTATGTTAATTTTGTCTCAATGCCGCAGTGTGAATTGTATAATATCTTACTGCTGGCTACAGAATTTGTTATATTTACTCATTTGAGTTGCGCATATTGTATCTTATACATTTGCAGTTTAATTAAATATATGTTTGTGTAATATTATATGGTAATTTGCATTATCTGTATAAATAAAAATGAATGTTGGTAAGCACAAAACACGAAAATGGCTCCACCAATTATTATTAATATTTTTTTTAATATATAATATTTTTTTTGTATGTTATTTAAGGACCACGGAGTGTTTATATAATAAAAAATAAATTAAAAAAAAAATAAAAAAGTCTAAGTTTGTATAAAACTTATACAAAAGGGGGTACTTAGGGACAAACCCGAGAGAAGCGGGCGACTCACTAGTAATATATTGTTACGAATACACGAGTAAAGGAGCTTGCGCCATCTAGTGTGGAGCGAAGGAACCACTTTGTGTGCTGTACAGAACGTGAAACCTCCACTCAATACTAGATGGCGCTAGAGGAGCTATATAGAGGAATAAACTCAAAAATCGAGTACACGCGTGAATGTTCCAGAATGGTCTGGGACTAGACTCGGCCGGTATAAATAGGCCGCGGGTGGCCGAGCGAGTTGAGTTCAGTTTGAGCGATCGACGAAGCGACTTCGCAGTGAAGACTAGTGATCAAAAGTGATACCAGTGGAAACCTACGACATTGGCTACGACCTCGGACATCGTTAGTGCTTAGTGAGTGTACCTAGTTGTTTAGTGTTTGTACCTAGTACCTAGTGTTTGTACCTAGTACCTAGTGTTTGTACCTAGTACCTAGTGTTTGTACCCAGTGTTTGAACCTAGTGCTTTGTGTCGGACCTAGTGCTAGTGAATAAAGTCTCTGAAAGAGTCAGCAGGTCTTTCTCTCCAAATCGTTCGAACCCTAACACGCAACAATATAAATGTTCTTTGCTGGCCTTAATTAAATAAAGACAACTCTCTTATTTAAGATCCCTACAGTCCGAATTTTCTTACATTAATATCATTATTTGATGTACAATTTTTGGACTTATTTATTTTTTTAATTGAAATAAAATTATCTCCTGCACTAAATAGTAGAATGAATATTTTACAAAACTTCTATTTAATATTTTTTTAATAACGCAAAGTTATGTCATGCTCTTTGATTATTTCTATTATAGAATATTTCACTTTTTTAGGTATTTTAAACTACTGAAAAATAGAAATTATCAATGCTTGTTCAGATTTTGTTGTTTTGAAGTAGAAAACACATATTATATTTATGCTTACATTCGAAGGTAATAATATATATATATATTTATATATATTTTTTAAATTTGAATAGAGTATGTTTGGTTTATTTTAAAATAAACAACGATGAAATGTCCAAAGTGGCAAAGGTCGTTAGTTCTGAAGGGTAGCAGAATGAGCCATCAATTTAGCTTTAGTGACCGCGAACGGTCGTCTGCACTGCAACTGACACGTGAAAGGTTTTATTAAGGGTCAAAAAAGTTACGACCATGTAATAGAAGGGTAATTCTTACAGTGGTAAATGGTATTAAACGCAAAAGCTTATAATTTAAAAGTTTAGTTATAATTAGATGAGTTGTAAAAGGATAATTTTCTTCAAATTCGTATTATTTTTAATACGGCAATATTATACCTTAAACTTTGTTATTACTGATTATTTTTATGTAATTTCTAATGTATCAAATAAAAAAAACTTATGATAAATTTGCTAATACACGAAGAATTCAATTTATATATTATAGTACAATATTTTTCACAGTCTAAAGCAGTCTTGCTCAATTTCCTTCCCCAAAAATTAGAATCTTCCAACATAAGAAACCCCACTGCGAATATTAATCTACTCATATATAAAATTTATTATTAGTAGTTTGTGGTATCGTACAAACAACCCAACGACCTGAAATATACGACTATTTGTGTATTCATATTATTCATAGACAGATCTTGGCTTTTGAATATAAATATAGATACGACATTATACCCTAGCTATTAACTTTCAGAGATTCGGAAATGTGTAGGCGGATTTGGTGCGAGTTTACTATTATCCGAGGTGTTTCTTGATAAAAAAGTATTGTTTATACGAAAGCAAAATTAATCCAAATGCTCAGTTCCATAAGCTTCTACAGAAGCTATAACCTTAGTCTAAGCTATAGACAAAAGACATCAAGACAACAAGACAAACTTGATAGGAAAAACTAACATTTCCTGAAAGAGAATTTCTAAGGTGCGGCAAGCCATAATAGTAAAAGAGTTACCGTAAAAGGAAAAGGAGTGGGAAGGGATTTTCGAAGTTAGGATTTTATTAGAACGCAGAAAGCGAAAAGGGAAGTCCCCGAGGAATTCAAATGCTAAATGTATTGATACTGTTTATTCTCCGAAATGGTTCAGTTTAAGAATTGTAGAAACACAACATTCGATCCAGAAAAGATCCAAATAGATGATGTTAAAAAGCTTCAGCAGTTCGAAGAATTATAATATTTATTACTAAATACTAAATTGTAAAGTTTCTTACATTAACAGTTAAATTTAAACTAAACTTTACAAATGCGATCAGCTAATTCGAATTCGATGTTCTAAGACCACAAGAGACGTGTTACGTTCAGACTATTCTGCACGTGCGCCACAGTAATACGTACACCAAAGTAGAACGAAAACATACTCGTTTTAAATTAAATAAGAAGTTCTTAGTTTAGAGTGGTGTTTAACGGTTCAGCCGTTTTAGAGTTCAGTCACAAACACATGCACAAAAGAATTGTATAAAGAGATGTATAAATAAGGATTAATAAAGGAATAAGCTTATAATAGGTGGATTACTGAATCAGCTGTTTCTCAAATCTGTGTTGTTTTACATACAAACTATGTTGTATAAAATAATTCATGTATAAAACTAACAAAAACACAAGTCGTTGGTCTGTTGTTTAACATAACGGAGTTGTTACATATAACAACTCACGGTTTTGTAAGATAGATTATTTTTTCGACAATGTGTGGTTAAACTTCCGAGAAGGTTAATCCACGACTTATCTAAAGTTGTTGGAGTCCACCGGATACGAATCCTCATTAGATAAAAGACCGCTTGTCGTCAAAATGTTTCGGTCCTATGTCCAGCAGTGGGTTTATTAATATGAACAGCTGTATGGAAAATTGTAATTTTCAATTACTTTTAGTTCATTCTTCTTTTTGGAGAGTTCTCTGAAACATTCAATCTTATTTCACACTGCCTTGGTCATACATCACGTCGACGTTATATGTGTAGCTGTCAGCCTGCCAATGATGAATGCTGCAGCGCAAATTTATGCTTGAAGCTTGATATGTCCTAGTTTACTTTTATTATTATATAGTGCCCAAAAACTTAACAGAAGTGAAGAGTATAAAATAATAATTATTCTTAAGTACGAAATCAAAAGATAATGGTGTGTATTTAATAAGCTTATCTTAATAAGAAGTATATAATATACTTACTTTCTTATGATTTTTTATTTGTTAGCTGACACCGAGCGTATCTCGCAGTTTTTTTGTAGAATTTTGATGTTACTGTGAGTGAATGAGGTTTTAAAAAAAATGTGCTGTGTGCCAATTAGATTTTCTTCTTTCCAATCCATCCTATTCATTTATTATTCTAGTGAATAGAATATTCCTAGTTCTTGGAACATTTCTTTGGAAATTAAATGTATTATATTTTTCTAAAGATAAAACATACACGGATTTAGCAGGTATGATATTATTTCGTCAGATCTTAGATGTTATTACGTATGTATGTAAAACAAAAATAAAATTATATACTATACTTCTTTTATGTATAAATAGATAATAAACGTAATTGATAAAATATATAATAAAGAAATTGTACTGTGCGACATATGGAAAGAGATTGCACCACATGAGATTTTCCTTTGCGAGTAGATGATGATTATAGAGTACTTTACATGCATAGAATGATTTAGCTCTGACTGAACTGATACTATTAACTGAAGCAGATTTTCATACAAAAAGCTTCTATGTAATAAAAGTTATTTCGCTTTATTCATATGAAGTCGCAATTTAAGAGTCCAATGAGTTATTTTCTTTACATTTTTACTGTCCTTAGTTCACCGTCATTCAATATTGCTTAGATGTCAAACCAGAGATTATTAAACAGTTCCGCAAATGTTTCCCACACTTGTCCTATTTGCACCCACTTAATTAATTCCATATACATTTGTGAAATACTAAACTAATGAACAGCGCAGCAGGTGTGGTCTTAGTTAATATTTCAACTGCAGGTTACAAATTCACAAACTTAAAACTTATCTAGTATAAGATACAAGATTATTAAATTGGTCTTGATATATTCTTTCTTTTCTATTGTTCATTTTAATCATGCAATATAAACTTTTATTTTACTTCCCTAAAAGAAGACATTATATATATAATGTAACAACTAAGTATTTTTTAAATATTTATTATGCAAATTTTATTAATATTCCAAAGATTCCTAAACAACACAAAAACAATGTTTAATAAGCCCTTGGGTACCCTAAAAATCGTAACAAAAGAATAAGTTTTAATGAAAACAAAAACAATGAACGTTCATTTATAAATAAAAAGCAAACAAAACATTGCTTTTTTTTACTTAATCTCAAAAATTGTGTCCTGGCCGTTGATAATAATATTTAAATTTTCGAAAACAGTAATATCCGCCGAGATTAAATATGTCTTTGTGACCTTTGTTATCGAAATCTCCTTTTAAGATGGATCAAGATAGTACTATTGTATTTTAACAAAGGACAGGGTCCATAAGGTTTATAGTGATAAAGAAGAAAAGGGCGCGAACATCAAACACATTGATACGATTGCCGGATAATTTACTGCCTAATATAATAATAATAAATTTTTCTCTAAGGACTCCGCCAAAGACTTGGTAGCCATTAGTATATCGTAAAGAATTTTAAAGTTTTGTGATTTTACTTCTTTCACCTTCTCTTTGTAACTACGTTTGTATAAAATATAAAATATTCGTAAAACCACGTTTAATAGCGTATTTTGATATTACTTACTATATTGTAGATACAACTTCCTCACTAATCGGTTTCTTTTAAGATTACTCTGACTGATCTCGTTTCAAAGCATTTGAAGATTAGAATAATAGAATTTCACGGGGAGTTAAATACTGCAATCCCAGCTTTAAGTAAAGTTACAAGTCATGAATCTACTATTAATTAAATAATGTTTTAATGTATCATCTCCTAAAAAAGGTTATAATATAGCGCCATCTAGTTCCGTGATAAGCTACGAAGCTTGTGTTACGGATACCAGATAGTTTATATACTACATATAAAAGTTTAAAAACATACATATTATAAATATAAACACCCATGACTGGAGAAAAACATCCGAGATTAACAAATGAATGCCCCCAGCGGGACTCGAACCCGCGACCGTTGGCGCATAAAAGTAGGGTCACTACAAACTGCGCTAATAGATACTCAGTCAACACTTTATAATTTATCACGTTTATCGCAACGATAGATCATGCTCTGACTTTAGTTCCGGAGCGTAAATATCACCACAACCTCAAGTTTAATTTAATTAAGTACCAAATCATCATTATTGGCAGCGGTTTGTATTACACGATTGGCCAGAATAATTTTCTTCTTTTACATTAAATACCATGTTAGTTTACATTTAAAATTTATATTTAAATATTTTTTTTAACATAACATTTTTAAGCAAAAACAATTTACTTAATAAAAATAAATGAATATAAAATGAAACGTTAGGTAAAATATTAAAAATCAAGCTCCTCCCTAGAAACTTCCGTGACAGGTGACATATACTCGTATTTCGTAATATATTATATGAACGCGTAGTTGATATGACAGTGTACCTACAGATATTGCTTGCCCCAAATATTAAATTTTACTTACTTCAGTTTGACTTACCATGTTTTATATACGAGTAGTTCTCCTTAAATAAAGTGAACAAAATGAAGGACTCTTTATATTTTAGTGAGTTTTACAATTATATATTATTTCTTCATTAAGAGTTTTAGGATGATAATTATAATAGTGGTAACATGCTCGGAAAACCGAGTCAGTCGGGCTTAAAACCCAGATTGTTTGAACTTCGCTAGTTTTTGAAATATTCAAGGAGCCTTTTCGTATCCAGCCAAAGAAATGTAGTGTATGTATCTTTATTTCATTGTCTACAATATAGACATAGTAATCTGTCTATATTTAACGAGAAGTACAACCGTTTTGCTGTAATATACGAGTATCATATAACACATTTTATTAGATTGTACTCGTATGTCGAAAGACATTTGAGTTTATGTAAGTTACTACTACATACTTAATCGATTTATGAAACTTTATAACTTACTGTCTAAATTAATTAATAAGCATTTAATTAAAGTTATTTTTTTACAATAAATTTATACTAATATTATAAAGCTGAAGAGTTTGTTTGGTTGAACGCACTAATCTCAGGAACGACCGGTCCGATTTTAATTTTTTTTGTGTTGGATATACTGTTTGTCGAGGATATAGCCTTCCTAGGATATAGAGGCTATATTGGATCACGCTACGACTAATAGGAGCGGAGCATCAATGAAAAATGATGTAAAAACGGAAGGTATTGGGTTTCCAGCTTTAAGAACGTCCGCGAAGCCGCGGGAATAGTATGCATATATAAATCTTATGTGTGGCTATCATCAATTTAAACGTATTTTTTGTTAATCATCAATTAAAATATATTAAAAATTCAAATGTACTGATTGAATATGTGAATAGTTAATAGCTAATTTAAATGATTAGATAAAAAACAATTTAGTAAATACCATGTCAATTTGCATAGTTATAGCAATACGTCATTGCGTTTATATTATTAACTTACAAATCATCCTCGTTTCGGAATCGTCCCTAGGTTTAGCGTCAGTGAATCCAAGGGTTCCGCTAGTTAAAATAAATAAAATTTCTACTTCCTCCTTCTGTGAAATCGGTTAAAAAGTAGCGTAAGTTACGCTTTATAACATTAGCTATCTCCGAGTGAAAGTTCCGTCTAAATCTGTCTAGCCATTTCAGAGCTTATCCGAAACTATCTGCTAATAATAACTATATGCTAGTATCGTTTATACTTTCATATGCATATTTAATGGAAAGCTGGTAATTTGAAATTAAAAACAGGCACTCCAATTTTATTTATATGTATACATTATTATATATACATATAAATAAAATTATATATGTTTTAAATTGTGTAGTTTTGATGCCAATAACAATATAATTAAATTGACTTTCTGAAAATAGTTAATTTTAAGTAGAAAATTTAAAGTACTACCAAGTTTTCTTACAAACATATTACACAGTAATTTAAAAGAAACCTATTAATCTGCAAATCCTTTTGTTAATGTATGAAAAGTTGTCTTAATTAAATTATTACGAGTACAGCAACAAAAACTGGTCGATTGTTTTTTTTCTATATGAATAAAAAAGTGATCAATTACGAGAAAATTATGTACATTTTATTGTGACACTAAAATCCCAATATATTGAATACGGTAGGTACAGCAATATGATTTAATTCAATGATTCTTAGCACTTCAAAGAATCGGGTTAAAAATTAATACACCATCCCATAAGGTCCTGTCCTTCTATTTTAAATACTATCACACAGTACAGCTATTTTTTGATCATTAGACTTCATTATAGATATTTGTAGAAGTAAAAATATAAACAACATCATATTCGTTTTTTTGGTAAAATTTAGGGTCTTTTCATAAGCCGGACACGTACGTTTTTTACAGGTGATCTATATTGTATACCTAACTTGTTTATTTTTTTGTTGTGAAAATTCACCCTTGCTTATTACCCTAAAAATAAACCCCTTCTGCGAGACTTTATTAGACTATTGTAAAAGGTTTTACTTTTATACCAAATATATTTGCAAATATAGCAATAAGAAAAGGAGAAAAGGGAACAGATTTCTATCATTTAAGGTATTACTGTGTTTGAAACAACAACCATCAAGGTAATGGAATTTGAGGTCACAGGACAATACGATAATTTATTTGCCAAGAAGTTTCATCTCAGGTAAAACAAGTTTCAAGACTATGCTCTTTTGTCTCTGAAGCTCTCGGGAAATCTAACTCACTTGCGTCTTTTGACAAATAAATAACTTTTTGTATCAAGTCATTATTTAGACCGACGTCATTAAGCTTCGGTCGAAATAACAAGTCGTACCTTAGACGTTTCAAATTGCACAATATAAATATTATTATAATCCACCTATAGAAATGGAATATTCATTGAAAATAGATTATTTGAGTGTGTCACTTGATCATTGAATAACATTAAAACATACACCCAAAGCACTTCTTTATATTCATTAGAATAGAAAAAGAAGTTATGTGAAAACAATTGCAGAAATTCCTACATTAACTCATAGACAATGAGTCACTCATGTCAAGGTAATTTTTTTTTAAAAATACTTCATTGCCAACAAAAGAAATAAACTTAACAGCGTTTGAAAACATGCCATGTTTAAAGTAAGCTATAGCGGTGTTTAAATTTTACGTACATTTCTTTAAAACAATTTTTTTATATACACCATAAAAACTGTAAATATAAACTTTTGAAACAAAAAATTATAATTTTTCAAATGGTTAATAAATGAAGGATCCTTGAGGTAACAAACAAAAAAGACTCAAACTAAGAAGCTTCTCAGTTCGAAGAAGATTCATGTTCAAGGAGAGAAAGAATCGAGAGAAGAAGAATTTCCACCAACTTTTAGCTTGCTTTACTATTGTGCTTAGATAGTTTTCCTGTATTTATGTCAACAATGTGATATACAATAAAGTATATAAATAAAGAAATTAAACAAATTTTGTTCAAAACTGGAATGTAGATTACATGAAGCAGTGTTTGTAGTTATTAAGTTTAAATAAGACAGATGTTACTTGAATACATCTAAAAGTACGAGTATGTTTAAGACTTCTGCGAATGTATATTAGTTCACTTGGATCTTTAGTAACTTTATGAAACTATTTTCCGTGTCACTAAACCATACAATCTCTGACTTCAGTTATTTCAAATATTTTAACATGAACTCTCAGTGAACACGATTATTATTTATAATATTTTTCTTAATATTTGAGAAGATTCACTCAGCTACCTTAAAAATAAGATAAAATTTTCGTAAAAGATACTTGGAAAGGTAGTTTGCTAGCTAAACGGCAAGAGGAAAATGGGTTATTTTCATCGGTGTTTAAGTAATACTCTTTTCCTTTCATTTATTTTTACGTTAAATTGGATTTTTTCTTTGAAGTTAAGCCAAATAACAATAAAAATGGTTTTAGAATATAAGATAGTACGGAAAGATAGTTTAGTAAATACTTAAAATTAATTTGATATATTCATAGATGTAACCCCTTAGGTAATATATAGTAATAAAATTACATTATTAGAATATATATTTTGGCATAACAATTGGAAAACCAAGTAAACTACAATATATGACATTCCACGCAAGTAGGTATATACCTACTCATACATGTGTATGAGTTCAATTGATCATTAGAATATTAAAATTTCAATTATATTTAAGACAATTCAAACATGTTTTATTAAAATCCGAATTTTTAACATGGTATCATTTGCCAGAAGGCAAATGCTTCGTAAACATTTTTGTGGTAGACGGTATAAAAATGTAATACAAAATTCCCGGCGCGTAATGTACAAGAATAACTGCTAAGAAAACGATCGCCGCAGGCTATTAAAATGTTAGGCAATCCCATACTTTTATAACATTATTAGGGACTTTTATATTATATATTAATTTCATTTTTTTCGATAAGTTGGTTTGTTACTAATATTAGAGTAATAAGATTGCCATAAACTACGATAACGAGGGCTTAGTGATTATATTTAAACAAATGAAATTGATATCGATATTTTTGGAAAACATAATATTTCTTTTTATTAGATGATTATTTTCTTATGTTTTGAGAGTTTAACTATTTTGATTTTTGTATGATTTAACAATATATTCAAACGATATCACTTACTTCGGCTCATTAGCAATCCGGTAATTCAGTCCGCCCTAATGGTAACACACTGGGAGGCGTACCAAGACGGTTGCCCTTGGTTCTTCAGTGATAGAAGAATGGACCATGGGAGCCCATAGAAATTATGTTCTGCGTCAGCAGGACAGAAGCGATCCTGCGTAGCTCTATGAAGACAGAAACGTTCCGTTGGGTATTATAGCCGATAGTACAAGTTTTGCTAGCTTATGAATCCCTTAATTTCCTGTAAAAATGCATGAGGTATGAGTAAACGTATTTGCCATCGTTAAAAAAAGTAATATGCATTATTTACTTGCCGTGTTTCATTATTATACCACTTAAGTAAATATCTTCTCAAACTATACAATCTGCAATATACCAAAAAATACAAAATATAAGTGGATTATATAAAACTCTTAAGTTATTTTCAGTTTTCTTTGAAATTAAAAAGGCAGAATATGAAATACAATTTAAAATATTTAAATACAAAATTCTAGCTTCAGCCATAATCTTTGGTGTCGGCGCCATTCATAATAACAAAATAAAGCTTAAAGGTAGTGTCTATACGATCAGTTTTCAATTAAAAAGCCTATTTGTTTCGGATAAAGCGGATGCGGGTTGTTTTCGCAAACATTTAGTTAATCTTCTACATATTCCAACCATACAAAGCATGAAATATGTGTACAATGGGCGCGCTATACATGGTGTTTATATAGGAATTCTGGATTCACATATTTTACTAAGAGCTTTATAAACTTTTAAATAACATTTTGTTGGAGATTCCATTTGTATGCTTTGATTTAAGTTTTTATAAGCCGAATCAATCCATCAATAAAGTGGATAAATAATACAAAACTTATGTTTATTCACATTTTTATTATATTTCTTAATACTCATTTATTCCTGTTTTCATACAACTTTTATAGTATTAATGTGATAATGGGTCGTTAAACGTTTTAATTTAACGGAAACGATCTTGTTTCCGCTTTAAATACAGAGTTATTATCCGTGATGCACTGAAACTCGAAATCACTCGGTTTTAAATGTATTTGTCAGTTATACTCGTATTAACGTAGTGTAGTACCATAATTATTCCACCTTTCATATTTTATAATGATAAATTGAAAAATATACAAAATAATTATATTTTATTGTTATGTAACGATCTGGTACGAAGGCTAAGTGAACCGGGTTCAAATCCCGCTTTTTTTATTATATTAAGATTTATTTTGATTAAAATACTGGTCTAACTATTATATTATTATCACTATAACCACTTACTGTAAAACTAAACATGCTGCGAGAATCTAGCGTGTTTTCAAAAGCCACGTGAAGTCCACTAGCCCACGTGTTAGCGTGTTCTGTGCCCAATTAGGATGTTAAAATGGCTGAATTGAAAAAAAAGAAGAATGAAAATGAAGGAAGATCATTATTTAAATAGTTCTTTATTACAAGAACAATTTTTAATTACTTCCGTTAAATATATAGTAAGATAGCCAAACTCTAAGCCAAAGTACAATTGAATCTAGGAAGCAATTAATTAAGTGAAGTGTTGAAGTAACACTTGTGCATTAATTACAATAAGATTAATTAAGTCGCCTGTTATTTGCAAGCTATTTGAAACTGCAATTATTTACTTAAATAAATTTAATTCGTTGTAAGTTTAATTATATTTAGTACTGAGCGAGATTTTTCTAATTTTCATGATATGGACCCATGCTCCAAGGAGAAGTACGAGTATTTCTCCTTGGAACTCTTCATCAATCCAAAATATGCTAAGAATAGTCAAGTCTAAATTAGTTAGGCCGTGTGTGTGTCTCAGGATGTATGTAATACGTAATAATATGTCGTAATCATAATAATATGAAATCGTAATATGTATGTCTCTAAAAACACGGTTTTCCTTTATCAACTTCAAGATGAGAATCATAATTATAATATATGAAAGAAATAATATAAAAATACTTGTACTTTCGTTACTATGCTCAAGGATTGTCTTGTCTTTCAAGGCCTTAAGTCAATCAATTAAAGTTTATTGTGATTTTTTCATTAAGATTAAAGTGTACTAGGTTGTAAGAATAATGTATTGAATGTAATTGAATGTAATTATTAGAAAACAGATGCAGTATCTGTAAACAAAATCTGGACTAGTATATTGAATATTGTTTGGAAAACTCTATTGAAATTTTATCGATACAGAGGCTGAGGTCATTAAAATTTTTGTCTGTTTGTTTGTCTATCCGAGATGGCATCACGAGAAAATCACTGAACAGTTTTCATGAAATCTGGTGTGCCTAATGAATAGCTTGCTATCCGTCAGCATATGATGTAGAATACTTGTTCTTGTGGGAAAATAATGTCATCTATGAAAAATCTATGATAATTGTTAAAAATTACTTAGGGATGAACCCGAGCGAAGCAAGAGTAAGCCGCTAGTTACTTATGATTCTTGAGTTTGGTATATTTATTAACCAAAAAACATATTGGAATAACTTGTAATATAGTGACGAGTTTTACAGTTTAGAGTGCTTACTACAATATACCCTTAGGTATTCTTAGTTTTAGAAAATAAACTTAGAACAAAGTGTAGGTACAGTAATTAATGGTCGAACAAAAGTAGACGCGATTATAATTCAAATATCACCACCTAACTGATGCCAAAACACATTTATGCGTGTCAACTGCTGTTGATGTTACTATTCGTGGCTTTAGTCATTTGGGCGGAAACATGCAGTCATTTACTCAACATCGCAATATGCTAAAATTGTTGTAGCTTCAAATTTTAACTTAAAATTGAAAATAATATTTTTGCCATGAATTTTACTTATAGGCAACAACTGTTTAATACATTTTTACAGCGATTTTTACGATATTGAACAAATAATATGTTATATAAATTTCTATATAAATTATAAAAAACACAAGATTTCCTTATAAAAAATTATATACAAAAACATATACGGTATGCCTTGAGTGAACCATTAACATAAATAATTCAAGTATTTATTACACGTTATTAATTTTAAATAGAAATATTGATGTTTATACATGGAATATTACTAAGTATATATTTTAGTATGATTTAAAATATATAAAATAATCTTCTTACCTGGAACAAAGACCCAAGTCATCTTAAGCTATGATTTTAAGATAGGAAAGTTACGCATAATACGTCCTATATATACTTGTAATAAAATTAAGAGCAATTAATTTTTAATGAATTAGTAATTTAAAGGATATTGCGGGAAAACATTATTAATTTTATTTCTCGTATTTATAATAACAATAGTACTTAGTATGAGTGAAATATTTCTTATTATT
The DNA here is from genome assembly GCA_905231865.2 of Boloria selene. Taxonomy (NCBI): domain Eukaryota; kingdom Metazoa; phylum Arthropoda; class Insecta; order Lepidoptera; family Nymphalidae; genus Boloria; species Boloria selene. The sequence goes on from HG993147.1 coordinate 6,219,494, forward strand.
ACTGAATAAACTTAAATAAAGAAGTTAAGTATAAAGAAATCAAATTGTACTAACAGTTTAATTAAATCGTCACCCAGATACAGCCATGATTTGTTTTGTACACGTTTCAAAGCTTGTCATTCAGTGTCTTCAGAATAATTGGAACTGCCGGGACATTGAAAGAGTTGGGTTAATTGAATTTCATTTAAATGTCACAATCACCGTTGGTGACGGACTGTCGCGTTTTGTAAGACTTTATTTATTTCTTTCTCATACTTTAATTCTATTACGAAATATAAACTTATAAGAAATGTATACATTCAAAAGATTCTAAAACATCGAACAAGTGCGAGTCTTACTAGAATATCGAGGGTTCTGTAACTGAGTAGTTTAGTTGTTTTTCCCTCAAAGTGTGTCGTGGTGAGGGGGCTCAGTGGTGTCCGGCAATCAGGCCGGGCGCGAAACTAAGAGACGCACATGTTTGAGGCATTCGGGTTGTTCCTTGTACTCCTCTGGTAGCAGAGTGGGCTGTGGAATAGCCCCGCGGTTTTGTGGTCTGCTTCGGCGAACCTGCTTACCTTAGAACATATTCCCTTCATTATTTTATTTTTTATAACTTTCTTTGCTTTTATTTGTGATAGATAGCGTTACGACTAAGAAAACATAACCTATCAGTAATTCCAACTTAGCACTTAAGTATAGTAACACTCACTATAATTTCGATGAGTGTTACTTTTACTAAAGGCATTAAGATGTTAACATCTACTCTTAATAATGAATAATAAAAGTTTTATTGAGGTCCTAACAAAATTTAGTACGAATGGTCTTATAATAGTGTAATCTAACTCATATTACATGTTTGATGCGTATGTTTAAGAAAATATGTGCAAACTATGAAGAAATATTAAATCTTCTTTCGCTGTACACAAAAGACCGGAAATATGCGTTGTTCATGCAGGAGCCGTTTTAATCTCGCTTTAATTACAAGTTTACTTCAAGACTGTTTCACAACAATACTCCACGATGCCAAGTGTATGGAAAGTTAAAGCAACTGCTTGATTTATTGTTCTTATTTCAAAATTTTTATTTTAATAATAGTAAATTTATTTTAATTTGAATAGAAACTAAATAGGTATGTAAATTTAAAAATTTGTATAATATCGTTGTTAAACTAATTATCGGAGGCCCATGCCCAACAGTGGGATGTCTAAAGGGCTGAGTACATACAATAATAAAAAATAATATAATTATAATTTATTGTAATTTCCAGTTTATAATATTTGTTTGTGTTCTTATTAAATACATTACATTAAGCTCTGAGAGCTTTAACTGTTACTTTTAGCGTTAAACAACTTCCGAGATAGAAAGCAAAACATAAAACTATTTACACTATTAAAATAAGGTTCAGCAAAAACTTGTGGATTTCCGTATTAGAGCTAAGTGCGGCAGCATCGTTCACTTTAGTGAGACGTGGCCCAGTTTTCTTACAAATGCTGCCATTAAAGAGATGACATTTTGTCATTTATATATTTTTATTAAAGTCACTGCATATTATTGCAATATATTATTTAAACCATATATAATAATGCCTAGATATAGCTTTTAAAAATATTTATAATAGGGAGCTGGGTATCACTGAAAAACAGCGCTGTCTGAGACTCTGGCCTCAGCAGCATCAGCTGAGTTATTACCCTTTGCCATTGAGTTATTTAAGCCACCTAGTATTATGTTAAATTCTTTTTACTATTCTTGGTTCTTCTTCATGGCAATAAACGATTTTATTATTATTATTATTTAATATTCATACATACTTATGTACTTAGTACCTACATAATGAACATTTTACAAAAAAACAGGTATGATTATATTTGTGAATTAATAGGAAGAATATCGTCTGCGAGTCAGAGTCCCTTCTGAGAATTTCCGTAATATTATAAATATAAGATCAGGGCACTAGTATATTTCCATTTCGAAAAATCTGTCCCTTGCTTGTATTAATTTGTAGGCTATTAAAGAGCTGGATAGACGATTAAATCAAAATTTTGTAGGTACATTACGCAAGTGTTTGATAGAACTAATTCTCCCAATGTCTTATAGCGATTCGGCGGTTAAATCATTAACCTCGCACGAAAAACTACTCGCATTGTAAATGTTATCGTCCAATATTAAGTAAAGATACAGCATATTCTTCGTTAGTAAAATAATGAAATATATTTATGACTTCACTGAACAATCAATATTAATAAAGTGTGACATTTGACATACGAGTGCGTGTCGCTATAACTATTCTGTCAGATGATTGGCAGGGAAATGACCCTGCCAGTCACGTGACAGAACACGACAAGCGATGATATACTACAGCCAAAGCAAACACGAGAGTGATTTTCATTTAATTATTTATATGGAAAAATTATTAAAAAACTAATGTGTGGATTATTAATTATATAGCATCGTTGAGAACGTCTATTTTTATCTTTTTATCTGTAATCCTTTCTTATCTTATTTCGTAATTTGAAACTTTCTTCTTTAAAGCCTAGCCAGTAACTTTAAAATAAACCCTTCAAAGGGATGCGAGCCTAAAAATACGCGCTTTGAATAAAATTATTTAACTACGTTTTTACCTTGTAGGAATAAGAGTAATAAGAGGTTCAGGAATTAATTATCGTCTACAAAGCAAGATTTTTATTTTACTGGTAACATTTCTATTGAAATCTTTGTTAGAACGTGTTTGAACTTGCACTATTATTGTTTTACTTGTTTAACTTTAATAAATGTGTATACGAATAATTTTAAAAGGTAAGTTTTTGATTGTAAAAGTTTGTATCCGGATTTAGAGTGCACATAGAGATAATGAAACCTTCAATGACAGACTCTAGGTAGTTAGCCTAACCCCAAGCCTAACATAGCTTTCAACTTTTCTTGTCGTGGTAGAGGGGTCTCATTAGTGCCCGACAATCCAGCTAGGCTTGAATCCTGTAAGAGACACATCGGGCCTGCTTCAGTGGGCGGCGTACCATGCGAGTTGCTTCTGATACTTTCCTGATAGCAATAGATAGAGCAACACCTTGGCTATTTAGCTCGTTTCATTCATACGCTCCATTAAGGTAGGGATGGTTACATTATGTTTAAATGGTTAGTACTGGCTTATCTAGACGGTTACTGAGTGCCACATACTTGTATGTACGTAGGTGAAGTGTGTAAATGCGTTTTCTAAATAAAAAATAGTGAAAAATGAGGGACGAGCGACGTAGCGTGTAAATCATTATTAAGGATTTTATTAAAATAAAAGTTTCCATAATAAGAGTTAGTTTTATAAATCGATAAGAAATTTATTAGTATGTTAGTAATACATACTAATATAGCATGTAAATTTCTCACCCGGAAAATTTTTTTTCAAGGCTGGACGACCCTCGAGAATTTTATGATTGTTCGTGTCAGTTCAGCATCTAAAAGTTTACGAATCCATTTCACAAAATAAACTTATGCATAACTCCTAAAGTTTTTCATGTTATCTTCGCGTGAAATTTTTCTTTTTTGTCGTGAAAAATGGATATGGATTTCAAAGCTTGTTCATATAATACCATCACTATTATTATAATATATTATTATAATATAAGATATTTAATTGTACTACTTAAATTTTTAAGGCATTGTTCTATTATCAGAAACTTTAACTAACATAATCGTAACCTACTTTTAATTTTACTAAACTAACACCAAAAATGTATTTTTACTTTACCATAGAACATAACCCCTCTTATGTTCCGAGGTGGGCGTAAGTAGCTGCGACACAGTTTACACTAATGCAGCTAATTACGAACTAACTGTTTTTAAAATGTATGTTATTATGTTCAATAAAAATCTTTAAATCTTTAAATATTGGAAATAATTATGGTTTATGTCACTTTTTACTATTCACTATATAGTAATAAATGTTAATATAGTAATAATAAAAATATAATATTACTAGTGGAACCGTGGCTTTGCTCGCGCTAAATCTAGGAACGGACCCGAGCGAAGTGAGGGTGATTTGCTTGTTTAAGATAAACATATCCATCATACATTACATATGTGTAACTCTAGCGGGTTTTGTAGCGCACGCCAAAATAGCTCGCAGATGGTAGATTTTTTACTACTTACTTGACATTTATCGTCATATTTCAGAAAATTTACACAATATATTTATAAATTGTAGCCTATGTGTTATTCTGATGTATAAGCATAGTATAAGGAATAGACATAGTAAGGCATCTTCATACAAACGCACCGCGCGCGGCTTGTATGTGTGCGTCATAGTATCTTTACGTTGCCGCACGCACACTCAAACAATATCTCGAACCGTATATCAGTGCGCCAGTTTAGGCTGACGCCGCACATGTTTCGCGCGTCACGGTTTTTCACTATATGAAAAATGTGTGATATTCGTAGAAGAACTTATTGCTGTGTGTTTGGGTGTCTAAATTCTTCATCGATTCCAGAGTTGTCTTTGTTCAGATTACCTACTGAACAGAAAAGGTAAACAAATCACTTTTAGCTATAGTTTGTCCATTTTGTTAACGGTTTTTGACAGCTCGACGACTGACAAGCTATAGTGACAATATATAGTCAAAAGGACGTAATAATCGATATCTCTTATTTTTTTAAATATAAAATAAGATTTATTTTTATATTTATTAATATGAAAATAAATATTATTATCGTATATGACGAATCATGTTAATAAAAGGAATTAAACTATTTTAGTTGTTTTATTTGTATGATTATAATAAGAAGAAAGTAAAACTTTACATAATGTTAATGTTTTCATTTATTGGTTTCAACCTTAAAATTTTGTTGTCTTCCTGATTAAATAACATATTACACCTTATTTAAATATTAACATTGATTTTTTCCGATTATTTGTAATCTGTGGCACAATCGTAGTAATCGTTATGTATGGCACAGCAGTAAGGGGGCGGTGCCCGTCCATGAAGTACAATATCATTTGTATGACATTTAAACTTTACGAAACTTTGTGGGCGTGAGCTGTCAAAAAACCATTAATAAAATGGACAAACTATAGCATATAATTTATACTTGATGATGAAATACTTATTTAGGTACTTTTATTTTTGTTGTATTAGTTTATTATTTTAATAGGATGTGATATGATTTTATTAATATATTATACTTTAATTTTTTTTATTGTTACTAATAGCATATTTATGTTTTTGTAAACTCAAGAAAATAAAGGATTTATTTTATTTATTTACACAAATACATTTCGAGATAAATCTAACAAACAAACATTTTTAATACTATTTTCTACTGATATATCAGTTAAGCAAGTAACTACAGGCCTAATTAAAATAATCATAAACATGTAGAAACAAAATGTTTAACATTCTTAAATGTATATAAATAATAAATATTTTTTAATAACACACTTCGCGGCCCAATGCCAATTTCTGAGCACTGAATTAAAATTTAGCTACAGTGACAACCCTGTGATAGGCAACTATGGTAACTATGACAGGTATTATGTCGCGGATTGGGCCGAAGATGCCCTACTTGTTCTCTTTATACTTTGGTATAAGCTATATTACTGTAAAGTTTTGGCCATTCATTCATTCATTCATTGGTTTTTACGTGAAAGAGTAACAAACATCCATCCATCCACCCATACTTACAAACTTTCGCGTTTATAATATTAGTATAGATTAAAAAAAGCCTCAACCGCGTTTGTCTGTCTGTTCACAATAAACTCAAAAACTACTGCACTGATTTTCATGCTGTTTTTTTCATTTCTGTTTTCAAAGAAAAATATTTTTCTTTGAAAACAGAGCACTAATTGTATTTTAAATGAAATAAAAACATCTGATTGAGCAAAATTGTATTGGCTTCGCAGTTATTTACCTCATTTTGGGGTGTAAAAGTTCTCTATTTGGAACCTTCGTCTATCACACATGTGTTCCCTTTCTATATCTGTGTACCCACATCAAAGAAAAAACTCGCAACATGCAAATAAAAAGATATATTGAGGATGTTACAAGAATATAAATGGTTATTCAAAAAAAAGTATAAAATAATATATTATGTTTGGAAAAACGTTTTAGTTTTCTATCCTAAGCTTATAGTATTTTAAAACACAAATACCTTAAGCAAAGCCTAAGCTTATTGTATTTTAAAACACAAATTTAAGCATTGAGATATACATACATATTTTATGTATTGCATATTATGTATATTAAAAAAAATTCAACGACTTTTGATATTTTATTATATTTTTCCTATAAAAAATAGCATTTAAGTACATTTCCTGTTAATTATAATATATTATGTAACTTTTTAGATTAAAAGAGTGTTTCGTAAGATAAGGTTGAGGGGTTGTCGTATTATCTAAAAATAACTATGACTTATTTTAGAAAAAATGATAAATTGGATCAGATTTCTTATAACGAAAATGTATTTAAAAGACACATCAAGCATAAGATTTTAAATCCAAACTACTGAAATTTCTACGAACAGGTCTAAATACATGACTATGATAAATATTAACCAGCCCCATAGCTTCAGGTCGTGAGGTAAATTTTACATTTATCATTATCTCATACATTCCAATTAACGTTATGTAAATTAACGTTAGCTTCGAAGTGAACAGCTGCACTGCGACTAGAAATACGTTTTCATATAACAACTCAGATTTTTTGTAGAAATAAGTCAGTAATATACTTAATTTTATATGGAAAAGGTTTAGTGAACTTTAAGAAAATGTTAAGCAGATACTACTTACTATTTATTATTGTTTTACTTTTATTCTTTAATATTTATTTTAATTAAACATTTTAATAAAATTATAATACGTAACTTGGAACCATTATTCAAGACGGGTAAGGCAATATTGTAAAAGAACCCTTTTCTAATTCAATGGACGCGTTAAAAGATTTGCATACGTTTCAAATTATTATTAACATTTATTTTTAAGAACACGATTTTTTAAATTTTTATAATGTTTGAGGTTTGTTTTATATAGAATAAACTTTTATATAAAAAGAATGAAGCAAAAGTCATCTGGTGAATAAATATTTTCATTTGAGATACCTGTTTTATATGAAAAGTTTGTAAATTTTCAATTTTAAAAAATGGTAAAAGCTTTAACATGATTTTCACAATACCTTTATGTGTGTATCCAACACCTTCAATCAATTTCATCAATAACTCATATATTTGTTTCACCAGTATTTTATAATAACTACAAAAATCCCTGTACTTATTGTTACTCTTTCGATATTACGCATACATTGTAAAAATGACTATTTCATTAAATTTCTTTTTTATCTTTGAATAATGATTACCTTAAAATATCTAACTAAGTAATTGTATTTTATAACTAAAGTATACTAATATTGAGCATAATCATATTTGAACACGCTTAACCCGTACCTGCTGAATTGAAAAAATGAAAATGAATGTTTAACAAATCATTTAAGAAAGTCAAATGTTACGAAAAAAATGTCATGAAGTGTGAGTCGAATACGCATGGGTGGCCTTATAATGTACATTGTGAAGAAAATTAGTCTATATTTACTTTTATACCTTTTCGACTTTATCTTCCTAAATTAGCTTTTAAAATTAAAAATTAAAAAGCGTGTCGTCGAATATAATATGGTTGGTGGCTCATTTCGATATACTTCAATATTTTCATTAGCAATACAGGTATTTTGGTTGTGACAATATTACATTTGGAACACGTTTGAGTTAAGAATTTGTTTAAGGTCTTAATGTACCTTGTATCAAAAATAAAATTAAATAATGTAAAAATATATACAGGTACGTGTATGTAAGTATCTAATGCGCAGAGTTGAATGATAACGCGTAATCTCTGTCTCAGCAAATTAAACTGAAGGTTATCTTAGCTAGGTTTACGTAATCCGTAATCAAGCGCGACAGTCGAGACTCGAGTACGCTTCACGCTCATTGCTTGGCTGATTACTTACCGAAGATGAAGCGAAATTATCCGTACAGCTATATTTATAATAAGTTCAAATTAACTTCCTTAGATTAAAGGTAACATAAATGTCGTCATTTATGTTATGAAAATTAGCCAACTAATGTGATAATATAGAATGTGTTTTTTTCATACTAGTGTACGCCTAAGTTAAGTCGAATTTTAACAAAAATCACTATTGAAAATTGGAAGGAAAATATATGTAACTAAAATAAACTTATATGTATTAATTTTTTTAAATTGAAACATCTCCTATTAAGTAATATAGACTGTTATGAAATCATGCCTGTTCTTAAAAACAATTCATTCTACATCGAATATTCGGAGCTTCAAAAGATAGCGGACCAAAAAAAAATTACCGCCATGTAGATCAAATAAATGTTAGAAAAAATCCTAAGGTAACTTTTAATTTATTTCTATTTCGGTGCAGCGGTGGTTTTATAAAAAATATTTTAAAATACTCGCTGTCGTCGCCTAGCACAATTTTAATATATCACGGACACCTCTTGATGTATTATGATAGAAAATAAACTGTGCCACCCAAACGTTGAAGTTTATATTGATTATACAAACGGGGTCTGTTTTAACATTTTTTTCGTTTAATGGGTAACATATTTGGTCCGATTCATCATATAAACATGTTTTACTAAGTTAGTAAAATTAGTAGATATATGTATTTGAGAAAGTTTAATAAAACTTTTATTCACAAATAAAATAATAATAATGTAGCTTCATTATAACTTACTAGTTTTACCAGCGGCGTTGCCTGCGTTCATTTTTTTAATTGCTAATCAACCTCATTGAGTTCATCTGTAGGATGCCTGAAAGTTTCTTCAAAATTACTCTAGTTATTTCAGATTGTTAATACAAACAATTTTTTAATTTTTCATAAAAAATATTTTTTTTAATAAAAAGTATCCTATGTTACTTCTAATACCTCCAAGAATATGTGTACAAAGTTTCATGATATTCGGTTGAGTAGTTTTCGCGTGAAAGAGTAACAAACAAATTTACAATCACATTTATAATATTAGTAGGGATTACGATAATAATTGTATTGATAAATATTCTAAGAAAAAGGTTAAGTACTAAGCGCAATCTACCTACTATATTTGTATAGTGGCTCCGTTTGCATAGTACTTAAGCAAGATGTGATAAAAGTAGACTATGTTCATCCGCATGTTGATTGTTGAAACTTGTCCTTGCAAAATTTCAGAAATAAAAAAAAATGGACAGACAGACATTACATTATTTATGTGTATTATAGATATGGATTACCTATAACGATCACTACTAATCTCATGAAAATTAAATTTAAAAAAATTAAAGTTAAAACGAATGTAAATTAGGTCTTCAAGCTTTGATTGTGTACGTTGTGCCAATTTGTGGTCGCCTATGTCCGCGGTAGCTGCCGGTTTCGTCGTTTCTATTCAAACCTAGTAATGAAAATAATTGTTTTACAAAATCACTAGTCTCACAGTCAAAATTTAAACCTAATTTAAATACCCAATGCTACAATCGCAGTTATCAGGCAATTTATGCATAGAAATCTCTATATTTAAAAAAGTTATTACAGATATTTTGGTTCGAATAATATAAGATTTGTAAAAACGAATGAAGGCCAATTTAATCACTAAGTTTTTTTTTTATCGTAGCATAGCTTTATAGCTTAAATAGATAATTACGTAACGCTTTTAATAGATGCTTGATTTAGCGCTCGCGAAGTTTCGTTACACCGATAGATGATGAGAGATGCTTAATAATCCTCAATGGAAACAACACTTTTAATGCTTATTTTAAACATTTATATGGCCTGCTGCATTAGCATAGCTACGTAACAGTCTGTAAGGCATCACAAAAATTAATCAAAAAATATATTAATATAAAGATAAGAATAATAAGAAGAATAATAATAAAAAGCTGCTAAACTGTCTGTATTGACTTTGGAGTCATATTCTTTTTATAATATTTTAAAGTATGAACTCACTCTTTAATAAAAAAATAGGCAGTAATGATGTGCATAAGAGCCGTCACTTAAAGCGTTCGCGCGCTACGAACCTTATCCGTACAAGTGCTCTTTCTTTTCTTCGAGCAAATAGTCTGTAAAAAGCTTAGACCCTAATTACCTTTTTTCCTTATAAGTTGATAATATAAATGCTTCTTATAATTACGAGATACAAAAATATTAATAATAACATAAACTATGTTCTATTTTTAAACACAAAATATTAGGACGTAGTAGAATGAAATAGACAAGTATGAAATTATATGAAAAGAAAATCTTTAATAAAATTAATCTAAATCCCTTTTATACATATGCTAAAATACTAAGACTTTTGTCCGTCAGGCTGTTAAAGTATCACAAGAAAACCACAGAACAGTTTTTGATAAAATTTGGTATAATGACAGTTGTTTAGCTCGATCGGCAAATACTTTCTACGACGAGAAAATATCTCATCCTTGCAAAACGTATACTAACGTACGTAGAGACGAACCCGAATAGGTACGCAAAGTAACTAGGTTAATTCTGAAGGAACGGACACTAGGGAATTACATTTAACAAGTTAATAAAAGCCTTGGACTTGGCCATTCATTTCACAAAAAGTAAAAATAACCAAAGTTACATTCTTGCAGTGTGCAGCAGGCAGCTGTAGGTAGTCTGAGTAAGCTTTGAAGATATGTAGATTTAGGTATAATTTATTATTACATAATAAATTATCATTATTTCCAAATATTTTTTCATTTACGATTGATATTTTTTCTCTTCACTAAGCAATTGACTAAACTTTGTTATATTTATTTTCGCATTTACACAATTGTTAAGATATTGTATGTTATTGGTAAACAAATCTTATTTGATTTTCTATTTATACAGATCTGGACAAGAATTTTTAACCAAGCACGCAAGGATGGATATACTTTATCATAAGCACGACGATTATAGGTAATATTTCTCATTGTATTTATTTGAAATAATAACTTCTTTAAAAATACTTAAAATTTAAGGCCAGATTTTCATAAGCTGCACTTTGGCTCCGAGGATTATTGCTTGTCTACAAAGTATCTTTAAAATATGTATTTTCATAGTGTCGAGATTAAAAATAGTATGTGGCACTAAAATATATGCAATATTTAAGCTGTTAACGCTGAAAAATGTACATATTGTTGGAGTATTTATTAAATTTAGTGATTTTATATACAAAGTGGCTGTCCAACATGAGCAGCCGTCTTCATCCTTTTACAGGCGTCCGCGTTTGCCACTTGTTACGGCACTCTTCTTGAATGAGGTTACTCACTTATTTAAACACAATGGATAGAGGATCAATTGTTAAACATAAGCAAGTCATAATAAACATAAGTTTTTGTGGGAACATAATACATATTTATATATAACATAAGGTATATATACCTTTATAATTCTTTTTTTAATTCCGCCAAACTTTTGCAACTAAAGGAAATAAGACTGAGACTAATTTAGCCGTTAGTTTAGAAAAAAATAATTGTTATTCCAATAAAGTTTTGTTTCAAAAATGTTTTGCAAGAAATAAAATATTAAAGAACTTAATTCCATTGCAACAATAATGGTCAAAGTAAAAAAAAAACTGTTTATCACTTGTATTATAAGACAGTGTTTCTTGCCAAATCTTAATATTCTAACGTCGGCATGAAGTGCCTTCCGTAGGTCTTAATTCCCTGGCGAGTCATGTAAAAATATGTGGTATAAACTGGTTGTATCTTTTGATAGCGTTGACTGAGAGGTTGATTTTTTCTATTTTCTAAGGGATTTAGGCAGACCTGACTATTTAAGATAAGTTTGAACACGAAAATTGCAAAAAAGGGTTTTGACTGGTAGACAGAACAAATATTTTTTTTTAGCAGAACAAACATTTTTTTTTTGAGAATGAAAATAGCTAAATAAAACTTTTGGCTGTTTAAATAACAAGTAAATTAACTGTATATTACAAATATGTAAAGTATTAAGTCACACCAAAATTAAGAGAAAGCAAGTCACGAATGATACAAAACTGAAACTAATATGTGCTACAATAAGATACAATACTAAATTTTTTTCCCAGCGTTGAAACCTTAAAAGTGTCATTATACTTACCTGTTCATGAAAGCATTACTTATACGATGACGGAGCAGACAGGGTTATTTTAAAATAAGATGCCATTACTTTACTCATTTTAGGGGCTACCATTATTTTCAATCCTTCAGGGTTAAATTGCCTTTACGCCTGAATAGTCAGTTTGAATATCACCGCGCCGTGAGCCGTAGTGCCGGCGGCTTCCTTTTAACACCGCGATAAAAAAGCAGTAATCCTTTTATATCTATAATATGTATATTTATGGAAGCGAAGCTAAACCAATAGAATTGCTGGATTTTAACTATTAGCTTTATGATTCATAGGATTCTTGAATGAGCATCGTTTTTATATTCTAACATTACCGTAAAAACATGAGAATAACTTCTTATTTTCCAATTTTGCACGAGTCTATTTACATATTTCAATAAAAACAAAGCCTATATTATACGACTTAAAAGTTCTATACCTAAAAAGCCAATCACATCTGATACAAAGTTGCCTTATATACTAAATCTATAGTCTAATCCCACTCGTACATGACTGATGGATCTAAAGTTACGGATTTACGTGCTCTCTCCAATTAACGGAGATAAAACACCGCCAACTTTCCGATTATGGACTGTAATGAACATTTCTTAACAAATTCAATAGCTGCAACAACTACCAAAGAACTCGAACTTATGACTTCTAGACGTAATAGCAGCAAAATTTAATACCTATTTATGAATTCAGCGTAAAAATAAAGAATATAGAAAGGTACCATAGTTGAAGAACATTGTTTTTTTTTCATATAAACGCAGATATCAGACTTTTACAACCATTTATTTCAATCGCTTACTATTATGTAAACATCTCTTATATTTAAATTCATTATTTCAAATAGATATTAAAATACCTAAATGTTTTTATGTTTATAATTTATGTCTATTACAATTATAATTTCATCGCATCATTTTCGTATTTTCGTTTAATATTTATCAGTCTGAGAGCATCAAAACAGAAGGTCATAAAACGTTATACGATGCTTTGTATCTGCAGAGCTCTTACTAAAATACACAGTGATATATTTTATGGACAATATATTGGTACTCTTAACAATATTACAATGCGGTGTGAATAACTTGTTATTTAGAATATTACAATGAATATTATCGTTATTACACTATTGGGTACCCATCGCATAATATTATTATATTATGAAATTATCCAGCACATTCACCGACTATTTTTATTTATATCAATACTGCTTTTTATTTTATATTTTTTAATCAATATACTATGTAATATCTACTTATTACTTTATATTAATTTATATTCTTTTTATACAACTATTAAACAATAAAATGTTACTGCTGAATAGTTCATAACTTCATATTGATGGTCTTCCATGGAATGGACGACGGGCAGGACTGTTTCTCTAAAGATGAAATAAATTAATTCCTCGTTAAGAGGTTCCTCTTTTACTTATAACTATTTACGTTTAATTTTAATATAAATTCATATTTTTATCTTTTCTATTTAAAATTATTTGCAGTGATGTATACTGCAATAAAAATAGTCGATTTTACTGTAGGTACTTTTCACTTCATATAGTAAAAAAAAACTTTTACTGTTCTTTTATCTTTACAATATCGTAGCTAAATTTATACTTTGAATATTTTGTGTTCACTGATTTTGTGTTCAGTGCCAGCTGAAAGTGGAAAATAAAATAACTACTTTTAGAATTTTTATGACTCTTTACGAGTGCTTCGTGAAAAGCGGCTAGGCAGATTACAACAGAATTTTCTATTGTATATAGTAAAATATAACTTCCTAACTCTAAAAATAGTTTATTTTAATTTTAACTAACTCGTCTTGATTTAATTTTTAGTATGTAATACAGATCTATCAACACCTTAAATAAACTCGAACACTTTGAAATATGGTTTTTTAATATGACACAAATAAATAATTTTTATCTTAAATTTATACTGAACGATTCTTAAAGTACCTAAAAAGACTTTTTCACATTAAAAACAAAGAAATAAAATACCTCCATCGCTTTAGATGTTTTCTAATAATATCCTTATTTTTTACACAGTACAGTAAACACATGATTTATTTGTGATTAAAATAAATAAACCAGAAGAAATTTTTAACTTTGTAAAACTCCTCGTAAAGTAACTTAACATAACCTAATATTAACTTTTAAATTGCCGCAATCATATTTTCGTAGATCGCAACATTACCTTCACAAATTATGTTGTTTATTTAAATGCTCTTACAAAGCTCGTCTAAAACATGTAGACTTGCTTCATTTTCTAATACACTGTAATGACCTTTATTCCTGATATTAGCTGCATACAAGTTAAGCTATATAACGGTGCTAATAAGGAAAACACTTTTAGTTAAATTGTGTAGCTCTCTCTAGTATTGTATTGTAGTAGGAAAATTATATTTTTTAAATTATAAACTAGGGGTTGTACAAGAATCAATAATATTGCTGATAATTTTTTTGTCAGCAATATTATTGATACATAACTAAAAACTAACTTATGTATTATTACCAGAAATCATAAACTACAGTAAGCTATTTAAAGTCGCACAGCATGTTAAAAGTATATTTAATGTATAAAAATATCAAGTTACCTCTGAAAATATGTTATTGAGTTTGGAAATTATGGTGAATTAACTGTACACAAAGTCTTTAAAATATTAATCAGACCTGTAATGTTTTACGAGTGTACTAAACATTATAACAAAGGCGTATGTGATACATACTTTGTTACCCAACAATAAAATTTGATGGTTACAGATTAAAATAAAATTATGAAAAGCTTAATATTATATCGTCTGGTAATTTTGGAGATAAATAATTCATTGTAGTGTATTCATGTAGTCATTTCGAAAAGATACGAAGCCGAGAGAGGCGAGGGTAAGTCGCTAATTTAAAAAAAATGTGACAGTAGTGTGATAGATATACTAGTAACAATTTTTATCGGTGTAGTATTATCGTATCATAGCAATGTAATAATTGAGTGGATTTTATTCAAGTTTGGTATGATCTGTTATATTGAGTCGAAGGAGATATGTTTGTTTTTTATAACTTAAGGGCTTAACCATAAAAGATGCTCGTCATTTTTATAATTAAAATAATAGTATGTCCGACCGATTACGGCCACGGCCCACGACAGCCAATCTGCTTGTGACTAGCCAGTTGCGCAGGAGATATTATAGTACACAAGTATACGCGCAGACGCAGGTGCACTCTCTGTTCCTGTCACTTTCATACTCCGGTGAAACGACTACTCGTTAAAACCAGTGTCAAGGTATAGAACCGACAGCTTTACGTGTTTACCTAGGTAGGGTCTAGGGAAGTGAAACACCGCCAACTTTCCTACTCGGCTCTGTTACTGAGGTTTACTAAACAGAAACCAGACCTCCGAGTATGCGACCGTACATTAGCATGCACGCTACTACATCACCGAAGCAGTTAAAATATTACAGTAATAATTAAAATAAACTAAAATAGCATTAAATTAAAGCTGAAGTGTGTAGCTACTTACTGTTTAAAATTAATATTTAATGTAAACAACAACAATAGAAGATATAACGCGTCTTATGATCTTTGAACATCGAAATCGAATTAGCTGTCCCTAAGTTAAGCCTCAACTTTGATTAAATTATTTGGCTGAGGGATGATTTTATTAATGAGTGTCAAACTTTCCCTACTTCCTCGTCATTGGTGGTGTAACTTTTAAATTATTTAATAATGTTGGCGTTAAATATAATTTAATTTTAGCACCAAATATAATTTAATACCTATATAACATTACTGTAAAAACATACTCGTATTATACATATTAAACTAAGCATGTAAAAAAATGTGATCTTTTATCATTAATTTACTTACCTACTTCAAAATATGACCATTAAAATATTTTAAATTAATCTATGTTTATCTTATTTAAAAAATATTTTTACCGATGTTCTAAAAGCTTTACAGTGAACATATTACGGTAAAAGGGAAATTTTAAGGTAAGTTATTATTTAAAAAGTATTAATCAACAAATGTTGTTTTATTGAAAAAAAAAAGACAAATAATCGATGGATATTTCTGCACATTACAACGAGTACATCCCTACCACTTATGAAAATTCGTCACTTCTAGACCTCCTCTTTTAATTTAATATTTATATGATTAGAGTGATTTTATTCCGTCCTTTTTAAACACGACCCGTTGACAAAAATATAGCATCTGTCATGTACGACAACAAAACACTTTTATCTAAGGTCTCACCCTCGCCCCACTAAGGTTAATTACGATGTACGATTTTAACGCTTATTATACATTTTTCAGAAATCAGATATTTTTCTGCAGTATAACCAGCTTACATCATACCAAATTTCACCAAAATTTGTCCAGTTGTTATCTTATGATGCGGTTACAGACAGACATCATCATTTAAATTACTATTTCAAAAAGACTTTGTTAAAAAAATATTTAATGTACAGATTTGACTTAGTTACAATTTTATTACATGTACAGTAAACATATCTTTTGTAATATTTTATATAGATAGCTTTACGTTTGTATTATTGTATGTCGGCATAAATAACATATTGACACCTAACACCATTTTCCACTTTACCTATATTGCTTCAATGTATACAACATAGTAGCTCTAAACATAGCAATTTATCTAAACCAACAAGCACGGGCCATGTGATTAATGTAAACATAAACTATGTGTACCTAACTCTTTACTCGTCTCTCACTTCCATGGGCTTACTGAAAGAAATCTCTTCAAGTTATTAGTTTATATTTGACGACACTTTTGGTTCAGTTTGTAGTGAACCTACTTCCTGCGACTGCGGTCGCAAGTTCGTGCCCGATAGAGGCTTTCGTTTGTTGATTACCTATGTGTTTAAAGTTATATTTGTGTAGTGTATCAACTGTGGTATCTGTGGTATGAGACTTGTGTTACACACAAGTCTCATAACTTACCACGAATTTAGATGGTTATATATGTAATAATCTTTCAACATATTTATTATATTTAAGTACTAAATATCTCTATAAGTATATAAACATATAAAAATTAATCAATGCAAGTGGTTTCAGAAATAAGTGTAAAAAAGTTATGTCCTTTGATTGTACTCGTATTTATTCTTTAAAAGCGACCTTCGCTCATGCTTGATTGATGGCTTGATTCCAAAACTTTGACTTTTTCATTACTTTATATAAATTTAACATTCATAAAGCATATTTTATGTTTAATATACATTAAAACCTTTTTAGAGAATTACTTGTAAATTTGTATGTATCTAAAAACCCTATAAATAATTACAAAATAACAAAGCACATAGCGAATATGTTTTGATTTATATACATTTTTATTTTTGAAAGAATTCAAACCACACCAAAGCTAACGTTGCAAAACAAAAAAAAAACAATAAAAGCGACTGAAATCAAAAACAAATGTGACTTACAAAGAATATTAATATGTTAATGACTAAAGCTATAATGCTAATCGATATTTAATCGATATTGTCTGGATCAATACCTAGATTGAACAAAGCATCAGCTTTAATAAATCTTCTAAAAGATACGAATTCAATTTATTAGGTCTTCACAGATAGGTCAGCGGGATTAGTTCGCAACGTTCTCTTAATCTTCTATGCCCTATCTCATGGAGAGCGTTATCGCATTCTGTCAATACTTTTTCATTTATTTTAACATTTTATGTAAATATATGAATGAAACTATAAAAAATATTTATAATGTCAAATATTCGGGTAAACCTAAGTAAGTATTAAATATATGTTTTGTGTATTGTATTAAGATTTAACAATTTTTCAGCTGACACTGGCAGTGTCTTAATTTTATTTTAAAGACAAAAATCATACAAAAAACAAAAATAGAACCGTCGCCTTTTTGGAAATTGGTTAAATATAACCATTATCAAATGTACAAGTATGTGCATATAGTTGGTTAACTCCTTTATGCTAAAAGAAGTGAATTAAAGTAGGTACTTAAATAGGTTAAGATCTAACATAGGCCACTCTTGGCTCCTGAGGACACACCTGTGTGAAGCGAGGCTACGTTAGTAGAAGAATATGGAAGAAATAAATTTACAAATCTTGTGAAACTTACATTTTTAACATCGTAATTTTGTTTGTTATTGTTTTTATGGCATGTGCTATGTACTCATTAATCATGAAGCAGATTGTAAAAGTCGGAAATAGTTTCAGTACCGCTGTCGAGCGCATACATTCTTGATTAATGATAGAATAAGAACAAATACTCTGTGAATAAAGTATTCTTGATATTATTTTGTTGTTTAAAAATATGTATAAAACTGTAATAATAAAATTGTTTTCTTTTATGTGTTCATAAAATATTGCAGAAAATTTGTAACTTGATATGTGTAGCTCACATTAAAATTATTTAGGTCGTTATGAAGATAATAAAGTTTGCTCTATAATATTATTTTACGGTTTAAAATAGTAAATGTGTTATTACTTTATTTTAATGACAAAGTGTTATTTAAGGTGAGGTAAGGTAATTTCATAGTTTGGACCTATAAATTCAGTTACCTATGAAATATTTATACTCGTACATATAATACAATTTTAACCGATCACATCTGTACATTAAATATTTTTTGGAAAATCTAATTGAAATAAACATTATTATCGATATAGAGGCCAAATTTATTGTTTTTAGAATTTTTGTCTGTTGTCTGTGACCGCATCACAAGAAAACCACTGGACGGATTTGGATGAATATTGGTATAATGGTAGCTGGTTACCCGGTTCATTATTTAGGATACTTTTAATTATGGGAAAATATCTAATTTCTAAAAATCTCAAGTAACCGTTAAAAACTTTGTTTCCCATCTTTAGAATGCGGGTAGAGCCGAGAGAAATACTAGTATTCATATAAAATATTCGTACATGCTATTAACCCAAAAACAAAAGAAAAGCATTATAATATATTGCGACAGTTTAATTTTTCATTATGAGATCCTTCTTTTTAAACAAATGATAAAGCGTTTAACTTCACTAAGATTTAACACTGTCTTCTTTTAATACTCTCGGTGACTTATTACTCGTAGCTTAGTATTTTAAACGCCATTTTATTTTAATAAGACTTTTGTTATTTTTTATCTCAAACGAAATATGAGGGATGTTATGGATTTAAAGTCCCGAATGTAAGGTACCTTACCACCTGTAGGTACCTATTTATTAATTTAATTCATAATATTTTCAAGAAAATGAAACATTTTATGTTAGAATAACTAAGAATTTGTGAAAGAATCACCTGAATTTTTAATTATATTAATCTCTTTTAATTTCAAGTCACTCAACTCACAAAATGCCGTTGAAAAATTGCCAAACAAAGTAGCGCTTTAGTTTAAGTTATAATGAAAATAAATAGCTACTTGCTAGTTGTTTCTTTTTGAGTCTTTAACATTTTAAACATATAAAAGGTAGAATTTTAAAAATATCCGAGTAAAATTTCTACATAAAAAGTATATATTTTGTATGATGTTATGGATAATTCAACAGTGCTAATATTCAAGTAAGTCACTTCTAATTTAAGGTGAAAAGGCTCGTAAGCCAAAGTTAAAATGAAACATTAAAGTTTTGGTTCATAACCTTTCTTATTATGGTACTATAATAGAATAAATGATAAATATTGGTTCAGTAATAGAGTGTAATGACTAGAATTTAAAATAGTAAAACCATAATATTTGAATAACACCTATATAATCGTAAGTAACGTTCGAACTATATTGTTCATAAAAGCCATTTTAGAGTTTTCCAGATAGACATTAATCATAAAAGCTCTATTTTACTAAAGTGAATTACAAAAACTCAACTCTCATTTAAAAATTTCGTGTAGGTGTCGTATTAAATGTATTTACTATATTTTAATATATTAATATTTTGTCTTATAAAATAAAAAGTATTAAACCTTTACCGTACCTAAAAGACTGAACTTAGCTTGAAAGTAAATTGATCTTGCCAAAGTAAAAGGCCATTATATTCGCCAATGCCAATTATTGCAAAGGTTAAATTTATCTAAGTCCAAGCGTTGCTGCGTAAAGAAACAACAAGCATGTACAACAGTACAAACAAACTTACTTAGATCGTATTTATATAGATTTTTCACAAATATCGTCTTCAATTTCAGTTTTATAAGGTGGTAAAGACAATATATTTTGCTGACACAATATCATGTTTACTTTGCGATATTGGTCATTTAGCATGAAGAGTCACTTATATTAAGAATTGTGTATACTATCCACTTGTGTCATTAATCTATACTAATATTATAAAGCAGAAGAGTTTATTTGTTTCATTGTTTGGTTGAACGCGCTAATCTCAGGAAGTAGCGTATTCATATTAGTAGTCCGAATAGAAAAATCTTTTTGTGTTGGATAGTCCGTTTATCGAGGAAGGCTATAGCCTTAGGATATAGGCTTTCACGCTATAACCAATAGGAGTGGAACATCAATGAAAAACGTTGCAAAAACGGGAGAAAAATATTTCTTTTGATTTTCAACTTTTAGAACGCGAGCGGAGCCGCGGGAATGGCTAGTTGTTTATATTTATTGTAGTCAACTACCTATATTATATAATTTTTCTTTCACGTTGTCTTTATAAAGGAAACAATATGTATTGGTATTGTATTATAAGGCAACCACATTATTGCGGCACCTTATCGTAAGATGGTTTCTTATCCCTCGTATATGTAAATCTACTAAGCAAAAAATCTCCATTCTAACATTTGTATTCTCAAAACATTGTACGTGAAACGATAAAAGCTCCGATTGAAATCATTGTTAGATTTTAGAACATATTGCCTTTGTAACTTGCGGACACAATTACAATTTAAAATTGTATTCATAGAACCAATTCATTTTCAATATTTTATTTATGATTCTGGCACGTAGAGAGCTATAATGCTGGTAAGAGAAATCTATTATATATATGTAGAGGCGTGTATGGCTTATTTTAATAAAGGTTACGGGTTTGATTTCAGCTCGGGTTGAAAATAAAAAAAAAAGACTCATCAAAAACGAACCATTAAGAAGATAAATTGTAAGACTGACAATTCAATTCTCAGCGGAAAGCTACGAAGTATGTATTACATAAACTGTGTAATCTAGTATACTTACTCTATATAACTAAATTTTTCTCTTATATGACAAAAGTTAGGCATATTAGGCTCAGAGTTTCTACACTTTTAAATATAATTAAGGAATATGGTTTAAGGTGCTGCAAAACAAAGTAGCATCAGTTTCATAATAACTTAAACAACAAATTTAAAAGTAAAAGATTTGGCCTTATAGATATAAAATATTCCTCACAAAAAGTTGTTACCTGAGTTTCGCTATAAGCAGTTTTATTCGGCTTTTAAAAGTTACTCTTAAGATTTATTTTTATCTTTAATTTTAGGACGAGGAATATCCGTTATCAGACTTAAGTAGCGGTTACTGAACGTTTAACTACACCCATTGGAGTTTAACTGCTATCGTCGCTGTACGAGTGTGTAGCGTTCTACTGTTGACGAGATAAAGTAATTCTAGACATAATAGTAATATTATTCATAAATAATTTCAATTCAATCAACGAGAATAAGACGTTCAAACATATGTAACAACCCATAATTATATTACTCTACTTTGTAATTAATATGTGAACTTATAATAATTCAAATCTACCTAAACCTTTAAGAGAAAGGCGTAACAAGCATATACACATACAAAATTAACCTTTATAACGATAGACAAATAATACACCACTTTCTGTCAAATTGTATAAGCCTACTAGCGACTCATCCGCCTTTCAAGCAGTAACTAACTAAGTAACTATATAATTCTCAGAGATGAAATAACTTCCCACAGTTACAAGTATTCTATATGTTGATATTGATAATACGTTATTATCATCGGTTAAGTAGTTTTCTCGTGATGCAGTCACAGACAGACAGACTTATTCTAAAAATAAAATATTGTTTCAATAAAAATTTTCAAAACAAAAAACATTACAGATAAGAATCAGTTTGAATTCTACTACATGAATTGAAAGTTTCAGTTTTTGCAGAGAACTAATGTGATTATTATCTAAATATAGTAGTAATCTTTGAGATCATATCCATTCGTATTCATCCAATCAGTATTGATTTGTCTCACGGCTATGCTTGAATGAACAAATGACAGCCGTAATAGAAAAGTGTGATGGAAGCAATCATTTCTCGAATTCCTATTATTTTCTGTCAAAAATAAGAGATGACATCAATTCGCTCTTAGTATTAGATATTGAACCTTACGGCTTGCTTATGAATGTAATACGGTTTACTTAAGTAACAAACTTTGATTACTTATAATATTATTTTCAATTTTGAATATTATTATTACTTCTTTTGTAAAATTGTATAAATGCATACTCATTATAATAATATTTAATTAAGCCTAACGTAATATAAATTGTCTTTGTGTAGTATTTTTGTCTATATTTATGCTTATATTTTTTATTTCAAATCATCAGGGGAGACGTGTGTGAGTCTCTGCTGTGACCATGATTGCTGTAAAACATTCGAAACGTCGGGAACCAAATATCCAAATAAATCTGCGACAAAATCCGAAAAGTTAGTTTCATTTATAATGTCAAATAATCGCATAAACCTAAGAAGGTATGATCAGGTGTAATTTAATTTGATTGTTAATCTACTATTTTTAGAAAGTCGACTATTTATATATTTAAAACAGTAACTTGCAGTAAGGTAATAAAAAAATTGTAATAAATCTTAATTGTAACAGAGCTATTGTATTCTATAATAAAATATACGACACTAAGCCTTATAAAACCGGAATAATAAGGTACAGCCATGAGTATAACTTTCAAGGGGAAATCCAAAGTTCACCAAAACATTAGGTGCTATGCACATAAAAGCCACCATTAAGTATAACGAATGTAGCAATTTTAACGTCAATGACTAAAATTTGTTATATACAAACGCCTTACAGTGTACAAAATTCTGTTCACTCCTAATTGCTAGCGTCGTTTATAAAATTAAGAGCTCCAAAGTCAAACGCGTGTTTCAGATTATAAATTCGTGTTCCAGTTTCACGAGAAAGTTCGCTTAAATATAAATGCAAGGTAACCTTTGCTTCCACATGGCCTCAACATACTGCGTCTTAACGATAGCTAAATGAATACTTACTCAAAAGACGTTATGGATTACTGTCATAATGAAAAGAGAAATATGGTATGTAAGTTTGATTCCCACGTAAAGAAATAATTATTTGTATACAATTACGCTGACTTTCTGATTTGGTTATGTTAAAGTTAAATGTACTAGATTTTATTACCTTAATTATAATTAGATTAGGTCTATTCTTTATTGAATTTGAGGTTAATTACGCTGAGCTTATCTCTAAAAGAGAAAGAAGAAGTATATTATTGTTTTTTTTTAACTTTTTTCAAAAAAATCATCTAGATACTCGTGCATCTACATATGCGGTTTACACCTGCTATACAAACTGTAAGTAGGTACTATAATACATATAGCGTTGAGTGTTAGATCAACTTATCCGACGAAATCCCATGCGGTTTAAGCATCATTTATGTACTGTCATACCTGTATGCATCATTTATTTCATTCATATGCGGACATTAAAGGTCATTAATATTTTATATTGTCTCACAAGAATATATCTAAATAATCCGTTATATAAAGCATAGTATTTTTATCACTATAAATTGAAATGCTTATCAAAATACAATAAAGATAAAATAATAACTTGGTAATTTCTATAACATAAATTCATCAAAATCATTTTTAGGCTGAATAAAAATATATATACCTAGTATGCTTAATTTAAAATAAATAGTAAACAATATAAAAAAATGTCTTACAGAATATCTGAAATTGACATAGCTAGCTATTGTTACTAAATAGACATCAACCGTTTTAACCAATTCAACATAAATTCAATGGAAAGGAGCAGTTACTGGATCCCTCTGTGATAGTTTGCTGGCCTTTATCTTATCGGTTTGAAAGATGTCCCTATAGTCCAGTAAATTTAGATGATCAAAATTAGTTCTATAGAAGATAATATTCCCTTTTAGTTTGTGTTATATACATAGTGTTGTATCATAAGCTCAGCTTATGAACTTTAAATTGATTTATATATTAGTAAAATCAATAAATAGAAAAAAATAGTTTGCACGATATTTCAAAAACCTTTACCAATTAAGCAAAAAAGTTTAAATTAATATAAAAGACTATTATTTCCAAAAGAAAGATAATTTTTAAAAGAAAGCGTTATATAAGTCGAATAAACGAAAAAAATCATTTTATTTACTTTTATGTATAATAACTATGTTAACTTAAGAAAAGTACACAAATATATTATATATTTTAATTTAATTAATATTTTCAGAGAAATGAAAGCTTTAGTATTATGTATAATGTGTATATTTAATATACATACTACAAGAAGTTTCCACACAACAAGTTTTAATTTATTACAATCGGGAAAAGCGAATTTCAAAACAAAGTTTTACGCCTTGTGAGTTTCTGTGATTGACTTTATTACACTTTACTTAGAAATCTTAAGCATTGATCTTCTTTGTTTTAAAGATGTTATTTCGCAACCCTCAATAAAGGAATGTTTATAGAAAGTAATGAGAGTATGTTATTTAAAATTGAAAACTTAAGCATTAAACAGCTTTTAAGCGCTTCAATTCTAAAGTTAATCTTTCGTAGCTTGGGGTTACGTACGTAGCATTTTCGTAGCGCATTTCGTAGAGTTGCATATCTTTTCCCGATATTTTTTTAAAATCTACCTAGCTAATAATTCTTATATAGAAGCTAAGCGCATTCAAACACACAAAAATTACCAATATATATCTATGAAAATAAATTAACATAATAAATACTTAATATAATGCTTAAAATGCCTACATAATATTTACTTAATGTGTAGTTTATTATGTTTAAGCAAATAATATTCCGTAATTGGACGCATGCAATATATTTCTGATTTATTTATATATGATACTATGCTCTGAAATTATTATGTAATGTTATAAATTCTCGTAAAAATGTAGTATTCCTTCTACTCATTTAAATAATAATTTGTTACTTTTGTATGTAAATCACATTTCTCAATTTCCATTATCCAATTTTTTCCTTATGACTAATATGAATAAAATAAAAGGTTGTATAAATATGTTATTTTCCTTTTTCTTTTCTACGGTACAGTTAGTGGATTTTTAATGAAAATAAGTTAAACGAGTTGGAGCTCATTTGTTCTAAGACGAAGAATTTGACAAAAGTATTTGAGTGGTTTTTTCTTAGGTGTTTTAATTTAAACAATTATTTATTGTTGTAAAGGCGAAGCTATGAATTACTAATGACAAATTCGTCAGTTTTATAAGGTAAATTATTTCGTGTAGTCCGTCTGAACTTTTCAGAAAAAAAATTGAAGCACGGAGAAAGCGAGATGAATTCATAAAAATGAACACACGCAGGTCTCGACCCTTTCAATACACATCTTAAAGTACTGTTCGTACTTTTCGTAACCGATATTGTTTAATCATATTACGGCTGCAGTTAATATAGTTTTTTTCATATATTTAACTTTTTAATTAATACCTTTAAAATGGGACTAGTTTTACTGCTTAAAAGTAAAATAGCTTAATAAAGAAACGGAGCGTTCTCTAAGTTTTTTAGAGCTTTGTGTTATTATTTACGCGCCTTAAACTTATAATCTCTTTACTTTAATTCTGTCATAAAACTTCGTACCTGATACCTACTTATTTATATATTTATTCGTAATGTCAGTAAAATGTCAGTAAGTCTTAAAGTGCCTATTAGAGACCCTTCGCAAATAATGCAGAACCTCTCAGAAAGGACGACTTTTTAATTTAATTCACAAATATCATTATACCTTAGTTTACTTTCGCAAAATATTAAAAATGTATAACTTTCAAGGATATTATTCTTTTATAGTTGAAAACTATATAATAAACCTGTTCAATAGTTATTAATA
The DNA here is from genome assembly GCA_905231865.2 of Boloria selene. NCBI lineage: Eukaryota > Metazoa > Arthropoda > Insecta > Lepidoptera > Nymphalidae > Boloria > Boloria selene. Next base: position 6,245,601 of record HG993147.1, read on the forward strand.
CTAGCCCGAAAAAATAAAACCATAAAAGAAAAACAAAGAGTAGGAGTAGTAGCGTGTTAACTTTCAAAGTTTGAATTAGTATATTATAATGAATTATAAATAATAATAAATAAATATTAAATATGTTGGGACATTATTACACACAGCGCCATCTAGTTCCGTGGTAAGCTTGTGTTACGGAAACCAGATAGTTGATATACTACATATATAAGTTTAAATACATACATATTATAAATATAAACACCCATGACTGGAGTACAAACATCCGAGTTTAACAAATGAATGCCCCCAGTGGGACTCGAACCCGCGCCTGCTGGCGCAAGAAGGTAGGGTACCTACTACAAACTGCGCTATACGTGTAGTCAATTATTATTAAATATCATCAAAATTTGTTTAGAAATGTAAACATAAACCGAAAACAAACTATAAATAAAGCTACGTACATTATTAATATTATTAGTACAAATTGGAGGAGGGTGAAATATATTATGATCTTATGAAAATATCCATAAATAGCTTATTTAAGTAGCGAAAACGGTAATATGAAGCAGAATGTTAAACAACATAATATTACAAAGTTAATAAGCATATATAATTATTTATACACTTTGTGTAACGAAAACTCAATTTGCAAATGAATTTGATATTGATATTTAGTGAAACTTACATTTACTTTGAGCAACTATTAATTAATACAACACAAACATTATCATTTATTTTAACGAGGCAAAATGCTTTGGTAGCTAACAATTTTATTTCCTTCCCTGAAACAGAGTTTGTCTTTCTAGTACCAAGGGAGAATATAAATAGAATATGTTTTTATTTCAAAGTTTTAGATTCAAAGTAAAAAGCTGCCAACATAAAGAATTAAAGAGACATTTAGGCTTTTAACGTAATGGTACTTACCTTTTTCTACTTAATCCCTTTATATAATAAATCCATATTAGACGGACGTTATTTTATTTTACATATCATCAAATATAGAGATTATGTTACTGTTATGCTGCTTTAAGTATGTTTATTATCATTTTTATACAATGGATTGAGGTAGTGGTATCCCGCTTGTTTGAGGAACCCAGTGATTCGAGTTCATATCCCGGATCTTGCACCTGTGAAATTTTTAGGTGCAAATAATTTCCAGCAAAATAACACTTCGTCTTACTGTGATTCTAAGAAAACCTAAAGAAAGATATGCGATGTCGGCCAACCTACACTAAGATAACCAACGTGATGGACTATGGCCTGATCCCTCTCGTATTAAAAGGGATTAAACAAAACTAAAATACTTGAATTTTTTCTTTTTTATCCTTTTAATTTAATATTAATTAGTTCCTTTTTTTATTTGTACTATTTTAATAGAAAGAACTCTTTTAGGTAAAATATTAGTTATATTACCATTATATTTATATATGTAGTATAAAAACCGCATGATTTTCTTATAAATAAATAGTAAATAAAAATATAGTAAATATAATAACATCCAATAAATATAGAATTTTAATAGAAAACATAAAATAAAATTAGTTTATTCACATTCTCATGAGTACTAAAACGTTCTGAAAACATTCTAAAACGTCTAATATTCAAGTATCTTATTTTATAGGATAAAAAGTAAATTATTGTGTTATCATAATAATAATTTTCCTAATATTTATAGGTATTCTGACAATTAGTAATAATAATTTATATTTATTTTTCTTTTCTTTCCTTTTTCTTTAATGAATCAACAGATAATATTTGTGTATGCTAGTACAAAGGTTTGGTAGGTATTGGTTTTTTTATATTATTGTGTAGGTACGTGTGTTAAAGGTACATATTACTCTTTTTCAGGGATAATTAAGTGGTTAAGGTCGGATGGTAAGGGTTGTTGTTTCTATAGCAAAAACTAATTTATTGTCTGTAACGACCATGTTACGATATTTGTGTAAGTATACTAGTGGCTAAATAAATTACTATGAACTTAAATGATAAATTTTCTAAAAATACTTTTTACATTTAGGAATTATAGTAATTATACCTTTGTGGTGTATTAGTTTATGAAATACCTTCGACATTATTACTTTCTAACTTTTTTATTGCCTTCTTACTTACATATTAAGATATTTCAAGTAAAATGATATTATTCTAAGTTCTCTGGACTTACATTATCATATTTAACAACTGCTTATTGTTACGAAAGTGCCCTGAAATGGTCGTGTAATTATGGCAGTAATAATGCGGGCTTCCGTGGAACAATGCGTGCTTATTGTCCCTTAGTCTAGTACAGTATGTGCGTATCACAAGATGTATGAATCAAGACGACTTGACATTTAGATTATAAGATACTAAAGCTATTAAAACTCAGAGGTATTTGTTTTGAAATGAATTAAATTTTAGCTTATTTCTAGCAGTTTTAAATTTTAAAGTTAAAATATTTTTTCAGGGAAGTCACTTATGAAATGAGATAAAATCATGCACTTCTTATATACTACAGTAAGTAGTTTTCAGTTAGGTTATTAATATTAATTATATGTTAACTTACTTTTTCATAAACGTATGCGAATATATATTTAAACAGAATATAATATTTAACAGAATATTAGGGATTTTTACTTGATTCATTTATATTTTATTAAACGTTATATTTACGTGAGTTAAGTATGATAAATAAAAAAGCTGCTAGTAAAAATTTACTGAATAACTTCGTCTAATATTTCAATGTGGTGTACTTTCTTACAAATTATGTATATTCATGAATTACTTCAGTAAATTACTATCTTGATTTGTCTGTGTGTACTTTTTTCTGAATTATATTTGAAAATATTCAAGATCTAAATGTCAAGGAACCACAATAACTTTTTGACGATATTTAACACTTAACTTGCAAACTAAAATAGACGAGAACAAGTATTTGCTCCTTGGTTTCTCAAGTTTGTTTAAAGTTCGTTAACAGTCAGAGAATCTAACTTTCTAGTACTATCTGTATGCTCTTCATTCTTTAATTGTTCTTAACTTTCTCGTAAGAAATGCGGGATGAGATGTTATATCAAGTAAAAAGGGAAACTAAGTAAATAACTATAAGGTATAGATAAAAATTCAGAGACAAATAAAAAAATTACAAAGCTGTAGCCCAACAAAAGATGTAATATATAGATATTGGGTATATGCACATACAATATATTCATATATCAGTTAAAGAGCTACAATAACATAAATGGCCAAACAATGCAAATAGTTATCCCGAGAGGAACCTGATCCTGCGACTTCAAGGTAGAAATTGATCGACTGTAATGGACTCCATGGACTCTCTTGCCGTAGAAGTTCAGGTAGACTTTTTCGTCATGGTTCCCTAAATGATACTATCAAAAGGGCTCTTGCCACCATTGACATTCCTGCTCTCATTGAGCCTTCTGGAATATGTCGAGATGATGGCAAGAGACCTGATGGTCTGTCGCTGGTTCCCTGGGAAATGGGACGGGCGTTATTGTGGGACGCTACATGCGTTGACACATTGGCCCCGTCTCATGTCAGGGAGACGGCGTCTAAAGTGGGGGCCGCGGCGGAGAAGGCTGAGCTTCTCAAGTTACGTAAATATGCCTCCCTTAGTCAAAATTATATTTTTATACCTTTTGCTGTAGAAACCCTTGGGCCATGGAGTCAAAGTGCTAAGCATTTTTTAAAAGACATAACACCTCGTCTTATCACCTCTACTGGTGACAGGAGAGCTGGCTCATTTTTCGCCCAAAGAATCGGCATTGCCATTCAGCGGGGGAATGCGGCCAGCATTCTTGCCACTATTCCGCGCGGACACGACTTGTACAGTAATAATTAAGTGTATATTTGCTTTGTACATATAGTTAAGTTTACTTGTAATTTCCTTTATTGTAAATAAATCCAAAAGTAATAAGCTAATAAACCAATGAATGAACAGATTCATTTATCTATACTAATATTATAAAGCTGAAGGGTTTGTTTGTTTGTTTGCGCTAATCTCAGAAACTACTGGTCCGAATTTAAAAAATATTTTTGTGTTTGATAGTCCGTTTATCGAGGAAGGCTATAATATATTACATCACGGGAAATGCTAGTAACCATATTTAAAAATAAGCATAATTTAAAAATAAAACTAAATGTTTGAAAAAAGTTTGCAATATAGTAGAAACTGTAGCTAAAATTGTAACTCTATAATACAGCAGATTTAAAATTTCATAAAAGGAGGAGTTTCTATATTCAACTATACATTTTTAAATACTATTCAGTTAAAATATTATTCTATAAAACCAAAGTCACAGCTTGTAGCGTTTTTATTTTTACGTATATTACGATGGTTAACCGCTCTAACCTTCTAACTCAATAAATCAAAGCTTACAATGAGTACAAACACCCTTTTTCCTATGAGTGCAAAATAAACGAGTAATACAAAAATATGGTTGTTTTTAAATATTGTGATAAAATTATGACTTTTTATCTTGTAGGAAAAATAAATAAAAGGGATTGTATTATACATTATAAGCTCGTAACGTAACATTAACAATAAGTAAAAACTTAAAAAAAACTAAAAGAACTCTTATTTTCAAACGATTTCTATTTCAAATTTAGTTCTTATTTAAAGTGTAAAACAAAGTAAAGTCTAAGCATTATTTGTTTGTGTAGATGCTTCCAGTGGGCTTTGCAAGATTCGCTGCAATCGAGAGATATTGTAAAGCTTCGGGCAAGCTCTGGGATTCTTTGAAAATCCAACCAGTTCATACTCATTTTATTTTTGTTTAAGATAAGCGTGTGGAATTTACCCGTAGGTATAAGTAATATATTATGTATATGCTCAGAGTATTCTACTTTATTGCTCTTATTAGTTTAAAGTAAAACCACGATAAACTAACAAAATCGTAACTATAGTGTAGTAGTTAAATTGTTATATATATACCGCTGCTTTATTTATAATAGAATATCATCAATTCTAACTAACTTTGGAAAGGAAGGGGCAACTCAATGGCACAAGTAAGGCATCGCGTACTACAGGCATACAGGGATATCTTGCGCAATAATGAATAGGTCAAAAATAGGTCCCAATGAGATTGGCCTCCATGGCCGGAATCGGTCGGAAGCCTTTACTATAATGAAAACAAATCAAATCTTCCTTAACACTCATGCGATGACGTCACATGAGATACACTTAGTTAATAAAAACCATATACTTTTTCACTTGTGCATATTACTATACTACTATAATGTGAACAATAAAATTACTTACTTCATACTATAGTATAGTCTAATTCTCTGATGACGTAAAAACTTTTTGCTAACACACCGAAAGAAATATTTAAGGTATAAGTCTGGTGTCCGCTCGGCTTGCTTAATATAGGATCCATTTTTTATATTGAATACGTAACAAATATATTTCGTGAAACCCGTTTGGTGCTTGAATGATTTTATTTAGTTCTGCTTTGTAGCCTTAATCCCGAAATAGGTGTTTTCTTTATTTTCTTTCAAGTTTCTTATGCAAAGGAATTAACTGTTAAGGTAAATGAAATTAAAACAGAAATACTTACTGATGTACTTAAAATCTAATACCGGGTTAAATCGTATCCTGTGATTAATACTAGTATGTTAGACAAATCAAATCTTAGGGTAAGTGATTCTTTGCATGTTAATTGCATGTATGTACATAAACTTTCACAAATATTAGAAGGATTGACTTCATTTACATATTTTTGAAAATCGATTATTTTTTGTGTCGTACCCTCAAAACAACAATTATTACTATTGGTGATCAAAACTTAAGCGTTTCCCGTGACCATGATTGCTGAAAAATATTCGAAAGTTAATTTTGTATCTTAATATTGAACCTTAATTTTAAATCTCATATAAAATAATATTTTTATTACTGAATACACTATTTCAATAAAGCCAAGAAAATATGCAGTCTCCAATAACAAGTTGGGGAAGCAAACAGCGGATAAAGTGAAAAATTTGATAGAAAAATCTTGCCGCGCCGTTTTATAAAATAATGCGAAACAGAATACAGCCCGAGTGCAGTCTTTATTTCAATTATTAAATTTTGATTATAGTTTAGGGAGAATATTTCAATAAAATTATTCAGTTATTACATTTTTAATATTTCAATTTTAAGCGTTTTTCATTTTTAATTCAGAGTGGAATTTGCTATCTTAAGGCAATTTGAGAAAAATAAGAGTTTTTTAAATCGAAAGATATGTAATAATGATGGTAATGGAAAAAACAATGTTATTGTTACAAAAACAAATAAAATGTATAGAACTAGTATCGACTTAATTAATTTATTCTTAGAAATAATTATTTTGTATTTCTTCATTTCCCAATTTTTATTAACCAACTAACGATTACTCTATTACAAAATTTTATTCAAAACCTAAATTATTTTATTTTAAAAAAATATCATATTAATTTGTAATTTAATAAATACTATATAATAACCGCAATCAACTGAAAAAGAATAAAGAAATGTCTTTCATTAAAAGTTAGTATTGATTTAAAAATATAGTGAAAATATTTTAAAATCAACCGCATACATTCTCACGTAGTATATGAACAAAAAGAAATATGCATGCTGTAAACTGTCTCGATAAATTATCTACTGTGTTATGAATGTCTATGTTACAAAACAAATTTCCGTATTATTCTAGCTATTTAAGTCCTTGTAATGTTATACTTAAAAAATAATAATATGAGTAGAATTATAATATTTAATTTTATAAGGTACTTAGATGCCATTTTGTTTTTTTTTGTAAATTGTGGGTAGGCACTGACTGTAACAAGTATATAAACCTCTGAGACGTCAAATACCTTAGTCTCTTCCGTGACCAAGATTGCTGTAAAGCATTTGAAACGTCGGGAACTAAAAATCAAAATAAATCCGCGACAAAATCCGAAAAGATAGATTTATTTATAGGTAGTGACTCACCCTCGCTACGCTTGAGTTCGTCTACCCCCTTTAGTATAAGCTTTGTAGACACATTGTTTTTTTTTATTATTATAAAAACATTCCGTGGGCCTTAAGGAACATACAAAAAAAAATAGCCGAATAGGTCGAGCCATTCTCGAGTTGTGAGCTTAGCAACATTGATTTTTACTTATACGAGTATATACGAGTAATATATGTTTATAAAAAATAATAATATGTCCTTGTAATGTGCCAAATCTTCATTATTTTAAAATTAGAATTTATCAAATAGAAAGAGTATTTCGTTATTTTATTTAAGTCGTCGGTTTTTATAAATGTGTCTATAATTTAGAGTAATGTTCATGTAATCCTCCACAAGGTATGCGAGTGGCTTCCCTAATTGTTTTGCGGTCACATGATACATTTTACCGCGTCGTTTTACCCTTATCATGTTATACTTTGTTAAAAATATACCTGTATTACTAAGCAAGTCTTTCCTAAGCAAATTGGATGTACTAATTTATAAAGTAATATTATTAAAAAAGGTAAAAGTGAAAAATTTAGATCAAATTACGTTAAATATAGTAGCTCACTAGCAAAAAGCTGAGCTTTGTGAGGTATAATTTTTTAAGGCAGTTGTTAATGTTCATTTTTTTAATTGTTAAATATACTTATAATTATATTTTTACAGACAACACATCTAGATATGAAGTTAACACTTAAAGCACAAATCTATAGGCATCATAGTTTTTCAGTAAAGTGTACCACAAAATGCTCAGATTGTGCGATAGTTAATAATTTTGTCATTTACGGCTATGACTTAAGAATAATTAATTATCTTGACCTTACATCAGTACGATGTACTATTAAAATAGTAAAACCCCTAATAAAAGACTTGTAACATGAATTTATATAACATTTATGTATTTATTTAAAATTTTCTAGTTACTATTTGTAAAGGATTTACAAAATATCTTTTGCTTAAAATAACACATTTTTTCATCTATTATTCCAAATTTAGCGTTTTTATTATACGTGCAAAGCTGATAAATTTACTAATTATGTACCCATTTCTATGACGCCTTCTATTAAATAGATTGTATGCTTTACTAAAGAAAATAAATAATTTTAAAGAAAAAAAAATCATCAATCTCCTCAATATAAAAATAAGTACAGTAATATATAAAACAAGAATTTACCTAGTACATGAAAACATTTGTAAAATTATTTAGACTAACCATTGGGTCATTAGCGAACATTTGTCATTTTGAAACTCAGTTTGACATTTCATCCAACTGATGAGCAGATGCCGCGACGCGTAATCAATTGTCAGATAAGAATAATTTGTATTTCCTCTGAGTAGGTATCCCCATAATATTTGTGGAAGATAATTTAGAAAATGGGAGTATTATTTAAACAAGTTATGTTTTCGAAAAATAAATAGTACTTGTAACATAACTAGCTATTCACCCTCACTTCGCTTGGGTTCGTTTTTAGCGTCAGCGAAGTCGCGGGTCAAGCTAGAAATGTATAAAAAAAACTTGAAAAACTATATACTAAAAGCTTTCTCGAGAACTACTCCATCTATTGGTAAGAAAACTCTAAATTGTCGATTATGCATATCGAACTTATCGCTATTGCTGAAGCTCTGTCCTATATAGATTCCTTGGATTGCGAGAAGATTGTAATACTGACTGATTCTAAAAGTGCTCTTTTACATTTGAATCGTTGTACTCTATCCTATAGAGGAATACCAATAGCGTATGATATTATGGTATTAATAAATAAACTCCATTGCAAAAATAAAGAAATTGTACTACAGTGGGTACCTTCGCATATCGGTCTGAAAAATAATGAAGTGGTTGATAAATTTGCAAGAGAAGCTATAACAGAAGGAATTCCGTGCACATATTTACCATATTGGTCAGATGTTTTATTTTTAATAAAAATACAGTGTCTAGAAATGTGGAAAGAATATTTTAATGAAAAATCGTTACACAAAAGTATTTGGTATAAGACCATTCAACCTACCATAGGACGATGCTCATGGATTAATCAGGCCGATATGAGTAGATATGACACTGTAACAAGTTTAAGACTTCGTTCTGGTCACCTTCCATTGAAATATTTTACCTTTTTAATGGGCAAGTCAAATTCGACAGATTGTACTGAGTGTGGGATTGTAGAGGATACATATCATATTTTGATGGAGTGTGTTCGGAATGAGGCAAGCAGAAGATGGTTATTTGAAAAATTTCAATTAAATAAAATGGATGTTGGTATTTGCAACAGCATTCTTGCTTCACCTCTTTCGAGTCAAGCAAGGATGCTGTATAAAATTGTACAATTTAAGGAAGTAGAATAGATAAGATATGTTTTGTAGCTCCTATAAGGGTGGCATGGTCTTTATGATCAAACCCTTTAAAAAAAAATAAGAATAAAAAAAAAAAAAAATTTAGAAAATGGGAGTATTATTTAAACAAGTTATGTTTTCGAAAAATAAATAGTACTTGTAACATAACTAGCTATTCACCCTCACTTCGCTTGGGTTCGTTTTTAGCGTCAGCGAAGTCGCGGGTCAAGCTAGAAATGTATAAAAAAAACTTGAAAAACTATATACTAAAAGCTTTCTCGAGAACTACTCCATCTATTGGTAAGAAAGCAAGAAAAGCGGTGCAGTAGTTCCTGAGTGTATAGCGAACAGACGGACAGATAGGCGTAGCTTTCTTCTATAATATGTAATGATATATCTTAACTTAAGGGAACAGTAAAAATGGTGTACAAATATACGCTGCGATACTCATAATGACAAAAATATAAACGTTTAGATCATTATTTATTTCACTGTGATTTGATTTAAGAAAAATGAGTAGATAAGATGTTATCTACTCATTTTTCTAATTTTGTATTCGGTCTGGTCAGATCCTTTTAAATAGTTTTGGTTACATGATGAATTATGCCGTGTGTGGCATAGTGGAAGATGTCTTCCATGTCTTAGAAGAATGTAGTAGAGTTACACTTCAAAGGTCAATATGACTTCAAAGTGGAAACAATGTAGGATATTGAAATAGTATTTTAGCCTATCCTTTATCTATGAAAGCCAAGATACTTTATAAATTAGTTAAATTAGTAATTAGGCTTAGAATTAAGTAGTTTAGACATTTATACTTACACTTTGTGAAAAAACCATCTATAAAAATAAAGTGAAAAAACATCACTATTCATACTATTTCAAATAGTAAATTAAATGATTTCAGCTGGTGTTGAATTATTTGCGTTTGTGAATAGAGGCCATTGAAATTACAGAGTACAAAAACTTCTGATGGAATGAATTTTAATTATCTAAGCCCCAAAGTAGTAACAAAAAGGTTCACGATTGGATAAAATAAGCTTTGTATGTAGGGAAGAGAATAAAGTGACTGTCACTGAAGTGACAGTTGTAGGCGTGGGGTATCTACCCTCTGTCTAAGCATTTATAACACCAACCAGTACGAAATCAGTACAGCCGTCACTTTGCTTACATAATGCTTGAGCTTTTATCAAAATAACGGAAACGTAACACTGATATTACGGAATAAAGACAGTATATATGTGATGAGGAATCTCTCTAATGATAATATGAATGGAATATTACAAAAATAATTGAAATTTTTCGAGGAAGCCTAAAAACTCAAAGTTATCATTATAGTTATTTAAAAGTTGTCATTACGAGTAGAAGAACCTAATCGTTTCATGTATTATCTATGAGAAGAAATAAGTGGACTGTGATTTCAATTTGAGTTTGATGTTCACTCAAGGTTTACAATTTTTTATCAAACCCTATTAAACATGATAAATAGAAGTTTTAAGAATGTGTAAGAAGTACTTGTAATATTTTAATTATTGCTTATTAGAGTAACAGCATAATATACATATATAAGCTTTCGTAGAGTTCGATAATTATGCAGACAAAGCAGCATGCAGTAACATAATATAGCTATTTAAACAAAATATTCCAACACATAAATAAACTTTAATAATAAATTACATCATTAGTCATGTCATTCGTGGCTTCGTGCGTCCTGATAAGCGACAAAATTTGATTATCCTGATTGTACTAAACTAGGTTCGGGGAAATTTTGTGATTGAGTAAGTTAGTGAACTAATTACGGATGAGTGTTAAAATGTGTGTGTGATGTGTTTTACACAACATTAAGAATTATAGTATCTACATATTATATTTAAGTGTATTGTTTAAATAACTATAATTTTAGATTCGTAGATTTTGAGCATTTTATAAATGTACAACTGGATTTAACCCATGATTTCGCTCGCATTCTTCTCTTTTGAGGCGCGGGGGAAAAATACCACCAACTTCACAATTTAAGTCGGTTATTATTCGGAACTTGAACTCAGGACCTCTGGATGTCTAACCTTAATTCTAACCACAGCACCTTTGAGTCAGTCTTTGTATTACCTGGAATCTATTATTACTACTATACCTCAGACTACTACCTGGAATAGAAAACACATGCCCGTAGTTCATGAACAATTAATTCATCTCATACATTTATGCTTAACATTAAAACTTTTATAACCACATAGATGTAACAAAAAGTTTCAAAGCAAAGTTTCCTGAAACATGAAAGTTGCAGCACTAGTACATGTAAAATCTAGCGCCACCTGTAAAATTTGCCACTTATAATTTTGCATATAATATATATAAAATTATATAACACTAGTGGAACCCGCGGCTTCGCTCGCGCTAAATCAAGAGACGAACCCGAGCGAAGTGAGGGCGAGTCGCTTGTTAAATTACATATTATGTGTAACTCAAGCGGTTTAGGCAGGGCACGCTAGAATAGCTCGCAGATGGTAGATTTTTTACTACTTACTTGACACTTATCGTCATATTTTGGACAATTCATACAATATCTTTATAAATAGTAGCCTATGTGCTATTCTGATGTATAAGCTATATTATTGTAAAGTTTAATTAAAATCCATTTAGTAGTTTTTACGTGAAAGAGTAACAAACATCCATACATCCATACTTACAAACTTTCGCGTTTATAATATTAGTATAGATTATTTGCATGAAATAATTAAAATAATATTAAACTCATTTTAATAAATATATTTTTGCAAAGAACAAGATCTCTGCTGACATAAGTGTTAAAAAAATGTTGATCTTAACCCTTAATAACTTTTTAAATGCAGAAAACGACATGTCCTATGTAGAGCTTTATAAACGTTGAGAATACTTTTAAGCATACCATCTGCATATTATATTGCATATAAATCCAGTTATCTCATCGACATTACTAGTCACTTAAACTTTCACGGCCTTAAATGGAACGTCGCAAAATAGCTTACATATTCAACTACGGCACTCAACTTCATTCAACTCCCCGAAGGCAGGTCTGCCGAAACAGACTACAATAACCAAGCACGCAATTAGTGTCATAAATAATAATATGTGTTTCAACTTAGAATAAAAAGATGGTCTAACAATTACTTTCTCAGCAAGCTTTTAAACATTCTTTTGATTTTGAAAGCAAGGATAGCGAATGTGATTAACATAAAAGACATGGCCGATAATAATGACGCTTTTATCATTAAACGTTCTTTAGTCCAATTTTCTTTGAAGATTTGAGTGAAAATTGACTTTCAGTTATACATCATTACTCAAATATTGCATTGAATTGACTATATTGCAGATTCTTAGTTTGATTTTTGTATGGCGTGTTAAACAGTAAAGTGTACAAATGTGTAATATTGAATATGACATAATTCCATAATATACAAATAAGATCGCCATAATATTATACTCCTATATATCGCCACAAGCTGCTATCAATGGCCAATATACAATATACAAATATAAGTATCTCATGAATGGCTCAAAGTTATAAAAAAAGTCGCAAAACAATTTTACTACTCGCGTTAAAAGCATAACAACTACAAATTGAAACACTAAGGCAGTTAGAAAGGTTAACTTAAATAAATAGTTCATATCCTAAGGTGGCACTGCAGGCGGTGCAAGTGCGGGGCACTAACTGAATACACATTGTTACCATACAGACCGTAAGTAAAATGTAAATTCAAACTGGCCTTTTACTGTACATATATTGCAATAGAATTCGAAATTGTGTTCTGACCGTTTATTATAAATTTAACTTTGTTATAAATTTTAGCAACACAAGCATTAGTCAAACGTGTGATAGAGTTGGCAGGAGGTAGGATTCCGTACATTATGGGTAGGTAATAAAAAAATCGACGACACATTTGGCTTAGTTGTTACCCTGTTTTCTGCGCCAGCGGCCGCGGTTTGAGTCCCGCTGGGGGCATTCATATGTTGAGCACGAATGTTTGTACTCCAATCATGGGTGTTTATATTTATAATAATATGTATGTATTTATATATGTGTATTATATCAATTATCTAGTATCTGTAACACAAGCGTCGTACGTGATGTTTTTCCTACTTACAAAATTACCTTATATTTTGATCCCTACCTATTAAATGTTAATTAAATTATATTAATGACACTACAAGTTAAACAAAGGCTTATAAATAATTATAATAGAAGGTAAATTTTAAATTCGAAGCCGCACATAAAATAGCAAAAACCTGGCTATTATTTGTACACTCTACCATATCCTAAAATCCTTCTACTCTATCTGGATTTAGAGACTGCTATAAATAAACGAGGCAGTGTAAGTTTAAAAGCTATTTTTATGGTTGAATATACTATATTACGAAATATAATATACTAAGATTAAAAAGAATACCTATGGACTGCTCATATCTAATACTTTGTTAATACTTTCTTAAGTTTACGCGAATATTTGACATTATAACAACTATCTTTTCGGATTTTGTCGCGGTTTTATTTTGATTTTTGGTTCCAGACGTTTCAATTGCTTTACAGCAATAATGGAAACGAGAGAGACTTCATTTATAAAGTCCATATCTAATTAATAATTATTATAATTATGTATTTATTGTATGATGTTTATTATATGACTTATTATAATAATTGTTTACCCATTTTTTTAACTTTGTTAGGTATTTTCTACATTATTAGGAAAAACTATGATACTAAAAATTACAAATACATGGATATATTATATATTATGTTATATTTGTTAAAACGGATTTAAATAGTGTAAGCAATAAACGTACATAACTGCAATAACGTAGCGAAATAACGTTTTTGTTGCACGTTCCAGTTCTTTGTAAGTTAGGTACTTTCACGTCCCACAAAACATCGGGCTGGCTGCGATAACATGACAATATTGTTAATCGGTAGTGTACCAAAGTAATAAATAGTATCAAGAATTTCATTTCGTTCGTCAACCATGAACGAAACTACGTACTCGAACGTTGATATAAATTAAGTTTAAATTTTTATTTAAACTATTATTTAAAATTAAATTTAAATTACGAGCATTGTATTATAATATTATTAAAATAAAAAATAGATTTTTAAGTAGAAAAAGAAAATCAAAATCAAAAAAGGAAAAAATATCTTTGTACGAGTATGTACCGTCTCATCATAAAATAAGTATGTGTATGGGCTCTTGCACACTTTTATATTATGTCCCACACAGTTAGTGAAGGTCGCAAAAACCCACTTGAATTTGAAAAAATTATTCGTTTTAATCATGGTATGTTTTAATATTATATAAGAAGTGAATTAACGATTGACCAACTAACGATTTTAAGAGATTAATAAAAAAGGCTGTATACACAAAATCTCTTGATTCGATATATATAATAAAACAAATAAAAAGTCTTTCTAACATAACAAAAAAGATAACAAAACTATCTGATTAATATAAAAGGGAATGATAGTTTTTATTCGACTACATTATTATATATTTACTCTAAGAAATAACATTTTCATTGTAAGTTGTTAATAAAGAAATATTCAGTGGTGCCAAATTATTATAAGACAAAGATCAAAGATTGTGGAATTAATCAAAATTTAATGGTGCGAATAAAATATCAGAATAAAGCGAGACCTTTGAAGAAAGTCTCGTTAGCGACATGGCGCCGCTCAAGTACGCTTGAGATAAGTATCTAATCAATTCATAACAAAAGGAATGAGATCACGCTCGAAATCAGCTTCAAGTCTCCGAAATGTTAATTTAACATAAACAGATAATAGTCAATATTTCTATGTATTTTTGGGTTCATTTTAATTCCCAGGTCACTTGGATTACAAAATACAAATCCATTTTAGTCCGTAGCGTTATTTCGTTTTTTAAAAAGCTATTATTTTATCTTACTAATATTTATTATAAGTGTGCAACTTTATGTCTTTGAATATGATAGATGGATGTTTGTTTCTCAATCACGCCAGAGATAATCTAAAATTTAATGAGCATACAGGCTTCATTTTATCCCATAAAAATGCATGTTTCTCATGTTTTTTTTCTTTTGCTAGGAAAAAACTCGAGCGAAATGAAGGTAGTGTAGCTAGTATGTAATAGATTAATAAATAGATAGTATACGACCGTAGAACATAATGCATTTTGATAGAATAAAATATGATATTTTTTCTTTTTTCACAGTTTATAAATAAATGGAAAAGAGATTCATACATTACTTATACCAAAGCCAATATTCTATAATGTACCTATTATTTAAGTTTGAAAAAACTAATATGCTTCGGATTAACAACACTGTAAAATGTGAACTTATATAAATTGTGAATAAAGTAGTGGAACATTAACTTCAAAGGAGAATTTGAGTTATAAATAGAACGTTATTCATACCTGAAATAATGAGAGTGCTACTCTTTTTTGGTCTTTACTTTTTTATAAAGACTTATTTCTTGCTATGAAAGTTTAAAGCTGAATAGAAAAAGGAAGCTACTACTATTATATGATAACTTATAATTTAAATTTAAATAATATGAGCACTTCTAAATTTATACATTTTATTTTCACTATTTTATACATACTTCTATTTCTTTAGGATATATTTTTTGCAAAAATCACAACATAGTATAAAACAAATTCGCTTCCCAGTCTGTCTGTCTCTATGTATGCTTAGAACTTTAAAACTACGCAACGGATTTGGATGCAGTTTTTTTGTAATAGATAGAGTGATTCAAAACAAAGGTTTATATATTTTAATTGATAAACACAACGTGAAATAATTATAATCTAGTTCTGTACGAATAAGCTTAAGCATAAAAGTAAAATGTAACGTTCTAATATTACGTAAGCTTTAAAAACTTTTCAAATCAATTTATATTCATTGCAAATTCTTCCAATTAATTGAATACAATTTTAATTATAAAAAATATACAATACAATTATTATTATTTCTTTATAATACAAACCTTCCTTAAAAACATTAGCAGCCTTAGATTTTATTACTTTTAGGCAAATATTAGAATTTAATTATGTTACAGGAATCCTTCTAACTAAAAAAATACAATATAATATGCGTAATTAATAGACATTTGTAACTACGTTCTTAAAATCGTTTAATTTAATTATGTAAAAATAGTTTCGCTTTTCCTACACTTATCCGGGAAAGTATGTTTTTCCAAAAATAACAAAAACCTTATCCTTAGATAACAATGCAGGTATTTCTTCTTTTTCCTTTTGCAACTGTGGAATGGTTGTTTTTGTAGAAAATAATAGCTTAGGGAATAGTCGTTTCATTGTTTCAGTTTTGTACGTGAACAAAATTTTTACATACTGGCAAGCTATCTCATAACTAGAAGCTGATATTGTATTGACCTTCCTATATAATAGAAACTTGTTAAGGACTAATTATTAGCAACAACATAAAAAGTAATATTCAATTAATGAAATTAATGATTCAACTTTTCTTATTTCTATAAAATAGAGTAAAAAATAAGTGAATTATTTAAGAATGATTAATATAATATGTCTATTTATTAAATAGACTATATAAAAAAACTTCCATTGTGTTTTGATGAGATTGTGAGAGTGGCTCGGCCGATTTAGATTTTTTTCGTAGTATTCATAACTGTCATAACAAGATTTTTATTACAATTTTTTTAATATCCACTGAAAAATTATACATATAGAATGTCACGCTCATTTGATAGTTTTGCTGCCACATGTTTTCATAATAATAAAAATAACTACTGTCTGTTTGAAAAAAATAAAAAAGATATGTTGGGACATTATTACACACAGCGCTATCTAGTTTCATGGTAAGCTACGAAGCTTGTGTGCCGGATGCCAAATAGTTGATATACTACATACAAAAGCTTAAATACGCATATTATAAATATAAACACCCATTGCACTGGAGTGCAAATATCCGAGTTTAGCAAATGAATGCCCCCAGCGGTACTCGAACCCGCATCCGCTGGCGCAAAGAAAGTAGGGTCACTAAAAACTGCGCCAAACGTGTTGTAACTTCGTTTAATCTATTTGTTTTTACGCGACAAGTACTAAATGGATATATGTCTATACTCGTGTAACTTCATACCATAGGAATCCGAGCGAAGTATGAGTATATCGCTAGTTATTCATATATCAATAGCAGTTCAACATAACAATTTTTTATTACAAATCAAATCAAAAATAAAATAAATCTTTAGCTAAGCAACGTGCTTAGATATTTCATTAAATATTTTGACTACGCAGCTGAGTAAGCAATAAGTATTAAAAGTAAATGATGAGTAGCTTTTAATGGCTCTATTCATCTTGTTCATTCACCGGATTTTAATAGTAATTAATTTAAATTATTTCGTCCCTGAAGCACATACTGAACAACAAGCAATTTTGAAATGCAAATTACTAGATATAAACATAAATCGCAACAGCTTTATAGTGATAATGTTCGCAATAGTTGCCCATAAAAATACCCCATACAATTGACTTCTTTAGTAGTAATTCGTTTGCCGCTCGATCATTACTATTAAAATTCAAGCAAACCCGAACCAGTTTTAAAACAGTTTTAAACAGTTTTTATAATTTTCTAATAAAAACAAAAGTGGTTTAAATTAATCCTTATAACATTAGCTATCTGCTAGAGAAAGTCCATTACAAAAATACACTTTAATTTTATTTATATATACTGATTGTTATGTGTGTTATTTTTTACTATATATTGAATGACTAAAAAAATGCTAAAGACAAAATATTATGTTGGTGATGAAAAATATATAATATGAGTAATCTTATCAGTAATATAAATAAATAAACATATATTATGGATATGTAATATATATATATATAATATAATAACTTTATAGGCGAAACATTCAAAGTTCCTAACTTTACCCTATGTAATGTGTATGTATGAGATATCACCTACTTATACAACTAAAGCTTCAAAGCTCCCAAGTTTCCAACAATAGTAAATAATATCTACTGATCTATCAAAGGATCACTTAAATCTATTGTATTAAAACATAATTAAAATAATATTAAAATATAATCGCGTAGAAAATGCTAAAAATACAATGCTCTGGGCATTCTAATTCTAATACGTCTAGACGAGCAGACCAATTTTGAAGTATAATTGATGAATGATCACATTATTATAAAGTTCTCATTTTTATTAAGCATTTTATTAGCTGTTGAAATAAATTCTTAGGGTTTATTTTATGCTTATAGAGTACTAGTGTTTTCTCGTGGCTTCGCACTCTAATTATGTATTAGTATGTTTTAAAAAATATTGCCTGCATTCCTGTGATGTATTAGCGACTTACCCTCGCATTGGCGCGAGCGAAGCCGCGAGTTCTGCTACTTCTTTACTAAAACCTTTTATTACCGAGAACTATTCTATCAATTGGTGAAAAGAGCATGAAAATCAGTGCAGTAGTTTTTCAGTTTATCGCGAACAGACAGACAGACGCGGTGGAGGACTTTGTTTTATACTAGGTAATGATATTACTTTTAAAGTTTTATCATCATAATCCTCATAAATTGTCACGTGTATAATAAAATAATTACGACAATGTACGTAAGTATGTTAAGTTAGATTTAGCTGAATGTTTGCACAAGATTCTACAATATGTATTGTAATCAGAGCTTAAGATAAAAGAAAAATATAATATTCTAACGAGGCATCGTTAGCTTTAACGTGCCGTACATGTAACACTTGAGACATAATCAACACACAACAAAGGATCCGAAATTTAACAGTTTAATAAATTTTCCGTTAAAGCTTCAATTCACTAGTATTTGTTTACATCTTATTATTTAAAAAAATAGCTCGGGGTGGGCAATTTTTATTTTTAATTTAGGTAAAATATGATTGTTTTTTTGTATACAAATAATTTATAGACTATAGACATAGACAAACTATATAATGTATATCAAGCCTTTTTATTGCCTAAAATATACGGATAAGTAAGTGAAATAAAGATAATAAGATTTTTAAATAATTATAAATATATATTTTTACAATACACTAATACTAATAAATATCAGTATACGAAATACGGAGGGGTAAAAGAATAAATTTTATACAATTAAAGTATATAATACTAAAATAAAATCACTACTATATCCACTATATTAAATTGCTTTAGGGTGAGAGGTCCCAAATGGTCGAGACGCTATTAGTTACTTCTGTCGTCTGTTCCTTCGTCCATCTGTCCATTCATCTTTTCTGTCTCTAAAGGATATAATACTTTAAGATTTACTTGGTGACAGGTTGATATTTTTACAAATGATTGATTGTAGATTTGTATAAAATGTTTATGTAAGAATAGTATCTAACAGTTAAAGCTAATAGTAACAGTTAAAGTGGTAGTGCCATGCTTGTTACCTTCGGGTAGCAACCGAATGGGCCGGCACGCCCCGTATAATTTATTAGTACCACTCTATGCTGTCGCGTTTCATCCGGTGAGTGAGAGTCCGGGAGGCCCACTCTCCTTCCCCCCTCCCTCTTCCCTTCATCCTCCGCCTTCGTTCCCCCCTCCCTCCCACTTCCCTCCCTCCTCCATCCCTCCCTTTCCTGAAAGGCCGGCAACACATCTGCAAGCCAGGCTTGCAGATGTCCATGGGCGGAGGTGATCACTTCCCATCAGGTGAGCCTCCTGCCCGTTTGCCCCCTTTTTACCATAAAAAAAAGAATACCTCCATTAGGCAATGTTCATTGTATATTTTAATTTGGATGAAATCATACTTTTATGAAAGAAAATATAAAAACAATCATAGATTTTAATTAACCATTTCACTGTTCTTTAATTTTTAAGACCCCTTCTTTTAAATGTATAAAACGCCGGGGTAAGAAAAACACGTATTGACTATATGCACAATATTACTTTATTTAGTAACTTTATACAAACTGGCAGAGTTTCTGCTTACTTCAATTGATACAAAAGGAATGAATCGCAAAATTAACAATCTTGGTATTTAAACCCTCTATTTTGTGGTGGGGTGTGACGTCACTTCCCACTGACATACAATCAATTGGCTTTGGCGTTGCTTGGCTATGGCATGGCGTTTTAGGGCTCAGCTACACAACATCATGTGGCGTTACATGTAAATAAAAAATTAAAAAACATATAAATGCTCTTAAACGAGGCCTCGTTACCGACGCTGCGGTGGCTTTGAGATAAATAATAATGGGAACGAACCTAGCTATTTCTTAGCTTTAAAAGTTTTCGATTAAGACAGAAATAATCGTTATTACTGCTTCGTGTAACATAAAATTTTATTTCATACCTTTATCTTAAGTGAAAGAAAAAAGCATGAATATTTAGCACGGCGATTTTTTATTTTTTTTAAATTACTTATACCGGTACCTTCTGGGTAACTATGTACTCAACTAGCTAGTTAATCTTGCCACTCTTCTCCCGAACCCTTAGACATTAGAGCATTTTGAAACTGTTTTAACAATATGCTAAAACGGTAATTATAGAAATATCCAAATATGAACAGAAATTACCATAAAAGTATTATGATAAAATTAATTACTTCTTTGAATAGAAAACTTATTAAAACTTTCTTGTAGCCGATCAAAGCTTGCCTTAATGTCGAAAATAAATTACAAGTTGCTCTTGAAATACGTAAATGATTTTTAAGGATTCAGATAAAAAATATAAAAAAAGAATATAATTTTGATATTATTATAATATAAGTTTTCATGTAAAATATATTTTTTCTATTATTAAGTTTTATTCATATAATTCCAGATCCATTTTATAAATCCTGAAATTTCATACAGAATGATAGTATGTCATCCTTTTCAAAATTGTTACGTTTTCAGTAGACTCATCCACGTCTGTTTAAATATTTAGTTTCACATCCATCCAGATTCATGCCTGTATTTCGTTTTATACCTACCCATTTTATCTTATTGTATTGTTTTTTTTTGTATCTAAAGTCTTTTATCAACGTTACAATAATTTTTGTGCTTATTTTTTTTGATATGATACGAGTATGTACCTATATTTGATGAACGTACATTCATATTTTATATACTTTTGATATATTATAGATAATTAATTGCTAAAAAATATTATTTTTTTAAGTTCAAGAGCAAAAATAAGCCACTTATTATTAAAAACAAATAAACGGCATAGATATATATTACGTGTATATTACCAGCTTATAAAATAAGAGCTACTAAAATTTTCTTATTAAGATTCCGATTATACCACTCACAAAGACAAGAGGAAAGCCATGCTCTGTAAACTTCAATAGTGATTAATACTTGGTTTCATGTAAAAGAAAATGCCATCTTATCATAAACTTGATTTGATATCGTCATGTTCAATGAATTAAGTACTGTTTTCGGTTACGAGAGTTTCGTAACAACTTGTTAGTCAAGCTGCACATTAGTACGGCAAGATATTTTAAAATATTTTTTGTCTAGTCTCTCTCACTCGCACATCATTTACAATCATTATATCATATGATTATTATTTTTTTAAATTAAATTTTTTTTAAAACTTACAACCAGCATATTAATTTCAACGTCAAAGATAATGAAATACGGCATACCACAAAGTAAATCCTTGATCTTCTTGTGCGGTCACGTGCGCTCTCAAAATATAATTTATCCATATAACGCCATATTTCAGTTACATCTAAAACATTGGTTTGGTATACCATATATTGCATATATTATTATGATGAGTCTTTATGACTATCTATTTGACTTTGAAAACAGAGACCTAAATCAAGTAGACTTCAGAAAAGGCTTATGTTATAGATACTGACCTTCTACGTGACGATAGCGACTGACCTTCGCTACGCTCTGGTATCTGGTCTTTTTATTTTCTTGAGCTGTACCCTTATTCTTTTTTTAAAATTAAAGTAGCCTTAGTTCCTCCTTATAACATCAATGATCACCAGTAAAAATTGAGTCAAACAAACTCGAACAAACATACAGACAGACAAAAAATGTGTTTATTTCGTATATAATTTTATATGCATTTAGAAAAAATCTTTTAATCTTAGAAACAGATACTTCAATTATATTTGTCGTTTAGATATTTATTTTATAAAATTTACTAAGCAGTTTTTTTATTTGAAGGGGAATCAACACTTTTTCCACTTTTACCGCACTTTTTGTTGTAGCGAAACATAGTGCATGGTATGCATCATATTATATAGATCTATTCAAGTTTTCAGATTTTAAGATCGAAGACCTTATTTTATACCTTCAAAGGGTGCTTGCTTTAAAGGGTTATTCTCCCTTTTCGACAATGCGAGTGCCACGATTTACGTACTCATAATACTTTCATTTAGTTTAAATATTTTTTTCGTTCAAGGCAATTCCTAATCTAAAAAGAATCTTTGATCTTAATAGTTAGAGCACTTTCTGATCTATTAAGCTCGATTAAGATTTTATAATAGAATAAAGTAGGATATTTGCTTATTTTCCTCAAATCAATTTGCTAATTAACTCAGTAACCTTGTCACGACTTACACGTGGTCTCCATTACTTGACTCTGATTTTGAAAATAAAGTCTAATTTCTAAATTGAGGTCTTTATATATCATATTTTCTACGAAACATTTTATTTGATTAAACTCTACATTGTCACTAATTTATTTCGTAGAGAAACTTTGTGATGGATTTCATTTTCGTAATTGGGGCTTTCATTCTGATATAATGGAAATAACTATAATAGTTTGAGATGTTATTAGTTCGGGATAATCTCGATAAGTGGTAATCTATTTATGTAATTTAACATCCAATTTTCTCTTTATAAATAATTATATTTATGATTTATAATAGAAGATAAGATAATTACATTTATTATAAATATACGAAATCCTCAATCCTCATATTATGATAATAATCAAGAATATATTATGCTAGATAATGTAAAACTATGTAATTGGTAATATGTTTCCTAGCTAAATGCATTTAAAGTTAAACCAATTTTTCAATATATTTTGTTTTTAACTTCTCTCATTTGTTATTTATAAAAGTTAAGCATCAGCTGAGGGAGCACCAAGTAAAATACCTCAGGGATTTGAAAAAGAAAAGGTTGCCCTCTGCGCAACCACAAATTAGAAAAAATATATTTTTTAAGGATTATTAAAGAATAGGTAAAATAAAATAAATAAAACAATATTTCAATATATTATTACTTATGTATTAGCTTGATTGTTATTTAACAATAAATCATTAAAAGATCCTGTTTACAGATTTTAAATGAACTTGTTCGATAACAAAATACAACAATTTTCATAACCTCTTAACATAACGGCTATGCCTTTATATGTAAAACTTTTAATAATTTGGATCTTTATAATAACCAACTGTACATTTGTATTACATACATGACAAGAAACGTAAATACGAGTACATCTAATACATTATGAATAGTCTATCTTATAGTACTAATGTTGAATAGTAAACAATAATATCTATTATGTACAACGTATATTAACCTAAATGATCCGTTAACGCTTAAAAACTTTTATAACTAGGGCATTATAATAATATTTTTTGAAAGAGACGCTAGCCGAGATTTAAATACATTTAGTATCCAGTACACTTTACTTGCATTAGAATGGCTTATAATATATAAAAGGTATGTAAAAAGTAACTATAAATTACCATAAATTACAATGTCAAGTTGTTTCATTGATTACTTAAATACATAAGTAAGTACAATATTTGATGTCACTTGATTTTTGGTCCTTGTGACATATTTGCATGGCATTTGCTTGCTCATTTCGTCAGTGATTTATATTTATTTTTTAAATATTTATCTGTTATGATAGTCCTTATAGGGAAGAATTATTATAATATGTATGAAAAGTTAAAATAATACTATCGTTAATAAAAATATTTTGAAATAATTTTACATAAATAACAACAGGGATATAATAAGGACAAATAAATTTAATTCGTGGATCTTGAAGAATATGGAGCCTTTATTCCAGGTGTCATGGTGAACTGCAGCTTGATTTTCACCTAGCAAAAAATATGAATATTCTTTTTATAATATTCTGTCAAAAACAAAATTATATAAAATCACGTTTGTTTTGCTATTTTCAAGAATGTCTCAATTCAATTCAATTCTCTTGTTGATGGCTTCAAAGCGTGCCAGTTGAGCACAGATTAAGAATGTCTCTTCATTGCTTTCATTAGTCCGGTCAATTGAGACATCTGAGGGTACCCCGAGTAAATTTTTTCCAGGTATCGGATCGATGAGGAGTTTTGAAATGTATTATTATGTTTTGGATAATTTTACACAATTATAGCTTGTTGAAAATGAACCTACCTTCACTCTTATTTCTAGGCCTAATTTGACTAGACATTTTGATCTTATTAAATTGTGTTATAGGGTTCCCACGATACAATTTTACACCCAATCTGACCAGATTGGCAATTGAATTGTAGTGTGGACAGAAATATGAAATTGAAGGACTCGATTGTATCCAATCAAATTGGGTGGTGTGGACGCTAGTTGGACAATTTTTTGACGAATTTACCATACTCTGACATTATCGTATTATTTGTGTAACTTGTAATTGCTCACTAAACGAAAAACTATTAACAGAAATATTACTATGTAGGAAGTGAAAAAATTTAGAAAATATGAAAACTACTAGTTTCTTTCTTTTTAACAATAATTGTACTTAATTCGATTGGACAATCAAATTGGCAATCAAATTGTATCGTTGAATTCGTATTATGTATGCATATAATATAATATTATTTAATAATCTATAGCACTGTTCTTCCTACAATATTTATAGGATATTTATAGGTATACACTGGCAGAGGGTTCAAAATTCGCGTCACTTTGTTTTTGGAGCGGGGTTAATTATTTATTCTCATACATCTCTTGTATATATTACATAAAATACTTCATGTTTATTAAAAATAGATATAATATTATAGTATGATATTAAAAGATAAAAATAACTCACCTATAAGGACATGTACGTTCACAGTCACTTGTGAATGATTCCGCAGATGGCACGTGTAAGTGCCGCTGTCATTTTGCGACGCCGAGCTGACACTGATTGTGGCGCTGCAAATAAATTACTACATGAATTATTAAACACTACTAGTATTTTATATTGATATAAAATTTAAATATAAACAAAAACAAACAAATAATTCTAGTCAATTTTATTACCTACATAAAAATAGTATAATCACTATTATTATTATTATTTTTTAATTTTAGCTTCAAGAATTAGTCAATTAAACATTTAGATTAAGAAATACATTTAATTTGTATATACATAGATAGCAGAGCCGTTTTTGGAAATATTTTTAGATAGACTATTTAAATATAAAAGTATGAACTTTAAATAATATTAAGTAGTTTAATAATATTGTAGTAACTATATGATATGATAAGTACCTACAAAGTAATTAGTTAAAATAACGGTAATTAAAATTAAAGTTTATTTTGCAACATAACTTGGCTAATGAAGTTTATATTATACCGTGCTAACCATTTTACAACTTATGTTACATGACTATTAGCTTGGGCAAACATGCCATGTTTTCATAACTATTAGCATTATTTTCCTACGGGCAACCTAACTTTAAAATCTAATCTAACCTTATAAACAATAACCCACCCAGTTATTATAAGTGTTAATTTAATTTGTAGTAAACAATAAGCTACGAAAAATAATACATAATAAAATTAATATATGTGTTTTATTATTACAAACTATAGAAACTAGCTTTTCCGCGTACCAAAGACCAAAATTCTTAGATTTCACATATTATAATAACATTTGATAATGAAATAGGCAATATTACACTAACAGTTTCATTTCTAACAGTAATAGCGAGTTAGCGAGTTCAACCAAACTTAAACTCTCAAATTATTTAGCTTAAAAATATTATAATAGAATGCAATCCAGATTAATCAGTTTTTTTCTAAGGACAACTTTGCTCCAAGAAACTCTTTATAAGTTAATACATATATATGGAATAGATTGCGGTTGTTTTGATATATAAGTTGGTAATTTCATTTATAAATTCTTCCATTACTAATTAATTAACGGCAAAAACGTCGCTAAGTTATTTTGAGAAAAATTATAGCTCAAATTTCACTTCGATTCACAGAATTTCCTTAGGGAATAGTTGTATTAAATGAGGATACAAAGGCTCATTATTTCTATATTAAACATAATTGAAATAGTTTTGGTTTCATTTATTAGGCCTTTACAAAATGACGATATTATGTTTTGATGCTCATTATCTGTATGTACGTCTGGTTGAAATTTTCTTCTCTTTCTTCGTATTTCTTTGTTTTAAAAACTAATTGTATGGGCCTATAGTTTTTATATAATATTATTTTGTTATTAGCTCTAGACTTTAAAATAAAAGACTTTAAAGTTTGTTTATTAACATTTATTTATGTTCTTAGTATTTTTTTTGTTTAGGTAAATACAAGTTTTATAAAAAGATAACATCTGTTCAATATTCTGCAGCATTGATATATTCTGGAGAAATTTGAACTTATAGCGAAGTATACTAGAATAATAATAGAAAGAGAATTCTACTATAGTTCTCGCAAAACTTGTATGTTCTGCGAAGTTGGGTGAAAGTCAATCCGCACGACATAACTTTGGATATTGAAGTACCTACTATATTATTCCATACACCTTATACATCATTCTATTGTCACATATTAATAATAACTTTAGATATTATTATAGTTCATTCTGCGAACAGTAACTTGACAAAGTATTATTGTATTTGATTACGAACTACATCGTATATTCGATGAAAGTTACTCAATTAGTTGAGTTACATGTGCTAAAGAAAGCTACGAGCACGTATAGTATGTACTCGTATGTAAAGAATGAAACAAAAACATCGATAGTAATAAATATTAAATTCAACTCACTAAATCTCCATTTTGTTGGTTATGATACTTTAGGTTAAGTTTACTTGCTCAATTGAGAATTCTTAATAAATTATTATTATTTCGTTATGCCTATTGTAAATAATATTATAGCTCTTAGGAAATCCAAGAAAATCAAATTAATTGATGAAAAGATAAAAGGAACGATTACAATAAAATATTATCCGTTCATAAGACTACTATTGTTATGACTTATTGATTTCTGAGAGCGGACGTTCTCCCGCTTCCATATCGAATGACTTTCACAACCTAGATTCCTTTGATATTATTCATCGGTTCTTTTATTTTCAAGTTAGAACGTGAGTCTTGTGTTGATTACAGGATCTATCGAGTGTTATCACTTACGTATCATTATACCATTTATTATTAATGTAATTTGAAAATATACCCGTAACTTAAGCAGTGTTTAAAGCATTAGCGCTTTTACTCAGCATCATCATCATTTTTATCAAGCATTAGCGCAGTTACTCCAAGTTATATCTATCTGTGTACTAAATCTCATCCAATTTTGTCCAAGAATTTTAGCATGAAAGACTATAAAATTAATTTAAGGGTTCATTTAGGTTACTTCGTGAGATAGCAGAAATAAGATCTCACTAAATGCACGAGCTCTAATATGATGGAGCTCAGTACTTCGTAGTGCAGTAGCTAACAATATAATAAGATACTTACATAACACATATCTCCCTTGTCTTGAAAACTTAAAAGCTATTGCCTTATAATAAGACTAACCTCATATTACGCCAAGAGATAGATTCGTTAAAATCTACTCCTTGTTTTTTCCAAGACAGTCCGTAAACGTTGTTAAGTACAGCTTTAGTAACTGGTTTAACAGTGGTTAGTTCACTACTTTTCCATTCTGTGCTCTTCGTAGTTGTACTTATACTGACTGTTGATGTGATAGTCGTAGTTTCTACACTCCAACTTTTATTTAGCATTAAATCTATTCTATTGAATATTGTACTCATTTTAGTGGTCGACTCCGTCGTGGTCGTTAAAGGAGTAGTGGTCGTTGGAACCGTTTTAGCAGTCATTGGAGGTTTAGTGGGCAGAGATGAAATGTAGTCCTCTGATATTACGCAGGAAAGCTTTATGGAACTCCCAGCTTTATAGAATCTATCTTTTACGTCGTGTGTTTTATCACCATTTATTGTTAATACGGGAGCTGTAAAAAATGATAGCACAAATATAAAATAAACTTATATAAGTCGCTTAAATCGGTTTGAGCGCAATATCTGCTTTTTATTACTTTAGAAGTAGGTTATGCTTAAGTATAATCGATTCTGGATAATGCATTTTATGGAATAAATATTTATATATAGAGTGTCGTATCAGACGGGAAGTTGAAAGATTATCTTTCAATGTATGCATTGGCACTTCTCACACCTGATGTTCAATACACTTGCTACTTGACTTCACGTCTGAAATCCATATTTTATATCTAAACGACACCAATATTAATTAAGTATAAATAGCTGAAGATCTTTAAGTTGCTGTTTAAATTAAAGTACAGAAAATTCAAAAGCATTCATTTTGTAAGGAGAAATTAAATGCTTTATTTTTTTTTTAATATTTCATTTGCTATTTTATTATCATTACTTCAAATTGAACATTTTGTATACGAGAAAGCTGAAAGCAATAACACCGTTTTACATTTATCCTTTGCAACATTATTGCCTTTGGCAGTATTAATCACTCGCGTTTTCATTTTGCATTACGCAATTCCCCTTGTATCGCCTGCCAGTCCATTTAACCCCAATAAAAAGAACGAATAAACGCTCAGAAAACGCTAAAACGCTTAAAAGTCAATCTTCTTTCTGTGATATTTTCATGCCTTTAGTACCTGTTGCCTGGTATTTGATTTTCGTTAAAGCATTTCAAACTGAAATTTACTATTATATATTTATTATCTTTTATTCGGTAAACTATATAATTATATAAATAAATAGGTTCGTTTTTGTTTCGCGTTTTTATTTGTGTTTTTATATGTTTTATTTTAAATGGTAAATATATTCGCGTAATTTTTGGTCATTAGAATGTTACTGGTACCTTATCAATTCTATTTAACTGATTGGTTTTATTTTATTTATTTATTTATTCAAAATTTTAAACAGGTTACAAACACGAACAGTGCAACAAAAACCATATTTGATTTTACCGTACACTGTGGAAAAAAGTGGTTACAGAATAAGTTGTGTATTGGCTATTAAATAATAGTCAGTGCAATAGGTACGCCATCGCAAGGTAATGTACGTAACAGTACTGCTACATTAGTGTCATTTAAGGTTAGGTTTGAATAAACCAACAAGTATTTGGAATGATTATTGTTTAATACGTACTATTTAAAAATAAATATTTAGTAAACTCGTGAATACTTCTTTATGGAAGAACAAACGAATATCATCCTTCTTTTGGTACTTTCGCGTTTCGATGTACCTGTTGCTAAGTACTTATAAAATTATTATAATGTTTAAGGAGCCTCGGAACAACAGAAGGGTTTAGCATAAATTTTGAATATTTCACATTGTAGTATATCATTAGAATTATAAGCTAAGATTTACATTAATCTACTTACGAAGTACGGAGAAATTTGCATATATGGTTCTCGGGGGGTGTGTAGATATTTGACACATATACAATCCAGCGTCAGACCACTTTACTGGATTGATGCTAAGCCTCCAGTTGTTTGGGTATTGAAATTTCACAGCCACGCGGTTATCTCCAGCGTAAGGTGCCGGTCCGACGGTCAGAAGTTGGGCGGTATCCGTAGTGTTCCTGAGCCACATGACCTGTGTAAGAACAGACAGTTGTTTAACTAAATCTATATAGTATTAAATTTAGTAAAGTAATTATTTTTGAAAACTTCACTAATTTCGATACATTTTGGCCGAAATTTTTAATCAATATAACCTTAATTATCATTTAATTATCTACTATTAAACTAATTGTATTTCTGGGAATCAATATCGACTACTGATGTATGATAGTAATAGTTCAGTTTTATAATCAGTACCAAAAAATTAATTTAAATATTAAAAAAATTCAAAAATTCAATGAAAAAATGTTATTTAGAAAAGTCTTAATTTGATAAAAAATATATTATTTTGACTTACAGTTTTATCTTTAAGCATCACAACACGACAGTGCAATAGAGCTTCAGAGCCCACATGGGCTGTAACTTGAGTGACATTTCTCTCTTCAAAATACGGACCCCAATGACGCTCATAGTGATGGTATTCTTGATATGGAGCGTAATGTCGCGAATCTTCGACCTTGTCTTGAGAAATAAAAAAAATATCACTTATTATATCTACCTTATTTAATTTTAATTACACTTTTAGACGACACATTTGGCGCAGTTGGTAGTGTGACCCTACTTTCTGGCGCCAGAAGTCGCGGGTTCGAGTCCCGCTGGGGGCATTCATTTGTTAAACTCGGATGTTTGTACTCCAATCACGGGTGTAATATTCATAATATGTATGTATTTAAACATATATATGTAGTGTATCAACTATCTTTTATCCGTAACACAAGCTTCCTTCGTAGCTTACCACGGAACTAGATGGCGCTGCGTGTATTAATGTCCCAACATATTTATTTTATTATTTTTTTATTTTTTAAGTAGCTAAATCTAATGTGAAAAACCTATCCATGGAGTAGTGCCCTTCAGTTACATGTATGGAGTACCACCATTACTTTTTATAAGTTTTCGAATAAAGTGGCTGCCACATTAGGACAGATGGACAGACTGACAGATGGACATGGCGAAATTGCGTATAATCTATTTTCACACAAAATATACTAGATTGTTGTTTTCAATTGATTGATTATTTGAAGAACATTCCATATAAATGGAAGTGAAAAGATCCCGTTTACCAAGTTGTAATTTTTAAGTTAATAACATCGAAGTCAATGACTTCTTACTTAAAAATGCAAAAATATCTTTTAATTCTCTTTACTCGTACATCATCATCAGCCCTTTTTTAACGTCCCACTGCTGGGCACGAGCCTCCCTCAGTACGAGGGGATCAGGCCTTAGTCCACCGCGCTGGCCTAGCGCGTGTTGGCGGACTTTACATGTATTTCGAAAAACTTGCCAGGTTTTTCTAAGACACGCAGGTTCCCTCACGATGTTTTCTTTCACCGTAAGACAAGTGGTAATCATGATAGGAAAAAAGTCACACATGAAAATATCAGAGGTGCGAGACCCGGATTTGAACCCGCATCACTCGGTTATCCAAGCGAGCGTGTTACCGCTGGGCTACCACTGTCTACTCGTACATAAGCTACAATAATTAAATTGTGCTTGTTGTAGACATTATTAAATTTATATTTTATATTTTTATTAAGTTAATTTATGCATGATCTGTCGTCATAAATTATGTTTTCTAGAAGTAAGAAAATCCTTATTTCGTAATATAACTTTCCTTAAAATGTCAAAAGCATCATGCTTGTTAAGTAGATGACGCTATGTAAGTAAATAACTTATTATGAAACAACTTAACTCAAAGATTTAGCTTTACTTGGTATGTAGTAGCGTCATTTTCATTTAATTATACCGAGGAAGTTTTCAGCACACTAAGTGTGAAGTTACTTAGTAGTAGCTATTATAATTAAGCGTGGAAGAAAATATTACAGAATTTTTAAGTAATATGGCTTAATGGAATATTAAACTTAGTTATATTTTGCTTTGGTTTAGAATAATAATTAAAGTCGGTTCTACCTAAAAAAAAAGAAAATATGTTTAATTTTAAATCATAATTCCTCTAAATTAATTTTACCTAAGCAAGAATACCTATTACGTTGCCACTAGTCGTCAGCCATTTCAAAGATTAGTCGGAACACTAATAATAAGCAGACAAACAAGAATTTGTATCTTAAAAGTAAATTTAGTGAAAAGCTTTTATTTCGACATTACAAATAAACACTTCATTTTTATTTATGTTTAGAAATATATCTCTCTATAAATAGAATGTGATATAACACTCGCTCGTCTCTATTTTACACTTAATACTCGTATATTAACGTACACAAAGGCTGGAATCGATACTCACTCTGTAACAAATGATCGTTCACGTCGGTAGCGCCTTCCCGTTTGATATTTTCCCGTAGTTTCTTGGTAATATTCCTGAATATCTCCCTGGACAGGGCGAGCCCGTCCTTCTCGTCGCTCCGACGCCTTCGGATACCGTTTGTGTGATAATCCTCGGAAATACGAAGTGGTTCTAAAATATATATTATTTGATATATATATCTACCCTTTTTCACCTATGTATGTATAACAAAATCTATTCTAGTATTTTGTTTTAATTAACTATATTATAAGCAATAAAACAAATTTAATTTTAATACGACACAAATAAATACGAGTAATTCACCTCAAATATAATATTTGTAGTCTAAATTAAAAGTAAATTATTATTCATATAACCGACCCCTATGCTTAAATTAGAATTTTTTATATAAAATATATATATTATGTACTATACAATTTCAACCTTTAGATTACCGAATTGTGATAAAAAATTACAATGTGTTCGTTGTCATATTATGATATTATAGGGCAAAGAATATTCATGTAAGCCTGTTTAAATCACTTTTCATTTCACACTAATATATTACCTCCATAGAAACAGATGGCACGTAATAGTAATTGATTATTAAACTTCATTTCATTGTGTGAATTTGAACGAACCGAATTTCCTTTACAAACGGATCCCTAAATACCTTAATGTCTTTAGGATATTTGAAAATGAAACCTGATTGGATTTTACAAAAGCAAGGAAATTAAGAATTTATATTTTCATTATACTCTTTATTCATCTTCTTTATTGTTTTCTAGACGTAAAATATACGAATGCTCAAAATAGCTATTTTTAGGTTTTACTGAATATTTTCAAGGCTTTTTAACGTCCTACTGTTGGGTTCGGATCTCCTTTCAATACAGGGATCTGGCAATAATCCACTACGCTGGCCAAGTACGGACTTCACATGCCTTTCGAAAATTTGTTAGGTTCATTCAGACCTGAAAGAAACCTGCATAAGTTTCCTAATGATATTGTCCTTCACTGTGAATGAAATATGTAATCGTATTGGAAATGCTTTGCCCATGAAAATATCATCATAGCAAGAATTTGAACCTGTTCCGATTTCCTAAGCGAGCGCGTTATTACGCTGACTTACTAGCTTACTGCCAACCTTATCAGCTTTTACTGTACTTGCTTCAAATAATTTACAATAATTAAATTTATATACACTAAGTAAGCACGCTAAGTAAGTTTTAAATTACGGCTTAGTTAGTTAATAGCGAGTATTTTGTTATGAATATTTATATGATCATTACGCTTCCATTCAAATGAAAACACATTAAGGAGAAAAGAGAACTTTTTTTACTCCAACCATTATGTATAATAGTTAAGTAAAAATAATGAATTGTACAATTTAAACCATTAGTGGAATTCAAAGGCTACCTTACAAGGCCAGGAAAAGCTTTAAAATAACAAAGTATTATGATGGATGGAACCCGCCTAATGACGGTAAAGTTGTTATTGTCCATAAATATCACATCTATTATTTCCTTAAAGTTTTGGTGGCTCTAAATAGGTTTTGTTGACAGCACTTCTAACCGGAACATTGTTTTGCTATTAACTAAGTAACTTCTTAATGTTGTTTCTAAAAATGTTGATTACTTAACCTTTTTTCATGTAATTTACCATTTAAAAATTGGATTCATACTACTGAAGAAATTAAGGTTCAGTTTTAGAAAGTAAAATAAAATTAAAAAAACGTTTTGATTTCATAAAATTACAATTTTTCCAAAGATTTCAATTGATTTGTTTATATTTATATTATTTTTTAATTTCGATTTTTCTATTCTATTGTCGTATTTTATTTCTTTTATTATAAATATTTGTCTATTACATAAAAACTTCTAGCATAATGATTAAGACGGATTTTGATGAGATTAATAATCTCATTTAAGACATGTATGTATTTTTTTAAAGTTTGCAATAATAAATAAAATAAGGCGTAAAGTTATTTAGGATTTCACACCAATGGATTGATCATTTGGTACGAAAACTAGCGTACGACGGGACTCTACGTTGTCCGTCCATACATCCATCTGTCACTCTGTCCTACTTAACACTAAAGGGACACCTATCTTTTAATTTGTACATAAAATGTAAGTGTTTAAGATATAATTACAGCACAAAACCAAACCAAATTGTATGAAATGGCTAAGTGCGAGTGGACCTTTATTAATATTTTATATGTATCACGAATTATTTCGGTGATGAAACCTAGTACAAGTGGCTAGCAATAGTTTGACATTTTTTCTAAAATTTGTATACCTGATGCAGAATGGAGGCAGCATAATGCTAGACACACAAAGTAGAGGCCGCCCCACTGCATATTAGACCGCACATCACAGGCGCTGACGCATCACGCCGTTCACCTGGAAAATATTACTTATTTATACATTATTACTTAAGATAAATCGTTTGGAAAGAAGAATATTGTTAAACATAATAAAAAAGGTTTCTTATATAGGCTTAGTATTCATTTAGAATATTCTTGAAGGTTTCATTTTTCATATTTTAAAATAAATTTGTTTATAAAGTTTAAGTTGGTTTATAAGCTCTTTGAAATACCTCTTATTTAATACTCAAATTCTAACAATAACAATGTGTTTTGCGAAAAAAGCTATTAAAATATATGTAGAGGTCGGTATATGTAAATAATATAACGTTTACATTATATTACTAAATGGTACAATTGATGCCAAAACAAATATGTACACTTATTTAATAACAAGCTGGTTCAACAAATCTAATGCTCACGTTAACTTTGTTTAAAGTTCGGTTATTTCCTCCCACGAATTTATCAAACAGTAGCTGTGTATTTATTAACCACTCTACGCTAAATGGGGTATTAAAAATTTAACGATTTTAATATTTATCTATCCTTGAGTCTATCTGTAGTATCGAAGGATCTGAATTGATGAACCAATTTTAATATACTTAGTTTTTGTTTAAAAGGTAACTTGATAAAGAGTATTCTTATTTACGTATACTTATCTTAGTTATAGATTAGGTTTAGCGTTAGCGAAGCTACGGGTTCCGCTAGTTAAAATAAATAAAATTTCTACCTCCTCCGTTTTTGAAGTCGGTTAAAAAGTAGCCTAAGTTACGCCTTCTAACATTATCTATCTGTGAGTAAAAGTCGCGTCAAAATCGGTCCAGCCGTTTCAGAGATTAGCCGGTACAAACAGACAGACAGACAAAAGTTTTAAAAATTGTTTTTTTGTTGCTAGCATCGTAGTATATACTTTTGTTAATTTGTGAAAAACTGTTAATTTTAAATTAAAAACAGACACTCCAATTTTATATATATGTATAGATGTATAGATTAAGAAAATCTGTATTTTTTTCTCAATTACTGCTCATAATTGCTCATAGCCCTTTACCTTAGTAAAGGCTATGAGCAACTATCACAAATCTAATCCATTCGAAATTTGGTACCAGGTGACACTTCACTGCCATTACAACGATTTGACGACACAGTTGGCGCAGTTTGTGACACAGTTCAAATCCCGCTGGGGGCATTCATTTGTTGAACACGAATGTTTGTACTCCAGTCATCGGTAAGTATATTTATAATATGTATGTATTTAAACTGATATAGGTATGTGTAGTATATTAACTATCAGGTATATGTAAAACAAGCCTCGTAGGTTATCACGGAACCAGATGTGTGTGATAATGCCTCAACATACTTCTTTATTTTATTTCTGTTACAATAATATGGATAACCTTGGCTTGATGCTGCAACGTCATCAACAATCTGCAAGTTACTCAACTCTTAACAAAAATACTGCAGAGCTCGTGTTTAGGCTCGTTGAAACTTGAAATGGCCTATGAATAGGTTATTGTGTTGGTAGTTTTTTAATATTTTAATTTATTGTGGAAAAATTGTACAGCAAAAGATAAAAGCAGAAAACTTTTCAAAAAAATCATATGAACGTAAAAACTACTTCAATTAAAAAATGTTCTATATTTTAAAATTGTATTGAAATTGCAAAATAATACCCGTTACTTGTATTTTAATGTATCCATTTAATCCCATATGCAATAATTATAAAGCTCCTCGATTTTATTGTTAAATGGTAGATATCTAGCTCGAAGAGAAAGTTAATATCTTATAACTTCATCTACGATACTACGAATATGCAAAAGGTCGACTTCAGTTTCGAGTTTCCGTCTTATTTTGTTATAGAAAGTTAGCTTAAGTAAACGAAATAAATTCATAGTAACTCATCTTGAATTCCCTCTTTGATTTCAGTCTGAAAGGATTAGGATTTAGGATGCTTTGTAAGGTATAGTGAAGTTTTATTTTTTTAGCCCACAGAGAATAAATAATGGTCTATACATGATAAATGACTTAACATATAAAAACATTCTAAGCGCAAACGTCGTACCTCCAGAGAACACTTTCTACAATAGCTTGAAGGATATATGGCGCCTTTTATTTTTATTTGATTCTCTTTTTTGTTAATATGTAAAGTAGATATAGTCATCATATCTGTATGTTTTTTTTTCTTTTTTATTTTAATTAGGACGAGTGAAGCGATCCCTAACACTATACCATAACCTGAGCATTTTGAGGTAAACTTTACTTAAAAACTATAACGCCTATAGATTAATATAGTAATTTGACTTCATATCTAGATGTGTTATCCGTCAAAAAATAATAATTTTATAACCATTAAAAAATGAACATTAACAACTGTCTTAAAAATTATTACCCGTTAGAAAAACTACACGAGTCCCACAAAGCTCAGCCTTTTGCTAGTGATAACATACAGTACTTATAATGCATTCATAATCGAGTGAGCTCAAATTGTACCGCACTAAATAAATAAAATAAATATGTTGGGTGATTAAGACGCAGAATCACGGATTCTTGGTGCACTAAGAGGCTTTTAAATACGTACATAATATTCTAAATATAATATGTCATTATAAAGACCCATGACGTAGAGTACAAACATTTGTGCTTATTACACAAATAAATTTTGCCCAACAGGACTCGAACCAAAGAAGCACAGCAAGAAGGGTCACTAGAAACTGAGTAGAAAAACGAAAAGGCTACAATTGGAGCTACGACACATCGTCGTAGTCGAAATTATTAAATAATATTATAAATAATATTTAAATAATTCTCATTGTAAGAGCTTATTAACTTAAGTGAGCGTGTTCCTCTGGTAGACTCAAAAGAGTATTTATATATATAAGTATAATATTAATGATAATGTTATTATCTGGTTGATCTTACTTATTATTATTTTTCTTAATATAATAAATATCATAAAAATTAAAAGAAAAATTTGGTACTTTCTACGCAAATATTGATTACTAATTTGCATTAGTCTTTTTAATAAGTTTTTTAAATTAAAATATTTATTAATTCATTTGCTCTATTTTTCTTTATTACGCTTACGCTATAAAGTGTTTATTTTTAAGTTTCCTAGACGAAATATACTTATAGATCAAGGTAATTAAGAGTTTTTATATAAATGGTATTTTGATCAATTTGTATAGCAGAGTCTGCACATTATAAATTTTATTTGGCTACCCTATTTCATTCCTTTCACTAGGAAAATA
This sequence comes from Boloria selene, assembly GCA_905231865.2. Taxonomy (NCBI): domain Eukaryota; kingdom Metazoa; phylum Arthropoda; class Insecta; order Lepidoptera; family Nymphalidae; genus Boloria; species Boloria selene. The sequence continues at coordinate 6,283,468 of HG993147.1, forward strand.
TTCAATATTTCTAACGGTCCATTAGGGGCATGATAAAAATTTCTTAGAAAATATATTAAAGTCTCTTTAAGATGGCGTATTCAATAAAATTCCAGAAAGATTTAAATAAAGTATAGTATATATACCCACTGTAACGAAGAAAGCTTTAAAATATATTATTATCATACTAGACTAAATATTTGTTACAATAACTGATATTGAACTGCCTATATGAAAGTCATAGATTCGTGTTTATAATATTATTATCGTAAAAGTTTACAATATCGGGTATATTTTAAGTAAATTTTACTCAATATAATTAACTGAACTGTTTGTGAAAATATATAAATGAAATCATTGATTTATACTTCCCAGATCCTCATCAAGTGTTTGTTCAAACTTTACATTTTAATAATAAATAAATCAAAAATTCAGCCTTCTAGCATGTAATTCAAAACTTTACCAAATGACCTTTTATGTAAGAAAATACTCTAATAAATAATTCGATTCTAACAAACCAATTAACGTATTAATTCATAATAATTTCCAATATGTATAAGAATTTATCACCTAATTTACTTTTAGAAAATAAAAACAAAATATATTCAAAATATGCGTATCACGCATACTTGCTATTTTATTTTATTGGAAACAATCAGAGAGATCATAGAGGTATTTTTATCAAGCTTTTTGCCGCCGACAGTCACTATATTATTACTTCTGGTATGTGCCTCTTATTTCCTTCCCTTTTCCTCCACAGTTATCTTAACAGTGAAACCATTTGCCAAAATAATATTATTTCATATTCTGTATAGGATAAAGTAGCTAACAATTGTTAATATAGGATGATTATTTTACTGAAAGATTTTCATGTTTCAGCAGATTTTTTGACTAAATTAATAAGGTGTTTGTTTAACATTATTGCCTTGATCCCAACTGCCTTTTATAATTGAACATTCAAAATAAATAAATTTCATAACTAGGCTTTTTACACGAATCGATGTCCTTAATTTGTGACTTTTATCTAACTTAAAAAAAAAATAGTCCCGAGTAGTAAGTAGACCTGAGTTTCTTTCGCCAGTTCTTCTTAGACTTCTTTTTTCCGAACTGGTTATAGACTCATGACGTTCAGTAAAGATTTGTAATAATTTTATGCTGAATAAAATATTTTGAATTTGAATTTGCAAAAATCGAATCGTTAGTAAAAAGACAAAAACTTTTCAGTTTTTTTCTATAAAATACTTTGTATACATTTAGCATGAGATAACTAAAGAAAGATGATAGAGACAGTATGGATTATAATAATGTTTAAAAAATCTAATAAATGCTAAAATAAGTATTTGTAAAATACGGTTGACTTATTATTTGTATATTAACCTAAACTTATGTGTTAGCATGTTACATACTTAGCTATGTGTGGATTTTTTACTAAAGATATTAACGTTGAAAGCCATCGTAAATTATACGAAGCAAATCACTTTGCTATTGATTTAAATTATTCATATCATTATTCTATTCTCATAAAACTTCTTTCTTTATTAAATGTTATTAATTAATACTTTAATAATTTCTTAGGTTTACGCGAATATTTCACATTATAATTGAAGTTATATTTTCTGATTTTCTCGCGGATTTATTAGTATTATTGTTTCTTGAGTTTTTTCTCTTTAAGCATGTAACGTAGGAATATTTATTTGCTTACAAATTCAGTAAGGGCTAGAGAATGATAAGCATTTTATTACCCCATCAAGGTTACTGCGAGATTTTAGTATAATGGAAAACTACTAAGGGATGCGCAGGTTGGTACTGAACGAAGGAGGAAAAATAATGGCTAGTTTTAACGTGAAATAAGGATCAATATAATCTTTCTTTACTATACTGATACAACACATCTTATGTACATTTAAATTTATAATTTTATAATCAAATAAATAAAGAAAAAAAAACTGGGTCATAAACACACAGTTCCGTCTAATTCCATGGTAAGCTACGAAGTTTGTGTTATTAATACCAGATAATTGACACATCACACATCGTATTCAACCCGTTCTACCCATTGCTGGGCACTACGCTACCCAAGTGTGGGTTGGCGGACTTTACATGTCTTTGAAAACTTACTAGGTTCTCTCAGACATGTAGGTTTCCTCACGATGTTTTCCTTCATTATAGAAATTATTCGCACATTAATTATCAAAAGCGCGGGACCCGGTGGATTTGAACCTGCATCACGCGGATATGTAAACGAGTGTGTTACCACTGGGCTACAACTGCCGTATACAACAGATACTCGTAAATATTATTAACTTAAAGAAAATGTACCCATAATAAAAATAAAGTTACACTTCTTATTAAATGTAATAAAGAAATTCTATTTAGCATTTACAAAGCTAATCTCTGAGAGTTACTGCAAAGAGAATCTTTAAGAGCCCCTAAATTCACAATGTATATGTTTTTCATGATAATAACGTGTCCTTAGAATATTTAAGGGCCGACAAACAAAGTGCCGACAAAGTTGATAACGGAATATACATTGCTTTAAATTAAAATATATACACATAGAATTATAAATTAACTGCGATATGTAAGTAACATAATTTATTTTGTTTGCTATAAAACAGGAAGTCCCACAGTATAGCCATTTCAGTTTTATTTATAAAGCCTAAAACATTAAAAATTGCTCGACCATTGTTTGCAAATTGGCGAATTTCACTCGCCGTTTTAACACTCGCCGAGTTTTTCATATTGTTCGCAAAACATTCAAGTTTCAACAATAACAGCCAGTCCATTGGTACAATTGAAACATTTCTAGCATTTTATTCTCCTTCGACAAATATTTGCGAAGTTTAAATGATAAAGCATTCTATTTTGGTATCATTAACGCAATGTAATGTATTTTAAGTTTTAAATATTAACGTAAATTTATAGGATTGTGAGCATAATACTGGTGCTTTTCGATAAATTTTACGACACAATAATTTCTAATTCGAAGGAAACGAAAGGAATACATGAGGAGTTACATACTGTTAAGCAATAATTTCCACCATATTCAGTGAAGTTAGGCAGCTCATATACCTACGTATTAAATCTTTATTCTATAATCTTGTTACGAATTATAAGCATGTAGTTTAATGAAATGTAATGGCAGATAATAAATAATTTTGTACTTATAAAGAAATAAAAATTTGTTCAGCCCTTTTTAACGTCCCACTGCTGGATGCGGGCCTTCAATACGAGGGGGGTCAGACCATAGTTCACCATGCTATCCAAGTGCGGGTTTGTGAATTTCACATGTATTTCGAAAATTTGCTAGGTCCTCTCAGACATGCAGATGTTTTCCTTCACTGTAAGATAAGTGCTAATTATGCTAAAAATGATTCACATATAAAAATATTAGCAGCAGGATCTGTATTTGAACCTGCATCACTCGGTTATCTAATATGAGCTCGCCATTGGATTACCACGGTCTCGAAATTATAATATGATAATATAATATTATACTCGTAGCTTAAAACTCTTAGTGAATATTCTTTTTTGTCAAGCATGTTCTCGTAATAAAAACAGTGACCTGAAATTTGCTCTTTGTCCCCTACAGTATTGGTCTTTGTCTCGTTTATTGCTTACGTTCCGATGCAATTGCGATGTTTTTTAAACTTTTCAGCATCAAAAATCTCATATTATAGGTAAATATTTTGTATTTTAGTTATAAGAAATGAAATTATTCACTATGATAATATTTCTGTGGAATATTTACTTTATGATTTCTAGTACTAAATGCACTTATTTTTACAGTTTAATTTTATTTTAACCTTACTTATTTTAATTTTAATGTAAATTAAAAAATATAGTTGATGTAACCACAATTTGGTCTTAGTTGTAATCAATTGTTTCAGCACTATCACAGTTTTTTAAATTCATATAACTTATTAGTTAGTGACAAAATATACGCAACGTTACGTTGTAGATAAGAAAGCTTATTATGTCAAACTTAAAAGCTTTACTCGCACACTCATTTAAATTGTCAAAGCAATTGTCCAATTCTTCAAAAGCTTGAACTCAAACACACAAAGCATTTGGCACGCTTTTTGTGTTAACCCCTAAAAAACTTAATAAACAATCATCAATCAACATTTTGTGGGAGTGCGGTCTGAATTCATTTATAAACGAAACTGCGCGCTTAAACGATACGCTTCAACTGTTTTCATTACCACAAGAGCTCTTTACTTTTGCGCTTGAAATCGGTAATCTGTTATTTATGCGATATAAGTTTTGATACCGTCGTATTTATTATTATGGTATGTGTTAGGTATGTGTTGACTAGCGCGTGTGATTATGTCTTTAGGATAATTAAAAATATCTCACACGGAATCTTCAGATTTTAGGTTTGAATCTCGAGTTAGGATTTATTTAAATTTTTCCATTAAGCAATCTTCAAAAGTTACAAAATTGAGAACTAAGTGGTTTTCTGAGTAGGCAAATCCGTCATATCTCTATACTGTGGCGTTACCTGATATTACATAACAAAATAGCATCTACAGTAAATATCGGCAAGGAGGACACTGTATTCCAAAGGGTTTGAGGAAATGAGAGAATGTTTGTAGACTGAATGAAGTAGTGATATTGTGTTTGGTGTGATTGCCTACGGAGCTAATAATAAACGATGTGTGTTATTCACAAATACTTCTCCCTAACTAGCTATTCGTTAATATTATGAACTGGCATGTTGGTACACGCGTCTTATAGTACATACTATATGATATTATACATGACATAACATCGTGATGATCGTGGACTTATAACGAGAACTATATATAAAGTTTGCCAATGCACTAACTGAAACAATAATTTTATACTGACTTTAATGTATTATAAATAGCATACAGTAGTAACTTTAGTAAAATGTTCTACACCTTTATCAAAAACATAGTTTTTTGTACACTTAAACAGTTAAGATACAACATAACTGATGATAAGAAGAGACGTATAAGTATTAGTAGATATAATACTCTTAGTAATCGTATATAGTTGGCACCGTTAGATGATAAAAGCAAAGTAAATACGTATTTTTGTTATCACCTATATAAAAAACATCCTTGAAAAGTTGAAAAAAGCATTAGTACTGAATGCCCTAATCTTCTTAAAGTCTTCGATTTATTGGTCTAAGACAAGCAAGAACTAATACTTCGAGTAAAAGATGTGCTTCTGCAAAGAATAGCTTCAAAGATAAAGATATCACTTAATCAAATAAAAAGAGAGTTGAATTGTTGGAATAGTTGTTAAAATGTAAAGGAAGTATCTAACTCAGAAAGCATTTGAATAGAAAAAATACTGTATTTTTGCTTTAAATTTAGAATCAAGAATGGAATAAAAGCATCCCGCAGTAAAAAGTAATATACCAAATTTCGTAAATCTATCTAGACAGACAGACAAACTTTAGATTTGGCCGCTATATCGATAATAAAGATCATTCAATAAAAAATTCTTAATTTTCTATTATTATATAATATTCAATGTACAAACGCTACTAAGTTAGAATTTTATTATATATGTATTAGTTACTCACTCTCGATCCGCTCGGGTTTATCCTTTCTCTTTCATTTTTTTGTCATCAATCATGTATTTTAAATTTATAAATATAAGCGAACTGTAGTATGTAACATTTTAAACATATTATTTTATGATCCACAGAATATAAACAACAAATTAATTAAATTGAATAATGCTTAATTATTATCTATAAATTTATACATAGTTAAAGCCTAATAATTATGGTACATGAATTTACTGGAGCACTTATAACATGTTATCCACAAAGTATATGAAAACGCTGCCAAATTCCGTTTATTCCATTTGCCATAAGCAACTAAATTACTGTTGGCTTTTTGTTGTATTTTATGACTTGGTTGTAAATAAGAAAGTTTAAAGTGAAACTACAGTTGTTATTTCGGATGCTACTAGTATGTCACCTTTTTAAACGTCCATCTCGCATTTTGTATAAATATCATACGAATAATTATTGCTTCATCTATTTTAGAACAGTGCAAGCAAGATAGTAACGATAGTGATGCACTTATTCTAGTGTAAAACCTACAAGTCTATATAATATATATTTACCTATATAATGTGCATCTAAATGGATTCGATAAAAACTTCAAAATAGTGGGCAAATGGGATTTGTAACGTTATAATTACTTAGCGCAAAACAAAAGTAATAAAGTAGCGAAAACACCATTTCGATTCAAATAGTCCCATACCTAAAACTAATTTTCACAGGTCTTTTTGTGGCACAAAGTTAAAGTTAATTAACAAACTTTGCTGCAAGAGAGCCTCTAGACATACAACATTAATTTCTAAAACTTGTGCAATATAAATGTCGTGAACTTTATCGATAATAATTTCTAAGTTCAAGCTGGATCATTTGATGTTCATCTTGAGAATATAAATCTAAAACCATTAAATAGACTTAAGGCATATGGTTCAGGCGCTCAAGTCATTCATTGTAGTTTAATATTTGTTATTAGTTCAACGTCCACTTAGATAGATAGTTTTGGGTACCGTCTGGAATGTTGGAAGATACTTGTACTATATATTATTATTTATTAGGTATGTTATATTTCATAAATGATCAAACTTAAGAGTTCATTAATGGCTTTTGTTTTAGAGTACATTCATATAGAACTACTTGTATATTAGGTCACGAATTATTAAAGATTAGATATTTAATTAACTCGTCCTAGAATTATTATTAAAGACTATAGATAGCTAGTCATACAAATTTTTAATAACCAAGGATTTAATTATATTTATTACATTAAGTTTAAGATATAGGTTTTGTTCTTATATTTCTACAACTTCAACAGTTTTAACAAAAAAACTGATTAAAAATAATTCAGTAGCACATACACTTGAAATGAGACAGCGTAGTGCTAGTGCATGTTCACAAATTATATTTTTCTTTACTACCATTGTCTAGACGCGATGTTTTGTATTTCCTAGAGAATGCTATCTGAACGCGCTGCTTGCAACTGCGCTCATTATTTTTAAAGTGTGTTTAATTTTGTGTCGCATTGGACTAGCAATTGTTTTACGTATCATTGTATTACAAAAAGATATAACTTGAAATTTTTATCTGAAAAATGATTAAATTTTTATCTTATTACTAGCGACTCAGCATCTCGCTGAGATTTTTTTTACGTATTTATATTAAATTAAGATAATTTTTCGGCTTTTTTCTATTATAATATGGATGTATTATTCCTTCTTCTTTCATCACTTCATCAATCAGTCTATTATCCGACGGAATCCGCATTAAAATCCGATGCGTTGTAAAATATCTAAGCGACTACGATTTATACTATGAAGAGTTTTCATCCTTGATAAAGATTATAATATGGCTCAATTCTATTATTTGTAAAGCATACTAGTTAAGGACACCGAGGCGCGATACACACTGCAACTTTTATTTATTAGCCAAATATTTATTATTTTTTCAAAAATATGTTCGAGATATAGACAAGTATAAATAATAAAATGGAACCTATGTCGATACTGTAAAATTATTATTATAGAATCATTTTTCTTCTTTAATACACTATCTTTTCGTTTAAAACATACCGTAAATTGCCTGTTAAATATTTCATGAAAATACATATGACTATGGAACTTTGCACCTTAATTGCGGTATTATATAAACGTTGTTAGAGTAAGTTATAAAAATCAATAACATCTATGTGTGTAGTTTATATAAGTAGCTATTACCTATTTGAAAATACAAGTACGTTGACATCAAAGCTCTATAAATATTTAAATGTTTCTTCATTACTCAACTCCCTGGTGTTTTATATAAATGAAATACTATATTCCCCGGTCGCAAAGATAAATTAAAATGAATGTTTTGTCAGTATCGAACTCTGTTCTCCATTCTTAGCTGGATAATATCAAACGTCAGGCGAAAAACTTAACTAATAAAATTTTCAGTGTCTTCGTCTATGCCATTATGTTAAGGAAGTTCAAAATGAATAAAGTTGTGCATTAATTTTATCTTTAAGCAACTTTTAACAAATAATAACTACTACTGTAGTTTTCAGTTCATCCAAGATCTTTTAGATTGTTTTATAAATACATCTTTTATTCCCATATATATTTTGTAACGTTCTCGCATTAAGGTTTATAGTTAGTATAACATAATTTTGCTATTTTTATAATAACAAAGAGCTGACAATTCACATAGAACAATTCATTTAAGTATTGTGACATCTTCAATTAAAATCAAAATAAGTATTCTAAAATGACGAAACATTTTTATATATTCAGTAGAAACTAGGCCACTAACCACAGTGTTTCCTTCATTACGTCGCAAAAAGCAGACGAGTAGCTTTTCATATAATCTCCAACGCAATTTACAGACAATGTAAAATTTGGCTTGCAATTTTATGAATGAGTATTAGGCTACATGCGTAATTAGGTCAATTAGGTGCTACAGTAGAGTTATGTTAGTGTCCAATTCTACTAGTATAATAAAGTAGTAAAATAATTTCAACTTTATTTCAGTATAATATAAGTAGTGAAATAATTGACTAACCTACTTCCTTTTCGTAGCGTTAAAATTTCATTTAATGTTCCCGACTTTGTTATATAATTTTGATATGAAAAATATATTTCAGTCTAGAAAAAGGCTATTTCGATTACTTAATCAACATAATATGTATATTTTATGTGAAAAAGATCAATGACGTTTGAAATCTGCAATGAAATTTGGTATAGATAAGCCATAGTACATTTTTATGGATTTTAGCAAACATTATTTTAAATTATATTACATAAAATTATGGATTGTTTTAATGACAAGTTTATTTCTAAATAAAAAACGTCATTAGAAAAAAAAATATCACAAAAGGGACGAAAGTTTTTAAAAACATGGATCTGACATTACAGTAACCATTTCTGAATTAAGCAAATTACTTTGCAACATATTGTGCTTAAAAACAGTGATTTGTATATTTATTTGAGCAAAATAAAGATATATAATATATCATTTATAATATAATAATAAGTAGAAAATAATTACCACTTTTTTACTTATAATTCGTTATTGTCTCATACACTATGCAAATACAATATGGACGTTGACAGGTCAGAAAACAATCAAAGCTTTCTATCCGTTAAACGATATTTTTATAAAATTAAAAAGTCTTTCATATTTTTTAAGTATCTTTTATGAAAATATTAGAGATTATAATTAAATTTTTAATTATAATGTTTAATTATACCATGGTAAAATAATTTTACCGTTATAGACAAAATAAAAAATATTAGTACTTTCTTAGGTTTACGCGAATACTTGACATTATAAATGAAACTATCTTTTCGGATTTTGTCGCGGATTTATTATGATTTTTGGTTCCCGACGTTTCGAATGCTTTACAGCAATCATGGTCACGGGAGAGACTAAGGTATTAGACGTCTCAGGGGGTTATATACTTGTTACAGACAGTGCCTACCCACAATTTACAATATTCAAAATTATATCTACTTTGATAATCTACTTTGATGATTGCTGTAAAGCATTCGAAACGTCGGGAACCAAAAATCATAATAAATCCGCGACAAAATCCGAAAAGATAGTTTCATTTATAATAAAAAATATTAATTCATATAACTAGTAACGTGGTGCTACAAATAACACTGTGTAACATATATGCAATGCCGATAAATCAATGCCGAGGGTTATATCAGTGATTTTCATCAGTGTCAAAGTATCATTGGTTAAAAAAATTTATAATAAGTATATTTTAAGCAAAATTTTATACCAATGTCGCAAGTTCACAAATACATCGCAGTGTTTTTCGTTAGTCTTCTCCATTATAATTCATTAATAGTCAAAACCTTTAAAAAGATAAAAGAAATATTTAAAAAAACATCTTTGAATTCCAGAGTTCTTAATTATTTTGTAAAAATTTTTAAAACTTTCATTTTTGGAGATAAGACCTGTAAGTTTTATTTAACTTTAACTATTCTATTCTTAATTCCATACTTCTATTCCATTATCTAGGCTTGATTGAAAAAAGTGTATAAAAATAGTGCAATATACTTTTAAGAAACATTTATTATTACCTCTTGTTGAATTGAACAATTTCAAATGTTCGCCAGAAATTTTATTTCTTAAAAAATCCAATGGTGTAGTTCTCATTGTTATTAAAATTGAGCTTAGCTACCGAAAATAGTCTTTGTTACTATTCTTTGATGTTATCAGCTTTTATTTTAACCCACTTTTACCTACTCATATAATTATATTGTAGCGTAAAAATATGATTATTGCCAATATTTCATATTGGTATTACACACTAAGATAATTAAAGTATATAAAAGATCAAAATTTTAAAAAGCAAGAAAATTGAATTTACTTTTAATATAATTTATAAAATTTGGCTGTACAATACTAATATTCCAAATAAAATTAATGAAAGGTTAGGTTAGGTAACTCCTACGTTAACATACCGAAATAAGCCAATTAAATTGTAGAGCATACTTCGATTAAGTACCTATAACCAGCATCTTACCCTCGCTGCGCTTCAGGTTTGTTCCTAGTAAGAAACAAATGTATCGCACGGGCACACTGTACATTTTCCGGGATAAAACTATCATCATCATCAGCCCTTTTTTAACGTCCCACTGCTGGACACGGGCCTCCCTCAGTACGAGGGGAATAAGGTATAGTCCACCACGCTGGCTTAGTGCGTGTTGGCAGACTTCACAAGTCTTACGAAAACTTGCTAGGTTCTTCTAAGACACGCAGGATTCCTCACGATGTTTTCCTTCACCGTAAGACAAGTGGTAATCATGATAGAAATCGATTTGCACCTGAAAATATCAGAGGTGCGAGACCCGGATTTTAACCCGCATCACTCGGTTATTCAAGCGAGCGTGGTACCGCTGGGCTACCACTGCCTTGGGATAAAAGTATACTAATTGCTATTCCAGTCTATAATTACCTCTGTCCTGAATTTCAGCCAGATCCGTTTTGCCTTTCTAGCGTGAAAGAGTAACCGACATCCATACATCCTCACTTCACATTTATCACTTAAATACTGGCATGGTAAGAAGCGACGCATGTATATTTCTTAACTGAAATTGCTTATATGCATTTGCTGTTCATTTGTTATATATTTACTTTTAGTTTCACCCAAACTCGTCTTGCCGTTGAGGCATGATGAGGCAACAAAAAATCATATACAAAAAAAAGCTGCTGTTATATCAGTAGTATATAGAGAAATAAAAAATCTCAAGACAGGAGAGACCCTTAAAGTGAACTGAAAAACTAACTAATATATTTACGCTCCTACTTCAGTAATTTTGGTAATTGATTGATGGATTACTTATCGTCAAGTCGCTTTCTCGCATTGTTAAATAAAATAAAAGGATTCAATCCATAATTATAATGTTACGTTTTATAAAATATTAAAAAATACATTAAGTTTTATTTCCTTTGTTAAAATAATATAGTTTTTTTTTGGTAAACCAGAATAAATGATTAGCTTACAGAACAGTGTATTAAAATTATTTAAAGATTGTAATTACTTGTATTTAAGGTATATTTTGAGTGTGGGAAAAAGTTAAGTATTATAATTCTACATCGCTTTTAGTAGCCACCTTCTGACGGTCTACTTTGGGTCAGGAATAAACAAATTAAGCACTAATGACGTAATTATAGAATTTAATATAAATAAATTACGGCACGGGTCGTCTGCTGAAAGCTGCTGACTAATTGGAGGCCTACATCATTCGTACAGCAAAAAATTACGTTAGAACATTTTCGTGTCATTTGCATTGGAACTTAAAAAATATGCTGGACCAATTTCATTAAAGATTTATTAACTTGTTAACATTTAAGTAAAGAAATTTTAAGAATAATACAAATTCATATATTAATAATTGATATGACGTAAGCTAAACCAGACTTCTTAATTTTATCAACAAACTGGTTTAAGTCTTATGACTCTTATATTTTACTTTTACTTTATATTATATTTATACATTTACAAGTTTAATACTAAAATTTACTTAAATTCTAAAACTATGTACTACATAACTGAATGGTAATATGGTAAAAATTTAAAAACTTCATATAATTATCTGTGTATTAATCCAAAACATAAATATAAGAAAAATGTACCATTATAAATAAAAAAAAGTTTTAGAACTGTATAATATAAAAATAAAAATCCAAAATACTTACATTTTTTAAACACCACACACTATACAAACACATTCGCACTCACTGCACTCCACTCGTAATATTACTTAGCGTACTCCGGTATAAGGATCGAGTTTCCTCGACAAGAGGCTGCGTGGTACTGATTCCGAGCGGGCGCACCGGGAGCCGATTGACGTATACGTCAACTGCGTAGACGTACAGTGTACACTGCTTACTTGCTCAGTACACACTATAAGGTTTTATAGTTAACCACTACATAGTATAAAACAAAGTCGCTTCCCGCTGTCTGTCCCTAGGTATGCTTAGATATTTAAAACTACGCAATGGATTTTGATGCGGTTTCTTAATAGATATAGAGATTCAAGAGGAAGATTTATATGTATAATACACCAGCGGAACCCGCGCCTTCGCTCGCACTAGATCTATTTATTTTTTTTATAATTATTGAAATTTAAATTTTAAATTCATTAATTCGAAATATGTTCAATTAATGTCTATCTAAACTATCAAAAGTTCAATTAATGTTACAATTAAAAACATTTTCAAAATAAAGAATACATAAATACGTGACTAAATGTTTTAATTTTTGCCATTTCAATTTAATTAAACAAATATTAATCTAAATATTATAATGTAAAAGCTGAGAGTCTATCACTTACTCACTAATCACGAAATATTAAAAACCGCTAGACGTAAAAAGATAAAATTGGACTGGGATGTAGTTTATAGTCAGTAGAAGTCCCCTACTGATTTTGCGACAGGGCCGGGTTAAGGAGGTCTTAGGGCTCTTGCAAGTTTGTATGGAAGTCCTTCATTTTTGTGCTAGTTTGCTGCGCCTTTAAATTTGGCAGGGAGTAAGTAGGGATTAACTCAAGCGAAGCCTGGGTTAGACGCTAGTTTTTTATTAATTTACAATTTGAATTTAAAGTCACCTGCAGTGTACGTAGCTTTCATATAGCTTGGCACTAGATAGGCTTATGTTCGACGTCGGAGACACCTGAAAGCGCAAAGGAAACTAAAGCACCCTTAGACCGCAATTTTAGACGAAATTAAATGCACTTTTTAATTAGCGTAGTTACGTAAGAACTTACGTGCTGCATCGACATTGCACTAAAAATAAAATGAAGGTTTAAGATCCTATTAATTAGTGCGAACGAGAAGCACGTTGTAAAATTTTATTTTACAACGAAAAATTACACGGAGCTTAGAACGTTCTTTTATAATTTTCATGTTAGTGATAGCGGGAATTTCGAAGTAATATATATCCATATAAGTATATATTCTGACTGGAAACTAACAGCAGCGATGTCGTAATATTTTTGTATACAGTCCTTAATAATTCATATAAATTTTTGATTAGTTGAAGTGAGCTTCGTATGAATAATCAATATTATTGATTCTCTGGGCTAACTTATTTAAGACTAGTGATTTTTATGTACGTATACTTTCAGTTAGTTACAACTGAATAATTTAACTTCAGTTACATCGTTATGTGCTTTATAGGAAACTAGCTACTCATCCTCACTTCGCTTTGGCTCGTCTTTAGGAACGTTTTAAAAGTTAGTTTAGATTTTTCGAAATGAGATTTTTTTCCCGTATTATTAATACGTTAACCCTAATAACCAGCTATCACCATACCAAATTTCATTAAAATCTATCTAATTGTTTTCTTATAATGCAGTCACAGACAGACAGACCGAAAATAAAGGGCTATTCGAGATAATTTGAATATGCTTTACTATACAATAACATTTCTATACGATTTGTATAATACCAATCTCAATTATCACAAAAAATGTATCGAAATTTGGACAAAACAACGTCTTTCAGATCAACGAGAATAAAATATATATTATATTAATACATATACAATATACATCAAGTAATCAAGAAGTTAACCAACAAAAGACATATTTTCGATAATTGGTAGAAGCGAACTACAGAATTACGTGACATGGAAGCTAAATAATTAGATACTTTCTTATACGATCACATTGTTATTTTGTCGTATTCTACGCTAATAATAATCTGATATATTTTTTGTAATTGAATATAATAATTTTTACATCATGTTTAAGTTTTCTTAAGTTTTGAATGCATTATAGTTTTAGATTAATTAATATTTATACATCGTACATGTATAATTAAAAAAAGTTGATTTTACAAATATATAATATAGATTATGCTAATAATATATTAAAAAATAGAAGTAAAAACAAGCAGAGGAATAACTACTTCAGTTGAATCAGAACCTAAAAAAATGTAAAGCAACTTCAAATAAATAGATATAAAATTTTCGACATGACTTCCGCTTCTCTAAACTGTGATGGAAAACATCGTAAGGAAATTTGCATATACAAAGAGAACCCAAGTAGTTTACACAAGACGTGTAAAGTTTGCCAAACTATAGGTGCTTGGCCAGCTTGCTGAACCACTTTTCTCTAACATTAGGAAATGCATTTACGCAATCGCATTATTTTTTTAACCTTAAGTTCATTATTGTTCATATAATCTTAAATTTATTAGTGATTTATATTAGGCAGGAGTGGGATATCGTAGAAAAACTTAATGATTAAACTTACCACGATCTAACTCAGGACCTACAGATCTGCGTAAATTACAACAGTAAAGTTCTTATTGTTAGCGCTTTATCGGACGAGTATCCTTATTACCTAACTTCTATTATGCACAATACTTATATAAACATATTTATCTATTTATATATAACATGTATTTTTTATATAAAGGAAATTACAAGTATGTATATTGAATTACTTTTCACTCGAATACTTCACTCGGGCTCATTCCTAATTTTCCCGCACTCAAAAGTATTCTAAATGTTGACCCAAGCAATAGCTCCTGAAGCTTCTGTAGCTCTCCACTCTCTTCTTAATTTTAATTTCATTAAAATCCATCCTGTGGTTTTTTTGCAATGCGTTCCAAGACACTTCTATTTTCGCACGGGATGAATTCGTAAACAAACAGACAAAAATCTAAAAACTATAAACTTCGTATCAATTATAATGACTATATTGTGAGATTTCCCAATCAAATATTTAACGTACAGATTAGACAATATAGAATTTTCTGATATATTATGTAGATTTATTTCATAAAAACATCAATAACCGGAAAAATAATAGATTCGAATTTGTTTTATCTACACGCCGTAACCATACCATGAAAGAAATATGATATAATTTTGAACTAGAAAATGAAAGGTACTGTAATTTAGTACTTTTTTCGATTTATTTTACCGCAATAACAACAGTATATAAAGGTGACATTCAATCAAAGCTGGCAAGAATCACCAATAAAATGGAATTCGATTTGTTTATTCTTCCCTTTGAAGTGATCTCGCAATTGAGAATGCTAAACTCTTAGCTACGGAGTCGTCAATCCTGTGGATCGTAAATGTCTAATTGCATCGTTCGCGGTCTCCTAGCTTCAGCAAAATTAAACTTTATATTTGTTTTTTATAAGTTAATATTTGTTTTTATGTCCTAATTGTAGGATATAAAAGTTTTTAAATATATTAAGTCAATATAATAATAATAATATATATAGTATATATTAAGTCAATACAATAGTTATAAATACTAAGTTAATTGGATGTACGGAACGCTTGTAGGATTATTTCTGCCTGTCGGAACGTCTGTAATTTACCTACTGTATTTAATATTAATCAAATAAATGAAGGGAAAGTTAAAATTTGACACACGTCTAGGTTTGATTTATCTAATAAAGCTAAAATGGGTTGATATTTTTAATATCATTCGTATATAATTTTACAACAAACGACGCATGTATTAAATTGCTGACTAAAACAATGAACATTCTCTCTATGTTATGAATAAAGCCATATAGGTACAAAAATATATAATCTTTATTTCATTATCATTTTTTTTAAAGTGCGCTTTCAATTATATATAGCTTACTAATCGAAACAAAATCCTAATTCTTTTTCCAGAATAAAGGTAACCTAAAGAACTCTTTATAACATGTACATGAAAATACCGTCGAAATCGATGTAGCTCATTCAAAGATTAACCGCAACACATAGACAGATAGATAAAAACGAAAATGTTTCTTATGTACAGCATATACATTCATAATTATTTAATATACAAATAACATCACTTAAGTACACAAGCTAAATCATACCAAACATAGCGCTTTAAAAGTAAAACAGACGGCGAAATTATGTACAGGAACGTATGTAGGCTTAAAGGCCCATAAGATTAAAATATTTGTTAAATAGCAACATTGCATGTACGTCGTACACATTGAAATTTATTTGGCAAACCTCTAATAAATAATCTCAGAAATATATAAAACAAGTAGTACCTATGTTGGGACATGTTGGGACATTTTTACAACAGCGCCATCTAGTTCCGTTGTAAGCTTAGTATAACAAGGCTTGTATTACGGATACCAGATAGTTGATATACTACACATATACAATTTAAATACATACATAATATAAATATTAACACCCATGACTGGAGAACAAACATTTGTGCTCAACAAATGAATGCCCCAGCGGGACTCGAACCCGCGACCGTTGGCGCAGAAAGTAGGGTCACTGCCAACTGAGCCAAAAGTATATTTATCAAATATACATAGCACGTATTTTTTGTTATTAATTAAAAATACGGTTACAAATAATACAATTTGTACATCAAAATAAATTTTAAATATCATATTCAAACATATAAAGAACGAGGTTTGTTTCCGAAATTATTGAACAAGGCCGGACACGATTAAGTACAATAGTGAAATAGTTGTCAAATAAACGTGGTTGGTAAATTCAAAAAGTTTATTTTTTCTCTCCTGATTCTTCCTTCCTGACATTATGGGTAGAGTTGGTTGGGAGCTCTTCGGTGCCCAATTATTCAGAATTTGTCGGAGATTTTGTTGGGTTTCAGTAGAAAGTACTGGATTTTCGAGCTGGTGAATATCACATGACCAACTGTATGTATCACCGTATGTACACACACATTCACATTTTTATAATTCAAACAAGATAAATATTATAAAGCATTAAAGTTATAAATTGTAATTAGTTAGTATACAAAAAGCTATTTCTATATGACAATATGAATAACAGTACCAAAAGTTCTAACGACACAGTGTAAACATGGGTAAACGATATATCTCGTTGAAAAAAGGTTCTCATTTTTCATCCAATGTAACCCACAACTCATTGGTCCCATTGTGTCTACCCTCTACATGTTGGGAACAAAAGTGTCACTCTGTGAATCCGATTGAAACGATAATTCGAAACTCTTTCTTGCACTTTTATTCTGCAATGTTTATCGTGACACATTTTAAAACTTTATACCAATCTTCGCTTATATTTTAAGCGACAAGGGGACCTTATTTTTATTCAGTTTGCGCTTGAAGGAGTAAATTCGCAGTATCTGGGGAATAACGAAAGTATAACAAATTTTTTGATCTGTCTTGCTTTAAAAAGATTTATTGCAACAGTTTTCATAAATATTTGACCAATTTAAGAAAAATACTACTGAAATGAAATTCCACTGACATATTATTGTTTATTGCAACATGTAATTTGCTTAAAAGTTTCAAGCATGTAGAAAGTTTTGATTTTGAAGAAGATTTTTTATCATTTACACTTATTCCCTTCTTGCCATTTATATGTAGGTAGTGGTAAAAAGATAAAATTGAAGACCATTATGGCAAATTTATTAATATTCAAAATTTTACTATAGTATGAGATTCAATATATTATTTGTAGTACACTAGAATCTAGTATTACTATAATATTGTATGTAACTATTAACTAATATCCGATATGGACTGATAAAACATTTTATATTAAACACAAGCACTCTGTCAAACTAATTGCTTCAAATTTGTAAACTCTTAATTAGGCTTTTTAAATGTTAATTTGGAAGAAATGTATAAAATGTCTAAGCACAGAATTCGATATAAATTGATATGATAATAGCTGGTTATCTGAATTTACATAATTAATATAGGATAAGTTTCACAGAGGAACGATGCAACACCTACCTAGGGAAGTCACTAGTATAAATATATACATATTATGTATAAATAAGTGTATGCTTCAGAATTCAGATTTAGAAAATTATTTTGAAGAAATATAATTTAATATTATGTACAGTTGTACCTAGAATAGGTTATTGTACAAGATTGTTAAAAATTATTGCCCAATTATTATATGTAGGTTTGTAAACATTTATAGGTTTTAAAATAAATTTTAAATGTTCGTAACATGGAGTAAATGGAGAGCGCATGCGGAGGCAACCGCGCTTGCTAAGCATACACTAAATCAAGCTTGTGCGACGTCAATGTTGACGTCTTGTCTATTTTTCTCAAAAGTGCTGTCGCACTATCGCAACGATTTACATCGATGTAATTCAAGATTAGATGAATTTGTATTTTACTGTAGGTGTTATTATTGGTTTGTTTATAGACAAGTGGGGCTTAGGATAATTAAAAATATGTATTTTGTATGATACAAAATTTGCAGATTTCCGAACGATGACAGCAAGAAGAAAGAAATTTTGATTAATGCTTTTCAAAGAGACAATTTTTTCCAACAAAGCATAGCGTGGTATGCTCTAGACCTTTCACACCGCATAGCTTTACCTTTCACTAGTAATAAGTCAAACAATTATCGATATCGATATTTTTAGTAACTCTTTTGGAATCCCTAGAGAATCAGTCATCACTTGGTTGTCACTTCGTAACCCAATCACAGCTAGCGAAGCTTACCTCTCCCCCCGCCGTAAATTAGTCAATTTGAGCTAATACAAAAACATGCCAATTCGCACTCCATTGGTTTTATCCTCCATGGTTCGTAAGCAAGATTATTTTAACTCGTACCGTCTGTGGTCGGGTTTTGACCAATCGTGCCTGTAAAGTAGCGAAATTGCTTTCATTTTATTGGCCGAAGCATTTTATTTGTGAAAATCACGTGTATATCCACTTTATTTTATTTCTCTTGATATAGTCACGTATAACTCTTATTCAATGTACATCTATAATACGCTAATCTACATACAATATTATATATCACAAGTCAAAACGTTAACATTACAATTATTATTTTATGCCTAGTCTGTCTGTCCTTTTAAAACAGCCAATTACTCTATGAGACAAGAAGTTTATTCTAGTATTTTTTGAATTGATTTTATTTATAGATTCTATTAAATAAATATTATGAATATGATTATATTTTTTTACTTTTACCGAGTTCCAAAAAAGTTGGTTAGATTTTCGTCTATATATATTATTATCTTTATTTCATAGAGGTTGTTACGAAAGGAGTATTTCGAGATGATTACGTATAATATTATAATATTAGCATACTGTGAAACCTTATCATAGCTATTCGTATCATTAACGCTTATTGAATTTCCCCCTGGTACGGACATCATGTGGTAGCACTCCCGAAGATTCAGGTGAAACGCGTCACGTGGTTTCCTACTGGAATTGGCTTTACGCCACAAACCCTTCAAAGTTAAGAGCAATTAAGTCTTAATAGATTAGTAATTATTATAATATAACCTATTTTAGGTAAATATAATAACATAATAGTTGGATTACTTATACTCGTAATCAATTAAAATTTTCATCATTTAGATATGAGTTAAATCAATTTATGTTTCTATTCATGAATTTTATTTCTGCAATGTTCAGTACATTGACACAAACTACAATCGGCCTTACTGCTTTTACAAAATAAAAATTATTTTTTTCTTAACATAGAGCACTTTCAAATTGACGTTACATATTGGGCACAATCGCAATATATTTGCGAGTCATGACCCTCGTGTTCAAGTTTATTGATGCTTATAGCCGTCTCGTAAGAGAAGACTGATATCCTAATAGCAAAGAATCTATAGCTGAATGAGAATATTTTTTCGATCTTTTACGCTGAGTAAAATCGTGCCTTTTACGTTAATATGACGAACAGAACGAAAATTATATACAATCCGTTATGTTTTATTTCCGTTTTATCTCTTTATTTAATATTAAAGTAGTTTGAGGAATTAAGGAAAGATATTTTATTATTTATTTATAAAAAAGTTTAAAATATTAATAAGTGTATACAAGTATTAAAATATAAACCTATCAATAAAATAAAAATCGATTTGGGTCGAACTTTTAACCCGTTTCGACGAATGACTTTGTAGCCTCAAGTTCAAGTACGCGTTAAAAGTGAAAGGCACGGTGCGCCAGCGCGGCGGCCGGCAGCGGTCCCCGCACTAGTCATAGCCCGACGTTCTAACGCGAAGCCCGGGTCACTTTTTATAACCTCCCGTAGCTATTCTAACTTACGTCTTTCGTAATTTCTTGTAAATATTTATATTAAGTGTAACATTCTTTTTTCTCACCTTCTGTACTCCTCTTGCTGTGCAAATTGTTTCTTATTCTTGAGTCTTTCGCTTGTGGTGTATATATTGTGTAATGTATGTATTGTATTAAATATAATAATTTCGACCTGTCTTGGAGTGTATTATTCGTCTCTGATAATCGAACAAGCGAACACGCCTATAACTGGTGACCCCGACGTGATCTACCGACATGATCTACCGACGTGATCTACCGACGACGACGCCGCACGCCATTTTGTTTGAAGATTACCGTTATTAAGGAACAAAGGATTTTTTTTAAACGCTGCGTGAATTGCACTTACCGGTGAGAGTTATTTTTTTAATAATGAGTGAGGAAAAGGTTAATTTACTTGAAACAAAGGAAGAGGTATTGCGAGTCAGCGTGCGAGTTCCGCCATTTTGGCCTGAAGAACCTGCGTTATGGTTCGCGCAGGTGGAATCACAGTTTGCTTTGTCTCGTATAACGACTGATGAGACGAAATTCTATTATTTAGTTGCACAGCTTGATCATCAGTATGCCGTAGAGGTTAAGGATATTATTACCAACCCACCCGCAACCGATAAATATATAAAATTAAAAACTGAGTTAATAAAGCGGCTCTCAGCTTCTCAGGAGAAACGAGTCAAGCAGCTGCTGATGCATGAGGAGTTGGGTGATAGGAAACCATCGCAATTTTTGCGCCACTTAAGTAGTTTGGCTGGCCCTTCAGTACCATCTGATTTTATATTAACGCTTTGGTCTAGCAGGTTACCACAGAACATCCAAACAGTGATTGCTACGCAGATGGACATGGACAAGGACAAACTGGGAGAACTCGCTGACAAGGTGTATGAGATTGCACCGTCATCGCCGCAGGTTGCAATCACCTCTCACGCAAGCACCTCTTCATCCCAGATACCAGGGTACAGTGAAATGGCTCAGCAGATTTCAGAGTTAACGAGGCAAGTATCTATACTTACTACTAGACTAGAAAGGTCTGAACGGCCACGGGCGAGGTCACGACAAAGGAGGTACAATCGGTCACGCAGCCGTTCCAAACCCAAGCAGCCCCCACCGAATCACCCGCACTGCTTTTATCATTTTACATATGGTGAGCAGGCGCGTAAATGTAAAAAACCGTGCAACTTCGATTCGGAAAACGCCAAGGGCGGTCGCAAGTAGCGGCCCACGACTGCCCAACGACAACAGGCCGTCTATTCGTTACTGATCGCGTAACGAAGACGCAATTTCTTGTGGATACTGGTTCCGACTTGTGTGTCTTTCCGCGGTCATATATCCGGACGCCCTGCACCAAATCCAAGTTCGATCTCATCGCTGCTAATAATACCGTGATACATACCTACGGGCCTACTCGTCTATGCCTTAACTTGGGTCTCAGGCGAGATTTCATCTGGAGCTTCACTATCGCGGACGTTACTAAGGCCATTATAGGGGTTGACTTCCTAAGCTACTACAACCTCCTAGTGGACTGCAAGAACCAGCGTCTGGTTGATGGCACAACCACCCTGTCAGTGGCAGCTATCCACTCAGGTATAACTGAACACATTTCTTCCGTAAAGGCTTTTACCGGGACTACAGAATTCCATACTATTTTACGTGAGTTTCCAGAGATAACCCGACCAGCAGGTATTAAAACTCCTTCTAAGCATAATACAATGCACTACATTCGGACTACTCCTGGTCCACCTGTTTCCTGCAAGCCGCGCCGCCTTGATCCAGTTCGCTCACAAGTGGCGAAGAAGGAGTTCGAAGACATGCTCGCATGTGGTACTGCACGACGCTCGGAGAGTCCCTGGTCTTCAGCGCTACACTTGGTGAAGAAGAAGGATGATGGATGGAGACCATGCGGCGATTATCGCGCTTTAAACGCCAGGTCTATTCCAGATAGGTACCCCATCCGACATATTCACGATTTTTCTCACCAGCTCTCGGGGTGCACAGTCTTCTCCACCATCGATCTGGTTAAGGCGTATAACCAGATTCAAGTCAATCCAGAGGATGTACCGAAGACCGCGATCACAACACCTTTTGGGTTGTATGAATTCCCATACATGACCTTTGGTTTACGGAACGCTGCACAAACGTTCCAGAGATTCGTCGATGAAGTTCTTTTCGGTTTGGATTTCTGTTATGGATACATTGACGATATTCTGGTTTTTTCTCCTTCTCCAGAACTCCATCAGGAGCATCTACGGTTGCTATTTGAACGCCTGAAACAGTACGGGATTTTAATAAATACATCAAAGTGCAAACTTGGGCAAGCAGAGGTGACGTTCCTTGGATATCAGGTGTCAGCAGCTGGTACTAAACCTTTGGAAACAAAGGTCGAAGCTATCCAGAACTTTGCAGCACCGAAAACAGTTAAGGAGCTTCAACGTTTTCTTGGTATGCTTAATTTCTACCGACGCTTTATTCCTAAAGCCGCGCAGATCCAGGCACCGCTTACTAATATCCTTGCTGGCCCCCGCATTAAAGGCTCACAACCTATCACGCTTACTCCCGAAATTCAAGAGGCTTTTGATAGTTGTAAGGCTTCCCTCTCACAAGCTACGCTACTATCTCATCCTGATCCTACCGCTGATCTCGCTATAGTCACGGATGCTTCTGATATAGCTATTGGAGCCGTGCTACAGCAGAAGAAATGTGAAAATTGGGAACCGTTGGCTTTCTTCTCCCAAAAATTAAATACAGCACAGAAGAAGTACAGCCCATACGACCGGGAATTGCTCGCAGTGTATGAAGCCATAAAGTACTTTCGCCATATGGTAGAAGCTCGTACATTCATGGTCTTTACGGACCATAAGCCACTCACATTCGCATTTTCGCTCAACAGAGATAAGTGTTCACCTAGACAGTTCAGATACTTAGATTTCATCTCTCAATTTACGACCGACATCAAATTTATATCTGGACGAGACAACGTCGTTGCGGATGCCTTGTCACGTGTGGAGGAGGTAGCTTGTGCCATTGACTATGAGTCTCTTGCAAGGTCTCAGGAAAGTGATCCAGAGCTGCAGGAGCTACTTCACAATGGTACAGCTTTGAGATTGAAGAAGATTAGCACCGAATCGTGCGATTTGCCTATCTACTGCGACACTTCACTATCGATGCCTCGTCCATACATAACGCCAGAATTACGCAGGCAAGTCTTTGAGATGCTTCATGGCTTACATCATCCAGGAAGTTCAGCTACTGTGCGACTGGTGACACAAAGATTTGTTTGGCCAGGGATTCGCAAAGACTGTAGAGAGTGGGCTAGGCAATGTCTAAATTGCCAAAGAAATAAAATTTCCCGTCATACCAAATCCCCCTTGTCCTCTTTTCTTCCTCCTTCCTCACGTTTCTCCCATATTCATCTTGACATCGTAGGGCCATTACCTCTCTCTTCTGATTACAGATACTGCCTAACAGTCATCGACAGGTTCACCCGATGGCCCGAGGCGTACCCTCTTCGGGACATCACCGCCGAGACCTG
This sequence comes from Boloria selene, assembly GCA_905231865.2. NCBI lineage: Eukaryota > Metazoa > Arthropoda > Insecta > Lepidoptera > Nymphalidae > Boloria > Boloria selene. Next base: position 6,307,524 of record HG993147.1, read on the forward strand.
TGCTGCCGCCCTCGTGTCTGGGTGGATATCCAGATTCGGCTGTCCAGAACGAGTGACCACCGACCGTGGTCGCCAATTCGAGTGCCACCTCTTCAACGCTCTCACAGCCTTGGTTGGTGCGCGCCACTTCCGCACAACAGCCTACCATCCCGCGGCGAACGGCATCGTCGAACGGCTTCACCGCCAGCTCAAGGCGGCGATAATGTGCCACTCTGTGCAGTGGACTGAAGCCCTTCCACTGGTACTTCTCGGTATGCGTAATGCCTGGAAGGAGGACCTACAGACATCTCCTGCAGAACTGGTGTATGGTGAGCCTCTTCGCCTGCCCGGGCAGTTCCTGTGCCCAACCGACGACTACAAGACTGCTGACGTCACACAGTACGCGACACGTCTTCGCGCGTACATGGCAAAGCTGTCACCCCGTCCTACAGCCTGGCACACCACTGCATCCTTTTATGTGCCACGCAATCTTGACACTTCCTCTCATGTCTTCGTTCGTCAAGATCGCGTGAGAGGTGCTCTGGAATCACCGTACACTGGCCCCCATAAGGTTGTCAACCGGCACCCTAAATATTTCACCCTAGACATCAACGGAAAAACTGCAAATGTATCAGTTGATAGACTCAAACCGGCGTACATTGCAAAAGAAGCTCAAGTTCCAGTCCAGCCAGTAACAGCGCCAGCTCCAGCGCAGGAGGACGTCAAACGCACTTCCAGTGGCCGACGAGTCCGGCTACCAGATTTTTATCGACCGTAGTCACGGTCTCCGGGGGGAGTAATGTAGCCTCAAGTTCAAGTACGCGTTAAAAGTGAAAGGCACGGTGCGCCAGCGCGGCGGCCGGCAGCGGTCCCCGCACTAGTCATAGCCCGACGTTCTAACGCGAAGCCCGTGTCACTTTTTATAACCTCCCGTAGCTATTCTAACTTACGTCTTTCGTAATTTCTTGTAAATATTTATATTAAGTGTAACATTCTTTTTTCTCACCTTCTGTACTCCTCTTGCTGTGCAAATTGTTTCTTATTCTTGAGTCTTTCGCTTGTGGTGTATATATTGTGTAATGTATGTATTGTATTAAATATAATAATTTCGACCTGTCTTGGAGTGTATTATTCGTCTCTGATAATCGAACAAGCAAACACGCCTATAACTTTAAAAATTCATGTGGTCAATCAAAACATTGTGAATAAATGTAATTATTTCCGTAGCTTTTATTATTTTAGATTGGCGTAGCGTGACACAAATTGTAGTTTAGCACTTTAACTTAAAGTGACGAATTAATAAAAAGGCCACGTCTACAACTAACATAGACTTAAGTTATTAATGTAATAAATTTTAGAATTATCTGAATCACGTACGTCGCACATTGTCTGGATCCTAAAACTTAAGCCATAAAATGTCCGTTAATCTAGAACAGTCTATATTACGAACTCATAATAAACTTTGCGTGCTTGGTTTTACAAAAGAATATCAATCCTAGAGTTTCCTTTCTCTCGACCTGCAGTTAAGTAATTCTTCAGAATAATTTTAGCATTCAGTGTCGTTTATTACCTGAATGATGGTCCTTACCATTGAAATACCATTTTTTGGAGTCTTTTCTTGTGAAATAAATTCTTCGACCGTATATCTTTTCAATTGCATGCCAAATTTGAACTCTAATAATGTTATTTGGAATTTCTCAATATGTTTTCACTCGGCTCTTCCCTTTTTAGGCATGAAAAAAGCCGTTTTTTTGGTAAACTTAAATTAAATTTCCGATTCAATATTTTTATAAAGTCTAGGTTAGGTTAGGTAAGGTCAATTACTGATCATAAAATCACAAAATGCTAATAGATATAGGTCGATCTTCAAGTGCAATCTTATAACAAGGTTTTTGGTCTATACATCGGAAACTATGCATATTAGAGCAAAAGTTATTGAAACCATTATTGTAGAGAACAAAATTTCACATATTTCATTCCCTGTAAACTTTTTTGTAAAGCTTACCGTTTGCGATTTATTGAACTTGCGTTTTATTAATTAATCCAATATTTTGAGAGTTGTCGGCCGAGACAGAAAAACCGGTTTATTAAATGGGCCATAAGTTACTTTTAATGAAGCTACTACTAAGTTTATATGGTAATTTTACTTCTTGTTTTAAAATTTATAAAAAAGCTGAATTATTTGAAAGGAAGATTTATGTTTTTTACTTCATACAATTATAAGTTAAAACTTTTGTTTTTAAACCTGTTAGTAAATATTGAAGTTCGCAAATTTTACAAATATGTATTGTATGTATGTGTTTGACTGATACCTCTCGGTCAAAAAAAACTTGTTTAAATAATAATTGTAACTAAAACTTACTTAAAAACACACTTGAAGAATATCTAAGGATATTCTTATAAAAGTTATTTTCCAATTATAATTTAATTTACTTACTATATATACTTTAGTCTGAAACTTTTGCTAAGTTAGGTGTTAAATTAACACCACGATAAAGTTTATCTTTAAAAGTTAAATCCACGAGTAATAAAGCTATATCTAGAATAACTCTAAACTGAGAAAATGAAAATAAAGAATTCGAAGCGGATAAAATAAAAATCCAGTGAATGTTGAGTCGGATAGCGGCGATATCATAAAATTTATATTATTTCATGACCGGCGCAGTGTAATGCATCGAAATGCATTATTTTTCATTCAATATCACACTATGGCTCTACATATTCTAGTATATTAAAATATTTCAAATGCGAATTATTTTTGCGATATGTTTGTAAAAGGAAATGAAAGATAAGGGCTGTATGTGGTGTCCAAAATTGAAGGAGAAGACATATATTTTTTCTTTTTATGTGCCTGAAAAGTTCCTTCTTTATCTGCTTAAGTTGGTTTTGCAACTTAATACTAGCTTATAAGATCAAGTCTTTTTGCATCTGTTTTATAAGAGTAAGGCTATAAAAATGTTTAAAGTAATTTTTTGGTCATAGTATTTTAATAAGATTTCCAATTAAAAAGATTTTTATTCAGATGTTGATAATTTTTCGCTATAATTTACGATATTAACACGTATTTTTGGTATACTTGGCAAGATGTAAAACAGGCATGAGATGACAAGATAAAATCTTTTTTGCTAAACCGCATTAGATTACCAAACTTAGTTACTCTTACAGAAGTTTAGAAAGCCAAGTCACCGAACAAGATATAACTAAGATTAACTTTTCAAGTAAAATCAATCTCAATGTCCAAAGAAGATGAAGTAAAAATTACGTTAAGCAATCTGAAGCACCTCAAAGCCTTCAAAGAGCTTTGAAGACTTGCTGTCTTTTGAACAAAACTAGCAACTTTACAAATATACAATCAATACGAATCGATAGTTTTCCTATTACTTACATATTACTTAGCCAAAACAATAACTTATGGCTGTTTAAAACTGTCGCTAAGGTTGTATGAATGCAAAGGTGGAGTTCGTGAATAAGAGATATTGCAATTCAACCGCCTTTGCCAGAGTTCCCTAAGTTACCCTTTGAGAATTTAAATGAAGCCCTGAATTAGTTGTCACATAAATTAAGCTATATATTTTAACTAAGCTATCTATATCATAGGTATATCATGTTAGTACGTTGAAAATATCCAAAAATATTTCGGATGGATTTCGAAAATGAGATCAAACATTATTAAACCTCCAGAGCAAACATTATAAGTTAATAAACTATAGTCCTTACAGTTAATATTGACATAGACAAATTTCCCGTGATTTATATTTTATTATATAAAACCTATTAAAATAATAAAACGAATAATGCGCACAAATCCTGATTTCCCCTTACCATTTAAATATCTTTTTAATTTCCGACAAGAGAAGCTACTTTAATAATCTGGATAGGTAATTTATTTGCTGAAAAAATTATATTAATGTCAGGAGGAGGCAATTTATCTCATCCTAATTCGTAAAACGCTTATTGGGTGTCGAAGCACTGGGATAATATGATTTATGCCTCACCACTAACTGTTTAATAACGGTATCAGCACATATAAACGTGTGAAACGCCCTATAATTGGAGTTGTCATAGCTTCAATGCGGCGTTTTATTAAATATTTGTAAGGGTAATATTGATATTACATCTATCAATAGACTATTTCATTGCTTTTCGTACTTTCGTAACCTGTGGCATTTTATGATTACTAATGCTAAATTAATATTTTGTAACATAATACTTTTTTTTAATTTGAGAGTATGTGTGTATGTATATATGTATGTATGTTTGTGTGTATGACTATTTACCTGTGTATACATTATTATATACCTCCCCTCCCCTATATCTTTTTTACTCTTTCTCTCTACTCAAAGGTTGCCTGGAAGAGATCGCTCTCTTAGCGATAAGGCCGCCTATTGTCTTCTACTTAAATTAATTAATAAGTTTTTCATGTAAGTTTGGTGTGCAATAAAGAATATTTGATTTGATTTGATTTGAGAGTTTGTATGGGGTAAATTTGAATAGACATACTTCTTCATACTGAAACTGGTTATGTAACATTAGTACACCATTTTAATAAATACAGATAAACCTATTACCTAGAGTTCCACATAGAGTACTAAGAGTAACGAAATTTGAAAAAGGTAACAACCTAAATGCTTATTGTATTTATTAAATGAATTTAAAATATAAAATAAAAATACACCAGTAGTAAGGTAGACGGTATTATTATTAATAGTGCCATGGCCATTCTTACTGAGACTAGCTAACTGTGCAGGAGATGTTATAGTGTATAAGCGTATGCGCAGATACAAGTACACTCTGTATTCCTGTTACTTTCAAAATCTAATGAGATCATAATTCGACGTGGTCTGTTTTATATGCTCTCCAAGGAAGGTAGTACAAAGATCGCCAACTTCTAACTTCAGAATATCGTTCAGTTAAGCTTTTATAACAGAAAGACTTAATAATTAAAATGACACCACCTGGGAGTCTCACCCAAGACCTTTAAGTGTGTCGTACAAGCTTATCACCACTGAGGCAATTATTTTATAAATACAAAAGACATTTATGGACGGTATGTCGCTCCTTCATAATAGCTTTAAGAGCTGCAATTATTTTAATAATTGAATAATATCATAATCAATTGATATAATAGAAGTTACTTCAGAACAAGTGTATTGTTTAGGAAGGAAATTGAAATGTTAATATTCTAAACAATAACAACATGAAATGTTTTGATATTTTTGGTTTGTTATTTTGTTAATTGAGAATCAACCGAAGCACTCCTGTAAAATTAATTTTATTATTGTAATATGAATAGCTAGGCTATGTATTTGTTAAAGGAGTGCACACTGAGGACTTTTTATCTTTATACAATTTATGATACGTAGTAATGAGACGTATATTTCTAGCGCAACTCTAACTTAAGCTTAGTCGAATTATATCGTTTGTTCTTTTACTGGGTGTTGGTATACGATAATCGCTCTAAATTTTATGTTTGTACATAGTAAAATTTTTTACGAGAAAACAGAAACAAAAGACTATGAACTAAAGTATAATAAATAACACTCGTTCTCTTGTATTATTGTTAGTAGAAATGGATTATGGAATACCGCCATACAAACAAAAATTTTTTACCATACTAAAAAATGTCTATGATATCGATAAAAAGTATTGTGTTGGGATGTGGTATTAATAATAAAGCCAAAACATGCAAATGATATTTGTTCAGCGTATGCATGAAAATAATAATATAATCCTCTTTATTTAATCCTATAGCAGTAAAAGCAAACAAATGTAATTGAATTATGATTTTAAAGCTTTATGTGTATGTTTTTTAGAGTTCCGTACCTCAAAAGGAAAAACTGAACCCTTATTGGGTCACTTTGTTGTCCGTCTGTCTGTCTATCTGTCAAGACCCTTTTTCTCAGGAAAGCGTGGAGGTATCGAGCTGAAATTCATATTAAATACTCAGGTCTACTGTCCCTTAGAGTTGTAAAAAAAAAACTTCTAAGCCAATGCAATCAAAAGATACAACCGTTTATGCTGAAAATTTTTGATAATCGCAAGGTAATCAAAGATAAAAATAAAAAAGTTGAAAATCAAAGGTTGTTGTAGTTGACGCCAATTAAGATAAGATGTATGGGCACTCATACAATTTATTTGTATCAGGTATTGGTTTTGTAAGTACATTTATGAATCATAAGCAAAAATTCTAAGAAAGAAAAATAGTATTTGACTGATATTTATAGATGTTTGTGACAATATGTTAAACATGAACTCTGAATTATACTCGCAACTATAGTGGAATTCGTTCAATACTTGCGGGCTAACTCATATTTGCTACTCTGCAGTCAGAAAAGTTAGACAGTTAGCAGTTAGACACGTCAATAGCTTCCGACTTGTATACTTTAGTTATATACATACTTACTTATAAAACGGGATATGCTGCGGATATCAGATCCATATTTATTTTGCAAAATAAAAGCTATGCGAGTTATATATTATGAAAAAGATCATTTTTCCCTGCAAGCTGTTAAAAAAGTGATATTGCGGTACAACCGTCAGAATATTACAGGAAAACTCTTAGTAACAATTTTAGTATTAAGTAAAAATATAAACATGTTTTGACATTAACACGCATCATCATCTAGCTCCATGGTAAGCTTTCAACGCTTTTCTTATTGATAACAGATAGTTGACACTACACCCAGCAAAATACAATGAATGCCCACCGGCTGGACTTGAACTCACGAACACTTGCACATCAGGTACGGACTTAACGAAACTTAAACTTAAAGAAACGTATCGTTAAATATATATAGTTAAAATAAAAACCGACATTTAAACTGAGAATGTTACCGAGTTTGAGATCACTTTAGTAATTATTCAACCCCGTAAGCGTGTAAATGGTGTGATTTATTAATGATCGAGCATTTGTATCACTGTGTGATAGGATCCTGTAATCCGCATTGTGTTTATAACTGAAAACCAAATAACAAAGTAAAATTATACAGTATTCAAAACGTTAGATATAACTTTTCATTTATTATTAGAACATGATTAATTTTGATAGGGATTATTTAGAAAATTTACGTGAAATTTCAATGAACTAATAATGTGATATCGGCGTGCAATGTATAATATACATAAACAAAACAATAATAACAAAATCTGCAGATCATAACAAACTAATGATAATAATTTATCGCCGCAAAATTTAAAGTAAACAAAAATTAGAATAAATTATAGTCAGATTTACTAGAGGCTATTGCCGTCTATATTAGTTACTATTAGAGCTAGATTTTTACATAAAAAGACTAAGTAGTAAGTATTATAGATTTTAACTAGGGATGGACCACTTAAGTATATGTATATTGATATTATTCCATTAAAGTTATTGTCACAAAGCTAGGCATGAACCTCCCTTCAATAATAATATTTTTAAAGAATTTGGTGCTGCAGTCGAGTCAATTTTTTATTTATTTTATTGGGTTTTTCTAAAATTTAGATCCAATTTATACTGCCTCGGAGAGCAATTCATACCGTTGACCTACGCCTCTACGCCTACGCCTTTGCCTACACCTACGCCGAATCAACGGTCGTGTTGTTTATTTTAATCCTATGAAACTTTGAGACTGAGAGACTGCTGCATTGTGTGGGCCACAATGTATGCAGATAGTTTAGGCTCACTGACGTTAACTGTCGAAAAGCAAATCGATAAATATTATAGTTATAAGCTCTTTATGTTTTCAAATCAATTTAAATTTTATTTTAGTAATCATTGAACAGAATATGTTGAATGATAATTTAGGTTTAAGTGATTTCACCTGAGATTATAGGGTAGAAATGCGGGTGTATCTGTTAAGTGTCCCTTTGTTCTAAACCACTACGCAATTATTCAAACGTAATGTGGCAACCAAGAATCAAGCTTCAATCGATATTCACGTTGGTTAAACTAAGCAGAAATAACATATATAATAAGATTATAATTAAATGTTTAAAATACATATAAATTGACATAGACTTATAAAATAATTTTAAAACTTGGAAAATATTCTAAGCTCAAATCAGGTTTCATTGAATTACATTAAGGCATTTTTTACTTAATAATAAAAATGAATACTTTTTATTTTTGATGCTTTCACAAATGCTGCTATATATTATAAGCCTAAATATTATGATAATTTTCAAGATGTTTGGTTATCTACAGAAATCCGTGTAGCAGAATTAGGACAAGGGCGTATTGTAGGACCGTTAGCTTACGATATATTATACATAATATAGGTATTCAAACGCCAATTGATTATATAATTTTATTATTGTACCATTTATGATGAAATCCATCAATATAGCTAAGAAATGTTTCATTCAGCTCAAAATTAGGAAAAAAATATTTATAGAAAATATGCGCTTAACAAAAAAAATCATTTTTTGCGTCAGGGATTAAAGGTTAAGGCCTTAAGTTTAAGGTAAAAAATATCAGAAAGTTTAAAATAAAAAGTGGTTATAAAAAAGAAGTGGTTGAGATTATATAATATAATAAATTTTAAGCAAATACTTATATAAAATTTAATGACTAGATAAATTTCAATGACAAAAAATATTTTCGTGACATAAATTGACAGAGGGTCACCTAAAAATCAGCGTGGCTCGAAATTTTCCTGCATGTCACGACATATTACTTTCGGGTCCATTAACCTCAGAATCCAATAAAAAAGTTCAAAACGAACCCTATTTGTGGTGTTTCGATAGAGAATGCTATGTTGGTTAGCTTATAATTAAAATAATATTATAAGTTCAGCTTTTATCTTTTAGCTTTACCTTTAATACTAGCTGAACTGCTAAACGTTGTTCTGCCATATAAAATGGAGGGTGAGGGCAGGAAGGTGAAAAATACTTTACGATCTATTCTTATATCTACCGAATATCATCATAATCATTTAACGTCTTACTGCTGGGCAAGGGCCTCCCTCAGTCCGAGGGGGATCAGGTCATAGTCCACCGCACTGGCCTAGTACGTATTGGTGGACTTCACATGTCTTTCGAGAACTTGTGAGGTTTTTACAGACATGCAGGTTTCCTCGCGATGTTTTCCTTCACCGTAAGATGAAAAATAAGAAATATGACATTTATTATTTTCGGACATAACCTCAGTATATGTTGGCCACAATTAATCAAGGTCCATCGCTGTTTACGTGTAATCTAATGATAAATATTCAAACATTTTCACATCATAAGCTATTCAATTACGGCAATCAAAGCTTGTTACCCGCAATAGAAAATTTCTATAAGCAGTAAAGTGGAAATAACGAGAAATCACTGTATTATTATATACATAGCTATAATATATAGATCTACTTTACGAGCCTACGAGATAAGAGTTCAGCCTTGATTGGACAGTACATGACGAATAATGAAGTAAGAAAACGTGTGGTCATCCTAACAAGAGGAAATAAATAAGGATGTGACGACCAGAAACATTTTACTTTCATGTTGATCATCAATACATATTTGAACGACACGTTAGACTTAGTTTAGATATGTATGTGATCGCGGGTTCGAGTCCCGCTAGGGGTATTTATTTATGTGATGAACGCAAATGTTTGTACTCCAGTCATTAGTGTTTACGAGTATACTTCCAATATGTATGTATTTTAAAGTTATATAATATTTGTAGTGTATCAACTATCTGGAGTCCTTACGAAGAGGCTCGTACCTTACCATGGAACTAGAAAGTGTTGTTTATTAATGTCGCAAAATATTTAAAAAAGTATTATTGCATTGATATTATAAAATGAATTACCCAAAATAAATTAATTTACAGTATTTATATATTGTTACTCCTAAGTCAGTATGATTTTATTATACGAGTATCTAAAACACATCCTATCTCATCCCAGTATCTCTTAATACCTTCCTTTTCCCCGTCACATATTAAGCTGCCATTCTGAATATGTTTAAGCTAATATTGGCTCGGTGCCTTTATCTTAATTAAAATCAAAGAAGGTACATTTAGTGAAGTATTATACATTATTATAAAAAGAGTAAATTTATTCATTTTTCATACTGTCTTAAGCGAAATAAATAATAATAAATAAATATGTTGGGACATTATTACACAAAGCGGCGTCTAGTTCCGCGGTAAGCTACGAGGTTTGTGCTACCATATAGTTCATATACTACACATACTCGTATATATACCTTATAAATACATACATATTATAAATATAAACACCGATGACTGGAGTACAATTATTCGTACTTAACAGATGAATGACCAGCCGTATTCGAACCCACGACCGCTGGCACAACAAGTAGGGTCACTAAAAACTGAGCCAAACGTGTCATATAAGTTAGTCTTAGTATTTACTTATATAGTATTTGCTTACTTATTTACTTATACAACTGCAGATTCAAGTTTTGAATAATGTTGAATGAATTTTGTACAAACAAAAGATGTCTGAAGAATTATTTTATACATTTTCTCATACTGTATGTTTAAATTAGTTTATTTAAGTACATAATGTGTCTGGAGCTTTTACGTATAATGTATTCTTCAACATACAATGGACCGGAGCAGACAAAAAGGAAAGAAATTATTCAGGGTAAGACGCTACACCGCTAATCGGTTATTATTACTTGATTGATATTTTCAGTTATGCACACGATTTTCAAAATTTTCTTGTCTATTGATTAAAAATATTAATTAAAAAAGTAAAATCTAAGAAAACATGTAATAACGACCTTATTTTAATTTGTTTCTTTGAAAATGTTATGTGTAATATAATTTAAGCCTACAATTTCTTTTAATTGAGATTTGCTGAGAGTGTGGAAGTATTTTGCTTTCCATATTTTAAAACAATAATAAATATTGTTTTAAACGCAAAAAATATTGTATATAATAAAAATTTAATAAACGTAGATCAAAAGTATAATGTAAACTGAAGCGACAGTAGTAGTAAATGTATATTATATTTAAAAAAAACAAAAAGGCTATATCTCTGTATCATAAAAACCCTATTGTATTTATTCGTAATCTTGTTAATAGGCGCTTACAAAAGATAAAATGAATGTAATTCCCAGAAGAAGCTAAGGATCAGAATTAAATAACTCGATGTACATAAAAGTTTTTCATCGAGTTATCATGAATTGATCTTAGATCCTTCGGAAAAGTAAACCGAATCCTGTTCCGGTCGGGTTACTCCCAACTCTTTCAATAGAGGATTAATATATTTCAGAACTGTCTCGAACGAATCAGTAAATTGATTTCATGAACTTTAAGCTGAATTTATTATATAACTACTCACCCTTGCTTCGCTCAGGTTTAACGTCAGCGAAGTCATGGGTTCTGCTAGTTAAAATTAATAAAATGTCTACCTCCTCCTTTTTAAAGTCGGTTTACAAGTAGCCTAAGTTACGCCTTATAACATTAGCTATCTGCAAGTGAAAGTCCCGTCAAAATCGGTCCAGCCGTTGCAGAGATTACCCGGAACAAACAGACAGATCAGCCAGATCAGATGTTATGTGCTCTTTACTTATTTAATAAATTATATTACAAGCATGATTAAAACTTAATAAAAATATCTATTAGGTACTACGATGCACTCTCACTTTGCTCAGGCTATTGACTAGTTATATTTCAACGGTTAAAATAGATTTCTTAGTGATATTTTCCTGCAGTAAGGAAAATCTATGAAAATGCTTATCTCAATAATATGTTCCACAAACATACTAAATGTACAGATTGAAGTCAGAATTTTGTTATATTATGAATAGATAACAATTGACTTAGCCTCGCTTTATTAGGATGCCTTTTGTAATTATAATATTAAACATAGGCAGAACTACCTTTTATAATATTTTCCAACAGTCTTGAGTGTATTATACTATATTTTATATAAATCTAACCGTTTCAGCGTGGATGAGTTATAGATATTGGGCATTTTGGCATTTTAATAAAATACTTAGATATTGGCTTTTGTAAATGTAGTGTCAATTATAATTATAGTTGAGCTATTATTTTGTTATTTTATAAGCGTAGCTTTTAAATGTACAATATTTAAAATTGAAGTAGCAAAATACATCTTTTATTTTTACAGAAATGCAAAGACTTTCTTAATTAGTAAAGAGAATAATATCATAATATATACATATAACGCAATACAGACAAACTCTATTTATAATAATAACGCAATACAAACTTTATAATAATACTTTATATAAAATAAAATGGTACTAATTTGGTTACTAAATAAACGTGATATTCTAATAATTTGGTAGCTTACGATTTTCAATCCAAAAAATTTGCAAATAAAGTAAAGCAGTCGCAAGCACAAGTGCCTCATGAGGCACTTTTACGAGATGCTTTCCTTTTATGTTATCCGCAGAAATACTATTTGACATTCAGACTACTCTAGAGAGTCTAGATATTATTTAAAGGCGCGTAAAATATTACTATTTAAGTTAATACTAACCACAAATGGTAAGTAAATAAATATTCATAGTATAAAATTGATGTAGTTAAGGCGTCTATCTTATAATTATCTGTTATAGGTTTCGATGCCCGTTTCAAAATGATAGTGTTGGTATCAACATTATTTATTTAATTTATATATCCCTAAAAATGTGCAAAATAGGTCTACAAGTAACGCTAACCTATTATACGGTAACCATTTTTATTTAACATCGAATATACCACACTTTCACTTCACATGTCTTTTGAAAACTAGTTAGGTTATAAATGAAAAAATCAAATATTATGCTACACGCAAGTTTTTAACCTGTTTCGTGTACTTTTCTAAGCTATCTTTATCAATAGACCCAATGACACTCAATAGCAAAATTATTCATTTTGTTAGTTAATATAAAATATTCAGTTAGGTATTTTCTATAGTGACAGAAATACATTTCAAATAATTGGCATGATAGAAATAAGATATTGAAGACATTCCCCCTGGATAAATCTACAATACAAACTCTACATTTTATCTTGCCATTGTCCCTTCAATTCTTTCATCCTATCTATCGTACCCGTCTTGAGAGTAATCTGGTTCACGGAAAAACGAGTTTCCACCTAAAGTAAATAAATGACATGATTCTATAACGAAATATTTACATAAATACACTTTTAGAAAGCTTCCATACATTTTTGTCTTTATTTGAAAGTAAAAAATCTCTAAATTACCAACATAATATGGTAGGTTTAATGTAAAATTTCAAAAATAAGGTGCGTATGTTGGTGTTTCGGTAATATCTTGCGCGTATTACCGAAACACCAATATTCTTATATTTATGCATTATAATATTATAATAGATAACAAAACAAAAATAAAACAAAAGTAGGAATTGTGGAAAGAATGCAAATGAAATTAGTTTGATGGATCGTAATGCCGCTTTTTTGAGCAAGGAAGAGTCAGCTCACTGACATAGGTGATATTCTGATATCTTAATTTCTGATTCATAAACAAAGAAACTAAATTACAACTCAAGCAAAACAAATTCCAATCCCGTCTATTTCTTAAATTACTTGGGTACAGTACATCTTCCTCTATCATTCTCCCTTATTACTCGTTCCAACATAATTCAGCATATTCTCTTACATGTCCCATCTCACACAACTTAACCAGTACCCATCTTCTCTTCACTCTTTCTCTTACTCTCCATCCGTCTACATTTATATCATTCATATCCTTCATTTCTTGTTACTTTGCTTATCGGCAAATATTAATCAAACAAACTCTGCATAACTTATTAGTACTCTCTACATCCAAACATTATCATCCCTGCTGTTTGCACTCTTCTTTGATCAGTCTCTTTCATAGCCCAGCATTTCAATGTATACACAACGAAATATTACAGATTCAAAATACACCGCAATAAATAATTATAATATTATTTAAAATAAATTAGTTTCACTTAAAATGTCATATTACGAGTAAAAGAAAACAAAATAAGTTATAGTACAATATCTTTTAATAAAATAGCAATTTGACTTTATGGACCAGGGTGTATTGCAATTAGTAAAAGATAATATAGTTAGGAACAAAAGAGACGTACGTACTCGTATGTAACACATTGGACCCTGTCTTCCCAACAAGAGACTATTGTGTTATGTAGCGTCCTATATTAGGGTCTCCCACTTTGTCAATAAGCTTTTCATTCAAAATGAATATTATTTTATAGCATACACAATAATTACGTTTTAAAAATTTAAATTCATGTTCATGATGGCAAATGAATGTTTATGTTTACCATGGGTCTCATTATTTATTTATATATTTAAATAGTTATTATTATCGATACAAAGGCCATATCTACAGTTTTAAATACATTTCTCATCTTTGAGACAAAAATGTGTTTCAAAGTACGTAGGGGCGAACTCGAGTGGAGACAGGGCGAGTCGCTAGTAATATATGCATATCATGTATAAAAATATAGGGCTAAAAGAAGTTGAGTCTACTCATTTTAGGGCTTAGTCTTTCTACGTGCAATTTATTTACCGTAGCGAATAAAATTTTATGTTGAAAGAGCAGTTCAAAAAATCGGAAACAATATATCATTGTTCCGGATAACGTGATAACTCACGAGTAATGTAGCCGAACTAATGATCCAAAACACGGAAGTTTTCAAGTACTATCCGAAATAAAATGTGAGATAAGAATATTTTCTTTATAGAGTTTATAGAAAATATGTTATTTTTCTGTAGCGTATGTAATAATAATAAAATCTCTTTTTTGTATCCACAAAAAGATTGACAAGACAAATGAACAAGAGGTTTGTTAACGGTCGCAGGTTCGAGTTCCACTGGGGGCAATTGTGTGATTGGCACAAATGTTTGTACGTTAGTTATTGGTGTTTATGTTTAAATTATGTATGTATTTAACATATTATAAACATGAACACCCATGACCGGAGTGCAAACGTTGTTTATAAGTGATGTGTCCTAATGTCCCAACGTATTTATTTAGGTAAAGAAATAAAGTGGTTTTTTTTAGAAAAAATACAACCTAGTGTATGAAGTTATATTCTTATATTAGTATTAGTACTGTAATAGAAGAGCGGCAGAGGTTTAATATTCTTTGTCTACATTCTGACTACATAGATAACAAAAAATGGCAGCAATAAATAGGCTGTGATGAACACGCTATTCCTTATGTACAAAAACTAAAACTTTTTTCACATTCTTAACGATTTAAAATATTAATAGTAGAAAATTACTAAACTGTTAAATATGTTTATTATATTAAACAACAAAAAATAATAAAAAAGAAGATGTTCGTCATCATTATTGAAGTATTGGATGGTACTTGCCAATGTCACGTATCTTATTGATCGTGACAAACGTATAAATGAACAGTAATAAACGTTCACATAGCACAAACAATATCCTATGTAGGAATTGGAACTATGAGTTTTGTGTGCCAACTAGGCTTGCATCACAATGTTAGTGGGTTATCAAGGGAGATTAAGTCTTATCCAACTGTTTCAAAACTGGCACTAGTTATTCGTGAACCTAAAACATTGTATTGAAGGATCCTTCACTTCTCTGTATAAAGATACAATATAAATCAAGACTAATTATAGTAATTATTAGTTTTTTTCCAGATTATTTTTTCCATCTTTCCCATGTTCCATTTTTGTAAAGTTTATTAAAATTGTAAAAAGAAAAAATTTACAAAAGAAATAGTATTTCGGTGGGTAAAAATTCTGTTACAATTACCTATATAATGGTATTGACTCCTCTAAAAGCGTAGTCTCTCCCGTGACTTTGCTATAAAGCATTCGAGAAGTTGGAAACCAAAAATCAAAATAATTCCGCGAAATAATCCAAAAAGATAGTTTCATTTGAAAAATAAACTACATGTTACTAATCGATGGTAGATAATGGGCAAAACATATCTCACTTATATTACACAATTAAATTTCAAATATACATTCAAAGGTTTAAAATTTAATAAAGAAGTGTCAGAAGATAAGCTTGTTAAGGTAATAATATAAACTGGGTTATGTTTGGAGAGAACAAAAGAGCGTTGTAATCCTGAAATATAGTCCACAAAATTCCAGAATAAGTAGCACTCTGTAATAGTAATCTGGGATTAGTTGTTTTATTTAGTAAGTTTAAGCATAACCTTTTATACGTCTTTCTTTTTATTATAATACTAGTGATTCAACCACACTCTGCTGGGATTCGTCTCTAAATGCGTTTTTACTTTAAGTATAGATTTCTCTGCATATGCATGTACACTACTAATCAACTTTCCTCTTGTCTATTGAATCACTTTGTCTATTGATGAAAACAGTATTAAAATCTGTTTAGTAGTTTAAAAGCTCTTGGTGTACATATGGCGGAATGTAAAGATAGTCACTAAAATGCTTTAATTTCGCTTACGCCAGCAAAAGATGATGACAACAGAATATGTCTTCGTATATATTGAAAAATGAAGACGTAACACGTTTTTTAACGCATAATATAAGGGTTGATTCAATTTATTTAACACATTGGTCGATAACGCAGCGACCTTTCGCTTTTATAAATGTAAGTAAATTACATTTTACTTTATACTAGTACTATATTGAGACTTCAGTTATGTTTAAAAGTACATATTTTAATTTTACTTTTTTGCAAATTCTCGATAAATGTCGTCTGTCCAACTGATAAAAGAAAGGAAGAAATTTTAATGAAATTATAAATTTTCCGTGTTGTAACGCAATAATGGGAAATATAAAATAAAGCAAACTTACAAAATATTATATAGACCAAGACTAGCGACTCGCCCTCGCTTCGTTCGGGCTCTTCCCCAGATTTAGCACAGGCAAAGCCGCGGGATCCGCTAGTTATGCATATAAACCTTCCTCTTTAATCACTCTATCTATTAAAAAAACCGCATCAAAATCCGTTGCGTAGTTTTAAAGATGTAAGCATACATAGGGATATAGGGACAGAGAAAGCGTCTTTGTTTTATACTATGTAGTGATATACCAAGAATATCTAAAGTTCATACAAACACGTGTATCGATTGTATAACATGATAATATACAAACTTAAATTACAACAACATTTTGATTTCAATATATTTAAGGATACCGATTTGATACTATAAAATAAGAGAAAAACCCAGAAAATATATAATTTTAACATTTTTCAATAACAAAATGACTTATAATGTACATCATTGCAAATCTTTAAAGCCTTACAAGCTTCGGGTACCGTCCAAAAGATATTATAGGTACTTCATCGGAACAAAGAAGCCTTAATTTATTCTTCATTAACCCCATATTCAGTATCAACGTTACGTTTTACATTGAAAATATCTAAAAAAACTTCACCAGTAGTTGTAGAAAATGTTTACTTTAAGAGCAAACCTAAATGCAAATGCCTTTTTGTGTTAAATTATTCTTGGCTAAATGTACAAAGAGAACTAGATAAATGCTTTTTCATTTAAGATTCTTTTGTGCGGGTTAAAAGCGGACAGCGATATATTATGAGAAGCATTAAGAAAACAATACTTCTTTGTTTGTTTATTTTAAGCCATGTAGATATGCATATGACCACGAGATATCACTATACGTCTGTCAGCGTTAATTTTAATTTAAAAACTACCCATAAAATTATAACACATTTTTGAGTGATTAATAAGGAAGATTTACGTATATAAATCATTATGGTTTTGTATTAATTGGCTGAAATAAGAAAATGTCGGAAAAATATTTTATTGTTTTACGGAATGATTTTTTCTTTAAAATACATATTAAACTGTGGCACCGCAATATATATACAATATACATAATTAGCACCAGAAATTAATAAGCGTGGCTTTTAATCTTAAAAAAATGAATTATTTTACATTGCCATGATGATCAGACCATAATTAATTTGTCCAAGTAAGGGTCGCGTGTTATTATTAACAAAAATAATAATCTTAATAAAAGTAAACATAATTTATATACATTAATAGTATTTCATGTGTCTTCCAGTAAAAGAAAGCTCTAATTTTATTTCAAATATTTCATTATAACTTTTACCTGTTTTGCCGGAAAAAGGTAATAATTTTCGTTTACATATTTCTTTAGTTTTATTGCAATATTTCAAACAAGCTTAAATCATAAATACGATTTTGATTTTATGACTTTTCCTCATGAAGGAGTATAAACGTATACGTATGTATTCTTGTAATCATGCTGTTCTAAGGCAGTGGTAGCCCAGTGGTTATGTAAGGTAGCACTTGCTTTGATAACCTAGTAAAACGGTTTCGAATACGGGTTTCTCACCTATGATATTTTCATGTGAGAATCATTTCTACCACTTGGCCTTTATTTTTTTTTTTTTTTATTAACGTTGGGAAATCCTGTTACGGATACCACCCGACTTCCCCTGGGGTGGTTATGTGGGACTCTCCGGCTAATGAGACCGGCATACCCACTAAAACCCAACTGCCCAACCCCTGCCGCCATGTGGGACGCCACGGGATCGCTTTCGCATACAACCGTGACGCCCCGACGGTTGGCCGAAGCCACCAACATGAGGCCGCCCCGAGAGGGACAGCCCCATTATGGGAAGACATCCAACCAAAGACGGGGCCGCTCCCAAGACCACTCTGCTAATCAGAGCAGTGCCCAGAGCAGCCCCAACCAAACACAGCCCACCGAAGTGGGCCAACAATCACCGACTGCAGAAGGCGGGGAGTGCGGCTGATGAGACCGGTCCCCCCACCCCCCCGCAGCCCCAACGACTACAGAGGGCTGGGAGTGCGGCTTATCACCAACACTCCCAACCCCCTGCGGCCCCACCGGCTCCAGAGGCCAGGGAGTGCGGCTCGTCACCAACACTTCCCGCCCCCTGCAGCCCTGCCGCCTCCGCCATCAAAGACGACGTCGACGGCACCACTACACACGTCCGCCTAAGCGGACCCACCACAAACTCCCGCAACGGGGCCCACCACAAACTCCCCGAAGGGACCAAACCTCAACGGCTGCAGAGGACAGGGATGCGACAACGCCGACACTCCCTCTCCTCTGCTGCCCCAACGACTACAGAGGGCAGGGAGTGCAACTCATCACCAACACTCCCCACCCCCTGCTGCCCCCCCGGCTCCAGAGGCCAGGGAGTGCAGCTTATCACCGACACTCCCCGCCCCCTGCAGCCCTGCCGCCTCCGCCATCAAAGACGACGTCGGCGGCACCACTGCACACGTCCGCCGAAGCGGACCCACCACAAACGCCCGCCGAAGCGAGCCCACCACGTCCGCCATCCCACGGTGGCGGCCCCGTTGGGCCGCGGAGGGTAGGGACGAGCGGCGCACCGCAATACCGGCACTCCTCTCCCCCCGCGGCCCGCCCTACCGGCCGGCCACGATCCTGACTGAAAGTGCTGCCGGCCACCCCTCACCAGTCGCGGAACCACCGCCCGCCTGAGCAGCAGTCCCACTCCCGGCCGCCCGCCGTCGAGCTAGTCCCGACGGGCGGCCCCCGCGCAGTGCCTCCTACCGTGAAAACGGCCAGAGACACCGCGCCGACGGCTACCGCAACGTTTCAGCCGAAGCTTCGACGAGCGGCCCCGCCAGGGTGGTGCCCGTTCACCGTGGGGTCCATCCACGGTGATGACACCCCCTTCTGTCCGGTTGCGAAACCCCCGAAGCGGTCGCGCAACCGGTGGCCGCTAGGCGGCCCCTAGTGGCACCTCTTAGCTGTGAGGGCAGCCAGAGGTGCCACCCAAGGTCGGCAGTCGCGGGACCTCCTGTCCCGCCGCCTATGGCTTTTGGTCCGCGACGGGTTTCCCCGCTACCACCCGCTCGACTGGCTAGGAAGAGCGAGTGGCGTCCCTCTCATCCGCCACCGAAAGGACGCGCCCGGTAGAGGTACAGCCTCCCCCCCGAGTTCTACCACTTGGCCTACCACCTACACTACAACCTAGCTACATTTCGAAAGGCATAATATGTAGTCCCCCAATGACTAGAGTATATATATTGACGACACGTTTGGCTCAGTGGATAGTGACCCTGCTTTCTGCGCCAGCGGTCGCGGGTTCGAGTCCCGCTGGGGGCATACATTTGTTGAGCACGAATGTTTGTACTCCAGTCATAGATGTTTATATTTATAATATGTATGTATTTAAACTAATATGTGTAGTATATCAACCTTCTAGTATCCATAACACAAGGCTCGTACCTTACCGTGGAACTAGATAGTGCTGTGTGTAAATGTCCCAACATATTTATATTTATTTATAATGAAATGTATATAAAATATCTATACGTAAATAAATGTAAATTATATATGTTATTGATTAAAGTAATTTTTAGTAAATTGACACTAGCAATACTCGTAGTAGCATATACAGTACTTAATATGGCTTAATATGGATAAGAGAAAATAAATTTATGTATCATCAATTCTTTGTAATTTAAAAAAAATGTGAAAAGAAGTGATTATTATCTAAGTTGGCTATTAAAAATATTACATTTGAAATTTCAATTCCGCTAATGCATCTTTTGAGCTCTAAAATATCTGAAGGTAGCCATCGATCACTTGTTAAAAAATTGATAACATAAATAAAATTTTCACAAATACACACATTAATTGTGAAATAATAGTTTAAATTTAGTAAAACCATAACTCTACTGAACAATGAAAATTGAATATTACACTTGAGACACTATATTCATTAAATTTGGAGCCATTTCGTTGATAAATTACTTTAATAAATGGAAAAACCATGCATTTTATATTACTCGTAAATCGAAAACTATTCGTATTTTTTCATATTTTACTGTATTGCTGCTACGTTTTAATAAATATTGTATAGAAAGTAAAACAATATAATTAAATAGTAGGAAATCAATACCTGATAACGTTTAATTTAATCCAAGTCGATGTAAATAACAGAATAAACATGTGCGGTGAATTTTTGGCTTCAATAGAAAAACGCTGTCTGTAAAGTGGTAGTGCCATGTTTGTTACCTTCGGGTAGCAACCGAATGGGCCGGCACGCCCCGTATAGTTCATTAGTACCACTCTCTCACAGAAGACCGGCGTGAAGTGGCAGCTATGTTGTCGCGTTTCGTCCGGTGAGTGAGAGTCCGGGAGGCCCACTCTCCTTCCCCCCTCCATCTTCCCTGCATCCTCCGCCTTCGTTCCCCACTCCCTCCCACTTCCCTCCCTCCTCCATCCCTCCCTTTCCTGAAAGGTCAGCAACGCATCTGCAACCCTGGCTTGCAGATGTCCATGGGCGGAGGTGATCACTTCCCCTCAGGTGAGCCTCCTGCCCGTTTGCCCCCTTTTTACCATAAAAAAAAAACGCTGTATGGATGTATTTTTGTCGAAAGCCATTAATGTTTAATAGAATTTGTAAATTTAAATGGAATATTCGTGGTGAGAGAGCTCGTCCGGAATCCACTATTGGTTTGGCGTACAAAATAGCAAAATTGATAGAGGGTGCTTAAACACGATACGGCTATACCGCTTGTTCTATCAGCAACGGGATTAACTAACCACCTATTCCGTACTAAACTTGATTTAACTGTTAAAGCTAATAGAGCAAATAGGAAAAGCAATAAGCTTTTAAAAGTTGATATGAAAATGTTACGTAACCTAGATATTTTAACTTAGAGAGATTTTTCATATTATAATCAATCGTAACAATGAATTGAAAAAGGGAAAGACTTATTGTGTAATAGATACTGATCACTTGTGTGTCTTTTTTTAAATATGAACGCAGTAACATAAAAAGGAGAGCATATAATTTAATTGATAATCATAAAATTTATATACTCGTACATATTAAATTAAGGTATGAATATGTGTTCAAATTGCACCCAATAAGCGTTGATTAGTGACATATTAGTGATTACAAATAAAATAAACAAAATCTCATCTCTATCCCTAAAAATCCTGTATAATAACTTTTATAAAATACCCAAAAAGTTTTCATTATAATAATTACTACAAAAGTTGTTAATTGCTAAACCAACCTACTTAAGTTGAGCTTGATTAATATAGGAAAACCAAGAAATAGTGTGCGATGAAATATTGTAGTGCTAGAACTACAGTTTTACATCAACACTTCGATCTCGACTTCGGAAGCTTCACATTTCAAAGCTTCGCTAGAGCGCATCAGCGTATATTCGAAAGAGATGGGAAAGACCGGTGAGTTGTGGGTCACATTGCAAGAGAAACGAGATGGTTTTTCAACGAGATAAATCGCTCACCCTTGTTTATTTTGTAGAAGCGTTTGAGGGTTGTTACACAAAATAAATTCTTATAGGATATAATGTTTACATTCCGTAATAAAAGAAACTTGCTGGCAGTGTTTGATGTACATTAATAAAATCTTTGTAAATTTATTTAGGTGATTTGCTTATTCTATACAATTAAGTAAAAAAATATTCTTATTCTTTTTATGAGTAAGCTAAAGAGTTATTAATAATATATAAACATCGATATTTATTAAAGTTATAGTGAGGTCAAAATATAAATTAAGTATTTAACTTTTAATCTATTTTTATTTATCTTATTGGTGTGAAATGTTATGTACGTTGATCTGATGACGAATTCATTACTTTCACCCAATATTAATACGATTTAAATGGAAAGCTTAAAAGAGTTTTAAATTATTCTTTTAAAGTTTACAAAGTATAAGTAATAAAAACAATACACTCACAATGGTTCTTAAATCTTTATTCATACTAATTGAAGTTTTAAAATATAATTTATTTTTTTTAAATAATAGGATGGACATTCTAGTAACTTAGCTTAATTCAATAAATTTTGCTGACACGACTTTCTATGGAAATCAGTAAGATTGCATTTTGTCATGCAAGCGAAATGTCCCCAACGAATAAGACTTGTCTGTATATTTTACAAGTAATTTTAGGTAATACTAGTTTTAACATGTGGCTTCGCAAGATTTTTTTCCAATGAATCAGAAATAATAAATTTTCTGTGTATAGACACTCTATCTATATATAGGTACAATACCTTATTGTTGGGACCTTATTAAACACATCACCATCTAGTTCCGTAGTATGCTACGAAGTTTGTGTTACGTTACAGATAGTTGATATACTACATATATAAGTTTAAATACATAAATATACATTATACATATTAAAAATATAAACACCCATGATTGAAGTACAAACATCCGCGTTTTTAAGAAATTAATGAATCCAGCGGGACTCGAATCCGCGCCGCTGGCGCAAAAAAAGAGGGTCACTGCAAACTGCACCAAACGTGTCTTACCTTATTATCTCGATGATTGAAAAAATGATTTAAAATTAAAATAGCAATATTACGTAAGATTATCTTAAAATTTGCACAAAAGTTTAACTTAAATAAAACTTTATATTTATTAATCACATTTATATTTTACAATTACTAATAAATAATACTATTAATCAACCAATGAAGTTATAATCGTCTAATATCTCAGTCTAATGTTTCTAAATAGCCAACTGTCGCTATTGTACTGTTAACTAGAACATGTCTTGTCTTAGTTTCCTTCAACTATTTAGTTTATTAACAACAGGTTCTGTGTGCGGTAATATCTGACATTGTTTAGCACAAGTTGTATAGACCTGCAAAGCGAATTCAGATAATTTAGGGTGCTTCGTTTTGGCTTCGCTAATTTAAGTAAGAACTTTGTTTAACAATGTTTAAGGATTCATGAATCAGGTTACAATAAAATAATGTGATTTTTATCTTTTACAATAATATTTCTTTTTTATTTTACTTGTTTACGAATGTTTACGAATCTTTTTTTTTCTTTCTTCATGCGTTTTCACGGTTTTAGTCATTAGATAAATGTATTATTAATTAACGTTATAAGCTACAATTTTTTCTTAATACCTAAATTTATCTTTTATTAATAATCGAAATATAATTCCTTGTTTTAGTTCGAAACAATATACTCGTAGGTATGTCTCCTATCATAAATCTGTTTAACGGTCTACGCATGGTTGAGTCAGAAACAACGTCGTAATCCTCCTTTCCGTACGGTATTGAATGCCAGTCTTCAATACCAGTTGTTTTCTGAAAAGCTCAACACATAAGCTTGAAATATCTATACAACTAATACTACAAAGGTGTCAAATATACAAAACTTAGCAACAATCGACGAAACGCGTACATAATATATAATGTCTTATTTCTGTATACCTTCATACTATTATAAAATCTTGAGGTTCTGTTCCTAAAGGACTTTGCGGGGATGTAAATCTATACGAACATAATGAAGTGGAAGTAAATACTTTTATATATTGGCTCAATTGTTACCTTCGGGTAGCAGCCGAATGGGCTGGCACGCCCCATATAGTTCCACTCTCTCACAGAAGACCGGCGTGAAGTGGTAGCTATGCTGTCGCGTTTCGTCCGGTAAGTGAAAGTTCGGGAGGCCCACTCTTCATCCCTCCTCCTCCCTCCCTCCCTATTCCCTCCCGCATCCCTCCCTTCCTATTACCTCCCTCCTCCCTCCCTCCCTATTCCCTCCCTCCTCACTCCCTCCCTTTCCTAAAAGGCCGCATCTGCAAGCCCTGCAGTGTTAGATGTCCATGGGCGGAGGTGATCACTTCCCATCAGGTGAGCCTCTTGCCCGTTTGCCCCCTTTGTACCATAAAAAAAACTATCTAAGATAAAAAACAATCTAGAGACGAAATTTCATACTTTTTGACTTTGGTTTACAGTATCAACTATACGTTATTACGTACGTTATTACAGCCGCCGCAAATATAAGTAAACGATGAATTTACATATAGATTAACTTTAAGTACAATTAAAAATAAATTATAGTATGTATCACGATTTATTTATACGTATCTTAAATAGATTTTCTTTGCAAGCGTCGGCTGACACCGACTCCTAAAATATCAGTCTTTTGTAAATGAGAAAATCTGTTTAGTCGTTTCTTACATTCTTTATGAGTCGAAGCATGTAAATTACATTATTTTTAAAAATCCAGTTATTATATCGATCGACACGTAAAATTATCGGGTTTTTTAAACCAACTTCAAAAAAATATGAGATTTTATGTTCAATTGTATATTATTTCTATTAATGTGTGATGGACATATTCATAACAAATAGTAGGTACCTATTTATTTACAATATTTATTCATTTATTCATAACTTATATGTACTCAAATCCTTACTTTATATGTGGTCAAATCAAACATCAGCATTTGTTTTGTAATATTAAAATTTCATCTATAACACCGTTTTTATTCCTTTAACTTAACATAATAAATCTAAATAAATGTAAAGTACGATTGAGTCCTTAGAAATTACAGTCTCTTGAAAGGCCGCCTGAACGTTAAGAGCAGTTTCTTATTAAAGTCACTTATTGAAGCGATAATGAAAATGTCTGCAGCCCGCTCGCACTAAGAGCTACAGCCTGTTTATATTTCATTAACCTGATAATTTAAGATACAATCTAATTTTGACTGATTAATAATTAGTTGAACGTCCTAAGGACTATTTTGAGAAAGTATTGTATAAAATTAATCCAAAAAGTTATTATCTTCAAAGATATTGATTTACTTTCAATTCACAATACAAAGATAAGTAATTGTATATTGTGGCTTCAACTACAATAAAGCAAAGCTTAATATATTAAATTGAGATTTCAGTAATAATAGTGAAGGCTAAATTATATTTTCCCAATAAAGCTTAACCTTTATTAAAATTTACATTGTTAACAATTTGTAATAAAAATAAAAGAGACTTAATATAAACTCATAATAATAATAAATAATAATATACGTTAGTAGTTAGGAAGAATTCATTGAGCTTGAGAAGGCTATGGATAAACTATTTCGCTCAAAATATGCTTTTAGCAAAAGAAATGTGCTAGTTTAGGATTATCAAATAAATCTCAAAAATAAATTACCAAAACTAAGACCGATGAAATATGAGGAGAATAATCTTCTGAAATACAATTAATACGTTTCTAAATCATACATTTTGTGGTGGTAAAAGTTCCAAATTTTAGTTTCTTTTTGTTTTACCTAATGGAAGCTTACATAGAAAATTACAGCTTTCTAAGACTTGAAGAAGTATCCTAAGATTTTTGATGATCATCAATGAGTCAGTTACGAAATCGAAAGTTTTTGAAATAAAAATATGTTTTATTTAAAATATATATAACATCAATAGTTATTATTATTGTTATTACTTTAGTAAAACTATAACCATTCTTAGAATAATAAAATATTATGTTAGTTTTAAGCGCCGTCATTTACATAAGTGTATTCGTATGTTATATACGTAATATTTTATTGTTAGTAGATATAATGTGTTAAATAATAATTTATAGAAAATGTACGTGGTTCAGAAACTAAAAATTTAAGTCTTTTGAAGCTACGCCCTGCGAAGAGGGATTGCTTGTAAATATATTCCTCATTTCATTCAGGTTTGACGACTTCATTAGAAACAATAGGCTAATTTTCTGTACTTTTCCATACCTCTTGTACATAAAAAAATCTAAATTCCTTGAATAATTCGACAGAATGAGGTGGAACAGGATTAAAAAAATAATCCTATTAAGTACATAACACGTAACTACCACATAATCAGATAGCATAAGAGATTTTTATTAAGTCACTGAATGTAACTAAATATGCAATTTTAATAACTTTAATGGTATGGAATTATATGCAATATTAATAATATATAGCTTTGTCTCCACTCAATTTTTATTTTAAAGTTAAGTTTTAAGTACCTACTCTTAACTTTACTGGTCCCTAAGGTTCAAAAATTAAATACTAACTTTTGATTAATGTTACCAGCTACGAGTATAGTAGCAATTTACGCATAGAACTTAAAGTAAGATCAAAGAAATATTGCTTCCCAACTTTCAGTTAATATTAATTTCGAACTATATTTCAAAGCTAATATGTTATATTTGACCAAAGTTGTGTAGTACTTCTGACTTCTGATTGACTTTTCGCAGTCTTCATATTGGATCAATATTAAATTGTATGTCGATATGTTGCTTGTCTTTAGAGAGTTGAAATAGTAAGCGCTACAGAGACTATTTTTCTCACTCCATCTTTTCCAAATTAGAAAGAGAGAGCAACAATGATGGTGTTTTCTCATACTATAGTTTTCGGCCTGCGTCTACTCATGCCTTGACTTCAAAAAATAAGTGATTCTGACCATAAGCAAGTTTTTCCCATACCTATAACCATTTTCACTCCTTTTAGGGGATACATTTTAAGAAATCTACTGTATATTTATATAATTATAGATTTAAAATTTTATGCAGTACCTACGTTACATGTTTTGTTTTTATTTTATTGTTCAAAACCGTTCACAGCATTTGTCACATTAAAAACTAAATAGTTTCGTACTATAAAATATTACAAATCACTTTGTTCACTTTTCTTTCAATTACTTAAAAAAATGTAAAAAAAGCATTTATCTAATGGAATTTATCATATAAAACTTAAAAAGCTAAGAATTAATGTTTCCTTATTAATCAGTACCAATCGCTTGTACCCCTTGAAGAGTAGTCTGTAGACTGTATTGATAAATCTGTCAGGGCAAGTAGCTTTTTATATAAATTACATACATATGTACATATAAGTTAATTCATATTAATAAAATAATTTATTTATCTAAATATATTACTAGATAATGCTCTTATCCTATCTTCGTAATCTCATGTGTGATATAGACTTGAAGTCACTAAGTCATTAATGCTAATTGACTGTCAGAGTCGAGCTTTCGATAATCGAGCGATCGCCGTGTTCCTCAGTGTACTATTCAGCTCGAATAACCATGCAAATAACAACTTTACCTACTTAAAATAAAAGTAAGGAAAACATAAATGTAGTGATCAATATTTCTATTAATGAACTAGTAAAATGTCTTTTCTTATTAATATTATTTCGAAAATCTTTTCTTTCAGGGGATTTTTGCGTCCGTATTAAAATAATCTCAATATTTTGTTACATAATCGTATTCTACTCCCGCCAAGCTACGCTATAATAGTAGAATATCGTCAATTTATTTCTATTTCATAGGGCAAAATGAACAAATAATATATTAAATACTCAGGAAGAAGGATACATTTCTAAGGTTTAATTCAGATATAAGTAAGCTATAACTTATTATTATTCTTATATTGACTTGCAAAACCAACCACTTTATATTGAAAGTAGGTTCTTGGAATTTAATCTGCACTAATTATGGAAATTTCGGAAGCATAGTTTTTGGCATTGAGTCAAACTCATTAAATCTATGTTACTTATTTTAGCATATTGTTTCTTAAGCAAAGATTATATCTATTTTGTTTTAACTTTGTGACATCGACTAACTTGTCGTAATATTAAGGTCGGTGTATAGTAATATTATCGAGATACGTAATATATAAAAATGTAAGCATCTGGTAACACTGGTTGTTAGATACAAAAGGGGTTACTACTGATTCCATATCTGTTGCCTGAAAGTATATACTAAGTCAATAAAATGAAGCATAATAACTGGAACTGTTACAGGTTTGATAGCATTATACAGGAAATTCGTTTTAGTAAAGTTATAATAAAGGGGAGTTAGGGTATCAACACAAAACTAACAGTATCTCAATAAACCTTTTAGAAGGAAACTATTAAAAAGTACTTTGGAAAATTAATTATACAATCTCAGGTTAAAATTACAGGTGGTACATTTACAGCGATTTTAGTACATTACACTCTAAGTACTCTTATATACGCACTAAGTAGTGACACAAACTGCATTGCGGCTTTGCAAAGAGCATAATTGTGGAAAGAGAACTCGCCGACATGGCCATTAGCGTCCGCGGCATTTCCCTATTTTATTATGTTTGCTGCGAGAAATAGTATTATACTATCCAGTTATCTGATACGAAGTCAGAAATAAACCACTTTATTATAAAGCTTTCATGTAATTTAATAAAATTGAAAGGAAATAAACAATAGTAATGAGATTTTGAATTTATGCGTGTGTATCCAAGAAAACAGTTTATTTAATATAGGTTCCTTAACAGTTAGTCTCGTAATATTAGCACGACACAACACACACGACGACAATATAACGACGACACGCGTGGCGCAGTTTGTAGTGACCCTACTTGCTGCGCCAGCGGTCGCAGGTTCGAGTCCCGCTGGGGGCATACATTTGTTGAGCACGAATGTTTGTACTCCAGTCATGGGTGTTTATATTTATAATATGTATGTATTTAAACTTATATATGTGTAGTATATCAACCATCTAGTATCCATAACACAAGGCTCGTACCTTACCGTGGAACTAGATAGTGTTGTGTGTAAATGTCCCAACATATTTATTATTATTTTGTACTAACATGTTACAAAACCATTTAGTCCTATATGCAAGCTAAGTATTTACTCGTATATATATTTTTTATATGTTGGGACATTTAGTATATAATATATTATATCATCGAAGAACTAATGTATGCATTTTTCGTCACAAGTAAATTCTTAAAATGTCTCTATATTAGAGACTGTCTACTAATTTATTAGCCACTTTGAATTACAATATTTATTCAACAGTTGTAGTCGATGTTATTGTATACCCTCCAATGATGTTTTAGGCTGGCATTGAAGTTTGGAATTTGTATTGCAAATAATTCTGGGAATGCATTTACATAATCTATATTAAAAAAATGTTTACATATTATTGTCTTTTATTAAAAAGTAATACTAAATTCATGATTTTTATTAAATATTTCACAATTAAAAATTTTAGTCATTGAAATACTGTTACATGGTACGAATGTGATTAAATTAATTATTTCTATCGTCCTAGCTTCACAATACCACCGCCACAATCTTGAAATCAGAGAGTAGTTAGCTTAACAGTCTTTAGAATCTAAAAAGGTTGAATGGTTGAGCATAATGGTGCAGTAAATAAAAAGTTCTCGAAAAACAGTGACTTGACTATTTTTGGTCGTTTTAATATAAGAAAAATGTTTGAGGCTTAAGTGTCCTTCAAACAAAAATATCATTGCTATATATTTACACTGGACCTCTCTAATAGACTCTAATATTTCTGTAGAAAAATGGTGATATCGTTGGTCGATGTCGGCCAGTAACTCTTTCCTTCATAAAAAAAAATTAGCCAAAAAATCTACAAATATACACAATTTCTATTTAATTTTATTATTAGATATTATCAAGAACTTCAAATAGTGTAACAGATGTACTTTCCAAAATACAAAGAATACTTTTTTTAAATTCTTTACCCACTAAATGTCAGTGACCATAAATATAATTAACATAAAAATAGGTAAAAAAACTTTTTAAGTTAAACGGTTTTATGTTAAACATACATTGCATTGTTTAAGATAAATGTACTAAAAACCAAAAAATAATAAAATAGATACAGTCGTGGGAATTATAAACATATGCATAGACTAGACTAAAATAAAACCGTGGGGCACGTCAATTGTCTACAAATTATCGACTTAATGTGCGATAGAAGAATCGTTTAATTCGTCGTTAGGCAGTTGGCCTATATCTATTGACGTGCCCCACGGTTTTATTTTAGTCTAGTCTATGCATATGTTTATAATTCCCACGACTGTATCTATTTTATTATTTTTTGGTTTTTAGTACATTTATCTTAAACAATGCAATGTATGTTTAACATAAAACCGTTTAACTTAAAAAGTTTTTTTACCTATTTTTATTTTCTAGTTTTTAGTTTTTATTTATTATATTTTTTTACCATTTTGTTCCCACGAGTAATGGACATTTTAACGGTCGACCCCCCCAGAGGTCCAATAAAGGGGCAAGGCTATGTACAACAAGATGTGCCTGAGTCTTGAGGGAAAAACGCTAACGACATATCATTTTTATCCACCCTAATGCCATACAGTTCTCGGCGCGTTTTAACCTTTCACCTTAACTTTGGTGGTGTACCGCTAACGACGTATCATTTTTAGCCACCCTAACGCCACACAGTCCTCAACACGATACAAAATCTTGACTTGGGTGGTGGATTCAGGCTGGATTAATCAGATACTTAAAAATTACAGATTCAATTTCTAAATTTAAATCTTATTATTATACGCCATTTAGTGGCTGCGCCCATCTTAAATATTGAGGTTGTATAGTGCACTGTATTCTTCTTGTCAAGCCCTTTTATTTGATACCCATATTGGTGGGATTGATTAAAAATTGTTATCAGCCATTTGGTAGCGGCGGCCATCTTAAATTTCAATTTTGCATAGTAAATTGTATTCTACTTGTTGAGACCTTTCATTTGATACCCATGTTGATGGGATTGATAAAACCTAAGTTATCCGCCATTTTGTAGAGGCCGCCATCTTGGATTTTAATTTTATATAGTACATTGTATTCTACTGGTTGAGCACTTTCATTTGATACCCATATTGATGGGATTGATAAAACCTACGTTATCCGCCATTTTGTAGCGGCCGCCATCTTGGATTTCAATTTTTTATAGTATATTGTATTCTGCTTGTTGAGCCCTTTCATTTGATACCCATATTGATGGGATTGATAAAACCTACGTTATCCGCCATTTTGTAGCGGCCGCCATCTTGGATTTCAATTTTTTATAGTATATTGTATTCTGCTTGTTGAGCCCTTTTATTTGATACCCATATTGATGGGATTGATAAAACCTACGTTATCCGCCATTTTGTAGCGGCCACCATCTTGGATTTCAATTTTTTATAGTATATTGTATTCTGCTTGTTGAGCCCTTTCATTTGATACCCATATTGATGGGATTGATAAAACCTACGTTATCCGCCATTTTGAAGTGGCCGCCATCTTGGATTTCAATTTTTTATAGTATATTGTATTCTGCTTGTTGAGCCCTTTTATTTGATACCCATATTGATGGGATTGATAAAACCTACGTTATCCGCCATTTTGTAGCGGCCGCCATCTTGGATTTCAATTTTTTATAGTATATTGTATTCTGCTTGTTGAGCCCTTTCATTTGATACCCATATTGATGGGATTGATAAAACCTACGTTATCCGCCATTTTGTAGTGGCCGCCATCTTGGATTTCAATTTTTTATAGTATATTGTATTCTGCTTGTTGAGCCCTTTTATTTGATACCCATATTGATGGGATCGATAAAACCTACGTTATCCGCCATTTTGTAGCGGCCGCCATCTTGGATTTCAATTTTTTATAGTATATTGTATTCTGCTTGTTGAGCCCTTTCATTTGATACCCATATTGATGGGATTGATAAAACCTACGTTATCCGCCATTTTGTAGTGGCCGCCATCTTGGATTTCAATTTTTTATAGTATATTGTATTCTGCTTGTTGAGCCCTTTTATTTGATACCCATATTGATGGGATTGATAAAACCTACGTTATCCGCCATTTTGTAGCGGCCGCCAACTTGGATTTCAATTTTTTATAGTATATTGTATTCTGCTTGTTGAGCCCTTTCATTTGATACCCATATTGATGGGATTGATAAAACCTACGTTATCCGCCATTTTGTAGTGGCCGCCATCTTGGATTTCAATTTTTTATAGTATATTGTATTCTGCTTGTTGAGCCCTTTTATTTGATACCCATATTGATGGGATCGATAAAACCTACGTTATCCGCCATTTTGTAGCGGCCGCCATCTTGGATTTCAATTTTTTATAGTATATTGTATTCTGCTTGTTGAGCCCTTTCATTTGATACCCATATTGATGGGATTGATAAAACCTACGTTATCCGCCATTTTGTAGTGGCCGCCATCTTGGATTTCAATTTTTTATAGTATATTGTATTCTGCTTGTTGAGCCCTTTTATTTGATACCCATATTGATGGGATTGATAAAACCTACGTTATCCGCCATTTTGTAGCGGCCGCCAACTTGGATTTCAATTTTTTATAGTATATTGTATTCTGCTTGTTGAGCCCTTTCATTTGATACCCATATTGATGGGATTAATAAAACATAAATTATCCGCCATTTTGTAGCGGCGGCCATCTTGAATTTATAATGATAATGAATAAAGATAATTGTATTGTCACCAAAATCCAAAGTGTATACAAAATTTCAGATTAATCGGTTGACAGGAAGAGGGTGAAATTTGAATTACTAAATTTGACCCAAGAATAAATAATAAATAATAAAACAAACGGGGTGAGCTAAATAAAACCGTTTAATAAAAAGGACAATCCGACGTAATGAGCTTTTGAAAGGGAAAATGTCCACTTGTAGCTACTTTTCCCTAATTAAGAACCGATCCGCCCTAAACGGAAGCCTGGCCATTCGTGCTACAGACAGTTTCAATCATTGCACGAAATTGTAATTATAAAACCTATTAGTTGAAATATTAAAAAAAATATTAAAACGTTTTTCGAGATTAAATATATGTTAGGACATTATATATATGTTAGGACATTATTGCACACATCGCCATCTAGTTCCGTGGTAAGCTACGAAGGAAGCTTGTGTTACGGATACCAGATAGTTGATATACTACATATATATGTTTAAATACATAAATATTATAAATATAAACACCCATGACTGGAGTACAAACATCCGAGTTTAACAAATGAATGCCCCCAGCGGGACTCGAACCCGCGACCTCTGGCGCAAGAAAGTAGGGCCACTACCAACTGCGCCAAATGTGTCGTCGAATCGAGATTATAAAATATGTATAACAATATGAAAATAAATATTTAATATTTTTAAAAAAAGTAATGTGTTACATAATATCAGGCTTTATAGGCTTTTTTTATTATTTTATTTTGAAAGAAACACTTAGATGCTTAACTATTAGTATATAACATTATATATTTTATGCCTTAAATCAGTTTTGATACCAGAATTTAAAAACCACTTTGAAAATTTAAATTTATAGTTCCAATGAAAAATAATACTGTGTTTCAATTCTCATACTAAATATAGTTTTATTCTATCAATTCTTATACAAGTATAAAACTTTTCTACACTCGGCTGGTTTTTCACAATCGTCAATAAATGTCGCATCCTTTGAAAGTTATTTCGCCATTGCCGCTGTAATTGCGTTAAGACCCTCTCACGTATACTGATGTACTTAAAGCACCAGCTGTGTCAACTGTTTCGATAATATCTGAATCCTTAATAGGTATACTGTTTTCACGATAATGTTGTTTGGATACATAATTGAGTGAAGTGAGTATAAATATTTAATATATTTTTTGTTATTATTTTGTGTAAAGTATATCGTTGTTTGATATAATATATGACACAATACATGAATGGTACGAGTAAATTAGGAAGAGCTTATTACCGACCCGAGCGGATTGAGGCTAATTCTCTAGTATAGTTTTCTCAGAAAGTAGATATTTTCAAGCGAAAAAAATATCCTATATATTCACTCAAATATAAGCTATTATAACACCAAATTTTATCAAAATCTACAAAAAGACAGGCAATTTCCATCTCTTGTTTCCATAATAATGACAATTTCAATAAGATTTTCCAAAAAATATTCAATGCACAGTTTTGACTTAGTTAGAATTATATTATAATATGTAGATACGAGTACCTATACATTATGAAAAACTGGACGTGACACTTTAAAAATATAAACCTTACCCTTTCATATCCTACAATTCATGTGATTGTTATAAGCGAACGGCACAGCCATTTTCTTTACTTTCAAAAATAAATAATAATGTTCTTGATATACCTAAGTATTTTCAGTTTAGTTTCACTATTATAATAATTTTGAAAACTAGGTATAATTCACAAAAATAAAATGCTTAAAACTTAGATGTTTTAAAATAGAATCAACATGAATATAATAATTTACAGGAAATTTTCTTAGTTACAAGTCTTAACTTCCATATTTTGAACCAAAGCACGTTTTCACACTAATTTTACTTAGTTACGAAGGTACCATTAAAGACGGCGGAAGCATTATGCATACAAGGTGAATTTTTATTATTGGGACCATTTCTTAGTAATTTAATAGACCCGATGTAGCCTACATATTAAATATACAAGTTAAAAATATTATTTATAAATATTAGAAATGGAATACTTCAATTTTATTTTTATGAATTATCTGTATATGTTTGGAAAAACTCTTCATACATATATGATAAGAAAATATATGAAAAACGTAATAAGTGCCTCTTAAATTTGGAAGTTGCCCTCGATTTCTCTGGGATCGCATCATCAGGTTCTGACTTGATGACAATGGAACCCCTTCGGAATTATACCCTACCGAATGAAAACGACCAATAGTTGGCGGAGAAATCGGTGAATAAGAAAAACATATTTTCAGTGGAACATATTATAACCTCCTGATCTTTCGAAGTCGATTAGAAACATGTAAAACTGGTTATAATTAATGAAAAAGTCAATAGAGTAAGTAAAATTAAAAATAAAACGAAGCTCATCAACTAATAGCTATAGAGACGATTAAAACATGTAAAAGCACTTAAGCTAGTTTATACTAGTTTTTTTCTCTACTATTTTAATTTATATTATAAAATATACAATATTCCTTTTACAAATTACTTTTATTAAAATTTTGTATTCGCTAATATACGAAAAGGACCCAAAAATTAGATATTTTATTTAAAATAAGGTAAAAATTATAATAAAAACATCGTAGTTAAATAAAATGTTGTGTGTGTAACCGCTCTATTAGTTTATGAAATTAAATTCCGATTTCCGAGGTTGAGATACGAGTATATTTAGATATCCTACGTAATACAGTAAAGTAAAAAAATCTTAAAGTGGTATGTGGACTATTCAGTTACCAGTCAACAGATTAATGTTAACTTCATGAATTGTAGTAGAAATATGAATATAGCAATATTTTTATAATTTATATTTATATTGTATATTTACTTCTGGTTCTTTCTCCGGAATACCGTTCCAGATATGAGGAATCCTTAGTGTTTTATAAAAAAAAATATCAAAATAAAAACTATATCATCTTTTAATTTGGGACAAATAACACATTTATAAAGGAATCGTTAGAATTTGTAAGTAGTTTTGGCATTCCTCCCAGAGCATTATCGTGACAGGGGTTTTTATAACGATAATAATTTAAAAATTGAAACGAGGAGTCACAATGTGAACAGGAATGAACAGCTGCTGTCATGCATAGCTAACGATGAACCGAATAACGTGAACCATAAACCAGCAATTTTGTCGATCATACGTTTATTACCATTTTAAGCTTACTTTTTCTTTTGTTAGGCGCAGCCGAAGATATTTTTTGAGTAATAAACGGTATTCTTTGATTAAATTTTGATAATTTATATTAAAATTATATTCATTTACATTGGTGATAAAAATCTTCTTTATTGTAACTAAATTGTTCAGACCAATATGTAATGCTACTGTTCACAATTGTTCAATCTATGAATTTATGAATAGAGTATATAAATAATATGTATATTATACTTTCAACTGCCGAGCATAAGCTTTTCTTCTGTACAATGGTTAAACCACGCTTGATATTTCCAATATGTGAGACGCTTTCTTTCATGTGATTTGCGCACTTTGTTCCATAAAATTAAGAATCAATATTATAAAGAATTTGTAAGTTTTTTTTATTTTAGAATGCTTTTTTTTCAAGAGATTTTATCCTTATTTTGCATTATTTTTATTTAATTTGATTTTTCATGAGTAAATCTTGATAACTTTAATATTTAATGTACTTTTCTTAGAATAAATAATGAATGAAGAAGTTATAGCTAAAGATTCTACTATATGAATTTTACTTTCCTTCCTTCAATATCGAATTAAGTAAAGTAATTAATAATACGTATATTAAAAATATTTACCTTCCTGCTTTTAATATTTATAACTTTTTTTTATGTATAAACTAGCAAATAATAAATATAAATAATAAAAAACTCTCTTTGCTCGGGCTCTTAGTATTTATTATATATGTAATAGTTATTGTTTTCTGAAGGTCGTTCAAAGGATACATTTTTTTAGTACATATATTGTTCTGTAAGCTCTTCAATGGAGATAGTCTAACGCGACAATACAAAATATAAAAGTTATAGGTACGAATTCAGCTTATTAACAAAAATGCATTGACAATTTTGTCAATTATATGTCTTTAAATCACATAAATAAATAAACAAAAATCTTTCTCGTTTATAACTTTTAAACTTGAGATGGCCTGCCTACAGCCTATAAATCATTTTTTTTTCTTTTCTTCTCCGATGAACACTTAAATTATTTCCAAGCATATATGTGAAGGTCTATAAGACTACTCCTTCCTCTATTGGAGCAATGGTAATCGGCTGAAATATATAGGTAAATATTTTCCTGTAAAACAGCAATTTCGTCAAAAACGTTTTCGGCTTTATTAAGCTCAAAGGTAAAGAATTTTTACGCAAAGGCAATAATGTTTCACTTCTGATGTTCTGAGCAGGCGATCCTATTACGTTAATGTCAGGAACAGAGTGACTTATAAAGTGCAAATCTATAAATATATCTTCCGTAACCGTTAAGTGAAATGATATCAAGAGTATGTATTATAAACAATAAAAGTAAAGTAGCATGAGACGGTAGAGTAAGTTTTCGGAACTAAAATCTTAATAGTATATACTTTCGGGCCCTAGTCCGCTACATTAGTATTTGTTTGTCGTAAATACATAAATTCGTAATACCATACACATGAATATATTATCTATTACATATATTATTTTAATAAATAATAATGTTCTCCGAACGATTTCGACCATGGTGGCCAATCTCATCAAGACTAGTTAGCGCAGGAGATATTATAGTGCAAAAGTGTACGCGCACTGTCTATTCTTATCACTCTCATACTCTGATGGGACGACTGTTCGACGCGACCAGTGAGAGCTAAGGCTCAGGACCGACAGCTTTATATGATCTCCGAGGCACGGGGGTAACTCACCATTAATATATTAACATAAATTATGGGACAGGTTCTGTTGGTATTTTTCGCAGCTATTAATAAAAAAATTGAAACAATAAAAAAATCAAAGTCCTCCCCAGGGCACTGCGGTCTGTATGATATTTAATTTAGGGTTAATTTCTATTACAACTTCGTTATTAATATTTCTCATCTGATATCATAATCTAAAACTCCCTAGAGTACAACAAATGTTACACATGAAACCCTCCTCGAGGCAAGAGATACTCGTAATTATTGTATATTACTACTTACATTAAATATAAATGTAAAAATTATTCCAAATATTTTATTTAGAATAATTATTATTCTTAATAAACATCGTAAAACGATTTTTTTTCTTTTATTTCACGAAAATACTGTCTTCAATCTTACTGTGTTCTTTACTTTGTGTTCTACCCTTGCTTCTCTAGGGTGCGTTTCTAAGTGTCCTTGTGTTCCAGAATTCAATTCTAATTGAAGTTATTATTATTCTATATATTATAGCCAACAGTCATAAATACACTTCTATTGAAATTAAGAAAAAAATCCTATAGTAACATCAGCGTTAACCTAGCTTCTTATTGGTTAGCATATTCAGGATCAATTAATTCAGTTAATTTATATAGTTATAAAGTTTAGTAAAATTTCTCATTACACGTCTACTTAGTGCATGCAAATCGTAGATTACGAACTTTATAAAAAGTCGTTAGTACTATTGTTCATCGGAGTGAATAACTTTAATTATCTTTTTTAAGCTTCAATGCAAGCTGCCCTGTAACTTGGTAAGGCTTAATTGTATCATGAAAGCTCGTTGACAGCCATTAGGAATGTTCCATCAGTTCTATCATATCCTATAGAAGCTGGCACTGGAAAAAATATGAAATAAGCGACGCATTATTATGAATTCATCTATTGTTGTTGTAACGTCCCGTTGCTGGGTACGGACCTACAACGGATTACAAATGGACTACCACTGATGTTCTCTCTCTCTCTCTCTCTTTCTCGGGTAAACGCTATTTTAAGCTAAGTTATAATTTTTCTTTACTTATATTTCAAGTCCCGGATGAAAGCTACGAGTATTTTATCGGAAAAAAAGAAAGGAAAATAAACTATCTATCACCTGATATTAAAATCTGCTTGCAGAACTGAGCTTGGTTCAACTCGTGAACTATTCACGTGATTGAAGATATTCCTACAAAAGATACTAGAAATTTTAAGCTTTTGCACATTTTATATAAAATTGTAATATCTTTTGTTGATTAGCACTCTATTTGCAGTACTGTAATGTAACGTTACTAGACTTCATAAATGATGAGATTTTTTCATTTAAACTAATAATTTTAAATTTTACAAAATAACTTTAAAGCTAAGCTGATATCACTAAATCGAATTGTAAAGTACCAATTCTCATCTTTTTTTATTTAATGTTTTCTAGTTTTATTCATTATTGACTCGAAAACTTAAATCCTTACAAACTTTAGCAATTAAAACGAAAACCATATACGTCAAATGGTTGTTAATAGAAATAAAAATAACATTAAATTGTAAACGGTATGTACACTTAATCAAAATTTTTATAATCTTATATAACACAAAAATTCAATTACCATTTAAAAGTATACGAGAATTGCTTTAACAGTGAAACACATTTGATGTTGTTAAGATCTGAAAAGGAAACAAAGCTTTGTGAATGTTGCCGTTTCATCAGATTAATGCTCGTTTTAATAGCAACTGTAATGGGTATACATTGTAAAGATGCTAATTGGATGTCAGAGGCACATACAATGGCGACCTTGCAGACAGCCTAGAAATAAATAAAATTTACTTCTATGCATACATATAATATTCCTAGGCGTAAGCTAAAATATAGCATAAATAAATTTGGTTGCGTGACTTTCACTGTAAGTCACTTTGCTTATTCCGTCTAATATGCGAAACAGTAGGATCGACTATGACTGGACTTTCCCTTACAGATAACTGATTTTAGAGTTCTGCATGGAAAATTAAAACCCTTGGAAATTATGAACAACATCCGCGCTCCCGAGCAAAGTGAGGATAAGTCGCTTCTTTTATAAAACAACATTCCTTAAGTTTCAAAATTATTATTTATAATGTGAAAAGTTTAAGATTAAAGTATCCATTGCCTTCATTTTTAAGTTCATCTACTTTTGCTTAAAATATACGTCTGGGACTATTATGTGGCGTTTTAGTACTATTACTCAAATATGTAATTTAATAAATTTAACCCCTAAAGGGCTGTAAAACTGGTGAATTATTTGTATTAAAAACATCAATTACTTGTCTTTTTAATATATATTATTAGAAAAAGTATTAAAGTGGTAAATGAAATATAAATAAAGGTGTATCTTTAACATTTAAGTAATATATGCTTCTCCTTCTTTTACACGAAACTTCGAATATATTTTATATTTTTAACCGAGCGTACCAACCAGCATTCCTAGGATAACATTAAACTAATTATTGCGCAGCACTTTGCACTTTGCACTACTATAAATCCACGCTGTACTTTTTTAATAAGAAAGTCAGATATTGTAACCTTAGTAAATGCAAAGATAGTGTTAAATTATAAGAATGTCAAGTTTCATAAATTATTAGTATGTAATACTGATATGAGGATGTAAATTTTTCATTATTTTTGTTATTAGATTATTACAACTCATTAGTTTTTTTATTAGTCGGATTTAGTACGTAGAACAAATCAGTCACCACGTTAGTAGCAACATTAAAAAAACAGTCGGACACCTACAATTTCAACAAGTTTAATTAAAATTCTCAGTAATTATTAATAAAACAATATCTTCGACTGCATAATACGTTTTTACGTCAACTGGTTTCCCATCATTTTAGCCATTTTAATTAAATATTTTATTAAATTTATGATGGAACGACTTTAGAATCTAATTTTTAATGAAGTTCATAAAGAACGTGGCCCTTTTGTAACTAAGAATTAGGTTAATGCCATATTATTGAACTTTATTACAGATTATTCCATTTTCAGCAGATTGCGGTTTCAATCAGCGCATAACATACATATATACTTATTATACAATGAACCAGTGTTTGTAGTGGGCTAATTATCGACAGTATGCTCTACAATGTCAATACTACTAAATTATACTCATTAAGTCATTATAATCTGTAACAATCATCGCTGCATAGGTAACACGGTCTACTGCGTTGATATCACAGGTTCGAACCTCGCAAATGTACATAAGTACTCGTATTAATTGCCTGGGCGTTGATATTATATTTACACAGAAATTGCAAAATATAATAAGATACTGAGAAATAAATTGCTAAAAATATACATCACACTGCAAATACTCGATATACTTTTCAAGTTTTTTATTTATGTATGTTTGCATACGGTATAATAAGTATAATAAAACTTAAACAGTTGAAAATTGTATGACTATAAGTTATAAAATATGATAGTATATAATGTAAGTACAAAATATGTATATTTCAATATAATTTTTCTATTATATTTTTATAAACACGCAAAGAGAAAATACCTTGAAACTAATATGCGGGCAATGTCCACAGATATTGAATGCCAGGACGCCAGAATGGATCATCTGAAAAGTTAATTGCTTACCGCAATACTGTATGTAACCAGACAAGGTTTTCTAGGCTTTATGGATATACATAGATATCTAGTTATTATTAGTATTTTCAAAGATTAATAGAAAAAATTATGGGCATAATGTTACCTTATATAATAGTATAAAACAACGGGAATCGAAAATCAAAACAAAATGGCGACAAAATTCGAAGAGATAGTTACATTTTTAATAGTATGTATTGCAAAAGAAAATGAATTTTGAAGAAACTGTATATTTTTAACTGCGTATCCTGGTATATTTTTTCTTGCAAGTTCAAGCTAAAAACTTGATTATAGTATGTATGTTGGTATATTTTAACATTAAATATTCAATAAAACACCTAGAAAGAAGATAAAACATTTTTAAATCAATTAACGAAAATAAGTTTTTGATAATTTGTAGTAAATAAAGTTCAATGAAGATGTTTATATTCAGCGGTTAATCCGTACTCAGCATTAAGCGAAACATTTAAGTATGTGCATTAAATAGTGACATGAACTGCACCGTGGCTTACACGAGTGCATAATTGTGGTAAAAGCTCGCTGATGCAGCCGTTACGGAGCGAGTCATATTTCCACATGTGTTTAACATTCGAATAAAATTGTACCATGGTTTATGAAATTAAGAAATTTTGAAATTAAGAAAAGTGTGTGAGAGTGTCTAAATCTCATAAAATAACCGCTCGGGTTTATCCTAGTTACGATTTAATAGTTACGCGCAGTATAAATTTCTAGTATTTGAAATTTCTCGTTAAAAAGAATTATATTTTGTCTGGATAACAAGCTAAGCTATCATCGTAACAAATTTCATTAAAATCAAGGGATTTTCTCGTGACGCATTCTCAGACAGACATAGAGACGAATTCTAAATACCATACATTCGGCCTCTGTACCGATAATACAACTATTTGTATTAAGATAGCGTAGGAATTATCAGTCCATTCTTAAAATGTCTATTGCTTTTACTATCATATTTATTGAGATCTTTATAATAGGTGTTCTTTAAAATAAGGGTTCAACTTTCATATTTAATATTCTCTTAGAAATGCCAAAATCACTAATTTATGTTTATAGCAAACAGTAATTTTGATTATACTAATCATATGAAAACCACAAAGTAATTAAAAGAGTCTAACAGTTTTATTATTTAACTTTTAATCAAGCAGTCAGTGACTAATTATAGGGAGTATTGAAAGAGGATTTTGTACGTTAAAGCCGGTAATAATCACGGTTAGCGATAGGAAATAAATCACGTTATCGTTGTGTGGCCCACAACAGCCAATAAGCATTTTACGCGAATTACGCAAAGATAAATTGCCTGTCGCCGACATTAATGTAAAACTTCTATGGGAAATAAATTGCCTACCTACCTGTATCAATGTGCTCTCGATATTCAAACACTCTCCCCACTGTATGCCTTTAGGGCGTATAATTTATTTATATCATGATACATTTTAAAATAACAGTATTCATTTTCAAAATTTAACTCTTATTCGCTTTATAAATGTTTGATATTTTTTTGTATCTGTATAAAATGTTCATCATTAGCATGAATTTTATTAGCGTAATATATTCTTTAAAATTGACAAGTGAAAAGCCATAAGAAAAATAAGATAATTTTTGAATATTTCGTTTGGAGTCCGCTCAGAATAATTTTTTGTTTGTCTGTTGTAATAATATTCTTCAGCCCACCTCGTTGTAATAATATAGTATAATTATTTACATATATACTGTACACCACTATGTCAACTATTAGGTCCATAGGGTACTACAATAACTGCCTAGTTCTTAAAATATATCATGTATTTAGATTTATTACAATAAGTTTATTTAAATAAATAATTTTATTTCATTTTATGTAAAATATTCTATAATTCAAATCTTAACTACATTCAATTAATGCAAGATGATTATCAATTATTGGTAATATGCAATCTGAGAGGTTTGTTCTTACTAATTACTTAAATCAATTGCAATATACGTAGTACCTAAGTGACAATTATTCTCGCATATATTATACACTAGCTTCGCCTCGCGGTTTCACCCACGTAGTTGCCGTTCCCGTGGGATTACAGGGATAAAAAGTAGCCTATGTCCTTTCTGAAGGTCTTCTCTATCTGTGTACCAAATTTCATCGAATTCGGTTCAGCGGTTTAGGCGTGAAAGCGTAACAGACAGACAGACAGACAGACAGACAGACAGACAGAGTTACTTTCGCATTTATAATATTATATTAGTTAGGATATTAGTTAGGATGTCTGACTTATATTTGCGCTATATTTAAAAATATATGAAATGATAAAAAATAGGTATATTAAATATGAATATAAAAAATAAGTTTTTTATACAAATATAAATATATTTTACATGGAGCTTTTTTATTTGTTTTCAGTACACATTATATTATTATACGATATGAACATACCTTTTCATTGAAGCACAACTTCTACCAGGTACGTTAAAGTACGTTTAAAAATTAGCTAAACTATAGCTGTAACTCGTCAACTATTCATCTAATTGAAAATGTTTCGTACAAAAGTTACAGGAAGCTGTTGTATACTTTATAATTTTTGTTACTGTTCTAAATGGTACAGCGGTATTTTTATGGTATTTTTTTAAAGTTTACAAATACTTTCATGAATTACTCGGATTTCAAAATAACTTACTGCTGCTTTAGCTATGCTGTCGCGTTTCGTCCGGTGAGTTAGAGTCCGGGAGGCCCACTCTCCTTCCACCCTCCCTCTTCCCTTCATCCTCCGCCTTCGTTCCCCCCTCCCTCCCACTTCCATCCCTCCTCCATCCCTCCCTTTCCTGAAAGGCCGGCAACGCATCTGCAAGCCAGGCTTGCAGATGTCCATGGGCGGAGGTGATCACTTTCCATCAAGTGAGCCTCCTGCCCGTTTGCCCCCTTTTTACCATAAAAAAAAACAATCTGTTTAAATAGGTCAGGTATTAAGCTCAAACACGCAAACTTCTGTAGTTTTAAAATTTCAAAAGTAAAAAATCATTTTTGAATAAACTTTAACTAGGG
The DNA here is from genome assembly GCA_905231865.2 of Boloria selene. Taxonomy (NCBI): domain Eukaryota; kingdom Metazoa; phylum Arthropoda; class Insecta; order Lepidoptera; family Nymphalidae; genus Boloria; species Boloria selene. Next base: position 6,351,996 of record HG993147.1, read on the forward strand.
TATGGTTACGAAAGCTGATCAATTCTAAGCGTAATGATAAAATCGACCATCCCTGACTCCTCATAAATGAATCCCTAAAATTTTCCTGATCTAAAGTTCTCCTAACAACTAAACCTTACTACATATTAAATTTTTACTGTATCGGTTAAATTTGCTTTCAAATTGTAATATAGTTTTTAAAATAAAAAAAACATAGCTACAAGTTTTGGAAAATAAATAATCTAATAATATACTACAGAAAATGTTATAACTTTACCTTTAACGTGAATAATGAATAAATATTACAAAATTCAATTTCAAGCTTCGCATTTTGCACTTTGCAATATAATTCATGACAAGGAGGAAGCAGTCTCGGAGGTTATCAAAACTTTGCGTTGTTTTGTAAAAGTACTGTCTTTTCAATTTGGTTTTACACAATAGAAACTTGCAGTTACAAAATGTCCACATGGAGTTTTGAAATCGCATTTAAATTTACATATTATTAACTAGCTAACGACATATCCTTGTTTTGCTTGGATGCATCTACAGTATTAATTTAAATTACAGCGTAAATGTTGAGTATCATACAAAAAGGTGAACAAATATATAGATCAAAAAATTCAATCACTATATTATAGTTTTTGTTGTTGTAATAAAATCTTATGACAGATCTGTCAAACAAAGCATCACACTATTATCTTACATAGTTACCATCCATGTTTTCGACTTTTTCACTGTATTTTCCATAACATAATTGTCATACACACCTTGTCCTGACGAAGCATTATATTAAAAATACGTCGAAAAAGAAAGCAGTTAAATCGGTCAAGCCGAACTCGAGTGACTCACTTATATACCAACATTCGGGAAAGGATTTTTATTTATATAAATACACAATATGTATATATTTTAAATGTTTTACAATATATATTAATATATTATGAATTTCTTAGTGTATCAACGTTAGATCTGGACTCGGGCCAATATTGTTCGCGTAGTATAGTAGTTTATGGCCAGCATTCAAGCGTGGAATTCATATTTGAATGTTCATATCTGTATTTCAGTTTAAATGGACTATTTACATTTTATATCCATAAAGATATAATAATAAAATTTTAACATATCTACTGCAAAAAATGTATGGATATGGCGTACGTATTGCTGATTGAAGAGGGTATAAGCAGAAAAGTTGTGATTATAATAAGAAATGGAAATTGAGCCTAATGAGCTCTTTGAAAATAAAAGTCGTAAATACCATTGTTATAATTAGGGAAAGAACGTTGAACGTTTTGAAACCATTTATATTGTTAGAATACGAACGATAAATTAAACGTTTAATTAAAATAATCAATAATTTAAAAGAAGAATATATATCGTGTTTATGCACACCTGATTTTCACATTTCTGTTTTGGTGGTCTAGTGGGTAGCACATACGGCTGCAGAGGTACTGCGTTTGACTCATGATTAATCTAAGTTTTGTAATTTCTTGAGATTGTTTTAAACATCTTATGCAGTTGGCTAGTCTCAGTAAGATTGGTTGCCTGTGCGAAAAAGTATCGTTTCAACCATTTTCTGAGGAGAAAGCTATATAACTTTTTGATTTGAATAATCTGCCATTTTATCTACTTAATGAAACCAAATAAGTACTTAGATTATGAAGTATAGTTTAAATATTTTATTATATATTATTACGCATTTAGAAATTCAGTATAATTTTCAATAATTGTAAGATCTTGAAAATAAAAATGTTGAAATCTAAAGAGTAGCTTGTACTACAATTTACTCAATACGATCGTTTCCGGATACAAATCGTACCGTCGGAATAACAACCAGGACACGTCTTCGTACTAATTCAACTTGATCAGGCAATTCCAGGTTTTTAGATTAGAATAGATATAGTATAAGTGAAGTTATTCAGGTGCAATTTTTTAAGCTACCGACGCAAAACGAGGTTTTATGAGTTTGACGTGTCTATGTGTGTCTGTCTGTGGCATCGTAGCTTCCGAACAAATGAACCAATTTTAATTTTGATTGTTTTTGTACGAGAGGTGAATAAGTATTTTTTCACAAGTTCCTTAATATGGGTATGAAATTAATGGACTTGACTAAGTAATAGAAAAATTAATTAATAGACTATAGTGTATATATTAAAAGAAAATAAGAAGCATTAACAGCTAACGAAATAAAAACTGATTATTATTTTGTGTCGGAGGTTTATTTATTATTAATTTTTGTCTTTTTTTTACTTTTTTTTTCTTGAAAAAATATACAATTATATGAAAAAAAGCGTAATAAAAATTAAAATAATTTATTTTATGACATTAAAAAGAACACAATGGAATTTAAATCTAAACAAGTTAAATAATAGAAACTATCACTAATTATGTTTAGTGGCTTATTCATGCAATGGAAAACAATGCCACATTGCAAATGTAATTAAGTGGTTAACGTTGCTTTGTTCGAAAATGATTAGTACCGATATACTGATGTTTAAATCTTTGAAATGTTAGGCTAATTTTTAATTGTAAATAAGTATATATTTTAAAAAATCTAAATGGCACTAAAGTACCTTATAAAATACTTTGGTGCCTGTAATGTATTGGTTGTCTCATGCGCCTACGACACGTCAGTGTCAACTGTCAGTCACAATCTAGCGGTCGTCCGAGACGGTCGTTGTGTGCGTGTTGAGGTGTTGCTGAGCCGTAAACTATACCAATAACGAGGACACTACAAATGGCGACGAGGACAAAACATGTGAGTATTCACAATTATAGTTATAGAACATAATAGAAAAATCTTATTAAAGTAGTATAACAGTCTAAAAAAAAATGAAAAAGAAGGGAAGGTAATTGCATAAAATTACTTACTTCTTTGTTCACCTTTTGAAGTCCTTAAAACAATTTTAACTTGTTAAAATGTATTTATTTGTGATTAAATAAAAATATATAAACATTTGATATGCTCTAATTTGTAAAATGCAAATTGAATATTGTATAATATGATCTATATTTGAATGAACCAAAGATGTGATAATATTGTAAATACACTACAACTTTCAGATTTTGTGCTTTATTTTGCGCATTATAAAGTTCCAATTTACAAATGATTTGTTTCGAAATAATAGTGGAATTAAGATGTTATGAAACTTCTAAATTAGAGATTCAGAAGGCAGTTATAACATCTTTTCATTATGAATATTTAAATTTTGCATTTAAAAGCCTATGCCTACGCGCAGCATGATCGACGCTGCCGCTTATGATTCTAAGCTGCATAACACGAATTACGTTACACTACTACGGAGCATAAAGAATTCTATATTAGTAAAAAGCTGCTTTTGGATTTAGTGTATTTAATTGTAACTAAACATTATAATGATATAATAGTGATATTGAAATTGTTTTTAAGAAAAAATAATTATGAAATATAAAAAATAATTATTTAGTAGAATAATCAATATTATTAAACTATGTAGGCAATTTGGAAGTGCCTACCGATTCATGCTAGTGATACTATCGGTGCGTAAGCACTATACATTTAAAAGAATTTATGTACCTAGCTATTGATATCTGCCGCACTAACAATCGGTATGACTAAATATGCATCTTTTATGAAAATATGAGCGTGTGTTTATTTTGTAAGGAATTACGCTGGTATTCTTAATTGTGGTTAAAATATAATCAATGATCTAAGTGAAATAAAATACAATCAGTACTTTATAAGTAATTTAAGCAGATTAAATTATTATCTGATCATTTAAAAAAAAAATGAATTTTTATATATGAAAGCTTAAAATTAATTATATTTAGTTGTACAACTATATAAGAACGTACCTAAGCAGATAAAAAATCTGATCATTAGATTGATACTGTACTATGTGTATAATATGTATAATTATAATATTATGAAGCATACAAAGCATATTTTATAAGTTATTCAAGCAGACAAAATTATTTATTCGATCAATAACTTGAAAAATAAATGAATGAACATTTTGTAACGAAAAATTGGTATTGATCAATACTATTTAGTTTATACTAGTATATAAGAACATATTAAGCAGATTAAAAGTCTGATCATAAAATTGATACTGAACTTTGTGTGTAAAATGTATTATTAATTATTATGATATATAGGATACAAGGTGTATTTTATAATATCTGATCATTCAATTGGCACAAGGAATGAATTGTTGTATACAAAAGGTTGATATTGAACAATACTAAGTATTTAGTTCGTACTACTACAATATTAAGCACATAAGCAGATTAAAAGTCTGATCATTAAATTGATATTGTATTGAACAATACTAAGTATTTAGTTCGTACTACTACAATATTAAGCACATAAGCAGATTAAAAGTCTGATCATTAAATTGATATTAGTGAGTATGTACGTAATATAGTACATAGATTTGGGATTAATCGGAACAAAATCTAGCGGAAATATCCGGTCATTAAATTGACATAGCATTGACATTTTATCAATAATTCAAGCAGATAAAATTATTTATCTGATCATTAGATTGAAATAAGATATGAATTGTTGTTTAAGATTTATTTTATAACAACATAAGCAGATTGTGTCTGATCATTAAATTGATAATAGAGAATGCATGTAATGTATTGTATATGTAATATATACATATTTAGTTGGAAACAAAACTTAGCGAAAATGTCCGGTCATTAAATTGACATAGCGGTATTTTATTAATAATTCAAGCAGATAAAATTATTTATCTGATCATTAAATTGAAATAAGAAATGAATTGTTGTATATGATTTATTTTATAACAACATATAAGCAGATTATGTCTGATCATTAAATTGATAATAGGTAATGTATGTAATATATATTACAGGTATATAATATATACATATTTATTTGTAACCAAAACTTTGCAGAAATATCCGGTCATTAAATTGACATAGCTGTATTTTATTAATAATTCAAGCAGATAAAATTGTTTATCTGATCATTAAATTGAAATAAAAAATGAAATATTATTAATTTTGTAACAACATGAGCAGATTATGTCTGATTATTAAATTGATACTAGAGAATGTATATAATATATTATATTATATAGGTACATTCATGATGAGACAAAAGTTGGCGGAAATATCCGGTCATTAAATTGACACGTGACCATTATAATTGGATGGCAATATTAAGTAGCAGATAAAAATATCTGACACATTCAATTGATCATTCCAGATAGCCTCATTATGCCAGGTTCACAATGGAAGCGCTGGAAAAAAAGGCATTCCTAATATTATTAGAAACATCCAAAATTGACAATAATGTAAAAGAAAAAAAAAGACATAGCCTTTTTTATTTAGACGGCAGGATATGCAGGAAGTTTTCTGCAATATGTATTTAACGTCCCACTACTGGACACGGACTTCCTTTCAATGCGAGAAGGAACAGGCCATGGTCTGCCGCGTTGGCCGAGTGTGGGTTGACGGACTTAACATGCCTTTCGAAATCTTGCTGGGTTCTCTCAGACTTGCGGGTTTGTCACACCATGTTTTAATTCATCGTAAGAAAACTGGAATTACTGGTAGATATGATTCGAACATGAAAATATGGGAGGTGGGGACCCGGACTTGAACTCGTATCACATATATAGATATACCTGGACCTAAAATCAACCCTTAGGATGAAGTAGATGTGCTCCAAAATGTATTCCAAGATATATCTACGCTATGTCTAAGCTTGATACATATACTAAGTCACCAAGATGGAGTTCAGCCGAGCCGAGAAGAACCCGATGAAGAGTTTGTGAATGAGTTCATAATAAGATTAATGCCACAAACCGGTAAATGGCAATTTACAGATCGGGACGAAAATATTATCGATCAGGTAACATAAACATGTTACCTGGCGGAATTAGTGAGCAAAACAATCTTATACCTTGGAGATTAAATAACAGTAGACGGAGAAATTATGGAAGTGAATTCGTTAGAAGCCTTTAATTAACATCTAGAGAAATTAAGAAACAACACAAAATCAAATGGAAAAGAAGAATGATAGAAAGTTGTAAAATAATGATACAATAAAATATATTTTATAAGTAAAAGGCTAATCAATCAGGGTACACAAGAGTCACACATCGAGAGGTCTTGGGTTCGGGTCCCGGGTCGGGCCTAGTTTAGTTATTGAGCCTTTCGGTTTGGTAAGCCGAAGTAAAAGCCCGAAGCTGGGAAGTTGCAGTGTGTCACCCCCGTGCCCCGAAGAGCACGTAAAGCCGTTGGTACTCCTTCGGTTGGTCTTAATTCTCACTGGCCTTGTCGAGTAGTCGTCTCACCGAAGTATAAGAGTGATAGCAATGAAGAGAGCAATATTGTGCTCTATAACAGCGCCTGCGAAATTGGGCAGTCTCAATGAGATAGGCTGCCAGGACCGAAATCGATCAGAGAACATTGTTATTTACAGAATATGGTAAACGTACTTCATGATGTTAAATGTTCTGCGAAAGACAATTTCGCTGACAAGTTTATAAGAGAATTAGAATTTAGAATGAGAAAATAATCAAAGGACAAAGATAAGCTGCATAAAATCAGATGAAGAAGTTAATCAAGTAAGTAATAAGATATGAAATAGTAAAGAAATCCAGTACGTCTTTCACATTGAAAATCATAATCACAGAAACCACTTGTGATTTTTCGAAAATGAATAAGCTTCAGTAATTATATAAACATCCGAACCCTTATTAAAATAAAAGGATTATTTGATGGCACGATGAATCTTTTAGGTGAAACTTTGGAATGGCTTTAATAAAATTGAGATTAGAATATTTCCTATATTCAAAGGAACCTTGATAAGTTTACTTATGGATAATTACAACCTTACTGGAGGATTTCCATACCTTTAGAATCTCAAGCTAATAAAAAGAAAATCAAATAGCTTAAGCAAAGAGACATAATAAATCCTGTTGTGGGTTATTCAAAATTGGTGTTCCTGTAGTTCCGGTGTTGAACGATAATGGAGGAGTGCGTTTTTGTATTGACATGCAAAAAGCAATGAAGCAATTATATTAAGTGTATAATATCACCACGGACAATGGACAATGTTGCCTTAAATTAGGAATGTCAAAGTTCACTTCACGTAATCAGATATAAAGGCGTCTTTCACGAAATTGAATTATATCTAAGTTTTAGGCACATCACTTGCAAAGTTTTGATAAAGGAGCTGATGTTTGGCTTATCGTGTGCCCAAGAAATCTTTCAAAAACATTAGAACGCGTATTGTTTCTTGGTAAATCTCTCGTTTTTGGTAAAGATCTTGAAGAACATGACGCACGATTACAGAAGGTATAGTCTGTTTTAAAAGAAAATTATGAAGTAATAAGGGAAGACAAGTGTTTGCTTTGGATGAACAACGTAACAAAAAGTGTTAAGCCATACAGAGTTTTAGACTATTGGAGAGTTAGAATGATATCTAGAACTTATAAAACACGTCAGCAGGTGGATGTCGCCAATAAAGCCCATACGAGTATTATGTTGACAAGGGCAAAACTTAGCATAAAAGTTTTAAAGGCTTAAATTTAATTAAGACACCTAGAATTTAGAAAAACTTTTGAAGGATGCACCCTTCTCTCTGCGATAATATTCACCAAATCCAATGAAGAGGATTGATTTTGCAGAAGATTGATATTGTGATTGATTGAATGGGTCCACTTCCAGGCGGGGATTACTTATTATTAGTTATTAATTATTATAGCAGCTATAAAAAAATAATATTTGGCGTAAGATTACATCTTTAGTAATGGTAGTAGAGTTGAAATACAAATAAATAAAACTTTAATTACTGATGCAATTAAATTAATACCAAATGATACAGATGTTAGAGATAGAGATCAAGAAAGGAAAGAAAAAGGAAAGGAAAAAGAGATACAGGAAATGGACAAGTGTGATCATGAGACATGGAGATAAAGTATTAAAATATATTGAATTTGGATTATGACCCAGTTACACACACAGTGTAAAATAGAATTAGTGGAGATATCACAGTTCAAAAGAATGAAAGTGTTCAAATCCGTTAAAGGAATATTGTTCATTTAAAAATAGTTCAAGGATAATGCAAAGTATGCGATAATTAAGATTTAAATGAATCTAACATAAATGAAAGGAATTTGATACATAAAAGTTTGATAAGTAAAATAATAAACTATAATGGTCAAACTCAATAAATTAATTAAGTAACGAAAGGAGAGTATAATTTATTGAAACGCTATGAAACCATTAAAAGTGTATGAATGGATATAATTTAAAAAAAATAATAATATAACAAATAAGGGATGTAATGTATTGGTTGTCTCATGCGCCTACGACACGTCAGTGTCAACTGTCAGTCACAATCTAGCGGTCGTCCGAGACGGTCGTTGTGTGCGTGTTGAGGTGTTGCTGAGCCGTAAACTATACCAATAACGAGGACACTACAGTGCCATTTTGATTTTTATTATAAATAGTGGGTAGGCACTTGGTCTCTCCCGTGACCATGATTGCTGGAAAGCATTTGAATTTTGAAACGCCGGGCAACATAAAAAGTAAATAAATTCGCGACAAAATCTAAAATCATACTTTTATTTATAAGTTCTTCCTCATTTACTTAGATTTTAGTTTTATTGGTAATTGGTTTATAATATGTATGTATTTATAATTATATATGTAGTATATCAACTATCTTGTATCCGTAACACAAGCTTCCTTCGTAGCTTACCACGGAATTAGATGGCGTTGTGTGTAATAATATCCCAACATATTTAACATATTTAATCTTTAGTATATTACTGAAGTAAATATTACTGTAGCAGTGCTTGTTGCCTACGCTGTTTTCTTGCCTACCCCGCAAGGAATATAGCGTCTGAAGTTGTATATTTGTGGCAGGTATATTTATATATGAAGTAAATTAATTGTAAAAGAGATGTGCAAATGAAAAATCGTAACCAATAAACATGTAAATACATTAAAAATATGTTTTGAATATAACTGGTATCAATGCTTATCGTATATTAAAGTCGAAATTATTATTCTAAAGGTATATATAACTTTTGTTGATATCTTAGATAAGCTTTATATGATAGTATAATGTAAAAAAAAATGATAATCCTATACAGTACTAATTAATTGCTTAATTGCCTAATTTCAATAATAACGATACAATATTACTACAATATTTTCAAAACTGACTCGGTTACAGTTGGAACAAAGTTAATCTCGTTAATTTAATTCATTAATCTGGTGTGGAATGATAAAGTTAAAACGAGTTTTCTTGAAATAACATTCTCTTCAAATGTAGCTTAAACTCTAAAAGCAGTTCTTATTAAAGCAATAATGAAAATTTCTGCAGGCTGCTCTCACTGTGTAATAGCAAACGACTGTTTATATTTTATGAAGCTGAAAATTTGAACCTAATATAGACTTACGAGCAAAATTATACATTATAATGCTATTAACATCATAGATCTAGACCGATCATAGATCTAGACCGATCGTAGATCCAGGATGGGTTTGAGTCCTGATTGGGACGAGTGATAGTTATTGAAATTATCCGGCTAAAAGGTCTTAATAACAGCTCGGGAAAATGTCGTGTTCCACATGAAAGCTCGTATAGCCGTTCATCTTACTCCTGAAGTCTGATGTTATTGAATTTCCATCGCACTATGAGAGGTAAAATAATGTAGTGTAACTACTTCTTTTACAAACATTACATTGTACAAACATGTCCAGTATTAGTATATATACAGTACTAAAATGCAAATTGCACATTTGCATAAGTTTAATTTTTAATTAGATAACATATTACTTATTTATAAATAAAATAATATTGAGTTGCAAACTCACAGAAAAAATAACATATGTTCGTATTTTTTTCAACGAATTGAATAAATCAACCCTTTTAAGGATAAAACTCTATTACTATATACAAGATTATTACAAAATATCCTTAAAGGTCACGAAATCCTCTTACAATAAGTTCTACGAATAACATCCTACATAAATATTAAAATTGAATTTTTGAAATAAAATGTATTGCTTATTCCAGACTCGATTTAAGTTTGCAATGTTAAAGTTAAGGAGATACACTGACTTTATTTTGCATGTTTAATATTAGTATAGATTTGAATATTTTATGAGTTTATGACTTAAATACATCACTATTTTCATATATATTTCAAAAATAATTAACAATTAAATAAAAAGATATTGTACAAAAATTTATAGGTACACTTAACAAAGATATCGCGTAACTTGTACTAGAAAATAAAGCAAAATTGAGTACTTCCTCCTATTCAAAGTTGGTCAATAAAGCAAAGAAGTAGTAACATCACGCATTTTTATTATTTTCATGTCAATATGTAATACACAATAATATAATGTAAGGAATCATCATAAAAACTCCAATGACAACGTCTTACAAGGCAGCGTGAACTGAGCGACCCGCTGGGATGATATTACACGGCTCAAAGGCATAAAGTCCCGGGTTTGTTTTACGCAGCGTGTGGCAAGTTATTGCGAGACTTTTTATGATTTAGATATTGAAGGAACGTAAATAAAACTGGGGTATTCAAGTCGAAATACATTTATTTAATCGATTCTGCTACAATAATATGATAATATAGTAATAAAGTTTGTAAGTTTAAAAACAACTATTACGGTTCTACACATCTTCCTTAGAAAGCTTCATTACCACCGAATACTATAAGCTATTTTTATATTTTAAAGTTAAAACTAATAAAAAATATACTTAAAACTAGTATTAACGACGAACCGAACTAAGAAATAAAAATAATATTATATAGTACAAGAATTATGAACTAACTGAAAAATTAAATAAGTTATTAACAAAGAAAAACTTAGTTTTTCTTTTTTTCTTATTTATACAACTGATATCGAGCACCCTATGCTTTTTCACAATAATATAAATTTTCCCGGATACAGGTGAAGCTAATAAAAGCGTGAAAAAACTTTTCTGTTGTATTTCATCTTGTAGATAGATGCTGTATTGTATTATTACGGATACGAACCAAATGCAATCTAGCTTTTTGCTTTCAATTACAATGCAATAGGAAATAATCTGTGAAGGTGGCACTGAATACATTTTCCGGGTGTCAATTATTCTACTTTGTATATACATTATTCAAACATTTTTATAGCTGCCTTGATACGTGCTGTTATTTCTGCGGAAGCTTCATTCTGAATGTTTTCATTTCGTTGTGCGAATTGTCTTTTCATTTTATAACTGATTTTACGTTTTCTGTCTTTGTTTTTGTTATAAAATTAGTTCATGAATTAACCAACACTTAAATGTAGGATTATAATAATTTTCAATTTAAATATTATTTTATTTTCTTAATTTGGGGAAGACATACGTAGGTATAAGATTATGCATATAATATTGCCATTTTATTTATAATTTTTTTTTAATCCAATGTTATTGAGTAGATATTAAATAAGCTCTTAGAGCCGCGGCTATGCTCGCGTAAAATTGTTCTTAATTAAAGTAACAATAAAGATAATCAAATTTAATATCTATTTATGGACCAATAGTTAGGTATGCCACAAGTTATAAAACTTGAAATAAAAATGGAAACATCTATTTAATAAAGAACGACTAGTTGAGTCACAAATAAAAACCGTCTCATACTTATATTTTAATTTTTATATTTGCTGTATAATTACTTTACCTATTGAAACAGTTGCTGCAACAAATATTGTCTACGTCTAAACTTCTCTTTCTGTAACATCCGTCCATATTATTTTTCATTTCCGTACAGCAATATCTCTAACCGCGAGCTGTTTGGATTTGCTTTTCCAATTTCCTTTGTATTAGGCTCGAAAAGGTTTCGTTTAGTGTAGGTTTGTGAGAATGAAAATAAATCAACAATTGGACTTAGACGCAACTAAATTTCTGTTCTATTAGAACTATCAAAAACGTATTCTATATTAATCATACCTCTACATCTCTACTATTACTATTATTTGTATATTTGCTTGTATTTTATATTATTATACAAGTGAAAAACGTAAATACAAAAATACAGTGGTAGCCCAGCGGTAACGCGGTCGCTTGGATAACCGAGTGATGCGGGTTCGAATCCGTGTTTCGCACCTCTGATATTTTGATTACCACTTGTCTTACGATGAAGGAAAACATCGTGAGGAAACCTGCATGTCTGAGAAAACCTGGCAAGTTTTCGAAAGACATGTGAAGTCCTCCAACACGCACTAGGCCAGCACGGTGGACTATGGCCTGATCCCCCTCGTACTGAGGGAGGCCCGTGCCCAGCAGTGGGACGTTAAAAGGGATGATGATGATGATTATACAAGTGAATATTTCATTTTTGTATTTTTGTAATTAATAAAATTAAAATCTTTTAATCACTTAAAATAAAAAGAAATCATATAAAGATATTATTTTAAGAGTATTGAAAATACATAGAACATTTTTATACCAGAAACCAACCTTTAAGAGGACAAGAAGGGGAATAAAATTTTATATGCGTATTCAAATCATATCTTATACGTAAGTAAGAGATATAAAATCATCATGACAATGTGTATATTATAATGTATACACCTTTTCCATATTAAAATATATAAACACGCACCAAAAGAGGAACCCAAGCAAAGTGAGAATGAGTCGCTAGTTGTCATATATGTATGTTTCCCGCGGCTTCGCACACGTTCTAAAGACCGGAAACGTAATTATTATTGAGTTGCGCGGTATGGTATCTCGCAGAATTAACGCCCGCCCTTCCTGTTTTTGCAACATTTTGCATTGAAGCTCCGGTCCTATTGGTCCTTCTCGATAAACAAACTATTCAACACCAAAAGAATTTTTCAATTCAAAACAGAAGTTTCTGAGATAAGCGCATTCAACCAAACAAACCAACAAACAAACAAATTCTTCAGCTTTATAATATTAGTATAGGTATGAAAAGGAAACTTAAGTGTCATATTAAACTGCTTAGGTCAAAAGGGAATGGCATTACAGAAGACTGGAATCTGATTTACGGCCACTAGGCAAACTCGGATCCGACACAAAAAAGTGTTTAGATAAGAAAAGTTCTTTCTCAGATATTTTTCGCTAAATTGAAAAACTTTAACTTCAAAATAGTTTATCTCTTAAGCAGCAATTCTCCGGGCTTTTCGGTTAGCAGCATTTTAGCCGTTATTAATTTCTTTATTTTTTGTTAATACAAAATATACTCAATGAGTAAATGGCGTGAAATAACTAAATATTCACTTAAGTTACAAATTTTTAAATAGACTACTCACATGCACTTAGGAATTTGCGATTTAGTAGGTGTATCTAAGAAGTTGTAGAGTAACCTGAAAGTAGAAAGTTCTGAAACTTATACGCATTATAATTTTAAAACATCTAAAATTATTCATATTTATTTTAACTTGGTAGCTCCTTTAAAGGACCTTTTTTTCTTCAAAATGGAAACGATATTTATAAATATCAATGTATTTGTAGTTTGTAGACTGAAGTCTTATTCCATAACTAGTGACTTATAAGTTAGTCAAAAATAACCGATGGAAGGAAAAACTGAAAATCTTCAGGCTGTGACAAAAATCTTTTAAGTTTAATGTCTTATAACATAAAATTTATATTATCATCTAAAGATATCAATTTTGAAGCTTAAGTCTCTCATATTGTTAAAGACATAGAATCATTCACAACAAGTCTGAATTATTGGATAACAACATATATTAAATGTGTTGAATAATTAAATAGACCAGATAGTTGATATTACACATAATATATAACTTAAACAAATATAAATCTAAACACCCATGAATGGAGTACAATCATTTATACACATCTTACAAATTAAAATTCCCAGCAGGAATAGAACCCGTGACCGCTGGCCGGCAATCTCACCAATCTGAACTAAAAGTGTCATTTTTTTATACGTTTTCCACTGTAATTTAACAATTTTAGTAAAAAGTTAGTCAGCAGTAAAAATAACAAAAGGTATAATATATAATAAGTTCTAATATATAAACTGTCCAGGACATGTTTGGTTTTGAAATGTCTAAATTGGACGGCGGACCATACTTCAATAGACATGGTCCTCTTACGCATTTTACCCTCCAGATATTCTTTTACAGAATACTAGCTCACTGAATAGTTTATTTTTCAGCGCACAATAAAAACCTACACATTTTTAGCAGAAATATTATAAAAATATGGTAACATTACAAAGCTAACATTCACCCTGACCGTAAAGAGTTCGAGTGCGTACATTTCATTATAATTGGTCACCAGTGAAAACCTACTCGCAATACTGTTGTATATAATGGCAATTAATTTAAAACTGAAACTCAATCCATAGCTGTGTTTTATAGCTTTGCAAAAAACACCGTTGTTTACGTTCTCTTATGAAATCCGTTAGCCTATTTTCATATTGCATGCATTTTATTGGATTCCTCGTAAATATAACCAGGAAAAACATAATAGACGTCTATAAAGTACTGTATGCTATAAGAATGAAATTTATTGCATATATTTGCAACATATTCCAAAGAAAAATTAAAAATTGAGTAGTTTAACCCCGCGTCTGTGTAAACAAGGATCCTTGCGCAACCCGTTGTCTGTGTAGAACAAGGATCCTTGTTTGACGTACCTTTGTCATTTTACACTCAACATAGACAAAAATGAACATGGCGGCCGGCTGTCATGTCATAGGCTTGCTACAGCGTGTTCTAAATTTACATAGTGATTTGATACTAAATAAATGAATAAAATATGGTTTAACATTAGCGAATCATAACTAAAAATTATGACTAGCTGAGCCGTGGCTTTATTTTTGCTTAACTACAAAAAGCTTTTACTTTATTTTAATAAAATGTGTTTTCGCAAATTACAAAAATTACTTCCCTTTGTAAAGAATTATGTTATAAAACTCGTTATTTCTTATATGACTAGAATAGGTCTAGACTGTTAATATACGTTAACGAATCAGACAAGATTAATAAGCTAAAGAAACATTTTGAAACTGTTTTGGATTTTGGTCTCCTTTGACATCGTAGTTTCGCATCTTCAGACATACATTATATATATTAAGTACACTTGGTAACGAAAATTGAAGTGTCTACTTGTGATCCACAAGTGATTTCGTATTTTAAAATATACCCGCAAGTTACAGTTATATTATTGATCTCGTCTGGATCTTCTATGTAGCACGATATTAAGTATTCCATGATACTATATTCTACTTATAAACCATCTATATGTAAAATCCATGTGAAGCCGTTGTTCTGTTGCTGCGTTAAGGGTGAATAAATCAATGAACACATTTTTGCTCTTGTGATACCAGGATTCAGAATGGAGGTTCTAGTCATAATAGTAAAATATTGATAGCTTCGGTTGTGGATGTAAAAATAGCCTTCTTTTGGATCCGAAAAAGAAAAATGTATATTTTATAAGGTCTCTACTTTGCAATAATTTTTATATTAACTTAATTATTGAATTATGATTTAGTATATTGTAAAAATATAATGGAATATACCAATATCCTCTTAAATAAACGAACTAAGTGTTTCAACGTTATTAAAAATACATTTAAATTGATTTAAAGCTGGGGTTTACAGATTTATCTTTTGGTAATTCGGAAATATAGAATCAAAAGTACTATAAAATAGAAAATAATAAGCAAAGAGTAGATATTATTCATCAACGTGTAGAATAGACCATTATGGTTAGTTTAGACTACGACACAAATTGCGACATAAATGTCAGACTTTTTGTGTAATGTTTGGAAATTGTATACGAGCTAGTTGTACGACAAATTCATTTGTAACTGCTATCTTCTACGCGATGGGGTGTTTTGAAAATATTGAGCATTTTTAACCACACTAGACACTTGGACACAACTTTTACACAATACATAATACACTGCTGATATAGAACTAATTATCGTGACATTGTGTCACGATAATTAGTGCAACGATATTGTGCAAACACAATTAGAACAACCACTTTATACAGATACACTCGATGTATACATTGAGTATAAATTATATAGTGTCATAGTCTAAAGTGATCTTTGAAGAGGCATAATCAGGGCCATCATTTTAGTGTTTTACATTGAAAAATACTTACATAGTTTACTCCATCATATAATATATATATTTTAATATAATGATATCTTCTAGACTTATGTAATACATATAATATGGCATAGGCGTAATACGATTACAAGTAGTATCAACAAGATAAAAATAGGTAAAAAAACTTTTTTAGTTAAACGGTTTTATGTTAAACATACATTGCAATGTTTAAGATAAATGTACTAAAAACCAAAAAATAATAAAATAGATACAGTCGTAGGAATTATAAACATATGCATAGACTAGACTAAAATAAAACCGTGGGGCACGTCAATAGATATAGGCCAACTGCCTAACGACGAATTAAACGATTCTTCTATCGCACATTAAGTCGATAATTTGTAGACAATTGTAATAAAATAGATACAGTCGACGTAAATCAACGATTGTAGACAATTGACGTGCCCCACACACACGTGACTGTATGGTTATGGTTATGGTTAAGACGGGCTGTTGTCCGCAACTCGACGACTAGCGCCTATTTTGCGTGTGTGGGAATTGTCTACGTTATTCTTGCCATCCCAGGTCCTCCAGGAATCCTAGCAGGCTCTTCGCCTTACTGAAGACTTCCGGGAGTGTCCTAGGGGTGCCAAGATGTTGTGCCCGGTATTCCGCTACACCTGTACAGTGAAGAATGACATGTGCAGCCGTTTCCTCTGTCTCCATGCAGGCTTTGCAAAGGGGACTGTCAGTAAAGCCTAAGTTGAATAGGTGTTTATTAAAAGGTCCGTGACCGGTGAGAAGTGTGACTGTATCTATTTTATTATTTTTTGGTTTTTAGTACATTTATCTTAAACATTGCAATGTATGTTTAACATAAAACCGCTTAACTTAAAAAGTTTTTTTACCTATTTTTATTTTCTAGTTTTTAGTTTTTATTTCGCATTCTGTTTAATTCATTTAGTGCTTCATTATTGCAAGGTTTCTTGCCCGTTAGTTTATTGCAGTCCAACTCCTCTATACGTAGTCCCTGCAAAAATCTTACTCTACTAAGAGCCACGTAGGCTTGACCTTCTTCAAACAGTTTCGCACCTAAGTATACGACTGCGTGATCCACAGTGCTGCCCTGCATTTTATGTATTGTAGAAGCCCATGATAATATTAAAGGCAACATTCTTCTTTCAGCCGTCCCGTAATTGTACTTAGCTGGAAACTGTATGGCTTTCGGGTGTATAAGATGTACTCCGTCTCTTGCGAAATCAATTCGGACGGAAGGTACATCTGTTGCATACATCTGAGTTCGACGAAATTGAGGCCAAACGATTTCGTTGATGTAGCCTATAGCGCCATTTCCTAATCCCTTTGAAACGTCAATATTGGACCGTAGCATGAATTTTGCCCCCACAAATATTTCCAGTTCCGCTGGTAAACCCCCAGTTTTGTTGATATCAGCTGGTATTATAGTAGCTATATTCACATTGTCTGCATTTCGTGTGGCGTGTACCAGCTGATCCTGCGCTTTTATTTTGTAAATGCGAGCACCATTATTTCTGTACAAATTCAATACAGCAGAGTTGTGGTCGTTAACTTGTTGATTTGTGGGGTATACCCTTAACGCTTTGTCTATTGCAAACTCATCACTCGTGTCTTGAAGAAGTCTTCCCATTAAAATACTAAAATGTTGGGTTGTTAGCTCACCGACTCTCAAAGCATTCAAAATATCAATAAAAGTCTGGTCACCTTGCTGACGCATATTTTCAGTTAATTCACACAGCGTTAATAAACGCCAGAGATGTGTAGCTGGTTGGAGATGTTCTGGCTGTTTGAAAACAGGTGTTCCTGATCGTTTTATAGGAGGCAGTTGTAAAAGATCACCGAAAAGTAATACGTTTACTCCTCCAAAAAACTCATTTTCACAGTTCTTAATTTGCCTTAATCGAGCGTCCATCATGCATAACATTTGATAAGACACCATAGAAATCTCGTCGACAATCAAAAATTCTGTCTGATGCCATTGTTGCCTCATTATTCGCAAATAGTTTCCGGACAGTGGTGACATACCTGTTATGCGACCGTCTTTCTGTACAGGCAATTTTAAAGTACTGTGTATCGTAGCTCCATTTATTAATGCAACTCCTGTTAGTGAGCAGACTTTAACCGCATCCTTTGCGTAGCACCTATTAATTTGGTCTCGTAATAACTTTAATAGAAAAGTCTTGCCCACACCAGCTCCTCCTGTAAAGAATATTTTTAAACGTTCTTCAGCACCTGACATTTGATTTTGTATGGACTGGGTAACTAAATTTAGTGGCTGCGCCCATCTTAAATATTGAGGTTGTATAGTGCACTGTATTCTTCTTGTCAAGCCCTTTTATTTGATACCCATATTGGTGGGATTGATAAAAAATTGTTATCAGCCACTTGGTAGCGGCGGCCATCTTAGATTTCAATTTTGTATAGTAAATTGTATTCTACTTGTTGAGACCTTTCATTTGATACCCATGTTGATGGGATTGATAAAATCTAAGTTATCCGCCATTTTGTAGCGGCCGCCATCTTGGATTTCAATTTTTTTTATAGTATATTGTATTCTGCTTGTTGAGCCCTTTCATTTGATACCCATATTGATGGGATTAATAAAACATAAATTATCCGCCATTTTGTAGCGGCGGCCATCTTGAATTTATAATGATAATGAATAAACATAATTGTATTGTCACCAAAATCCAAAGTGTATACAAAATTTCAGATTAATCGGTTGACAGGAAGAGGGTGAAATTTGAATTACTAAATTTGACCCAAGAATAAAATATAATAAATGAAATAAAACAAACGGGGTGAGCTAAATAAAACCGTTTAAAAAGTAGTCATGTTTTTGACTTTTTATATTAAGTGGAATAATTTTATTCGTATTGTAACTGCGTTCCGTTTACTTATATCACTTATTTTTATGCTGCATATTTTCATGAATGAAATTATTTATCTAATCAATGGCTAATAAAACTTTTCGTTAAATGAACAATGATTACATGACTGCTATGTGATAGATAATTTGAAACGGCATCCTATTACTCACTTACATAACTATTTTTTCTGCTATATTTTTACTGTCTAAATTATATAAGGCAATATTTACAATAAAAGCAGAATACATTTAACAGTAAACTGTAAACACAAAAATGGTATATAAAAATATTCATAGCCAAACCTTGCTGATTCAAAATAATATAAAGTTAAGCAGCCTCACGTACAAGAAGCTTGCGAAGCATTTTCAGAGAATCTGAGTTTTATGCTTTTGATACAAGTAATTTTTAAAACAAAATGTAAATATTGTTGCTTTGTTGCAAATGATGAACCTCTTTACATTATACACAATTTCACGAGTGAACCATGCTCAATGACGGTTGTTTACAGATACAGTGAGAAGTTATTAATAAAATTACTGTTGAACGAAGTACGTGTTCGAATATTCTACTATTTAGAAACTCAGGTACCAAGAATAAATAAGAAATGACATCTAATTAAACTTATATTCTTATCACAATAGGAAGATGTAAACGACAAAGATATATTTCGTGCCATAACGTGCCAGATTTAACGTAGTCATTAAAATTTGTAAAAAATAGTAATATTACTTTCAGTTATTATTGTAGTAGAGAATAATTGGGCCTATATGTATATCAAATAGTGTACGTGATCATAAGTATATCACATGTATGTGAGAGCAATTGAAAGTCGTCTTTAATTATTATATATCAAAGTACAAACTAACTAACTAGCTCGTAACAACGAAAGCTTTCATGAGAGTTTAAGGTTATGATAATGTTTACCCTCTCTGATATTTTTCATTATTTTGAACATGATTTCTATGTTACTTATGGTAAAGGAAAATATTGTGTACACTGCTACTTACATACTCGATAAAATTTACTAGCACACATATGGTTAATGTTGTGGACTATGGCCTAATCAACTGCATAAAAGTTAGACTCCTGTCCAGTTGTGGGACTTTTATCAGTGATGAATAAAATATATATACCTAAGTATTTAAATTGTTTAAAGTTATTATTCATTTTCCCAAAATAGAATAAAACAGAAAATAAACTCTTCAAAATTATATTCGTTCTCTAAAAAGCATTTTAAAATTTGAGCGATTCAAAATGTGTGAACATAGCGCTATTGTATTTAAGGTTTAATTTATTTATGAAGAGTCAACATCTTTAGATTATATTATTATATTAATTTATCTATGAACATTGCGATTAATTTAATTATCCTCGAAGTTTCGCAGTCTCTTAGGATCTACGTGAAACTTTGTTAGATATCTCTTGTAATAACACAAGGCATTTGAGTTCAGCAGTTCACTCTTTATACAGTATTGATCCTAAGTTATCTGTGTGAAAATAAATGTAAGAAAGTAAAGTAAGGCTAATACTTTGTAACCCTAAATATGGTAAATTTTCCATGTTATTTTAAGTATAGTACTTACATTTATTTAAGATAGCAATTTTTTTTAAATATACTAATCACTACTATTTACCAAAATCGATGGAGTTTGATTATGAATTGTGACTAATAATTATACCATGACAAATATATATAATAAATATAATAAAAATATTCATAGCCAAACCTTGCTGATTCAAAATAATATAAAGTTAAGCAGCCTCACGTACAAGAAGCTTGCGAAGCATTTTCAGAGAATCTGAGTTTTATGCTTTTGATACAAGTAATTTTTAAAACAAAATGTAAATATTGTTGCTTTGTTGCAAATGATGAACCTCTTTACATTATACACAATTTCACGAGTGAACCATGCTCAATGACGGTTGTTTACAGATACAGTGAGAAGTTATTAATAAAATTACTGTTGAACGAAGTACGTGTTCGAATATTCTACTATTTAGAAACTCAGGTACCAAGAATAAATAAGAAATGACATCTAATTAAACTTATATTCTTATCACAATAGGAAGATGTAAACGACAAAGATATATTTCGTGCCATAACGTGCCAGATTTAACGTAGTCATTAAAGTTTGTAAAAAATAGTAATATTACTTTCAGTTATTATTGTAGTAGAGAATAATTGGGCCTATATGTATATCAAATAGTGTACGTGATCATAAGTATATCACATGTATGTGAGAGCAATTGAAAGTCGTCTTTAATTATTATATATCAAAGTACAAACTAACTAACTAGCTCGTAACAACGAAAGCTTTCATGAGAGTTTAAGGTTATGATAATGTTTACCCTCTCTGATATTTTTCATTATTTTGAACATGATTTCTATGTTACTTATGGTAAAGGAAAATATTGTGTACACTGCTACTTACATACTCGATAAAATTTACTAGCACACATATGGTTAATGTTGTGGACTATGGCCTAATCAACTGCATAAAAGTTAGACTCCTGTCCAGTTGTGGGACTTTTATCAGTGATGAATAAAATATATTATTACCTAATAAATTAATACCTAAGTATTTAAATTGTTTAAAGTTATTATTCATTTTCCCAAAATAGAATAAAACAGAAAATAAACTCTTCAAAATTATATTCGTTCTCTAAAAAGCATTTTAAAATTTGAGCGATTCAAAATGTGTGAACATAGCGCTATTGTATTTAAGGTTTAATTTATTTATGAAGAGTCAACATCTTTAGATTATATTATTATATTAATTTATCTATGAACATTGCGATTAATTTAATTATCCTCGAAGTTTCGCAGTCTCTTAGGATCTACGTGAAACTTTGTTAGATATCTCTTGTAATAACACAAGGCATTTGAGTTCAGCAGTTCACTCTTTATACAGTATTGATCCTAAGTTATCTGTGTGAAAATAAATGTAAGAAAGTAAAGTAAGGCTAATACTTTGTAACCCTAAATATGGTAAATTTTCCATGTTATTTTAAGTATAGTACTTACATTTATTTAAGATAGCAATTTTTTTTAAATATACTAATCACTACTATTTACCAAAATCGATGGAGTTTGATTATGAATTGTGACTAATAATTATACCATGACAGTGGTAGCCCAGCGGTAACGCGTCACTTGGATAACCGAGTGATGCGGGTTCAAATCCGTGTTTCGCACCTCTTATATTTTCATGTGTGAATTACTTGTGAATGTGATTATCACTTGTCTTACGGTGAAGAAAAACATCGTGAGGAAACCTGCATACTAGCAGAAAACCCTAAAAGTTTTCGAAAGGCATCTGAAGTCCACCAACTCGCACTAGGCCAGCGCGGTGGACTATGGCCTGATCCCCTCGTACTGAGGGAGGCCCGTACCCAGCAGTGGGACGTTAAAAAGGGCTGATGATTTTTGTCTTGTTCAATATTTTTGGGTTTGAATTAATCAAAATAATTTATATAATGCATACCAAAGTAGTTACATAATATAAGTATTAGGTAAAAGGTAGATATTTTTAAAAGTATGCTGTATGTTGACTTGGATAACCAACTATCATCATACTTAATTTAATCAAAATGAAATGAATAATGTGATGCAGCAGAACATTCTAAAAACTTTAGATTCAGACTCTATATCGATAAAACTATTTCAATACGATTTTCCAATTAATATTTGACTAATAGATTCAACTTAGAATTTTATTATGAGACGATGAAATTCAAAATTGAAATACTGTCAAAGTTCATAAAGTTGATACTTTATTAGACATCATAAAGAAAAATTATGAGTAAATAAAACAAGAATAAAATATATTGTCCCAACCTATCAAACAAGATCTCTTTATTGACCATGTTACAAATAATAAGGCTTTGTCTAAATAATAAAACACTGAAGTTATAAAGAGAGTTAACATTGTTTGAGTAAAGTTATTTTATTGTTGTATACACGAGAGCTACTTAAAACGTCTTAATCTGAACTTAATCAACATCAAATGTTCAAACTTCTTTAGTACTCCTAGTATATCAAGAATTTTATTAGAAGTTAGATACTTGAAAATACAACTATGAGGTTAATGCAATAAAAAGTAACAATCAAAAGTCAAATAACTATTTGACTAAGTAAGTAGAAAAACCTTTCTTCTTATATATGCGATGGATAAATTTAACTCAAATCTTTATTTGAATTAAGTTAAGGTTTTATTAGAAGTTAGATACTTGAAAATACAACTATGAGGTTAATGCAATAAAAAGTAACAATCAAAAGTCAAATAACTATTTGACTAAGTAAGTAGAAAAACCTTTCTTCTTATATATGCGATGGATAAATTTAACTCAAATCTTTATTTGAATTAAGTTAAGGTTATGGTAAGGTATGTATTTTCTTCCAGGATAATGCAATCTACATAATGTCTTTGTCTCTCTAAGAACTCTGATCAATGATTTAGATGCAAAAAGTTAAAATATAAATACAGTAAATGCTTAAGTATTCGCAATGTACCTATACTTATATCTTAACGCTTTTCCCATGAGGGTTACATAAGACGAATATTTTAGTAGGGGCTCACTCCAATATTCGTTAAAAGCTCATGACATGTTGCTACGAGTATATCCGTCCAATTCTAGTGTCACATGACTGTGTTATTTTGATGGCAGAAATCACTTTCATTGAAACTGAGCTCTTAATGTACATGCATAACCTCATAATATTGATGGTGTGATGAACTTTATAAAAATATCTATACTATTTTATTTTATATTTCTACTAGCGACTCGCCCTCGCTTCGTTTGGGCTTTTTCCTAGATTAAGCACAGGCAAAGCCGCGGGGTCCGCTAGTTATGCATATAAACCTTCCTCTTGAATCACTACTACTATCTATTAAAAAAAATTAAGCGTACAAAGGGATATAGGGACAGAGAAAGCGACTTTGTTTTATACTATGTAGTGATACATTACAGTAGTAGTGTAGTGGTAACACGCTCGCTTGGATAACCGAATGATTACCGCTTGTCCTACAGTGAAGACAAGCGTCGTGAGAAAACATGCATGTCTGAGAGAACCTACCAAATTCTTGAAAGATATTTGAAGCCCGCACTCGGCTAGCGTGGACTATGGCCTGAGTCCCCTCGTATTCAAGGGAGGCCTGTGCCCAGAAGAAGGACGTTAAAAAGGCCTTAATACATACTATATTATCTTTATCGTGAAATACAAAAGTTCTTATTTAAAAAATCTATTAGCACTCTCTCTCTCTCTCTCTCTCTGCACTCCTTCAACCCAAATCCACATAATATTAACAAATCAAAAGTTGATGGATTTATTTCAAAATTAAACAGTAGACTGAAGTATTATGATTCAAAGAGCACTTATAGCCAACTGTCCTACGCTTAAACTCTCTCCAGTCTAGAAGTGCCATCCTCTAGAAATGTGACTAGTACTTTGCTTACCACTACTAGCACAGATATTTTGGTCAACTATAATATTATCTATGAATGCGTTAGTTTTAGCTTTCGCTTTAAATGAAAATTAGTTTTAGCTTTCATACTAAAATCATTGTAAAGCACGTTTTATCGTTATTTGAAATTACGCAAGAGCATGAAAAAAAGCAAGTATACTTAATTTTTTTGCAATAAGTTTAGTGTATTTGTTATTATGACACTCGTAATATTGCCAGTATATCAGGATCTCAATATACACATAACTAAGTTAAACCTCATAAACATTCATCATGATAACAGGTTGTTTAATCAAATAACATTGTTGTAACATACGAAATCTAACAATGCGTGTTTCATCTTGAGATCTAAGAGAATTTTTAATTTATTCATCACGTATTCCAGCTTATGAATTTAATTTTTGATTGTTTGTTGAATTAACACAGGATATATCAGGAAAGAAGGATCCTTTTTAGAAATAATTCACTTAATAAAATTACTTTGAATATATTAGACAATGAAAATACTTTTACAAGTTATTTATTGATAAAAAGCTCCTCTTTATAATTTAAAGATTTGCTTAAGTCATAATAATAAAATATGACAAATTAAAAACCTATAGTGTTGTAATATTTCGACTATTGTTGTAATTTACTCGTACAATATTAGTAATATTTTGGCTTTGTATATAACGTAGCATATTTAAATAAAGTTAAGACCGACAAGATAAAATAACTGCTTAAAGTTCTTTGCCCTTTTAGCTTTTATAAAAAGTATAAAAAGCACACATTCATTCAGAGCTTTGGCAGTTTTGTACTAAACTGCGCATAAAAGCTAGCACATTATATTTTATTTATGAATAAAAGTATTATGTTAGAATCACAACATCTCAAAATTCTATTTACTTTATCTGTGCAAGGGATGATGTATCCGAAACTTACACATACATAGTTCAGCTGAGTGCCTTTTAAATCATAGCCCCAATGGCTTCCACCGCTGATTCCATAGAGAGGGTCTAACCAAATACCCCCGTTGTGTTTGAACTCAAACAGAGTATTGTCCAAACAACAGCTTTACGTTACATACTGATTGTATATGCTTAGAGTTTCATATATTGCCCTTAGCATTGTCCACGCACCTTTGTTATATTGAATTGAAATAAATTAAACAGCTTTTTTATCTATTAATTATTATTAAACGGTCTAACTGAATTGTTGAGTGTTTGGTACATAAATCACCAGCGAATTCTTGATTCGAAAAACAGGTGTTTCAAAAAACACCAAAAAACGTTGTCAGTAACTGGTTCGAAATTTATTACTTCTAAATTTTAAAACTTGGCATCATTGAACTTAAAAAAATGAAAGAATAGAACAGAAAAAGCGAAAAATAAAATATACCTTATTATTTCTATACCTTTAAATATACCTTTTTTTCACAACAACATTAATTTTATCTTCAATCACTTTATAACTAAAAATATTATTAATTTTTTATTTAGTTAAAAATAAAAAGTGTTTATTAGTTTTTGAATTATAAAATTAAATAAATTACTGTATATATAAAATTCTAAAATGGCAAAAACATACGTTCAAGGATTTAGTTACATATAAAGATACATATAATAAAAGCGTATTAAAAATTACTTATAGACAGTGGTAGTCCAGTAGTAACGCGCTCGCTCGGATAACCGAATGATACGGGTTCGAATCCGGGTCTCGCAACTCTGAGATTTCATGTGCGAATCTTTTCAATCATGATTACCACTTGTCTTACAGTGAAGGAAAACATTGTGAGGAAACCTGCACGTTTGAGAAAACCTAGAAAGTTTTCGAAAGTCACGACTATGGCCTAATACCCCCTTGTTGAAGGGAGGGCCGTGCCCAGCAGTGGGACGTTAAAAAAGGGCTGAATATATATAAATACTTAAAATATTAATGAGTTTTGCCATCATATTAAACAGAAACTTACCATCGAAGGTATGTCATAAATTAATATAAACCTTTTATACGTTATCATAATATACTTTTTGTGAAAAATATTTTAACGGACGGTTTTTGTCGCCTACACTGTGCTGCCAAGTCAGGTGTAGCGAACAATTTCCGAAAATATTTTATGAAGGCTCTTTGAATACTGTAATTACAAATTTCGTTACTCAATTTTATAGATTTAAAGTCAACGACGATGCTGCAATAAAACTGGCACACCTGCTAGGATCATCAAAAAGCGGAAATTATGAAATTTGAACTTAAATTGTATACTTAGGCAAAATAAAACAAGAAAATACACTTCAAAAGAGGATTTTTGCCCGTTAATTCTAATCAATATGTATTTTTATGTTGAGCATTGGTAGTAAAGTAAGTAGCGTACTTAGTACTGTATAAGTAGAAGTTATTTTTCTGAAACTAGGTATTAATTTCAAATATTTATTTACGAATTATGACTACAGAATGTCTTATTTTTAATTATGACAATCCGACCGATTTTCGCCACGACGGCTTATATCGTTGAGACTAGCCAACTACGCAGGAGATGTTATAGTCCAGTGCACGGACACAAGAGCACTCTCTATTTGTATCACTTATATACTCCGATGGGACGGCACTCCACACAACCAGTGAGAGTAAAGACGCAGTATCGACCGCTTTAGGTGCTCTCCGAGGCGCGGAGGCGACACACATCCTACTTTCAAACACCGGGCTGTTTCTGAGGCTTACTAAACAGAACGACTAATAGCTAACTTTGGTCCGACCCGGGATCCAGGACCTCCAGATGTGTTACGGTTACGCCGGCTAAACTCACTAGTGAACTGCACAGGTTGTTATAGTGCACCAGTGTAAGATGTTTCTTCATCTTAGTTTACAAGTGAACTCTTCATACTTTTTTTTATTTTAACGTTCTATGGGACGATAGCTCTACACGTCCGGTGGCTAAACTTCAAATACCTACAAAATGGCTATTTGCGAGGGATTTTATATTTAATTTTATTCAAGTTATCATTCATACAATCAAATATCCAGGGAGTTTGAGTAGAATAATAAAATAGTGAATAGTCATAGTAAATTTTAGCTTTCTCTGTTTACTACACTAGGGACATGCGTGTAGAAAGCTACATACAGTAGATTGATTTTTGTTCAAATACTCTTCACCATCCTTTACCTCCTGAGGGAATATTTTCACTCGTACAATATAAGTACTTTTTATTTATTTAAGAAACTTATTTTGATACAATGTATAAAGCAATGAATACTAAAATAACTAAATATTGGTATAAATATTTTTTTACATACTTATAGTAATAATGTGATGTTTATTTTTATTTCGAAGTAAAGTAGGTAACTTATAGAACAGCAGGCACGCTGTTGGAAGCCTGTAAGCTCTGCTATAACCCACCAACCGTAAATGAAAAAAACATATACAAGATAAAGAAACAAAAGTAATTATTTTTGTCATTAAAGATAAATAAGAGTTGTTGTTGTATAGAATTATAAATAATTGTGAAACTTTTATTTTAATAAGTCGAATAGTTAAATATAGTGAGTGTATTATTATGAACCTTCTCAAAAATAAAAAAATCCGTTTAAAATAAAAATATGAAATATATAAGTTTTAAGAACAAGTATAATTTATAATAATATGCTTTCTTCTATTATAATTTATAATAGAGTCAGGAGCAACATAAATATAATATAAACAAAAATGTATGAAATTCATGCTTACTACAAAATATTTTCGGTATAACGATAAAATTAATATATTCATTGGATCCTATTTTATTGAATTATCTATTAATCAGTATTCATTCCGTTTCGGCTGTAAAGAAAAAATTGGAGCTAATCAAAGAATACTTCCTTTCCTTAGCTTTCTTTTTCCTCACTTTTTATTATATGATGTATACCTAAATCATAAAAAGTCTCACAATAACTTGCCACCCGGTACGTAACAAGGCCAGGACTTTATGCCGTACCTTGTAATCATCCCAGCGGGTCGCTCAATTCACCGTATCATGTGTCTCTCTCATTAGATTTTTGGGATCGAATAAAATATTAGATACCTTTGTGGTAGAACATTGCATTATACTAAAACTTAATATGGAAATAACAAAAATATGAGTGGTATAAATAAAAATATTTGTTAAACTTAACGTATATTAAAAAAGAACTAATTAAAAATGTATCAAACATAGTATAATTCCATGAATATAAATTTTAGATATTCCAAGTCCATTCACTCTTAACATAATATGAAACTTTATTTTTATTTCATTAACCCTTTCATATCACTGTCCTCGTAATCATAATATTCTTCAAACCCTACTTAAATTTGTTTGTGTCAGTCTGTTACGAATGTTTACTTGCTAAATTAAAAAAAGGCTTTAGCTTTTAGCCTGAATTATGTTTTCAGTATAACAATGAAAAGAAAACATTTTTAAGATTAGTATATATCTACCTCATTTTATATATTTCGAAGTATTTTGTACTTTAATTTAATAAAATTAGGTTTATAAATATTTGAGTTTGTTTTTGGTAAAAAAAGTATACAATACTAGATTAATGTAAGAAGTCGACTATGAAATTTTAGATTTTCTACTAACAGTTAACTAGAGGACTATAGGAAGTCATGTTCAATAAGCACTTTGAAGTTTGTCGTCGATGTTTCTGTTCTGGTCGATGCACCTTTCTGGGTATGACGGTTTTGGAAATCAAATCGACAATTAATATAATGACCACATTCAGATTCTATAAACAATTAATCATGGAATCAACTTTGCATTCATAAAATAGCTACACCAGTTTTGAATTTAATAAAAAGTCTTGATAAGTAATTAAAATTTCTCCACTTAAATTGTTTACACAATATTAATTAAAAAACCTAATCCACTTTTAAATATTATACGACAGATAAAAGTAACCTAACCTAATTGCTTCATTTCTACATGTAATCAAACTTAGTGTTTGTATTTTTTCCTATTCACCGATCAGCTTATATATAATGTGTATTCTCCATTTTCCGCGATATTGGTGAAATCAATTGTGCCCAACCGGCACTCCTGGAAGCCATTAAAGAAAATAATTGAATTGATTGAAATCTACAAATAAAACTATATCCATCGCCGGTATATTATTATATTTAAAGCAGGTTATAAGTTAAAATAAAGATCTTAAACAGAGTTGGCAAGTTCTACAAACTGTTAAACAAAAATACGAAATAAATTAAAATTGTTGTTATGATGTATCAAAATAATAAAAGTATTTCTATTTAGCTACTAGTAACGCTATCTATTGTACTATGTAAGAACTATTCCTCTATTGCATTTTGTATTATCTGTGGTACATTGACTTGATATATATCTTTTATATGAAATAAATTTTAGTCTGTTAGCGATTTTCACTTGTTTCATTATAGGTTATGGGCCATCCGTAAATTATCAGTTATTTTGTTTAAAATAGATAATTAGTGAAAGTGAAATCGCAGAAATATGACTGCGAGTTATATTGCCAGTGTACCTAAATTAAAAGGAAGAGAGAATTATGATGAGTGGAGCTTCGCGGCCGAAAATTTGTTGGTGCTCGAAGGGATGGACAAGTACATCAAACCGACACCAAATTTTGAGATTAAGCCAGTTGACGATGCAAAAACGAAGGCAAAACTAATATTGACTATTGACCCGTCATTGTACGTGCATGTGAAGAACACCAAAACCTCAGCAGAATTATGGACTACATTGAAAAATATGTATGATGATTCTGGGTTCTCAAGAAAAATATCGTTGTTGAGACATCTGATATCTATACGACTAGAAAACTGTAATAATATGGCGACATATGTGACTCAAATAGTCGAGACAGCACAGCGTTTAAATGGCACAGGATTTACAATTACAGACGAATGGGTCGGCTCATTACTATTAGCAGGTTTGTCTGATCGTTATACACCCATGATCATGGCAATTGAACATTCGGGTATTCCGATAACTGCAGATGTCATTAAGTCGAAATTACTAGACATGGAGGTAGCTAGTGACAATGACAGCGCGGAAACCGGAGCTGCATTTGCCGCGCGAAATAAATTTCACTCTGGCAACACTAAGCCAAAGAAATTTTTTGGCGGTTCCTCAACGTCAAACAAGAATACAGTGACAGCAATGACAGATTCATCTAAGAAAACAATAATATGTTATAAATGTAAAGAAGATGGTCATTATAGAAATCAGTGCCCGTTATTGAAGAAAAATAATACCAAATGCGTGTTTAATGTCGTTTTCTTGAATGGAAAATTTAACAAAACAGAGTGGTACGTGGATTCCGGAGCGAGCGCACATATGACAGCGAACGAATCTTGGATTAAAAATAAGAACTGTACACCGTGGTTACCTGAAATTGTGGTAGCAAACGAATCAAAAGTGCCAGTTGTTTGTTCAGGAGACGTCGACATAGTTTCTAACCTAAAATTCAATATTACTGTAAAAGATGTATTATGCGTGCCTAGTTTGACAACAAACTTATTATCTGTAAGTGAACTCATTAAAAATGGTAATAATGTCAGTTTTGATGAAAAACACTGCTATATACGAAACAAAAGCAATGTTTTGGTAGCTACAGCTGATTTATCGGATGGTGTATATAAGCTGAGATTGGACACACAGAGTTGTATGTTAGCTGCACCAGCGTTAAGTGGCAAACTATGGCACAGAAGGTTAGCGCACATCAATAGTCAGGACATGAATAAAATGAAAAGTATGGTGGATGGTTTGTCATATGAAAACAATTTTGACATAACCAAATCTCAGTGTAAAACTTGTTGCGAGGGAAAGCAGGAGCGATTACCTTTTTCACATGTGGGTGAAAGGAGCACAGAAACGCTACACAGAATCCATACAGATCTTTGTGGACCAATGGAAACTAGTTCATTGAATGGTGCAAGATATTTTATACTGTTTGTTGATGATTTTAGTCGGATGACATTTATATATTTTCTTCGAAAGAAAAATGAAGCATTTACTTACTTCAAGATATTTAAGACAATGGTGGAAAATCAGTTAAATAAAAAGATAAAAATACTAAGGTCAGACAATGGACTAGAGTACACCAACAAAGAGTTTGAGAATTATTTAAAGCAAGAGGGCATAATTCATCAAAGATCTAATAATTATACACCGGAACAGAATGGTTTATGTGAGCGGGCCAACCGTACAGTGGTAGAGAAGGCTAGATGTCTGCTGTATGATGCAAAGCTAGACAAAAGATTTTGGGCGGAAGCAGCAAACACTGCAGTCTATTTAAAAAACAGGTCCATTGCATCAGGACTTCCAAAAACACCTTATGAATTGTGGTATGGGAGGAAACCAGACATAAGCCACATACGCTTGTTCGGTTGTAGAGTTATGGTACATGTCCCTAAGGAGAGACGCTTGAAGTGGGATAAGAAGTCTGTGGAACACATATTAGTTGGATATGGTGAAAATGTTAAGGGGTACAGGCTATACAATCCTGTCAAGAAGAGTCTTGTTACCAGCAGAAATGTGATCTTTATGGAAGAAGAATTAGATACCAAAAATAAAAAAAAGGAATTGGCTATCTGGATTCCTAACGAAGAGACACCTACAGTGGGCATACAAGAGGAAGTGAATACAGATTCAGTGGGGGAAATATCACAGAATGTTTCAGACTCCGAAGACTGTCATTCAGATCTTTCTGTGTATGAGGATGGGAGTGAGACATTGACTAAAACTCCAACTACAGATGACTTAGTACAAGAAGTCCAGGCTACATCAACTTCAGAGCAGGAGCCAGAATTACCTAGCAAGCGTTCCAGGAGAGAACCTGATCGATATGGCTATATGTGTCTTTCCAGTACTGTTCCAGCATATAAAGAAATTGAGTTCTCAGAGGCTCTCGAGGGGCCTGAGAGTGAACAGTGGAAGCGCGCCATGGCTGATG
Organism: Boloria selene; assembly: GCA_905231865.2. Lineage (NCBI taxonomy): Eukaryota > Metazoa > Arthropoda > Insecta > Lepidoptera > Nymphalidae > Boloria > Boloria selene. Next base: position 6,384,328 of record HG993147.1, read on the forward strand.
AGCTGCAGTCGTTTGAAGACAACGATGCTTGGGAGCTTGTTGACAACCCAGGCGATCAGACCGTTGTGAAGTGCAGGTGGGTGCTTAATAAAAAGTTTGATGTGGACAATAATGTGCGGTTCCGGGCTAGACTTGTGGCTAAAGGTTTTTCGCAGAAACCTGGCATTGACTATACAAACACTTTCTCTCCAGTGGTTAGACATTCCACACTTAGATTATTATTTGCTCTCAGTGTTAAGTTGAATATGAGTATTGATCACTTAGATGTAACTACAGCCTTTTTAAATGGTATCTTAAAAGAGACTATTTATATGTCAGTACCTATTGGTTTTGTGAACAAAAGTGGGGGAAAGGTTTTGAAATTAAAACGAGCAATTTATGGCTTAAAACAATCTTCTCTTGCGTGGTATGACAGAGTTAAAGATTTACTTTGTAACTTGAATTTCAAAAATAGTAAGTATGAGCCTTGTTTGTTCACAAAAACAAAGGGTGATATTAAAATTATTGTTGCTCTTTATGTTGACGATTTTTTAATATTTTCTAATAATTCTGTTGAAACTGATAATTTAAAACATGTTTTGAGTGCAGAATTTAAAATAAAAGATTTAGGACCTGTAAGGCAATATTTAGGCATGAGGATAAATGTAGACAAAAATAAAAATGTAATAACTGTAGATCAACAGCAATATATTGAACAGTTAGCTTCTAGGTTTAATATGTCAGACTGTAAAACATATAAAACGCCAATTGAATGTAAATTAAATGTTGAGAAAGCTGATGAATGTATAACTGAACTTCCATATCAAAAGTTAATTGGATCATTAATGTATTTGGCAGTACTAACTAGGCCAGACATTTCTTTTTCTGTTAGTTATCTCAGCCAATTTAATAGTTGTTACAATCATACACATTGGCATTATGCTAAACGAATTTTAAAATATTTGTTATACACAAAAACTTATTGTTTAAAATTTTGTAAGGATGATAGCAAGTTGCAGGGTTTTGTAGATAGTGACTGGGCTAGTGACGCTTTGGATAGAAAATCTTATACAGGTTTTTGCTTCACGTTGTCTGGATCTGCTATTTCATGGCAAAGCAGGAAACAAAAGACAGTATCCCTTTCCAGTACGGAGGCAGAATATACTGCTCTGTCTGAGGCAGCTCGGGAAGCAGTGTATCTTAGAAATCTTCTTCATGAAATTATAGGTAGTTATCATATAATTGAGATCTATTGTGACAATCAAAGTGCATTAAAATTGTCAGTAAGTAATCAAAGTCACAATAGATCAAAACATATTGATGTAAAATATCACTATGTAAGAGATGTTGTTAATTATAAATATATAAAAATTCTATACTTATGTACTGAAGAAATGACAGCTGATGTTTTCACTAAAGGTTTATGTGCTGTTAAACATTATAAGTTTCTGCATAAATTGGGAATCGTACCAAAATGATATTATTTGTTTATTTTGATAAGTGGGGGTGTTGTTATGATGTATCAAAATAATAAAAGTATTTCTATTTAGCTACTAGTAACGCTATCTATTGTACTATGTAAGAACTATTCCTCTATTGCATTTTGTATTATCTGTGGTACATTGACTTGATATATATCTTTTATATGAAATAAATTTTAGTCTGTTAGCGATTTTCACTTGTTTCATTATAAAAATAAATTTGAAAAACTCTAAGGGCAGTTAGACTTCTTGCCGGAGTCAAGGTTCAAATATTTTGTAGCTATAAATTCACTTTCCACTCTTCATTTTTAGTCCTTTTAACAAAAGATAGCACTTTGTGGTCTATATGGCTCATAAATTTTAAGCATTTCAGACATTATTCAGGCAAATGAGAGATTTGGAGAGAGGTTTTTAAAATACGAGTTTGAAGTCCCATAAAAGAAGAAAAGAAAGGTTTTATTTTTATTTATATAATTATTATTTGTTAAAATAATAATAAATCGAAGTTTTTCTTTATATACGTATGTACGAGTGTGCGTAGATAGCTTAAGTAGGACTTGAAATATAAGCTACAGTTGTCTATTAGCCACTTAGTGAAACGAGGGTAAGTCGTTAGTAAAATATTATAATAAAAGTTGTTACAACAGTTATTATTTTTTCATTATTTTTTGTAAGATTTAAACTCAAAAACAAAGTTATGTTACGTAGATGCAGAATCAGAAACTTAAGTACCTCCATTTATAACATAAGTGAGAACAACATTTTTAAGGTCGTCTAAAAAATAAGCAATTGGCGGTTTTTTACCTACATTTTAATATTCTAACATGCTTCTTTGAGTGTTAAATCATAGCAATTATAATAATATTATACTAGGTAATAATAATTTAAATACATAATTGACATATAATTATTTTTTTAGTATTTTAAGTAATTTAAATTTTCGATAATTAAACTTCGAAATACGAACATTGTTTTCCTTTGCAAATTGTTTTCGCAAGCGAGGTTTTTGTGTTCTTTGTTACATTGCAAATATTTAACCAACCGGAAACAAATAAAAACTTGAAAACAAAGTAGCATTTATACCATCCAGTAAAGAGATAAAACAAGCCCTTTATTCAGATTTGTGTTTAAAATCCTTGTTATTTAAAGAGTTTTAATTTAATTTGTTTTAATTTTCATTCCTTATTCTCATTGTTTACTGAAAACGATTTTTATAGCTCATTACTAGTTTAAGTATTATTATATAATATTATAATATTATGTATGCAAATAATGGTATGAATTACTTTTAACATTTATAATAAACTAGCAACTCTCTAAAGTTTGTAGTACTAAAAATGAATGTCATATAAAATGGCGAAAATCCATAAGGATTTTGTATATTAAGTGAAAAGAATTATTTATTTTGATAAGGTGTAAACCTTTTTAATTCGACCGCAAAATCTGTTTCTGCTAAGAACTAAATATAAACTACCTCCCTGCCAAATTTCATCTTTATACGTCAAGCGGTTTTAATATTTCGTGATGAGTGAGTCAGTGAGTGAGTAACCTTTCGCTTTTATGTATTTAGTTTTAGTTACCGACTTTTACTTTGATTCCTAGGGTTGTTCTAAGCAAACAAAAAAAACTTAGGTTCCTCTCGAAACTTTTGAAAATCACCGACAGATACAACAAACCATATCAATTGATTTTCCTTGTTATATAACAATCCCTATAACAATCTCCACAATTATTGAATTATATTAATTTGTTGGTGTTTCCCTTTCTGTATAAAAAAGGATAAATAAAGAAGCATAATTTTAATTTCAATAAAATATTATTTTTTATTTATGTTTATGAAATTGGACAAGATATATTTTTGCCTATTACTATGTTATTTATTATCAATATGAAAGTAAATATTTGTTTTAATTTATTCTCTACGAACTAACCTAAACAAAGGTATTGTTTATTTTTAAATTGCTCTCATACTTTTCAAGCAAATGTTTTTTTCGAGCTCGGGGGTTTCGCGTCATAAAAGCTCGCTTGCCATCGCTGAAGCTCGAACGTTTCCGCTATGTAGCGGCACGTGACAGCGAACGTTCAAGTTAGAAAAATATCATTGTTTATGGAATAAAAAGATAACAGACATGAAGAGCATTGAAAAATTATGCATATAGAATAATAAAAATATAAAAAAATACTTGATAGATTTTTTAAATTCTGGAAATATCTTACTGATTTTGATGCTAAAATAATTGTCGATTCGCACTGTCTATGGCGGTGAATTTTAGTGTTTTGAAATCTAAACTTCATTAATTTAGACTTTTACTATATTAAATCAAATCAAAATATTTTATTCAGCATAAAAATTGTTACAATTTCTTACTGAATGTCATGAGTCTACCACCAGTTAGGAAAGAAGAAACATCTGACCTGAGAAGAACTGGCGAAAGAAAAATAAAAACGTTAGTATTACAAAGTTTATATATAGTAAGTTATTTTAATAAAATAATATTAACTATGTATATTGTATAATGTAGCTACTACAAAGGATATTCTAGTATATCACTATAATAATCTTATAATCATGTTATAAAAATATATTAGGCTGTTGACCCATTTTGGTATTTGGTTCAAATGCCCGACAGCTATCCTCGAAACTACTAGTTCACATGAGAATCTTATCAAGTATTACAATTACTACGTTCATATTTGGAAGAAAGGGAATAAATGAACACTTTGTCTTGTCTGTTCTAAAAAGCTGCTAGAATTTAAGCCTCCTTTAAAAATAAAATATATCCTTTAGGAATAAGGAAGGTTTGGAAACCAAATAAATTTATTTTTGTTTGTTTTTGCTATTTAAAGATGAACGATTTCTCGCTCTTATAAGTAAGTTATACAATAGATAAAGCTACAAGAGATTAAGATTACGATATTGAGAAAAAAATCTAATAAAATAAATTCTTATACATTTAATATAACATTAAGATTTATCACAAGTCAGTAGAGACATTACAGAATAAGCTAAGAGCCGTAAAAAGTTTCAATTTTTTACATTTCCGTAATATGTATTTTTTATTAATTATTATACTATAATAATATGTGATTTAGCTTAAATTTAAGTAAGAACACTGCGATTTTAATATAAAATTGCTCCAAAAGTTATCGAGATTGGGAAGTACGCCACAGTTCTCTACGCTCCTACTTTTGTTATCTTCCTTACTATTTTAAAGTAGGATTTATCCACGAGCTTGAATTAAACATGGAGCACTAAAAGTAGGATTCCTAAGCTGAAATAAAAACAAACTCAATCAGCATAAAGTAGTGTTGCGAAAGAAAATCTTTATTACCGATAAATTATGATCAATACAATTTACAATTTTTGTTTCATTATTAAATTAAACAGTTATTAATAACTAGTTATTATATGCCTATAATTTTTTTTTATCTTTTATTTTAAGAAAAGTACGCATTTATATAAACAACTAGTGAGTCACCCTCGCTTCGCTCGGGCTGTTCCCTAGATTTAGCACAGGCAAAGCTGCGGGATCCGCTAGTTATGCATATAAACCTTCCTCTTGAATCACTCTATCTATAAAAAAAAACCGCATCAAAATCCGTTGCGTAGTTTTAAAGATTTAAGCATACATAGGGATAGGGACAGAGAAAGCGACTTTGTTTTATACTATGTACATATAGATGTAAGTTATTACTATTAACTGTTACAAAATAAAAATCATCTAAAATGTCCTTTCTTTCATTTACCATCAATTTGAATTCACAAGGGCATAGATATCTAGGTCCCAATCGGCTTTACGAGGGAAAAACAGCATTTTCCTACATCATTCTACGTTGCCTGTCCCCGGTCACGTATCAACCAATCCCTACACGTGACTCGCTTTAGAATGTGCGCAAAGTAAATATCTATCAACAGACTCACTCTACAGGCAAACTATGTAAATTATAGGTGGCAAAGGATTTTCGCAAAACCACTGATTTTCGTGCAGGTACAAATTAAATGATTGATTTTAAGGTTTCGTGGATTGCGTTAATATTATTAATTTTATTGTTTCGTTAAAAATGTCAAGTATTTTTGAATTGTTTTGTTATATTTAATACAATTAATTAATCAAGAAATAATTAAATTTTTTTTCATATTTCCAAAATTCCATTTTTGGTAATATTTGTAGTACAAACTAATTTTACCTTCGATTCAGATCAAATAAGTGTAAGTCTTTTGTATATTAGTCTAGTTCACTTTTTATTTATAACTACAAATTCATTAAAGTTATCATAAATCAATAATAAAACAAATGTAAAATAATATATTCACATTAAGTATACTTAGCTTATAAAAGCTCAGTTAACTAGTTTAAAAATTACAAATTGCAATTTAAAGAACGACTTCTTGTTCTTTCATTTGTGAAGTAAATGAAAAGCCTATAAATAGAGTACTAACTCTTCTTGACGTTTCCATTGTCTTGTGCAGCATCGAAATATTGGTTGGTACTCTGTTGAAATAACTTCAATTACTGCGCTAAGTTGTCGATTTAAATGTTTTTGTATAGGTATAATGCAAGTTCATTCTTAATTAAGAACATGTTTTTTTTTCTAAACAATCATAATAAATTAATATTCATTACACTTTTTTTTTTTTTATGGTAACAAGGGGGCAAACGGGCAGGAGGCTCACCTGATGGGAAGTGATCACCTCCGCCCATGGACATCTGCAAGACAGGCTTGCAGATGCGTTGCCGGCCTTTCAGGAAAGGGAGGGATGGAGGAGGGAGGAAAGTGGGAGGGAGGGGGGAACGAAGGCGGAGGATGAAGGGAAGAGGGAGGGGGGAAGGAGAGTGGGCCTCCCGGACTCTCACTCACCGAACGAAACGCGACAGCATTGCTGCCACTTCACGCCGGTCTTCTGTGAGAGAGTGGTACTAATGAACTATACGGGGCGTGCCGGCCCATTCGGTTGCTACCCGAAGGTAACAAGCATGCTACTACCACTTTTCAAAACTTTATAGAAATGAACTATTATAATAGAATTAAAATTAAATAATTATGAAATATATTAAGTTTATTAATGCTTTTTTTGGAAATGCATTTATGCATTGCATCAAGGTGGTTATGTAATATTAACCGACTTCAAAGAAGCCAATGCTGGTAGCATTAACAGAACCTCTTCCCTCTTAATGATACGTAACAAGATAACCTACGCTTTTAACCACTACGCCTCGAAGACAGGTCTGCCGAAGCAAACCACACAGCCAAAAGTCTACTCTACAGTTCACTTTACTGTCAGAGAAGTACCTGTACAACCCGAATCCTTGAGACTCGTACAACGACAAGGCGAACTTACGTTGGGGGCAAGGCACACTGTAACTGCTATACTGCAGAGCTATATTTTTTTAGATATATATATTTTTTAAATGATATGACAAATAATATTTATTTGAATAACAATCATAAAAAATATTCATATAAGTAGGTTTATTAATATTTAATTTTTACCTATTGTGTACATTTTATAGCACATCGTTTAGACATGGTACACATGGTTTACACAGGTACTCGTAAATAATTGTGTATAGTAGTTTAAATTAAGTATAAAAGACTTTTTATAAACCTACTAATAAAATATTATCTTATGGACATAGCAAAAGGAACGTAATATAAAAGAATATTACATTGAAAGTATATATTATATTACTAGCGATTATTACTTAGCCGCGGGACTCCACCCGCGTTCTAAGCCCTATATAAAATTGGGTTATAAGTATTTTATGATGCCAAACCAAAAAAAATTGAAATTGGATATTTGGCCTAAAAATCAAAAAGGAAAAAAAAGGAGAGGAAACCCTTACGACCTAGCGGAATAAAAAATAGCTTACGATCTATTCTCAGACCTACCAAATATACGCAAAAAATAGTAAAAATCGGTCCAGTTGTTTCGGAGGAGTTCTATAACAAACACTGTGACACGAGATTTTTATATATAAGATTTTTATATTTTATTATCTTTTGATTTGAAATTGAGGGCATCTATCTAATAACAGTTGAATTTCAACATAAACTTGATGTTACTGATGCCTTTGAATAAGATACTTCAAAATATGTCTAACAGATGGCGCTTGCTTAAATACTAGCGCCATCTGCAGAAAGTTTCAAAATTCATTTGAAAGCTCAAAGCATGATTATAATATACTGAGCAGACATTTGTAAGTTCTCGAAAAGCTTTGAACGCATAATATTTTAGCAACACTTTATATTATATTGATATAATATAATAATAATTACCTAATATTTTAACTTGTAATAAAAACCAAATTACGTTATATTTTTTATTCTAAACTATAATAAAAACATATGCAAATTTTCATATTTAAATGTTTTCTTCTTTAACGGTGGATTACCCTTTTTAACTTTTATTTTACTATGAATGCTCAAATACTTTGGCTTCTTATAAATATTTCCCCTACGTATGATTTACGTACTTAATTCTAAATCTAATAGAGCATATGGTTTGCTTAGACGAATAATACGGATAAAAATCATTTTAAAAAATAATCTTCTATGAAAAGAAGAAGAACAAGCTCTACAAAGAAGAAACTAAACTTGTAATTTAATTAAAAGCGTTATTTTACTACATTACAAAATTTATTTAATAAAAAAGCTTGTGGCAAGATTTCCCTTATGTAAATAATATAGAAACAAAGTAATTAAAATAGCAGTTGTGTTTATTAAAATATAAAGGCCACTATTTAGATACCAAAATATATTCTAAGAACTCTTTGTCCAACAAAAATAACTATATAGGAAAACTTTATACAGATACGTTACAAAGCTGGATTAAGATGAGTAGTGGCTTAATACAATATGCACAAACACACGTCTCCGAAACCCTGAAAGGGAGGTATTAAATATTACTAAAGCAATTCCTCATTAGTAATTACTAACATTTTTAAAAGTAATATATATTTATTTTATTATAAAAATAAGTTTCGATTTCAAAAGGACACCTTTGGCATAGAGACCTCGTCTTTTCTGAGCTTAAAAGATTAATGGAATATAACAGATATTTTTATAAATAAATAAAGTTTTATCTTTCTGAATCTGTTTTGTTTTGAATCTTATCTTGAATAATATATGCGCCATGATCATTGATATTTTTGATGATCCCTCAAAGAAGTAATTTTAATTATTTATTAATTTTCGTAACAATCAAGTAAAAATCGACTATATGTATATCGTATATACTACATATTTGAAAACTCAAGATAAATGCAAAAAATAATTAAATCCACCTTAAAAAATTGAGTACCTACGTATATAATTCCTTTTTCTATGAATTTTTCAATTTGTAATATATTCATTTATATTACTTGAATTCTAAAGGTACATAATGTGCTGACTAAATTGATTTCATTTTTTGAGCTTACTAAGCTCGCGCGAAAATGAAATCGATACTTTTCGCTTTCGGTTCATGAATACTAAACAAAAGTATTGTTCTATAAATGAAACTATCTTTTCAGATTTTGTCGCATATATTTTATTTAGATTTTTGGTTCCCGACGTTTCGAATGCTTTACAGCAATCATGGTCACGAGAGAGATTTCCCGGGAACCAAAAATCAAAATAAATCCGCGACAAAATTAAAAGTAAACCAAAGCACATTGCTTATAAAGTTACATAAGAAATTTTGTAATAGTAACGAATATTTACAGAGCCTCTGAGATACTAATTATTCCCGGAAATATATTTCGAAGTTATTTGATGAAAGGTTCCCAAAACATCTGAGATAATATATATATTCTCCTTGCCTCCGGCAAACCTTTATATAAATTCTGTTTTAAATGTTATCAGGATGAAGCTATGATATAAAGGCAAATTACTTTCTTGTCAAACACACCTGGTACCACTCCAGTCAAGACATAACAAAGATTTAACCCAACCCAGCATGGTGGACTATGAACTAATCTCCTTCGCATTAAAGGAAAGCCCGTGGCAAATAATGTATCGTAACACGGGCTTAATACAATTAATATTTATATTTTAATAAGAATCTCTCAAAAATTCTCAAAAATCTTTATAATAATAGTAGCATTTCCCCCTTATCACCTAATGGAATAAAAACATAAAAATCGGTCAATCCGTTTCGGAGGAGTTCGATAACAAACACCGTGACACGACACATTTTTATATATTAGAAAATGATATTTTTAATGGCATGATTAGTAATATATAATATTGTAATTTTTCATTTCATTTTACTTATTTTATGTCTCTAGAGTTGATAGAAAACGCCAAGTTTTCGAATACGAATCTAGTCATTATTTAATAATAATCCTCTCACAAATGAATTATAAAGTAGGAAGTTAATATTTGTTAACCAAACAATAAAATAAATATTCTGTTTTTTATTTTTATAAAATAAGCCAACAAAAAATAACAATTGAAATACGTTTGTTGAAAATGTTGTTAACATCTACGGATTCACACGATGATGTGAAAATAAAAAAATATAAATGACCTTACACATGTTTAGAAAAATATAAATGTACTGAGGCCAAACATGTGTATTAGGGTGGAGTGAATTTGACCAAATTTATTTTTTTTCAAAATTTTAATTCTCCTGTATCATCAATCGTTGATGGTATGTAAAAGATTTATTAGTACCAAAAATCAAAAGTCTACGACTTTATTTTAAGGTGGCGCACTACGAGGGTAATTTGCAAAAAACAATAAAATTTAACTTCTAAGGTGTACCCGTAAGTTAATGTGTTTTTGTAACTATATGTCATAAAACTTATATTCTAATAACTATCGGGTGTTATCTTTAGTATATTTACGCTATATTCTAAAAATCACTCGTCAATAAGAACTAAGGACAAGTGTAAAAAGTGGAGTTGTTGTTAAATTTCGTCTGTAAAATACCAAAAACTCGAAAAGACTTGCGGGTGCTCTTTGTTTGATAATCCAATAAAACTAATTAGTAATGTGTTACCAATGTAATAATTCATTATAAAATATTATTTGTGGTTAAGAAATAAGATGCTAGAACTGAATGATGGTAAAGACCCTGCTGTAAAATACTTGAGTGAAATGTTCGCCACCATTATTGATTAAATTGGAATAAAGCATCTATTCCCACTAAAAGTCATCAACAAATCGTTGCAAGATTGATTTCATAATACAATAAGTACAAGAGTGTAAAGAAATGCATAATGAAACAAGAAAACAGACATGCAGATATAATATCAGCAATTTTTACTGGTACAGTCTCACTAAACGTAGCCAATAAAGATTCTGGACTCTAGACTGGACTCGCGCATTCTCGGTGCTTGGCTTGCACTAATAGGATACTTCGTTCATAAATTGGGACAGCTAAACTCACAAAATCTTTAAAAGAACTATCCACTTTATTCACGAAAGTCTACGCACGATCCTGGTTTGATATTAAGTCAAGACTGTTTTGCAAACATCGAGTTCGTATCTTTAACATGATTATAATAAGTTTCTATTTTCCAGAAGACCTGAAAAGCATTGCTATAACAACTATATAGAGAAATTCCTTGTTTGTACATCCGGAAAACTGACTTTTGGCTATGTTACAAGATCACGAATCACACATAAGAGAACTGGCTCTCCGTAGAGTTATAAAGTCAAGAAACGAGTGTAAGGGAAAGAAAACCGAGAGTTTCAGTTTGCAAATATTAAATTTAATGCATTGAACAATTATGATTAATTAACTGGTAAAATAAAAAATTACAGAACCTCCAAAAACTATGAAATATAGTGACGCGATAATTCCAGACATGATCTCCTCAGGTGGTAATTTATTTAAAATTGAAAAGTATCCTTGCCACACTCAGGTGAAACGTTACGTCAAGCTTGTAACTGAGGCTTCGGCATCTGATTATTTATCAGAAGCCAGAGAGGATTTATTCGTTCTAGCATAAAGTCAAGGCAAGATATACCAATATGCGACACAACGTTTTTTAGGCAAAAATCAGAGTCTGTGCTAAGCTTCTGATTTCGAAAGTTAAAACTCACTTTTGATGCCTATTATTTTTTTATTATTTGGTTAGAAGTCTTGTTATTATTTTAAAGCTATTGCATAAAAGTTTTGGCAAAAAAATTAGCTTAAATAAAATCTTTAGATAAAGCTGAAATTTGTACTTTTCTTAAAAATTAAAATCTGATGCGCCACCTTAAGATGTTGACATAGAAAGTTAAAATTAAGTTTTAAGATCTCTGATAATGTAGAACATCCATTGGTAACACAGGAATAACGAAATTAAAAAAAAAAATTTTCGCTCCACCCTAATGTGTATGTTTGGCCTCAGTCCCTTACTTTCTGTTGTATATAACTTTTTAAAGAAAAAAAACTCCAAAATATTTTAAATACCTTTCACTTGAACTAGATCTTTATTTTGAAATGTTTCAGAAGCATAGCTTTTACTTACATAAAGGCTAGGTTAATTACTAATACTAATTATGAATTCATATAAAACAAAAGGTCTCTCAGAAACAGCAGTGATAAACGGACAGGCGTGAGGAAACTACTTGTACTGACTATGCTATTAGCTATATATTATATACCGACTGACCGATTTCGCTAATTCTTTTTTTGTTGTGTTTGTTATTGTCACGAGAATGTACAAATTGAAAGAAAAAATAAGAAATTTGCGTGGAAAATTAGAAAATTTAAGAAAACTAAATACAATTAACGAAGAACGAGTAAGATAAGTATATTGTGTCAGTTTCATTGTGTGCGAAGACAACAAAATTAGCAAATATATATCGTGCGGTGCGAAGTATTACCAGTATTACATTTATTACATAGATGATCTATGTAATACTTATTTCCAACACATTAATATTTTATTTTCTATTTATTTTGAACACGTATCTTCTATTTGGGACGAACCCAAGCGAATCGAGGGTAAGTCGCTAGTAAGGAATATTATATTACAATTTATTATTCCTTACTAGCGACTCAAGGCATTACTCAAGGCGAAATACATAATATATTTAATATATTTTGTTCATGCTTTAAACAATTTTTAATGATGTTTTTGAAAATAACTTCAGTTAACATAAAAAAATAAACAAGTGTTATTTATTATATAGAAAGATTCAAGATATATTATAATATCATTCATAATAATATTAATAAACTCTTATTAAGTTCAGTGGTTAAGTTTTAATATATTACGAGAATATTCGTGAGTTCTGCGGTAACACATTAGCAAAGTGGGTGTAAGTTTTAACTCGACTGTAAGTAATTGCCTTCACTTTATGTGGTATCATTTTCATGTTTTGTCATGCATAGTGACGCATATTATACTCGTCTTTTAGTCATTAAAAATCATAATTGTAACTTTATTTAAATACTTGTTAATTGATTTCGATGGTTCTTTATTTTGAAGGTGTAAGGCAAAAAAACTTAAAGTTGGTCTCATAAAAATGAAGTGAAAATCTGATGAGAATCTTCGATGTAATAAACAGAATAGCGATTCAAATTGTAGTTTAGAGTTTTACTATGAGATATACCTACTAGTACATCTTAAACTTCGATATAAAAATTCAGTTCTGTTCAGTTGTGCATTTTCCGTTCGTGTTGGGTTACCAATAGCATAGAATAATAAAAATGTGAGTGTAAAGAGTGCATCTTTATTTCCATATTCTTTAAGTATATTTATTGATGATTTTCCTAGTTAAGTGTAATTGGAAAAATATTTTCAATATGCAGAACTTTACGTAGTACATTTGAAGAGGCTCTAGTCATGATGTATAAGCATTTAAATATTTAATATTAGCGATTCACCATCGCTTCCCTTGGGTACGTCTGTACACACATTTTAACGGTAGTATGAAATAGATAGTTTATCAAAAACAAATCTATCCCACGGGCACCGTATATTTCTTTCGGAATAAATAATAACCTATGTGCCATTCCAAAATATAATTTATTTATGTGTTTTTTATTGAGTCGTCCAAACTTTGAATCCAAAGCCGTCTATCCAAACTTTGAAGCTTATATTAATGGGGTAAATAAATAAACATGCTCTTGAAAACTTATTAACAATATGAAAAGAGCCGGATATTTGATATAAATATTTCAGTGTAATTTTTTGCTTCAAAATTGTGATGCTTGTGTGCTCCCGAAAGTCCCTCTGAATGTTCGCTGTTACAATTAACTTTTTATTAAATTTTTAAACTGGTTGACTTTTCATAGCGGACATTGTTATGATTATATTGCATTAATGTTATATCGTGTGCCGTACAAAAACATTTCGGTTTCATTTGATTAGTTTTCGGTTCTTAATACATTTTATTAAGAATAGAAGACCATATTTTTCACATATTAAAATACATTTAAATACATCCACGTTTGCGTATGCTTTCAAAACTATACTCCTAAATTACTACAAAGAGAAGCCCTGAGACGTCAGGCAGGCAGCGAGACTACGAAATATGAGTAGATGACAAGATGAACTACAATAATTTCTCAAAGACTTCTCGTTGAAAACATAAAGGGAACGCTTTTGCCCAGCCATAGAAAATGTAAGCTAACTTTAATTGTAAAAAAATTGTAATACCTACTGTGTACGGGACCAGGGACATTCTTCTAAAATATTAAAAAAATATTAAACGTTAAAAGAACATATCTATTCTTAAATTCTACTGTGTGTACTTAAGTCTCTTCAAGAATGAGCGATAAATTTCACAAATCGCTCTATTCTATTTCCTTTCTATTATACGCTACAGAGTAAACGCTGATATATTTCTATTGAAAAGTCAACACTTCGCGTTATAAGACTTTTCTATAAACTTGTTCAACTATGAATTGTTATTATAGATACTTGTAAGGACTCTTAAATAATATTTAAGATCTTACTAATTAAAGTTTCAAAAAAACTCTCTGGAGGCTATTTTACCTTTAGTAATAATACATTTGAAAATGAATGAATATTCATCTGAAAAAAGGCGAAAAGCGTATTAAAATTTTTAAAAAGTTATCAAAATTGTCATAACATATAAATATAACATTTATATCTTTTATATTTTATATACAAAAAGGCAAATATTATTGTAGAAACTACAAGTAGGTACCTTTCTGTCGTTGTCTGGACTTTATAAGTTAAGAAAAGTTCTAATTTAATAGGTTATTAAAGTTTATTGTCCTTCTTAGTTCCGACTTTTAGAACTGTCATTGTTCGTCCGCAATGTCAGAAAAATCGTAAACCATTTTTCGATGAAGTATATAGTCTATAGCTTAACAGTTAAATAAAATGGTAAAAATAATTCACGTATTTTTACAATACACAAACAAAATTCTTTCTCATTTCCGTAATACTGATTAAATTAAATAATATTTTCCCTAGTCTGCTTCATCATTAGATGAAATAGGATTTGCGTCTTTCGGGATTTCATTGCCGAAATATAAACGTTACTATTTCCTCAAGTCGTTCTTTTGGTATGGTTATAGGGCGGAAAACTTCGATACAATTAACTTAATTTTAAATAAAAAATATGGGTATTTTCTAGACTTAGTAAGAAACAAAGGAAAAGTAATCCGTACAAACGTCTGCCTGATTTTTCAAGCCAATATTTTATGAAACTTACTTTAACTTTTTGTTTTACTGAACATGAGTCCGTCTGAATGATAAATAAGAATTTTTATTTTTTTATTTTTTGTCACAAAGAACAATATTTTTACTATAATAATGTCACAGTATATATAATAAGTGATATGTATTCTAGAAAAGTCGTTTGTTCAGAAATGCTTCAATTTGATGATACAAGTCGTTTCATATTGCATTTCTGTCTACATGGCGGTAATAATTTACAGACAGCTACAGACAGCTACGTGATAATATAACCAAATTTAACCCAGTGTTTATTGTAATTATAAAATAAAATTAATTATTTAAACTAAAGTTCTAAACAAATGTACGCTGTAACTTAATTATTATTGTATAAAGAAATCATGCCGTGTAAAATTGTAAGTATTTAATTTAAAATACATATTAAGTGTATATTTTTAATTTTCAAAAATAAAGAACATATTTTATTTTATATTTTCAAATGCTTTATATTTATTTTTGGAAATAAGGAAATCAATACTACTGCATTTGTAAGCAGGCAGAGTTCTTTAATTTGTCTAATATCTACATACGTACAAAAAAATATAATATAGTACTTAATTATTATTATTACTGTTCTAGATTATGTCCGTTGTGACAAAAAGGGTGAATGTTTCATAAGTTTGAAGTTTCCATGCCACCGGTGTAATATAGTTAACCTACTCGTTTTTCTTTGTTTTGACATATTATTTATTGCCTCAAAGTTTTATATAATGTAACCTATGTCATATTTATCAGAGTTCCAAAGGACTTAAAAATATTTTATAAGGTAATTTTATAAATATACTCGGGAAAGAGAGCAATAAGCGAGAAGTGCTTTTCAGTTGAAAACCTATGTATTAGGGATGTTTTTTAGCTGTTTAACAAGACTTATTTTAATTCATATACTTTATTTTCCAAATATTATTATAAATCTTCTATATTAAAGCGTTTTAATATGTGGGTGCGTGTTTGAAGTATAAATACCCGTGGGAGAAGATTTATATGAATTATTAATATTACGAGTAAGCTATCGTATTATAATAATTGATCAATATCTGAAAAACAGTCATACTTATAACTGTAAATTCTTAAATTTGTAAATTTCGTAAAGTAACAAATATGAATGAAATATGGTGAATTTCCATATTCTAATCCACACATTCACACTTTTGATCACGTCTAATGAATAAATATTAACTTATTACGATCCTTCTTTATTCATATAGGTTTTTATGAATATTTATTGGTTATTTGGATAAACTCATCTGTGTTTGTATAAATTAAGAACCTTAAATTTTGTTTATTACTTTTAACTGGTCCGCAGGTCCGCAATCCCGCAGGTTACAATAGGTAGTTAGATATCAGATTTTGAAATATCGGGTATTTAAGACTTCGTGTTTTTAGCGGCCGATAAATTAACTTTATTTTTTGTACTATTTGTGAGATACCGATATAAATATTTGGGTTGCACATGTAACAAATATATTTGATTTGATTCCACTTTCACTTAAAACGTGACTTGTCACAAGTTAATATCAATACTTTGCAGATGTATAATATAATTACTATAGTTGTAAGAAAGGACCCACGTAAATCAGACCATCTGTTTAGTTTCTCATCGACTCTCTCTCAGTAGAAATGCCTACCTTGGTGGTAGATCACTCTCAGGCTTAACATTGTAATGATACTACCAATTATCGCGGCTCCGCCCGCGTTCTAATCATCCATTAAAAATAGGGATTTATAGATATTTTTTGAAACGACATTTTTTTATGTATATTAGATTTAAATTAAGTTTAAAATATAAAACTAATTTAGTAGTGGCTGTAACAGTCAATATTTTGAACATTTTGATTTCATTTATATGTGTGCTAATTCTGGTACAGCTATATCAACGACATCGTTACGATTGTGCTTGTTTCGAATCTATTCTCTTAAGGATATTTGAGATCTCATTAGCCTTTGTCATAGCGCACTGAGCAAATTTAATTTTAGAGACGAGTTTTCCTGGCAGGAAGCACTGATTACACCAAGGTGTGTAATCAGAAGATATGATCCTACGAAAAAATATTAGGGTAATTGTGCGTGTAGCGCTGTGGCAGACACCGCAATTAAATTACAACAAATAAAAATCTATATATAATAACAATAGTTATGTAATTGTTAATGATAATTTTATATATTTACTAGTGACTCACACTGGTTTCGCTCGGGTACGTCCCTAGGTTCTTCCTATAAAGAACATTCATATAAACTTGTGAGAGCCAGTAGAACTCCTTAATCTGGCACTGTCCCAAGGTTCGTTCTATGCGGACATCTACTAACTATAAACTACCTCCCTGCGAATTATTGTCACCTTTATAAGTCAAGCGGTTTTTAAAATTTCGTGATAAGTGAGGTGAGTGAATAATTTTTTGCTTTTATGTATTTTGATAAAAAATAACTATTATTAAATAAACAATATATATTGTTGTTAAATTTTTAATAAAAAATCTCATTTCCACGATATATATTTTGAGCGACAGTCATTTTTCTTTATATATTATTTTGGCTTTACTTCAAATATTATGTGTCAAAGTAAAAATTGGTCGATATCAATTCGATATTGATTTAAAATAAGACATCAATACTCGTAAAATATTCTCCAAAGAATATTTCATACACATTTTCGATATTTTGTGAATTGCAACAGAATGTAGATTAAAAGAAAGTTAAAACTGTCTTATTTTATTTTCTATAAGCACACGATATCGTATTACGTAAGTTCTCACGTTATTCGAAAACACATAAATCGTAAGAACTGAATGTATGATGTATGAAGAAAGCGAAAAAGCATTTTTAATAGAAAAATAAACTTAACGCTTTAGGTAAATTCATTTAAGGTAAATTGATTCAAATTTAATCATCTGATTATCCGTTAAGTTGTTCAATATCTAGGTCGACAAGCAAGAAAATATTTGAACCTTAAATTTGAATAGACGCGAACGCGAAGTAAATAGTGAAATAATGTCTCGCAAATACGGAGACTAACGTTTAAAAATAATTTAAAAAATCACTGAATAATAACAAAGCATGTGTTTACACCATAAATAAGTTGTTTTATGTGATACAAAAGCAAAATAGTTTCATTGTAAATCATTTTTAGTTATATTTTTTTTTAATTTTTAGAGTTTATACCAGATGAAAATTTTATAAAAAAATATAAATACCGTATATGGTTAGTTCTCTTTCTTACATAAATACTATGAAAACACATGACTGATTAACTTTTTTTAACGGTTCACGTCCCAATAATTTTTATAGTAATGGCTCCAATACTTACCTGTGATAAAAGATTTATCGAAAAGAATACTATATAAAACATAATTTGAAAAGATATTTTCTGAGGTCTTAGATATTAAAATCTTATTGATAATAAGGATTATTAAACCGTACAACACTACTGTGCTTACCGAAATATAAGGAAAATCGTCTAATATTACCTTTAAGGAGTATATGATGCGTGAACTTGCGCTCCAGTACATCTATACATTTCACTTGAGTTCACGATTCTGTTTGTCTGTACTTGAGGCCTGAACTTTGATTGATAAAACGAAGGCAAATAATTCAAAAAATACGGCAAGCTATTATTAGGTAACAGTTTGAGAATTTGTAAATTTTACATTGAATATGCACCTCACATAATATAGAAGAAACATAATTTGTTCATTAGATCTTCTTCTTCGTGAATATTATGATTCGTTAATTTTGGAAACATTAAGAGTTATAAAAATTACTTATGCGGTTACGAAAAATAATAAATGCATTGGTGCATTTGCAAATAATATAAAAAAACAAAGTTATTTTAAATGTTTGCGTACACTACAATATATTTTTTCTTTTCTTCCATTCAACATTTAAGTTCTCATTCCGAATGTAAAGCTTAAAAAAGTGAGGTCTTATAACTTTTAATGGCAGATTTTCTTTCTCAGACTCGACTTTCATTACAAGAATACAGCTTTTAATTACATTGTAACTATACTTAAGGTAGGTATTATTCAGTAATTTATTTCTATCTTTATGAATAATTTATTTACTTTATGAATTATTTGTTTTGATTATAAATTAATACATAACAGAATGCTTATTTATTCCGACCTTTAACCAGCAATTTAACTATCGAATATTCAAATACACAAATACATACAATATATATACCACCTAATGTAGTGTACGTATCAAATGCTCAGCAACCGTTTAATAAACTGGTAGAGTTACGATCGATAATCTATATTTAAACGTTCTTTTATTTTAAATTCTTGTTTTCATCGTCAGGTGTCAACGCCGCTGCAAATTAATAATAAAACTATCAACGTGTAGAGAACGAAAGAACATATTAAATGTTGTTTTTTCCTGTGGTTACGTATTTGCTATTGGCAATTTTGAGATAAAAAATCTCAAATTAGCCAAATTAACTGGTATGAAATGATTTATTCCCATTATTAAATGTGTCCATTTAATGATGGGACTAAAAATAACATTGCATAAATAATTTGACTTTTAATAATTTGACTATGATATTGATTAATATACGAGTGCGTACATCATAAGGGAGATAATTTTTCAAACTTCATTATAAATACAATTACAAAAAATAAAATTGTAATTTTAATAAAGTTTATTATTACTGCCTCTCGTCGTCATGTTAATAGTCGAGATGACCCTTTAAGAACATAATTTTTTCAACTATCACAACATTGTATAATTCTCGAATAATAATTTAATATGATAATATAATTTTTGAATTATATAGAAAATTTTGAAATGTATGTAGATCCAAAAATAACAAAGTATGGAGCAAACTAAACTTTAATCTATGGAAAAAGAATTCAAATTGTTCTTAAGAATGTGCAGAAAATATTCAGCATATTAAAACCATGAACAGATAAAGAATGTTCGTAATCTATCGCTAAGCGGATTTTAACTTAATTTAGTGAAATATATCAGAACAAAGTACCTATATCAGATAAAGTAGATCAGTCTCCTCTTAATCGATGTTTCATTAATATTATCTTATTATTTTATTATCTTATTCTTTATTAGGTATATTATTATCGTAGGTAATATGTATATTATTTTAAATTAAATTGGCTAAATGCATTAAAGTTTCCGTGTATTAAACTGCTTATCTTTACATAATTATAATAAAATTCTAAGTCGAATTTGAATATTGAAACTTAATGTTATCGAAATAGTCATTATAATAAATATAGAAGTGGAATTTATACTTTTTAGAATTTCTATCTGTCTGTGACCGCGTCACGAAAAATCCACATGGGTTTATTATGATAATAGCTGGTTATCCGTGTTAACATATAGGATATTAGTTACCTTACTCGCCTTCACTTCGTTCGGGCTCGTCCCTAGATTTAGCACGAGTGTAGTCATGGGTTTCGCTAGTTATACATATAAACCTTCCTCTTGAATCAACCTATCATTAATAAAAACCCCATCAAAATCCGTTGCGTAGTTTTAAAGATCTAAGCATACAGGAACATACAGACAGCGGGGAGCGACTTTGTTTTATACTATAGAGTGATTTATACCTCTGGAAAATATCTCATTTCAGTAATAACTGAATTTGAATCTCAAGTAACCGTTACCGACTATAAAACATTAGGTAGGTACTTGGTTTTCTATAAAATATGTTTTTTTATTAATACTATAAGTAAGAAAAATTTAAGCATCCATATAAACGCCGACATTCGTTATTCAAAAGTAACCTTCAAAGCTCGTAACGTTTTGATCGACTGAAGTTACAGTTTGTACAGTAAATTAGTAGTATGGGTTAACACAATAATTGTTCACTTAAACCAAATATAACTAGTCTAGTAACTATAAAGGGTTCATCAATTAACAAACGTACCTAAATATTCTACTCATTTAGAATCGTGTTATAAATGTAGTAACTGAGTTTTTAATTCACTCT
This sequence comes from Boloria selene, assembly GCA_905231865.2. NCBI lineage: Eukaryota > Metazoa > Arthropoda > Insecta > Lepidoptera > Nymphalidae > Boloria > Boloria selene. The sequence continues at coordinate 6,405,372 of HG993147.1, forward strand.
CTAAATCAATTTTAAAAACAAATACCAAATATATTTTTTAAATTAATGTATGATCGATGTTTACATTGTAGTCATACAATTTATAAATCTGAAGCTCTTTATCAATATCATTTGGGTGAATTCAATCACAAAAATATTATTTTGTAAAAGAAATTACTCTCCAGGAAATTAAGAAAAAAAGGCTTAAATAGGAAGAAAATTTATAAATTAACAATCCTTATTTTACCAAAGTTTATATAAATTATATATAATAATAAATATAATAAATTGTTGAAACCTAAAATTATTTTTACTGTTGCATATTTAAGTAAACTGAGCATCAGATTATAGTAGACGTCAAACATATTTTAAAGACTAAATTACTTCCTCTGCTGTTTCTACAAGTGTACTATAGAAGTAAAAGAAAAAACTACGTTGGTATAAGTACTCTTTTATACAACTTTATACTAATTTCATTAAGAGATAGATGAAAATAATGTACTAAAAAATAAACGATTAAAATACCTAATTTAAACTTCCTAAGAGTATGTACTCGTATCTGTAACACATAATAACTTATACATATATTGGGACTATAAACCCATATCCATGACTGGTGTAAAAACATTCGTGCTTAACGAATGATTGCCCCGAGCGGGACTCGAACCCGCGACCGCTGGCGCAGAAAGTAGGGTGATTACAAACTGATCCATACGTGTCGTTAGTTTGGTTATTTAACTTTTTAATTTTCATAAGTAGTAAAACGTATGGCTTTTCGGATTTTGTTTACCTATTAGATAATATGCTAAACCAAGGGTGGCCAACCTTTTCGACAGCAGGGCCAAAATTCGGAAATAGAATTTCGCGCCGGGCCGCACTACCAAATTTTTTGTAGCTTACCAACGCAAAAAAAGATTGTGAAAATAAAACAAATTTCTCAGTAAGAAAAATTATTGAAAAAATAAAGAAAGATATATTTTTTGTTTTCTACTTTATTCTGTGTTTATTCTGCTAACTTAACAAATTTGTATGCTAATGAGATATTTGACTTTGTTTAGCAGAACTAAGCTCATCAATGTTAACCTCGACTAAAGTCGTTGCCACACGCAAACAGTTTTCTAGATGAACGTCAGTAATCCGTGTTCTCATTTGGGATTTAATATGCTTCATCCTACTAAAAAGTTGTTCACACGTGTAAGTGTTCCCAAATAATGAAATCATGAACAGAGCATGTTTGTAAAATGCAGGATATTTCTCCTTGTCAAAATAGTTTTTATAGAACTCTTCCAAGCCAACCTGATTGAATTTCTCTTTTAGGTGTGCATCACATTGCAATTCGCAACATTCCATTTGTAAATGTCCCGGCAATGAATTTACATCTGCAGAAAATGGTGTTGCAAATGCAGAAAAAAGCAAACGATGTTTTTTAAAATCATGGAATCGGTTTTCGAATTCTATTTTTAAATCAGATGTCAAAGATGCATATTTAGCTGCTGCTGTCTCCGATATGATATCTGATCGCTCTGAAAGTGTAGGAAAATGAGTATAGTTTTTAGTTTGTAGCTGCTGTTCCCAAAGACCAAGTTTCATTTGAAACGCAGAAATAAGATCATACATATCATTAATCAATTGATCTTTGCCTTGTAGACGAGTATTGAGTTCATTCAAGTGGCTTGTTATATCTACCAGAAATGCGAAGTCCGAAACCCACTCTTCGTCTTGAAATTCGGAGATAGTCTTTGATTTGCTTTCATAAAATAATTGTATTTCTTGCCTCAAATCATAAACTCTTTTCAACATTTTGGCACGGGTCAGCCATCTCACTTCTGCATAAAATACAACAGAACATGGTGATCTGATTCCAAGGACTTCAAAAATTCTTGAAATTGACGGTGATTCAAACCTTTCGACTTAATAAAGTTCACTATTTTGACAACTACCTTCATAACATGGTCCATTTTGAGAGATTTGGCACACAAATTTTCTTGGTGAATAATGCAATGAAACTTTAGCAATGACGTATTGCCAACTTTACTGGCCTCATTTTCAATGAGTTTCACCAAACCTTCGTGTTTTCCTACCATTGCCGGAGCACCATCAGTTGTTAAGCCTGACAAATTGTTTAGTTGTAACGAAAAGCGATTGATTGTTGATTGAACGGCCTCTAATAAATTTCGTGACTTAGTAGTATCCTTAAGTGGATACAATGCTGCTAGTTCTTCCGTTTTATTAAAATAAGCATCAACACCTCTGATAAAGATCGCCACTTGTGCCGTATCCGTCATATCTGTGCTTTCGTCCAATGCCAGAGCATAATATATGAATTTAGATGCACGATTTTTTAACTTATCTTCAACATGTTTTCCAATATCATCCACACGTCGTGTAATAGTTTGGCGAGATAAGCTTATTTTTGAGAAATCCTTCTTCTTTTCTGGACATAGAATTTCAGCGACGCTTTCCAAGCACTCTTTAACAATTTCACCATCTGAGAATGGTTTCGATTTTTTTGCTAGTATTGAAGCTACTGCATAACTCGCTTTTACATAACATGTTGACTCTGAATTCGCTCTTGTAAATATTTGTTGTTGTGCAGAAAGTTTTCTTTTTAAGCTATTGACCTGGTCCTGACGAAACTGTCCTTTGTACATATTGAACTTATTTGCATGTTTAGTGTCGTAGTGACGTTTAATGTTGTACTCTTTCATAACAGAAACCGACTCTTTGCATATTAAACATATTGGTTTTGATTTAAATTCCACAAAAAAATAGTTATCTGTCCACCTGTCTTGAAAACTTCTTAATTCTTCCGTAACTTTTCTCTTCTTTGGTCCAACTTCTTTACTAGTTGACGCCATTGCACGCACCACACTAAAAACACCACACGACACGTAGAACAGCCGATAACTTAGTCTTACTTAAAATAATAACAAATAAAGGCAATTAACTTCGCAAAGAAACGATCTCAATAAACAAAGTAAGTAAACAATATGGCAAACACGCGCAACGCAGCCGAGACTACAATTTTCGCGCCTGCGCAGTCTGTATGCATTGGCACGGGCGATGCGCCGCGCCGCAGCGCAGCGTTCGGAACCGTACGATAATTTTGTGCCTACGTACGATGTATGATAGCATATTATTATCGTACGCAGGTCTGTATACCACGTGTAAAACATTTGGGTTTCAGTGTTCTGTTGATTTGACAGCGGTGGTTTAAAAAAGATAAACTATAGAGTACTTGCATGCATATCAATATTACAATTTATATGATTTATTTATCTATAATAGACATTATCCTAAAAAATACGATAATTTCGATCCATGTACGATAATTTTATGCCCCTGGTACGATAGTTAGTCCACTTCAAGTTGCTAACGCTGCCGCAGCGCAGTGTCCGAGTATATATAGCAATATACTCTATGGTCCGAGCGTCAGCGCTCGCGAAAGGATGTGCCCGTAATTATTTTGCCCGTAAAAAAATACTCCGCTCTTCGGGCCACAAGTTGACAGTCGGCGGGCCGCATGCGGCCCGCGGGCCGCGGGTTGGCCACCCTTATGCTAAATATTAAAAATCTAATAATAAACGTGTACTCCGACACGTTTTGTCATTTACATAATATGAATATCTGTCTATAGAGAATTTCGTCAAACGTGCCTCGCATATCCTCTACAATCGAACAATTGTAAAGAATAGGTGAGGCATAGGTCAAGTTCATGTACTCTAAATCGATGGTGACCGACAGATTTTAATATGGTGTATTTTTAAAAGTCCTCTGTAACCGATTGAAAATAAAAGTTATTTATAAGATGTGAATACGAATAATCCTAACTAATATCCTTATCCTTACTAATATTATAAATGCGAAAGTAACTCTTCTCTGTCAGTGTGTCTATCAGTCTGTCGCGCTTTCACGCTAAAACTACTGAGCCGATTTAAATGAAATTCGGTAGATAGACTAGAGCCTAAGAAAGAACATAGGCTGCTTTTTAAGGGATGAAAGTTTGTATGGAAATTACGTCATTTATAAAGCTAGAAGCTTGAAACTTATTTGTTAGGCTTTGATGAGATATAAATAAATATGGTTTTAAGGCTCTATCAATTCGTAAGATTGCCTTATTATACGTTGGACCTCAATTAGTTAGACTATTTTTCACGTTAAGTCTCGTGTTATTCTTTCATGTATTATTTTAGCCTAATAACAAACGAACAACGCAAATCGTACTCCCACTACGATTTATCTCTCTCTTCTTTAAGACAGAAGATGGAGGCTTGGGTTTTAGTGTTTTCACCAAACCTGTTTAAAGCATTTTTATTTTTGTATAATTTATAATTTTGGAGAACTAGCTAATTTGCTTCTTAATGAAATTTAAAATTAATTTAATTAAATAAAATTGTTACATTATTTTATACTAGCACAATATAATCATCAAAATAAATAAACTTATCGAATTATAAGACGATTTCAAACGAAAGAGCTCATTCAAGAGACCTTAAAGCAAAAGAGCTAAACGGATAACCCTTTCATGTAAGATTTAAGGGCGCTTTCAAATAACAATTTGTTATTTATTTAGGCATAATATATCGATACTGTGGCAGCGTTAATTACTTTGTAAAATATATATATTTCTTTTTCAATTAAAATAAAGTAACGGTATATAAAATTTCAAACATTTTTCGTTCTATATAATATAATAAAGAGGAAAGATTTGTATTTTTGTATGTAACGAATAATCTCAAAAACTACTGGACCGATTTTGAAAATTTTATTGCCATTAGAAACTTACATTAGAGTAACATATAAGGCTATATTTATTACAAGTAGAACCCGCTTTGCTCGTGCTAGATGTAGGGACGAATCCGAGCAAAGCGAGGGTGAGTAGCTAGTCTATTAAAAACAGACTAATATTCACGACTTCGTGGATAAGGATTTCGTGGATGGATGGATAAGGTGGATAAGGGAATTTGAGGGTGGTCTCTACGTGATGGACATGTGTTTCCATGCAAGCCTTTTACCCGGATCCTTCGAGACTGAATTCTATAGAGGTATCTCTAATAATCTTCTATGTAATAAAATTCTGAGTAGAATATTATAGTACATTCAATATATTTTTTAAACGATAATAATTATTTATAATATATAAATAGTCTATAGGTTTTAAGATTTTTCGTCCGTCTGTCTGGGAGCGCATTAAAAGAAATTCCCAGGAGGAAATATTTATGTTTGGTATAATGTAGTTGGTTATTTGATTCAAGATACATAATATATCTTACTACGAGAAACCTACCTAGGGAAGACAACATGAGTAAGGTAGTACCAGTAATAATAATAAGTACCGACAAATTGACTACTGAAGTGTTGGAATCCGGTTTGGAAAATTGAATTTTAATAATATAATCGTTTTAAGATGAAAATTAAACAAGGTTTTGTTTAATGTTTTTATCTATACTTACTAATATTATAAAGCAGAAGAGTTTGTTTGTTTGTTTGGTTGAACACGCTAATCTCAAGAACTACTGGTCCGATTTGAAAAATTATTTTTGTGTTGGATAGTCTATTTATCGAGGAAGGCTATACGCTATATTACATCACGCTACGACCTATAGGAGCGGAGCATCAATGAAAAATGTTGCAAAAACGGGAAAAAATATTTCTTTTGAGAGCTTCCGTCGCGTACGCTGCGTAAACGGGTAAAGTTATGCAAAAATAATGTATTACAGAATTGTTCCCCTTTAAATGTTCTAAAAAAAGTCAGCAGTAGCATATGTCTATCTTTTAAGGTTGACTCGCAATAACCTTTTTTATGGTAATTAAATTAGTTTTAAGATAATGCATTATTTGCGAAGGTGTTTTATAAACATGGCATTAATCTTTACTTAAATAAATAAGTTATTCATCATGAGTATTTAATTTTGAACAAAATTGTTCTACGGATCATTTCATTTCAATAAATATCTTACGAGATATCATAGTTTTAACTTAACACCGGCGGTCGTGAGATTTGGTTTCCAGCCTTTAGAACGCGAGCGAAGCCGCGGGAAAGGCTAGTTGTATAATAATTATGTGTAAGTATTTAGTAAAAATGTTCTATCGCTGGTAGCCATGGTAACTTGGACTTATCGAATTTGTTCTAACAAGTCTAATTGGGTCTTAAGCATGTTTTTCCAAGTAAAATATAAACGATTTCCTATTATTAGATTTTTAAAGGCAATAGAAAATAAATTTATGAATTGATTTAAATTGCTTCAGTGAATATATTAATAAAGCATTTTTGTTTCACAATCCTTTCTGTTATTTCTTAGTAAGGAAACAACAAAAGGGGATTTTTATATATAAAAAACCAGATGTTTCATTGTTATTTTAAGATAACGTAAATATTTCTTCGTAGTGGATATATAAATCATCATCATTTTGAGAGCTTCTTGTTACTTCTTACATAATATAAGGAGTTATTTATGAATGAGTGATTCTTTTGTGATCCTGACTTTACTATGTTGCAAATTAAAAAAACCTGAACAGGTTATATATTATATTTGTATTATAGAATTTAATGATGATTTGTGATTGTTAAGTTAATATAATCGAACTTATCACCTGCCTTTTTTTGCGTTCTATTTTTTACTTACGACGGAACGAAGACGGTATATGCGTTAGGGGTGAGAGTACATGCTGCCATTTTTCTCCAAAACTACTAGTCCGATTTTGATGCAGTTTTCAGTTATCGGTTCGGGTTTAATTGGTGCATGTTCTAAGATAGGTTTAATAGTGACTACTTACCAGGAGGCGCTGCAGCAAATATTATTTGTGCAAATCAATGTTGCCATTTTTCTCCAAAACTACTAGTTCGATTTTGATGCAGTTTTCAGTTTGGTGCATGCTTTTAGATAGGTTTTACGGTGACCACTCAACAGGGGTGCGCTGCAGTAAATATTTTTTTGCACCAAAACTACTGATCTAGTTTTAATGCAGAATATGGTTAATTAGTGAGGGTTCTTAAATATATGTTACGGTAGTAACTCACTCGAGGGCGCTGCAGTTATATATTTTTACTTTTATATTAGCTACTGCATAAGATATGTATGTTCAAAAACTAATAGTCCTATTTTGATACTGTAGCAGAGGCGTATCTTCCATAGGGTTATTCGGGCGAACACTCGGAGCTCTGCTTTATGTACGTATAATATCTACGCTCTCTAAAAAATTTGAAATAAAAAGCAAAATTAATAATTTTTAAAAAAAATCCACAAACAAAGTAATTTGAAAAAGGATAAAATAATTTTAAAACCCCCGACTTAAAAAATAAATATAACGCAAGATTATAATATCCGTCGGGGTCTACCATCACTATTTTAAACACTGTAAATAAAAATAAGTATCATAATCAACTTCTAAGGAAGGTCCCCACTGTAGGGGCACGGCCCCATTAAGGGGGTAATTATGGCTTTTTTCTATTTTTTGTGAGAGGAGGTTTCGGTCCTAGGTTTGAGTCTTGGTTCCATAGAACATGAAAGTGCGTAGGTATTTTCCCGATGCCCAATCCAATTGGGATTATTTAAATAAACATATTATCTAAAATGTTTCAGGTAGATATACAACACAAAACTGATTTCTATATTTTAAAGTTATATCGCTAGAAACTATGACGTGTTCTTAAGTAATTTCTTACAGTTTTATTTGTCAGATAGTGTTTGACGTTTGTATTTAATTAAGTAGTTTTTTTCGGAAGACTCCAATATACACAACTTTTTCTATTGCCACTATCCTTTTATTGCGCTATATACTTTCTAACACTATTCGGAGATTTTTTTATAGCGTCCCACTGCTGGGCACGGGCCTCCCTCAGCACGAAGGTGACCAGGCCATAGTCCACCGCGCTGGCCTAGTGCGTGTTGGCTGACGTCATATGTCTTTCGGAATCATGCTAGGTTTTCTCAAACATACCGATTAACTCAAAAATACCGAGCGAGCGCGTTACCGCTGGGCTACCACTGATTATTACTTATACCACAACTTATACCGCGACTTATTACGCAATGTATGTATGTAGGCATATCAATATGCATATTTTTTAAGTCTCAGGCAGTTTCTAAGCTAAATACTAAAATATATTTTAATATGTTCATAATGTCGTACATATTCTAATGTTTCTTTGTGATCTGGACTTTAGCAGAGAAATAAAAGAGATTAAGAATAACATCTAACCCTTGTCACGTCTAGAGACTTTGTTTTCGTCGTTTTTCACGCATTCTGTCTACAATGTTTATACAGTACTTACTAATATTGCTTGCAAAGCATTCATAATATAAGTGTGTATGTATTTTATTCACAAACATAGTGAATTCGTCTCTTTTAAATTCAAATAAAATACTTTATTTAAGCTTGTTTTTAATTATAATATTTATGTTTTTTATTTAATATAATTTTATTACAATAAAACTTGATTTATCTCTCGAACACAAAGAAATGCAATAGTGTAGACCAAAATAAAACCTAGATAAAGCATAGTTTGATAAAGTTGTTTCGTGGTTTTCGTTAGTTATCATGCGAGCCTGTAACACAGGTTATTAATTTGGTCTACCTTTTAGAAAACATACCAAAATAAGAAGGTTTAGCTTTGCGCTTTAGTCGTGATATATACTTTTTTTCACAATATATTTTAGAAGTTATATACGTCGATTTTCTGATTGCTTAAACTTACCTTTAAATTTATGACAAATTGAGGTGTCATACACATAAGCATTTATAATAACGGCAGAAATGCTAAGTAGGTATAAATATAATAGTTAAAAATAGAAATAATGTTACTTAGAAAACAGTAAACTATTAGCTTAACATCCAATATATATGAAAATATCGTGTCATAGTGTTTGTTATCGGACTCCTCCAAAACAGCTTGACCATTTTTTATGATTTTTTTTGTGTATATTTGGTAGGTTTGAGAAAAGGTATATAGGCTTTTTTTTATTCCGCTAGGTGATAAGGGTGGTTCCCTACAAAATAAAAATACTACAACCCTAAATTTTAAACATTCTACCACGAATCCCTATTTTTAATAGTCATTAGAACGCGGGTGAAGCCGCGGGAATTGCAAGTAATATAATAAAATTTTAAATAATTCAAATCTGTACATTGAATATGTTGTGGAAAAAAGTTATTGAAGTAGTATTTATTATCAATATACGGAGACCGAATCTTTAGTTTTTAAAATTTTAAATTTTAATAAAAAGTGACCGCTTTTCGAGAACCTTTACCTTAGTTTTAGCTTAGGTTAGTTAAAGTTAGGTTACGAATACTTAGGGACGAACCCAAATGGAGCGAGGGTAAGTGTCCAGTTATTATTATATTACAGGATTTTGCCTGTTTTATTTTCTGCATAATGCTCGAGGTACGGAAACTTGCATAAAGTTTTGGGATCGTATGCGAGATATCGGATGAAATTAGTATGGTATTCTGTACAGTACTGTACATTCTGTTCGATAAGAGAGAAGAAGAGAGGAGAGAGAAATTCGATAAATTTCATCAATGTTAGAATTAATTTTTAAGTCTTTCTCTTTTACTTAAATATTAATTAGCCTTTTTTAAGCTCTTAATTTCTTATAAACGTATTTTTTAGTGTTTTTTAAATCCTAACGTTATTTTGTTTATATTTATTATTCTAAAAAGTAGTACTTACCCGAATTACCAGCCCCAACATATCAAATTCATCAAAATCAATCCAGTGATGCGGTGAAAAAGACTTGGTACAAAAATGGTAATTGTTTATAACGTAATAAATAAAAAAACAGTACTTAGGCTATAGTCGTATAAATATAATATAAATTATCAGTACATATAAGTAAAATTGTAAATCTGTTTTTAATTTCAAATTAACAGTTTTTTTACTAAATTTATAATAAGTATATACGGTACTTACATTTAAAGAAATAAAAAAAATATCTGTCTGTTTGTCCCGGCTAATCTCTGAAATAGCTTGACCGATTTTGATGAGACTTTCATACGCAGATAGCTCATGTTATAAGGAGTAACTTACGCTATTTTTATTTTATTAGAAAATTATAAAAACCGTTTAATTTACTTTAACTTACGCCCATCAAAGCTGGGTTTGCTTGTAAAAATATATATGTAACTTAAAAGTTAACATAATCTCCTATTGTGCTGCATCCTATCTATGTATTATGATAGATTAATTATATATCTAAAATTGAAGCGTAAAGTGCATTTAAATCTTATCTTAATCCGATTCCATTAAACATTTTACAACGTTATAGTTTTTAATCTTAATGTACTCATACTTTATACCTGTCATTTATTACATTTATCGATATAAAAGTTATAAGAGTTAAATAGGATTACAAAAGTTTCGTACACGCCTTTAACTTCACCAAGTCCCTAGTCATATTATTTATAACTATCAATCATTTTCTGTAACTAAATAGAAATTCCATTTTGCCAATCCCTCCTATAAATATTGCTTATAAGTAAGTATTTGCTTAAAATCGCTTAGGATGTTAAAATAAATAAAAGAAAGTTGCAATTAAAAGAGTTATTTTACAATATTAATGTATCTAATGGATATATATTTGTCATTTTATCAATAATTGTAATATATAGTGAAAGGCATTAACAATGATCACACCAATAAAGCTTTGTTCAAGCCGTGATTTAAATGTAACTTGTGTATATCATATTGCTATTGAAAGAATTGAGTATACAAAATTTGATGAAGCCTAGAGACATAAAGCCTTTACATTTTAGTATGAGGGTTTGGAATAAAATATTGATACAGCCCCATTTTTACTATAAAATATGTCCCATATAAAACTTCTTATAAACCATGCTAAAACAAAAGTAAGCATGAAATGGCCAAAAACTTTAAGCGGTTTTATCATCATCATCATCAGCCCTTATTAACGTCCCACTGCTGGGCACGGGCCTCCCTCAGTACATATTGTAATATTTCTCCAAGTAGTATACAAGTCTATTATTACTACAATAATATTAATAGTAACAACTGGCTAAATCGAAATATATAATCGAAAATAGAAATGAGGAAATCGTGTTGGCATACTTCACATGTCTTTTAATTTGCTGGCTTCTGTCGTACATGCAGTTTTCCACACGATGTTTTCCATCACCGTAAGACAAGTGGTAATCATGTTATAAATGATTCGCATATATCAGAGGTGCGAGACCCGGGTTTGAACCAGCGTCACTAGGTTATCTAAGCAATCGCGTTACCACTGGGCTACCACTGTCTTGAATTTTCATATAAAGTGTTTATTTGTTTACATCTACTAACTATATTTAGGTTGAATAAACGCACCGCATGCAGCGTACATTTTGTATTTGATGAAACAAACCAGTGTATCTGGCAATCTAGAAATAACTTGACTATGAGCGAAACTGTTTTGTTATATTATATTGTACACAACCGAAATCTAGTGATGTTTTATCGGTATATTGGATAGTTTTTTTTAATTTTACAAATATTTAATATATTAAAAAATCAATCTTTCCGAAATGGCATTTAAAACTTCGAGAACAAAAATACATTGACAACTACAAAATAGTTCTTGTTAATTTATTATGTAGCTTCATGAATATATTTTTAATTTAATATTTAAATTGTTTAAAGCTCAATATGGACTATCGGCTATTTCACTTATTGTGACATAGTCCACAGTCCATGTCCATAATGGACTATTTAACTTATTTCTAGTATTTATTTGGTGTTTGTTACTGTATCCTAAATAGCAACGAACATTACTTTGTCAGATTAATATAATATTTTATAAAACATATTATATTCCGACGCAAACGTCACTTACCTATTTTCCTAAAAAGTTCGCGGACAGTATCCCGAGCGCTTATGTTATAAATTATTATAGACCGAGTAGCTCTTTTTGAAGTATAAATATAGATTTAATAACCGTTGAATTTGTTTATGGAAACTTTGTAGATTTATAAATTATTTAATACTTTAAAAAATATCTGCTCTAGATAGAGTTTAATTTTAGATTAGAGCAGATACAAAATTATGTACTCAATTTAAATATAATTTTAAATGTCTTTATGGTATTGAAGTTTAAGAGTTTCTTTTAATTATTTATGTATGTTCTATTATATATCATTTCATTTTTAAATAATAACTAACATACTATTTAGCCCTACTACTAATTAAGTTGAATTTTCTAAATATTATTATAATATTATGATCAGCTTTGGTTTAATATCCGACCTCAATACTTACGTTTCATTTAAATTGAGAAACTTTAATTTAAATATCTGATACTTGTATGAGTACTTCTTAACGCATTAAGCTAGAAAAGTTCATTTAGAAGATATTGTAAAATTGCCGCATATTAAAATTCTTTACGATTTTACTTGTTATTCTTGATTTTTTTAATTTTCAAAATAGTTAGCTTCAGTTAATTCTAAACGAATTGGTAAATAGGTACGTCTATATACCCAATGTGAAATAGTAAGAATAACGTTTTTATTTAATCTTAATGTTTGTGAACTTAATGAATTTAAATAAAGATTTTTAAATAAGAAACTAATTTTTAAAGGGAGTGAAGAAGAAATATTCTTAATTATACTCGTATAGATTAGCAATAAACGACTGAAGCTGAGGCGTTTCTGCGTCACGGAGTACTTAATACACCCACATTTACAAAAGTAAAAGGGTTCGTATTTATACAGTTGAACTACTATTTCAAACAAATGTAACTATTCCTTGTACTAATGTCAAACAAATAAGCACTACCCTTTAATATTATCTTAGCTCTGTTTGTTAGTGCGTGCTCTGTGCTCGTTTTGTTGGATTACCCCTCCTTTAATATTGGGTTTATAATAATGATTACTTACAAAACGTATTACATAGCTACTAGAGTTATTTGTATTGAGAGCTATCATACTTTACATATAAAAAAATCTGTTTTTTATGTAAATCATTCAAAATGCTACGTTAGAGTAAAGAGAGGCTTATTACAGGTACATAGAGTTACAAATTAAATCTTAAATATAAGATGAGAACGTAACTTTGTTCGTGCAAATCTGCATTCTAATTTTTTTTCATCAATATCTTTAAAAATTTTACAATAGTTTTTAAACTCAAGATTTTTTAATGATTTTTAATATACTATAACTTATGAAAATGATGTTTCGCTTGTTTTATTGGTCATATTATGTTATATAAGTTCATCAAAGATCTAGAATTCCATGCTTCTTTTATACAACCTAATATAAATTCAACTGGCTTCAAATCCAGATGAGCACATATAAATTCCCCAATATGGCATAGAATGAAGAAGATACACACAATATATTTTGTCGGTAAAATACAATCTCAAACCATATTAAATTATAACATCAAGGAAAGAAGTAAATTCTCAATATGAACCTTGGACGTACAACAAAAGACAGTAAATAATATACTGAGAGCTTTCATTAAAGTAAGTGGTTCATAAATTCTAGCTATACATAAATAATATAGAGAATAATAATACAAACAAACATTAATAAACAATTAACATTTATAGGACGAGTCACATTGAAGGGAAAAAATTATGAATAGGGCGGAGAAGCTTAAGTCAGCTAAAGAGAATATGGCAAAAACATAGGTCCCTGTATTAAGGCAGAATTCGTACAGGGAATTAAACATGACCCGCACCTTTGTGTAGTGCCCAAGACGCAAACTACAAAATATGGCGGTTATGACCCAAAACGATCTTGGCCTGAATGGTTATAATATAGTAATTAGTACGTATTGCCTTTCAAAGATTTCCTTAGTTCCAGTTATCATTCCAATCTTTTCTAAAAGATTTTTTAACGGATTATCATTATCTGGGATCCGCGGGTTCAAACATAATTTAAATCAAATATCACGATAAAATATTAGAATACAATAATTGAAATATACATATAAACAACAGTATATACGTGGGAGAATTCTTCGTATTTATACCTAGACTAGTGACTCGCCCTCACTCCGCTCGGGTTATTACTTAATATACGTATCCGAAAACCCCTTCGTTAAGAATCACTCGCGCAATCAAACGTGGGGAGGACTTTGCTTTATAATATGCAGTGATAATTTAAGATTAGTTTAACAATTAGATTAGCTTAACAATTAGATTAGATTAACAGTCATATTAGTTTAACAAATAGAAAGATTAGTATACTATACTTAAACTATATATAATGTAGTTCACATTATTATCTAATGACTTACAAATAACCTATGCGATGATGCGTATTGACACACATCATCTCGTGAAAAATAAACACATTAAAATGTAACTGCATATAAAAATTGTTAAAAATAAATAATTTTATTCGCCAGTTTTCACCATATCATTGGATTTTAAAACAGTTATTTATTAGTACAGTATCATAATCCTTTTTCTTTAATATGTTTGATTGATCATTTCGTTTTCAATATTACTACTCGTAGCAATAAATATTCTAATGAAGTTTATAATAAATATATAGTATAAAGTTTATAGTAAATATTAAAGCATTGTTACTAACTCTGAATGTATTTTTGTGAACGAATTTCATCACTGACTTGTACTTTGTTCGGCTTTGGATATGTGAAAAGGCTTAATTAAATTTGTATACGATGCTCTCACAAAGAGACGAGATTATCATCACAAGCTATTTATAATCAAAATTACCCGCATATATGCATACACATCCTAAATCATAAATATAAATGTCTTTAGTAATAAGAGCCTATTTTTAGAAGCTGATTTAGGGAATAGAATTACAAAATTTTCTCTGAGGACAGAAGAAAAATATAATACTGCATATTTTTCAATGTTTTAACGATGTTGGTTTATTGACAATTTCACTCAAATTCTAACTTCAAACTACGTTACAATATTGCGCCATTAAGGATAAGGTCATTCATTCATTAATATAATTAATTACAAAAAGTATATAAATTAATTATTACTTAAATCGGTCAAAAAATATCGACTATCCCACAGGAACCTATATAAAGGATATAGGATAAAAAGTAAGACGTAGGTATCTAGTGTATATATATTAGCGACTTACCCTTGCTTCGCTCGGGTTCGTCTCTAGGTTTATGTCCATGAGCGACGGGTTATACGGAATAGCCACGGGTTCCGCTGGTTATAATAAATAAAATTTCTACAATATATTCCTTTTTTAAGTTGGTTAACATGCAGCTTAAGTTACACCCATAGACAATTAATAAATTGTCTGTGGTTACGCCTTATGACATTAGCAATCTGCAAGTGAAAGTCCCGTCAAAATCTGCCGTTTCAGAAATTAGCCGGAACAGACAGATAGACAAACAAAAAATGTAAAAATTGTTTTTGTTGCTAATACCGTATATGTATGTATACTTCAATATGCATTTAGTGAAAAGCTTTTAATTTAAAATTAAAAAGACACTACATTTTTTTATTTATATTGTTTTATGCTTCTTTTATGTTTATAATTTATACTAAACTCTCATTATATAAAAATCACATCGATCCGTTATTCCAAATCCATTCAAATGGCTAAACAAAGAAGCAGATGAAATGTTCGCACATAAAGACACTCTAATTTTAATATTTAATGTTAAGGTATAATCACTAAGGGAATATTAATTACTAATTTTGTACCGGAAGGATAGATAGGCGTTTGCATTATCCAAGTTAAATGGAGTTGTCAAAAGGATGTAGGTGTGAAGAGAAGCCGCATAAATTAGTATTAATTTCGTTCTCGTACGGGAATACCTATATTGCTTTTGGTATTTTAAAATTATTGGGACCCACTTTCTTAATTAATACTCTAAATTAAGACAAATTCGGAAAAATTCTAAAGTAATTTATAGCTTCGTAGTAAATTCATAAGCATTCTGAACTTAATTAAATATATAAAATTTATGATTTGCTAATGTTTCAGTTTTCTGATTAGTTTTTTTATTACTTTTAATCAAAGGTTTGTAAAAAGAGTTATCGATTTTTAAGAATTCACTATAATGTATTCAGTATTCAGATGAATGTTTGTTACTCAATCAAGCCAGAACAGATGAACGGACCTGGATTTTTGGCACAGCACACATATACATGATAATCTGGTGTAGCATTCTCATCCCGAAAAAATATCAGATTCCCGTGATAGATAGTATGTTATTATAATACATTTTACACAGAAGAGGCATTTGTAACTCAAACTAATAATGTATTGTTTTGCAAAACTAAATAATTATTTTACTATTTAACCTGATAAGAAACTAACAACTTATTAATCTAGAAACTCTTATAAGTGTTCAGCTGTAAGGCTTTTATTGAACCACAGAAAGTTGGTCTTATGCAGAGGTTTCTATTAAAAGCCTTCATTTAATGGTTATTATGGCCGTCAATCGAATATTATTACTACTAAAATACCTTTAATTAATATTATTACTAGCTACTTACCCTCGCTCCGTCCTCCTCCATCCGGGAGGCCTACTCTCTTTCCCTACTCCCTCTCCCTCCCTCCCTCTTCCCTTCATCCTCCGTTTTCGTTCCCCCTTCCCTCTTCCCTCCCCCTTCCCTCCCTCCTCCCACCCTCCCTTTTCTGAAAGGCCGGCAACGCATCTGCAAGCCAGGCTTGCAGATGTCCATGGGTGGAGGTGATCACTTCCCATCAGGTGAGCCTCCTGCCCGTTTGCCCCTTTTTTACCATAAAAAAAATATTACTACTAAAAGACCTTTAAATATTATTACGAGCGACTTACCCACACTTCGTCCTTGAATACATTTAATTGCTTAGAATAGAATAGATTTCTCAGAAATAAGATATTTTCCCGCAGTAAAGTATCCAAATGTTAAACCGGAAAGCTATCATCATACTAAATTTCATTAAAATCTGTCGAGTTGTTTTCTTGACATTCGGCCTTAGCATCGATAATAATTATTATGATTATTTCAATAAGATTTTCCAAAAATATTAATAATAGATTTAGAATTTTAATTTTATATAGAGACATTGCATGTACAATATTATATATATTCTCAGATAAGCATATCATCAATTAAATTTTATTTGATAGGTTTATTAAAATGACTTGGCACGTAATATGTCTCTCGAGTACGTAATATGCCTGTATGCTGAAGGAGCGGTTTTGATGCTGAAACGTAACCAAGGTTGTATTTTCATAAAACTCGATATGCAATGAAATCTTAATTTTCTTAAAAAGAAATTATGTTATAACACTTTTCAGGTATTATTATGTACTAGTACGTTTACAATGACACTGGGATTTGTGAAAAAAAAGAAAAGATAAGCTTTATTCAAGTAAACTTTTTATTAAATTATTTATCGTTTTTAAATTTTAGATTTAAAAATTTTGTTTTTACGAATTATTTATCATGTACTACGTTATGTCACATGTATAGTATTTTCTCTAAAATAGCTTATAACTGTATCATGTGTGTATTATGATGAATTATAGTGCTGAAAGCTAAAAGACATTTTTATATTTGACGTCTATTTATAAAAATGTGACGTTGAAGTTTTTCTACGAGAGCATTTTATTTTGGAAGTGAGGACGGAGTGATAGTGTGAAAACTTATGAGTATTTTATTACATTTTCAAATTACATAAAAAGTAGCATGACTAGTTTTCTGAAACCTAAAATATAGCCATTTTGCGATTTATTTGTGTATATTATGATCTATCATACAGAAAGTAAAGAAAATAAGGACTTCGTTGCTTCTTTTTGGCTGTAGGTTAACACAGTGTGCGAAAAGTCGTACATTAAATATTTTATTTTTTGGAAAATCTTATTAAAATAGTCATTAGATATTATCTATAAAGAGTCAGAAACTAAAGTTTTTAGAATTTCCTGTCCGTCTGTCTATGACTGCAATACCATATAAAATATTTTTTTCTGAAATATGATGTGATAATAGCTGCTTTTTATTGCTCGAAAATATTTCTTCTCCAAAACTTTTTTTACTAGGGTATCAAGAATGAGAAAAGGAAAATACCAATCAGTAGTAGTCAGTGTTTTATTTTCTAGTGTTTTAATATTTTCATTAAAAAATTTTGAATAACTGTCTACTTTTAAATCTATAAAAATATGTTAAACGCTGATTTTTCTATATTTTTTGAGGTATGTTGCAATTTACTTTCAAGTGATTGACAAACTTCTAATATTTAATGTTTCATATTGAAAATTCTTACAGTGTTACGTATTTCTACTGCTACAACGGTAGAGTGGGCGTTTCATTTATTTGAGTTGGGTAAAGTTAATTTGAGCCTGGACATGTGGACACGTTTATCCTATGCATATTAAGAACGGAGAGAACTAGCCGTCTCAGCTATAATTTAAATATAAGTTACACTTTTGGAAAAGTATCGATAAATACAGAATTTAATACAATACCGGATGAACCGTTATAATAAACCAGTGTAAATATTTAACTAAACTATTACTCTATATCTGTATAACGTGTGCTGAAATATTTCATTGTATATTACAGAAAAAAATTAGAAAAAGCATTTTTCAATATATTTTGTTTATTGTATTTAACATGTTTTATAATATCATTATTATGAATGATAAGAAAAAAGTTAATTTTTGATTTACGATATTTTATTTATATTTAATGATGTACGCCAAAAAATATTTTTCTTGAAAATAAATATATAAATATTCATATTATGCATCTTACATTTTAAAATCCTAAAGAAACTTTGTATGTCTCTTGTACTCGCTTAAATCGCTAAACAGTAGGTACTCAATAAAATTTGGCAGTGACATAAATTACAGCCTGTAGACGGACAAAGGCTACCTTTGATCCTCGCTCTACTTAACACACGATCGAATCTGCAGACAAGAACTATAAAAGATAAAACTTCTGGACAACATTCAACAAAAGTGTAGTGCCATTTTTTTGCTCAAGTCGAAAGCTGAAAACAGATTTCTAGATATCTAAGAAGAACTTTCCAAATCTGTTTCTAGAAAAAGAGTTGTTGAAAGATCCATAAAAGCAGCTATTTTTTTAGTACATATGATGCAAATAAATGTTTAACAAGATTGGACCGATCATGAAGATAGTAGAAAATGTATTTGACCAGTATTACTAAACAGCTTAACCGATTTTGATGTATCATACGTTATTTGATTTGTCATGATATTGCGAGTATCACAGAGCATATACAGATATCACAAAAAAACACAGCCGAAGCAAATTTTTGTATCTTTTTTTTATCTTAAAATATATCAAAGCATAAGTTCGCAATGCTTTGTGGGTACAATTGCATAAAATCCGTTCTTGGTAATTGCTACAATACTTATAATCTCTTTTATTCAGCCCTGATGTAAGCGATCGCCTACAAATTATAAACTAAATACCTTTATAATGTCAAGCGGTTTTTTATATTTCGTGATGAGTGAGTGACCTTTCGCTTTTTAGTCCACTCGTTATAGGGATTGACCTCGGAAAATTGACATACAAAGTATATTTCAACGTAAAATGTCTGTGTCTGTAAAATGTTGTATTTTGGCATCTTAAAACTATTCTCAAAGTTCACATATAATTGGATGGTCGCAAGTTTTAAAATCAGGGGTCACAGGTATGTCGATTTTCCGAGATTTTCACCTAATTTGGCCTAAAATGACTGGACTATTTATACAGGGCTGTCCCAGAAGGTAACGGTAACCTGGTACGAGAAGAAAGTTTCTCTTATTATGAAACATTAAAAATATCAGCGCTCTACCTATAGTAGTTCTAGAGTACCAACAATTTAAAAAAACTAAAAGTGGAGTGGAATTTTTGGACATTGTGACTAGAGTTTTCAATTATTTGTAGGTTTTATTGCTCTTGCGGACTCGTAGAACCAAACTAGTTGTTGCCAAATCAAATAAATGAGAAACAAATGCATTTTTAAAGTAAAAGAAGTAAATATCATCGGTATCATTTCTCACTTTAAATTTACTATCACTTAACTTTGACTACTCCTACTAAAAAAAATAATAAACTAAGCACAGCACACAAGTTTAATAAAAAAATGGTCCATAGTATTTAATTTCATTTTTTCCGATAGACGACCAATTTCATAAATTGTGTCATTCAAATAAACATTTTGTTCATTAGAAATAGATCATAATGCTACTTATAAATTAATTAAAGATAAAGATAAGAATGATTTTTTTATTTAGCTTAAATTTAAATTTTCATTCACTAAAATTTATACTTCTAAACAATTACAACAATATTTACAAAAATATTTTATTTTATAAAAAACTGCGTACTACGCTAGTATAGAGTCAACATATAGAAAAAAAACTTCAAATTTAATTTGAATGTTCGAAGTCGAATTTGTGAATAAGTACATAATGATAAGCCTAAAATAACTTCGATGTTAATCTGTTAACAAATAAGTCAATTTCACAGTTCAAGAGCTGTCTCGTTAGGAAAGTTGCGATTGCTTGGAAAATTTAAATTTTAATGAATAGAAGTTGTTATATTATTATTTTACAATGTATTTTCTTTTTCTTTCTTCCATACAACAAAGCAAGGTTAGTGGTAGCGGTAGTGGTACCCAGTTGTGATATGCTCGCTTAGAAAATCGATGAAGCAGATTCAATCTCGTATCTCTGATATTTTCATATACGAACTATTTCCAATTCTACGTCGACGCTCAGTAATTTGGGAAATGGGCAGGACGAGGACGATGATGATTCCTTGGTTAAACAGGTATTTAGGTAAGGTTATAATGAGAATTTAATTATTTTTTAGTATTTGACTCAAAATTATAGAAGAATATCAAAATAAAAGAGAATATCAAAAAATAATCGAAAATATAACCTTAAATGACCGAAGAATCTTTTTCTGCAATTTGTTATTTTATATTTAATTATTATTTCAAAATTAATTTAACTGTCATTATAACATTTTTTAAATTTGAATGTGTTTAAAAATAAAAGATTGTATTTAATTTAAAATGCATTTATTTACAATTCTTATACATTTAACATAATATATTATTATAATTAATACTAATTTAAATATTATCTTTAAAAATTAAAATAATGTTTGGTTTAAAGTCTTTTAATTGCTCGGAAGCTAATACTAGGTACACTAGTAGGTACACACTCACATAAATGACTAGTTTAATATCACCGTTTAAAAAGTTTTTCACATTGTTTTTGTTTTTTCGATGCTTTGATGATTCAACCCAATGTTATAGACAGGTTATAATAAACTTACGTTTTGACCATTGGAATATTTTGATGATGATCTCAGCGATCGTATTGTGGTCAACCTCACTGAGGATGTTTGGTCACCACGTCGTAGTAAAGAAGCATGGCGACCACCAGATTCTCTGAAAATAAGTTAAGATATTAACACACAAAACCACATAGTTTTATGGTAAGCTTCGGCTTATGTAATGGATGCCAGATTGTTTATACCCTACAAAAAATATTACTTAAGCACGTCATATCTATACTAATATTATAAAGCTGAAGAGTTTGTTTGTTTGTTTGTTTGGTTGAACGCGCTAATCTCAGGAACTACTGGTCCGAAATGAAAAATTCTTTTTGTGTTAGATAGTCCGTTTATCGAGGAAGGCTATAGGACATATTACATCACGCTACGACCAATAAGAGCGGATCAATGAAAAATATTTCGAAAACGGGAGGTATTTGGTTTCCAGCCTTTGAACGCGCGCAAAGCCGCGGGAAAAGCTAGTTATAAAATATATGAGCACCCATGTTAAATCAAGAACACTCATGATACAAAAGTTCTTGACTCAAGTGAATGCCCCTAGCGGGCCTAGCAGGAACAGAGCCCGCTGGCAAGGGTGTAGCGATCCTTATGACAACGGTCACTGAGCCAAGATGTTATAAAAGAGTATAGGTATAAGCATATTTATGATTTTGTACATAACTTTGCAAATATGTAGGTATATGTATGATTCATTTTGCGTGTAATAGATTATTATTAATTTTGCTATATATATTTTTATATAAAACTCTTATTGTTTCTTTTAAAAATTAATTTATACGTTTAAGTAGTTTTGTTAGTGGCGATATTTGATTTATAATATATAATTAATATTAAAGTAATAGAGGGTAGTTTGAAACTTTTGTTATCTGTATAATTTCTAAAATTCTATCACGTTAAAATATAAAATTGTTTAATACCGACAAAACGAAACTACTCGGAGTATATGATTATTGACGGTATTGTGTTTCAATTCACAAAATGCTATTATTGGAGCACGTCACCCAGCAACGTGACTGAGTTAAAAAATAGTGTTGGTAAATTTGTTATGTGAATCTTGTCTATTTTTGTTGGAACATATTATTATCTTTTCTTTATGTTAAAAGCAAAATAAGTTTTCGTTATTAACTTAACACCAGTTATAACTATGTATTTCTATGAAACGATAAATCATGAGATCGTGTCGAATCCAAAAATAGAAATAAAATAAGTATTTAGTCTATTTTAAATGTGAAATATTAATAAAAAATTAACCGTTAAAATTAATTCAACCAACAATATATTAGAAGTACAATTAAACATGTGTCATAGTTATATTTATTTTACCTGTCACTGTTCCTTGATCGTTTTTTCTTTGGCCACAAATGAAAGGCGCCATATATCACGGGATTGACGAGACTGTTTGACATTCCGAAGAAAAATATTCCTGATAGTAGATCCTCGCTTTGCTGCAGTAAAAAGTAAACGTTTAGTGAAGTACATATAAAATATATTACAAGAGTATATCAAATACTTGTTGTATAATATGATTATACAACAAAATTTACTTACATTTTTATCAGGATTTGAAAACGTGAAAATAATCATCATCACGTAATAAGGTGTCCACCAGATAATAAACGCGGTTACTATTACGACTGACATCCTTAGGGACTTCATTTTAGCTCTATCTATAAGTCTACGTCTGTTCACATCAGGAGTTAGGTATTTTTCTTGCCTCGTAACCTCTGGTTGAAATACTTTCTCACTTTCTGTAAAGAATGTTTTAATTTTAAAATTTTAAAGCAGTATAAGGTATCATCAAAATATGTATGTTAAATTTGTATAAAATTTTTACGACGGACAGACAGACAGTCTGTTTGACGACGGGAGTGTCAATTTTTATGACAGTTATACTAAATTTTTACGCAGAACGTAAATGTTGAATACCTTTTAATGGCATTTTAACAAACAAAAATACTTTTATAGTAGTTTACTTAACATAGTCTTAATGTCTTAATATTTTTAATAATTTTCTTTGTTCGTATTTTTAGTAAACTTTATTCTAAGTTAAGTCCTAACGAGAAAAGCGAAATCAAAAAATTGCACGGTTTTAGCTTTGGCGTTTAGTTTAACGAGCGAAAAATATGTGTGTATCTTTATATCCCCCGCGTTTAAGTAATAAGACTCCATATAAAATTTAGCAGCTTAAATAACTAAATGTTACTAAAAAACTTCTTATATAATACGTCTACACTAAAAATGGAAATACGAAAACTTAGTATGTACCATAATAAAACCAACTTCCAGACACTAAAAGGTACAAAATAACTGAACGAAGATTTTCATTTACGTACTATATACCTAATCAGATATTTTCAAAGTTAGTCTAACTAATTCAAAAATAAGCTAATCTATTAAAATATATATGAATCTATAAAAAAATTAAATATAACATTTTACTTTACTTCTACTTCCACTCTGCTGGATGACCGGACGCTAATACCACACGACAAGGTGATGTACCTACATCCTTACAATGCTTGCTCAAAGTAGATACTATGTGACATGCATAAATAGCCGTATTTGACAGCCATTCAGTAGTAGGAACTTAGGAAATAAAGTTCTTTTAACTTGCATAGAAACATTAACAAATATTTTATATTAATTAAATCTCTTTAAAAAACATGTAGTTCTTTTCACATGATTCATGAACAACGAAAACAACTCAAAAAAAATGTACTTGCTTTATAAGAAATTATTTTTCATTTCGAGGAACAAAATCTAATAATCATGTTGTGTCTATTATAAACGAAATGAAATGAGGCTATCAAAACAATGAAATTCACGAAAAACAGCAAATACATAAAGCCCTCATTGAAATCAAGAATTATGCAAATACACGATTCAAATTCACTTCAGATCTTTCAAAATGTATATATTCACAAAACTGGAGGAATTTAGAAAAAAAATGTAGTATTTTATCTTACTTGTATGTTTAAATTTATTAAAACCCTATTATAATAAAAAGATCCCAAAAATATCTCTAATTCAAAGAAAATGTTATTGTATTGTACCTATAATTGCGTGTACCCGAAGAGAAGGATGGCTTATTAAGGTGTAAAGTTATTCACAATCGATGGTATTGTAATGTTCATAATACCGATTTTTTATACTTAATTATAATAACCCTCATAATTGAAAGTGCAGTATCGGCATGACATAATAAAGACATTAACAAATAGTCTTATAATAATAATCATACGTATTTTGTTCATGTCATATTTTTCAAATTATATTTTTTTGTTATAATATGAATTATTAAACAAGATCTTAATTCAAAGTTTTTAATATTGATTGAAAATGAAAAATGACATTATGTTATTTATATTAATATATATATTATTTCCAAGTTCTAACTTTCAGGTAATGAAATTCGGGAAATAGAACTATTTCTCGTAGAGTCGACTCACTGGTTCGAATAGAAATGATGTGTAATTTCTTTTGTTGTGTAAGTTGTAAGAAAAAAGTTAAACCTTTATATTCTACAGCCATGATGGTTATATGGTTTTATTGATGCTATTAAAATAGCTCACTCAAAAGAAATAGCTCACCATAAAATTCTTTCGTCATGATATGGGCCACATATCTACAGTACATAGGTACATAACATGTTATGGACCAAGTAATTAATAGGATATTACAAAAATGCCCGCGCAGTTTGAAAATTGTCCAGTATAAAAGTCGATCGTTGATTTGTACTTTTAATGATGGGAAATACCATTACATATACCACCAAGTGGTTATGTGGGACTCAACGTCTATTGTCCCTCCGTCTTAATGGGATGTCGCAGGATTGCTTACGCGTTTAACACGACGCCCCGACGGTAGGTTTGCCAAAGCAGACCACAGCCAAGGAGTTGCTTTACAGTTCACCCTGCTATCAGAGAAGTACCGTATGACACACCACCTTGGCCACCTCCGTTTCATGGCTTCACGTCCGGCTGGATTTCCGGACGCTACTAAACACGCCCATACATGATATGACTAATTAAGTCTTATTATAATCTTAAAAAAACATTTACATACTCACTTGCAATGGTTCGCACGGTCGATACATATGTAGAGATTAAAATAACCAACGGAAGAATGAACATGAAAATAAGAGACAGTGTGGTATATGCTTGTTCCTGCCATCTTTCTGTATAAAATCCATGTGTCACACACTGGTAGAAGTCCTCAATAAATGGCCCTTTTGCCAATCGAAATACTATTACCTGAGAATAAAGGAAATTCTTTAGTACGTGGAAATCAACTTTTACGGTATTTTAAAATATAATCTAAGTATAGTTCGCGTCACGTAAAAAGAACGCTGGAAGAAAGTGGTTGAGGTGTGTTTGCGCATGGGTACATTCGTGCTCAAAAATACTAGGCCTATTCTTTTATTTTTGAACTAGCCTTTCACTCGCAACGCATATTGATTATTACATTGGTAGGTACATTGAAAAATATATTAGATAGAATATCATTAAATAGAATTCTATTAATTAATAAAATATATTTGATTCAGTGTAGAATGTTTTATCTACTTACAAAAAATTAAATTAATTTGTTTAATACATTTTTTAATTATTAACTGCACTACTATCAGACTCTCTCTTTATAAAATTATACGTCAAAAATATGTTTTCTCTTTTTCTATATAAAACCATTTCGAAATTAAAAGCTTTTGTGCGCGCGATTGTATTTCAAACTGACGATCCAACAGTGCATCTGCAATAATGCGACGCGTGCCCCGCCGCCCCTCGCCTCTTACCACCAGATCTTAGAAAAAAATCTTATTTTTACATGACATGACTTTTACTTTGTACTTATAGTAGCGTAGATGTAAAATAAAATATTTTATTTAATTTTTAGCTTCTTTTTACATTTTAAATAACTTTTTGTGGTATTTAAGAAATAAAAAGTTAGAGATAAAATATATGTATGTTCATTTTATTATACCTATTATATTATATTTTATACATACATAAAAAATACATTAAAGATGTTCAACAATGTAATAAATACGTGCATACAATAAATACTTAAATATATTATGTAGGTATAAAATTACTACACTACATTATGAAATATACTCGGAAGAAAAGAAATAGGTTCAACAGCAGTCAGATTTCCCAATGGAAAGCAACTGTAGAATATAGGAATCTAAAAGTTAAACATTTGGTCTTTAAGTAAATTATATATTCTGAACATAGGTATCACATATGTATTAGGAAAAAGATAAATTTATGTTTTCAAAATATTAAATTTTCATTTGACCTGTCTTACTTATAAATTAGAAACTGTATGATAACTTACATATATTGATATGTTTATCTTTAAGATATTTTTTTCATTTACATTACAATTGTTTGATTACATTGCAGAAAAGTTGACGACATGTTCGGTTCAGTTTGTAGTGCTGTTCAAACGGGCGTGACTTTGAGTCCCGCTGAGAGCATTAATTCAAGTGATAAGCATGAACGTTTGTTCTCCAGTCATAGGTGTTTATATTTTTAATATTTATGTTTATTTGTATTTAAGGTTATTTATTAAGTAGTATTTTAAGTTACAACATTATTTAGAGACTCAACTATCTGGTATCTATCAGAAACCTCGTAGTATACAATGGACGTCGATGGTGTTGTGTGTTGATGCTCCAAAATATTTGATATCTAATAGCCTAATGCCCCGTGTGTTTACAAGTCCAAAAATTTCTTTGTTTTTTTCTATCACATGGATTTGGGTAACCGAATGTACGCAGCTAGATATATAACACCCCTTTACCTCGGAGAGCACGTTACGGCTAATCTTAGTGAGATGTTAGACGTGCCGAAATTCGATAAAGAAGAGGATATCATGTATCGGATAATACTTAAAGACGGTAAAGTTTGTTCGTGCTTAGATTTTGAATGTAATGTCCATAACTACATTTCCAATTCAAAAATATTTTACTGGTAAGGAACTACATCTACGCTATTACAAAGTCTATTGTTTATAAAAAAATCATCCTAGATGAGTTATCCAGTAAAGATAAATTCTCAAACAGAACGTGTAATGTATGCTGTGTAATAAGAAACTTAAAAAGTATTATTAAAAGTTTTTTATATATAGACTTACTTGTGGTATGCTTAGAAGGAAGCTTAAAACCCAAGCAATTGTTACTAGTTTGACATTTCTAGTAGCAGTGGCCATACTCTTCATCGGATATTTCACTGCCAGCCACCGGTCTACACCAATTAATACTAATATAAATGTGCTTAGATATAAAGCAAACATTTGTAGGAACTTAAACAACTTGCATCCGATATTTCCCGCATACCACTGTACTGTAAAAGACCAGCCAGCTTCGCCCAGTATACAAAATAAAGTAACAAGTAGGTCTGCAATGCTAAGTTGAAAAATTAGACTATATATCGCTGTCCACGATGGCCTCGCGCGTCTGCGACTTCTTTTTCCTTTTTGCACACTTATCATAGTTGCAAAATTCCCAACAAAAGACAACAGCGCCATAACCGATAGAATACTTGCTCTTATGATGGTATTTCTAGTTAAAACTGGTGCATGTTCCAAGCAAACGATTTGAGTGCCATTGACAACGAAAATGTGGTTGGTTAGTTCAGCACTTAACGTGCTATTTATTAGATGTTCTTCAAAACATTTCTCTATGGGCCATGTATCCGTATTCATTACTTCGTTGAATTCTCTTGGTAGACTGAACTCGTTTTGTTTAAGAATGTTGCCATCATATGATGTGGTATTGTTGCCTGCGCTCCCCATGTTTCGTCATACGCAGTCAATATTATTGTCACAACACGTTTGCTTGTGATCTGAAACAAAATGATGTAAATGAAAAAAGATATAAAATAACAATTAATTCCAATTAAGTAATAAGTATAATATATTCTAATATTATTTTAAAATATTATTTAAATATGTCTTCATCAACAAGTAGGTAACATGTAAGTAGGTACTATAAAATATATTCAATTAATACTAAGTCTTTAAGGAATGGATGGTATGATTATAAGAATGAAAAAAGTGTGTCAAAAATCAGATTATTTCAAACGAACAATTTTACAAACATGGATAGTGTATGTGCAATGTGCATAATGTGTAAAATGTGTCAGTTAATCCGATTTTTAAGTGCATATTTACACTGCACAATTTCTTCAACTTGTTATTTCTAGTTTGTATGGAACGAAAACCCGACTGGTTTTAAATTGAATTGTTTTTACGTTTGTTTGCTAGAATAACTTTATTAATGGACATACCTACAAATCAATGCATTTAATATGCCATTTTATAATACCCGTACCTACATACATACATACATACAAACGTACATACATACGGGTGGTTCTACTCAGGAGGGACGAAAATGAAGTGATTTTTGGCACAACATTTTTTTAGCATCTAAGGTCAGAAAAGTAGCTTGGCGTCTAGCTTAGGTCGTTCTTTTATTGATCTCAAACGGGTCAGTCAAAAAAATAAAATATACCAAATTTACGACCATTTAAAAAAAATATGGGCCCAGGAGACTGAGGCTATGAACAGGATACTGAGTATTGATACAAAAAAAAACTCAAAAACTGTTGTAATTATCTAAATAAAATTTTTTTATTAATAAAAATAGTTCAATGGCATAGAAATTGTGTCTTCTACGAGTATGGAATACTTCTATTGTAAGACCTTGACTTAAAAATAATCACAAAATATCACATATTATTACTTATTGCAAAATAAGGAAAATTGAAAAAAAAATCAAATGAAATAGTTTTTTTAGTATTCTCTACACAACAAACATTGTCAATTTTTTCAAAATAATTATTGAAAATTAAATCAATTTACATTTATTTAATACAAAACCTTTAAGCTTACAATAGCTTCATTATTTGTAACTTAACAGTAATCTCACTATTTATTCGTAACATCGATTACTTACAGAGTTCAAAACTCAAAAAAAAATTAACTTAAAAGTGCCTAATCAGTCTCATCATTATAAGATAAGGAACTTTGCATAAAATTATGAAAAATAACAAGTTTTCTAAACAACTACAGAATGGTAACATTCATATCAAATTTTTAATATTTAAGTAAACAAAATCAAATAAACATCAATCCTATTAAAAGAAAACCATTTTACTTTCCAGTTAATAGACAGTAAGTATTATTTGTAGTCACAGTCCGACGAGCAATCGGGACATGTAAATAATGTAGAGTCACTTTTGATGCAACCACTTTGTGCCCACTGACGACATAAAATACACTGGGCCCAATCGTTCCCCGTTGTATCTTCACTATATAAAGCACCACAGATAAGGCAAAAACAATCATCCGATTCTCTGTCACTTGTTCCCTTTGATTTTCCATCTTTTGAATGTTATTTCTTGTTTTTTTCTACTATTTTTTTTGGTTTGTTTTTGGGTTTTTTCTTAATTGTAAGTTTCTTTGTTTTATTTATCTTATTAACTTCTGAAGAGTCTTTTGTTATATTTCTTTTCATTTTTCGAGTACCCTTGTTTGATTCATCTAAGGAATCCATAAAAATTTTAAAATTTTGGGCTGGACTAGCAATGGTTTAATTTGAGAAAAGATTACTAGGGTCAATTTCTAAGTCTGGCATACCGGCTAATATTTCCAGATTCTCCAAATTGAGAGAGAGATAAGTCGTAGTGCTTTGAATATCTAATTCTGATCTGCTAGACTGCACACAACCTGCTTCTGAAAATTCCTAGCTTATTAATTCATGATAACTATGATAAATATGTAACGAATCAAATAATACATAAATGTACCAATAATTAATATATCATCAAAGATAACTGGATTACTTATCGTGCGGAACCTTGATGACTCTCAGTCCCCTGATTCTTCCTCAGTCTCCTAGATATTATGTTTCCAGGAGACTGAGGACAGGATACTGAGATTGTTTTAAGTTTTTAGGCAATAACTGCGTCAGTGCAACGTTTAATATTGAAATTATGCAATTCTGTACTCTAATGTAACGAATTTACTGCCTATGAATGCAAAAAAAGTATATATAAAACTATGGATTTTAAATAAATACGTACCAGGATACTGTTAAGCTGACTGGCCGCAGCACAACCGCACTCACACGACTCGCCGTAACGACTAATCAAACCGCGAATCGAGACGGATGCGAGTGGTTGCAAGCTAACTTTACACTTTTCGATCTTTCACTCAGACCGAACACAAGACGCTAGATGCCATAAATTCAAACAGATATTAACGTGTTTTAATGTAGCAGGAGACTGAGGTAAAAACCGAGAGACAAAGTATAATGGTCTTTTTTTTAAATTATTTTCGCATGTAAGGTAAAATTAAATAAACACATCAAAACTATATATATTATACATTTCTATTTTAGTGCAGATATTACGTACATACTCAAAATAAAGTTATGATGCAGCCTTTAAGCTTTCACTTCATCCGAGAGACATGCCAGGAGACTTAGAATTTGGCACTTTAAAGTACAATTTCTTAAAGATATATATTTAAAAGTAAACTAATTTTTGGTGTCATACTAGAAACCATTTAGTTGTACAGTTTCGACGTAGATCAATAATAATTTGCCTACAAAAACGATACAAAATAAGGTGAGCCACGGAAAATTCCCTTGCGAGTAGAATCACCCATACATACATACATACATACAGGTCAAACTCATAACTTTTGCATCGCAGACATCGCAGTCGGATAATATGATAAAGATTAATTTATTAATAGATAACATCTTTACATATTAATATAAAAAGTTGACCAAGACAAGTTTTTGCAAATTATTTAAAATAATATAAAGTTATATATACACAATTATAAGCTTGACTAGATCCTATTTTTATACTAATTACTGAATGATGGTCATACGTTGATAAATAAAATCACTTCTTATACTTTATATTTTTTATATATACTCGTACCAGGAAAATCTGATATGAAATATATATCCGACAGCAATAGCGAAAACGTATCCTATAGTTTTTTGTAACATGATTTATAGTAAAAAACTTAAAATAAATTAAAAGAAGAATTTCGAAAATATTTGCCAGTTCGAGCTAGTTTGCGGAACAATAAATTAAATTTTAACTTACAAACGTTCGCTGGAGCGTCTGAAAAAAACTTGATCGACTCGACCTTTACAAAAAATGATAGGTGATATTTTTGACTTTACATAGTTAACTTTTCAATTTTGCTTAGGTATTTTTACATTTTTTATTGTACTACCAATGAATAAAAGGTATAAATATACCTACACACTCGTAAGTATTTTTATATTGTACTTTTATAATTGTAAAAAACTTATATGCTTATGCACCACGAAATATATATAACATCAGAAGACACAGCCTTTACTCCAAATATAACTCTTAATATATCTCTCTAATCGAGAATATTTAGTAACATACCTATTAGTGGTGAAGTAAAAAAATATAATTTTAACCACAGAAAATTACCGAAGAATTTAAAATTAATAATTATGAAGTTCGCTAAAAATAGCAATTATAATAATAAGAATTCCATTTATAATAACAGTCGTTTGTGATTATTTTAATATCTTTAATATATGTAATGTATTATGCAAAATTAACTTTTAATAATGATTTAAGATATAAATGTCATGTTTATTTTAGGGAAAGCTTACTCAGGTGGTTTAACTAACATGTTACTCCAGTGGAAAGACAGTTGATATAATAAACATAGCTGACTTATGAATATATTATGATTTAGTTCAAATGCTATCATCGTTGTTTAAAGGTCAAGTTTATTTCACTTAAATTGTATTTTATAGATATAAATTTTTTATGTGTAAAGTGTCCCCAGAGTCTGGTCATCCCACTGATAAATATTTGAATGTTGTTCATGTACATATTTCTAAAACATAACAAACATCAATTCAAAATTAAAGTGTTTATATTTGTAATATTTATTTACTTATGTAGTACTAGCTTTACCAGCGGCTTCGCCCGCGTTCATTTTTTTAATTGCCAATCAACCTCATTGGGTTGATCTGTAGGATGCCTAAAAGTTTCTTCAAAATTACTCTAGCTATGTCAGAACCCATTGTTAATACAATTTTTTTTAATTTTTCGTAGTTTTCGCGTAAAAGCGTAACAAACAAACTTACATTCACATTTATAATATTAGTAGGGATATCAACTATCTGGTACCCGTAACACAAGCCTAATATAGCTAACACGAAACTTGATAGCGCTGTGTGTAATAATGTCCCAACAAATTTATTTATTATTTATATCAATCAAGGTTTAACTTCAATATTTATAGATATTTTCCTAAAATGTATTTCGTGATGAAGTTAACGATGTGACGTAAAAGGAGCTTTTAATATAGCTTTCTAAACATAATAAAGAGTGATGAGAATAAAATATGGTAACGAGATCAATAACATCGAATATCATTAAAAAATGTTATAAGGGAATGTTTGAAAAATATTTAAGCCAATCAAATTAGTAAGTTATTTTTTTGTAGTACATTACATTTTTATGTAGTAACTGTTATTATTAACTGCCCTCAATCTCTTTGTACGTAGAAGGATAAACTTATATTTGTTTTAGTAAGATATTTCCTTTTGTTTTTAATAACTTTAATTTAGAAGAAATTATTTCTTAATACGTGAAACCGAATTTCATATACGTTTAGAAAAAATCTACGTATTCGAAGTTTTACAAGAGATCATTCCCAAAATATTGAAGAATAAGAGCCCACGTAAACTTCCGATTGGTCGATAGTTTGGTCGGATTGGATTATTAAGGCCCGAATAGCAGTTGGGTTTGTGGTGGGTACGCATACTAGACAACTATCGGCCGACAGCTCCCTAGGATCCGATCCGATCAGAGTAGATATTGAGATGCTGATTGTAGTAAGAAAATGTTTATTGTAATAAATATAAAAAAATGTAGTATAATCTATAC
Organism: Boloria selene; assembly: GCA_905231865.2. NCBI lineage: Eukaryota > Metazoa > Arthropoda > Insecta > Lepidoptera > Nymphalidae > Boloria > Boloria selene. Next base: position 6,438,568 of record HG993147.1, read on the forward strand.
CTACTAATATTATAAGGCTAAAGAGTATGTTTGTTTGTTTGGTTGAACGCGCTAGCCTCAGGAACTACTGGTCCGAATCAAAAAATTATTTTTGTGTTGTATAGTCCATTTATTGAGGAAGGCAATATTATATAGGCAATATTACATCACGCTACGACCTATAGGAGCGGAGCATCAATGAAAAATGTTTCAAAAACGGGAGAGACATATTTCGTTTGATTTTCATCCTTTAGAACGCGAGCGGAGCCACAGGAAAGGCTAGTGATGAAGTAAAACCATATAAAACCAAAAATGTGAAAATCTGTCTTTTTGAATTTGCTAGTAAGGAAGTTTTTAACTTCTTACTATTCTATAAATATATTATTATTTATTACTCTAAAAGGGTCAATGGCTTTATTACACTTCTTTTTAGTATCGTCGCATATACTTGACGTGTAGACTTGACCTCAAAATACGTTAATACTGTGAGGTAGATAGTGTTGTATTTGTACTTCTATCTAGGAGTTATATACATACAAATATAATAATTTAGCTTTAATCAAGATATTACTTTATAACTTAAATTGAGCTAGAATTTCATAATTAGGTATGCTAATTATTATATTTTATAAATAAATATGAGTAAATCATAATGGGATAAGAAAAAAGTTACAAGATTATAAGTTTTAATGATTTCTTAACTAACGACAAAACTACACTTTTCATTTATTTGACATTAGAACCAAGTCAATTTAAAATATTAGGTAAAGTATATAAGTAAACGTATAAACGAATGAACCAATTATACAAAAAAATCTAGATTAAGCTTTGTAAATTCCTTTCATTAATAATAATCTTACTAGTATTAATTGGCATCGAACATTAATGACTATTGATGATATTAAAAAATTCGTAGCTCAATTTCAAATGATTTCTAATTTTAGGTATAGCGTACTTTTTTTCGGAAGTTGTTACAACTTGAGACGTATTTATTATAAAATATGTTAATAGTTTAACAATATATTAAATGCCTATATTATTTAAGTAACTCGTCAACAGCTGTGATGAAGTCAATAAAATGAACAAAACCTTTACATTTAATCATTGTTTATTCAAATGTATTTATTCAGAGCATTGGCTTCGCACTAAGACTTGTAAATTTTGTTATTTTATATTATATACGTTGTTAAGCTATAACTATTACTCACAACTTAGGAACGCTATTTATTTGTTAGATTAATATCGCTGGCCTTTAGGAAGAAAGTGATGAGGGAAATGGGGTCATCCATTGCTATAACTCAGATGCCAAATCCATTAGACATTTCTTCTAATAATCACTTAAATCAATGAAAATATTTGAAAATATTCTCATATGTAAATCAATACTTTGAAAAGCACTTACGCACTATCTCGCTATATTTATTTGAGTGGTTTTATCCATATCCATTTTATCATACGTAGCAAGTTGGCAACGACAAACAAGTTCTTTACCATTTAATTAGGATTTTTCATACCCAAACATCTTACTCGCATCTTCGAGTGAAGTACTGTTTTATACGTTGTATTAATTTATGCGTGATTTTGTGGTTTTTACTACTTTTAATGAACGATAATGATTATTCCACTCAGAAAATCTATTTTTTTAATTAAAATATAAAACTTCTAACTAAATGAGCCATAAAAAACAGAATCCGTTATTTTATTTATATGATTTTTTTTATAATTTGAGGGTAAAGTTTCTGCTTTGATTTGATATTCAATATTCATATTTATCTGTCTATGATAATTTTTTTAGAATAAGAATATTGAATAATCTTTTTTGGTATTTCACGAAACAAAATAAACCAAATTATTTTCTATTTTATACTTTCTTCTAAATAAGTGTCATATTTATTTTCTCGATGATTAGTTTTTATCAATCTTTTTTTATATTCTATGTATACCTATACATATTTTCATTTTTTTGCAGTTATGATAGTATTATTACGGCTTCCAGCGAACATGAAATGCGCCATATTATAAACTGAGGGTGATTTACAATACATTATGTTTTATGATTTTATAAAATTACACATATATTATTAGCATAATTATTATATTCTAATAAAAATATCCTTACTGATTTTATCATGTTGTTTAGACATTATGTCGATAACTTGATATACGAGTACAATAAATCAAATTAGTCGTAGAAAATTTGGTTATTTTTAAAAGGTTGTAAACGCTAAAAGCCTTTATGTGAAAAAAATTGCTTTAATGGCCTCAAAGAATGGTACTTTTATGTAGAAAACGCGACCTAATTTTAAAGAAAAAAGGATTGCAATAGTAGGGAATTAAAAATATTTTACGGATTTATTTTTTAATTCTTAGTTCCCTCACTGTTAAAATATTATAAAAACTTTCAAGATGTCAAAACCTTAGACTGACCATGATTGATGCTAAGTATTCGAGGATTCGGGGAAAGACTATAAAATAAAAGCTAAATCATAAACGTCATTATTAAGTCTCTTTTTGTAATAAACTTAATTACTTCACAGAAAATAGGTACCATTTATGTGATATGAAGTGATAAATATTTTAAATAATAGGTAGGTACTTCTATTGTAAGGTACTGGATTGAGTTTCCTATTAATTATCTTGCGTTATGGGACGTACTTTGTGCAGAAACAATACAATATTGTAAAGTATAAAGTGTAAAGTTTATTCTAATGAATAATATGATCATTTTAATCAAACATATTTTTGATAAACTCGTAATAAACAAAGCATTTATTTATGAATTGTAGAATAGGAATATTTAAAAAAAAAGGTCGCGGTAATTTTTTTTTCTTCCTACGCTTTTAGGATTGAAATGTACGATGTATTACTACTTGTTGGAAATTGCTAAATCACTTAATTTGAAACACAAACATACAAGCCTAAATTTTATATTTAGATTTTCGAATCCTTAAACAAACGCCAGATGTTTCAAATCGACAAAACGTCAATTTCATACATAGGGTCTAATATTAGCAGAGGTATCTGACTTCATTGCTTTATATCAGAAATTCTGCGTTTAAGTAGTATTTTGGCTTTTGGCTCTGTTTTTGCAGCAAGTGACATAATTCATTGACTAGTCTAGTCTAGCTAGATTTCTAGAATTAATTATTAATAAATGAATTACTTATTAATAAATGAATTACTTATTAATTATTTATGGTTGTTTATTTAAACAAAATACTTATACAATGTTAACATTTAGTTAGAAAATAAGCTTTATGCAGTGTCCTATCGATTTCTTATAAGTTCTATGTTCTGCTCTGCAAATTAAATTAAATTATACTAAAACCGAGTGATGCGGGTTCAAATCCGGGTCTCGCACCTCTGATATTTTCATGTGCGAACATTTATATCATGATTACCACTTGTCTTACGGTGAAGGAAAACATCGTGAGGAAACCTGCATGTCTGAGAAAACCTAACAAGTTTTCGAAAGGCATGTGAAGTCCGCCAACACGCACTAGGCCAGCGCGGTGGACTATGGTCTGTTCCACCTCTTATTGAGGGAGGCCCATGCCCAGCAGTGGACGTTAAAAAAAAACGATGATGATGAGAGACAGATGATGAGATGAGATGATACTAAAATTATCTGTGGATAGTAACGTAGAAAAACATTTTCCATAATTTGTCAGCTTATTTGATTACACATTTATACTAATTATTTAAATAACTATAGAATTGAAGTTATCGTAGAACGATTTGTTATTAATGGAAAATGAAAATTAAGTAACCAACATATCATTTTGCGTGTAGCGTATTATAATTAAATTACAAAAGACATTGTACCTATTTTTTTGAGAAGAATAAATAAACAACGTTTAGGATGGTTTTGGAATTACGTTAAATATTTATAGAAAAACTTAAAAAACTTTACGTAAGAAAAACTATTTATAAGATGTCATCATTTTAGTCATCATCATCTTCATTTTAGTTAACAATTTACCAAACAATAACAACTAAAATCTTCTAACAGACAAGTTAATATAAAGCTACGGAAATAAATCAATTACCTACTGTACGACTTTTATGAAAAAATATTAAACTCATTTAACATCACATAAGTAACGAAAACAACAATTAATTAATTTAATTTATTAATGTTAATTACATAAAATTTATATATTTCAAATGACTAATAACGATTGCTCCTTAAAATACTTTTGTAATAAACTTCAAGAACTTATTAATAACTGCTCTTTAAGCAAAGTTCAAAGCAATAAATATTTTCGTTTTCATTAAATTAATTATAAAAAAACTTATCAACAATAACAGTTAGTACACAGTTTATCTAACGCTTTTTTTATTCCTTTTATTCTTGGGAAATGCATTGACGCAAACCATCTATAGGAATGATGTAGGGGGCTATAGGTTGTTATGTGGGGCTCACCGGCAAGCCAGACCTACCCACTAAAACCAGAATCAAATCAAAATATTTTATTCAGCATAAAATTGATACAATTTGCACCAGTTCGGAATAAAGAAACCTCTGACCTGAGAAGAAATGTCACAGGTATTACAAGTTTATGTTTGCACCTAGTATTAATGCTATGTATAGCCAAGGGGGTTCCTCCACAGTCCACTCTGCTATCCAGAAAAGTACCAGGAGCAATTTCATGGCTTCGCGTCCGACCGGATTGTCGGAGGCTACTGAGTTTTTCATATTATGGGTTATGATATATTATACTTTTCACAAAATGATTATATTTTTTATGTTAATTTAATTTTTCTATCCGTATATAAATATGACCGTCCAAAAAATAGCTATAACTGTTAATTATTCTGTGTTTTACTAAGTAGATGTTCCATTTACGCGTAATAACCGAGCAAAATTATAATATACTTGATGTATCGTAAATCAGTATCGAGATCGGTAAATATTTACATCGTAAATTGGCCACAACCTCAGCTTTACATACATACTCGTAAACTGAAAGCGCATTCGCTAAGTTTAGATTTATCAGTTCCTCGATATGTACATCTGTGTATATTTTGGCGTATAATTTGCTTCAATATTTACGTACGTATGTAATAAATATTTACTAGTACTTTAATAGAACATAAACACAACAATTTATAGTATGCTATTATTGGTAGGGCAGTTATAGAAAGAAGCCTCAGTAAAATAAAGTAAAGAGACTTAAATCTTCGTTTTACTCTTCATCATCATCACTACATAGTATAAAACAAAGTCGCCTTTTCTGTCCCTATATCCCTATATCCCTATGTGCGCTTTAATCTTTAAAACTACGCAACGGATTTTGATGCGGTTTTTTTAATAGATAGAGTGATTCAAGAGGAAGGTTTATATGCATAACTAGCAGATCCCGCTTTACCTGTGCTAAATCTAGGGAAGAGCCCGAGCGAAGCGAGGGCGAGTCGCTAGTTTTCATATAATACGTAAGTAAGTATTAGGAACGTATATATGGGATCTACTTATTATATTATTGCAGTTTTTAAGACTTGTCTGTTGGCCTATTTATGGTCTATATTTTTTTAAGTAAATTGTTTTGTTGTATCTCTTAAAGTTAAGTCAGCGTTAACCAAATCTTCTAAGTACAACTCGATACAATCAGTTATTGAGTTGCCTAGTGGGAGTAAAAGGTTTTTTTCACGTAAAAGGTATTCTTAATGCACAAAACCTAGTTCATATTAGGTTAGTATTTGTTGTGTAAAACCTTGAATTATAGACGCTGTATGTAACAGTCGTTATTTTTTTAAATATTGGATATGATTGATATAATTCGCTAACTTACTATTTTATTTATTACTAGCATTTTCCGCACCTCCGCTCGCGTTCTAAAGGTATAACTGTTCATTATTCAAATCAAAGGAAATATTTTTCTCCCTTTCTGCAACATTTTTCATTGATCCTGCTCCTATTGGTCGTAGCGTAATATAATATAGCCCATAGCCTTCCTTGATAAACAGACTATCCAACATAGAAAGATTTTTTCAATTCGGACCAGTAGTTCCTGAGATTAGCGCGTACAACCAAACAAACAAACAAACTCTTCAGCTTTATAATATTAGTATAGATAAGTATAAGTATATTATAAGAACCAGTCGTTTGATGAAAAACAATGTAAGGAAACTAGCGTGTCTGAGAATACTTAGTACGTTTTTGAAAGAGATGTTAAGTAAGCTAACCCCCGTATATTATATGCTGATACCAAGGACAACCTTCAATGCGAAAGAGGCCCGTTTCCAGCAAGAATACATAAAAAAGGTTCAATGTGACTGTTAATTTATTGTTTTCATTATAAATAATATTTCTATGGGAAACTACATATTATAAATAATTGTTTTAAAAGAATTAGACAAAGTATAGCTAAGTAAAAAATACTTATAACAAAAAAGATAATTAACAAGTTCGAGTTTTTTCTAAATTACAAGATTCAAGTATAATTAGTTGTTTTGTAAATCATTTTAAGACAATATATACTGAAGACAATATATTGACGACTCCTTTGGCTCAGTTGGTAGTGACCCTGCTTTCTACGCCAAGGGTCGCGGGTTCGAGTCCCGCTGAGGGCATTCATTTGTTGAGCACGAATGTTTGTACTTCAGTCAAGGGTGTTTATATTTATAATATGTATGTATTTAAAGCTTATATACGTAGTATATCAACTATCTAGTATCCGTAACACAAGCATCGTAGCTTACCACGGAACTGGATGGCGCTGTATGTAATAATGTCCTAACATATTTATATTTTATTTATAAATATATCTTAATATAATTTGGAACAATAGTTTAGTAATTTTACTTTACCCACATATTAAGGCACTACCTGGTTGTCACATTTTTTATAAAATCGTATTTTTTCAGGAAAGCCTTCTATAGGTACAAGTATGTCGCCGTTTTCGAGCTACACGAAATACGTTTAATATGATACTAGTGAAATCGACCGACTTTTGGTTAAAACAATTAAAAGAAAATCTAATATTATCAGGAGAATAATAGTTCTTAATAAAAAGGAAATTTACTTAAAGTAAACAAATAAAAATTGGCCAAGCTGATTACCGGACGACGGGCGGGCCTGAATCTATGCTTTTACGGTTCCCTTACGTCATGCTTCGCATGGTAGTGTAGGCGCAGGCCTACCCTACTGTCTCCTTCAGAGACGGTAGGGTGGCGTTGGTCTTGGGGGAGAGTGACACTTTTGTTGCAAAGATCCCCAAGGCAAGTTCGGTGTACTATCCTTCTCGAGGTTGCCAGCCCTGTTTTTGGTCTAGTTCACTAGGAAATAGACGCAACAGAAAACACCGAGCGCTTTTGCTTTTGCTATAACTCATTTATTTATTTATTTATTTATTTATTTATTTACCTATTCACCTCATTTAATATTTACATTCCAAGTAGTATATCCACAATCTACAAATATAATATATATACATATTTATTTATATGTATGTGTATAATTATGTATGTACTTGTTAACGTATTATTTGTAAGTAGGCGTTTGTATAAATATATGTATAAGACATGTATATATAATTTATATAATGTATATATTTTTAAAAAACCCAATCCAAGGTGTCATTCGTACCGTGCCGAGGGATGCGTGGCTGGGGGGGAGCTCAGTCGCTAACGGTGGCTATCCGACACCTGGACGAATCGGATAGTAAGTTTTGTCCTCCTGTCGACATGCGGGGCTCTGTCGGTGGGTATTTTTATTTCCCTAGCTACTCGTGGGACCAAAATGGAAATGGACCTAAAAACAAAAAACACAAATGACGTTACTACGTCACAATCCCTGGACGAACTGTGCCAGGACCTTATGCCGCTGACAATGGGTGCGGAGGAAACCGCCCAAATGTCAGCACAACCAATGGAGGTGACTGCAGGTACCGAAATGGCGATAGGGGCTTCTACGAACCCCGAATCACCTACTGGTAACCCTGCTACCGCTTCCACAAATGCTGCCCGACGCAAACGTAACAGATTGAGTGGGGCAGCTCAAGTCCGCTTTAAGGCCCTTAAGGGACAGGGAGTTGAGGCTGCAAAAGCCTACGAACTGTCCGCTAAAACCTTTGCGGAACTCAGGGTTATGGGGTATCGATTTGATGCTTCGAAATCCGAATCCGAGCGCCCTATCAAAAGGACTCGCTCGGAGGAGGAATCACCACAGGGACAGCCTGTAAGGAAGTCCCAAAGGTCGAGCGAAGCACCGTCGGCCACTCCATCCCCAGCTGCCTATAGTGCGGCCTTATCCTCTTTCAAGGTTGGTGTGAGGGACTCCACTCCCATGACTGACGCACAGCTGCAGTCTCTTTACGACGCCATTGTGGCCCAAATCGCCACCTCGGAGAAGGGTAAGGGACCCGCCTTTGGCGGGCTATCATTCAAGCCAGGCTGGCTGCTCATCACCTGTGCCAACCAGCATGCCAGAGAATGGCTTGAACAATGTGTACCCTCCCTCCAGCCTTGGCCAGGAGCTAAGCTCAGTCTCATCAATGAGACAGACTTGCCCAAACCGAAGGTTATAGGAGTAGTATACATTCCTGATCCGGAGGCCAAAGACGTCGACAAGGCGCTCTCCTGTCTCCGGATACAAAATGATGGCCTTAATACGGAGCTGTGGAAGATTCTCAACAGAAAGGTCGAGAAGGGCGGGATCACACTCACCCTCTCCATCGACGACCAGTCTGTTGAGAGCCTTCAAAAAACCGACCTAAGGGCCTACCTGGCCTTCAAGTCGGTCCAGTTTCGGATTAAGGGTATCAACCAGCCCACACCAAATCCTGGGACTCGAAACTCTGTACCTGTGCCGTCTACCTCTCGTTCTGTGGCCGCGGTCCCTGGAGCCAGTGCCAGTTTGACAGCGCCTCCAACATCTAGTGCGGCTGCAACTGGTGCGGCTTCCGTGGCTGGGACCAGTGGAGCGACTGGTACTCTGCACAGGTTTCCCCATACAGGGGGGCATACCAGGGGTGGACAAACCCCCAGAGGCAATAGCCAGCGCCCCCGTAAACAAAAGGGACTCAGACCCAGCAAGGGACGTGAGAAGCGCAATGGGGCTCGTCCCCAATAGCGCCTCACACCTAAATGGTGACACCGATGTCCCCACAAAAATACTCCAAGCCAACCTACACCACGCTATCGCTGCCACAGCCGTGGCAGAAAATACTTTTAGAGCACTTGGCATGGATATAGCGCTGGTCCAGGAACCATGGCTTAACGCCAAGTCCAAGATTTTGGGCTTAAATGGAGTAGGTAAGATCCTAGCAAATGAAAATGGCACCAAGCCTAGGGCCTGTATCGTTTTTAAGAAAGGAATTAACTTCTTGCCTGTTACAGAACTTTGCAGTGATGACATTATCGCTGCAATCACCGTTCTCAGAGGGCGTGGTCAAACTAGAGCACTCGTATGCTCAGCCTACCTGCCCGGAGAGAAAGACAACCCTACCGAAGAACTGTCTAAAGTCGTCGACTACGCTCGAAGACACAAGACGGAATTAATTGTCGGCTGCGATGCAAACGCCCATCACACCATCTGGGGCAGCACTGGTACCAACAAAAGAGGTGAGTTGCTTTTCGATTTCCTCCTAGCTAATGATCTACAAATATTAAATAAAGGCTGTTGTCCAACCTTCGTTACTAAAGCTAGGCAGGAAGTTATTGATATTACATTCGCTACTGAACAGATTGCTAAGCACATAACAAAATGGCATGTCAGTAATGAAAACTCTATGTCTGATCACAAACATATTGTCTTTAGCATACAAGGCTCTATAACTACTGAACCTATAAGGCTAAGAAATCCCAAAGCTACCTCGTGGGTGGACTTCAAAAACCTACTCGCTGAGGCAGCTAAGGATCTCCCAAAATCAATTAAGACACCCGACTCTCTTAACATTTTAAACAACTTGCTAACAGAAGGCATCTTAAATGCCTATGAAAATAGTTGTCCTGTTAAGGAACTAAAGGTTAACAACAATACCCCGTGGTGGAACAAAAAGCTAGAACGACTTAGAATCACCACGCGTCGCTTATTTAATCAGGCCACTACACCGAATAGGTGGAAGCGGTATAGGAAGGCTCTGACTAAATACCATAAACAGATCAGAAAAGCTAAAAGGGCGTCTTGGAGACGATTTTGTGAGAATATCGCCCAAACACATAAAGGTGCGAGAATCCACAAAGTCCTCGCCAAGACACCAAATATCTTTCTCGGCTTTTTAAAAAAGCCAGACAACTCTTTCACGACCACAGAGATGGAAACGCTGGAACTTTTAAGAGCAACCCATTTCCCAGGATCGTACCCTGTCTCCGACACTGAATTAATCCCTAAGGAATACAATTTCCACAGGGCCAATAGTTATGACTGGAACATGGCCAACACTATTTTTAGGCCTAACCAGATTAAATGGGCTCTGAATAAATTCAAACCATTTAAATCAGCAGGGGAGGATGGTATCTTTCCAGCCCTTCTCCAACAGGGCATGGATATCCTCATTCCACATCTGGTAAAACTCTTTAGAGCAAGCTTTGCTTGGGGCATTATACCAGAACAATGGACTAAGGTGAAGGTTACCTTTATACCGAAGATCGGTAAAAGTGACTATTCTCAGCCCAAATCCTTCAGACCTATTAGTCTTACTTCGTTCCTACTAAAAACAATGGAAAAAGTAATCGATCAGCACATTAGAACAAGGTACCTTGTGGCTAGACCACTCTCCCACAACCAACATGCCTACCAAAAGGGTAAATCTACAGAATCTGCCTTAGTAGCTCTGATCGACAAGGCAGAAAGTTCCCTAGAGGATAAGCAGACCGCTCTATGTGCATTTTTAGACATTGAGGGAGCCTTTGACAACACACCTACAGCAACCATTCTTAAAGGGCTGAGCGCAAAAGGTGTTGATGACACAACCACCAGATGGGTTGAATATATGCTCTCCAACCGACGTGCAAATGTTACGCTCAACGAACACTCGCACAACTTCTATACTACCAGAGGTTGTCCACAAGGAGGAGTACTTTCACCCCTATTATGGACACTAGCTGTAGACCTGCTGTTTGTTATCATGGCGGATCTCGACTATGATACACAGGGCTATGCAGACGACCTTGTTGTAATAGTAAGAGGTCCCTGCCTCAACACAATTTCCACCAGGTTACAAGGAGCTCTCAACACCATAAGTAGGTGGTGCAGAGAAAATAATTTATCAATAAACGCCGATAAAACAGTAATTGTACCCTTCATTAGGAAAAGGAAGCTTGAAAGGCTGACCGAACTCAGACTAAATGGCAAAACCCTTAACCTATCTAATGAGGTAAAGTACCTTGGAGTCACTATCGATCAAAAGTTGACTTGGAACTCTCACCTCAACAACATTATACAAAAAGCCAAAATGGCCCTCTGCATATGTTGTCGAATGGCTGGAGCCAAGTGGGGCCTAAAACCCAAAATGGCTCTCTGGATGTACACCGCTGTGGTAAGGCCGGTTATAACATACGCCTCAGTAGTATGGTGTAACAAAACCAAACAAAAGACAACAATGAGCAAACTAGACAGTGTACAACGGATGGCATGTCTAATCATTACAGGAGCCTTCCATTCGGCACCAGGAGACGCTCTAAATGCATTGTTGAACATAGCTCTGCTATACCTGCACGTGCAAAAGGAAGCAAAATCCTGCCTCTACAGGCTCTGTACACAATCGAATGTAAAGTTGCAATCGCAATATATGAATAAACTCAAAGAGTCGACATTCGAACACAATACTCTAAAAATGCCAGCAGATGGCATGAACACAGAGTTCAACTTTACAAAACAATACACAATAGACCTTCCCAACCGGGACATGTGGCTGAACGGCCAAGAGTCTCACAAAAAGGGCAGTCATGTATGGTTTACGGACGGATCCAAGAAAGGATCTGATGTAGGGTGCGGAATCTATGGCCTTAAGCCTAGATTTAACATGAGTGTCAATCTAGGTAAGGAGGCCACCATCTTTCAAGCAGAAGTCTTCGCCATCAATAAATGTGCTGAAGTCATTCTGGAGAGAAAGCTTAGAAACCAAAACATCTACATCAACTCAGATAGCCAAGCAGCACTATTGGCTATAGATTCTCTTGAGACCAACTCTAAGCTGGTTAAGAACTGCATGGACAACCTGAACGTCCTGGGTACATCCAACAGAGTTATCCTCAGATGGGTCCCGGGTCATTCAGGTATAGATGGGAATGAAAAGGCAGATGAATTGGCAAGGTCGGGCGCTGAAACCCCACAATGTGGCCCCGAGCCATTTTGTGGCATTGCCAAACAACATGCCTATTCAATTCTCAAATATGACTGCAATCTCAAAGCACTTAAAGAGTGGCAATCCACCTCTGGACAAACTCACTCCAAAGCGCTAATTAAGGGATATCGCAAAACCTTTACAAAAGAGTTGCTTCAACTCAACAAGTATAAAACTAGTGCGGTAACCAGAATACTCACTGGCCACTGCAAACTCAATAAACATATGTTTACCCTTGGCCTAAGTCAGTCCGCAATGTGCAGACTATGCCATGAGTCAGAGGAATCTGCTATGCACATCCTCTGCTCTTGCGGACCACTCATGCACCGCAGAAGTGTCTTTCTGGGGCAACATATCATGCAACCGGAAGAGATACAGAAGCTCTCCGCTCAGAAAATCTGGAAGTTCCTGGAAGCAACAGGACTAAGCGGAGAACTTTAATTTCACCTTAAGGGAGCTACAATGGACCAACACTGGTCGACGTAGCAAGGGCCGACCTCGGCACCAATCCCAGTTATAAATAATAATAATAATACCGGACGACGAATTACGAAAATACTAACTCCGAAGTTTTGAAGGAGATTATCAATTAATACGTGAAAACAATTAAGCAATAATTATATTTTAAAGAAAAAAATATCTCCTTAATGTCGTTATCCTTACTAATATTATAAATGTGACAGTAATACTGTCTCTCTGTCTATCTGTCGTGCTTTCACGCCAAATCTACCAAACCGATATAAATGAAATTTGGTACACAGACAGTCTAGAGCCTGAAAAAGGACATAGAATACTTTTCAAGGCGAAAAAAGGTCTTTAAAGGGTTGAAATAGCGGATGAAAGTATGTATGGAAATTGCGTCATTTTTAAAGCTTGAACTTATGTTTTAGGCTTTTGATGAGGTATAAATGAATAAGTTTTTTATGTTTTGTAAATATGTTTATCCTAAAGGGTAGTTTTTAATAAAACATTTTATATTTCACTATTCAAGGAAGAATTTTAACAAATGAAGTAAATGAAATTGAATGAAGGAGGGATGTGTAAGCGGAAACTTTTTTCTTTGTAAGCCATAAAAACCAATAGTGTGAACTTTTAATCGTCAATCGAGTTCTGTTCCGTTTTATTATGCTTTCTTTCTTTCTTTCATGCTTTCTGCCTGTTGCAAGAATTAGAAATGGCACTGAAGTACTAACAAAACATTTATTATTATATTATTATAATTAATTTATTATTATATTATTTAATTTAATTAATTAATTTATTTATTATTATATTTTTTTTTATATTTCAACATTTATTTTTAATACTACTACTACTAACTACTATAAATGTTACTATTTGTTACATAGCGAACTAAGGACATTTATATTAATAAAAAATGCCTTTTAGTTTATAGGTAATCTAAGGATTTTATTCATAAGGTTATCCCAAATTGAGATAAACGAGCTTTTTTCGTGTTTCTGAATTGTGTGCTTATAAATCTAAAAGAGATGTTATTTGGAAGAATTGTCAACCTTTGAATGTCAATTCTATTTTCAATTCTTTTCTGTGTGTTTTGTCAAGACTCTTATTAGAAATAAAACTTTTGATTCATTATTTTATAGATATTTATTATCACTTTTTTAAAACTTAATAAATAGCAGTAGTTTATGTACATATATAAACGTATAAAAATACGTTGGTATATTTCCTAACTATCACTTTTGAATTTTTATCAGTATATTTGAAACAATGACAATTATCTATTAAATGTAACTAAACTCACGTTTAACGTCTGCTACTTATTGTATTTCTGAAAAGTATTTTGAACGAAACATAATGCGGAGTACTAAATACGGATTTTCAGGGTTATTATATAACATAAAATTTTAATTGCATTGAATAGTAATTTATTAAACTCGCATTTCCTTCAAAATCTGTCTTGTTAAAATAGTGCCAACTATATTAAAGAAAACTATATTGCAAAAGCATTTTAGAATCTTTGAATGTCTCTTTATTTAGGGGAAGAAGGGGGAATGACGCTCACTGGGTAATGGCGCTCACCTCTGTAACTCTGTAAACATGATACGTAGCAACACACCACATCGCGTGAATTGTGAGGGGAGGGGGTCTCTTACAGACAGCGATACAAACATACAGTCAGATCGCGTCATGTGACTGTGAAGTGCTTTTCTTTGTTTCCGCCCGAACTGATCTAACTTTTGGTTAGGAGTTTCTTGACGGTAAGTCCTAAATTTAAATGCTTATTTAACTATTATTTTTTCTTCTGACAATAAAACTATTCTATTTTATAATAATGCAATCAATTTTCAACAATTGTGTATGATTTTTTTTTAATTTCAATTCAATTACAAAACGAGCGTTTGGGGTAATACCGATCATCTGAGTGCAATTACCCCTTAGTGACTTATTTTTTTTGTTGTAGATATGCCAAGAAATCGTCAAAGGAAGAGCGGCTTGGACCAAAGAAATTCCTTCCTTCTAACCTTCAATCTGCTAAAACTCCTCAAAACCAAGGCCCAAATGTTCAGAATTTCGAATATGCGCAGTCTGATGGTACGGCCATAATTTCAGGACATACATCTCCTTTGGCAAGTCCATCAAATGAGGATCAATCTTCTGCATCTGTATTAGCACGTGCACAAGCACGCAACCAAAAGCTAGTTCAATAATGAAGAACTCCGGTATCCTTTGCTGCTATAGCGACGGCACCAACAATTGAACCATTTTATAAACCACGTCAAAGAAAGCTAAATATTAACTGCGACTCCTATGAAAATTATTTTAGAGGATAATAAAAAGAAAAAGTCGCGAAACTCAATAAGACCGGAAAAGATGATAAATTAAGACCAAAACAAACATATGAAACAAATATCTTACAAGAGAAAGTTCTTCAGAGAGTGATGATGAAGAGCATCTTTGCGACGATGACGATATAAATGTGGATGACGAAAGTTATAACAAATGTACTATTTGCAAAGAATTTGGAAAACATAACGAGTTATGGTATCGGTGCACCATCTGCGGACTATGGGCTCATCCTATATGTTCAGGATGGGATTTGCCATAAAATATTACTATTTCTAAGTTGTCTTACCTCCTTATAATAATAATAATTTTATATTATATTATAATAATTGAAGTTGATTTGACATCGAAGACTTCACTATATTTGTTAAATTGAAAAACGCTTATCTTACGTACAAATGGCGATAATTGATGCTAATTTGTTATTGTAGACTTTACTTTCATTGTAGTAGGTTCATCTCATTAATATTTCTTTAATTAAAATGTATTTTACTTGTTATATTCCAAAAAACATGTTTGAGCGTCATTACCCCATACACTGAGCGGCATTACCCATAGTCAGGGGCAATGCCGTTCAAACATGTTTTTTAAATATTTTTTTATTACTACTAGTAGGTTGAAGATAAATGCTTTTGTTGTTAAAATCTTAATTACTCGATAGTTAAAGACTTTGTTATTTACCTTAATTTTGATATATAATAAATAATTTAGAAATTACAGCATGTTTTCCTTAAGTGAACGCCATTCCCCCTTCTTCCCCTATATCTTATCAAAAGCTTAAATAATAAGTTTCAAGCTTTAAAAATAACGTAATTTCCATATAAACTTTCATCCCCTATTTCAACATTTTTCACTTTGGAACGTAGCCTACGCTCTTTATCAGGCTCTAGACTATCTGTGTATCAAATCACATTGAAGTTTTAGAAGTGCACAGTGCAGTTTTACGTCATCGTCATACTATATACGCTGTATTTATATTCAACCGATTATAGCGAGCGATAATTGCGTATTTTATATGATAGGTAAAATTATTTTATTATGAAAATACCACGACTTAATAATATAAGGTAAAGCATTTAAATGAATGTAAAGCATTATTATTAATACTACGTATAGTGTACAAGTAACCGCGTGTAGTGTCGTTTGTCTCATAAATTATGTTTTAGTAACAACAATTAGGTATCGTTTATATATTCTGTATATTAATAAAGAAAACAAGCCGAGACTAACCAGCTGCTACCTTACTGTAACAAATGGGCAACGTTGAAAGATATTAAACCAGATGTAATTATTTTTCAGATATTATGAAATGAAGTTTTAGTGATACTATTATTATTTATTATATTATATTTTGGTTCGAAGTGTTTTATTCAAAACAAGCGACTCACATGTTACGTTTTCTTTCAGTAAAAAGTATCTTAAATGTTGATTCAGTTAACCAGCTATCATCATGCTTAATTTAATCAAAATCTGTCAACTGATTTTCTCGTTATGCCGTCACAGTCAGATTAGTAGTAGTTTTTGGTCAACCTCGCGCTAAATTTCCGATCCAATTTTAATTTTTTTTAAGTTAAGGGTCCCTTACTGACCATGAAATGACAAAATGCTGACCGATCCAGGTGGAGCTTCGATCGCTTCTTATTTTCTTTCGATCGATTCTTGAAGAAAAGTTTTTTGCCGATATCTCGGAAACTATGCACTTTAGGGCAAAAGTTTTTCAAACCATTATTGTAGAGAATAAAATTTTGAATCTTTTATTTCCTATAAACGTTTTTATAAAAATCACCGTTTACCTGCGATAGTAATTAACTTTTTTATATTTTTTTTATTATATTTCGTACAACTAAAAATTTTTTAGCAATTATTTAAGTTCGTATGTATACGAATAAATGATGTTATACATATAAATAAATAAATACCAGATAGTTGATAATTTAAAATACATACATATTATAAATATAGAAACACCCATGACTGGAGTACAAACATTCGTGCTCAACAAATAAATGCCCCAGCGGGACTCGAACCCGCGACCGCTGGCGCAGAAAGTAGAGTCACTACCAACTGAGCTTCACGTGTCGTCAAAATATAAGCAACAGCAGTATACTATTTTTAACTGTAGTATCATATTTATTTTTTTAGAGGTTGCCTAAAAGAGCTTGCTGTTTTAGCAATAAGCCTGCCTCTTATACACATCAAACGTTCTTTATTTTGTTTTATTGGTGTACAATAAACCGGTTTTACCCTTTTATTAATACTTATATCAAATCATATGAAATCAAAATATTTTATTCAGCATAAAAATTGTTACAATTTCTTACTGAACTTCATGAGTCTACCACCAGTTCGGAAAGACGAAACCTCTGACCTGAGAAGAACTGGCGAAAGAAACTCAGCAAACTACCATTTAAGGTCCGCAACCCAAAACCATGGGTTCCGCTAGTATTATACATATAGACTACGTATATATAATATGTATCTATATGTACACTTTTACTATATGTAGTATATCAACTGTCTGGTATCCGTAACACAAGCTTCCTTCGTAGCTTCCCACGGAACTAGATGGCGCTGTATGTAGGTCTTGAATCACTCTACCTATTAAAAAAACCCGCATCAAAATCCGTTGTGTAGTTTAAAGATCTAAGCATACATAGGGACAGACAGACAGCTGGAAGCGACTTTGTTTTATACATTGAAGCGTTAAACATAATACGATTTCCACATACTACAAATTATAATTATTAATTAACGTTAATTAATACGAATTCAAATTCAATGTTTTAAAAAGGCGGCTAAATATACTCGTAGCGTACTCGAACCGCCATTGCCCCTCGATCTGTGACTTCTATTAAAATTCTACCATATGAAAGTACTGTAAATGATATTATTATAATATGACGATATATCATGCAGTAATTACTGTTTTATATATTTTTTTCTTAACTAATTAAAAAATTCGTGTAAAATATGTTATTATCTACTTCAACAACCAGTTATTATATGTATATGAACCTAGTTTATTTACTTTATTGTTGAGGATTTTTTAGTTCTATAAAGTGAGTTTGGTATTTGGCCAGTTCTATAGAAGATTACCATTAGGTACCTTTAAATAAAAACTAAAAGCATAAACCCTTTATATTCCAGTCACATTAGAAATCTCACCTAAAAAAAGACGTAAACCCTATATAATCTTGCGTCCACATCTTTTAAGATATTAAAGGTCAAAGGGCACAAGTCGTCGTCGTTTCTCGTTGCCTAATTTACTTTTACTAACTTATATTTTTCTTGGTGAAAGCTCCAAATTAAAATTCAGCAGTACTATTTCAGGAAAGTTAATGTTTCCAAGTAAAGTATACTTTATAACTACTATAAAGCCATTTCCCAACAGTCGTATAGAAAATAAGTATGCCAATCGTTTGCGGTTAATGACGCGAAAGATACGCGTCGCCCTGCACGTCTCTTGCACATACCCTATATAGAAACTGTTACATACACATTCTTTACTTGACATCAGTATACACATCTTCTTACAGCCATTTCCTAAACTTCCTAAAATATCCAATTACCTTGCGGTGGGCGATACGACGAGCTCCGCATGCTCCCTATCAAAAGTCTAGATTACGCGTCAAAGTTATCGTGCGAAACGTATTGAACTATATCTTATTTTATACATTAATTATAAACTTTAAGCAAATCACCCGGTGTTGTGTGTACAAACGCGACTTAAAAACTCATGCGAGACATCGGCGAACGAGGTACTTCAATCCAGGGTGGATTCTATCTTTACTATATTTTGTACTAATTAGTATAAAAATATAAACAAAACTTTAATGATTATAGCAAACTAAACAGAAACGATTTAAAATCGGTAAAAGCTATTTTTTTTAATTATATTCTTATTAATACCAATTCTCAGGTCAAATTCAAACATGGACATGTTAGTTTACGAATGTAGCGAATTAGAATCACTGATGTGAGTTTATTATGGATAAAATGCGTACGAGTTCTCCGATTAGGTAAGTTAAACATTAATTTGCCGTATACGTACGTAAAAACCCTTGTTCGCGCCTTTTAAGTTTGCTAAAATAGTGCATTAAAATAGTTTATTTGCATCATTAAATAATTATCTTCAGTCGTAATCGTATTCTTCGTAAATACGAGTACATACATTATTAATTATATTATTATTTTTAGATAATTTACTATTAAAAAAACATTGATATGGGCATAAAAAATATTGTTTTAACATTAACTGCATTATTATGTGTATACAAAAATATATTTTTATACATCTTGTTACTTTTGAAACAAATAAATAAATGCTATTTTATATTTTTTGTCTTTTAACGACAAGTACCTTCTTACACTTTAATAAATATGTACTTTATCCAAATATCATCATCATCATCATCAGCCCTTTTTAACGTCCCACTGCTGGGCACGGGCCTCCCTCAGTACGAAGGGGATCAGGCCGTAGTCCACCGCGCTGGCCTAGTGCGTGTTGGCGGACTTCACATGCCTTTCGAAAACTTGTTAGGTTTTCTCAGACATGCAGGTTTCCTCACGATGTTTTCCTTCACCGTAAGACAAGTGGTAATCATGATAGAAAATGATTCGCACATGAAAATATCAGAGGTGCGAGACCCGGATTTGAACCCGCATCACTCGGTTATCCGAGCGACGCGTTACCGCTGGGCTACTCTCTCACTGTCTCTCTCTGTACCTGTACTGTACCACTAAAATATAGTAATACTGTACCACTCTATCCAAATATATTACACTATAATTAAAATTAAAAAAATCAAATAAAATGTTTCTTACTTGTTCTTATTAAAGTGGGCCAGTGGCCAGTTTTTAGCATAATACAGTATGGACTACGTATCAGCCCTTTATTTAACTTCCCACTGCTGGGCACGGGTCTCCCTTCAGTACGAGGGGACCAGGCCCTCTACTGGACTATATCTAGAACTAATTAAAATAGGCTATTGCTTAACACGTGGGAAACGCGTCGGAGCGAAGCGAAGGTTGTTGTTATTATTAGAATTATCTGGTTCTTTGGTAATTCATTTTTTTCTTGTGTATATCCATATAAAAATCATACATTTTAATGTTATATTACGGACAGTTACGGTTTTACAATGCTATTTGACCATATACTAATTAACCAAAATTTAAATAATTGCGAATTCTGTACGCAAATGGCTAAAATACCAAGCTAGGATAACAACAACTGTATCTAATCAGCCCACCTTGTTTACTAATTTCTGTTTTCTCAGGGTCAAAACAAAATGATTTTGTATAAATCTCGTTGTTCAAAAACTGGTTTTACTATAAAAATTGAAGAGAAAAATCGTAAATGATGAATTATGAAATAAAAAACACAAGTTTAAAGTTAATGATTGAGCTGTTAAATTGTTTTTGCTTGTAGATTTCAACACAATTGCGGACATCATGCCTCTTTGTAACACAAATCACATAATTCATCTAATGGTACAATGATTTTTTTGTTCTTATCGGAATTCCCCTGAATTTTATATGTTTACTGAGATATGAGACAGTTAGCAATAAATTAAGCTTAATATTAGGTATAAATTGATAGACAGAGCCGAATCGATTTTCGTTTTAGGTTAATGTGTGCTGTACAGTATACACTGTCATACGTGTTTATATTTATAATTTCTATGTAATTAAAGTTGTATATCTGTAGTGTATCAACTATCTGGTATCCATAACAGAAGCCTCGAAGATTAACTTGGAACTAGATGTCGCTTTGTAAATCAACATAGTTGTTTATTTAATTTAAAGTCAGTTTAGTACACCATCATCACAAACCAAAAAATACTGGCTATTATCTCTATAAAGTGCCTAAAGTTGAGATAGACGAGTTACAATAGGCTATTATTCAGTACTGGCGACTCGACCTCGCTTCGCTCGGGCTCGCTAGGGACGACCCTAGGTTTAGCGCGAGTGAAGACGCGGTTTCCGCTAGTTATATAATAAACCTTCCTCTTGAATCACTCAATCTATTTAAGAAAACTTTATTAAAATCCGTTGCGTAGTTTTAAATATCTAAGCATACATAGGAACAGACAGACAGCGAGGCGACTCTGTTTTATACCGAGTCACTAAGAGTTCTAAGCGGTTTGAAAAACATTGGTTTCACTGATTTATCTGACGAATATTTTCTTTCTAAAATTATACATAGCTTTAACTCTTAATAGGCTATAATATTTAATATTTGAATAATTTAAATAGCAAGCGTTGGAGAATCTTAGTAATATTATTCAAAGATATTGGCTGTGGGTTTGTCAGTGGCTTTTTATGCTCAAATGGTTTGAGTAAACTTTATAATGGTAAAATACATAGCATATTGATACCGCGAGAGTGGACTTCCATCAAATCTATATGAACATATATTTATTAATGATGCATTTTTGGCTGGGTTTAAGGTACCTACTATAATTACAGGGGACTCTAAATACATTTATAATATTCTCTAGATAACACCATTAACGGACCACATGTATCAAGAGAGTATTCTGTTAGAGAGTCTTAAGTAATCTAGTTTTAGATTTGGAATTTTGAAGATAAATTTTACACTAGCAACTCTCCCGCGTTCCGCTTGAGTTCGCCGTGATTACAAACTTTCGAGCGATCTTGCGAGCGTCGAAACATATTTTCGATGGTTTTCTCGTGATATGTTCCCAGACAGACCGACAGATAAAATTTTTATTAAGGATTATTCCTTAATAATCCTTATTCGGCTTATTTATATTAAAATGTTTAATGTACAGATTCGGCTCAGGTTTTATTACGTTATTAAGATTATATTATGTTGATACATATAGCATTTGATTATAATATGAAAAATTATTTTATATTACGTAGGTAAATATGTATATATACGTCTAATAAATGGTTATTCTTATATTTCTACAATATCTCCATGTAATTTACCGACTACAAGCACATAGAAAGTACGCGCCGGTATGTCTGACGACTTTAATAAGCATTCTTACTGTTATTAGATCCGAAAGTATCTAGTTGTCCTCTAATGGGATGAATCCTATAAAATTATTGTTGTCCGCTAATAATTGATGTTGGCCGCAATATATCATAACAAATTGCAAAGAATAGGATTTCAGCTCGGTAATTTAAGGATAATTTTTACCCGGCTGCGACAAAGACTGTTATATATGATTGAATTATGTGTAGGAACATTGTACATAATATATTGGTACGTATGTTTAAATCTAACGACATAAACGAAAAGTTTTAATAACATTTGTTGTTTGAATCGTTATTTCGATATCGTGATATTTAATTAAATTAAATAAAAATTGGTTAAAGTTAAATTGTACGCTATTTTATGCTAACATTAAATAAAAAATTAAAAAAAGTTCTCTGCGGCGGAACACTAAAACACAAAATGACAATTGGCAAAGAGTTGTTATGAATAAATAAAATTAGGCCTGACTGCTTTGAATAGGACATGTTCGGTGTCCCACTGCGCGTTACTACATGTAATGTATGCTAATATCGAGGACTAAATAGAAATTTAATTCATTTAGTTACTCGTCATTATCAGTTTACGATACTAAAATAACAACTTAAAATAAAGCTGACTATCCATTGTCTTACGATTAGTCAATTTTGTTCATCTTCCTTAAAGTATATTATAATAGTTTAGAGCGATTTGTTGATATTCTAAAATTTGTCACATCGATTTCTAATGCCAATTTTCAGTCTTCACTAAGGCTTAATACAGAATGGCAACAAGTTGTTTATGGTAATATAAGTACAATACAAGGGTGGTAGGGATACAAGTCCAACGTCAAAGCAATAGCCAGGCGCAAAGTAATCAATATCAATCAGTATCTGGTTGATGTAACGGCATCGACGTTCAGAGATACAAAAATATCTAAAAGGCGATTAAATTATATATATTTGCGTAGCTATACGAAAAACGAATTTATATATTGGTATTCGTTGACAAGAGCCGTTAATATTTTATACAAATATTTTTATTAATCTTTGAACGCGGCTTTCACGCATTTTGAAACTGAAACTTTGCACATTTAACAAGGAGTAACAAAATAATAATCTGTAAAAAAATGGATTACATTACTTTAAAAACTAACTAAAAAATTTAAGTAATTTAGGTAATTAACCTACGCTTTTTTACTATGTTATAGTAAAAAAACGTAGGGTGCTCATTATAAGTTGTTACAAAAAATCCATTGGTACGATTTCGAAAAGTAGAGTTTTACAACAAGATTAATTTTATGAATCTGTTACTTGTTCTTTTCTTAGTTCTTAAAGTAACTATTATATATTTTAATTATTGGATTTATGTTTGTTGTTAACTTTTCTTTATTGTTACACACTCGTATAATGAATTTGATTTTTCTTGATTTTTCACTTGATTCTCAATAAAACTTCGCTCATAATATTTTGCAACTAAATTCGATATTTCCTAATTGTCGTTTTAATTGACAATAAATCTATACTAATATTATAAAGCTGAAGATTTTGTTTGTTTGTTTGGTTGAACGTGCTAATCTCAGAAACTACTAGTCTGACTTGAAAAAATCTTTTTATGTTAGAAAGGCCGCTTATCGAGGAAGCTATAGCCTATATTACATCACGCTACGACCTATAGGAGCGGAGCATCAATGAAATAAGTTGCAAAAACGGGAAAAAAAATCTCTTGATTTTCAGCATTTAGAACGCGAGCGGAGCCGCGGGAAGGGCTATTATTATATAAGTCTGAATTTTGATTTTTTCTATAATAAATAAAAAATATGTACGTCATAATTTTCGGATATGCTCACAAAAATCAATGTTAACTCATGTAAAACTTTATATTTATAGACACTTCCCCTTCACCCAGTACACTTCAGTAGACTGCGTTATTAATTTAATTAGTGTTGTGCCTCATTATTTTTAAGAGACTTTAGACCAATTTTATTCTTTTTCTATCAATATAATAATATATCTATGACATGTGGTCTCCAATAGCATGATTTATTATGAAGTTGACCTTAACGAATGTTATAGGTAACTGGATCTCTAATCATAATATGTTTTTGTAATTTTAGACACAAATCGAAGTAGTATATAATTTGTGTAATTTGCTTTATTGAGTTTTTCAATACGTTAAGGAATTTTATAATTGTGACAGCAGCGTTGCTATCGTCAGAGGCTTTATAACTCATTCTAGCTTTTTTATGTTACAGTTACATTTTCTTTTTGATATTTCGTATAAGGGTAGAAAACACGTTTGAGAATTGAGTTGTACATAGCTTTTGTTGGTTTACAATAAATTCTTTGATTGAAGTGTCTGTTTACAATTTTAAATTAAGAGCTTTTCACCAAATGCATATGAAAATATATAATGTACTAACAACAAAAAAAGAATTTTTAGAATTTTTGTTTGTCTGTCTGTTTGTCCCGGCTAAACTCTGGAACGGATACACCGATTTTGACCAGATTTTCACTCGCAGATAGCTAATGTTATAAGTATTAACTTAAGCTACTTTTATTTCAGAAATTTAATTTTATTTAATTACGGGAAAATACGGGATGTTGGATTTGCGCTATCAACTTTTTTGGCAGGGAGAGCGAGCGTGAGTCACTAGTAAACGTTTCGATCATTGTCAATCGATGTTACAGATATATTTTTATAATATGGTAAAATGAATATTATTAAGAACATAAATTATTGAAATACGTTCAGATTGAAAGCAACGTCGATATTTTCTTATAAAAATGGATTATGGTAAAGTTTCATCAATTTTCTTAGAAAATGCCCACCTAATTTTAATAAATTATTCTATCCTAAATGTTTTACGCGGGTAAGCAAAGTATATTTTATAAAAACAAAAAATCATAATCGAATCGAATTTAAATTCATTTATTCACTTTTTCCACTTGATTAGATCCCGTACTTTTATCCGAAGTTTTGTTAAAATAGCGACATTTAGCTACTTTCAGTTGTCAATTTTTTCATACTACGAGTATATATCACTTTCCAGAATACAGAAAGTATTCTGAGTATCACTTGTCAGCAGCCCTTTTCTAACGTCCCACTGCTGGGCACGGGCCTCCCTCAGTACGAGGGGAATAAGGCATAGTCCACCACGTTGGCCCAGTGCGTGTTTACGGACTTCACATATATTTCGAAAACTTGCTAAGTTTCCTCGCGATGTTTTCCTTCACCGTAAGAAAAGTGGTAATCATGATAGAAATGATTCTCACGTGAAAATATCAGAAGTCCGAGACCCGGATTTGAACTCGCATCACTCGGTTATTCAAGCGTGCGCGTTACCGCTGGGCAACCACTGCCCGTAGAGTATAACTTACTGTTATTTTTTAATTTAAACTCAGAATATATGATTAAGCATTAAACTTTTACACTTTAATGAACGTCATGCAACCATTAAAAAAGGAAAAGCTTCAGTCCTGTGAAGAACTAGATTGTGGAATAAACATTTCGTTTACTTTATTCCTCAGACTAAAAGAGTAATATAGATGGAGCATCATAACATAATATACGAAGTCAAGCAAATCCTACTTACCGCAGACTTTAAGTCGGCACTTTAATTTGGCAACCCCTAAAATGAACCGTAATAAAATAACTACAAATTATTTATTGATTCGTATATTTTTATACACATCTTTAGTTTTTACAAATGTTGACTTGAAAATGTTGACTTTGAAGAAATAAACAAAGAAAATAATAATGCAATTAGCCATAGTACAGTACGTCGGTAACATTTAAGATCACTATCTACATACTTCATACATGTTCTTGTAGTTTGTAATTAAAATGCCACACTTCCTAGTTGAGTTCCATGTAAGATATTAAATTGATTAAAGCAAAATATGTTCATATAATAACATAATATAACAATGGAAAATATTGTAAGCACGTAAATACTTGTACATTAAAAACCAATTCAAAATAAATATAATACAACTTAAACGCTACACTATCTTCAATAATAGGTTTTTTAACACTAATTAATAATAATTAAAGAGGACATTTTAAAATTTTGTTTTGTGTTTGTTAAATGCTATAGTTGCAGTAGCTATTTATTGTATAGGTACATTAAATTCGAATAGATAGCATTATTTTAATTGCATTTCTACCATAATTTTATTCATAATATATAATTATGTGTACTCATACAAATGAATACAAACAAAACTATTAAAATACCTACCTACATAAAATATAAATAATAACATTAATTTTAATAAAATATTATAGTAACAATTGAAAATCTTATTACTACATATTATAAAAGAAAGTCCTTCGACGCGTCTGTTTGTTCGCAATAAATTTAAAAACTGCTGCACCGTTTTTCATGCTATTTTCACCAATAGATAGAGTGGTTCTCGGGAAAGGTTTTAATATAATTTGTCAAGTTTTCGTATACATTTACTAGCGAAATCCACGGTTTTGCTCGCGCTAAATATTGGGCTTAGTCTAAGTGGAGCAAGGGCGAGTAGCTAGATATTTATGTTATATTACTTATTTTCAAATTATTTTCCAAGTAGTTTATGAATATTGGTACACGCTTTGTGAGTTTAGTAATCGAAAAATCATTTAATTTTTTCTGTTCAGTTTATTTACGGTGCCTTCATTGCAATTGAAACGAAATAGCTGTCTATTGTAAGCAGACCAAACACTTAATTGGCGAAAACATATATTTTAAAAATAAAAAAATATTGAAATTTTTTTTTTATATTTATCATATTGAAATATAAACTAAAAAAGGTATTTCAAGAAAGATTGCAATGTGTATAAAGAAAATATTTTAAAATGACAACTATGAATCTAATAATTGTATACCAAAATGTTTACTAAAATTAATGTTTGAAATTTATTGTGTAAAATTAATAGAATTAAAATTTGAATCTTGCATATGCATTTTTGAAAATTTTTCTATACCTTAAAAATAAAATGTTATATTTACACTTTTCTTAGTAATTCACAATTATCTCTTCAGTGACACTATAAAACTTATATACTCGCATTACGAAACTTTTTAACACTCACTTTCATGTAGCTCTGATTACGGGAGCTACCGACACGACGAGTCAGTACCGGCACTCGAAAAAGACTGTCAAATATTCGGGTCCGCTGCAGCTTGTGTGAAGACTTAAATCTTTATCGTTTTTATGCTTCCTGAATTCAATCTTTATAAATATTACTCGAATTAAATTGAGCTTACAAATAATATAAAATAATAAATTAAAATATGCTTTTCATTAATCTCGCTAAAATTCAAAAATGGCTGAATTATGAAGGGAGTGTGTGAGAAAAATACCTTAAAAAATCTTAAAAACTGGAACTTTAAACAAATTTTTTTTATAAAATAACTATTTTTCGGACACGATTAGTTTTAAGAGACAAATCAATAGTTAAATAACACAGCTAAAATAACTAGTGATTCAATTTAAGTATTGTTTAATTTTGTTTGGCAGTATTATGAAGCAAGCTATCTTAACGATAAATTTATTTCTAGTTATAAGAATTAACTAGTTCAGATGTATTTTATATGTCTTTCTAATATTGGCAATTTGTGCTAGAGTAATAAAATGTTTTGCTCTGAATTTAAGGAAAATGAGAACATTTTTCACACCATAAACATCTATAAATTTTTATTCAGTCATAAAAATGCACAGAAAACCAAAAATAAAGTAAGCACCGTAGATTTTGTAAGCTCTATAATAGAAACAAACAGACGGATATTCATCGTATGTAGATTGAGTAAAATATAAAATAGTACGTATTTTTTTTAAATAAAACCTTTTTAGGCGAGTTAAAATTTGCATAAGAAAAAAGCAGTAAATAACTGGCTATGGCTGGCATGTGCTATTAGTAGAGGAGACCGTGGAAGATCGACCTTCACCGATCTGATAACTAGATGAGACATATTTATTATCGTATATAATTTATAAACAAATATGCCTATAATTACTTGCTTATCTGAAAGTGCTCATGGCTATTTTTAGCTGGGCAACAGTGCTTTAAGTATGATTTTTTGCAGGCAAGTCTATATGACTGATTTTGTAATAAAATAATCTAAAATTTGATATAACTTTCGATAAGTTAGCAGAACGATGGAGTCACCTATATTGACTTACCTGTTCACATCGGCTTTGGTAGCTATACACAAAAATGAGTAGGCTAGCCTACTGACGCATATTCTGTGTGTTAAAAACTAACAGTGAAATAAAATTCATTTGGTTATTAAAAGAATGAAAGTGATGAAAAACAAAAATCGATTAAAGTTAATTTAATTAAAAATAGCCATGAGCACTTTCAGATAGGCAAGTAATTATAGGCATATTTGTTTATAAATTATATTTAATAAAAAATATGTCTCATCTGGTTATCAGGTCGGTGAAGGTCGATCTTCCACCGGCTCTTAGACCATATTGCTTTACGTTTGAAATTCCCAAAACGTTACAAACTTGTTAATACTAAGCATTTATTAGTAAATACCTATTTGTTCCTATACTATAGTATTGGCTTGTGTATCGTAAACTTGCACATTTTATCTCACATTGAAAGATAAGATAGCAAAATTCTATATTAATTTGAGCGCAGCTCGCAGTACAGAAAATGAGAGAAAATTTTAACGGTGAAGTTGACAGAAGTATTACTAAATATTATCATACCTAGTTATAGTATTTAATTAAAAATATTTACAAACGTCAATCGTTCTTATTTTATGTTTAACTATTTTGATCAATTAACGTGAATTAATGAGGTTTGGCAATTGAAAAAAAAAACACATTCAAGACAATAAAGACATATTATTTTAAAATTTGCATATTTTATAGTTATATATAAAACAAGCCTTTCCCTCGTTCTAAAGGCTGAAAAATCAAAAGAAATATTTTTGTCCCGTTTCTGCAACATTTTTCTCATATTGGTCGTAGCGTGATGTAATGTAGCCTATAGCTTTTCTCGATAAAAGGACTATCCAACACAAATAGATTTTTTTAAATCGGTCGTGTAGTTTCTAAGATTAGTGCGTTCAACCAAACAAACAAACTCTTGTGCTTTATAATATTAGTATAGATATCACAAAGTTTGCGTTACTTTAACTCTAAATTGTTCTAAAACTAACTTATAAATACTAAGTATAGTGCTAATTAGATATGCACTAGGACATCAAAAATATATGTTTTTAACATTAAAATGATAAAAAGATATTTTAACATTTAAAACTTACACCCAACCTACACTTTGGATTCGAAACTCTTTGATGATTATGATTTTTAGAGCCGTCGTGGTTGCGAGCGTATTAAGCAATCCTGCGACACCCCATAAACGTTTAAGAAGTTCAATTGAGTTTTAGTGGCTTAGATAACGTTTCTCGCCGGTAAACCCACATAATTACCCTGTAGTATGCATAAATGATATAAAAAAGGATTTAAATATAGTAAATTAAAAAAAATATGTTTATTAGTAATCTGGAAGCCAAATTACGTGACGAATTTTTATTTTGTAAAACTGAAGTAAACTGCTATAGTGCATATAGCATTGCTAGTCTACTAATACGTAGACAGCTACAAATAACTTCTCAAAAGCTGTTACGCCAAGTGGTTCTGTCGAATAAAGATGTAACCTAGTAGTGTAAGGTAGTAGCTGTAAACATATCCATACTTTTTTATTTTCGCTTTTTTATGTTAGCACAAGTATCATCTTAAAGGTCAAAGGTGAAGAAGACTGTTTTTTGTTGATATATTACTCGAAGTTCCTAAACAATATTCTCTACGGGACTTGTCTTAAATAAAATTTCGATCGATCAACTGTACTTGGGATAGAACACAAAAAGAAAAGTATAGTGTACTATTATGTTACAGACTTTAAATATTAATAATAATTATTAAAATTTAATGAAGCGGGAATATGCAATATGTTAATGAAACTATATCGTACAAATAATTTAGTATGTCAATCAATTCTTCTCGTTATAAAATAAAAAATTACTTTCTTAAAGAATATGGACATTGTTTTGACTCCAACATGTATATGATATAAAATGGCGGGACTCGGAGCGGTAAAGGGATTCGTGATTTGTTTGTTAGATATTAAGCAAGGAAAGTGTATTAATACATAAATTAATTATAAATTGATGGCAAGTTCTACCTAAAAATTTATGAACGTAAAGTGAAGTGCTGGAATGTATGTTAGATTGTTAGTGATTTAATTGTTACGGAGAAGTCGTTAACATATAAATGCACATAATTATGGGCTTTGTAACTGTAGTAGTATAATAAATTTACTATAATCCCTTTTTAGCATAGGAAACCAATAAATACTGTATATACCTATATTATAGTAATAAAAAAACTTGTTGATATACTAGTATACAAGTTTAATATTTAAATCAAATCTTTTTCTAAACAAAGTATTATTATTACGATGGCAGGTTATTAATTATGATATGAAAATTGTGTTTATATCTATACATAATATAATAGAATTATAACTTCGTCGAATCCTTGTTTATTTATAATGAATATTTCATTATTAGTGATAGATACCATCTCTATACATAGATTTGACATTACTATTTTCTGCCTGTCTGTGAGTGAGAGACAAAACTACTGAACGAATTTTGATGAAATTTGGTATGATGATAGCTAGATAAGATAGTTATCCGAGTATATAGAAGACATTACTGCAGAAAAATAAATCATTTCTGAGAAATATACACAACTTTTATAATATATCTATAGAAGAACCCGTGCGAAGAAAGCATTACTTACATTAATTTTTCTTGTTATTTTTAAACAACTTAGTTTTATTACGTAGTACGTTTAAATAATATATCATCAGTTGAATAATAATATTGATTTACATATTTTCTTATTTTCATAAACATATTATTTACTGTATATGGCATTTGCGAATCACACTACATGTCTTTGCTATCCTAAAACGTAAAACAAAGGTCACCACAGGTCATATGAGTGTTGAGAGACATAATATTGTTATCCTCTCTACAGAAGGATTGAACAGATTTGAATTGACTAACCTACAATTTTAAGGAGTATTTTTTAAATATATTTTTAGAAAGTAAATTCTTCTATTGCATTAACACAATACATAAAAAAACAACTGATATTTAAGAAAATCGTTTAAGTTAATTTTTAAGATAAACAATCACAATAATTATAGTTAGTTACTACTTTAGATGTTGCCTACTTGAAGACTAAAAAAGTTAAGTTAAATCTGGAAAAACCTCACAAATCACTGAACATATGAGTGCATGAGGGTTAAATCAATAGATATTAAAGTATTCGACTTCACTACTAGCTCTGATCCATCAGTCACGTTACACTATACACGAATTAAATTAAGGTCAAATGTTTGGTATTTGTGCTCGGCTACAAGTCAGTAGTCAATGAAAATAAATATAAGAACTGTGTGAGTGATCACTATTTCTGTAATTACATGATTAGTAAATCTTTCATAAAAAATGATAATTATAATGTTTGCAAAAAAAATTGATACCTAATAGAGCAGACATTTTTTAAGACACGAATATATATTCTATACAAAATAATAAAATTTAAGTGTATATTTGTCAAAATAACACAATTTTTGACACTTATTCGTCCTGTCTGCTTATTACGAGTTATCTCTAAAATGGCAGGACTCACTTTGATTGGATCTGCACTACTAGATAGCTGATAGTATAATCAGTTACTTAAACACGTTTTATGAAAAAAAAGAGTCAAAACGTTACAAAAAAAATTAAATATAATTACATCGTCATTCGTTAACGGTATATTTATAATTTAAAAAAATGGTTGCTTAAATAAACCTATATTATGTTTCTATACTAATTATAAAAAGTTTACGGTACAGTAACCGGTTACTTGCCATCGTTGATATAGCATGATGATATAAATGTATTTCCTCGTGATATTTCCTTTTGCATATCTATACTAATATTATAAAGAGGTGTTTGTAACGAATTGGCTCAAAAAGTAGTGGACCGATTTTAAAACTTATTTCACCATTTGAATGCTACATTATCACTGATTAATAAAGGCTATTTTAATTGCAAGAAAAAAATAAGGATCCATACTAAAACTACAATAACAGGAGAGGAGGAGTGCACGCCGCACATAATATATGAAATAAGTAGCCGCGCGGCTCTGGAGTATATTATAGCTGAAGTAATTTTGGAGAGTTTTCAACCCAGCGAGTGATCGAATGAAGTTTAGTAGCGATTAAAAAATAAACGCGGGCGAAGCCGCGCGTATTGCTAGTTAGTAATAAAGTATAAAAATACTTGCAGATGAAAATGTCTAAAGCTTAAACCAATTAACTTGGTAATACAAGCAAGCGCCACCAATGGACCATCACACGATCATTAATTTTAACAGTACGTAACGTCTGTATTATTCTGGGGCTAAGTACTGTAGTAGGAGTATATATTATATACAAAAATCATTTTGTCCTGAAAAAAGGGCGAACCAACAAAGTACTTCAAGCAGCAAGAATTCAACCACTCGTCCCTTCGTTTCTTACATAGATCATAAAGTTCAATAGCTTCTTTTTATGTAATATCTCACTGACACTATATAGTTAATTACTATACTCGTATATATAAAAAATATGCGGATTTACGTATCGTTACGTTACGTATATTATTTAACTTTTAATGATTTACTATGAAATGATTAGTAAGAAACATTTTTATTTACAAACATTGGTGTTTCAAAAGAGCTTAGCATTTATAGTTTTGTTTATTTAATTATATGAACCAATCCTACCAGGTTAACAGATTTGTCTGACTTTGAATAATAACAGATTACTAAGAAAATACCAACAAATTATACGCCTCATAACAGACGTACAGACTGACTCGTGTACAACATACGAGATTATGGTGACAGTAAATCATATATTAGTGGCATGTGCCTTTAAGTAACATCAGATGAAAAAAAGAAACTACTGATACATGGTGTTCTTATACGACATTGAATCTGTCGTATAAGCACGACAGAAGTTCTGTAAGGAAATAAAAGTTGTATAATTTACATACCGAGGTTATGTTCCATAACGCTACTAAAATTTTAAAATATACCTTTTCATTATCAATGGGATTTCAGTGGTATTGAGTGAGATTATCTTCAAAGTCGTGTATAGAGTTAAGAAACAGACATTAAGCCTTACGATTTCTTTTTGCTTATTGATAAAATAAATAACTATTGAGAACCTAAATTTCTGATTCTGATAACTATAGGTAAATACGTTATGTTTAGATTTTTTTAAAATTAATAGTTAACGTTTTACTGCAATAAAAATAATATTCTTTTGCTGTTAATTTAACACTAATTTTAAAAAAAGTTATAAAAATAAGCTTTAATCATTTTTTTAATTTTGAGCCATCATAAGAGCCGGTTACGTTAGTTATCAAATCACTTAGAACGTTATATATTTGTCTGTTCTTATGATACTTTATAATTAAAAATACATTTCTTTTACTACTAAATTCTCACTAACAATTATTAAAAAAAAATAACTTTAGCTCCCAGGACTTAAGATTAGTTTTCATCTAATATTTAAATTCTCGTGTGTCACGGTGTTCGAACTTGAACTCCTCCGAAACGGCTTGACCGATTCTCATGAAATTTTGTGAGCATATTGAGTAGGTCTGAGAATCGGCCAACATCTATTTTTCATCCCCCTAAATGTTAAGGGTAGTCCACCCCTAAATTTATTTTTTATTTTTAGGCAAAATTTTTTGTTTTTATTTTTTTATGACACAGCATACAAAAATAGATACAACCCTAAATTTTCACCCCTCTACGATCAACCCTTATATTTTATTTGTTAATTAAAATGTCACGGGGTTCGAACTTGAACTCCTCCGAAACGGCTCGACCGATTTTGGTGACCCTTAGCGTGATTGTCGGCCAGGGTGAAGAATCGGCCAACATCTATTTTTCATCCCCCTAAATGTTAAGGGTAGCCACCCCTAAATTTTATTTTTCATTTTTTAGACAATTCTTTTTCCTACAGATCAACCCAATGAGGTTGATTAGCAATTAAAAAAATGAACGCGAGCGATAGATTATAAGATAGATCATGAGAAAGGGCTAAAGACCTTTTAAAAAGTTTTTGGCAACTTCCTATTATTTGAAATTTGGCCATCTGTACCTCCACTTATAAACTTCGTCCTATATAATAAACTTCATTTAAGTTGTTAATAGGACGAGTAACTCCAAAAATGCCAAATGACAGAACCTAAAGCGTGATCATACTTTAATAAATACGATTTCGGATAAAAGGAAAAAGCTGCGATATCATTTTACAAATTAAACTTCTAATTAATTTTTCAGTTGGCTGAAGTTAAATATTTTACCGGTTTGTAGAACCAGTGTTCAATAATAAAAATGGAAACTGTTTGATGTACCTTTAAAGCTATTCAAAATTTTTGAACAATTATACCAATTGTACCATACCTGTAAATACAAGTCTCCGTAATACCACCGTACTCAAAAGAAAATAACTAGTACCGAATTATAATTTAATCTACACTTAAAGCTATTATACAAAACTACGGTTTGTGAGATGGAATAATAACCAAATTAACTACTGACCTACGAGTAAATCTAGAAAAATCACTAATATGAAGCCACCTCGTCTCATGTTTATTTTGGTGAAGTTTAGCTTACTATCTGAAATTATAATAATTTTAAGTCAGTAATTTAATGTCACTACGTAAAAAGTTTGAGGCGAGCTTTTACTAATAATTTTCGAAATATAAAAGTAAATATCCAAGCAGGTCTTCACTTTACGCCAAATAAAGAATGACAGTTATATAAAATATCTTCATTTCATTTACAAAGGACTGTAGAAAAGCGAGTAGGAAATATATTTGGTGAAAACTGACTGGCTTGATGATAATTTTATTTACTCGTCCTCAATCTCCTTTTATTGGGTGACAAAAAAGGGTTAGAATCAGATACAAAGTAAAAGTTTGTTTGAGGTAAAGTACACGCACACAAGAGATCAACAGATAAGGATTTATAATCCCAGTTATTATTATTCATGAGACTAGTTAACAGATTATTAAATGACTAGCGACTCATTTAGCGCGAGCGTAGCCGTGGTTTTCGCTAGTTATGCATATAAACTTTCCTCTTGATCACTCTATCTATTAAAAAACACATCATAATCCGGTGTGTAATTTTATAGATCTTAGCATACATAGACAGACAGCGGGAAGCGACCTTGTTTTATACTATGTAGGGATATTGTGTAGATAGTTGAACTGTAACAAACACGTAACTTATAATAACGTAGTTATCCATACTTGAAATAAGAAATAAAAAACTCTAAGACTAGTTTTTGTTATATTTGTAACCATTTAATCTCAGCCGCAATACTATTATACTCTTAAAACGCTGTACTAATAATCATATTGAGCGAACATAATTGGATTTTATATAATTACTAAAATAAAATAAAAATAGTTTAACAGCTATAAAATAAGTTATGAAATTTCTTATGATTTTTCATCGCCGCGTTAACAACATTCGTAAGGGTTCAATAGTAGCCTAATTTGTGTTAATCATAATCAGTTATTGTCCTGGCCGATTGCGAGTATTATTACTGGATTTTAATCACAATCTATTTCCCCATCGAACGTGTGTTTTTATTTGTCATCATTTGCAGCGGAGAGTGTTGTTTCGTTTATCGTTTGGTCTACTCAGCATGCCAGCCGTCTAAAGGCATGATTACCACTTAAGCATACCAGCCGCATGTGCCTATTTAGCAGTTTTGTGTCAATGTAATTCCCAACATAAAAAATTAGGTCAGACTCCTATTAGTGCTGTATATATTCGAATGTATCCAGCCGTTTTACAGTACAGATGTAACAAACATACGCATTCATACAAACATATTAATAAATTTAAGAAAGTATATTATTAAATTAAATGGTGATGCTATCATTATAATTTTTACTATTATGTGGATAAATCAAAATATTACAGTAGAAATGTCGATTATATTTTTTTTTTCATTTTCTCACTAATTGATTTATAATTTGAAAAATGAACGCATTCGTTCCTAAATCAATCCTGGGAAATTCAATTTAACGATGCTTGTTAAATAAATACGAAGTTCTATGTGTGACGAAGTTTTCAAGTCATAAAAATAAAAATAAATTTTCCTTAACTTTTACATTTGGTAAGCAGACTCACCGTCAACATTCAGTTTCAATTCAAACTGAGAGGAAAGCTACGAATGAATAACGAAACTTTCTGGCCGTAAATTTTAAACTTTTAAATAATTTAATTCAAAACTTGGTGTTAGCACTTAATTTAAATATTTTTTCCTCCACTGAAAATTTTACTGAAATTACATTTCTTAGTATTTTATGAGTTAATTAAGTTTTAAAATTAGTTCAGTCATTTGATTGCTTTTAAAGAAATCTTTCACAGTATTTTTCCAACGAAGTAAGCAATACAGGACAAAAATATCACAAAAATCATTGTACCCACTTAATAGGCAATCTTTAGGGCAATAACTATCTATTTATTAATTATAACAAGTTATTGAAATAGATTATTCAGATTTTTATTGCGGAATACCTATTAACTTGTACTCACAATAAATACAAATTAAGATAATAGAAATATCATAATATAAAATAACATTCATTAGCTTTATTCAACAAACTAAATTTATAAAGACTAAAAATGATGTGCCAAAGTATTTAAATTTAGCTTTTTAGTAACTAACGTTTATGAGCTTGCACATCGCATCGGATTCTATAGCATAGATATTTTGCTAAATTGTCATAGCGTTTATTTTTATTAAACTGATCAATTAAGATTGGTTTGGTTAAAACAATGGAAATATTTATCTAAAATATTGTGGAGATAAACCTCAAATATACCACTGGAAAGCTATAGACCGCTGGAACCAATTATTATTTTAGGATACGTGGCTACCGTTCACCCTAATTTCATTTTCATTTTGGTACCTGAATGAAGCTAAATTATCGATTTTTCCAATGTAACTAATATATTACGATTGCTGATATTGTTGCTTCGACTATTCAAATAACTTGTTCACGTACCGATTAGAAGAGGTAATTTTTAGTGATTTAAACAGAGCTGTTTTTGCTAATAGAAATATAAATCATAATGTACACAACACACACTAGACGTAAGAAAATCTAAGATTTAATTACTTTTATTTCGTTATTTTATATGTTTCCTGTCTCATGAGAAAAAGCGGCGATCACTCAATTTTCTTGCAATGATATTCCAGTCATAGTTATGGTAAATCAGCAAGTATTGCGGAAAGCGTACCTACACCCAGAAGAGTTATACGCTATTTTATATCAGAAGAAACTGATCATAATTCTAAAGTAATTATGAAACTTAAACCAAGTATGAAAAAATAAAAGCTATTTCTATACTTTGTGATGTTAAAATTTGAAAAAGAAAAGCGATTGATGGAATTCGTAGTTTAAACTTGCTTTAAGAATTCACAATACATTCTACCAGGGTCACGTTTTGTAAGGAAGATACAAAAAAAGAGGGTAAAATATTTTATGCTTATAATTATTCGGCTTTTGAAATCGTTATTTTTTTAAGGTTTTGTATGTTGACTTATAATCCTTTCATTTCACGTAAAAAAGGTTAGAAAGGGCGTTATTATACCAAGTTTATATTTTTGTAAGAATTTTGTGATAGGTACCCTTGTAACTTGTGAACAGATTTAGAACAACCTAAAAATGTAGCTGTAAAGGTTAATTATATTTAAAATAAGCTTGAAATTGGTTAACTTCTTAAGTTTAAAAAATAATTATAATAATTTATAAAATTTTAATATACAGTGAAAAGGATTCCACTCATAAACAGCAGTTCTGTAAGCAATTTCTTGACAATTATAATTTCGATATTAATTTACAGTACATAAATAAGCTTTTTAATTTAATAATATCTCAAGGCTCCAGCCTTACTTATTATGTGAGAAACGAAATATATGGGATTAAGCAGTGGAAAGATGCACTTTGAATATATGTTCATTGTTCATATCAAGCTCATATTTATAGCAACATTTCGTGTACGTTCATTAGTCTGGCTGCTTACAACAAGTATTGAAATTGTTCCTATCAAAACTGAAGTTTTAAATAATGTTATATTATTTCTTGGGAGCTTTTAAACTTCTGTAAAATTTACCGCCCACGGAAAGTGTATTACTGCCAGACACTAATAATTATTTGTTGTTGTTATAATTATTAGTTGATTATTAACTTAAAACTATAGTCTCTTAAATATTGCTAAATATCAGCACTGGTAATTTATGTTATGGATAGCAGTTAGTTGATACACACCACATGTTTAACCTTAAATACAAACAACTTATAAATATAAACATTCCTGACTGATGGACAAACGTTCAGCATGAACACAAATGAATGCTTCTGCGGACCTTGAACCCGTGACTACTGGTGCAGCTAGTACGGTCACTACAAACTGAGTCAACATTTTCGTCAAGTAAAATGTTTCGTAGCAATGTTGGACATTTGGCTTAGACATTTACCATTCATGACCCACATTCAATGAAAAGATAAGGATCTGACAACGTGATCTAAAAAAATCATTGATTTTAAATGAGGGAGACCTTCATAGATTGAATTTTACTTTGCTTCCTTTACGTAAATATTCCATTAATTAAACCTTTTATAAATTTCTTTTGTAGTATTATATTTATTATTGTTTTCACAAGAAAATTCTTAGTAGGTTGTTATTATGAATGATTCTAGGAATAATAAAAAGTGAAAAGTAAAAAATGTTCGCAAATTATGAATATCATCAAATATTAGTTAACAAAAAGCATTAAAATTTGGTGTTATACTATAGAAGCTGTTATTAGTATATAAAACAATTAAATCGAAAACTTCAGAATGTTACTCAAGCGTCAAGGATTCTATGCCACCAAAGATTTATGTTACCTACCTTTTAACCCGCATTGTTAAGCTAAATGGTAAGTTAGATTTAACCTGCATATAAAACTAAAAGCATAGGTAGAATTATATATAATATTTCTATAAATATAATATTAAAAGTGTGATGTTAATTATAAATTGGCCAAGCACGAACTTAACTCGCACACTTAGTACCTACGAGTAAATACTTACCTACAAACGCTACTTCTTTTTTCGATTATTATCATAGTATAATTATACTTGCGTCGGCAATTTCAGCTAAATTTCAAAGAATACAAATTTCTATTGAAACAATTTTTTTACGGTAGAAAATTCATTGTATATTAAACTACTGAATATATTTCTTTCATAACTTTCGCTAAAAGTATTGTGAAAGTTCCACTAATATTAAAATATTTCAGAATTTTCTTTATAAAACTTCAAAGTATGATGAAAAGGACCCATTGATCAATTAATTATTGAAATAATACTGAAGTATCGTAATGCTTATATAATACTCCAGTTTTATATTATTAATTATGATAAATAAGACAAAATATGTAGCCAAGCGGTAACGCGCTCACTTGAATGACCGAGTAATGCGGGTTCCAATCCGGGTCTCGCACCTATCAGAGGTGGTTTTCATGGTTTTCATGTGCGAATCATTTCTATCATGATTATCTCTTACGGCGAAGGCGAACATCCTGAGAAAACCTGCATGTCTATGAAAACCTAGTAAGTTCTGGAAAGACATGTGAAGTCTGCCAACACGCACTAAGCCAGCGCGGTGGACTATGGTCTGATGCCCCTCGTACTAAGGGAGGCCCGTGCCCAGCAGTGGGACGTTAAAAAGGGCTGAAGAAGACAAGACAAAAAAGTTGATTTAATATATAACAAAAAGAAATTGGATAAGTCAACTTTAACTTTATTGTATTGAGTCACACAGACAAATAAGTGTGTAACATGATATTACTTGATATAAGGAATTCAAGGGTCAGCTCACATTACTGAAGACAAAGTTACTTTCAAAACTCTTATCCCTAAGATAAAATCCACATTAAGTTTATTATCTATGGCCATTTATTTTAACTCAAAACCCTAGAAATAAAATTTAAGAAATATATGATATTAATTTTAAAGGACTTTAACTTTTTCATACCTCAGTTGCATGGTTATGTGCGAACTTTGTTTTTCTATTTTTAGTGCTTATTTGATTGTAGAATGCTTGACTGCAGAATTTTCAAGCAGTTTAAATATAATACCTACTTATTTATGTAACATACGTACAGATGGATATGTCAAAATCATAAGAATGATGATGATGATTTTTATTTAGACTACGAAACTCTGAATATTAAAAGAATCAACTGTGAAAAATATGAACTGAAAACTTTATCACATTTCATCCATCTTTTTTAAACTATTTTTATTAACTATTATACATGTATATATTTGTTTAAAGTTATATAGGTGTACAAAACACATCAACTATTTGGTATCCGTAACATAAGCTTTGTATCATAACACGGAAGTAGATGGTGCTGGGAGTAATAACATAGTATAAAGAATGACATAGTAGGGCAAATTCGGCCCAATCCGCGATATAATTACCTGTCATAGTTACCATAGTTGCCTGTCACACTGTAGCTAAATTTTAATTCAGTGCTCAGAAATTGGCATTGGGCCGGGAAGTGTGTTATTAAAAAATATATATTTTTTATATATATTTAAGAATGTAAAACATTTTGTTTCTACATGTTTATGATTATTTTTATTAGGCCTGTAGTTACTCGCTTAACTGATATATCTGTAGAAAATAGTATTAAAACTCGAACTGACGCGAATAGATTTATCTGGAAATGAATTTGTGTAAATAAATAAAATAAATCCTTTAATTTCTTACGTTTACAAAAACATAAATATGCTATTAGTAACAATTAAAAAAAATAAAACTATAATATATTAATAAAATCATATCACATCCTATTAAAATAATAAACTAATACAACAAAAATAAAAGTACCTACATAAGTATTTCATCATCAAGTATAAATTATATGCTATAGTTTGTCCATATTATTAATGGTTTTTTGACAGCTCAAACTATTATTTATATTATTATTGTTTACCTTTTCTGTTCAGTAGGTAATCTGAACAAAGACAACTCTGGAATCGATGACGAATTTAGACACCCAAACACACAGCAATAAGTTCTTCTACGAATATCACACATTTTTCATATAGTGAAAAACCGTGACGCGCAAAACATGTGCGGCGTCAGCCTAGACTGGCGCACTGATATACGGTTCGAGATATTGTATGAGTGTGCGTGCGGCAACGTAAAGATACTATGACGCAAACATACAAGCCGCGCGCGGTGCGTTTGTATGAAGTTGCCCTACTTTGTCATTCTTTATATACTCTGGTAATAATGTCCCAATATATTTATTTTTTTTTTCTTTTTTTTTAAGGTAAAAAGGGGGCAAACGGGCAGGAGGCTCACCTGATGGGAAGTGATCACCTCCGCCCATGGACATCTGCAAGACAGGCTTGCAGATGCGTTGCCGGCCTTTCAGGAAAGGGAGGGATGGAGGAGGGAGGAAAGTGGGAGGGAGGGGGGAACGAAGGCGGAGGATGAAGGGAAGAGGGAGGGGGGAAGGAGAGTGGGCCTCCCGGACTCTCACTCACCGAACGAAACGCGACAGCATAGCTGCCACTTCACGCCGGTCTTCCGTGAGAGAGTGGTACTAATGAACTATACGGGGCGTGCCGGCCCATTCGGTTGCTACCCGAAGGTAACAAGCATGGCACTACCACTTTGATAAAACACAAGTATATATAAATATATTACCTGAGTATTGTCTTTCTGTATTTGTTATTCACAGAACTTTAACAATTAAGCTCGGCTATTCACGAAATTGAGTTTCTCAAGTGAACATGCAAACTACCTGTAGTTCCTACACATCACAAAACTTGATTACGTTTCAGCAATTAAAGAAATTTTACTGTTATTCTGTAATTACACTGACCATATGTACCTACACAATACACATATTAGTGATCTTCAAGCAATATTTCAGTGAAAATATTGGTAAATAATTTATATGATTAGCTTTTCGTAGCAGTAATTTCATCGAGGAGCAAATAACGCTTCCTTTTAATATAAACTAAATAGAATTCTCAGTAGATATTATTGCTATTTATGTACACAGACCTGAAAAGAGCTGAAATAAAAATCAATGCTAGGTAATAAGATAACGTTTATCTAGTGAGATCTGAATAATCCGAACATAATATGACAAAGTGAAAATAATAATAATTCTAATAATAAAAATAAATTCGCGACAAAATCCGAAAAGATAGTTTCATTTAAAAGTATATAGGATACATAACTATGAAACAATTTGAAAATAATAATATAATCTATAATAAATCTGAATCTTGTCGCACAATCGATAACCGGTGGAGTAGAAGGGTTCTAGAGGGGAGACCACGACTCAGCAGACGTAGCGTAGAACGTCCTCCAACTAGGTGGAGCGACAAAATTCTTGAAGTGGCTAGCAGCGGTTCGATGCGTAGAGCTGAAGATTGAGCTCAGTGGCGTGCCATAGAAGAGACTTATGTCCAGCAGTGGACGTAAGCAGGCTGAATATGATGATGGTGATGAAGACAGTGGTAGCCCAGCGGTAACGCGGTCACTTGGATATCCGAGTGAAGCGGGTTCGAATCCGGGTCTCGCACCTGTGATATTTTCATGTGCGAATCATTTATATTAATATTACCACTTGTCTTACGGTGAAGGAAAACATCGTGAGGAAACCTGCATACCTGAGAAAACCTAACAAGTTTTCGAAAGACATGTGAAGTCCGCCAACTCGCACTAGGCCAGCGCGGTGGACTATGGCCTGATCCCCCTCGTACTGAGGGAGGCCCGTGCCCAGCACTGGGACGTTAATAAGGGCTGATGATGATGATGATAACAAATCCAGTACATTTTCTTTCAAGATGTATTGTGTTGATATGAAATAGTAAACTTGTCAACGTATACATTTCATTACCTGTGACTGTATAGAGCTGTTAATCTGGATAGATTAATTTATCTCAAACTATACCATTCGGTTCGTGTTAACAATCGTACATTGACCAAACTTTGTCAGAAACCTTCACGTAAATTAATATATCACTAAAGTTTCCTAACAATTGGATCAATGGTTTAAGCATGCGAGAAGACTAATAATATTATATATTTTTATTTAAAAGTACACACAAT
This sequence comes from Boloria selene, assembly GCA_905231865.2. Taxonomy (NCBI): domain Eukaryota; kingdom Metazoa; phylum Arthropoda; class Insecta; order Lepidoptera; family Nymphalidae; genus Boloria; species Boloria selene. The sequence goes on from HG993147.1 coordinate 6,481,914, forward strand.
AATTTTAACAAGTAATTTTAATATATTTTGCTCCATGTAAGTAAGATTGAATCTTATTTTGAGACAAAAGCTTATTTGTATATAAGACGATTTCTTATGCTTCTGCCACATTCAATTATTCTGCGTTTATAAGATCTGCACTTATATTGTATAAGTTATTAAAATTATGTTGATTTATTATCAACACGCAGAATTATCTACTACATCTTAGCAATGTGTATGGTATATTAAATATTAAACACTACAAATATATTACTTTAAGTACATAAATACATACAGTAAATATAGGTGACCGTATTACAAACATTCGTACTCAGTATATATTATTATTATAACAGATTCGATAGTAAAGTGAATGCATGAAAATTCATATTTATTTTATTCATATCAATGGCAAATAGTCGTCATTGAAAAGCCTATGGTGTTTGTCAACCAACGTAATATAATACACTTTCATAGGATAATAATGATAATGTTTTTTGATGCTACTGTTAATAAATAGACTTAATTCTTTAAAATAATAAAAACATGTTTTCCGAAATTTCTGGACCGATTTTAAAAATCCTTTCAATAGTAGATTATATATTAGTCTTCCAAAAGCTTCGTGTATATTTGAATGAGATAAGAAATTATAATATTAATTTACTATTAAAATAACTGTTAATGACTGAGTTTGCAAATTAATTCAAAAGCTCTTTAATTCATTTACTCTTCAGTAATAAATAATGAGTTACGTTGTGTAGAAGCCAATTACAGTAGCGTAGCTACGAGTGTTTTCGATCGATCCACAGTCGCCTCTAAAAAGGGGAATCCCTTTTATCGAATACTTAAATCTAAAAAGGTTTTCAAAACTAACTAAATGTACAGATACTACTTACAATGTTGTTTTTATGTACTGATATAAAAAAAGCTACTTTTTATGTACTGAAATAAACAAAATATATGATTTGAGTGTACATTTGTAGTTATAATAATATGTACTGTAATAATATTACTATCTTCATATTATGTTCATGTTCATATTCTTTATTCTGTGGCTTTTAGGCGTGCCATTTGGGCACAAATTACTTCGCCAATGTCGAGTAGAATGGAAAAGACACAGTGAAGATTGAGAATTGCTCGGTTTAAAAAGAGATCTTCATATTATATTAAGGCACCTATTTTGTAATTAATATTCTACTTGCCGCAGTATAATATAACTTAAATGTCTTGCTTTTATTGAAGTTCTTAATAAATATTTTATTAAATTTCGTGTTTCAATATACATTAGTTATATCATTTTATATTTTACAACGGGTTACATTTCAAGGCCTTCTTACATTAATTTGTTACTTACATACAGGCAGAATCAAAATTAACCCTATAACATTAAAGTTGACTTTAATTGATTATATAGATTTATTTATAAAAATAATACATATTATGTACCTACTCCAACCTTCGTTATTATTTCCATACACAGTTCCAGAAGAAAGTATTTATTAATAAATTTTGGAGTTGGTATGTAAAATATAAAAAAATATATAATATATATTCTTTATTGCACATGAAAAAAAAATCAAACAAATATAACAGAAGTTGAGGGCAAAGGTGGACTTATCTCTAACAGAGATCTCTTCCAGTCAACCTATGGGGTCAGAGAGATTGTTAATTAGCAGACAAGATCATACAAAAAAAAAGGTATTCATAAAAGACAAAATATTCATATAAAATATATAGATGTTTATGTATATACGAGTATATCTTATATATTATATTCTTTAATATATATTAAACATGCATACATACATACATACATACATACATACATACATACATACATACATACATACATACATGTTATATACATACTACATACATACTATACATATAAATACTTGATAATATAGAGTTGATGATTAATTAGTAATTAGAATGTAAAATAGTATTAAAGGTTATGAGATAAATCTTCCTTAATAACTGAAGTTATATATTGTTTAATTTTAGAAATGCTTTTTAGGGTTGGTATTAGGGAGATTTTATTTTTATATACACAATAAACTGATAAGGGTAGCCGGTTAATATTTGAACTTAGTCATCTATTCCATATTATCTAAAAACATGGTTTCGCTGCGCTTGGGACGCTTCAGCGGTGACTGAGGCGTGCAACTATAACTATAACAAAGAAGTCTTTCTGTGCATATATTGTACCTATACCATGGAAACCATCTTGAAAGCCATTTTTAACGACAACTTTATATATTTTTCGCTTAAAAATATAAAATTACTTTTTAGACAAATGTAATCTATCTCCAGTAAAAAAACTACATACTATACTTAGATTACGGAGAATAGTGAATAAAACCACTATAAGCTGTATGAAAAAAAAGTGCAGACTCGTACTCTCTAAAACGAAAAAAAACTTTTAAAAACGTACTACATATTAGCATAAATACAACAATGTTATAGATATTCATTATTTTCATTTACTCCGCAACAGTAAATTTTAGCATAGAAATAATTTATGTTTTAAAAATGACATAGTCTTTTAATGTAGGTACAGCAAATGGCTCTAATGATAATGTCGTGAAAGGATGGGGATACTTAAGCTGAACTTTCGTTCCGTTTAAATAAAATGAAAATAAAAAAGTAAGCTGTTTTAGTTATTATTTATTGAGTAATTACAAAATTTAAAAGTTGATTAAGCGATTAATAATAATATAATTAATATTGGTGCAACCGATTAAGTTATTACGAGTATAAATAAAATTTTAAGAATGTTAATAATATTAGTCACATTCTTTCTTCATTCATTCTTCTCTGTGAAAGTACGAAGCATTATGAAGTAGGAGAATGAAGTTCTAAGAATCTGTAAAAAAATATAATATAATAATTATTTTTACGAGTATATTTAAGCTTCTCACTAAAGCTGTCTTACTGAGGTAAAAATGATCTTTCCGTCTATCGTTTCATTACTTTATTCTTTCTTGATACTTTATACTTTCTATACTATTTATATGGAGCTAATGGAAAATTTTCCAGGTCTCGTACCTCTGATGTATTTTAATGTGCGAAACTTATCTATCATGATTACAACTTATCTAACGGTGAAGAAAAACATCGTGAGGAAAACTGCAATGTTTTGTACGTATGCGTCTCTTTACACATGAATTGAATAAATTTTACAATTATTATTTAAAAGTGCTAAAAAACGCAATATTTAATTTATGTTATTCTCCAAGTAAATTAGTTACATGCGACTATGCACTATTCTTACGATAACTTTGTATATATTTTAGTAAATTTAAAACTACTTTAGATTTTTTATAGTAACATCTATCTTATTTTAAGTTAATTCCTTCTTTAATATAAATAATTAGAATATACTTTATATAAAATATTAAAACATTCTGAACAAATGAACATAATGAATAAACTTACAGTGACCATAGTTTGTACTCCAACAGATACCATTCCCATTGCCTTCAACGTTATGGGTGTCTGGACATTGCACAGAAAAAATAATAATATTTTTCTATTCTTTACATTCAAGCACTCCCACGGTATATTATAAACAGCATGTTTTATTTTTTCACTCTAAAAACGAGAAACATTCCACAAATATGTACTTCAACTGATAAAAATGATAATACAACTTTACTCAGTAGTATTTTTTGTGTGAATCACTAATGTACGACTAAAACTATTAATAAAAAACATTCCCACAAATGGTATATAAATGGCGGAAATATGTCATATTATTATGCATAAAAGTCATGCTTTCAAATTGAAACGGTTTAAAAATCATGTAACAATAGACGACGTTCGTCTCATCCAAATAAGGCATCGAATAAAATAATTTATTTAAAATAAAATTAAAAAACTGGATAATCTTGACATACTTTAAAGTAGAGCTTTATATTAAAATTATAGTTGTCTATGAATGTACAGTAGCTAGAGTAACCGAGTGAAGCGGGTTCAAATCTCGGGTCTCGCACCTCTAAGATTTTCTAACATCATTACCGCTTGTCTTACGGTACCTATCAAGTATCAAGTTCACGAAAGCCATGTGAAGTCTGCCATCCCACACTTGGATAGTGTGGCGGAATATGACTTGATCTTCTTCGTTCTGAAAGGAGGCCTGTTCTCAGCAATGGGACGGTAAAAAGGGCTGAATATATACTCGTACACTACAATTTTTACACCTATTAATATCAGTTTTTTTCATTCATTTTATTAGATAGATAACAATCTGCGACTACACAAATAGTTTTAGGTATACCTGACGATGACTACGGCTATTTTTGTATTTCAGAATTGTAGACTTATAAATGTAACAAATTTCTGGTTCCTCTCAATTCAATTTCCCGAAACGCAATATATACGGAATATTGAAATCAGTCGGCGCGAAGTTTACGGATAAAATAAATATAAAATTTTCATAAAACTACTTTTTCTTTCCGGGGGGCATATCGTTGTCTGAAGTAAAATGCGTATATGCTTTGCTATGCTGTTACAATACCAAAAAATAAGAATACCTACATTTCAATACTACTTTCTTAATACGCAAACTTACGCTATAAAATGCTATTTGGGTGGTTTTCTGTAAGCTCGCCAACTTTCGAAACAAGTGTTCTTATATAGTAAAGAAAGTTATTAAGTGAATAAATTACCTAAAAAGTAAATTGCATAAAACAAAATAATTAAAATATTGCCATCATCATCATCATCATCATCATCATCATCAGCCCTTTTTTAATGTCCCACTGCTGGGTACGGGCCTCCCTCAGTACGAGGGGGATCAGGCCTTTGTCCACCGCGCTGACCCAGTGCGTGTTGACGGACTTCACATGTCTTTCGAACAACTTGCTAGGCTTTTCTAGGACACGCAGGTTTCCTCACCGTAAGACAAGTGGTAATCATGATAGAAAAGATTCGCACATGAAAATATCAGAGGTGCGAGACCCGGATTTGAATTACCACTTACCATCAGGTGGAACGCAGTCAAGCACTAATTCAGAATAAAAAAAAAACTTGATACTTTGGTTAGAACGTGGTGTTGTATTTTGTGTTTATTAGAAAAAGCTCAAGATTTTTTATAGCTTATTTTCTATAGATTCGAATAGGGGAAATATTTTTGTTATATACCTATTTACTGCATTAATAACTCTTTCCAAAACACAAGCAAAGAATAGAACTGGACAATTATTAGATGAAAATTGCGCAGTTTACAGAAACACCTATTTATCTCTTCAATGTGAAAAATTTACCAGCCACAATAATAAAATTGCAGATTTTGTTCGTGTCTTCAAAGAGTCCATATAACCATGTACATATTGTTATAAATTTTACATACCTTATATCCAATAAGTTCGAATATAATAGATATTTGTATCAACTGTTGAAACATAATAAACGTAAGAACACCATAACTAGCAATGGCATCAGCGTCCTGGAACAAAATATTTTTCATTTTTCTAGAATGATTTCGACCAATTGACATAATTACTTTATTTAATAATAATTTATGAAAAAATCGTCCTTAATAAAACGTTTCATGAAAAAAGAAATCATTTAAATTACGGTTATAATTAAAAACTGTTTTATTTAAACCGTTCTAAAAAAACAAATCAATTTCTCATATTAATCCAGTTTAATAAATTACCAAAGCAGATATTTCCAATAGTAAAATACATCCAATAACTTGATGAAACGTGTAGTAGAAGCACATCATCGTACCAAAAGCTTCTGATGTCAAATTCATAAACCTAGCAACAAAATAAAAAAAAATAGCGAATTGCTCTTCAAAAAGATTCTGTTTTTTTATATAAAACAAATTTATTGCAAGTTATATCTATGCTTTTAATTTTTAGTGTATATTAAGTATAATTAGTTATAGGACAAATATATTTTCTTATTTTATCAATCTTAACTTACTCCATTATCAGCTTGTGATGTTCAATATTTTCTTTTAACATTATACAAACTCTTTTTAGCTCCTCTTTAGAATACATTGTCACGTTAATAGGGTAATTTCTTTCTGCACATTGTTCTGTCTCTGGTTTTGGGATTTTTTCTAGATGGTATATTAAGATTTTCAGATGGCCCCAAACGTGAAATATTATGATGGACATAAGGACGTCAAATGTACAAAATGTTGAAGCACCATCCAATGTCAAAAAGCAGTTAAAAATAACAATAAATCCATTCCCAATATTGTTAACTTTGAATGGAATGTAGTGGTATATAGAATATTTGTATCGAACAGTCGATTGATTGTTATTATCTAATACTTCTTGCTTTCCTTGAAATACCCCTGACTGAATATTATTGTAAAATGGAGTTATATTAAACAAAAACGACCCAACATACATTTGGAAGTAAAGAGCAATTGTGAAGAATGCTGACAAATTGTGAATTTGTTTGTAGACCTGTAAATTGACGTTTTATGGTAAAAGAATTATTATAAAATAATTATAAAATATTTCAAGCTTAGCTAATTTTGTTAATAATTAAAATAGATAATAAATATAATAATTTCTTTGGTTTTCGCAAATATTTGACATTATAAATGAAAATATCTTTTAGGATTTTTCGAGCGCTTTACAGCAGTCATGGTCAGGGAAGAGACGTAAGGTATTTGAAGTTTAAGATAACTCCGCGATATAATCCGAAAACATAGTTTCATTTATAAGATAATAAATACTTAAAAACATAATATTCAAAAAATAAAGTATACTTTACTTACTTTCATTGCATAATTTGATTTCTCCTTATGATGAAAAAGATGAAAACTCGATATAAATTGAAATATAGTCTTTCTGTACGATTTTGTGAGTGGTATTGTGACTCTTTGCTATTAATAATAATAAAAAAAGTTAAATTGTTTAAGTTAAAAAAATAATGAGCAATACTGTTATCGCATATCTATATACAACATAACTTATATTATGTATATACACATATAAAAGGTTTTTTCTGACTGACAGATATTCTTAGTGGAAGATTAAAAGCGGTATTTACGTAGTTTTGAGGTAACAAAATAGAAATGATATATTTATTCGATTATTAAATCTATCCCTTTATAGAGTAAAACGGGTAAAGAAACTGTTATGTAACAAATTATAAAAATTGACTTACTATTGCAACAACGGTCATAAAAACCGTTATATAATTGTGGCCAAGTTCAAAGAAGCTAAGTTCACCTATATGAGTTTTTACAAACAAAAATCCACTGGTAAATATAACAGTCAAATAGATTATTAAACTTTTGCTGTCTCTAAAAGGAAAACGCTTAGGCTTCTCTTTATATACATCATAGAGATCTTCAAAAGGCCATGCTCCTAGCAAATTAAGGTAAAATTTTAACCTTTTCATATAATTTAAGTCCATGGGCGATGAAGGATCGGCTACTCTATAAGTAAAATATAATATTAACTAAACTCATTAAAAATTGTAACTGTTTTTACAAATTATACCGTTTATTTTATAAATAATACAATTAAATTTAAAAACAGGTATCGTCAACCGAATAAGTTGTAATTTCGCGTACTCATTTAGTATGGAATCAGTAATAAATGTATTTTTTATGTGTAATAAAATTATATGAAAATAATATTTACTTGTTTGTTTTCTTATAAAACATTGCACCCTGTTGCTTGTAACGTCAACAAAATTTCTATAAAGTTAATGCGAAATTGGCTCAATCATCCTCGTTCATTATACGAATGCATACGTAGTTATTGAGTAAATTACATCAAAAGAAAAAGCATTTCAATTTCTTTATTGATATCTTCTATTTTGCAATTATCGTTAGCTATAGATAGTACATACTGTTGCACGTGCAATAAATATTTATAATAATACATCTAATACCTTTCCTTTTTTCTACCTTTTTTATTCTACGTGACATTTATAAAGAAAATTTGACGCGAAAACGTTCATCCCGTGCAAAACGTCATTAAAAGCTTCTTTCACTCATAATATATGTGTCATGCTTGTTACCTTCTGGTAGCAGCCGAATGGGCCGGCACGCCCCGTATAGTACCACTCTCTCACAGAAGACCGGCGTGAAGATGCAGCTATGCTGTCGCGTTTCGTCCGGTGAGTCAGAGTCCGGGAGGCCCTCCCTCCTTCCCTCCTCCCTCTTCCCTCCCTCCTCCATCTTCCCTCCCTCCTCCCTCTTCCCTCCCTCCTCCCTCCCTCCCTTTCCTGAAAGGCCGGCAACGCATCCATGGGCGGAAGTGATCACTTCCCATCAGGTGAGCCTCCTGCCCGTTTGCCCCCTTTGTACCATAAAATTCTAACCTAACCCTATACCATTAAGGATTTGTAACATTATCAATTATTGTGTCATTTTTGTATCAAGTAATTATTTTATCGCACTGTCAAAAAGTTATCAGAGCTCATGTAGAGCCAAGTTTCTAACTCTACAAGCTCGATCTTCACAAACTCTACATCTTAGTTAAAATATGTGAAAGGCCATTTCCATACATTCACATAGTCGTAATAGTAGAGGAGACCGTGGAAGACCGACCTTCACCGATCTGATAACCAGATGAGACATATTTTTTATCGAATATAATTTATAAACAAATATGCCTATAATTACTTGCCTATCTGAAAGTGCTCATGGCTATTTTTAGCTGGGCAACAGTGCTTTAAGTATGATTTTTTGCAGGCAAGTCTATATGACTGATTTTGTAATAAAATAATCTAAAATTTGATATAACTTTCGATAAGTTAGCAGAACAATGGAGTCACCTATATTGACTTACCTGTTTACATCGGCTTTGGTAGCTATAGTTATAGTTCTTGTAGTAACGAACTTTTTGTAACTGTTGTTATAGTTCTTGTAGTAACGAACTTTTTCACGAATAAATTTTGTACTAATTCGTGTTGTTACTTTAAGGATAGTAGTTTTTACTAAAATTGACATGGCTGAACTTAAACGTGTCAAAGTGGCACAGTGAATTTGAGACCACCATTTGCTCGTGACCACGACCGATCAAAATGCTAGAAATAAAGAAATTTACTACTTATTAAAACAAGTTTAACTTTTTTAGTATCATTATTATTTAAATATGGAATATGAAAATTTAAAATTATACTTTTTATCAAATATTTAAGCGTAACCTGAAGCATTAACAAGTGTAGTATCATTCTAAGTTAATATTACAAAATGCTACGATGTTCACATTAATATGTACAGACGAATACATAAGCAAATTAGTAGCCGTAAGAATACATTATTTGAATAACATTAATTTACAAAGTTACTTTCCAGCTGTTGCTTTTCTTCAAGAATAACGTTGCTAATTATATTATCATAGGAGGGCCAAAATTGTAAATTCAATGTGTATTTCGTATTGTTAAATATTATTATTATAAAATAAAGAACAAAACAATGAAAGAAATATTAAACATAGTCAAAAATGCTAATCAGTGTATATTTTGCTTGTTAAAATAGCAGGACTTAAAAAAAATATTAAATTAATTTAAATATCAACCTCAGATATTCAAAGTTCAAATAGGAGTTAAACCAACGAAAACGTTCATATTATGTTGCTGTATAAAAATGTTAAACTGCTGTAAATTTGTAATAATTTTCATAGAAATTTAAAACATTATATTTTTTCATTATTAACGGTAAAAAACAAAATGCTAGCCACAGGTTTACCTACTTACGATGCCTTCCTTCATAGTACATTAGGCAGTATTAGCTTTACTTACCTATATTATGCTAACATAATATATACATTATACATGTATGAATATTATGTATTATATATATCATCTTCAAACTTTAGAAAAGTTATGGGGAAAGCAAGAACCATTCGAAATAGAAAAGATTGGCATAATTTGATCCGAAAATGATGACGTAGTGTGAAACTATAAAGAAAACTCAATCAGCCTCGTCTTCATCCGGGTAGAAAATACGATTCCGATAGATATTCGCCAGAATGTAATTTTGCTATAAACGAAAGGGTATACGATTACATGTTGAAAAAAGAATAAATAACATTTTGTTTTATTAGATTAGTTTATTTGTGGCTGTAATAGCTTTTAACTGTCTTTGGGGAAGTAGTTTATTGCGTTAATAATAAATTAGTAAGCCATTTTACTTAGAATCTTTGGTGTGCTAAAAGACTATCAGCAGATTTAGTTATAGGTATTCAATTGATTAACACATAATAGGCAATGGAAGTCCATTCGCAACACGCTCCCTTGGAAACCCAAAGGAGGGTCCAAATCCCGGGTTTGAGACTTAATAGGTCAAAAATGTCAGATATGTGTCAAAGTGTCTAATTAGTTTGGGAAAGTCAGTATGTTGATTAATTTAGTTAGTTCCCTTATATACTACAAAATCTTATTGATCTTCGAATAATCTTGAGTTACTTAAGCGTTTTTAAATAAAACGGCTGCTTTTTGGTAGTAGCTAATTTCTTTTGCTGCAGACAACATTTGTGGAAAAAAGCTAATTTAAAGTAAGTTTCTTATTTACGATAATGTAGATAGAAATTACAAACACACTTAATTGAACATAATTACTGAAAAACTAAAAAGTTACATCGACTTACACTAATTACTTCACAATATGCCTTTTCAATATAAATATTGTAGCAATTCAGTATACAAAACTAATACTCAACAGCAGACCAAGTAGTATCCGCGTAATTGCCAGAATGTTAGCAGCATTTTCACGTTGAATATTGCTAAATTCTTTGTTATTATAGGAATATAGGAAACCAATATGTGTATATCTCTTGCCTTAGAATCGCTTTATCCATGGAGTCAAGGTGCTAAATGTTTCTTAAAATACATATCGATGCCTCAACTCCCATGTAGGCTCACTCTCTTTCGCACAAATTTTCAAATCTATCAAAAATCTTTGTTCAAGATACAATTAAATAAATATAATATGATGTTAACATAAATTTACCTACGCTTTTTTTGCTAATTTTACGTTAATTTAATATACGTTACTGTATCAATTGCGTATTGCGTATATAACTTTCTCACTTAAGTTACGTGTACAGTATAGCTATATAAAATTGCGTAAGGTCTGTTAAATGTTTCGTGTGAATTAAATTTGGGTTGGGTAGAAGCAATCCCACTGGATATGAGTTTCGCCGTGAGCAAATTAACCAAATTCAGGTTACAGTTCACATTGTCTATGTTAATTATTCATAAATACACCTAATTGTGGCTTATGCGGGATTGGCTCTCATAAATTTAATATATCACGTATTATGAACCCGTTTTCATTACGAAATAATATAAACTATAAAACAATAATACAAACAATCACTATTATTATTGATTTTAGTATACATTAAAAAAAATTCTAACTTAGTCAAATTTGTACATTGAAAAAATATTCAATTTGGGTAAACCTTATAATAGTCATTATAATCGATAGGGGTTTAACCTATAGGTATAACATTTCTGGTTTGTCTGTCTGTCTGGTCACCAGATGTCATCTCTATCATCTCATTTCTGAAAAACCTCAAGTAACCGTTACAAACCGGTTATAAATCACGGGCAAAGCCGCGGGAAATGCTAATTACCCATAAATGAGGCTTTACGCCATAAAAATATAAAAGAGGTACAATAGCTAATAAAGTAAGGTATTTATATAAAAAGTATTTTTAACTAGAATATTCTAGTTAACAAGTTTCGTGAACGCCTAAAATATAGCATTTTATAGTCATGACGAAGATGTGATGTGAATACATAATCTGATTGGTTCTCGCAAAACGTACTAGGAAATGTGCTGAAATGGTAAAATTAATGTGGAATGGAGAATCCTGAAAGAATAAAACATTAAACTTAAAACCAAATTAAAACATGAAAAAAATATTTTTGTCATATAATCTTCTGTAATCGGTTATTTTAATAAAAATAGAGCTCACTGGCCATAAAAGCAGCCCATGTCCTGCAGTAGATGAAGGCAGGTTATGACTATCATAATATATTCTTTCGTAATATCTTTTTTTTTTAATCATCTTGTATTTTCTACACATGAAGGTTTCCTCACGATGTTTATCGTATGATTAGGAGCAATCATGTTAGAAATGAAAATATCAGAAGTCAGGCCTGAGATTCGAACCCGCATCACTCGGTGTCCCAAGCGAGCCCGCTTCCACTGGACCACTGCCTAACTGCCAGTTTCTATTAAACCTATCTACCGATAGACCGGTAGATACTTTCATACGATTTTGACAGGTTGTAACTTTTAATGTGTCAAAATAGTATGAAAGTAACTACCGGTCTATCGGTAGATAGGTTATAGAAACTGGCAGTTAGTGAGCACCACACAACCAACTCTATGTATACATAAATTAAAAAACCCAGCATTAATCTAAATTAATATTAAAATTAAATAGGTATAGTAAAGAAGTTTGTTTCCATAGAATTAATTAGTTTGACAGTTTAAATGAAATCATTTTGTATTGTGTAATTTTAAATTGAAATTTAAAAGATAGTTCAAGATAATTACGAGTAGCAAAGGCAAAGTAAAATATGTTGATCTTAATTAGTACCAAATATTTATTTTTATTCAGTATTTTTAGTATGGTACAAAATTTATTTATAATACATAATTTTTGAAAACAAATTAATATGGAGATTGTTAGAAAAATGGAACTTAATTGGTTATTTACATTTCAATTCATAAGATTATAAATTAATAATTAAGTACAGATGTCAAAAACAAAGGTAAAAGTGAAATTTATAATTTAAAGATCATAAGCGAAATGAACGTGAATATGAAGAGGTTTATTGATTTATTTCTGAAATTAACATTATTTTTTGTTAATGCTTGTATTCGTATATTTGTTATTATGGATTACTCTATCCATATTATAAAATTGTAACTCAGTGGTACCATTAAATCATATATTTTTTGGATTTCTTGACATTTTATTACTATCGACCGATACAGATATTTTTTTAGAATTTTCGGCTGTCTGTCTGTGACCGCATCACGATGAACCTACTGGACAATTTTTTTATGAAATTTAGTATGATAATACCTGGTAAATGTATACAGCCGTTAAAACTCACACATGTTAGTGTTTATATATTTATGGTACGACCTGATAACCAGATGAGACATATTTTTTATTAAATATAATTTATAAACAAATATGCCTATAATTACTTGCCTATTTGAAAGTGCTTCAGTTTTTTTTAGTTGAAAGTTATCAGATCGGTGAAGGTCGATCTTACACGGTCTCCTCTACTATTAGTGTTTGAACTTATTTGATGGTTCTTAGTTATAGTTGGGCCACTATGAAAATTCTTAATTGTGAGAGTAAAATTGCGAACACTAGAAAAAGAAGAACATGTAAAATTGGCCTAGGCCCTAGACGAATAAACATAATTTGTTGAGGATGCTTCTATATAGCTAACCTAATATAACATATTATAAGAATAACGTAAAAGTTAAATTAGGAAGGCAATGTAAAATTCGGTAAAGTAGAAAAATGTTAGGTAGTAAAGGATAAATTAATTTATTATATCCCGGTATTATATCTTCATGTAACAGTTTGATTTTCGTATCTCCTGAGCACCGTCGCGTCGGTGCGCTGCTGTACAATATGGACGTTGTTTGGTATGCAATAGCCAATCCATGCTTACTGTAATTGTATGCTACTTTTTGACTTAACTAGCAAATTTAAAAAAAAGGTAAAAATAGAAATCAACGAATATGAATATTTCTTTATTTGCGTTAAAAATAAAAACAAATAAAAAAATTTTTTTATGCGACTATATTACAATATAATATGCGAATAAAGTAATATTTGCACTTAACACTACTAAACTAAATAAATGTTAAAAAATGTGTTATAACAATGATTAACTAATTTTATTTTTCTAATGTACGAAAACGTATATATTTTGGTTGGGTAGATACTGATGTATAATTTAGTTAAGCTTCAAGTTTCGCTGCAGTATGGAGCATTAAATAATATGAAAACGAGGTTTTTATAATCTGTAAAAAATATATTATAAAGTTAGACTTTATGTGCTACTACTGACTTATAATTTTAAATATAATTTTAATTAAAATATTTGGAAATAAATACTCGGTAGAATAACTTACTTCTGCCATAGTTTTCACTCCAACTGATATCAATCCCAAAGCTTTAAATGTTATGGGTGTTTGAGTATGACTTAGAAAGGATAAGACAATTTTCCTATTTTTTAAGTCCATTTTTTCCCATGGCAAATCATAAATAGCATCCTTTATCGTTTCGCTCTGAAAATACAATAGAAAATCAATATTCTCAAATAACATTCTTTTGTGTATTTGCGGTATCCTTACCTCAGTAGCGATAGATTCAAATATAATAGAAATTTGCGTCAATGTTTGGAACATGCATAATGTAAGAGCGCCATATGTTGCTAATGCTTCTTTTTTCTAAAAATAAAAATAGTATAGATATATGGGTCACATATTTTTTTTAACCCCTCGAGCGTTTCACGATACACCGTAAGATCATAAGAGAAAAGGCTCGAGGCGTCGACGGCTCCGCATATGCATCCTAATTTAAAAATAATTTAAAAATAAAAAAATATATATTACATCACTGCGAGATAAGGTCAGTTTTATTTGCTTATTAAATTATATAAATAGTTAGATAAACTCATAACGAAGCCGGGAAGGTATAATTTATACCATTTTAATATATACATATCAACGAATTCATCGTTTTTCCGAAGGTCTACCCTATCTATCAAACGTCCTTGAAATTACGCCGACGCTTCGAGCCTTTTCGTAAAACGGAGGCCGACGCTCTAGGGGTTAATAACGCATAGAATTAGATACGTCATATATTTTAAGCTATTGCATAGCTTTTATCGCAGGCTTTAAGAAATTCCGTAACGAAAAAAAACCTAACACCGTCCGATTTCTCCGCCGTCTGTGGGCCGATTTCAAAATTTTTTAAGCTATTGTATAGATTTTATTGCGGGCTTTGGCGCGGCGACCGAACCAAGAAATTCCGTAACGAAAAAACCTAAGACCGCCCGATTTCTCCGCCGTCTATGGGCCGATTTCAAAAAATTTTCTTTTGTTCGGAAGGGTATAGGTCCGAAGGGGTCCCATCGTCACTATGTCAGGATCTGACGATGGCAACTTATGGAAATCGAGGGTGACTCTTAAATTTTATAGGCACCTATTATGTTTTTGATATATTTTCTAAGGATGTTCAAGCATTTGCGTCTGAAAATCATCATCTCATTTGGATGAGCTGATGATGGAAGGTACAATTCCTTAACGGTTATTTTTTATGTTTGTTCATTAATTTCTGCGTCAAATGTTGCCCGATTACAAATTTCTTTTTTGTTCGGTAGGGTATACTTCCAAAATATTCACATTATCACCAAGGCAGAATCTGATGATGGGATCCTAGGGAAATCGAGGGCAAGTCTCAAATTTTACAGGTATTTATTACGTTTTTCATACATTTTCTAAAGCTGTTCAAGATTTTGTGATGATGTAAGGTATATCTCCTCAACGGTCAGGAGTTGAAAGAAAATTCTTTTCATATTATATGTACTTATGAACCGATAGTTGTATTCCTTCAGGCTATTGGGTTGATAATAGAAGGTAAAAAAAAACCGCGCTCAAAAAGTGTAACTTGAATTAATATCAAAGAAAAAAAAATACTGCATAAATAAAAAATAAATAAATAAATATAATTGCATAAGTTGATAAAAATGCTATGCAATAGCTGTACCGCGGCAGTCCCCGAGTGTCACCACATTTTTTTTATTGGGCCAGGCCAAGCCAGTATTACCCACTAAAACCCAAAAGACCATACAAGACCCACGTCTTAATAGGGTGTCGCAGGATCGCTTACACTTTCAACCACAACGACCCAACAATCAACAATGGGTTGATCCGCAGTCCTCTCAGCTTTCGGAGAACAACCAGAAGTGCTAGCTACAGTTTTTAAATTTAGGCTGTCCGTATTGTTTTTAATAGCTTAATAATATTTCAAGATGGATGAAAAGAGATACTCAGGTGTTTCGGATCTGCGTCTGTACAAACTAGCCATTACATATATTATGGAAAACATGTCACATGTTAATTGGAAAAGCGAAAGCATTAGTTACCATTGTAGATATTTCCAAAAGCAATATACATCCATTGACTTGATGAAATATATAATACACACATATCATTAAGCCGAAAGCTTGAGAAGCTAAGTTCATAAACCTGTATAAAATTTGAATATACTTATTTTTATTTTACGACTATGTAATTTTACTTTCTTTATAACCATTTATACTAACTTCATAATCAATTTATAATGCTCAATATTATCTACAAGACATTTTTTAATAAATTGAGATTCTTCCACAGTATTCATTTCTTGTGTTGAATTTGGTTTAGGAAAATTTCTCAAATTGTGCTTTAAAATTTTTAAATGCCCCCATATATGAAATACGATTAAAGAAACCAATAGATCATAAGTACAGATATATGAACCACAATCGAATGCTATTAACCAGTTCGCTGAGAAAATGATTGCATAAATTATTAAATTGTTATGCTCAGAAATTGAATAATAATATACAGCATATTCATAATGAGTTTCATTTTCCAAACCACGTTGACTGGCTTTGAATACTCCCGATTGAATGTTATTATAAAATGGAGTTAAATTAAAAAATATAACACTGGAGTACATCTGCATATAAATAATGACTGTGAAAATTGCTGATATTTTATGAACTTTCTTATAAATCTGGAAAAAAAATACAATATTATTACCAAATTAGCGAGAGAAAAATATTTTTATGATACAATCTCGACACTCACTTTCATTGCATATTCAGAATTTTGTTTAAAATGAAACAGATGAAATTTTAATACGAATTCGGGTATTATATCTCTATACGCTTTTATTAATGGCATTGAAGCTCTTTGCTGAAACAAATAAATAAAATTGCATGTATAAACCAACATTAATTGATTTATAAATAATCGATATACATAGGTACATATAGTCAGTATAAAATTTTCTAAAACACAAATAAACCTGCTGATTCTTTTTTTTTCAGAATTACTCTAGTTGAATCTCCATTATTGAAAAAGTTGTTAATTATAACAATTATTTTAAACATATATGATGTGGTAATGCGGGACAAACTAAAATGTAAATTTTCATTGGAACGTCTGTTTATATGTATTTTGACATACTTACAACGCAAACGATACTCATGAAACTGGTTATATAATTGTGACCAAGTTCATAGAAATCCAGTTTTCCTATATGAGTCCTTATGTACATAGAAATGCCGATAAAGATCCATATCCAGTAAATGGTCATAGTTTTAAAACTTCTTGTGGGCAGATATCTATGATTTTCTCGTTGGGCTGTACCAAATTCTTTAAAAGGCCAAGCGTTTACCAAGCACAAGTAAAATTTAACAGTTTTCATATAATATAAGTCCATCGGTGATGATAGATCTCTGTGTCTGAATAAAATGAATAATATCAGATTTGACAAATTTCTATTCTAAATATTTTTTTTATATCTGCAATTTTTAAACATACAGTTACAGTAAGTTGTGAAAAACCTAAATGAGAATAAATTTTTATTGCTCCGACATTATCTTCTATACAACGGCGTATTAATTTGCTAAGAGTTCGCACTATAGAAATTTCGCGTATTTAGGTATATTTTTTTCTTTTCTTTATTGTTGGGCAATTTATCATGCATTTATGCGCCCTACATGCGAGTGGGCTACCTCCATATGAGTCACTTCGCGCCGTTACTGAGCCTCACCTACCACGACAAGATGAACGCACTTGGGGGGAAATTTAGGTATACTCGTACCAATTATAAACAATTCAACGTCATGATGTAGACAAACATACTTATAGGTTGAACAAAAATAAAATATAAAGCCAATGTGAAACAAATAAATCTATTTTACATACTCGAGCTTCTTCTTAAATAGCATTTTCCACGTTAACTTGAAATATGTCTTCTCAATATCTAACGTTAATAACTGAATACTACAATTATTCAATTTCATTTATACCTATGATTTTATATGCAAATAATTGATAAAGAATAAATGAGACTTACCCGTAACTACCTATTATAGAAACCTTTTACATTTTTTCATGATTATTTTTAATTACAGTATAGTGAAAATTTAATTGCATTAACTAGCAGCGTCTTCCCACGACTGTACAAAATAATTATGGTGCATATACTACAAGATCCCATGACTACGTAAAATAATTATGATTATGATTTAGATACTAAAACAGCTGTAGTTATTGCTTTTAAAAATTATTTTTTAGACCTAATTGACTAAAAAGAATAAACTGCTCAATACTTAGCTGGTGAAGATCGACGCTGACGAGTGACGCAAAGATCAAGGCGAACGCAATGCAATCTTGCCTTCCAGGTAACTCTCTCCTTAAGGTATAGGGCTCATTATGTTTTGGGCAGCAATTAATTCAACGGAATATTTTCATTCAATATATTCAATATATACTACACACACGGACGGTATTAAATGTTTTGGTAAAGATTTTATTTCAATGAGCGACAATACTCGCGCTGCATTTTCTATCGACGTGAAAGGGTGGTGTGATGATTTATATTTTATTAGCATTTCTCGCGTCTACGCACGCGTTCTAAAGACCGGAAACCAAATTCTTAATCTATTAGTACGATACCTCACAGAACTAACGGGAAGAGCGGACTCTTCCCGTTTACGCTGCACTTTTCATTCATGCCCCGGTCCCATTGGTTGTAGAGTAATGAATATAGCCTATAGCCTTCCTCGATATACGGACTATCCATCACATAGACAATTTAGTATAGATAATAAAGGCGCACACCTTATTTAGTATAGATAATAAAGGCGACCTCAGGTTGTAAGGAAAACTGTCAGCGTTGACCCTTGGACTACAACTACTGACTTTTATTTCGTAATTCCTATCTACAGTGGTTTATAGTCTATACATATCTTGTACATTTATGAATGTTAAATAAGTGATGTAATAACAAGTGACGGAAACGTCACAGGCGCTATGCAAGATAGTTGGATCCGTCGTTAAGACAGCTCAAATGCTTCACCTCAATTAATCATGTCTGGCGACGTCCTGAAAAGATATTGGTAAATCCAGTGCAATGCACAAGACGGTATCAAGAATATTGTGGAATGCTAGAAGAATGCAAGCTGCGTTTATGGTAAGAATAGGTATACCTAAGGATTTACATTTTTATCTTATTATTATTATCATCTTCAGTTCTTTTTAATGTCCCACTGCTGGGCAAGGGCCTCCTTCAGTACGAGTGGGATCAGGCCATAGTCCACCGCGCTGGCCTAGTGCGTGTTGGCGGACTTCATATGTCTTTCGAAAACTTGCTAGGTTTTCTCAGACATACAGCTTTCTTCAAGATGTTTTCCTTCACCGTAAGACAAGTGGTAATTAAGATAAAAATGATTCGCACATAAAAATATTAGATGCGCGAGACCCGGATTTGAACCCGCATCACTCGGTTATTCAAGCAAGCGCGTTATCGCTGGGTTACCACTGCTACATCATTTACATTTTTAACTTATCAAAATTAAAAATATTCTGTGTTTTTGTTCATCACTTCTTCTTGCCTGATGCGCATCGCGTTGAAGACAGGTCCGTGCCCAGCAGTCAGACATTAAAAAAGGCTGCTTTTACATGTTTGGAAGTCTTGTTTTATTGAATTTACGAGATATAAAGTTTTAAAAATTAAATTCAATTCAATTAATGAAATCGGCCTTGTGACGCAAATTTCCTTAGATACCCAGTTATTTTGCAAAAAAGGGTATTTTATAAAATGTTGGGAAAAATTCAAGAATTTAACACTCTTCTCGGTATTATAATTTTTAATTTATTTCGTTAAAATTAAAATATTTGTATTAAAATTCCAAGTTTTGTTTACATATTCTTGTTTTGTTTTGTTAATCTTTACTTAAAAGAAGAGATAAGGGTGAATATTTCATTTCATGCATATTTTACATTTTTTTTTGACGAATCAAATATTAAGCCTGATGGTGTTGTTTATTATTTTTTTGTACAATATATAATGAAAATAAACTAAATATGAAGGAGGTACAGTAATGTGACGTTTAGTATTGAAGATATAGGGCTTTGTTTTTTTTAATAAACGGTAATGAGATTAGCACGAACGGTAATTGATATTTAGCTAATGGTAATGAGATTTATTCGAATGGTGATTAGAAATATATTAAAAAGTATAACATCAGAGTACTTTAATCAGCATTTTATTCGTTAACAATCAAATATGATTTGTAATAAGTAACAAAGAGGAAACATAATTAGTACAAATAATCAAACGCGTATAATATAAACAATCATAAAAAAGGAATTTAAGGAGTCAACTCAAAGTAAATAATAGAAATTGTCAATTTTTATTTGTAACAATAAACACTAATCGATTTATAATTTTCATGTACCACTGCAACTTGGTGTGTTAGCACTTTTACTCACCGTTACGTCAAGACAGAGCAAAAGTTTTCTTTGGTAATATTCATTACTGTTCCTGTGACATGTTTAGAATACATTTCTCCTCTACCACTGTGAAAGCTGCTCTTAAAATTTGAGAAACTCACCAATGCCCTCTACCACTAAAACTTGCCACTATTGCTCTCTACTGGCTCGCGACCAGTTTCATATCGAACTTGATCGCTAAATGTCCCAGTCGCAGATATGTTTAAAGCCAGCCCCTTTCCTAAATTCCGATGATCACGGCGACCTCGGGATCGGTATTTAAGTGAAGTCCATCGCTTCTGTTTAAGTGTGTCGTGTTGGCATGGAGTCCATGGAGACCAGATGAAACGCTCTACCGCTGGCCGCTCGTTTGTTTGTACCCAGATCTATCCCCCATGCCAGCAAAATACACAGTTTGAGTGGTGCAGATATACACATACTGAATATTTTTATTTAACCCGAGTCCGCCGAAATCTCAGAATTCCTTTTTTCCCCCTTTTTGACACACTATGGTTGCAACAAACATAAGAAAAATTTGCACAGCGGCCACCCCTTCCGCGTTTAATGTGGACTTTTGCAACAAAAAGGCACTCCATTCCAACCTCAATGCTGTCCATCACTATCTTGAAACAGATATGCCGGTCTTACTTTTTTTAATGGTGACAGATATTGTCCTGCCGATACATCTTGCTTAAAATATCCTAGTTACAGCTTGGAACATGTCTTTCTGCCAAAAGTTGGGATTTGTACGTTCGTCAGGGAAGATATCACTCTGTTGTTGCCACCCCGTCCTGACCTGTCAATTTTATGGTCACGTATAAAATATGAGGGACATATTCCAATATAGACGTGTATCTCATAGTGGAAACGCCGAAATAGACCGACCCTTCGGACATCCAAGAAGGGTCAGATTTCCTATTCCAGCTATATCCCTGCGTGGAAGTTGTGATACTCGGAGATTTAATGCCATGTCCAGTTTACACGTCATTTGGAACAGAAAGCCAAATTGGCTTGGCCAAAACAATAGTAGTGCTTAACGGAGCGAAACAGTATTTCAGTTCCTGTTCTTTATAAATCACAGGTTCACCCTCTCATGGAATACTGTTATGATCTCTGGGCTGGCACTGCCCTCAATGTGACAAGCCGTTCATATTGTCGATGATCCCATACTAACACACGACTTAGAACCCTTAAGCTTTCGGATAGATGTTGCTCTCTATGTGTATTCTTTCGTCTGTATAATGGAATTTTCTGACGAACTTTTTGATGTGATGCCACCGTCGCGTTTCTGTCACCGCTCTCTTCCCCGTCGGGTTGGATGTCATCCTTATATATTACATGCCTGGCATCCCAAAAATGAACATGCATCTCGCTCCTTTCTGCCCGCACATGCAAAATGTGCAATGATCTTCCTCCTGGGGTTTTCTCTGAGCGCTATTATGTGGGACACTCTCAACTCCTGTTATGTTGCAGGTGTCTAGGGGCAACAAACTTACCATCACCAGCTAACGCGGATTGTTAACTCGTTTTCCCCTTACTGTTAAAAAATGGTCTCTCACCACTTTTTCTTTGCTGTCTTTTGCTTCTTGGAGTCATATCACCAATTGACAGAAAGGAACGCCTTTCATCTTATACATATATTTTTGGACTTCTTTTTCTTTTTCTAGAGCACGTAAGACTGGGTTCAATTTAATATCTTTTTCTGTGTGTTATTTTAGCCCTTAATCTGTTTTTTTTTGTTTTTTTTTAAAACAATTAAAGTATGTGAGGGTCAAACAGACAAATAGAACCAAAATAAAAGCTTACTAATCTAATTTCCGAAAACGCGTCACTTAACATTAATTGTAAGTATAATTGTTAATTTATATGGTTAAGGTTTCATCAAATCTTAACATTAAACTCATTACCGTTACTTTCTTCTAATCACCATTCGACTATAAACGAATGGTAAATAATGGTAATTAGAAGTTTGGTAATTAGATTCATCAATATATGCGGTTAAATATAGTTTTTTTAAAGAGTCATGGATTTATGCAGTCTATTGTTTAAAAGATATCCTATTGTTGGTTACATCTAGCAAAAATTAAATAAAAAATAACCAATATACTACCTTTTATAATCGAAACGGTATATAGAAATATTCCAAACCACACCAAATTTTAACCGGAGAAACTTATTTCACTTTGCCGGTAACAGTCTTTCATGCGTGTATCCTGCTCTATTGCAGAGTGTCGACTGATGCCGAACGTTTTGTGAGAATGAAGGTACATAGTGATGCGAAAGTATTAAAATATCGACACAAACATGGCGCTGAATGGTAATTATGAAGAAGTGTAAGGACATTTTTTAAAATAGTAAAAAGTTGTTTGAAACTGTTCTTTCATTAATAATAAAAAAGTAAAACATAGATTATTTAGTCTTTTATCATAAATATATATGATAACTTATTCTTTAAGGACAGTTTTTTAGTAAAATATTTTGATTCGTTCAAATCTGGAAAAAGGACACAAATGGTAATTAGATTTTACGCTTTGTTAATTTTTTTTACACATACCTAATAATAATACAAATATTCAACGAGTTGCGTCCATTAGAACCCGTAGCTTATTAAAAGTAAACATTATCATCTTCAAAATATTTTAACGTTTTATACATTCTTTATGGCCAGAACTGTAATATGCACCAAATGAAATATTCACCCATAAACCACAGTATGACTTTACAATATTTAAGTCCAATATTTAAATAATGCTGGAAATAATTCAATATTATAGGAAAAATAAAATAAAAAACGGTTTAGAAAATACTACAGCTCATATAATCGAAGTTACACTTTCATTTCATTAACAATGATCACAAAAGTTTCTTTTCCTCTATTTACGCACCGCATAGAATATACAATCGCATACAACCTAAAAATTCAATTTACATTCAAACCTAGTCATTTAAAAATATTTTGCTGAAAACATTTTCATGTATTTATTTACATTAAAATTCGCAAATACAACTTTTTACATAATTATTTTATACACTATGTCTTATTAATTTTCGCTTACTATTTACACTTTCTATGTTAATCAATCTTAATCAACGTTTGGTCAATTCATCTTACAAATAAATGTATTTTAGTTCAATGGTATCAATGAACGATATTAACTAAAACCTCCAAAATCTAAAAAAGTTAAAGTAAACAAGTAAGTACTTACTCACAGACAACCATTAATTTGAAAGGCCAGAAAGTAATTATGTACTAATATATAAATATCACACAACTAATTAAAAGAATAAATCTGTTAATTAATAGTAAAAATAGTGTAATCAAGATTTACATACATAAAATGGCGATGAAAATGGTTAATTTGGCATTTAAAGCAATATGATACAAGATATTTGATACAATTTTAAGATAACATTGCGAATGTGGCAATAATCAGATAAATAATTGGAGGATAACAATATATTAAAAATTAAGAAAAAATCAACAATTTATATAAGTCTAATTGAATATCATAACTCTAAATATTCTAGTTGGTGTTTCAAATCGAACCACTAATAGGAATTTTTAATCTATCGTTACAGCAATAAATTCTGCAAACTTAAGCGTTTGATCTAACTATCTATCTTATATATTACTAAATTATCGCAATATAGCAAAACAAGTAATATATTATGTATTATTTTCTTACTAACTAAAATGTTTAAAAGAAAATAATATACGCAAAAATTAAGCAATGTAACAATATTTCTATTTCATGTAACAAGTGTTATATATTATCAAACAAAATATTTAATTATCGTTAAAGTATTAATTTTAGTACCATTTGAGAAATATTATAATTAATTGCTTATAGCTCTTTTATTATATTTTTGTTATTTTTATATTTATTAGTGTTTAATTGCATGAAATATATAATTTCTTAGTGAACTATTTTATGCTTAATTAACTGAATTATTTCATTGCCGTGCATTTTTCTATGAATAGTATAATATTTTCAAACTCAAAGTGCTTGCTTATTTGTTTCCACTATAATTTAATATTAAAAATGCATTTTTGATGCGGTTCTTCGATGTTCTTATGTTTATTATTACTGGATATATATATTTTGTCCAATTTATTATTGGTCTTTAGGGTTATATTTATTAAATTATACCAATAATAGAAGTATATGTAAAAGGTAAACATGAAGACGTATTACATAAGGTCCTTTTGAACTGAATTTACAAAGAAATTGATCCCATCACTCGTACTCATACAAGCTACAAATCAGATAATTAATATTACAATTACACTTTCAAACCTTAGTTATTCTATTTACATATCAATTAGTTGTTTAAGATAATAAAACTGAACTATCGAAATTTTCGTAGTGTTTTAGGCACTATTTAGACAGCCATCAATCTTAATGTCTTATTACAAAGCTTTACTTAACCTAATTCTTATAAAAAATGTTTTACAATCTACATGTCAATAGGCAGGTAGTAACAATTCAATTCGTCTATAACCTAAAAAGTGTGTATACAGTACTATACAATCTGTGACAACCTCAAACTATGTTTGACTCTCAGTTGACATTTGAGACGTAAAAATGGGGGTACAATGCAAATTACTCTTATACTATAATTGTATTAGGTGGTAGTTTCACATATTGTCTGCTAATATGAATAAATCTAGAGGCGTATTACAAATATTATGTATACGTAAGTACTTTCACTTCAAACTATGACCTCGATTTTCTGTAATCTAGGTGTTATATTATGAATTACTTATTCAGATACTATTTCCATTTTTATATATCCTCAAAGAATCTACAAAATTATTTTTGAACTATGTTATAGATTCTTTGATGATTTCATATTGGAATTTAACCGTTAGTGATATTTACAAAAAGTTTAGTAAAAAGATGTTCCTATTAAAAACACTGTACTTGGTTCCTCGAATATTAGATAAAACCTGAACAAATATGTAGATAATTCCGACCTAAGCCATAATAATACAAATGATGATAATGTATTCAACATATCGCCTAAAATATTGACTAAAGCGTCTATCAATAAAGCATTTTGTATAATCACAACGTCATGTCCTTTCCTAATTTCATTCACTACCTAAACAATATCACTAAGAACAGTCTGACACTTCCGAAACTTTTGGGAACAGCGAAGAAAACTACGGCTAACCTTGTCTCACTCGTTTGGTCCACTTGCGAACCGGGATAATTATTTCACTGACCATTCTTAATTCATCTTGACACTTGAACACCAAAATCAGTAATAAATAAGAAACAAAGATAGGATGAAGGGAAATGAAATTAATAACAGTTAGCTTATTTCGGAACACGGATGTGTTGATGAAGTAAATACGTCGTGTAATTTTTAAATTGTGAAAATTCAACTTTCAATATTATTATATTTCTGTGTATTTTATTTGTTGAAGAATAAATATAGTTATTTATATGTCAAAAATTGTTCTATCCTACACTTAAGGATAAAGTAAAAACCGTACATTATCTGAAACCTTCTGTTAAATATTAACATTTATGTACATTATATATACATAAACTCATTTGTATACTCGTACATATATCATTAACCCAAAAATAAATTATAGGTATATTTATTATAGAGACATTTTAAAGCAGAAGATGTGATAGACGTATTTACATCAATAAGATTGTGAAACAATTTTCCCGATAGCTGATTGATAATTGGGGAAAAGATTAGAGGAAGGGCGCCGAGTTTCGTCGAGTTCAGCACAGTAGTTCGGAGTTGGAAGGCGGTACTCAGCTGGGTAGCGGTGGTCTCACATGGGGGCTTGAGGCTTGAGGAGAAGGAGCAGGCGCACTTTCTGAAGCAGAATGCGTCCGTGGCGCCGGTTGGACCGGACTCGGTGGCCATGGATGCGTTGCTGATGGTAATGTTCTGGAAAAATATATATATTTCAGTATTCTTGTACATATATGTGTGTATTCCATAAATTCATATTTTAATACTAGCATTTCCCGCTGCTTCGCACACGTTCTAAAGACCGGAAATCAAACTTGCAGAACTAACGCTCGCACTTCTCGTTTTTGCAACACTTTTCATTTATGTTCCGTTCTCATTGGTCATAGCATGATGTAATATAGCCTATAGCCTTACTCTATAAACGGACTATCAGTTAAAAAAGACGTTTTCAATTCGGACCAGTAGTTCCTGAGATTAGTGCGTTCAACCAAACAAACAAACTCTTTAGTTATAATATTAGTATAGATAATATTCCTATTCTATAACTAAGTAGAGATTTCTACTCATAATCCTGTATTGATTAAAATTTTCAAAAACACTTCTAAACATGTGGAATCATTTCAATAATAATACCTAGAATAAGGGGACATAGATGAAGCAGGTGGCGTAGGCACCGCCGCAGTATCAGGATGCAGGAAGTTCTTTCTTTGTTCTGACCGCTCCCAACATTGCTGAAGACACCTCGCCATTACATCAGGTAAATTGTTTACTTGCTCCTGCAATGGCAAAGTTTTAATATTTTATTTTCTAGAACATTGATAATGTTTTAAAGAATTTAGTCTTTAGAATATATATTTTGTGGATTTCGAATGTGTTTCGGTGCGCTTGTTTCAATTTCGAAACACATTTGTTTTTGTTTATACTGACTCTTTTCATGGCGATTGATGAACCTGACTGTACTAAAGTAATTAAATTTTCTTGTTTACTAAGTATATAAAACATAAGATGTTTCAAAATTAACGCAAGATTTAAATGATTTACATGAGACTGTGTAACAATATAATTTTACGTAAGGGAAATCATACGTTAAACATATTTTAAAATTACCTGTAATGTTGTTAATTTTTCTTCTAAACTAGTCAATCTTTCTTCGATGGTGTCTTGTCTTGTACTCATGTCTGACACTATTTCATAGACGGTGTTTTGCGTCTGTAATAAAAAGGGGTCCTACTATCAATCGCATTGCAGCTCAATTAGCACTGCCGGCCTAAATCATAACTTATTGTGAAGTATCTTTTGTAGTGTTTTAAACCTTATCTATTAAAATATGAATGTTCGTGAGCGTGTGTGTATGTTTTAATATTAAAAGAAATATTGTAGTACGAGGTACCAATAGCATGCTCTCATGTAAAGCTTTGATTTCTAGTGCATTTAAATGCATTTAGCAAATGGAAATGAGTATAAGAAACATGCTGTTCTCTACATAACTAACACTAGATTGGTCGCTTTCTTAAATTGGGCATAGAAATGAAGAAATTTTATCACTTCAGCTATCAAGTGCTAACTAAGTATCTAAATGAATTTGTGTATGAAAATAGCATCAGCTAGTTAATTGACATAAAAACAGAAACTACCTTCGCCATATCGGTTATAGTGTTAGCATTATCCATCAGTTTTCTTTGATCCATCTTCACTTTTCTTAATCTGAAATTTAAAATTCATATACATTATACAAATTTATATAACTTGTATAAATGTGTATCAATAAATTAATATTACCGCAACTAAATTATACCAGTCAGTTAAAAGTAAGCGTATGTACTCACGCATAAATGGCTAATAAGAACTTTCGTTGATGAGTTCTAACGCGACCAGGGTGAACCCTTTTGACGAGTCTCGTATGCTTATATATTAACCAAGTTTCTCTTAATACATTGGCTGCTGCATTTTTCAGCTGAAATATTCAAAGTCCCATAATGTTACTTTAATATTCTCTATCGAAAGTACTATAGTTATTGATAAAGATTACTGCAACAAGCATTGTAGAACTTAGCATCTAATTTTATACTGGAAGGAAGAAAATCGTTAAAAAATTAAATCTGAATAATCTATGATATTTTATTTGGGGGAGATTATTATTGAAGTAAATATACTTATACTAAAAATATAAATAGCTAATCAACGTAAAAGCACAGTCTACTAATCCATACAAATGTCTATTGAAAGCGTCTACCAACGGGATGTACGAGATTTGTCATGGTTATCTACTTCTATATGACAGTCGGGAAACATCTTAAGGAATAACAGATATAATTATAACTAAGCCCGATATGGCATTGCAGCGCTTTAACTATAAAATGGTGAAACCTAGGAATTTCAATTTTAGGAAAACTCTTATATTTGGGTATAGAAATCACCTACTGTATGGATTTTTATACCGTGCTATAACTATGGTATATCAATATAACTACATTTATGGTCTATTTCAATCTTATCTTACCTCACAGGTCCATCTGTCACTAATGTAACAGTTACCTTACCTTTTTCGTCAGTTGAGTTTCCATCATGAAGTTATGAACATGCTTTTCTGCTCGAGTTAATTCTAACTTTCTTGACGCAACTGTCACTAATAACGCTGTACATCCCGCCCCCTGTTAATTAGATCAACAATTGTGGTGAACTGACGTAAACATAATACTTACTCTTTTAGTAAGTTGTGTATCCATCATGAAGTTATGAACGTGCTTCTCGGCTCTAGTTAACTCTAATTTTCTTGAAACAACCGCGACTAATAACGCAGTGCATCCAGCTCCCTGTTAAGTGAATACCTTAATGTAAAATGCAAGCGAACGTGTAGAAGCATTCGAGATTTCACATTCCTTAAATAAAAATGCATTTTCAGGCTAGAAATGAAAACAAACTATTTTCTTGAGCTATGTGGTAATTCTTCAGTTTAGATTTAGATAGCGCGAGGACAATAGACACATTTAAATAAATCACTATGAGAAGCTGTAACAATAGTTATATGTAAGGAAATAAGAAAGTAGACTACGATAGATAACAATCTAATAGCATTGTCGATTACCCTCGTTATTTTAATTTTTATTTATATTAGTAGTAAAATATAAAATATTTTTAGTTTATTAGCCATAAAGGTAGCATAGTTATTTTATTTATTTACATAATATAAATTTTAATAAGTTATTATTACATATAAAACTAGTGCACAAATTTTTAAACTCTAACAGTTAGCCAAGAAACAATGGTATGCTGTCAATTCGAGCGAAAAACGTCACAATATCTACATTATTAGAAATTAACTGAAATATATCACACAATCTAATTAATATTTAATTATCTATAACTTAGTATTATGTTAAAATTATCTCTTAGTGCATATCCATCTAGAAGTGCAGTATTAAATTTTATATTTAAATCCTTCTCATTAAACTAAAATTTTTGATTATACACAAACAATACCAAAGTGCAAAATATTATTACTTTATTTATATAACTTCTTTAAGGAAAAGTGAGCCATTTTAAAAACAAACGTATTGTGCAATTCAGTGAAAGAGTTAAGTGAAGAGAGAACTAGAGATAGTAAGGAGAAATGAAGCATTCCATTCTACTAAATATTTCTAAATAGCTGGCTTTAACAGGGAAATGGACGTTTTATTTTTAAAAACAAACAATTTTTATATTCCCGATATCACTTTTAATTGTTTTACTCGTATTTAATATGTTTATTAGTTGGGTATTAAATAAATGTACAGATGTGTACAATAATTATGATAAACTATGCGGTTGTGACAATTATACTATTAAACAATATGCAACACTTAAATATGACCACTTATACAATACCAACTGATTATTTTTCTCTGTGAACATACATTTCAATTGCAACATCGAATACATTAAACAGCGGTGAACTCAATTTAAAATATTATATTGATTACAAAAGTGTATACAATTATTTAGTGTGGAGTGTCATCTGTTGAAAACAACGAGATGTTAGTGTTGACTGACATTTAAAATAAGAGCACGAGCTGATTTTATAACAAAATAAACTGATAAAATAAAAAACTTAAAATAAAAGTGACCAAAAAAATTAGAAATAAAGCTATTTAAAATAAGACGAATATGATTATAATAATGTGAATGGTGTCAGTCAACACAAACATGAATGTTTGTTGGAACTTACCATAATGCCGGTGCTAACGGCGATACCTCTGCCGCAATATGTATTTGGCACAATGTCACCAAAACCAACGGAGAGAAATGTAATCGCAATAAGCCACATCGCATTGAGTAGGTTAGCATGTTCTTCATCGTGAAACCTTTTGAAAATAAATTTCATCGCTTTACTCAGCACGTCTTACCTCCCAAATGTTTGAAGGTATAAAAGTATCGTGTACAACCTACCTATCAGTACTGCACGCAAGCATATTCCATTGCAAAAGTGAAAGTTATTTTTGTAAACAGAAAGAAATCGAAGAAATAGAAAGAACGTATCGTCTTGAAGAGTTTGACTTTGATTGTGAAATTGAAATTGCTTCAGTCATTTGTGAAGTATAATATGACACATAAAATGGCTCACCTTTACCGACCTATCACAATTTATTTAGACAAAGCAAGTTAACGTATAACGCGGTTTTAATAAACCTTGCGATGCCTAGAAGAAACGAGAGGCTGTTCAGATTACGCATTCGTCACGTTTTACTTAGATGATACCAATATAGCCTACCATTTGTTATCATACATACCACCATACCGCAGGTGAGAGTAATGCCACGGCCGCAGTATGTGTTGGGAACTATATCACCGTAGCCAACACAGAGGAAGGTTATAGCTGTCAGCCACATTGAGTTTAGCAAATTGGCATGGTCTTCATCGTGGAACCTGAGAGCCAAAATGCCCAACAAGAACCACAAGATAACCGATTGTATAATACAATGTTTGCATTTAAAAAGCTGAGTTTATGTAATTTTTATAATTCCAGATAGATTTAATAACGGAAGGACTCAACCTTTGTAATAGTTTGAGCCATAGTACAAGATTTTCAAACACAATAATTTAGCATGCCTCTTGAACGATAAAAAATAAATTTTAGAACTACACAAATACTAATACCGTATTTCAATACAACGTGCAGACTAAACATTTATTTGGGGTCAATACCAAATATAATGTACTGTTAGCCATGCTGTGAATTGTTTGTTTACTTACTTGGTATTACAGGGCAGGGCATATGATAACACATAATGAACACTTATAAAGACAACGTAATAAGACAGAAAAAGACAGAATCAGAAGAGAGGAAGGATTGAAAGCCTTCAGCTTGTCGTGAAGCGGAGATACGTTTAGATGCATGAATGTGACAAAAGTGCGGTGGTTTTGTGCGAATTTAGATTTGCCAGTTTATTGGAAGCTGTTCTATGTGTAGTAACCTAGAGCCATTTTGTGCGTGGTTATATAATGTCATATCTTACGGACACGTTTCCTTTTTGTTTATATTGTGCCGTAAATATGGTAC
Source organism: Boloria selene (assembly GCA_905231865.2). NCBI lineage: Eukaryota > Metazoa > Arthropoda > Insecta > Lepidoptera > Nymphalidae > Boloria > Boloria selene. Next base: position 6,513,686 of record HG993147.1, read on the forward strand.
TTCTCCTTCAGTGATCTTTGTTGTTCGTGACTACCACACAGCACTTTTCTCAGTATTTTTGTGCACATTTTAGTATTCAACATTTAATTTACTAACACTTACAGCAGATTAAGCATTTTCGTTCTTCAACAATATAATATGACTAATTCTAACACATATCTAAATTATTTGTTATATACAGCATTGTGTTTCGTTTGTTTGATGACTACATTAGCGAAAGTATTCAAAGTCAAACTCTTATGTTCTGTGATTATAACCAATTACTACAATAATATTTTTTGGATATTTAAAGTAAATAGTTGAAACAAAAAACACAGAGGGTAAGAAGCAAAACATATTTCAATAACGCCACAGTACAAAAGCATTAGCATGCCCATTTTGGCAGTACATCAATAGTTCTTAATAATTTTGTGTAAATTAAAAAGACAGTGTTTAAATAAAAAGAAAAAAAAAATGAAAGCGATACTGATGAATTATATACTTGTAACAATTAGCTTAATACACATAGACATCTAAATAATAATACTTCAACTTTTATATTTCATGTTACTTTGAAACTAACATGTTAAGATATTTTATACAAGTTACGTATAGCTTTCGCGATAAAAATACATTTTGTACTAACCTCTCACACTGCCTCAACGTCCAACTCGCGATTATCCAAAGAGAAACCATAAATACAAGTAATACCGTTCCAGGACATATAGTCATAAGTGTCTTTAATACAAATCTGTAAAATTAAATGTATTATGATACAAAAAATGATGTAGCAAAATTTTAATCTTTAGTAGGTACCTAATATAAAATTAACTTATAGTATGTTTACGAAATATATGGAAGAATTTGTAAATAATTGATGGAAGCAATAACTAGTAATGTTTTCTTACCTAGTATTGAAATTAATTCTATTCAAAGCTCCTATACTTCTAGAAGATGCGTCTGTGAAAAGCTTACTGTGGAGCAACATCACCCTGCATATTAAATACAAACGAAAGAACATCGGAAGAGACAGTGTAACATCATATGGAACCTGAAATATACAAATCGTTATATAGTATTTATAAAAAATCGAGATTCTCAAAAGAATAATAGTTTTTTTTATGATTTATTAATATTAAATCAAAGTAAATATCCAAAATTCTTAACATAAGAATAAGGTGCAAAGATTTTTGTAGGTATCTTTTTTACATACAAAACTAAAATAATCACTGTTTTAGCATTGTCTAATAATTGTAAGGGCTTAGAATTTCATTTTACCAGGTTATTTGATCTTATAATGTTAATTTATTAAAATTGCATTGAAATAAACAATAAATCTATCACACAATCGTGCCTCAAAATATGTAAGAATATTAAATTAATAATGATTTGTTAACTGTATATAATATTGTTAACGTCTAACATCATGAGTTTTCTTTAATTAATAACATGCTGAAAATTCGCGACTACCTATTACGAGACGCTCATCCTCGCTCTCTGCAAATTCAATTCGAATTCAAAAAATCCTCCCGAATTGATCATGATTAAATTACGATCAAGGTGTTAGTATTAAAATTTAGATTTTAAATAGAATTTTACGTAGCACTATTAATTTTTTATTTAAATTTAAACTATTGGATGTCCAGCATAAATTAAACCAAGAAAACCCTTGGTGTACAATCTTCATAATAATTTAAAGCTTTTATATTTACATTGTAGTACTGAGAACACAAACAACAAAAAAAACACAACACATTGCTGCAAACAAAGACATGCCATTCAGAGCACAAATTTTTAATACAGACCTGAATTTGCTTATAGATTGCATCCTACGAAGAAAAAGTAAAAGTAAATAACAACAATAGCAAACTAAGATAGGTATGCAGCAATATGAAATTTTGTACTTATAAAAAAACATGTGCATAAAATGAAAATTAATCATTATTTACCATATGATAATGGATCAATGTATGTTGAGTTTAATTCGCAGAATTGATTATATCATACAGAAGTACTTAATTACTAAGTACTTCATAATTTTGTATTTATGTATGTTATAGATATTCTAACAATATACGTTATATTATAAGCGATGAATGAAGAGTTACTATATAATTTTAAAAATTTACAAATCTAATATAAAGCAACTAAAAATATATAATAGGGACTGTGCACATGACGACTCACGACGCGTAAAACGTTCATTAAAAGTCGTCTGTAGTTGACCCATTAAAAAAAAGAAATATTAAAATATGTTTAAAAAAAATAGATTGTAAAAGTAAAAGCTTACAACTTCAACGCCTATTACTCCGCCTTTATTAGCCAACTTTGTGGTCCAAGTGAAGGTGTATTGTCCTGGGATAGGATGGACGGCGCATATCGCGAGTTCGAGAGCAATCTGCGCTATCCGCTGCCACGTCATTGCTATCCGCCAGTCGTCAGCGCAGTTGTCTATCATAAATAACTGAAATTTAAAAACACAATAATTAAAACACATTTATTGAAGATCGCTAAAAATAGTATGTCTAACAAACTCAAACTCCAAGAGATTCCCAGAGAGTTTTTTTGAATATAATAGATAAGAAAGAAATAAGGGATTAATTCGATTGAATAAATCGTATGGCTTGACTTTATCTGACTACTCGAAGTCGAAAATAAATTTACGTACGTGTTTTATTATATTTAGTTAAATTTTGAACGAAACCCAAATGCTTGATTAAAATACAATAATATTAGTAAAAAAAGCAACCCTAGTCTATTATCTTATAACAATAGCTATCTGTCTGTGAAATTGTTTTCAAAACTGTCCAGCCCTTTCAGATATTAGCGAGAACAAACAGACAAACCCTTCATCGCTATTTATTTCAATAGATTTATAAGAAATCTAATCTATTTTATCCATTGCGATTAAATTTATTTAATTGAAATACCATCCTCTTTCTCTCAACACTTGCGGGTTTACTCAAGAAACATTAGAGAGCTTATAGAAAGCAATACTGTCCGGCTTGTTTATTTTGCTTGTTTTCGTAGTATCTTACGTCTTAGATCTTTATTATCTTACTATATTATATGAAATTAATATTGTTCGGCCCGTATCATTTATTTTGTAATATTATTTATTTAGTAAAATCTGAATAAGAGAAATAAAAATTATTAAAATCGTAAAATTTTATTAAAAAGTAAAACGATATTTTTTTTATTACAAACCCAAATTTGGTATCTCCATTTGATTTTTATCATCTTTAAATATATCTTAGATTTACCAATTTATCATTATTTAATTATATTTTGTAGGAATTTCCTTAAACATACTCTAGACTTAGTAATCAGAATTTCAAAATCAGAAGACAAATTAGCTTCTAGATAGTAAAAGAACAAAATCAGTACCTGAACTTCTAAAGCGTGATAAGCCACGATTAGGCCGAGTAAAATCACAGTTGACATTGATATTAGCGTTTTGAGTGCTTGTGAATATATCGACGCCTGAAATAAATGAATTACATTTAATTTTATTCCCTTGTAATAAATATGAAGTATTATATTATAGAACGAAATCAAATTATAAGATAGTCACCTTAGTGTAAACACCTGCACTAGAAAGTTCATTTTCTATAACCATGATTATAATACCAAACATTCCCATCACTAAAGCATAATCACTTATTCGTTTTCTTTTTTCAAATAGCGCCTTTCTTCTACCTAATCTGGAAATAAAAAATAATAATAAATACATTGCACTATGGTTACAAACACTGTATTTATGCGTATAATTTGTTTCGTACTCCTTCATTCTGAAACTTGTTAACAGAATGTGGATTATGACCTGGAGTGACACTCGACTGAAATTTTTAAACATAATAAATTTTATATAAGTAAAAGTAACTTGTACTCGCTTGTATTATCGAGTGATGCGGGTTCAAACCCGGGTCTCGCACCTCTGATATGATGTGCGAATCATTTCTATCATGATTACCATTTATCTTACGGTGAAGGAAAACATCGTGAGGAAACCTGCAAGTCTGAGAGAAACCTAGCAAGTTTTAGACATGTGAAGTTCGCTAAAACGCACTAGGCCAGCGCGGTGGACTATGGCCTGATCCTGTAAACCTGAGCCATCGTACTGAGGGAGGCCCGTGCCCAGAAATGGGACATTAAAAAGGGCTGAAGTAAGTACAAAATATTCCCATACTTTCGAAATATTTTATAAAACTTTTTATTTAGTATCAGAACATTCAATTTGGGCATCAAGCCACAAAGATTACGGAATTTAAATGAATTATTATCTAAGTGAATCGAACTTCACACAGTTCGTGCCAAAGGTTCGATGTCACTGGATTATCCTTATTGATGGGATACTATAACAGTTGATCGTCGGCCATTCAATTATTATTCACCACTGACACAGATTACTGAAGTTTGAATTCAAGTAATTAACGTGAAGGGACCTAATTTGTGATTTACTGCCTAAATTTTATGAGGGTACATAACTTACGCTAAAAGAACTGCTTTTTGCGAAAAGAATATATTGCATTTAAAATTTTGTATAATTTGTAGGTTAAAAGTATTGTCTGTAAAAAGTGTTATTATAATACATTTAAAAAGTTTATAGATTTATTATTATTTTAACAGCGGGCCACTAGCCATATTAAGATAAACGTACACGCTTATCCTAATATCCTATTCAATTTTTACTAAACAGTTTTAACATAATATACTTAGCAACATTTTAGTACCATAAATAAATTTATTAAAATAAATATCATGGAAGCTACAAAGCAAAGTCGCTAAAAGTTAATTTATAAGCTAACCTGTGAAAGTCACTTATTTCGTTACTATGCAAAATAAAGTTAAGGAGCCCCTTTAATACTAACTTCCGCTCTTAATTAACTATATTATGGTATGTTGCATTACCAAAGGAAGGTGAACGATTTTATATGTGTTAATGTTTGTTTTGTTGAACGCGCTAACATTGGGAACTACTAATCCGATATGTAAAAATATTTTTGCGTGTACATAATAATATAATGTTCTTCAACTATCAAACTGCACAGGAGATATTATAGTGCACAAGTGTACGGGCAGACACAAGAGCAAACTCTATTTCTATTACTCTCATACTCCGATGGCACGACTACTCGACACGACCGGTGAGAGCTAAGGCGCAGGACCGACTTTATGGACTGTTACTGAGGCTTACTAACCAAAAAGACTCAATAACTAAACTTGGCCCGACCCGGGACTCAAACCCGGGACTTCAAGATGTGCAGCCAAATATGCTAGCCACTACACCATTGAGGCAGTAATGTAATAGTATAAGAACTGTATATCTATTTCAAACTAAACATAAAAACGTATGGGATTAACCCGACCTAAGCGAAAGTGAGTTGCTACTAACTTATATTTTAGAATATGTTAACGACATATCCTTTAAAAGTATTTATATTATAAAGTAAGCGTGGACGTGAAACGAGTAAATAAATAACAAGAAATGCAGCAATAAATTCTGAAGACGAACAAAATCGATTCGACTCTGATGCAAGTTATTTCCGTTCATTCAAGGTTACTGTCCACGAAACGTTTAACACAGGTTTTATAGATATGACAAGTTACGCAGCAATTATTAGATATATTTTGATAAAAGATCAAATTAAGAATTTAATCTATTTTGGTGTATTTTATTAAAATGAGTTTTTTGAAGGAAGTACGAGTCATACAAATATTTTCTCACTTTGCGAGGCCTAGTAGTATTCAATATACCTATGATTATGACCTGAAATAACATAGTTAGGTACCTAGGACCAACTGAAGGGAGGATACAAGTAATAAGCTACTAGTATTGCGAGTATGTACACTTAATTAATTATTAAATTCTATCGGCGTTCAAGATTACCCAGTAGTAGTAGAAGGTGATTATGATAAATTTTTGATATTTCTATACTTACCTAATCCTAATGTGTATTTGATTGTATTGATTTTAATTACGACTGACCTCTAAATGTCACTGGGGACCGCTAAACAAATTGAAAATGAGGCCCCTCGATACATTTAGAGATGGTATAATTAAAGTGGAAATTTTATTGTTTAGGGATTTTATTGGTAGGGAATTGATAATACTTTTGTCCGTTTATATTAAATAAATTTATTTATACGTATATTTTTTTTAACGTGCCATAAACGCCCCCATCTCTTAATTTCAATCTCAATAAATAACAAGTAATCTTAGTGTTTTTTTTTATAGGACAAAGGGGGCAAACGGGCAGGAGGCTCACCTGATGGAAAGTGGTGACCACTGCCCATGGACATCTGCAACACCGCAGGGCTTGCAAATGCGTTGCCGGCCTTGTCGAAGGTTGCCAGGTCGTAACGGTTTGGAAAGATCGCCGGCGACAGCTGGTCCCACAGAGTGGTTGTGCGTGGCAGAAAATGTCTTAAAAATCGCACTGTTGTGTGTTTCTATACTTATCATTTTAAATAAAAGTGTCTTTCGGATTTATTCGCAGATTTATTTCGATTTTTGGTTTCCGATACTTAAAATGATTTACATTTTTTAATAAATAAATAAGTTAAATAATGAATACTTTTTATTTAAAATAATAATGTCGAATTTGAGCCACTAGGTGAACTAGAACACTATCATAATAATTTTAGATAGATTAAAAATAGACAAAAATATAGATCGATTTAACAATAAAAAATATGTTTAATTACTATGGAATAGTGACTCTAAATAACCACATAAATTATTATAACTTACAATCTTTAAACGGACAACGAGTCGATATCAAAATTAGTAGTTTCATAATGTAAAGTATGGATAATAGACTATAAAGTAAATAAATCAGTAGCTGTGAAGGATAGAGCTTGTATTTTTATATTAACGGTGCTTTATTTCAAGCATAGTTTATCTTATCGCCAATAATACTTCTTTTGTTACAGCATCAGTTTTTTGTGTGATTGATGATGTGAAAATATATTCTGGAGTATTTTTATTATTAAAGAAATAAAATTGTTTCAATTTTTTTATAATATTATATGTATAAAATGATAAACAGAATTATTCTGTCACTATTTTATCTACCTTACAAGGGATAGCAGAAAGATATGTATATGTATAGATAGCTAACAACTGAATTCCCTCCGTTCGGGTTTGCCCCTACTCCTTTTAGTTTTTAACGGTTAGATTTCTTAGGGATAAGATATTTTGACGACGTACAACAGCTAATCTATATGTTGACCCGCATAACCTGCCCTAGTACTTAGTTGCCCTTAAGCTAAGTTTGTATCGATTGAAACGACTGTTTCAATAAGATTTTTCAAGAATTATTGAAAGTACAAAAAGGACTCGGTTAGAATTTTATTATTTATTTAGTATAAAATATGAGATAATATTATGTTTTTTTATTATAAATGAAGTCTAGTGAAAGTGTAAGCGAAGCAAGATCCATCCTGTATTACTAACTACTCACCTTTGCTTCACACAGTTACGGCGGATATGTGGATTTGGTTTACAAATATTATTGAATATTATAACTCTGTATTTTGGTTTGCAAATTTCAATTTTCAAGTTTTATTGGATACGAGCACGGCATAAAATATAGTTTTCTGCTCTATTTGCATTCTATGAAGCCACAATAGTGGGCATAAAATTCACTCAGCGAAAAATTATTATCGCGTTCTTTGTACGCTCAATGGTACTATGTACTATGTACAATGTACACATTACTATTCTCACTGACTAAGCCTAATAATGTAAATAATAATTTTCTTAAATGTTACACCATACAAAAAAATAAAAATAAAGTGTCCTATTGTAATGACAAATTAACTAGTTTTCACTAAATGCATATGAAGGTATAATTTCCGAATCGCTGGTTCGATTTTGAATGGACTTTCGCTTAATGCTTCGTATGACGTAAAGAACTAAAATATCATTGCTTAAATGACTATGTTTTGGTTCAACTGCCTCGAAAGTGTAGTGGCTCGAATGTACAGCTGCATATTCGAAGTACTTTTGTGTCCCTGGTCGTGCTAAGTTTAGTTATTGAGTCTTTCCGTCTACTATAACTAGCTGACCGATACAAAAGGGCATATTTGTATTATTATCTTTTTATTATTTCACATACATATTTTCCCGTAAAATATGTATATATTATATTGATCCCTTTTTATCGTACCTCTGCTGGGTACGGGCCTCCCTTCAAAAAGCATAGTGCAAAGTGTGAACTTGGAAGTCTGTGGAATGTCTTTCAAAAACTGGCTCCTCTCAGGACATGCAAGTTATAGCAAGCATAAATGATAATTATTATGTTAGAAATGATTCGCACATGAATATTTGGATAAATAGAGTTACTCGTATTTCCTTTTATTTTAATATATTTATGATAAATGTATTTCATATATATACTGGTATTTTTCACACAATATAATTTTAAGAAAATATAATTTTCTTAAGGAATTAAGGCCACTACTCCGATATAGCAAATTGATAGAACAGTGCAATTAATTCAGAGCGAATTTAACATTTATCAGAGCTGAATTCAATTTTGTGCGTGATTTATATAAAATTTTAATCACTGTGAAGAACCATAATTTTATGCGCAAGAATAAGAGGTCAATTAAATACGACGAAAATAAGCTTCTGATTATGAACGTTCCTGATTCCATGAATAGTGAAAATCTACAATGACAACGAGTAAGTCCATGTTTTTGTTATATTATATAATATAATATGTATATAAATATTATGATTTCCTGTGTGTTTTTAAAGTTTAATTAACTAGAGGCAATCAGCCTCGCTTTTTTCGAGTTCGACTCTAGGTTCGACCTGCCAAACATAAAGTTTGTAGCACAAAAAATGACGGACTGTCATAGAAATTTGTGAGAACCCTTAGACCTCCTTAATCGGGCCCTGTCATAAAATCCGTTCTTAGCGAATGTTTAATAACTATAAACTACCTCCATGCTAAATTTCATCTTTATACGTCAAGCAGTTTTCGATATTTCGTGATGAGTGAATGACTGACCATTTGCTTTTATACATTTAGATATTCGTAGTATGGTCGTAAAATCATGTTTATCTTCGAAAGCTTTATAAAAAATGCAAGTCCACTTCATTAATTTACATGACTTGACCTTAAGGCAATTAAATTTTAATTAGCTATTTGATAAGCAATCTGAGGTCTCTGCATATTGCATTGTGTCAGGCCATCCACTCACCCTTACAAAGCACCGGATGTAGGTCCATTAGTTAAGCCTTTTGTTTAGAGACTCTTCTCATAATTAGTTTAAGTAAAAGGATAAGAATTTATGTCTAGCCTTATCAGAAAAAATATTTTTTTTCTTACGTATAAATAATATGTAACTAGCAAACTCCTTTACTTACTCACATGATAATTTTACACAACATATGAGAAAAATATACAAAGTTAAAAAAATAAAAAAAAATCTGGTTAAGGATTTAAATTTCAATTAAAGTTAACTTAGAACATCATTGTTAGGTTGTCAAGTTTTAACACTTAAATCGAAACTAGTTTAATTATTCTTATATTTGCTAATATTTCTTATTATCATCAGCTTCCAGCTTCAAGGTAATACATAAAAATCATCACAGTCAAATTAAAATCACTTTTCATCATAAAATACCTCACACTCATTTACTCAAAGTTATTTGCAGACTCTGCAAACTAAATTCCTAAGATATGATGTCTCGCAAAAGCAACTCATCGAAACTTTAAACTTGTTTTGTAAATAAAACATGAATCGTTAAAATGTAGGTGAAAAGCGTATAGATGGGTGGCCCGTGCCCAGCAGTGGGACGTTAAAAAGGGCTGTATACTATATAATAATTACTAAAAAATATATGTGGAAAGTTCTGAATCATATAATATATTTAATTGTTTTAATTTTGTAACGATTTTTTTTGATAAATTGTCGATAACAAAAAAGATTCATGGTAAAGAAAGTAATTGATATTATTCTTAGCGATAACTGAGTACAAAAGATATATTATGTTAAAAATCTTATTAATTTCCTTAGTGAAGCTAAATAATTAAAGCTAGACGACTTAGTAATAAGTTACTCCAATTTGTTATTAGGAGGAGCAGCCATTAGTTTACTTCAGTATGAAACTTTTCTTCCCAAGTTCAAAAGGAAATATTTAACTAGCTTAAGATTAAAATGCGGTGTAATTTTTGCAACGACAAAGGAGTGTTTTCAACTTTCGACAGTTCAAATTGAATTTTAAAACCTTTCTGCTCTTAGTTTATTAGTGCTTTGTCCAACTATTTTCAACATTATTAACATTAACTTCTTAATATATAATTGACTTCAAAGTATTTAAAGTAATGAATGAAGTAAACGTTATTTTCTATCCAGATGAGATTTTTTTAAATAAATAAAAAATTAAATTGATGTAATCAAAATCATTCAAATGTCTAAAATTATAATCAACAAGTGCAGTAAAGTATTTTAAGAAATATTCACTTTTGAATTAAATCACATTGGATTAAGACTTTAACAGCATGTTTTGTTGATTGTAATGAACAAATAAGATTCCAGTTGAATTCAGCTACATGCAAATAAAACCTTCGTATTTTAAAACTATATTTGCAACAAAAATGCAATTAAGCTCTACGAAATGTGTGATAATTGAATAAATTTTTGGCATAATATTCGAGGCCATTTAACAGATAAAATTGATCATATAGGCGTAATTTTAACACCTAACAAACAGTTGCCTCTATCCTTCATCTTAGTTTAAAACTTTAACGCGTACCTAAATAATATATCACGAATTGTAAATAAACTCTCACAAAATCTAAGTTCAAAAACTTGTGTATGACTAATAGTGAGGCTTACATCTCTTCTTATAATTAATTTATAAAAAATATTTCTTTACTAAATTCTAGAAAGGAAGAGATCTCTTTAATGAATAAATGTACGAACTAATATTACACTTCTGGTTGTGCTCTGTATATGTCCGAGCTGTGTAAAGGTGATTGTTAAGTAATTTCTCACCTCAGTGTTTAAGTAACATTTTAGTGAGATGATTTTGGACATACTTATTTGGATGATCTTGTCCTGAGATAACGATGCTTTATTGGTTATAGACATTTTAAATAATATCTTATAATATACTCTTCATACTGGGTTTATCAATAGGTAAATAAATAAATAAATATGTTGGGACATTTTCACAACAGCGCCATCTGGCCCGTGGTAAGCTACAAGGCTTGTGTTACGGATAACAGATAGATGATTTACTACACATATATTTTTTTAAATACATACATAATATAAATATTAACACCCATGACTGGAGAACAAACATTCGTGCTCAACAAATGAATGCCCCCAGCGGGACTCGAACCCGACCGCTGGCGCACAAGGTAGGGTCACTACCAACTGAGCTAAACGTGTCGTCAATAGATGGCAACTCCAATTTCCAAAACCATTTAATTGAAAAAAAACATTTTCAACGTCAAACTCATGGGAAAGAAAAGAAAAATATATGCTATACAGAAACCACGTACATAAATAAATAATTACCTATATCCTATATTTGGTTTATGCTTGGCCGTCCCCCCTCCCTTGTACGTGCCGCCGCCGAGCGCGCGTTCTTCACCGTATCGCGGATACTCGCTATGAACACCGACTAACGCGACCCCAGCTTCTTCCGCTGCTGCATCCCTTCCGGAATACGCCTTCATCGCGCCTGGGATCGAAAGCGTCGATACCGGCTTCCGCAGCTGAAATACGAAAATTTGTTGGTTAATCATATGCAAATAAGTTATTTACTAGTACTTGATATATTTTATCTTTGATGCTTAGATTTATATTTTATTTATTTATTTAATAAATTGTAAAATGTAGTTAAAATCGAGTGGGTGAAGTTCTGTACTCCTTGCTAGGTTATAAAATAATCTGTATTTAAGTTAATTGTGCTGTAATAATCATATACTCCTCCATTACGCAATAATATTAGAAAGTGCCATACGTATTACATATTACATAGGATATGTACATTATACGGTAAGCACTCTGCATATTACACAGTCTATCTAGGATTAGACATTTTGGAAATTGTAATTTTTTTGCTTTTGTAACCACTAATTTGTTTTTAATTAATATGTATTATTACGAGTAGATAGATATTTGTAAACCTTTAAATCAAACTAATAAAAGTTAAAACTATACACCTATACAAATTAACAAATTAACTATAAGTAAGAATATTAACATGTTATTATCTTTTTATAATAGAGAACAGAGTGTAAGATAGCCTGAAAAATAATTACAAAAGATAATAAAAATAAATAAAAAATAGTTAATAATCAATGTGTTAATGATAAAACAATTTTACAAATCTGAAATTTCATCTTACACATAGAATTGAAAGCTTCCTTTTTGACATTTAAATATATTCTTCAAAATCTATTCTTCAAAATAAAACACTGATCATATTTCAAAACCTATACAAATCTTAAAGCAATATAAATCATAGTCTTATACAATAATACCAAGTTCCACAGTGCACAATTTCTATTGAAACGTGAAAAATTCAATTTTGCAAGAGGAAGTAAATAGAAAGTTTGAGAAGAGCAGTACAAAGTTTCATAGGATTTTTTACTCGACGCCGGGTTTAATTTAAAATCCGTTATTTAGTTCGGCTCTTATTCCTATTTGATACTTTTTTAAGCAAGTTAAAGTTTCACAGCTTGATTTGTTTTTATTGTTACGATCACAATTTACATAGTAACAGTAGACGAGTATTATAAACACGTGTGTTTGTGGGACTTTCACGCAAATATTATATCATTAAATATTATTAGATAAAACTTTAGTGTGTTTGGATAGGTAGTTGCTAGTAATTTTTACTTCTCCTTTCCTTTTCTCGTAATATAAAAGAATAGGGAGATTTTTTTATATATACCTTCTATATAATATAATAAGAAATATAAATAACAGAAATATAAGTTCACATAATTTATAACTGCATAAGTCTATGAACAACAAGATTAGTGGCAAGAATACTAGCCGCTTTACCCCGCCGAATAGCAATGCCGATTATTTTGCCGAAAAATGAGCCAGCCAAAAAATTTACACATACCTATTTCCCTCCATAACCTAAATGATGTCAATTTATTTTTAAAGTTTAATTTAGTAATTTAGTTAGTAGAATTATAAGTTTATATAGTTGAATTATCATCATATGGGTCTTCATAATAATTTCTGTGACCGTAGCGAATAATATTTCATAAATGAAATAATTCTTTACAACCTTTTTTGAAATAGATGATTTTTATAGTCATACCATACATGCAATGCTGTAATCTTTTAAAGTTGTATTTCTTGGCATAATAACAACAAAAAGCTAACATTAAAACTAAGCCTAGAAGTTTCCAAAGTCTTCCTGTTGTAACTATTACATATCATTTAAATAATTTGGGTGTTTGCCCAAATTATTTAAATAGGTATTTACTATTTAGCTATGTAAGTAGCTAACGACGATACTCGTTATGAAAAGAAAATTATAGATTGTTGAGAAAATGACTGTCGCGATGGAGTTGGAATATACAAACGAGCATTACCCATTAGTTTAAATGTTAATTGTTACATTGTTTTCATCGGTGTAAAATTTAACAACCATTGTTTTTATAGACTTTGTAGTTTTTTATAACGTATTGTTAAGAATTATTTGCAATTTTTTTTGAAATAAGCATTCAAGTATTTACCATAAAATATATCACATGTCATAGATTAATAGCTGCTTGTAGATGAAAACATTAGAACTCTTTCAGAATTTCTGCCAGTTTAATAAAAAAGATTTCGTCATTAATAAACGATTCAAACTATCTTTTCGGATATTGTCGCGGATTTATTATGACCAAAAATCACAATAAATCCGCGATAAAATCCGAAAAGATAGTTTCATTTATAATGTCAAGTATTCGCGTAAACCTAAGAAAGTATTAAACGATTCAATTTAAAGGACTCTGTAATCTATCGCTTTTAAGTTTTCATTCAGATGGTATTTATTGTATGACGTGATGTTAGATATTTCAAATATTGAATGCGCCCTCTCAGAAACTGAAAGGTAATAAGGAATAGAATTGCGACATCACGTCGGCAATTCAGCTTAACTTCCTCGATGCGGCTTTAATAGTCCCATTCCTCTAAAGTATCGGGTAGGACTAAGGATGTTTGAAGTTTCATTCGTTTGTCAAAATACTAGCTTTCCCTTCTTATTTTACCTTCTTCTTAATATTAGGGTATTCATGCTATCTTTTTAATATGACACCAGCTTTTAACAATTTTATCACTTTTTCTACTCACTTTTACACTCTACCTATCTATACATTTAATACAAATCGAGTCAAATCTTTACATTAATTTTTTTTGGAAAATCTTATATAAATAAACATTATTATCGATTTAGAGATCAAATCTATTGTTTTAGAACTTTTTTCTATCTGTCTGTCTGTGACCGCATCACGAGAAAACCACTGGATAGATTTGGATGAAATTTGATATGATGATAGCTGGTTACCCGGGTTATTGCGGAGTGTCAGAGCTTATTATATATAATACGTAATGGTCAAACGTACTTGGCTAACGCTATAGAAATCCGTGCATAAAAACCACTGTACATCCTTTTTTATGTAATAAAACACACAATAAAGGGAAAATTGACATATTTTTATGTCATATTTTATTCATATTCATAACATATTTTATTTTATTATTATAATCGAATATTTCAGCAATATGCATTCGCCGCTTGATTTTCAGCTTTTAACATGAGATAGATTGTATTAATATTTATAATATCAACATCTTTCCATCCACTTATATACGATAACCACGTACAATATTGTGTTGGTGTTACAGCGTAAATGATACACGCTATATGGCAACATTTGGATTATCATATCGCGTCATATGAGCGTAGATTGTAATTTTTATATCTTTAGTATGATAATACTGTAATATACATAGCAAAATTATACAGAAAACAGTGTCAACTTTTGGACATGTGCCTAATACATAATATGTTACATAAGATAAATACATACCCTTTTCTGTCTATACAATATATACCTCCAAAGTGGGTCAAGAGATAATTTTACGGGTAAAAACAAAGTCTGATTTCTTGAAAACAGTTTATTTTTGACTGCTGCTCTTATTTTTGCTGCTCGCAAATATTTTTATTGGGAATGTAATAGTTTAACATGAAACTGAAAGTGCTACTTTGAGTTTACTTACAATTATAACTTCAGACTTATGGCGACGCATGAACATGAAATAATACTACTGTTCTGTGAAAGTTTATTTACGTATTTGTTTGTATGTTTGATTCTACTTCATGATAAAAAGGTTTAATTGATTTAGATGTTTAGAACGAAGAGATTTCGAGCGAGAACGTTTTAGTTATTAATGTTTTTTAATTAATTGAAAGTATAATATATATATTTTATTAAAATTATTCTCAACTAAAACGTGGCAATGTAAATAGTTTATCGACAATTTAAAGACCTTTATTTATGTTCATAATATCTCTTTCATACAATTTTCCGCATTCCATTGTTACTGTACTTAATAGAATTCAAATCACGCGCGAATACTCGTAGGAGTTGACTTATTGTTTATAAAATAACGCATTGTATGGAATAGGAAATAAAAACTTCCTATACATCAAAATTATTATATTTATTTAATGAAACAGGAACGAGCCGAATACATAATATGATAAATATTTTTAGTACGATGAAAAAGAGAGTGATAGATTGTAAGAAAAAACAGGTGACATGGTTGTCTTTTCCTTTTTTCTCATCATTTACACTGAGTTGTATTTATTACAGATTCTATAACTATTATACAATAAAAAATTATTTCTTATTATTTATTAAAAAGTGAATTGCTATTTTTAGCTAATGGCAAAGCCGTAGTCCACGACGCTAGCTAAATGGCGGCGGACTTCACAAGTCTTTTGAAAGCTCCTCTCAGACGATATTAGATTTGTCCAACGTTTTCCACTAACATTTACCATAATAAGTAATGGTTTTCCGAATCATATTCGCATTTCTGCCATCATATATTAATTTTATTTGAGTTTATAATAAAAACGAATTGAAAGGATTAAAATGAAGCTCAGATTACAGTAAACTAATTTCTTTAACTTACTCGTATATAATCGTACTTTTAAAGAAACAAAGTTCATAATATTACCGTTATAACAATTTATTATACTTATACATTTGAGAATTCAGGTACAAAATGAGTTACTTAATTATTACAATGTTATTTTTTTTGGTTTTTTAATTCTTTACCACATTATCTCTAAACTGATAAATCTATACCTGCATAAAATAAAGTTTTAATCGAGTCGAATTTGAACATTAAATAATTTTTGGAAAATATTACTGAAATACCGATACGGAATCTATGTTATAAAGAACTCTTATCTGTACTCTATGTCTGTTTATGTGTGACTGCATTACGAAATACCGCAAGATAAATTTTGAAGAAACTTGGTAAAATGTCAATATATAAGGTTATTTTACTGCTGTATAACATCACATTTCTTAGAGAGCTATACAAATCGTTTAAACTTGTCGGGGTTTAAACCTAAGCAGCGCGAGGATCTTATAAATAAAAAAAATATGACTAAACGTTCTGCTTAGCACAAAACTGGAACCTATCTGGTTTTTTTGGAAATATTCTTTGAGCCCGAAAAAAGTTTGAAAAGTAATGAAGAAAAGTTTGAATAAATTCTGGGAAAAATAAAATTCTTATTTTTTTTCTTTCTATTACCAAACTGTACGCCTGTACCTTAAAAGAAATGTAAGCTTCTGAATATTTTAAGATTGACCGCTCTCTGCTTTTAAGATATTCTACCAATTGACTTTGATGTTTAATGTTTGTTTAGTTGAGTAGTTAGAGTTTATTGTTGCATGGCTAGGAAATGGCACTTTGCTAATTTTTACGGTAGAAAAATATTTCATTTTTACAGGAAAAAAATTACACAACATACAAAAACTCATACACTGACTACATAATTTATACTGACCCTTAAAACGTACGAGAGTAAGCGAAGCGCTAGTGCTTTCAAAAAAATCTAATCTTCATATTATATACGTACCTATATTTTATTGAAAAAAAATACAAGATCCACATTATAAGGAGACACAAATTAATCGAGTTCATTAAGATTAACTACATTTTGCGCTGTTCTTATTTGGTACTAATTTCGTAAGTAATGAAAAAAGTGTTCATTTTTAGTAATAAGATTCGTATTTTATTTCAACATTATCTACCAAAAGGC
Source organism: Boloria selene (assembly GCA_905231865.2). Taxonomy (NCBI): domain Eukaryota; kingdom Metazoa; phylum Arthropoda; class Insecta; order Lepidoptera; family Nymphalidae; genus Boloria; species Boloria selene. The sequence goes on from HG993147.1 coordinate 6,530,988, forward strand.
TCTGTATTCGAAATGATAATATCTCATTATAATTTCAAATTTTTATTAGCTCTTCCTGGATATTGCCCATAATAAAAGAAAACAAAACAAATATTGAACAGCTGAAAATGAAAACGTAAAAATTCAATCAACTTTCGCACAGTCCAGAGTATCTTTTCGCATATTTGATTAGTTTAGAAATCATCAGGGCGATAAAAATACAAAGTATCTAAAAAAATATTTTTTATTTTATCTTTATTTCACTATAATTTTAGTATGTTAGATTCATGTATAATTAATTTTGCCTCATCTACATCGAAACGGTTGAGCAGATTGTAACGAGATTTTCACTGACAGTATACATATTTTATATTTCTCAATTACGTGGTAAATCTATCGTGGTCTATCTGGGTAATAGTATTGTAATCACATTTTTCTTTTTTAAATGTACAAAATACCAACATTAAATTTAATATGAACATAAAACACTTATTTTTTGAAATCGATTACTAATCATAATATTAAGTTCCAAATGAAGTATAAGTCTGTAAAAGAAAGAGTTCAGATAAAGTGCTTTGTAACCATATTAATGGAATAGTCATCGATCCCCGTCGAATAGAAAGTAACATTGATCAAAATACGTAACTTTCGATGATGGATTACAGTTTTCTATAGAAATACAACTTCAGAGTTAATGACATACGCACATTAATTACTTTATTTTACTTTTAAACTTTATGAAACTTATTAAAACTAAAAAGTTAGTACAATAATATTTTTTAGATTAGAATCGGATATAAAATCTAATCAGTGCGTAGTAAACTTTCGAATAATATCTTATTCCGCTGGCAATGATTTCACTTTAAATGAGGTGGGGACGTTAGGTTTAACCCTATATTTAAAATTAAAACTTTATTACATTTTTTTCAGTCTGCATTCTTGTCAAACAAAATTATTATTTTTTTACATTTACATAATCACTTAAGTAATGATAAAAAGAAAAATTAATAAAAAAGTAATAATAATTCATTTAAATTTATTCACAAAACCTTACTTAACAGGCAGTATTCCATATTTTTATTTACTCGCGCCCCAAAGGGTAATTCAATTATCGCATTTGCCGAGCGCTAGACCGGCTAAATTTTATTCGTACACGCACGTGTAAATTCCATTCGTCTTTCATTTTGATCGGATTTTGCAAAAAACCATTTAACTTCTAAAGTACGCAATGATGTGGAAAATGCCTGCGGGTGTGCCCGAAGCGAGCAATAAGCAAACGGAAATTTTGATTAATGTCTCCAACGCTGCAGTCTGGTATTAACTTGGCACTGGGTATATTTTCAGTTATTTTTGTTCAGGAATGAATGAGCACTACCTTTGCTTAGTGAATGTTCTGACTAGTTCTGTGTAGTATTATAAAGATTGTTAATTCTATTTTGATTGAAGAAAATATTATGTAATATACAATATTATTGAAAAAACTAGAAATATTATATGTACCTACACAACAGGTTTAAACTTAATTAAAAAATCAAAATAAAAATAAAAATTATTTTAACAAATTTTTACAGAGATTTTCATTTTTTTTATAAGTAATAAATTTACTAGGCGTACAAAGAACAATCTTTTCTTACTTACTTACTTAAAATATCAATATTATTAAAGTTTCAATTTACCTCTTCCGAAACAGTATGGTATGGTTTGAAAACATAATTAGGAATTAGAAAAATATGTATTTTGCACACGTTTGTGAGACTTATTACGTTTTCAGAATATTTTTGAGTTATACGTTGGTTTCTTTGTACAGAATCGTAAATGGCAACACTGTAGCGTCGCTTAATTATAACTGCTGTCACGGAACAAAATTTAACGACCATAAAAATTAAACAATATTTTTTTACTTTTGCTTTTCGTGCCAACAGAGTGGTTATCTTTAGTAGATATAATAAATGCTAAGTGTGTTATATTTGTATTTTCTTTTTAGCAAACTTGAAGCAGTAATAAGCTTATAATTATACAATTTAACACAATTGTTGGAATAAACACGTACGGTATGTTTTTGTTAACAAGTTCCTTATGGGGTTCACCCTTTTTAACGTTCTGGCTATAGTCCATTACGCTGGCCACAAAATATCTTTCGAAAACTTGCTAGCTTCTGTCAGAAATAGAGTTTTCCTTCACCGTAAGAAAAGTGTCGATCATGCTACCAGTTATGCGCCCATGAAAAGATCGATCAAACGAGTGCTTTTAAAGATTCTCCATATGCAAAATAAATCCTGTGAGTTGTTTAAACAACGTTAGTGCATCGGTGGGACTTTTAAATAATACGAAATTTATTTCTTTTCACAATGTGAAGAGAAGATTGGACTATATCAAAGAAAATCAAGCGAAGCAAAAAAATAATGACTAAGCCTAATAAATTGAAATCTGGAAATAATCGCTAACCAAACGCCAGACATTTAAGATCAAAGAGGCCAGTTCGACAAACCCCAATTTATATTGAAAAAACCTAATATAACAACTTATAAGCAAGTAATAAACGGCTTTTATATTTTAAAAATTTCCTTTGAACTTACTGAAATTAACATTAAGTGAAATTCAAGGTGTGTTTTAAAAACATACTTAGCAATAATATTATGTTATATACTGTACTGTAGTATTAGATTATTATGGTACTTTAATCTTGAATGCGTGACTGGTTAACGCCCATGTAATTTTTAGGTGTGGATTTGCTTTCAGTATAATATGCTTTTTGGTAGTATGAAAATATAATGAAATTTTAAATATCTTGTCTTCACTTTACGTTTTAAATTACCCAAGTTCATAATTTTATAAAAAAGTAATACCTCAAATCTAAGGAATAAACGCGATATTCATTGAGAAAATAACTTTAGATAGAGACAAAAAAATACATTAATAGTATAGTTACTCGTATATAATTGTATACAATCGTCATTTGATACTGCTCGTAGCTAGTATTGTTGTTTGCTGCTGTGAAAAGAAAGTACAGAGTATTCCGTAGCACTTTGTCAGATTATTAATCAAAGATGGTAATATTATGATAATTTTGAATTGCAATTGAAATTACTAGCTTAAATTTAGCTTACCCAATATTATAGTTTAGTGTTATATAGTACAACAGTTTATATTTCAATGTTTTTAAAAAGCTACGAAAGCATATATCTTATAGTAATAATAATTTAAAACCTTTGCTTTACACTTGTTTATCATTTGTATGTTACAAAAAAGAAATTGTTCCAACAATAAACAGAAGTTACAGTTATTCATTTAAGGTCAAGGAATTCAAACAGAATGACGAATGAGCATTGTAGCTTTATTAGCTTGTAACTTTTTTACAGGTACCGCACGTTATTATATATTATTACTATATTTACTTAAATGTTAAAGATTTTATATGGTAAGCTAATGCAAGTTCCCGTTCCCATTTTCTTACAAGCCATTTCTTAATATAGCCATTTTCCCAGTACGCGGTATGGCAGCAATTTTTCCTTTATTTCATTCATATTACTAATTCTAGGCTCTCTACTCCTCTATTGGTTTGTTAGCTATATATGTATGATTTATAATCTTTGATGTACTGTTTTCTTATATAAAATTGGCAACTTTGAATTAATATTATTTGGAATTTTTTTTCTAAAATAACGTACTTTGTAAGCCTCAAAGTCTTTATAGGCTTATGTCTTCTTGAAATACTATCCAGGAATGAAAAAGAATAAATTTGTTGAACCACAAAATTAGCATCTGGAGTAAGTACTAGTAAAATATCAAAAGCCTCTTTCATATTTTTATTTTATTTCTATGTTCTCATTATAATATTTAAACACTTACTATACAGATGACCATTTTATTCGCGTGGATAATCTTTCCAAAGATTATTTGAGTATTGCTTGTAAGTTTTATGATTAAGACATTAAATTATCTTATGATGATAATCGGATCATTTAAAATACTCGTAGTATATGATAATTTGAATAGATGGAAATTTGTTGCTCAATTACGCTAGATGGCTGTACAAATCTCATAGATCACATAGATTACTTTTATCTCGGAAAGTTGTAGGACTCCCGTGGGATAGATTTCTTTTTGTTGTCCACTAGGGACGAACTCGATCGAAGCTTGGGTGAGTCGCCAATTTGTCATACTTTCCGGTCGTACATTTATACGCGTAAACAAGAAAAAATAATATATGTAAGATAAAAAGACCTTTATTCGTACACGAGTAAACAATAAAAAAAGGTTATGTAACCATATACATAAAATATCTTTTCTCTTTAAGACATAGAAAAAAAAACAGAAATACCTCCTCTCTCTCTCTCTCTCTCTTTCTCTCACTCCTTTTGACCAGTAGTATTTACCCATTTTTTTGAAAGCAACCATTATGTATTATATATGTAAATTAATTTGGTAACCGGCATCGTTAGCTCGTAATGGATATTTCCAGGCCAGTAAACTAAATCTTCGGCCGCATTATGTTTACTCTAACCGACTTAATAGATTTACTGTAAGTGACAGCGTAGTGTCATAATGTTCTGACCTTCCCAATGCAAATAGGAACATCTAGCATATTTGCTACGAATTTCCAGTTAATAAATGCTGTGTTAAATTATTATATGGCTATAAATGACTATAATTTGTATCAGTAATGTAATCAAAAACCTTTTTATTAGACGCAAAGTTTTCTAACTAGATATCAGTGTAGATATGATTGCTATATTATTCAAACCTTAACTAAGTTGAATAATTTAGAATTTCTAACTAACATTTGCCTCTTTCATTCATTAATATACGGGTTTATATTTTAATTTAATACTATCAACATACCATAATACATATCGACTTAACGACTCGCTACATTCGGGTCTCTTGTTGCGTTTTAATATTATTTGCGAAATATTTAAAAAAATATTTTTTCCTTTTAAAATAACGTATATTTTTATATATTTTTTTATACATTTAGTATCTATCAATATAAATTACGTAAAATAATCAATAAAAATTATTACTATACTATATATTAATATTTTAAAGAAGAAATATTTGTATGTTTGTATGTAAGGAATAAACTCATAACCTACTGGACCGATTATAAAACTTCTTTTGACATTAGAAACCTACATTATCACTGAGTAACATAGACTATATTTATTACTAGCGGAACCCGCTTCGCTCGCGCTAGATCTAGGGACGAACTGGAGCGAAGCGAGGGTGAGTAACTAATATTATAATACTTACAACTTTTAATTATGCCAAATTATGTAAATTTCAAATCTTTTCAGTCTAGTGCTCATGTAAGTATCAACTTAAAGTTTTTCAAATTTTGTTTTTAAATAACAAGTAGTATTAAGTCTAAGAGCTACATGAGTTTGAAAATGTTAACTGTTGTAGCTCGTTGAAAGTTTATTTTTTCTAATCACTGACCACAGGATATTGTTACATGGTTGATGTTACATAAGATTGAAAATATAATAAAAATAATTACAATTTTCTTTTGCCAAATTATAGACGAAAAATTTTCCTTCAAAACTTCATGAGTTTTGACTCAAAAAAATAGAATGTAATGATAGCAATATATTATCGACACTCAACTAAAGTAAGATAGACCGACTTACACAACGTTCTATAAATACCCAATATCAACTATAATAAAAAAAATTGTATATAGTGACAAAAGTAAACGTTTTACCAAAGTTATGTCTTTGTATCATGAAACGTTATATCAATCTATATATATATAATGAAAATGGTCTTCGTTTGAGGCACAATCACGCCTAAACCACTGATCGTATCGACATGAAACCACCACCATTCGATGCGAAATTTTTCCTAGATGGTTTATGGCTATCTATTTTTTGAATTCCAACATTCCTTCATTTTTTTATTGCTGTTTTACTTTTATGAACATTTATCCCGCTAATAAAAACAAAAGATAAGCATTTTCTCTTGATTCTTTTGTTTTCATGGATTTCAACAGAGTATATTAAACGGATTATGGTTTTTTACATTCAGCTAAGAATCTACTTACAAACTTCCACGCATCCACCCACCAACTCCCACGCACCCCTGCACACCCACTCTCATTTTTTGATAAAAATAAAATGCCGTATCTATGATCGAGTATCACTTGAGAACGGCTGGACCGATTGGGTTAATTTTTTTTTGTTGTCTTCAGAATTGTCAGGAGAATGTTTATATGTAAGAAAATTTTAAAAAAGTCTGCTAAAACGTTAAAAATTTCGATGATAATCGAAGTATTCCAATTTCTATAGTTACTCATCACGAAATCTCGGGAACTATAGGACTTAGAAATGTGAAACTTGGTAGGAATATTACTTTCGTTATGTAGAGGTCAACTAAAAACGGATTTTAAGAAATTCATCCCCCAAAGGGGATTGCGGGGGCGTTAATAATGAACAATTCCCGTTTTTAAACTATAGCTCCTATAAATTCCAAATTTGGTAGGAATCTTCTGTAAGAGATGTAGAAATAGTCTATGAACGAATTTTACGGTAGCTCACCCCACAGGGGGTTGCGGGGGTGGTTTAACAATGAAAATTTTTTTTGCCGTAGCTCCTTCAGACTCCAAATTTAGCTAGAGTCGTCTATATGTGATGCAGAAATGATTTAAGAGCGGATTTTACAACAACCCACCGCCGAAAAAGATTGCGGTAGTGGGTGTTAAAATGTGAAATTTCTATTTCCAAACTGTAACCTCTATAGACTTTAAATTTGGTAGTAATCTTTTATTTGTCATTATAAATTCTATTTCCAATAGGGATTGCGGGGGTGGGTGTGAGAATGTTAAATTTATGTTTCCAAACTGTAACTTCTACAGACTCCAAATGATTATTTTTTTACTGTTTAAATAGAAAAGGTTAAAGTCAATTGTTTTTTTTTTATTTAATTAATTTCATTTGTTTTTATATAACCTAATAATCTATATAAATAAAATGATAGAGGTCTGCAGTTGTGCGCGCATCACGGAAAAAGTACTGGATAGATTTAAATGAAACTTTCTAAGTTTTATTTCTTAGACACTTGGCCCTTATATAAAAAAAGATTGCGATATCTTTATTTAATAAAAATTTATTAAAGTTTCAAGAAAAAACGATTTGTATATGTACTGCGTGTTCAGTGATGCAGTATGTATGTTTCCTTCTCGCGGAGTAGTGGGGCAAGCGGCGTAGCGCGCATGCGGAAAACTTTGTTAATATTTCAAGCAACGCGGACGAAGTCGCGGGTATCAGCTAGTGCTCTTATAATAAATTTTCTCCGTTTCATAATAGGCATTGAACAAATAATTAATATTTAATAAATATTTTAGATTTCTTTTCCTTTGTATACAATAGAGTAGTGTACTGTGATTTTGGCTAAGTCCCAAAAGCTTGTTTTGGATTAATACATTGATGGTAAAAGATAAAGGACCTTCAAGATTACTTATCTTATTTATTTACTCCTAGTTTTTATGTTTGAAAATTTATAATTTTAACGGCAGTATTGTTTAATTTGTTGCCAAAAATTTACTAAATTTAATATTTTTATGTATCAATAAATACTTTTTTATATTAATTTATTTTATACCCTTTTATAGAAGATAAAAATTTGCAAAATTCAAGTGAAAAGGTACGCTCTTAAAAGATTTTTTCACAAGAAGCTACCTCACTGTTTCTTGTACATTGATCCAGTTAACTAAAAAAATATTTTTCGTGAAATTTAAACCATTTTTAAGTGCTTGAACAAAATAAAATCAGGTAATTCTACAAGACAAATTCAGAGAAATTGGAAATGCTAATATTTATATTCAATTAGCAGTATTTAGTTAGCGTAAGGCAATTTAGAACGGCGTAACTCAATTTAGCGCAATTTACTTATACTTTAACTGACACTGGCCTTTTTAACTTTTTTTAAAAAAGCGCCATAATAGTATGTATATTTTTTTCCTCACAGACGTTATGTCTACAGGTATATTAATTTAAAAATATCGACATTATTTAAAAATAATATTATAATGCGGTGTTATTTCATTAAGGAAACTATGAAATTACAATTTACAGAATGATTATTAATATTACATGGTGATTGTTTGACAAAAACTCTTTTAGATTATGTTGTTGCATCTTTTGAATCAGTCAGTAGGTAGGTATCTAACAATTATTTTTCTTTTCACTTTATATGTTATAAAACAGCCGGGTTAATAAAGCCGCTTGGCCGCACTCCACGCGAAAAGTTCCAAGAAAGTAGGTTGCAAGCGACACCGTCAGAATACTAAGAGAGAATTTTCTCAGTGATTTTACTTCGCTGACACACAGCATTTTGTGCAAGTTAAGTCATCGGTTGACGTTGCACGTTTAACAAACGTTTATAAAAAAATCTATGATCTTTCGTTTAAAATATTTCTTACTTGCCAAATATTAAATGATGTTATATCCATTAAAGCAATAGCTGTAATGTATACAACATCATTTTAGCCTACTGAGTCTTTACGTCACATTATTTTTGATTAATTGTTTTAAGTTTATTAGATACTACACGCAGACGAAGGCAGTGGTAGCCCAGCCCGCCCGCTTGTATAAGATGCGGGTTCAAATCCGGGTCTCGCACCTCTGATATCATGTGCGAATCATTTCTATAATGATTACCGATGTCTTACGGTGAAGGAAAACATCTTGAGGAAACCTACATGTTTGAGAGAAACCTAGCAAGTTTTCGAAAGATATGTTAAGTCCACCAAAACGCACTAGGCCAGCGCAGTGGACTATAGGCTGATACTCCTAAAATCAAATAGAAAAATAAGACGAAAATGAGCATATCGCCAAATAATACTTATTTTTCCAATGTCTTGTGGTATAAAATAAAGCTAAAAACTAAAATATGATTTCCATAATCATATAATTTTTCAAAGTATTTTTTTGAGTTCGTAGTATCTGTTTTATCTATAATCAAAATATATAAACTTATCCCTATAACTTCATATGATTAATTAAAAAATTACTATTATTTAGTTAAGTTTACTTTGACATAAGAACTAGCACTTTTAATTATATGTGTATAAATCAATTTATTTTATTTATATGAGATGAATACGTCATCTTTTTTATTTTAATTTTATACTTCAGCAATATTTATTCAAATTTACACTATAATAATTATGTACAATGGAATAATATTGCCAAAATACAACAAACTTTACTTTTATTCGGTGAATTCAACCCCTATTGTGTATTACGAGTGGTTTTTTCAAAAAAAAATCTTTTAAAACTTCGAATGGTTAATATTCTTTTGTATTTACTGAAAACGGATTTTTCTGGAGTGTGATGAGGCTAGATGAGGTTAACAAAAGTGAAAAGGTTAACTTTTTATCCGATGTTATGCTCTTGTGCCTGAGTGGCATTCATATCAAGAGCTTTTTTGTGTACAAGTAGGGAGATTACTAGGGTACTACTACAGCACTAAGCTACCATGAAGGCATTGTCTGAGAATAAAATTAAAAATCTGAATAAGTAAAAATTTCAGAAGCAGTATATGAATATACTAATAGGAATAGAATGTGAATCAATTAAAAATAATGTAAACTAGGTTTAAATAAATTACAATGAGAGCTACTAAATCATCGTAATACCTAACATTCAAGAATATCAGTTTTTATAAAATTTAAAAGACTTATTATTATTAATACATTTAGGCCCGATTTCACCAAAGTAGAATAACTATTATTCCTAGGATAAAGCTGTTATTTACTCTAAGATAACCATGCTTTCATTTCACCAACTACTTATCCTGAGTATAACAAAGCTATACGAGAGTAACTCTTATACCGCCAATTTTGAAAGAATAACCGGCTTATTCCTCAGATAAAATCAAAATGGTGTCAAATTTTATGTCAGTAAACTGTTGATTCATATTTTTGCACATTGAATTGTAATGAGGAGAAAATATTATTAAAATGCAGCGTTTGAGAAGAATTTTATCGGACAGTGAAAGCGATAGTGAAGATAACTATTTATTTTGAGACGTCCAAGGTGGTTTAAAGAAAGAAATGAGCATTTTTGCATTAGATTTCGTTTATCTAAAGCAGCAGCATACAATTTATTATTAAATTAAATTAATTATTAATTAAATTTATTATTATTTAATTTATTATAATTTAAAAAAAACACATAGCAAACAAAACGAAATTAACTTGAAAAATAGCACTGACACATTGACATAAGTTCAAAGTGACGACTAAATTAAAAATGTCCTGTTATGCTATACTGTACTGAGATAATGACAAGTCTATTTAATTTGACTGCATTTACATTCAATTCTCATTCAATGTGCCACAGGTAAAAAAAACATTAATCTAAGAATAGTTATACTAGGATTAACATTTTGTCTTTACAAAGCGGTGAAACGTACTACGAGTTATTCTGAGAGTAAATGCAGCGAATAATTTTATACCTGGCATAGTTATTCTTGGATAACGACATCATTGGTGAAATTGGGCCTTAAAGAGATAATTTTAACACGATGCATAATCATGAATTAACACAAATGGCTTCATTTATTCATATAACCTTAGAGCTAAGGGATTTATATATACGAAAATCCTATAGTCTACTTTCTTACCAAAAACGTACAAGAAGCAATCCATAATCAGAAAAGCATTACACGCACCCTAGTAGGTTTCACCCATCTAATTTAACGAATGACCGAAATTTAGCTAGAACTATCAGGATAGGGAAGAACTCGATATATTGTTTTTTCGTGAAACATCAATACCCTACTCATGGACTATAAATTTTAAATACAATTTATACAAGCTATGTATAGATGTTATTGGCACTTTGGAAGAACTAAATAGCAAAAAGTGCATGTTGAACCAACTTCGAATCAGGAAAACTAAACAATACCTATTATATACATTAAATATGAAATTTTCTGTGTCCGTTTATTTTCGCCAACTGTGAGTTAATTTTCGTCATTAATTATTGATATTATAGCAAAATTGTTCACCATAATCCTAAAAAATGGTAACTTCTGGATAGGGGTAGACGTCCCATATAGAAATGGAATAATTTGACTCAGCATACATGTAACTAGTAATGAAGTAGGTATAATAAATTTTCAGCACGCGAGCTGCATGTTTAATCGTAGAAATATAATATATCCATATGAAATAATATTAGTTAAGTTTGTTATTTTCCTATTTAATAAAGTTAACAAAATAGCTTTACAAAATTAACCTTCATATTGCCAGTTTAGATTAATGAAGTTGATTACATTCAGTGTTATCTTTCGTTAACTAACGAGGGCATGTCCTAAAAATAAATTTATCACGAGCTTTGTCTTTTAGTACATATCTTTTAATCCTTACTCCTTACTAATATTACAAATGCGAAAGTAACTCGGGATGTATGTGTTACTCAAACACGCCTAATCTACTGAACTGATTTAAATAAAATTTGGTACAGAAATAGTGTAGAGCCTGAGAAAGAACAGGAGAAGGCTGCAGTAGCGCCTGGCAATCGGACCAGGTGTAAAGCCAAGAAACGCGCATGGAGAGCCCACTTCGGTGGCCGGTGCAGGAAGGGCTTGCTTCGGTGGGAGATGTGTCTTGCGAGTTATTCCTGATACTTCTATGGATAGCAGGGTGGACTCTGGAATAATAATAGGAATAAGGATAGGACCAATATTCAGTAAGACGTTTAAAATGACTAATGTATTGTAATACATTAGTATAGCTAATGATTAAATATATTCACGCTACGACGCTTTCGGGTGTTATACAAATCATGTATAGGTTCACCACGTAAGCGCGTATAATTATGCCTTATTTACCATACAAGTTGAGAAATAGTATTGTTCCTAACAAGAACGCTTAATAAGTCTACTAAAGTCAAATTCTTCTATATATCTATATTATCTATTTAATATTACAAGAGGAAAAATTTGTATTTTGTATGTAACGAATAAAATCAAAAACTACTGGAGTGATTTCTGAAATTCTTTTGCCATTTGAAACTTACTTTATCACTGAGTAACATATGCTATATTTATTACAAGCGGAACCCGCGGCTTCGCTCGCGCTAGATAGCAAAGCGAGGGTGAGTCGCTAGTATATAAGAATGAAACACGATAATTGTAAAAGTTTGCCAAAATTTAGTTAAAATAACGTGTTTGAACATCAAGAAGAAAACAATATCAAAATAAGTTTAAAGAGCTTATGAGATTACCACAATTTTCAGTCCAACTCATTCCAGCACTATTAAAAGTTATTCGTAGACTCCGAATTAAATCCTTTCGCAGTATCTCTCTTTCACTGTTTGTGTATCATCATAACTTTTGGATTGTAGTGAAGTTGGATATTCAAAAGATTTTTTGCCTTTTTATTGACTTATTTTTTTAATTAATAGTAAATTTTAAAAAACTTGTTATATAGTATAGACAGTATAGATTACCAAAATGTTTATAGTATGTAAAATGTCTAAGGTATTAAGTTTGGTTCCCGCACAGATTAAATATATATTATATACATTTTTATTCTGAACATTTAAAAATTTTAAAATTTTGAATTATATTATAAATATGGCAAGATTATTTATACTACTTGTAATACACTCTGTAGTGTATAATTAACCAGTTTAGCAATAAAAATATAATTGTAATAAATATTTTTGTTAGTATTTGGGACTAAGCAATTTACCATATAAATCTATATCTTGAAAAATAAATCCATAAAATGTTTTTAATCAAAAAACAGTTTATACTATAGTTTATCTACTTGTACTTTACTCTGTCCATAGGGTTTTCAAACAGTAATGAAAATTATCTAAAATTTATGTTACTCACCGCAACAAAATAACACAGTACATGCTATGTATTCTGCTATGTATTATACATATGCATGCTATTTATTCGAAGTGAAATTCATTGTTAAAATTAAGCTTTCATTACTCCTCTATCGATCAATTTCAAAAAAAATTAAAGTAAGTAGTATAAACATTATTGTATTTGTTCCTATATAAAAATCATAAGCCAATAATAGCATCAATAGTTACAACGAATAGTTTTAAAAAAAAATATACACCGTATTAAAATTCATAACTTTAAAATTTAAAGCAGCAAAAGTATACACTGTAAGCAAATTAGATACTCCAATTAGTAATCGTCCAGCCATACGTTTCGTTTACGTTATACTCGTAAATGAGTGAATAACGTTAGTGGGTCGGAAAAGGTTTTCAAATGCCATTGATTTTCAGTAAACGGATCACTTACGTGAAATATATATATAAACTTTGTTTGTTTGTTATTTTTACTCAATGAATAAATGACCCAAGAGCTTTTAAGAAAAGAAAAATAACATATAAAACTTCTATTTTCCTTTACCCCCTCTTAAGAAATGAATAATGCTGTACGGGGGTGACATAGTCAATATCATGACTCAAACTCCCATGTAAAATAAATGAAGAATAAAAAACAAGTGCGTGTGTACAAAGTACACAATATGTCAGAAGTAAAACTTGAATTTAAATTAAGGCTAACTCTTCCCCGTCTCTGAGTGCCTGGTACTATGGACTTATTTTTTCGTTTCATCGAGTTTGAAATCACAACGATTCTAAAGAAGTTTCACTTCAAAAAAGAAATGAAGAAATAGAAATGTCAATATCTATCCCATGGCATTCACAAGATCTTAAAAATATCTTCTGTTCTGCGGATAAGTGTGTATCCAGCTACTATTATAAAATAAAAATATTGTATGAATGTATGTATGTGTAAGTGTGAGTTTGAGTATTGCGGATATTTTACTATTACTATTATGGATTTGCATAAAAACACATAAATATACTATGACCTGAAAATTTAACGGATAGATACCTAATGTTCATGATAATACGAACTATTAGCTTCGCTACCAAATAATATTATTTATTATATTTATATACAAAATAAATGGACAAACAAAACAAGAGTTAATCACTAGTTCAGATTATAATTTAAGCGTAGAATAAAACTTTTCCAGTGGAGGCACATAACATAATGTGTTTGTACTAAAAAAGTTTTCTATTGACCCGTGTTAAATATCATCGATTTTTACAAGGAAAAGGTTTAAATAATAAACGTCATGAACGTCTGCGTTATAGCGTTGCGTCATAACCGATTATTGTTTTAAATAGATTTAAAATAATCTATTACCTAACTTTATATAAGACACATTTGGTTCAATTTGTAGCCACGTCGAACACGAATGTTTGTGCTCCAGTCATGGGCGTTTATATTTTTAACTAGCGACTCACCCTCGCTTCGCTTGGGTCCGTTCCTAGGATTGCGTCAGTGAAGCTACGGGTTCTGCTAGTTAAAATAAATAAAAGTTCTACCTTCTTCCTTTTTAGTTGATTAAAAAGTAGCCTTATAACATCTGAGAGTTAAAGTCTCGTCAAAATCGGTCCAACCGTTTCAGAGAACAAACAGACAGACAGACAAATATTTTAAAAATAGACTTTTTGTTGCCAGTATCTTATATACTTTCATATGCGTTTAGTGTAAAGCTGTTAATTTGAAATTGAAAACTGACACTACAATTTCATTTATATCTATAGATGTAAAGATGTATGGATATGTATGAATTTAAAATATAAGTATGTGTAGTGAGGCAACTATTTGGTATTCGTAGCACAAACCTCGTAGCTTACTGTGGAACTAGATGGCGCTGTGTGTAATAATGCCCAAACATACCTATAATTATTATTATATACATTGTATAAACAGCCAACGTTAATTATTTCCACAATATGAAATTCATGTTTTCGTGATTTATGTTGTAATTTTATTAATGCCTCAATTAGCCGGTTCACTATCTCACTTTAATAATTATTTGTGTAATCTATTGGATAAAATATTGTCAGAGTAATTTCACATCGTAATATATCTTTTTCAATGTAATATTTTACACTTTACTGTTGTGGTCATACTTAAAGAATATAAAAATAAATAAATTCTATTATTTTATTATGTAAATTAATGTTTTAATATTATAGTTAACATTTTTAGCGTAATTTTGTGTACACTACGGAATTATTGACCATTTTTTATGGAAAATACATTTTATATTTTACATAATACTATGCAGCTTGGGTATTTTATCAAAAAATTAGAGAACGAGTAAACGTCTATTTCTTAGTAAATATTTTTAAATGAAACTAGAACCCTCAAGAATTAAACTACGCAAAAAACAAACCAGCAGTAATATTTGCCCAAAATCAATACTCTTAAAAGTAAGTTACTTTCTTAATCTGAAATATAGAATATTAAATAGAACACAACTGAGTGGAAAGTTGTTATGAGTGAACAAAAAGTTACAAAAGACATGCAAAGGTGTTTTATTGCGACGAGGAATCTTCGAGACATAACGTTTTATGCATAGAATTCGTAAAACTAAAGACGAGACAAAATTAATTTAATTATCAACGTGATATTAAATACATTATGTACATACAATGTGTAAGTTGTACACGATGCCTACTTATTTTATGAAGCTAGGAAAAAAAGTTTATATAATGCAAGTAAAATGTACATTGTACAGAAATCGCTTACACACAAAAATTATAGATTAATTTCATTTTAACGTTCAGTTTTTAGATAAAAATTATGCAGCCGCGAAGCTGATTGTAAAACTATTAGTATCTTACCTTCAGTATTCCAGTTTCAAACATAATGAAAAGTGAAAGAGCTATTTGCTCTTTGGTATCAAAATGCTATCTCATCATTCCTACACCTTACAGTTTCCGTGTTAATGTGATGGATGAAATTCAAGTTTTTTTTTATTTCTGCGAGAATTTTTGATTGATTTATAAAAGTGAAGTTCCGTGAGAAATATTTTGCGTTTCCGAGCTCGCTAAGCTTTATGTTGAATGCTACGCTTTCCTTTTCTGACTTGCAAATACCCCAAGGGAATCACTACATCGAGTGGGATGAAAACTTACCCAAGTCGCATCCGTGCAAATCTGATTTCAATGCCAGTTGATTTTATCTACTTGTAGGTTTAAATGTAATGTAATGGATATATTTTTACATTATTTAGACGACACGTTTAGCTCAGTTTGTAGCTGACCCTATTTGCTGCTATTTGCGGTCGAGGGTTCGAGTCCCGCTGGGAGCATTCATTTGTTAAACAGAAATGTTTGTACTCCGGTCATGGAGTACACATTATTTATATTTATATACATTATTTATATTTATTTAATATTTTTAATTACATATACCTATATTTATAATTTCTTCATACTTTTCGCTTAAAGTAGGTACAGTAAATATCGAAAAACTCCATAATAATATGATATCCCGCAACCTTGAGTTTAAAAGCTACCTTATAAAATTAATTACCGTTGTTACAACCTGCGCTCCTTATAAGAACTTTTACTTCTTCCCTTGTTTTACAAAAAACATAAAACAAATCCGAGGCTTACTTCTTTACCCTAAAAGATTTTTCTAACTTGATAAACTGTTTTATTCTTGACATTTATTACTTTGGGCAGGTGTTAAGTTTACGAGCGGACTGATGCGAATTCTGTATCGGATAGATGTGCCTATATTACGTATCACTGTATAATAGGTTATTATCACCATAGTATTACTTGGTATTATTCTTGTATCTAATATCCTTGGGGAAGAACTTGTTTCTTATAAGATATTTACGTAGAAGGTTATAAGATACTCATTAAGTAAGTAGTTATCTTGAGATTTAGTAATGGGACTACTATAGGTAGCTCATATGGTGTGGATATATTTATGTTTGTGATAACGTCATGCTAAAATAACTGGACTGATTTGGGTGAAATTTAGTACATAAATATACTACAAATTGGAGTAATATATAGGCTGTTAGGTAGCTCCAATCCAAACGAAACTAGGTTAAGTAGAAGATAAGCTACGTAGTTTATTATGACAATATAAAGATTTTGGTAAATGTATAAACAGAACATTTAAATAAAACAGTAGTATATTTAAGTACTTTTATTATTTTATCTTATGACCTAATTGTGTACAGACAGCTTAAACACAATCTAACTTAATAAACTAGGGTGGAGAATCGAGGCCACAAGGCACCATGTGATAATATTACGAACATTCCCAGACTGTGTACGTTTTTAAGTAAAATAAAACAAATTATAAACTATTATTTGTTTCAAACTTTCATTCAAACCATGTTATCAGTATCGGACTATCTTACATCTGGTATGGACCATTAGGCGTTGTTGGTTAATTAGTCCACCTATTATGGTACGGTATACCCTTGAATAAAGGTCAGATACCAATCGTTCCTAGCAACTAACAATCTATCAAATACACGTTACATAAGTAATTTCTTACCAACCTTCTGTAGCATTTGGGGCAGAATAGCAGAATTCGGCAAATACTTTACGTCTCAATAACTCAAAGCGGGTTGCAATAATTTACTTATTTGGAAGTTTCATTTACAAATTCATTCATCATTCATATAAAAGATAAAATCTCTACTAAAATCTCTAAAAATAAATTATAATCTAGAAAAAAATCTTATCTCTTCTAAAACTTTGTACGTGATTCACAAAAAGGTAGCCAAATTACAATTTTATTAAAATTTTATGTATAAGTGTCAAGTATGCATACTGAGACCTCCTTTACAATGGAAATGCGTACCTCCAATATTCTAAGTAGTACATTACTGCTATAGATTTTTCATAATAGTTAAGATTTAGAAAGCAATTTAAATATAATATGCCTAATAATTTTTTATCTTGAAAGAATTTTTCAATATATACATAAGAACATACAAACGTATAATATATTATCAAAAGTAAAGTTGTATCTCAGCCGAACTTAGAGTACATTCCACTAAACGTATTTTGATGGAGGTAAAAATACAAAAATCATTAGAAAAGCAAAAGGTTCCTTATATTAGAATATATAGGTCATTATCTACTTATTTATTAATCCAAGTCCATCTTACATCAAAATATAGTAATCGTAACTAGTATTCAGAACTACTTACTATTAAAACTTATCGGCTATTTTTATTTTAGTTCCTTGACTTTGCAAAACGTTTAGTGAAACCGCTTTCAATCTTTACTTAAAAGTCACTCCCCTCAACAAATGGCCAGTAATAAAAATAAAGAAAATTCAGGGCTTGTTATCGGACCTAGCATAGCAAAGAAAAACCGTGGGTCATTCCGCTTAGCCTTTTTCCTTGCCCTTGTCACCGATAAAATCAATCTCCCTTGAAATAAGGATTTTATTCAGCAACGTTTTCTGATTAAGCGACCGATCTTTTTATATTATTACTTTGTTTGTATTATTTATTTTATTTCAATATCTATATAGTACAGATAATTAAAATTGAAGTGTCTGTTTGTAACATTATAACAGCATTTTACTAAATGCGTATGTAACTATGTACGGTATTTAGAAGAAAACTATAAATGTTGTAATTTTTATCCATTTGTCTGTTTATTCCACCTTATCTCTGGAATGGCTGAACAGATTTTCACAGGTCTTTTACTTGCACATACATAGACTGACGTTACAAAAAGTAAGTTAGAGTATTTAGTACTTTTATTTGGAAATGAATTAGAGTTGCTTTCAAAAAACGAGAGTCGCTTGTTTGATATAAATCTTATCAATTTTAAAGAAGTTTTACTATTTCTTGTTTTGATTATTGTAATACGTTTACTTTTAATAACCTTTGTATGTAAAAGGTCTGAATATTTTAACATTTTTTTCAGCACCGAATAGTAAAATCAATATGACAATAATTATATATATTTTTTAGAAGTTACAAGAAACTTATTATAAAACTAAGCTTATTACCAATAATTACTTGACCAAGCTACAGAGGACAAAAAGTTTGAGTAAGTAAAGTTGTACGGTGTAAGTGACAATGTAATTAGAGAAAGACCAGAGCTAGTACTTCAGCTTCTAAAGGATAAAAAATACACTGAACTCTGTAAGTAGGTTAAGAAAAATCTTTTAACATAGAAATGTATATAAACTTTTCATAGTATATATTAATAAATTAATGTATTCATAAATTATTTAAAGGAGAACATATTTAGGTTAAAGCTTGTACTTACTAGTAAGTTTTGATATCAATAGATATATTCTAAATGCATGTAATTTAAGGTTCTTCAATTATATACGCATAATGAATAGAAACTTAGCAAAATCTTAAAAAAACTTTAAAAAATCAAAAATTTTTTGTGTAATCTGCAATAGTGCATTATACACCGAAAAATAACTATAAAATAATAATTTTAAGCGTATCTAGAGACGCACCCAAACAAAATGATGGTATGTGGCTAGGAATAAACCTTAACATTCATAACTAAAGTTAAATTTCTTGATTTGAATTCTACTCCTATCTTTTCCATCATTGATAAATTAGTATGGAGTTACGGTTTGGACTGTACTTTTTTATTTATTAAAGCGTTCATTAAATGTATGAAACTTATAATACACTAAGTCTAACGTTCAAAGAAACTAACTTAAGCGATACTTTGAACTCGTTTTTAATATTTAAACGTGGGTTAAACAAGCTAAAAGGTTCCTCCTTGCTGTCCCATTTTCCATTACATTTCTGTTTCACTTTAGTAAATTGGGACAATAGTATGCTTTTATGAACAGAATCAGTGCAAAATGTAAAACACCGACGACATGGTGACAGTTGCTGTAGCTAGCGGTCGCGGATTCGAGTCCCGCTGAGGTCTTTCAATCGTGTGATGAGTACAAGGTTTGTCTTTGTACTCCAATCATGGATATTTATATTTACAATATTATGTATGTTTTAAACTATCCTGGTATCTTACCTACTTTCCTTCTCATAGTACTAGATTGTGCTGTGTTAATGTCCCAATATATATGGTATTGAACATATTTAAAAAAACCGCCAAATTATTATCATTTATGTCTCTTGACACAAACCTATATTAACATTCCTGTTATTTAAAAAGATAACAAAAATCTTCAAATAATAATACACTCCTTATCCAAAGAGGATTCAGTGTTTTTATCAAACGTATTTTTAATGATGTTGCCTTTTGAAGCCTGCCTAAATAACAACGTACAATCTTTGAAATACACTAAGGAGAAACGTGGAAGGTAAAGTATTACAAGTGTAATTTATAAAATAACATAAATAAAAGATACATATTTAAATTATTATTACCTTGATTAGTCTATTTACTGTATCGAATCAAAAATGCTTTTAAACGAAAAAAAGTTGCATTGGCTTCAAAAGCTCTTAAATATTATTTCATATCAAGGGACGGATTTCTTATTGAGCCACCCTTAATAAGTTCGCGATTTATAATATCGTATACTCCTTTTTAAGGATGGTCAAAAACAGAACCCTTAAAGCTACGGCCCTCCTTTTAATAATTTTTCTCCGAAATGTCTGAGTCTAAAATTGAAAAAAATATTAATATTATTGGGAAATTAATAATATCAATGGGAAAGAGCATCAGTTGATGATTTTTTTTAATTGTACATTGTACCAGTTTTTCTCCATGGTGTTCTTATATAAAAATGAGGGATTTTTAAGGATAATCCCAATTCCGTTTACCGAAAGCAAGTTTCGGTGAACGAAATCTTATAACTAGTGGTAAACCGCCGAATTTAAGTTAAGTCCTCATTCGAGTGATCCCTTTGAAGATTTATTTTTTTACAACTAATTCTACAAATATAACCATACCTAAAAAAATCTATATTTTATCATAAGATTTACTAGTTATAGCCTATATTCTTTTATACAATCAACGTATGAATATACGTACAGTAAGTAAGTTTCTGAGACTCCCGAACAAACAGAAACTCAACTTTAATTTATAATATTCAAGTAACAGTGACATGTGGTAAGTTATCTTCTGTCTCAAATTATTGAGCTGTACCTTGAGGCTCGTTAACCTTTGTACCTGGTTTTCGTACGTATTTGAATAATATCGAATATACTAGTCCCAGTCTCGTTAGGAAGTTTCTAATCAGTGGGGACATGTTCTAATTTTAGTATTTTATTTGTATATAGTTGTCATTTATTGGAGACGTTTCGAGGTAGAATCTTTAAATATTATATAATAGTTCTTTGAAAGTTCATATATAAACATTAGTAATTCCCGTGGCTCTGCCCGCGTTCTTACCCATATTACCCTTATCACATTAAAAATAGCCTACAACCTATTTTCAGACCTATCAAATGTACACAACATAATCGTAAAAATCGGTCAAGTCGTTTCGGAGGAGTTCGATAAGTTACACGAGGTTTTTATATATAAAAGATAATATATTATGTCCAACTAGTTAGGATCTTTTTAAACTTTAATAATAATAATAATAATAATATCCTTTATTGTACACCCAATAAAAAGACAAACAATATACAACAACAAGATTGGAATGCACAAGAGGCGGCCTTATCGCTGAAAGAGCGATCTCTTCCAGGCAACCTTAAGGTGTAGGAAATAGCACTAAGATAGAAGGGGCGCAATTTTAATAAAGAGATAATATGTATATATATATATATATACACACACATACATATATAATATAATATTCATATATACATATACATACATAATTATACATATAATACATAAATTGTATGTACTTATATACTGTATTAATATATATCTAAATAATGAACATATACAAAATATATACTAATAATAAGTTTATAAACTAGATCAACACAAATAACTATATATAACGACATAAAAGGCAAGAATTACGAATACATATCATAATCAAAAGTTAAAAAGATAAAAGGAAGAACGAGCCAAGAAAATAATAATTAATTATAGAGTAAAAAAGTAGTCCTTTAAAAGTTTTTTAAAAATCAATAGCGATTTCGCATTCCTAATATTTTGGGGAAGAGAGTTCCAAAGACGAGGAGCTGTGACAGAAAAGGAGTTACTATAGAAGGAAGAAGAGTGAGAAGGAATTTTTAGGATAAAGTTATGATTGGAGCGAAGTAAGCGAGAATGTGAGTGACCGAGGAATGAAAAGCGCTCTTTGAGGTAAGGTGGGGTACATGGATCGAACAGAATACAGTAAAGAAGGTGAAGAATATGAGTATTTCTGCGAAGGCGGATAGGGAGCCACTTGAGCTTTTTTCGAAAATCAGAAACATGGTCATATTTGCGTAACCCAAATATAAACCGAATACAAAGGTTTTGAAGCCGCTCAAGTTTATTTAATTGCTCCTCAGTAATATCAAGGTAGCAGATATCAGCATAGTCAAGAATTGGTAAAAGGAGTGATTGTGCCAGCAAAATTTTGGTGGATATAGGTAAAAAGTTACGTAAACGCCGAAGGGATGCAACCGATGAAAACATCTTCCTACTCACCTCACTCACCTGCGGAACCCATGACATATTTTCATCCATAATAATGCCTAGATTTTTAACTGTTTTGCTGAAAGGAATAATAACGCCGTTCAAAACTATCGGAGGCAGAGCGATAAAGTTAATTTTGGAAATAAGTTTAGTACTGCCGATAATTATTACTTGGGTTTTAGACGGATTTAATTGCAGTCCAAACGACTCACTCCAGATGGTAATTTTTGACAAATTTTCATTGATATCATCAATAGCCGTATGCAATTCTGTAATTTTGGACTGACGATATATTTGCAAATCATCTGCGTAGAGGTGGTAGAGAGAAGAGATATGTTGACAGATCTTGCTAATAAAGATTGAAAATAAAAGAGGAGACAACACGCCACCCTGCGGAACACCAGCCTTGACTGGTAACCAGTCCGAATACGTATCTTCGACACGTATACGCTGACGGCGTTCACACAAGTAACTACGAAACCAGTCAACTACATCAGGAGATATGTTAAAAGAACTTAAGGAAGCAAGCAGAATATCGAAATCTACCGTACCAAACGCATTGCTAAAGTCTAACAATGCTAATATGGTGACTTTCTGCGCATCCATACCCTCGCGAATATCTTCAGTAATCTTAGCTAATGCAGTAGTCGTACTATGACCAGGACGGAAGCCAGATTGCAGAGGATTGTGAAGATTGTGATAACAAAGAAATTGAGTTAATTGAGTCTTTACAAGGCGCTCGAGGACTTTGGATAAAAAAGGAAGGATTGAGATAGGACGATAATCACTGTGATCAGCAGGATTGGATTCTTAGGCAGCGGTATAATTTGAGCGTCTTTCCACGCAGAAGGAAATTCTTTAAAATCGATAGAATAATTAAGGATGTGAGTTATAACAGGGGATAGGATATCAAGGATTGGAATAATCATTTTACGACTAATACAATCAGCACCGACTGCATCAGACTTTATGGCGAGAATAGCCCTCTTAACATCACTTTCTGTAAATTGACTAAAGAAAAATTGCTGATTATTATTAGGAGAGGATGTAGCTGAAAGTTGACTAATAGTAGTTAACTTAGTAGCCTCATCAATGGCATTAGAAGAGGAGAAGTGCTTATTAAGCTCGTTTAAATTAGTATTTAGAGGATTTACGATGTGGCGAGCTTTTCCTACTCCTATGGACTTAAGAAAATTCCAAACTTTGGATGAGTCATTCTCCTCAACCACGGACTTATGGATATGGCGTCGTTGATTATCTCTACACACCCTATTGCATAGATTGCGAGCTTTTTTGTACTTGAGACGATTTTTATCGTTAGGATTCGCACTAAATTTCATCTTAGCTTGATTCTTCTTGTGTTGTAGACTTCTAATTTCATCGGTTAACCAGGGAGCAGGAAGATGCTTTATCCGAACCGGACGCAATGGAGCATGACGGTCATAAAGCTGAGTAAGAAGGGAATTAAAAACCATCATTTGCTCGTCAATAGTTACATCATTCATCGCTCCCAACCAATCAATCTGAGCTGCGTCATCACGGAGACGGTCAAAGTCTATTCCACCAAAATTTCGTAGCAGAAGAATTCTTGACTTAGCTTTAGGGGGCTTTATTTTATAAGACAAGTAAAGAAGATCATGATAGGAAAACGCCGAAGCAGGATATTGGCCATGTTTTTCAACATGGTCAATAGAAGAAACAAATATTAAATCAAGTAAGGATGGTAAGCAATTTGGAAAATTATGGGTTGCCGAAAGGGGGAGGATATTTAAATTTGCACCGCTCGCCACAGATTTCAAACGACAAGAGCGATAGTCGTCCTTGAGCAAACAGGTATTAAAGTCACCCATAATTATGGTATGGTTGTAAAGCGGTTTAAAACGCTCCAACAGGGTTTCAAATGACGAAAAGTAATCGATCGTAAGGCATGGATTATAGTATACTCCTAGCAGGATCTTAGTGTGCCCAAATACTACCTCAACGAACAGATGCTCTGGTCCGACATTTGATTGAAGTTGTGAGATATCAACAATGGAGAACGGAATATGGGAGCGCAGGTAAATAGCAACCCCGCCTCCTACACGACCAATACGATCATTACGTATCAGATGAAACCCTGGGAGAGAGTAGGAAGTCGAAGGTAAACAAGGCTTTAACCACGACTCTGATATTAATACCGCATGAATATTTTTAATGTCAAAAGAAGCTAAAAAATCGGGATAATGTGCAGGAATACTCTGTGCATTTATATGGACAATGTTGAAATTTTTTAGAACATCTAAGAAGGTAGAATTCAAAGTATCGCCCAGTGAAGGAATACTGGAAAAACTGTCGTTACTGCTCGATCCAAAGGATGAGGAAGAACAGGACAAAAAGGAGTCATTGCAATCACTACTATTACTTGCCATTTAAAATAAATTAAATAAACTATGTTATAAAAAGAAATAAAATTATAGAATATAATAAATTTAGGTTAAATAGTATATAAAAAATAATAATAATACCTAAACACCCGCCAGTTACAAGGAAGGAACCTTTACATAACACAAAAACATTTAAAATGTTCACTATTGCACAAAAGAAATCCAACAAAAATAGAAAGTATGATGAAAAGAAAAAAGAAAATAAAAAGAAATATTACAGATTAAATAAAACAAACAAACGTAGTACGACACTAAAAATACTTAACTAAAAAGAAAAAAAAAAGCAAAACAAAATAAATTAAAATATAGTAATAATGATAAATAAATACTAATGTTAACAAAATAAAATATTATATAAACTAAAATAAATATACAGTCAAAATACAAGAAGTTAATGCAGAAAAACTAATTAAAGCAAGATGGCTTATAGTAATGACAGTGTCAACTGTCAATGCCATAGCCATGACATCAACAAGCTAAACTTCTATTATAATTTATAAAACTAACTACAAACTTGAAACTACTAAGTTATAAGTACATAATAATAATAATAAGTAATAACCGTCGTACAAAAAAACGAAAATAAAACATAAAACAAAATTATACAAATAAATATAGTACAGCATAAATATTACACTATAAATTAAAATAATAATTACTATAAGTGGACATTGTTAAAAATAAACTGTAAATGTAAGAAAATCACACTTTCTTAGCTATACGTTTTCCGCGCTGGACGACCACTTTACTTTCGGCGCTCTTAGAAACTACCTTGGTGTCCTGGATGGATTTTGTGCCAGGTGATTTTGCTGATGCCTCAGGAATACTAGGGAGACCCCCCATGCACTCAACTCGATGGCGCGACCCGTCAGGAGCAATAACATGAACAATGCCGTCGCGCGTCCAGCACTTACCGACTCCAAACCGACGCCTAGCTTCTAGGAACACATCGTGGCGATATTTTGTGAGGAATTCAGATTCAGTGATTCCAGTGCCTTTAAGCTTTGTTTTCGCAAACCACACACTATCACGAACCTGAATGTTGGTAAACTTTACCACTATAGGTCTTGGCTTATCACCTAACAAGCGTCCCAGACGATAAGAAGATGCAATATAGGCACTAGAAAAATTAGGGAGATCCAGATGGTCCCCCACTACACTGGTGATAACTGTTGTGGTGTCTTCATTCTTCTTTTCTTCTACACCATGGAAAAGAAGCATTTTGCGTCTCCGGCTCATTTCCAGCCTATCAACTTCCCGGGTTAATAGTTCTACTTGCTTTTGTAGGGAAGTTAACGCTGTGTGAATAAAACTCTTAAATGAGTTGAATTCTGCAGCTAAAGAAGTTACTGTTACCGGTGAGGATGTAGCACTGAGGTTCCTTTGGAATTCATCCATTCTAGTGTTAAACATATCAGCCATGGCAGTAATAGAGTCCTTGATAGCTTCCATTGTTATTGGTTTCTTTTAAGTTAAGTGTTATATGTGCAAATTGTAGAAAATTCTAAAGGATAATAACTTCTGGCAGGTATTTAATATTACATACACATTTATATAACAATTAGATTACAGATATATTAATTATACCAATTTTAAATAAAGAGCTACGAAAACTGTTGTACACTTATTGACTACCCACATAAGAAGCAAACTGAAACTTTAGCATTTTTTTTTACTTGGGTGAACTTTTTTGTTCTCGTTATAAGTTTATCAAAATGACGCAAATGTTTATCTTTCAAATCTTCTACATAATTTTAATTTAACATCCAGTTTCGTGAAGGCAAACACACTCTGAAATTACGTGTCATAAAGATAATCTTGGCATTACTGGTTCACACATTTTTTAAAATAAATATCTTACTTTACTACTGTTTATGACGAGTAATTTAAGCTTTAACTTACTAAATTGTTTTATTGTCTAAATTGTTGAAAGATTATAGGCTAATGTAGGTGATTTATACAATTATTATATGTTGTTTATCATATTTATATATTTAACTTCACATTTCATTTTATTTATTATTTATTTAATATTTACGTATTAATATTATATACACTCATCTACAGACACATAACTCAATTATATAATTATTTATATTTATTAGTCAATATTCATTAATATAAAATTAATTCATAAGCATAGCCGCGCGAAACCCGTAGTATACGGCGTAACGATATTTATTTTTCTCCTACCGGCAACTTATGATTTTGGTAACTATCGCCTTATCAGCTGATGCTTATAATTACAACTACACTCGCTAAAGCTAATATTTTATAGGAGTAAAGAGACTTCAGTAAATAAAGGGAAATATTGTAAAAGCTTGTTATAATTCATATAAGCCCACATTGAGCTTAAAATGAATTAAGTCAACGAGATTTAGAAATACAAAATCTAGCTAACTAGGACTTTCCAACACTTACCTTATTTAAAGAACACCACTAAGCAAATGGAACATTTAACTTTAATATGTAACATTACGAAACCGAGCTAAAAGCTTTCTTAAAATTATGTCATTGTAAGCTTTAATAAGTAAAACTTTGACCATTTTGTAGAGCTTTAAGCCCTTAATTATAAATAGATTTATTTTATTTCCAGAGATTTTTTAGATTTTAAATTCCTTTACCAAATTAAACCAAACTTTACTTTGAACTTACCTAAACCAAACTGCTATAGAAACTTACTATAAAGTATACTTACACACGTATTTTCTTTTATTTTCTTGTGGTGATTATATAAACTTATTATATAATCATCACGTTTGTGTAGAAAACTTCCTAAAGTAATAAACTAAAATAGTCATAAAAAGGATAGCAATATTGTAATTATTCATACATTGAATAAAAATAATACATACATACAAATATACAGATAAAAATACATACCAACAGATTTGAAAAAAAATCATACGATCGTCGTGGTATAATATTTTCAATACCAAAATCTCTAACACTAAAGTTGATGGGTTTGACTCCGGCACATGGATTGACCTGATTTAATGCAAAAGCTGTCCTGGTTTCTGACAAAGCACAAAGAAAGGTGCCAAGCGCTATTAAATATATAACATAGTATAGATAATGTTTTAATGTATACAATGTTACTTTAGACTCGTTTGGCTAGTTTGTAGTGACCCTGCTTTCTGCGCAAGCAGTCGCGGGTTCGAGTCCCGCTGGGGGCATTCATTTGTTGAGCACGAATGTTTGTTTTCTAGTCATGGGTGTTTATATTTATAATATGTATGCATTTATAAGTTATATAATATTATGTAGTATATCAACTATCTGGTATCCGTAACACAAGCATCGTAGCTTACGGAACTTGATGGCGCTGTTGTAAGAATGCCCGAACATATTTATTTATTATTTATTTAGAATATATACTAATTGGCCTAAATTTGCATTTGTAATGAGAAAATTTCTATGTGCGTGTTAATCCGTTCAACCGGGTGAGCGTGAAGTGATTCACGCTCTACTGAACGGATTTTGATGAAATTCAGATTGTACCTCATACTGTCGTGAGTTGGGTTTTAGTTTAACTAAAAATAAAACATTTAAATTTCAATAGAATATAAAAAAAAATACTTAAATTGTAGTTGTTAATAATAAAGCAAAATACACATAGAGAATGTTAATTTTCACATGAACCACTTATTATAACTAAAGAAAAAAACGTAGTACATTTTCCTTATTCATAATAACGGTTTTCCTTACAATTGGTACCTGCTCTATATAATTTATTCATGTAATCCACACGAGCTCGTCGATTTGTACGGCGATAAACCTGCAATATGCATGTCTCGAAAGAAATTTCGTATAAAACGCCAGGTAAATGGTAAAAGGTGCAAACATTTAACATATTAAAATTCGTATTTAAATAACGTTTTATTATTTCAGGTGAAAGAAAATTTAGTCAGTTTATTTTAAGGCACAGCAGTTTTACTGTAACAATATTTATATGTTCTCCAACACGATATACTACAATTAATTGTGAATGATGCTACCTAATTTGTTGGAAGTCAAATATTTATACACCAACACAAACATCCTCCTGATCGATGTCGATTTATACGAGAAGTACGTGGAATATTTATCATATAATGAAACATGTAAAATTTTATGTGTATTAAATACTCCTTTACGCTGCAATGGTGGGATAGATTTAGATAAATACTATCATAAATAGACTTTGGATATGCTTCTATGTATTTTAACTTATGTTTCGCTTTCGTTCTTCTTCGCTTGAATTCATCGTCATATACAAGCGTTTTAACAGTAGAAGAGATTTTGCAGTAAGAACTATCCTATGTGTTGACTTGGATAACCAGCCATTATACCAAATTTCATCAAAATCTATCCAATGTTTTTTTAGTGACGTGGTCACACATGGACAAAGCACAAAAGTGCCAAATAAAAGCTATAAAAAGAAAGCTATACATTCGGCCTATGTATCAATGACAATGACAATTTCAATATAATTTTCAAAGAAATATTTAATGTACAAAGACTTAGTTAGAATTTTATTTTTTGAGTATGTATATAGATAAAAGAATGCGAGGAAAGTAAGACAAGTCATCTGAACATATATAAAAAAATTAAAGCGTCGGTTTTTAATTTCAAATTGATAGCTTTGCACCAAATGCATATGAAAGTAATATACGGTACTAACATAAAAAAAAATGTCTGTCTGTCTGTTTGTTCCGACTAATCTTTTGAACCGATTTTACGAGGACTTTCACTCGCAGATAGATATTATAAGGAGTAACTTAGGTAACTTTTATTTTCGAAATTAAGGTAATTGGCATTTATATTACCATTTAGGGACGAACTCGTGCAAAGCAAGGGTGAGTCGCTAGTCAATAAAATTGATTGCGCAAAAATTAGCATTCAATAATTCTCTTTCGTAGAGTCCGACGATATGGTAATCTGACACTGACAGCTTAACTAGTTCTCTGAGTCACGAGGTCATAAAACCGCTAGCTTCCCAATCTCATTAAGCTTTATCCGCAACCGTATGAACTATCCACCGCACCAATAAAGCAGACGTTTATATTAAACCGTATAAATTTTGTTATGATCACAATATCTTATAAAAGAATATGCGTTATGCATAGAGCTAATAACCGACACACTGCACAAATTACGCTAATACAAAGGAAATATAGAGTGCATTCTAACATAAATGAAATTTTCAAACCTGTATACTAATATAATAAATAAATAAATATAAATATGTTCGGACATTATTACACACAGTGCCATCTAGTTCCGTATTAAGCTACGAGGCTTGTGTTACGGATACCAGATAATTGATATATGTAGTACATATATAATTTTAAATAAATACACAATATAAATATAAACACCCATGACTGGAGTACTAACATTCGCGCTCAAAAAATGTGTGCCTCCAGCGGGACTAGAACCCGCGACCGCTGGCGCAGAAGGCAGGGTCACTACCAACTGAGCCAAACATGTCGTCATATATAGGTGATCTACGAGACTACGAGTGAATATTATGTATATTATAGGATATATATTATTTTTAAATAAGAATTATAATTATCATTAATTGACGACACGTTGGCTCAGTTTGTAGTTAGTTTGCTGCGCCAGCGGTCGCGGGTTCGATTCCGCTGGGGACATTAATTTTTTGAGCACGCATGTTTGTACTCTTGGGTGTATCTATTTATTTATTATATGTATGTATTTAAAGCTATATGTAGTGTATTAACTATCTAGTTTCCGTAACTCAAGCATTTTAGCTTACTACGGAACTAGATAGCGCTGTGTGTTAGTGTTCCAACGTTTTTATTATTATTATTATTTCCTTATTTAATCATAAAACGAGTTAAACCTAGAAGTTACTTAAAAATTGACTATATAAATCTTGTAAATGGTTTTAAAAAGATATTGTTAGACAACACTAAAACGATAATAGGAAATAGCTTCGAAAAATACGATAATACTTTAAAGATAGCGCTATAATGCAATAAAGTCCAACGCTTGTGCATTCTTCTATTTTTACAACCAATAACTAAAAGTTACCATATTTCTTAAATTCGCAGCTTCCTGACTGAGCTTTATAAAGGCAAAAATGAACTTATCGTTGGAAAAAAATGAAATGGTAACAAAGTCATTGTCTGTTGTATTCAGCACTCTAATAATATGTAATAAATAAACAGTATAAATTAAACTATCTTTAAGGATTTTGTCACAGATTTATTTTGATTTTAGGTTCCCGAGTTCAATCAAAATAAAAAAATCTACGTACGTACGTACGTATGTATTGAATAGTCTTTAGAAACTACTGTAAGACGTTCCTTCTATCTTTAATTTATACTTTGTGGTAAAAACATTAAAAGCGAGTAAATGAATATTGATTTTACTGAGTTTTTCTTTGAGTTCTTTCTTCATTGTATAGGGACCAGGATTTTTCTTTTGTCGTTTTTTCTCATCGGAAGTATTAAAGGTAAAAGTTTTTTAAGAATTTTTTGTCTCAGATATTAAAGAAATAAATTAAAGTATTTTAAACGTTTTTTATAACATTGTAATAAAATAAAAGTAGCCTTAGTTACTTCTTATAACATAAGCTATCTGCGATTGAAAATCCTGTCAAAATCGGTCCAGCTGTTTCAGAGATTAGCCAGAACAAAAATACACACAGACGGACAGACAGAGAGACAGAAAAAAAATTAAAAATTATTTTTTTATGTAAGTACCGCTTATACTTTCATACGTATCTAGTGTAAAAATTTAAATTATAAACAGACACTTCAATTTTATTTATATATTGTACTCATGAACGAATTATAATTGTACTGATTAAGTATATAGAATTTTTTTCTAGTCTAGTGAAAGTTTCATAGTAACAATTACTGTGGTGTAGACAATTGAGGTCACAAACTGCTGTATATTCTCCTAACAAGCTTACGAGAAAAATAGCAAACTTAATAAATAAAATCAATCATGACGATGAACTCTGTAACAAAAACAAAGCTATATTTTCCATATGTAAGTATATACGTTTATATCTATGTATTACATTATGCTAGAAAGCTGTGTTGATAAAAACAGGACCCTACGAAAGCAGGATAAACGGTGAATGTGTCAGTACTGTCAGCGATATCATTCTGAATACGTATTTGTAGCAAACATCTAGAAAAATTGATTTATCAAAAATACTAGACGTCTACGTTTTGGTCTACATTAAGAACTTTAATTTCTTCTTTTCATTTCATGGCAACTTTTATAAGTCTCATTAGTTTATTATACGGGAATTTCTCCACTAATTGGAAAATCGCTGTGCCTGGCGCTTTTCTAATAAATAGTTCAATGTAAAAATAATGAAAATTATTAGCTATTCTTGACACTATAGCCCAAAATAGTTATATAACATTAGAATATTCAATTAAATTCACTTAAAACATTTAAATTCACAGTCACATGTTGTGTCCCATTTCCAAAATCTTAAAGTCTTATAACTACTATTCATTATCAGTATGATTATTATGATTTCATGAAAACTTTTATAAGTATCATTAGTTCATTATTCATAACTTACTTAACGATAATTAAATTTGAGTTGCTTACT
Source organism: Boloria selene (assembly GCA_905231865.2). Classification (NCBI taxonomy): domain Eukaryota; kingdom Metazoa; phylum Arthropoda; class Insecta; order Lepidoptera; family Nymphalidae; genus Boloria; species Boloria selene. The sequence continues at coordinate 6,563,336 of HG993147.1, forward strand.
TTTTTGGAACAACGAGCGAAATAAGCCGGTATGAATAACCTCTAAATTAAATATTATCCGCCTGAGCTCTGCGCGTGTCACTGTACAATGTACATATAGTAAAGTTATTAATAACGGGGTCAAGGTTGCATAATAAATTGTTTTGTTGTTCACATAATAGGGGTGCTTTATATATTAAAAATAAAAAAGATGTGTTTCAACTCACGTTATACAAAGAGATGGAACAATTTTAATGGAACTTCAATTTTCTACAAGTCAAATCCTGAGGCATAAAAGTTGAAGCAGTCGAATGTATTTTCGAACCACATTTGGAATTTAAAATAAAAAATATTTTAGTTCTAAACGTTTTAGAAGCAGTGAGCATTTAACTGGTTTTACTGACGCTACCACCTCTACTCTATTGTAGGCCATTGAAAGGCTGAAATTGTTCCTGAACATTTCAACGCAGCTACAATCTCGAATATACTGTATTTTTACATACATGTTTTCGTTTTTATATCAACAGCCGGATTTATTTAAGACTTTATTTTGAGATCTCTTACTCAACTGCGCTATTTTTGTATAGTTTTTAGTTTGTGCTATAAATCTTATGAACTTTTTCAATTATGTAAAAAATTCGATGAAATATAAATTTTATATAGGTATATTACGACCTAAAGAGTTTTTGTTACCAGCTAAAAATATTCATATTCATAATGCACCCATTTCACAACTGACATATTATAGTTCAATGGGGTCATAATACGCTCGTATGACTGAAAGGGTGTAAGACTCACACCTTTATGAGGCCACTATAATAGCGCAGGTGAAATAACCATGAATTTCCCATTACCGAGCTGTTGGAGTTTTCGATACAAAACTGCACTAGACGCCGCTATATAAAAATGATCTATACAAGCTATGCAATTATTATATAAATAAAGTAAAATATTATCCGTTAATAATACAAGAACGGAACTAGAAACGTTTTTAATTATTAAAAATGACAATCGAAACGATACATGTGACAATACGGTTTAAAGGATTATATTTTTAAATACTTCTGTTAAGTAAATGTTATGAATAAATATTACAGTCTTATAATAAAATTCTAACATAGTTAAATATGTACATTGAATAATTTTTAGAAATTGTAATTGAATTTAACGTTACAGAGGCCGAATCTATCGATTTTAGATTTTTTTCTATCTGTCTGTCTGTGACCACATCACGAGAAAATAACTAGATAGATTTTGATGAAACTTGGTTTGGAGATAGCTGGTTCTCCTGATCCATACATAGGATACTTTTTATTGCAGGAAAATATCTTATTTCCTATAAATCTATATTATCCTCAAAATGAGAACTCAAGATGAACCCTAGCGGAACGAGGGCGAATCGCTAGTCCAATATATAAATGCCAATGTTGACTAGAGCAAGCCCTTCAACGACTATCGAAGAGAAACATAAATTAATTAAACTTCAATATTGTTAAATTTAAATTTCATTTAAAGAGGAAATGTTTACAAAATTAATTTTAGGCTGAGTGCTTCATCATTTTAATGCGGGCACTGCCGAAATTAATGCCTTCAAACAAGACGTTAAGCCTAAAATATTGAGTGAGGTGATATAAACGATGACTCTTATATTCATACACATTTAATAGGATTGTTAACCAATATGTAAATAATAAATGTTTTATAAAATCTATCAGATTTTTGTATTAAATAAAAACAGTAAGGACGTAGGTAAAAAGCACAATTTCAATTTAATTGAATCATCAGAAACCACTCAATATCCAATATTCAATAGAATTGCTATCATTTTAATTGATGAAATTTTGTGGTTTTTGATATATTTTATATATATGACTTTAATACAATAATTTGTTCTGATGGCTTACTTATATTTTATTTGCAATTTTATAATAGTACCAGTACATATAGATAATATTGAAGTGTCTGTTTTAATATCAAACTAAAAGCTTTTCACTAAATGCATGTGAATGTATACCTATACGGTACATAAAAAAATAATTTTTAAATTTTTTTGCTGTCTGTCTATTTTGGATTATATCTTAAAGGCTGAACCGTTTTTGACGGGACTTTTATTCCCAGATAGCTAATGTTATAAGGAGTAACTTGATATACTTTTATTTTATGAAAAAAATATAAAAACCGTTTAATTTAACTTACGCCCAGCGAAGCGATTCGGATTTGCTGGTCTAATATAATAGTCACCTAGGGCCAACAAGCAAAGTACCTTTAAGGATTAAACCTCATACAAGCAGAGTTTCTGAACTGTCCCTTGACTACTAATACTTTTATTTTCTCCAGTTACATAGATTCCATTTAAAAATTCGCTTTATTTCAAAATTCGTTAAAACCTCTAAAGATGGAAAAAATATTTTTAAATTATTTTATTGTAGCATATTTTTACTTAACTTTATAACCAATATATTATGCACAGTTTAGTTCACTGATATAGTGTTCAAGACTTTGCTAGACAAAGAGCTTTTACGTCTTTTCTTTTTAGAACTTTTTCTTGTACTGGGTCTGAGTCGTATATCAAGTTTTGCGTATATTTGAGATTTACTGGGTTATAGACATCAAGCTCCCAATTCTGTCACATCTTCTTTAAAAGAAAGCTGAGCTACCTTTATGTTTGTTTTGTAGCGGACTACTTTATAATTGCAAATTTGTAAATATAAATACATTATATACCCAGGGACCAATAAGCATCCAAGGAATTCATAAAATAATATATTCAGCCCTTATTAACGTCCCACCGCTGGGCATTGGCTTCCCTGAATACGAAGGGATCATCAGGCTATAGTCGACCATGCTAGCAAAGTGCGAGTTGGTGCACTTCACATGTCTTTAGGAAACTGGCTTGGATCTTTTTTTTTTTTATGGTAAAAAGGGGGCAAACGGGCAGGAGGCTCACCTGATGGGAAGTGATCACCTCCGCCCATGGACATCTGCAAGCCTGGCTTGCAGATGCGTTACCGGCCTTTCAGGAAAGGGAGGGATGGAGGAGGGAGGGATGGAGGAGGGAGGGAAGTGGGAGAGAGGGGGGAACGAATGCGGAGGATGAAGGGAAGAGGGAGGGGGAAGGAGAGTGGGCCTCCCGGACTCTCACTCACCGGACGAAACGCGACAGCATAGCTGACACTTCACGCCGGTCTTCTGTGAGAGAGTGGTACTAATGAACTATACGGGGCGTGCCGGCCCATTCGGTTGCTACCCGAAGGTAACAAGCATGGCACTACCACTTAATGGATCTCTCAGATTTACTGGTTTCCGTGAAATAATTCTATTCGAAATAATAGAAATAATGCGACACATTTATGGTTTATTTAAAAAAACGAGATGGAATGAAAGGTGAATAAAAGAAAAGATGTTTTATCATCGATACGCGTAAGCATTGCTATCGATAATTTGTAATAAAATAAATAGTTGGAGTTTTTTATTTGCGATTTCAGATTTTATTTATATAATAATAATGTCTCCTTTTTCTCTTATTTAAAATGTTTTCTTATAAAAATTAGATAAAAATAGATTTATGCTTTTCAGCATTAGACAGGTCTTACTTATCTCTCACTCAAATCTTTTCCTGCTTTCCTTAATTTATTATCTAAAAAGTTCTTAAGTGTAAGAAATGTCTTTTCAAAGACTGTGATATATACGTGTACTTTAGTCTAACGCTGCTTAAAAGTTTCCTCATATTTTTTTGTCTAGTTCAATACTTATTTCAATTGAAAAGAGGATGATCTATCAATAGGTATATTTCAATGGCATCGAGAGCTTTTCTCTCCTTTAGAGTTTCGTATGCATGCCGGCTTTTAGCTAAGTGATGATTTTCACCAGTAGTTTATCTTTGTTTTATAGTGACTGAGGTTTTTATGATAAATATGTACCTCATAGATTTTTGTTATGAAGTTACACTAATTTCGAAATCCTAACATATTTATATAAGTAAAATTATTGTACTAACCATTATAATATTTACCATAACACTATAGGTGAGGGATATCATTTCTTTTATTTTACTATTAATTTTATAGTATACATTTATTTTTTACACTAATCTTACTATTAACCAATATTGTAAATAGAACATTAGCTACTTTTGATCCTGGAAAAATGTACGGCTCCCGTATTATACAAAATAATAGTACATGCGGGCGAAGCCACGGGCGTAAAATCTGGAATGTTTATAGCTTCATTGTAAAAGGACAGAGAGCAGAGTACTACCTACTATTTCTTATAGTTTATTTTTAAACATGCATTTCTGTGAAACTCTTCACCGCACAGTTGCCTGAAAGATCGTATTCCTAATGCATTTATCTTAGTCTCATAGTTCTTCTGCCACGACGCGGTCATAAAATAAATATATAAAATGAGCGTTAAAGTTAATTATAATATTTGAATAAATTATATTATTATAAGCTATGTATATACCTAACATTAAATTTGAAATATCAAGTTTATGATTTAAAAATAATAGTAGTAGGTACCTATTATAGATAAGGCTTGAGAAGTTTATTCGTTTTTAATGATACAATCGTAAAATACTCTCTCTCATAATAAAAAGCGAAGAATACCTGATGTCCAGTCCTATACAGTAAAATTATACCCTTATACCCTAATATTATTCAAAGTTTCCGTCAATTCGGTTTCATGACGATTCAAATATACGCAAAACCCGCTGCATAGTTGCGTAGTGTGAAAGCGGCCATATTAATGCCTATGTCAAAGTTCATCGTTAAATTCACCAAAACGGAATTTAGCCAGGCTTTTCGCGGTATTTCACCGAATTTGCTAGATCACGATTTGGCGAATTCAACTATTGGACTTCAATATATCACCCATACAATCATTTCGTGGATATCAAGTTTGGATGAAAACGTAATGTAACGTATGAATGTTATGTTTTGAATTATTTAACATCATATTTAGGAGTTTAGAAATTAAAATTTGAAGAAAAAATCCTATGAAGAACTTTAAAGATAAAATAAAGTCCTAAATAAAAACGAAAATATATTTCAATATAAACTAGCTTTCGTAATATTGATTATTGCAATAAAGTAAGTTCGTAAAATTATTTCGATTACATTTAACTTAGATAAACAAAAATAACGACAATGCTGTTACAAGGCACATCTGTATACAGAATACGATTTGGACACAAATAACCGTAACTTTAACTGGGCGCTTCGAAACAAAACCTAATAACGTTAAAAACAAATTTACCACAAAACTCGAATATACGTAAGCAGTATGCTTTAATCGCTACACCCACGCTTTTTATGTATCACGTATAATAGGTTTGAATAGAAAGATTTCACACATAAATTTAATTAAAAGTTAAGTTAGCACGACTTGTAAATTATTGCAAAAAATACTTTCTTAGATTCACGCGAATATTCGATATATAAATAAAACTATCTATTTCATTTGTTTCGTGAGTATAATGCAACCTTTGCAATGTCTAATTGAATAGTAGAGAACATTTTTTACCAATCTGCATTAGATTCAAATTATTATATTCCCCTTTTAACTTTTTTTACCTCTAGCAATTATTTATTTTTGTACTTTCCACGTAATCTTCACTTCAGTTGCTGAAATATTGTCCAATCTCTTTCATCTAAACCTGTCAAAAAAGATTTGAATGCCAGATTACAGACAAGTTAATTAAGTTGGAAACGAAATGATAATTACAAATTAAAAGTTTTGATGCAGATGTTTTGATTTCTTCGTTTTTAATTTTTTTTTTGCACTTTGAAACGCTGTGTTTATTGTATATTTTTTTTGTTTGACAGAAGTGTATTTATTAATTTTTAATAAAACCATTTTTTAAGGGAGACGAGAGGATAGGTAGGTGGGATTGATTAACTCTAGCATGAAAAATTGTTATAATACAATTTTATTTGCGCGATTTAAGAATGAATCAACTAATTATTTTGATCGTTTATCATAATCATGAAGTCACGTCTACTCGACGTTAAGACGACGTTAGTTATCAATTTTGAAAAATAATGAATACATTTTGGAATACCTGTTTTTTAATTTACGATAAATAATATTTTTTACTAAAGTAAAGCTTTCTCTAAAGAAAAATAAATTAATGGAAGCAAGTATCTTTTATTCAAAACAGAGAGTCGTACGATGTATCTCACATAAGAAAAACTGGAGTTTTTTTTCATTTTTCAGAGTGTAAAAGATAACATCCACCTTCATAATGTAAAAACCTGAAAGCAAACACATCCAAATACAATTTTTTAATTAAAAAGTAAACAGATTTACGCGTCATTTGTTGCCCGTTGATAATTACAGACACAAAGGCGTTGAAGTTACTTTCATTCAGCATCTCAATTGTCAAATGGTATGGTTTATTAGGAAACACAAAAATTATTATTTTATTTTAAAATTTCAAATAAATAAAATGTACGTATTTTATAAAAGCCTCAATAAACGTTACAACTTTGCACATAATACTAACGTTTAACGGCTATTTTACAACGCCGTCAACGCATATCGCACGATGCATACAATTTTATTACAAAATATGATGCACTTTAGTTCTCGTAAAGTAATTTTTAAATATGAACCAGAACTGTGTAATTTGTTTTATTAATTTCAACTCTAACTCTATCTTATTATTCTTTTTAAAATCAAAATAAAGGAAAATTAATAAGGACTTTAGTAAAATGTTTTACCACAATTTAATATTAATTTAAGTCACAGGTAGGGATTGCAATCCGGAAAACCGGATCCGGTAATCCGGCGGATCCGGCATCATTTCACGGTCACCGGATCCGGTACTAATATACCGGATCCGGCGACCGGATCCGGTGTTACTAATTTTTGGCAAACTACTTCAAATTTTGCATAAAGATACTTTAACAGAATTGATGGAAAACGTGTTTCGTATTTTATTGAAACCCATTGCCTTACGGGGTTAAAAAGGGGTAAACAGTAATTTGGGGGTAACTTACATCAAAGATGAAATCAATACTTCTTAGTACTGCTACTACTTGATTTAAATAACAGTTTATTTTTGCACATGTTTGAAAACGTAATACTTTTCTCATCAAAGTCAACAAAAAGTTTGTAATAGTAGGCATAGGTCTATCTGCTACTACAACTACGCCAAGAAAACCGAATAACTGGTTTAAAGAGTAGTCCTCATAACAAAAGGGATGAAATGGTAAATGGGGAATCAATTTTTGGTATATTATAAGTAAAAGCGTATAGCCAAGCATATTTTTTGTACTTTTAGTTAGCGAAGCCGCGAGTTCCGCTAGTTTTTTATAAACTACTTACCTATATTAAGTACAACTAGCGACTCGCCCTCGCTTCGCTCGGGCTCTTCCCTAGTTTTAGCACAGGCAAAGCCGCGGGATCCGCTAGTTATGCATATAAACCTTCCTCTTGAATCACTCTATCTATAAAAAAACACCGCATCAAAATCCGTTGCGCAGTTTTAAAGATTTAAGCATACATAGGGATATAGGGACATTTTTTTTTTCTGAATGTCTAGTGCTGTTGGCCCTACTGGCCTTGACAGCGTCACCGGGCGGGGAGGCGGACAGAAGGTCCTGCCTTAAAAGGGAGCATGAAGCTCGAAACGGGTGTAGTTTCGTAAGGGCACCTCCTGCGAGGTTCGGACCACGGCTTACGAAACTATCGCATGGAGGTCTTGCCAAAAAGGCTTAGAAGGACTCTGAAGGAGTCGTATACGACTCGCACACGCCTAAGCGTGGACGAGCCGTGACGAACAAGGGACCTCGTCCTCGCCGGCGAGAACGGTGTTTGTGTGTACGGTGTCGGTGTGTGTTCCTAAAGATAGCATTGGCTAAGGTAATCCTATCGTCAGGGTCGGTGAGTATATAGGGTCAGAGAAAGCGACATTGTTTTATACTATGTAGTGATGATACTTGAATAACTTACTAAGAGTTTATTTTGAACCAAAAAAGGCGAAAATTATATCGATCTGGTCAATCCGGCCGGATCCGACCGGATTGAAAATGACGCCGGATTGCAATCCCTAGTCACAGGTAAGATTTATACTTAAAATTTATATGGCTCTCTTTAAACTTTTGAGGTTTATAGCCTTAATTAAAAATTATAATGAACAAAATTACTATTATAATTAACAGTAAGGTAAATACACTGCCTTTAGTTAAACCTAACCTATTCAATAGAAAAATAATAAAAAACACCAAGCATATATAAATAGCACGCCTACATCATATACACACATACTTCTTATTTTAAGTTGGTTTAAAACTTTTTAAAGTTTTTTATTATTAAAGTAATTCAATTAAGGCAAGCAAACAATTGATAAATGCATAAAATCGGTATTGTTATCTTCTCGAAGTACAAATGAACATTTAAAAGCCGTCAACCCGATATTTACCAACTTCTTCGAGGCTCTAATAGCTTCTAATATCCTGGACTAAATGTTTTCGGTCCCATAATAAACAAGTGCAAGTCATTAGAGTGGACCGTCCACTTCAAGTTACAAATCGACTCATTCAGTAACTTTTCGGAAGCTTTTAGGAATGCTAAGAAACATTAACTATGTATAACACTTTCTCAGATTTATTATTAAGACATTATTAAGACTATCTTTATGGTTTTTTTTTAAATATGGTTGATTTTTGGTTCCCGACTTTTCGAATGCTTTACAAAAGTCATTTATCGCATTGATTTTAAACGACTGACTGTACATGTTATTATAATGTTGTAGGTTTTCCCACGTAATTATGCAATTTTATAGAAAAAGATGAATTATTTAAAATAACTATTTATTTTAATTACGAAATCTTTTCAAAACTATATATTGTGTCTACAATAAAAATAGTGACTTAATAGTTTCTATTATTTATCTTTGATGCTCAATTGCAGATAGGTATACTGCTTGTCTGATTGAAGAAAAAACATTTTCGCAGTTTAAAATCTTGACTAGGATTTTACACGATACCACATTACACCACTTCAGGAGCTAAAGAATTACACACATATAAATGGGTGGAACTAAGGAGAAAAGCTAGTATAGTAGTTAATATACATACATACATACGAAAACCCATTCAATATTTATATAATTAGAAAAGTCTCATTTATTAAAGTCCGTGGTTGCATGATAGACGGATATATCAAAAACACTCTCATGAATAACTTTAATAATGATAAAGCCTATGTATGATGAACAAAAATAGATCACTACTATATATTATAATAATAATAAATATATTACTCAAATCATTAGGTGCTTTCGAAACAAATTGAAGTATCATGTACTTAGAAATTGGTATTGTTATAGACACATACATACGCTTTAGGACATTTTACTTTACCACGACCTTATACCCCGCAATAGATAAAGAATGAGCTTATAGTGAGTCTGTTATTGAATACTACTTGTTATTGAAAACTTTTTGCTCGCAACTCCGTCTTCTATTGGGATAATGGGCTGTCTCAGTTTTTAGTACAATTTATGTATGAATGTGCTCGATGAATTTCATCGATGTTTGTTCAGTAGCTTAGAGATGTGAAAAGCTGAGACACATTTATACATAGTTACTAGAAAATCACTAGTATAAATGCTTTACATAATTACAGACTTCGGTTACATAGTTATAATTTTTATCAATTTCTTCTTGAAACATACAGAAAAAGTACCTTTTTTATTAAATCTTAGTTTATTTATCAGAAAAATCTCAGTAAGTTTGTTCTAAGATATTTAAACGATGTCCTGTTCTATTTAAGCGTGAAGATTAATATAGAGTTTAAGTGGAGTGTTACTAAGCAAATAAAAATAATCAATAACTATGTTTTATAATAATTATTTAGAGTATAATTATGCATTTATAGTAAATCTTTATCAAAATATCTACGTCTTGAAGATGATTTATAATACTGATGGGGAAATAATAAATTCAAGAAACCCGTCAATGTTATCGTGAGAGAGTAAAACTCTTCTCAAGTGATGATAACGCTTGAAAATTAATGACAAAATATTTCGCTGATGATGAAAAGCTTCTATTGCCAAATTAAAAAAAAATGTGAATGAACGTTGGTGTACTAAAGGCTATTATTCGATTAACGATTTTTTAGAAGACAGTGAGCCTTGGGCAATTCCAATGTAATCGCCGCCAGGCTATTTCAGCATATAGAATTATTATTAATTTTCAATTAAATTTGAAAAAGAAAGATAAAAAAATAATATTAGTCCCGCTGACATTCTTTCGCCAGTCCTTTTCAGGTCAGAGGTTTCTACGTTCCGAAGTGTTAGACTCATGACGTTCAGTAAGAAATTGTAACAATTTTATGCTGAATAAAGTATTTTGATTTGATTTGATGTTGTAATAATAAAATATTAAGAAAACAGTTAACTATTGGAATAGGATTTGTAGACTAACTTGTAATTAAAATTTAACTAACGATGCATTCTCGTTTCGCTCGGGCTCGTCACTAAGTACATTTTGTTACTTAGCATGGAATAAAAAGAATACATACATATAGGTAATAAACATCTAATAGCCTTCTTTAATAAAGGGCAATATATTTTATTATACATGACTAGCGAATCATTCTCGCTTCGCTCGTGTTCGCTCCTTGATCTAGAGCGAGCGAAGCCGCGGGTCCGCTAGTAATAAATATAGCATAAGTTACTCAGTGAAAATGTAGGTTTCTAATGGCTACAGAATTTTTGAAATCGGTCCACTAGTTTTTGAGTTTATTCGTTACATACAAAAATACAAATCTTTCGTTCTTATAATATTAAGTAAAGAATATATATAATAAGAGTAGTATATTAGTGCGTTCAAACAAAAAACCAAATCTTTAAAATATTAGTATGGTTCTGTTATTACAGTCGAAATACATTATATATAACTTAGAAGATCTAAAGTTTAAAAAAGCTGCTACATTTTAAATAACATAACTATTTTGCGCTGCCACAAATATACTAACGCTTTTCACGTACCTAAGCCGTTTCTGCGAGGACTCGAGCGCTCAGGAGTGCCCTCACTTTAATGAAGCAAGTAACGGCTGCGTCACGAGTCACTTTTAAACTCTCGGAATAGTTTTCCTTTATAATTAATTAAAAATGTTATGAAATATATAATTTAAATTAAATATTAAATAATTATGTTGTTACTATCAAAAATTTAACTCTCGTTTCTATTCACAGTAGAGTTTTAGAAATTATCTTTTCAAACTACAGCGATATTATTTTATCATAAAATTCCATACAATGCGAAAGTAAAGAAAGATAATTTTATATATAGCAAATAAATGATACAAAGTTTGATAAATATACCAAGTTTAAAAATGGAAGCTGAGTGTCCAATTTACGTTAACTTTACGCTTGTTAAAATATTTAGAAATGACAGGAGAAATTTCGATGGGACTATAATATTATTATATCATAGGAGCCACTCTCTAATTTTATAAACTCCGTTTTTCTCCTCTTACTACGTGATAATAAATCTCATATAAAGCAGCGGCTGTTTTTCGTTTTATAGTAGCAATGAAATTCTTCACATATCGTACATTAGAAAAATATTGTTTACACCCCACGATTTGTACGTTTTAGAATAAAAATATTACAATATTCAAACAAAGCATTAATGTTTAAAACATAAGCTAAAACACGTATTATGTTATTCAACATCCCAAGCTTAATCCTGGAACTCTGGAGTCTCGAACGGTCGAGTTAAATCTTTGCTCCAATTTCGGAGTAATCCAACTAAATTAGAAAAGAAAAAATATTTGACGTGGGTACTAAGTAGTTTGTACAAATAAACCTTCAGAGTGAATAATATGCAATTACTAAAAATTGCATAATTTATTTATTTATCTAACTATTTATATAATAAATAAATATGCTGGGCCATTATTACACACAGCGCCATCTAGTTCCATGGTAAGCTACGAATCTTGTGTTACTAATACCAGATATGTCACAGACACAGATGACGTTTTATAAAATATATAAAAAAACGTAATTTTTTAAAATACTTTACAACAACTTTACATAATAATGGCACAAAAGAAATTCTACAAATATCTGAGCATTCTTTGAAAAATTTAAAATGTACAAGAGGAAGGTATGGGGAAGTGAAAGACTTAACCGAGATAAAAAGTTAATCATTCAGAATGGATTTCCTACACCAATAAACTGTTTCTTTCAGTACATTTTTCACGCAAAACAAAGTCGTCACTTAAGAGAATAAATAGCTAATTTCTTAAGGTACACAATTTATGAAGCCTATGATCAGAAACATGATTTATGATGTAAATAACATTACTGATGATCCGTTTGACTAAGGATGAATGTTTCTATTTGTTATGCCAGCAATTGTGTGTTCGAGTCACACTGCACTGGTGATAATAAATTTTATATTGAGCACGAATACTTGTACTCTAATCATAGGTGTTATATTATGTTATATTTATAATATTATTTATTTAAAGTTATAAATGTGCTAGCTGCAGCTATCTAATATCCATAACACAAGTCCAGCTTACCTTGGACATAGATGGGGCTATGTTGATCCCAACATAATTTAATAATAAAATAACAAATGGCGGCTTGGTGTATTTTATACATCTTTAAGATTTTAGTTGGGTTGTCTCATATTTATATCCTTATATCTAATTTATGCAATTTGCATGAAAATTCTGAAAACCCGGACGAAAAGTTTCCTTTATAATGTACCTATTACATTATAATAGTAAACAGTAATCAATTTGCACATGAAAGTCTTAAAAGTGTTAATCGTAATTCGTAGGTTTGAACGCTTAAATTGATTTTCCAAGCGAACGCGTTACCAATAAAATATCGCTGCATTTTATAAGAACCTTTAATCTTCTTATGTATTTATATTAATCGGATATCATATATGTTAAAGTTTGTACAATATGTATGTATGTTAGCGTATTGTAACTTCCTTGTTACTTCCTCATGCTGAAAAAGATGGACAGACAGTACATTAACTTAATATATAGAAATATGCCATTCCCTACCTGTATACACATATATGAAGTACGGGCCATGATTCCAAGTTCATAGGTCAGTAAAAAATCCTTATGTTTTACTACAAATAAGCTCATGTTAGGAACCTACGAAGGCCACCATTTTTACTATGTTTAAAAACATTATATATAGGAGTGGTCTTCTAAGTCGGTCACTGAAAATTACTTCGAATGTTCAACATCGACTAAGTGACTAAGTTACCAAAAAGCGTTTTTGAAATACCAATACGTACAATGTACATAAATTACATTTATTTAGTGTATTTTATATCTGATGTTCCACAAACAAAGCTCTGTTTCTATTGTTATTTTTACATCTAAATATAAGTTATCGTATTTAAATAATAATAAATTTTAAATATGTTGGAACATTATTACACATAGCGCCATCTTGTTCCGTAGTAAGCTACGAGACTTGTGTTACGGATACCAGATAGTTGATATACTACACATATATAATTTTTTTATAAATATATATGTACATATTATAAATATGACTGGACTATAATCATTCGTGCTTAACAAATGAATGCCCCCAGCGGAACTCAAACTAAGACTGCTGGCGCAGAAAGTAGGGTCACTACAAACTGAGCTAAACTTGTCATCTTGTTCGTTTGTATTTTGTTATACTAGTTAATTAATAAAACCAATAAGTACGAGAAGTATTGTAAAAACTTATATTTAATTAATGGTATCTTCTGGCTGTCTGTCATTGCGTGTTTTGTTGCCCTAAATACTGATGCGTGCGCAAGCCAAACCTGTCCTGAATATTTTACGCTAAGTCCGGACGTGGTCATAGCATGATGATAAAGTTTGCTTTGCCTACATTTGGGACCTTGCGTTTTCTGTGTTTTTATTCTCTTGGGTAACATTGTTTATTGCATTAAAATATCGGGGTATTTGGTAACAAAATATGTAGAAATGTGTATTGTTTTAAAATTTATCTTCGACATCACTATATAGTATAAAATAAAGTCACCTCGCTGTCTGTTTGTCCCTATGTATGCTTAGATCTTTAAAACTACGCAACAGACTTTGATACGGTTTTTTAATAGATCGAGTGATTCGAGAGGAAGGTTTACATGTGTAATACACTAGCGGAACCCGCGGATGGGCGCTATATCCAGTAGTTAGTTAGTAGTATCCAGCGCTAGTTAATACTAATTCAGTACATATAGTGTTATGATAATAAAGGATGGTACAATTTAAATTCCCTAATATCGTCCTAACACAACATTTATTTTACAAATGCAAAAACTGTATAGGTAGTTATATATAACCGGTTAATACGGAGATAGCAATTGAGCCGGTAAAACTGTAACATACTACCCATTATTAAATATATTATTAATCAAATTTAATATTGGAAAAGATTGTACGTGGACCTAATTTAATAAATAAATTGTAAAGGATGTTATTAGTTGATTTTTTGATATATCGTCTCATATGACATCATGAGATCATGTCGTAACTTTTGTTGTTGACGAACAAAAACAGTACATATTAAAAGTAAATACGCAAAAAAGAGACTAATAAAAAATAATATAAACACAAGTTTAGTAAATAAAAAACTTTTATATAGATAAATAACAAATATATAGTAGTATATAACAAAAATTTTCTAAACACAAAACAAATTAATATACAATATTGCTGTAAGCAGCGGTGTACAAAACTTCCATTTAATTAAAAAGGAACTTGGAAACACGTGCCCTCTTTATAGGAAGTCCCCTGTGTTTCGCAAGGCAATGACAAACAGCCATATTGCGTGAACACCAAAATTCTACAAGCTACAAACGTACATATCTACTCATTATCGTAGAAAACATGTGGATTTTACGTTAAATATTATAATATATACATAGTTGTACAATATATACTACGTTAAGTTTTTAAAACGTAAAGAGAAGAGAATATTGAAGAATTTCTAGTATCTCTACTTCTTTTTATTTTAAAAAAGTAAACTACAATACTGACAATTTTTTTTATATCACAAAACATAATCTGTACTAATATTATAAAGACGAAAATTTTGATTGTTTGTTTAGTTGTTTATTTTTGCTTGTATTGAATATGCTCCGAAACTATTGAACCGATTTGAAAAATATCCCCGAATATCATAGGCTATAATATATTTTCAAAAAAATTAGGGATCCTTACAAAAACTCCAACAATAGCTTTAAACCCGAGAACCCGAGTGATGCCAGGGTAAGTCGCTAGTAATAGTATCATAATATAGTATCTAATATCTATACATAAAAAAAGATAAAACAGCACTTTCTCTTTTATGTAAGTCAACCGGTTTCTTTTCATTTTATGATCAGTTCATAGATGTTGATGGGTTTTAGTACTATCACAATTGGGAATATTATTTTTAAATTAAAATTTATTAATATGTAGTATGTATATTATGTATAATGTATATGTTTCCCTTAAAGTCTTTAATATTGATGACAGTCAACTTTGAACACCAAACAATATAATCAATATGATAGTCTCAATTATGTTATTATGCCAGTTATTTTCATAATTGAGAGATTATACATATTATATGTATAATCTCTCTGTCTCTGTCAATGATATTTCATGAACAAATATGCGAGGATATCGGTCTACATACCACACAGATATTGTTAATTATAACTTTTCGTATATAAAATAGTTTTGATGTATAACTTTTCAGAAAGTAATTACTTTGGAATAAGTGCTGAAGTTAAATTATTAAGGATAGCAATAAAATATAATAGTAAGTATGTACTTTACATTAAAAGCTACATTCCCTTCTAAAAATAATGCTCCACAGTAACACTTTTATAAATATTTGTTTTTGATATATTATTCACTGCTCAAAGTAAATGCAATAAAATATACAATACGAATATTAATTCAACTATAGAATAAATTTTTTTCTTAGATTTATTTCTATTCCAAAAAACTCATATATCAAAATAAGGTTAAATTCTAACAGACGTTTTCCTTTCCTCAATAAATTTTGAGTTCAATGAGTTCATACAAAATTACGATAGAGAAATCTCTCTTAGTTTTTCTTTGGTTTATTACTTAATTTGTCCGATAACTTTTTGAATCATCTTTTTATTTGCCTAAAAGTGGAAGATAAAAGGACTGTAATATTAATGATTCATAAGAATATTATAAAAAGTATCCTTTTTCAGTTTTAAGCGGACTCGAGTGTACTTTGACAGGTTGTTTAGTATAATATAGATAGATACATCGTACAAACATCATACCTACATTATAGTTATAGGCCAGTAAAAACAGCCGTTTTTTGGTCAACCTCGCACTAAGTTTCCAGTCACTTTAGGTTTAGGGTCACATACTGAGCATAGAATCACAAAATGCTGACAGATCCAGGTGGAGCCTTAAGCGCAATTTCGAAACTATGCACTTTAGAGTAAAAGTTATTTAAACCATTATAGTAGACAATAAAATTTCACATCTTTTATTTTCTGTAAACTTTTATAACATTTACCGTTTACATTATTATATTATTTATAAAGCATATTATTATATTCGTAGGTAGGTATTACGGCCGTGTGACACATGTATATTGTATACTCTATCTTCATCTTTCACAGACTTTGGAAGTTAATTGCTGCAGAAACTAATACAATATGTTAGTCAATTATATACCTGTCGGTGAAGGCATCGATTAAATGAGACACCTTTCTTCAATATTTTGCCATATATAAAACATTTTTCCTGTTATAGAAATTAATTAGTGTCTTTTTCTTCCTTATCTCTATTAATGAATATGGATAAATAAAAGTAATTCAGTGAAAATAGTTAAACTAGTTCAAGAGATATAAACGGCAGATAAAAAAATAATAACAGTTTGAACTTAAGTATCGCACACGAAAGTTTATAACAAGTAACATTACCGACATGCTTATAATGCATATATAATAGCATTTCAATTTCTTTATGTATAGATGTACATTTATTATGTAAAAAGGATTGAATACAATATCTAATAGAATTGAAAGAATTTGTGATTCAAATTTATTTATTAAATTATTAAAATACGCAAAAAATAACTATCAAAATTAAAATAATCTACTTTAAGGAAATCTATTACAAATTCAAATTTTCATAGCAAAGTTATAGCATAATTTTAAAATCATTATTATGAAATGTGGCTACCATTTTCATTAATTATGGCTTTTATAAGTTCATTTAGACAGCCAAGTACGACATCTAAGTCATATTATAAATTTATTTAGCGACTTCACACAGAATGTTTCCCATTTCGAAAAGTAACTACTCTATTAAGATTTGCTTTTGTTTCTTGATGCAACAAAAACTTTGTTTTTGCTTTATCACTCGTAAGGCCAAGGACTGATTAATATTAAAGTCACAATCACCAAATAATCTGATATAAAAGGCAAGATTTCATAAAAACCCTTAAGCGTCAAACCATTTTTCACAAATATCTGACTCGATGTATCTGCGGTTTCATAAAAAACGCTTAGAAAGAGCTTTCTTCTTATCTTTTTAAGAAAGCTCAGCCGCGAAAGGTAAAACGACTTGCCTATTATTTAGATGATGTGACAAAGCTTTCAATGTTTACCCTTTAACTTTCCCGTTACTTGGATTTGTAACGATGGGTGTATTAGCCTTGGCTTTTTAGCGTCATTTCATTTCTTATTTACACCGTGTTTATTGATTTTTCATTTGTTAGCACTTGCAATATGAAATAATTCGTTGAAATATTGCTACTTCCAAGCGACCAACCTATCGACATAGTTTATTTATAGAATTATTGACTTCTAAATGTTTATTAATACTGCTATGAAACAATACTTTTAAATGCCTAAACATCTATTTTATCTCTAAGTGTGTATATTAGAAATACCTAATATTAGAAATAAAATATACCTATATATTTTAAATAGAGGAACAACTTGTGTAAGTACTAGAAGTACTAACAATTGGAAATTTAAGCAAATATGCACAATTGCGAAAAATTGATGGTACAAAAATGTACAACGTAAAATGTAAATTATGCATTTAATTACGTACCTGAAACGACGAGAGTTCAGCAACAAAGCAGACTATCATGGACAGTGTTATTTCACTGCATCAGCTACACCTATAAACGGGTCGGCGATGACGTCGACAGGGCATATTCTGTTGAAGACGTTGAGTGAATAGTTGCATGAATCCAGTCCTTAAACCCCCGACAATCTCAGCAATCAATGTAGTCACTTCACTCACACATTATATGAACACTTTGAATTTCGTCACTTTATAATTGCTTTTATTACTTAATATTAAATATTTTTAAATACTTAATACTATTGATGAAAATAAGATATTTGTAGTGAATATACGACGCTTTATCTAAATTTCCATTCTATATATAAAATTCACCCGTTTGGTTTTAGCTGTCGCCGTACTTTACGTGTGATCCTATGTTGATGGCAGTTGAATGGCGAGAATCGATCAGGAGAGGAAAATCCGTTATAAACCAAAAGCCAGCAACTTCCCGTATGCAGAATGTATTGAAATTATTCAACATTGGAGATTAAGCTCCATACATTTTGAAGTCAGAATTATTTTTACTAAAAATTGTAATCCTTTTAAAGACTGTTATTGTTATGTAACGTAAATGTTACTGTTATAATAATATTTTTAATGTTAAGAATTTATTTATGTATTTCTTAGTATTTCGAATAAAACTAGGTATGTAATATATTTAATGTAAATAAAGTCGCAGTTGTAATAAATACCAACTTTATTAAGAAAAATGTTTCTTTTTCCTAGAATAGAACTATACAATGTTCAAATTACTTTCAGAATTCAGAAACTATTTAATGATTTTTAATATCGCCAGTATGTAAAAGCATGAGTGTTACAAGTCTACTTAAATCATAAATTATTATCTTAAACATGAAAAACAAAGATCTTTCACAGAGTGACGGATGAAAATTTGTATGAAAATTCCATTACTTCCTTATTTGCTCTCTTCCCTTACAAGTCTTCTGTACGAAATTCATTTCATGGTTCATTTTTTTATGTTTTATTAAATGCATAAATTTTCCAAGTTTCTTGTACGAGTAATATCATTATCATCATTTTTAATTAACTGAAAGTTTTTCGAAATAAACTTCCTAGCAAAATATATCACAAGAAACGTATAGTAATGCTTGTTTATAAATAACAATATAAAATGTATGTTAAATACTATTTTTATTAAATATAACATGCTTGATGTTAATCTAGTAAAAATCATTTTTTCCGAATCGCTGAATTTAATTTGCTAAATTGATATTGTAACTTTCCCAAAGTAAAGTTAAAGCGTAAATATTATATAATTCGGCAAAGTTAAACTTTCTGTTGATTCCGAAACTCATTTCTTTGGAACGCAAACTTAATATTAATTTTATACTTGGTCGAAGTATGCAATATCTCATATCAAAACCAATTTATCGATTCCCAAGGCATTATCCATATATTCTGCGGTACACCGAATAGCAAGACAGTGGCCTATTAAATTGGTATGACTTAGACTGACTCCTATGAAGCAATTTATTGTAGTTAACAAATATAAATTATTTCTTCTTAAAATGTATATTCATACAAATGGGAAACAGTAATGTTTACGAAAATTATAATAATAAAAAAATTTAAAAGCATACATATTGTAATAATTAAAGACTTTTTATAATATCGAAAACCAATTCAAATAATTGAAAATAATTAAATATAACCACGTTGCAATAAATATAAAACCGTCAATTAAACATCTAGCCAGCTATTCCAATAAAGGCGAATTGGGTAATGAAAAGCTCGATTCACTTGATGTGCATGCGTGCGTAAAATACTTTAAGCGTCATCGATCAAATTAAACTTATATTTTGTTAATTGTTCAGTGAATATTATCATATGATATCGAAACAGATTCTACTTTGTCTTATTTACGTTTCATAATTTATTTTAGGAAGTATTTCAATAGAACCAGGAAGTTGTTCCATTTTTATAACTTACCCTAATGATATTATGAATACGAAACTGAGCTCTTTTGTTTGTTTGCTCTTTAGACCTTTACAACGCGATGGAACAACTGGCTAGCTCAATCTATAATAATAAAATTATTTACTCCGTTATATTGCAAACAATTGTTATAGACTCAGTGAAGTAAAAGTGCATTCCATATTATGATATTAAATAAGTTATTCTTATGTATAATTTAGTGCATTTCCGTTCTAAATATCTAAATCAAATTGTGTTGAGATGCGTTGCTTTCAATGTTATTTATTATGTACTTAGGTATCTCCTTTTCTTTTCTTAAAAACGTACTTTTATTTTTTTAGAAAATACTTCGTGGGATGTATTCTTTAGTCCAATTACTCATATATAGCACGTATTTACACGGAGCACATAAATGTGCAATTACACTATTTATAATTGACAATATTAGTAATATAGCAGAAGAGCACACACATTATTCAAACAAACTCTTTGCTTCATTCAGTTTGCTTGCCCCAGATTGATGACGCCAAGCTTTTATTAACCTGACAAGTCGATATTAAAACAGACGTAATATAAAAAAATGTATACACATACTATTGTTTTTTAATAGTTATAATTGAAATAACAAGAACATATGAATATACTTAGTTACTTATAAAACTAAAAAATATAAAATTTTGAAAGGTTGAATAGTGATACTAGATATTTGTTTTATAAATAATATTTTTCAGGAGAATTGTTGGAAAATTCAGTATGATAAGATGCATTCATTACTTATGTATACAATAGGTCAAAGTTACACCTCCCCATAACGATCTCGTTTTATGTAGCTATTGAAGATTCGTGGCAGACTAGCCGGCGTCGGTCCCGGTCGATGTACGATACGAAACATTAGGAAGATCCCTACTTCTCTTCAAAATTGGAAAATATTTTGTTCTAAAACTCCGGTACTGTATTATTTGTTATTTTTACTCTACTAAATGACATAATTTGTAGATGTAGAATATTCCACCTGCCACGTTTATGTTGTAATTAAGTTATTAAGCTCAATTTAACGGAAAAAAATCTTTTTTTATATTTAACGGGTACTATAATTACATTATTAAAGTTTATTTAATATTAGCGAAACCTATTTAATCCAAGTACGTTAAATACAATTTGAACAATTATTATTTTATTGTAAGTAAATAATTAATATATTATATCAAGTTTTATTATAGACTTAATATTTTAATTTCAATTTAACTTTTATTTAATATATTTACTATTTGCTTTTGTTTTAAGGTTTATCATTAAAGACAATGAAAAATTTATTTTAAATTTTTAAACCATTTCTTTCAGTGCTTCAATAATTGCAAAAGAAAAATATAAGAAGTCGTGAGGCCTTGGCAGTTTTGATTCTTTGCGCAATGAAGGCTTTCAAGCTACGTACAGTCTTTGGAAAATGTACCGTATACGAATTGAGTCGACCCTATTTTGTTCTGTACCGAATTCTTCTTCAAATAAAATATTCAGAACCATAGCTATGCTGTAAAGTTCATATTCAAGTTAAAACAAAGACATGGAAATAATAGATTAGTAATACGTAACTCATATTTTTTTGTTTGATCGTTGGTATCATTAACGGGCTTTGACGACAATTTATCGTCAGGGTAATCTAATTTCCTATTCAAATCTAAATAGCTACCTTTCGGATAAGCCAATACGGTAAATGCTTCTATCGTAAATAAATTTGGAATCCATATTTTATATTAAGACAGTAATGGAAATAATCGATTTATATATGAAAAATACGAACAGTTCGTAGGTATAATAATAATAAATTTAAAATGTAATCACATTTTCTACAGGAAATTTAACTGTTGACCTACAAATTTCATTTTATATAAAGCTGTCAAAGAGCATTAATTTTTCAAGCACTCACTCATTTATTTTTAGAACACAGCACAAATAAAAGCTCGAGTAAATTGTTTTTAATGCAGTTCATTGTAAGTTTATAGTAGTAGTAAATTTTAAAGTAACGCATATAAAGTGTTAAAAGGACTGGGCATGTTGTAATATTTTATTTTTAAATACAATAGGTTATATTTATATTATAAGTAATAAAAAGAAAGAATAATTAGTATGAGTAGTACCTAATAAAAATTATGAATGATTTTATGGTACAAATTAAGTATGTACCTTAAAATATTTTAGTATTCAGCTTTATCTAAAAGTCACTTTTAAAAATCTTCAAATTTACAAAATTCATGAAATATTTTGATATGACACTAAATTTTAGCTTTTAATTTCTTAAGAGAGAAATTATTTTCAGTAACAAAGCGATGTTTGCTGCATATATAAAATACTTGTTTAATTATATTATACTTTAATTTTAAGCTAGGAACTCTACATTGTTTCTTTAAAGATAATAAAAATATTAAGGTAATAAACTCAAATTCCTTTAATTGTTGATTAAATGCTTTCTACGTACAAACTACAACTGAAGTGTAGTGTAACAATTTTGTGATTACACTTATTTCTAGACAATATTACTTAAAAAATGAAATTTTGAAATAATGGAATTAATCATATTATACTAAATGATCTTTAAGTAATTGTGCCAAAAATAAATCACATTTTTATGTAATTGGTTTTTCGTGTAGGCTGTAGCTATAAAGTCTTAGTATCTACGATCACAGGATCTTTTTACGGTCACTGAAGTGCGTTACGCGTTATAATTAGTACGTGGCAATTTTACAAATGGAACAAGACCGAGTAATGACTTGCTTCATTGAAATACGAGTATTTTTTATTATTAATCACTTTACTTCTATTTAATGTTGTATCAATATATTACTAAAATTTACTAATACATTATATATATCACAATATTCGTTTTATAAATCAAAGTAACCAATCAAAGTACCTTTTTTTCTATGCTAGATATTCAATAAATAAAATTTTGAAAACAGCTCAATTTTAACAATACAAGGCAGTTACGATTAAAATAACTTAAGTGATAAGAGTTAGTTATTCTTGACTCAGCGTTGGTTTGCTTCATAGCCATTACATTTACAACTTGACGTAAGGTAAGTTTGTTATCGTAACCGATCCACTTTACTTGTTCAACACCATTTTAAGCCTAATTAAAAAAAAATGTAAGTCACTATTACTTATTAATAGTTTTACAGTAAAATTTCAACCATTGTAATTAAATATTATTTCAGAAATACACTAAGACGAGAATGGCACGTTACTATTTATATTGGCTTCGACGATTGTGACAACCGGCTTATCAAACATTTCATATATGCTTGTCCATATTTTTTGTTATTGTAAACAAGTCATTTCGCGCAGAAATTGGTATAATGTTGGATTATAAAGTGACATTTCGAAGGATTAAACTCAGAGTATATGTACAATGCGGGGTGCAAACGCGACACTGCCCCCTTTCGCGGCGAGGTTCCAACTGAATCACCCTCGACTCGATGCCTCCGCCCAACATAAAGCGCTTGCTCAACCGTTTGCTGAATTCGAAATCAAACATAACTCCTTACAATAGAGTCTTATTTAAGTTAGCCTTTCCAACGTGATGAAGAAGATTCATGCTTCGGTCTCTCTAAGCGGCCAATACGCATGTCCACGACATTGTATATTGTATATAATCTCGTATAGAAGGCATAGTTTCCTTTTACATTTAGATTTCTAGAGTTCAAGGACTTCTGTGTCTGTTAAAGTTCTTAGCAAACCAAAGTTTAAAATTAATTTTCCCTGAAAATTTTATTCCAAAATGCGTAATTGGGGTAAGTGATTATTCATTTCGCAGGATTAAGACGTCGAATTGGAGATATTACATTTCTTGAACTTGCTCGTTTTGAATGTCGTTGGCCTTTTGATCTAAATACGGTTTAACTTGAAGAGGCCTAGGGACCTTTAACAGCCTTCGTGTATGCATATTTACATATATTAGGGATTTCTTTTAAAAAATGTTTCACGATATAATATTCAGTAACATGGAAGTGTTGAAGTGTCCATTATATGCTGTAATTATTGTTTTTTTCAAATGTGAAGTATGATTTAATTTTAAGATAACCGAGTGTTGGGGGTTTAAATACAGGTCTCTCTCCTCTGATATTTTCATGTGCGGATTAATTCTAAGATGATTATCCCACGTACTATGAAGGAAAAGTCAAAAAGTCTGTCAACTCATGGCCCTAGCATTGGAGGGAGACCCATACCCAGAAGTGGGACGTTAAAAGGGCCGAATACAAATGTTATGTGATTCACGCAGCTTCATTGCGAAATGTTACCTTTTTAAATTGTAATTAATTTAAATCGTAATTATTATTATAAAAGTTTATTAGATTAGAGATAAGAAATACCGTATGATTATGATGAAATGAATGAATGAAATGAATGAAAATATGAAATGATGAAACCGTCTGTATACTATACTATACGTATTTCTACGTATAATATTGTGTACTAGACGGGCAAATTAACAGACCAAAACACACACGCATTATTCATAAGAATCGATTTACATAACAGTAAAAGTTTACGTTACTCGCATCAAGGCCGCATCAGAGAGGGTCAATCCGATTGCGTAGATAAAAATCGATGTGAGTTAATTCAAACGGGAAATTTGAATAGTACTATTGAAATCAAATAGGTAGGTACTAATGTTTTATATATAATTAAATAAGATTATGAAAATACAGAAACTTATCTTCTTTTTATTTTTCGTCACAAGACGCCTTTTGTATATACAATTTATATTTATATAAAAAATGACAGTGTCCAGTCATGACTCACTCGCTTGGATAACCGAGTGCTGCGGGCTCGAATTCGGGTCTCGCATTTCTGATATTTTCATGTTCGAATCATTACTAAAATGATTACCACTTGTCTTACGATGAAGGAAACATCGTGAGGAGTCCTGCATGTCTGAAAAAACCAAGCAAGTTTTCGAAAGACATGTGAAGTCAGCCAATCCGCACTTGGTCAGCATGATAGACTGTGGTGCTGACACCCCTCATGTTGAAGGGAGGCAATCAAAGTTAATTTTAAATTTATTTGAAATAATGAAAGGTTAGCAAAAATATCTTTTAATTAATTAATATTTTATATAACAAGTAATACTGTATACATACATATTATTGTATTTATCTGATAAAATACAAATAAAAAATCATTCAATATGGTCTACATTTTCTTCAATAAGTCATTATAATTTATCTATTCATCTACGGCCTTTACCCTTGTCAGTTACTAAAGCCAACCCTGGAATTAGCTTTCATATCTCTTGGAATAACAATGACTAAATTTCATGTAACAGATGTATAGATATACTAACGAATCACCCTTACTTCACTTCAAATTCGTCCATAGTGAAAAACAAAAACTTTGACGACTCGTTTGGCTTAGATGACCCCACTTTCTGCGCCAGCGGTCGCGGGTTTGAGTCCCACTGGGGGCATTCATTGGTTGAACACGAATGTTTGAACTCCAGTCATATAATATGTATGTATTTAAAAAGTTATATAATATTATGTAGTATATCAACGATCTGGTATACGTAACATAAGCATCGTAGCTTACCAAAGAACTGGATAGCGCTGTTGTAAGAATGTCCCAACAATATCCCAAATATTCCAGTCCAAAATATATCACTGTGACAAATTTTATCTAGATTCGTTCAGCCACTATAGCGTGAAACAGTTACAAACATCCATCCATCCATTCATTCATCATACAGTGCATAAATCAAACGTATACATTTCATAAATAAAGTATACGTATTATGTTGTTAGCGAGAGTATTATTGTAATATAAGGTAATATGATCATTGGTCATACAAGCTTACTTTGAATAGCATGTTCAAATTCCTAATAATGTAATTTACATGTAGACCGCACATCCTTCAAGGGCAGACTGGGAAATATATTCATTTCCTATTCGCCTTGTAGATTACGCCTCAATTCACTCCTGAATACTAGCGATCATTTTATTATACAAAAAGATATTTTTATTATATCTTCTGAACATCCCTTTTCGTGGAATAGATCCGTTACTTGTAAAAATCAAAGAAAAGACGATCAATAGCTGTTATTTGCGGAAAAACTTTCAAGTGTTTTTACTTTTTACCATCTGCAATGGCAATTGAATGCAACTCAAATGGACCATGAGTAAATGGAAAAATAAGTAAAAGTTTGCACACAAAATTAATGTCAATGAAACGTAGCAACAACACTTTAATCGTACTGAATTTAAAATTGAAATAAAGATTTAATAGAACATTTTTTTTATTAATATTTATTTGAATTGAAATATACTTTTGTTCTTAATGGCTTTAAATACTTTTTTGGATATCCAACTGAAAATGGTCATTAGAATCGATGTAGACTGGGATCTATTGTTTTTTAAATTTATGTTTGGCTACCGGAATAGTGACTAAGATGACCTTGTTGATTGTTTAATATAAGTCAATGTACTTTGTAGTAGTTTTATTTGAACTTTTTAGTTTCAATCTAAGCATATAAAAAACTGTCCAACAAAAGTATCCTATAATATGTTGACTGATAAGTAGCTATGATCATACGAAATTTCATCAAAATCTGTTTAGTAGTTTTCTCGTGATGCAGTCACAGACGGACAGACAGACAGACACAAATTCTAAAAACAGTAGAATCGGCTTCTACGAGTATAGTTGCTACGATGATAATGACTACTTCAATATAATTTTCAACAAAATATTGAATACACAAATGCGATTAAGTTAGAAATTTAGTTAATGTATAGAAGATATTATTATGTTATTTGTAAATTGCCAATATATTTCATGAAGATCCATAATATTCGTTTACGTGAGCCAAATTAATACTGCGGGCTACACCTTACACTGAATTATTTGCTTCCTTAATATGTGATACGTGCGTGTTTCATATCGAAGTGACAAATTGACTTTTGTAACGACACGCATGAGCTACTAGTATGAGTGACGTCATATTTTCAGTTTCAGAAAAACATATGAATGCCGCTTTCTTACGACATGATAATATATGTCATTATGTCATGTTACATTTTGCATGATCTCTACCAAGTATATGGATTACTCTGTCCAAAATGTCAGTTTTTGAAGTGAAACTTCTTTAGAATCGTTTTGATTTCAAACTGGATGAAACAAAAAAATAAGTCCATAGTTCCAGGCACTCAGAGACGGGGAAGAGTTAGCCTTAATTTAAATTCAAGTTTTACTTCTGATATTATGTGTACTTTGTACACACGCACTTTTTTTTATAATATTTATTCATACTAGCTATTAGTTGCGAAACAATATTCTATTTGTTATTTTAGGTCTATCTGGGTACTAAACTTTATTTAAATCTGTCCAGCTGTTTGAAAGAGTAACAAACAAACATACAAAAACTAGTTGAGGGGAACGTATTAAGTAAAATTGAGGATAATCTTTACGCAAAGTCTGTAAAATTATTTAACAACAACGTATTTTAAAATATTTCAAGAATCCTTTCCTTCCCTTTCATCATTGTAACAAATCAAAAATGTTAACATACAAAGCGGTTCGTCACACAAAAATATACTCATAATTTTCCTTTGATAGAAGTCTGGCAGTCTTTATAATTTTAATAGACCGTATTAGAGTTGTCTCATTACTCAGGCATGATTGCACGATAGAGCACGCATTGTGCTGTTGCCTTTGTCATTGTATTCCATTTTATACTGTACAGGAGTTATTAAGTCTTTGTTCTCTATTACAAATGTATGTCCTATTTGAAAGAGACTAAGAAATTAACTAATTAGTATTTTTAAGTTACTTTAAATTTTGTACCAGTTGATTACAAATTAAATCAATGTCTAAGAAAATGGCGATGTTAGTTTTTTCAATCTTTCCATTTATTTCTATGATTAAGGAAGATTTGTAATAAGCTTCTACCATAAAGTTTTTAATATAATTACACTACTATTAAAAATTATAATCATATTATAATTATAAGTATAAGTTTATAATATGTTTGCTACTCTCTTATAAAGATAAATATTTATTAAATAAATAACCCTGGAGTAATACAATAGGCTATTGATAATTATAAAATAACTTTACGTAATTAGGCCGTCTTTGTACTAAAATACATAATATTTTTATTATTTGTGATTTGTTTGTACTATTTTTTATTTTTTGGTCTAATAAAGGATTAAGTGATAAATAAATAAAGCCGTACATTCATCGCTGATACTTGATACGAAATATTTACCTTATATTAAGCTTATTCCTATTAATAAAAGTAGCGTTAGTTTCTTCGTTGAAGGAAAATATCGTATTAAGGTATCAGAATTTCTCAGAAAGAATTCTGAGACGTGTCATGTAATCCGTCAACTCTTAAGTGGCGTACCGTGGTGGGTTAATCTTCGAATTATTCTCGTATAAAATGGCCATGCTCGACGGAAATTAATTATAAACTTCACAGCACCTTTTTTAAGTGAAACTTCTTTAGAATCGTAGTGATTTCAAACTCGATGAAACGAAAACATAAGTCCATAGTACCAGGCGCTCAGAGACGGGGAAGAGTTAGCCTTAATTTAAATTCAAGTTTTACTTCTGACATGTGTACTTTGTACACACGCACTTTTTTTCTTATTTGAATTTAAAGTAATATAATATAATATATAATATTTTTATATGTAAAATTGAAGGTATATTCACAACTAAACTTAAAGTAAGCCAAATCTGAGCTCAAATGCTCGTTTAAAATTGAATATTGGCGAGAATAGTTGACAGGGCTCATTGTGATGCCGGTTGCATCCGAAAAAAGAAATGCCAATTCCTTTGCTTCTTTTTCCATTTTATTTACGAAATATTTTTTTACAAAATAGAATATTTGAAGTGGATAAGTGAATAAAGTGTTTTTATATAGATCATTATTTTCTTAGGTATCTAAGTCATTTTGCGTCATCATTCATAGCTTTAGTTTCATGATCACTTGTGATTGTATCATCATCAAAATTACATATACTAGGTCTATCGAAAGTGCGTTTATAAGTTTACATCAAAAAGATTAATAAATATAATAATTTAATAATTAAATGAAAGGCAAATCTGATTTTAAAAGTAAAAATTTAAATAAAAATTGTACACGTAGAAAATTGCGGGTTCTGATGAAATGAAAACGAAAGTGCCCAGCTTATTGCAATTATACGGAAGGAAATTGTTGACAGTTTCCGTTGCGGCGTACCAACTGACTACCGCAAAAAATCCAACATACCACTTCCAGATTTCTAGTAAATAATATGAATATCTATCTAGATAATTACGACCTGTGGTTTTATTGATTAAGCTCTACGCTCTCTGCGCTCTACGCTTTAAACTCTACGTAAGTATTCTAAATATTGATAAACTTCTATTAAAATGTACATAATAATGGATTAGGCTCGAGCCAAGTTTAGTGCAACTGACAGTTACATTAAAAATACTTTAAGAAACGCATGAAAAGCCTCTTGAATTGTAAAAAGAATCCATTTATTATACTGTGATTATGACGTAACATATTATAAAAAGCCGTTAAAATATAACGTAGGTATTTTAAACTATAATGTTATTGTACGAGTATGTAAGCTCATAACATCGATTTTATGTTCTATTTTTAACTGTAATAAAATAGTTTTCCAATGGCAAACTTAATCGTTGTCATTAAGTAAAGTGTGCAGTAAACAAAGCCACCACTTCACATTAAGAGACCCGTTTAGCGATGCTCAAGGCTTTAAAATTTTAAGGGAGTTAAATCCTAGGCTAAAATGTTAGTAGTATACATTTTTGTGAGATTAATTGAACCTAGTCATCACTTAATTTTCCATGCAGACGTTACCACAGCACTAAGAACATTAGGTTTTAAAAATGATTATTTAATCAAAAATGTATATTTACCCCAACGGGTCATGTTACATAATTAACCCCCAACTTGTTTTTTCAGACTATAGGGGTTTCAGAATCCATTTGTTCATTTCTAATAATCACTAGAAAATTTGCTTTTAAAAAATACCATAACATAAAAAGAAAAGGTATAATTTCAAAATAATATCGTACAATTGATTTGGTAAATGCAAATAAGTATTCAAATTCGATTCCATAATTGGAACGCTAATAGACGGGTAAAAGCCGGGTATCCGATCTCAGTTATTCCGGTAGCTTTCAGACTGGAATATTTAAAGACTCTTTATTTCGGTTTTAAAATGTGCTCTACAATGTCATAACATTCCGAATAATGATACGGGAAATTTTTTCATTGTTGAAAACATTCCGTGTAAACATTTTCAATTTATTTATGAAATACCTCAATATTTTTTCTTGATTTATAATTATGAATGAAATATGTTTTAATAAATTTATTTTGTACAAATAATTTTTAATACTGTAATTTAACAGTGGTAACTAGTTGTAGCGTGCTCACTTGGGGTGCCGAGTGAGTCCTTATATTTACTTAGATCTTTAAAACTACGCAACAGATTTTGGTGTGGTTTTTTTAATAGATAGAGTAATTTAAGAGGAAGGTTTATATGTATAACTAGCTGAACCCGCGGTTTCGGCGGCGCTACAGTTCTGAGATATAAAATATTTCATGCAGCAAATAAGTATCCCGACTCCGATAACCAGACAGACAGAAAAACAAAAAACTCTAAAAACTATTACATTTTTCGACAAATATTTATTATATAGATTTGACTCACTTAGAATTTGATTTTATTTATAAATTTACTAGCAACTTTCATTTACTTTGTTCTTATAGTATTAGGTAAATAAATATACATTCATATATTACTAGAATGTATTTTGAGATAACTGTAGTGTGATTGGCAGCACACAATATAACGTATTAATTATTTAAATGTATAAAGTTTATACCCACTTCCTATTATATTTAATAGCTTTATTAATGACTTTAAGAAGATTAGGTGAGCGGTCATAAAATAATGCATTCCACTGATCATCACTGATTATATGGAATGAATGTTTAGATAAGATTAACGTCTCGTCTCAATGTCTTTCTGTCTGAAGCTTCAGAAGAATTCATCTATCTATGAAAATATACAATAATTGTATGAGTATAAATATAAGTGTTTACTAGTCTTCACGACAGTGGTAGTCCAGTGGTGACACGCTTGCTTGGTTAAGCGAGTGAAGGCGAGTTCAAATCCGAGTCTCGTAACCCTGATATTTTCATATGCAAATTATTTCTAACATTGATACCACTTATAATGAACTATATAAATATCGTAAGGTAAGCATGTCTAGGAGAACCTAACAAGTTTTCGAAAGACATATGAAGTCTCCCAACCTGCACTAGGCCAGCGACGATGGAAAGGGCTGAATACTATTCTTACAGTAATTTGATTGTAAATTTAAAGTGATTATTTAGCTATTGCCATTAAGTTAAATTAAAGAAATAAAACGAAGAAAACAATACAGAAACATAAAAGACTATTACGAAGATTGTAAAATTTATTTTATATCACACATGTGTAGCATTAGGTAGTTTTAATACCACCTAAAAATAATAAAAGCATTTTCCTCGCCAATAAAGATAAAACCATTGAGATAAATGAAACACGACAGGCAATTTCTCAATAATACAACCTAAGTTTTGAGTAATAATATAGCAGCAAAATACTGTACTTAACTCAAAGCTCCGAGACCGTAGAATAAAATACCAATATTAAAAGCTTTAGCAAGTGTCGAAATAATCCTTCTATCTTGAAATACACTGGCTTGACGTGTATATAGTAGAGTTGCTAGAATATTTTCGCGGAACGAGATATCGACAGGCAGTCGTTTTATTAAAGCTCCACCTAAATGAAGCAGTTATCCACGATGCAAAAAGCTAAAATAATAATCTTTTGTTAGAAAATCAACCTTCTTCCTTTTTAATAGATATCATTATGCCTCAAACTGAGGTAATCTTAATTCTCTGAGAACTGAATTAGCTATTTAAAAGCAAAATGTAAATAAAGTGCAATGTATTAATTGTTGTGTTCTATAAGTTCGTTCATTAATAATGAAACAATAAATTACAATAATTCATTTTCTTAGCGAGAAAATGGATTTATTTTGATGAAAACAGATATTTTTTTAGTTACACTGTTCCCTATGCTTATTTTTTTGAGTTTTGATGACGTACGAGTACGTTGGCATAAAAGATTTTCTAAAAGCTCAATTTTTAAAGTATTTTAAGTAACTCATAAATGAAGACCAAGCCGGAACATCCAGTAGTATCAAAATAAAATAAATGTTCTTCAATTTTCCTGTAAGTATAGAAATTTTATATTTCCAAGTAACTTTTCCGCGGTTCAATGTCCTAAAAAGCGTCTCCAATTTTCACATTTAAGTCTCAAACTGTAACTTTATAACATCTTGATATTGCAAAGTTTAAGAAAAATATAAACATCCGTTCTTTAAAACTTAACATTTACCTATTTTCCATGGGGTTAAAAGAACTTTTCCATATTCATATATGGAACCGGATAAGCAAAAGTATCACTAGTATAAAAAAGTTAAGCTTCTCGTAGCATTCAGATTCTCAAAGGCATTAAACATTAAAGTTGTATAAATTAACAAAGTCGATAGCGCTTACGATTCACGTCTAGTTTTTGTAGCTCGTTTGTCGCGATTGTTAGAAGAAAAGTTTAATTCTGATGCATTTAGAGTATTCATTAAAATGTTACAAAAGCTCCGACTTGAACTTTTTAGACACATTTATTTTTAGTAGATCGCCTTCAAGTGGATTTGTCTGCAATGTGATTGACATTATCCGTTCTGCGCAAAAAGAAATATATTTTGCAGGAAAAGTTATCAAGTCAATGTTATTAAAAGTTATCATATATAACTTCTTTACTGCTGATATATCTCATTTGTAGGTAAGCAATTTACAATTAATAACTAATTTATATATTGTTTTTATTTTTTTTAAAACAAGAATGTTTACCTATTATGAATTATTTTCAATTTTCTATTATGATTTTCTATCTTTATTTTAATAATTTATTGTTATGAATTTAATGTACTTGAGCTATTTTAATTTTAATTCACAAATATTACCAAAAATACTGTTTATATTTTCAGTAGATACACATAACACGTAAGTGTTTCGTTTATATTATTGCATGATATGGTAGCCTGAAAAAAAAAGTGCATTCATCTTTGTATTTGTAAATGCAAAAAATGTATCAATTTACCTAACAATTTACCTTAGTAACTTTTGTTGGTTGTCCTAAAAAAAATAAATAAAAGTAAAGCTTATAAAGCTTGAAGCTTTTCTATTGCACCTTGTATACAAAATAATGCATAATAAAATGAATATTATATTATCTATGAACAAAATGTATCCGACACTGTTGTTCCGAAATCCCCCGTAGTGCAGACATTTATATCGACGAATGCAATTTTCTCGTCTGCGATTTTCAAGAATGTTGTGAAATTCTATGCTAGACGGCTTGCACACTAAGCTCACATATTATTATATTTTATTTACATTTCCTATCCTGGTCCTAACTTATTTTATATCATAATTGTCTCTGCTTACACGTTTGATTTAGGAATTCTGTGTTAAAATGTGATAAATATTCACAATTAATATAAATTGATCAATCATGAGTCTGAGACAGAATAATATTTCGAATTTTAACTATTTTTCTTTAAAAATAATAATAATTAAGTTGAACAGTGTTTCAATGATTTTAATATTGCTAACTAAAAGCTATTTCTTCTTTGCTTATTGAACTTTGAAACCCATAAAATACCACATATCACATGGGGTTAGGCTATATTAACAAAAAAACAATAACTGCTAGCTTTAAAGCTAGTATGAATAGTTTATACTAACAAGTGGCGTGTCTAAGTAACATGTAGGAATAATAAAATTGAACGAAGTAAAAAGAGAATAATTATAAACACTGCAAGCAACACGCAATATTTAACCGTAAAAAGTAAACGTTTTCTTTAATAGATTAATGACAAAATATGAACCTGAAATATAAACAATAATAACTCTTTAGAAATTGAATTATAGGAAGTTTATACATTTCTTGCTACGAATGTAGCAAGTTTCTTCATATATGAAAAGATATAAAGATTTTTGAGAGTTTTACATGCTTACATTTATTATTTTTGTGATTTTTATGATTAATGCATTAATTTCTCTGGTATTTCTTGGACGAAAAATAGACTTTCATTTCAGCGTAAAGTAAACGATAATAAATGGCATTATTTTTCAATAAATTAATAACTTTCAATTTAATATAATTACATAAACAAATTATAAAATCATGAATATAAATACCATTATTTAAATTGATATATTTTTTTTATTTCCCATTAAATATTTAGGAGTTCGTTAAGTTAAGAATATGAAACAATGTACTAGATCAAATAAGAAGGTTATATTAAAAAATCCATTGATCCATTAGGCGTAGTAACAAGTTTTGAGTGTAGTGTGCGGATAGCTTTACATTACGTAACATTCGACTATTGGGAATCGATGTCGTTGGCGTGCTGTAGTCTCGACGATGGTGGCTTCACTAGCGCAAACGAATAATTAATCG
This sequence comes from Boloria selene, assembly GCA_905231865.2. Lineage (NCBI taxonomy): Eukaryota > Metazoa > Arthropoda > Insecta > Lepidoptera > Nymphalidae > Boloria > Boloria selene. Next base: position 6,597,949 of record HG993147.1, read on the forward strand.
GTCAACCGCCAGCGCTCTACTTTCCAGAAAATTGGGCTACGTTTTTCCATTTTTATTCTTCGTTAAAAGTATACAATATATAAACGCGCTAATTTATATAAATGAAAGTGAAAGTAGTTCATTCGTAGTGCTTACTTGAAAATTCCAAACCAATACTGCTATTTTTTAGCTCGATGAATTTTAAAATGGAATTCGGGAAGTTTGTTTGTTTGTTTTGTGAACTCTCAGATTACATGTTATAGGTATTGAAATTTTGTGGAGACAAAGTTAATTGAGTGAGCCAGCTTAAAACTATACAAGTCACCTAAATGTACTAAAGCCCTGCACTGAATTTCTAATTTGATTCAAATATCTACAACGAGATTAGCAAAAATTGTATTCGGTATGCTGTTCTAAATTTTAAAAATATGAAAATTAATTTCCATAATTGTTATTTAGCAATTGTGGTAAAATGGCTCTAAGACTACATAGGTACATCCTTTTTTTAAAAGTATTTTAATTTTTTGCTTTAGTTAATCTTTATTAATATTTTGTAATATTAAACACATTTAAGTATAGAAGTCTATAGCAAGTCATACCTACGTCATCAGTGATTGATTTATCAATGCCCAGACCAAATCACTTGACTTAAGTGCTCATGTTTTGACAGCATATCATTAAAATGACATTGATAACAGCTACACCCAAAAGATATTTTTGAAATACGCCCAACAAGGGACCGCTCATGAAGTTTGAAGTGAAAAAGGAAAATAAAAGGGAAAACTCATAAGGAAAAAATATTTCTTTACGAATAAATTTTACGGTTCTCAAAATAAAACCAGATCTCTTTTTAGTTATTAATATTGTAGTATGTGTACTAAGATAAACTAAGGTTTAGATATATATAAAATTTAAATAATTTCAATAATTCTACTGGTACCCACAACATAAACAAAATTGAAAGTAAAAGTAATATCAAATGTGCAGGCAGGCATGGAATATTCGATGAGATTTACTCGGACATTATTAAACGAACGCATGGACAATTCTTAACTGTTTAAAATATATCATGGACTTAATGAAAGAAACAATTTACGCTTCTATTATGTAAAATGTATGTTCGGGGTCATCGAGGTTAACTTTATTAACAGAATGCTTACATTATGAATTTATACATATAATCGATTTCACATTATAGTACAAAGGCATTTTCTTACTTTATTCATAAAATTACATTTTCTCTTATGATAGAAAGAAAAAAATGAAGTAAACTTATAATATACGTATATATTGAGTTCAATTGAAGCACTTATAGACGTACTAAAGTTTTGTCAAAAATAGTGAAACGTTTTTACGATGGCCTATGTCAGGCAAAATGGACTGCCACTCAGGTGTTTGTCGTCTCGTCAAAGGCCATTTTTGTTTTAGATAGTTTTAGTTCAAATATGTTATGGAATCAATACGAATATAGCTTTATAATTATATTAATACGTATATTATTTATGGTTCAAAATATAAATACAGGAAATTGAATACGAACGCTATTTTGTTTAAATGTCCATATAATTTTTATTTAGTAATGATCATTAATTTTTGATTTAATAGTTAGATTTTTGGAATTAATTTTATTATATTTTATTGATAAATATAGATACTAACAGCTTAGTAATATATACACCGCACAATTGGTAGATTTTAGGCCAAATATTATAAATCATATAAAAGTAATTTAGATTTTAAATGCTTCGCATTTAAGTAAATTTTGTTTTTGATTTATTTTTTATAAATGTAGGTATAATTTAAGTTTTATTTCATTCATGATCACGCTTCTTTAGCATGAGACATTTTATATAACAAGAATCTGTAGTAATCCAGTTTTCTTTATTAAGGACAGGGTAACACCTGTGATTTGAAGCCAAACAAAGTTAAGAATATGTATAATATTATTAAGACGTGTCTTCTTAGAATTTACATAGTATAATATGGGTAAAGATGCTATGTAATAAAATAAGACTATCTGATAAAAACATAACATAAAAAATCAAACATAATATTGTATGAGGGGAACGATGAAAAATTGGAATAAAGAAATGAGGAAATTGCAGAGGCAAAAGCGATTGACTCTCTTTTCTCTTTAAATATTCCATAAAGTTTGTGAAAATATCATAATGTCATTATAATAGATTTTTTTTATTATAAAATAATTAATACTCCTTTTATTTAACAAAAATTGTATAAATAAGTAATTTTTGTATTTTACTTAATTTCGATGCCTTAAAAACAAAATAATGCTAAGATATATAATACAATATTTGCTGTATAATGTTAATTATTAAAAAACTAATCATATTCAAATATACAAACTAATAATAAAGTTGATCTAGTTTACCTGCGTCACCTGGTTCCGAGATCCCGTACAGGCCTAAAACAAATTTCAAATTTTTCTTATATAAATTTTGGGACAAATAATATTTTTTTTACCTGGCAAACAAAAAACTATCAACATAAATGGATAGGAAGAATATACAAGAAATTCGTGTGGCTATTTAAATTTTTCTTATGAATATTTAATTGTATGTTTTCGATTGTTATAATATAACTTTTTTATTTTTTATTTTTCTGGCACAGATGTAATATTACCGTATTTACTGTACAAAATAATCTTTGTAATTGTTGAAAGTATACAAAAACAATAAAAAGTTATTTGAAGATATGAATTTGTAAACAGCGAAGATTAGTATAATGAAAATTCTATACGTTATCTTAATTTTTAATAATATCCGTCGTTCTAGATTGACAAAATTAAAACAAAATACATTATTTGGGTAACTAGTAGTAAGGTCTAGCAGTAAGAAGTATCTTTTATTTCACACCGATTTAAAAAGGTTTGCTATTATTGGTTATGTATGTTGCACATTATTATTATAAATGCCAGCAATAATTTGTTCGTAGAGTTATTTCATAGTAAATGAAATAATAAAATCATTGTAAAGATATATTTATTACTTCATGTAGGTTTGAAGTCGTTTTTAAGTAAAACTGTATAATAAATAATGTTTTCATCTTTCACCCTTATTTAAACAAGAGGAAATAATTATACTCAAAAGACCATTAAATGTTAATCCAGTTCCAATAAAGTCAACACTGAAATCTAATTTGACTTTGCAACTCAATTAACATCGTGAAGAGGCGATTACTGAACAGTTGAGCTTTTACCTTTCATAGATTCTTTTTATTAACCCTGTATAATACACTATACATTATATATATTTACTAAAATACTTTATAATAAATAAAATAAAAGCTAAAACCGTGCTTTATTTATTTATATAAAATTATATCTTTAAGATTATTTGTTCATTTTTCTTACTCAAAGTTCTTAACTAACTTTACCTCGTGATGTCTATATCATCAATCATCATTCCAGAAACAGATCAGACTGCTCTAAATAATAAGTTGTATAAAGATGATTATTATGTGAGTTATGTTAAGATATGAAAACTAATTAGTGGATTTACTGATAAATAATTTGTGTTAAACTTGATATAAAATGCTCGAGGCTATAATATTAGCAGTATGATTATCCAAATTTACATATACATTACATATAGATAGATAAACATAATATAATTTCGGTACAGATTTTTGAAAAAAATGCGTTCGCTAAAAACTTTTAAAAATCATTCAAAGATAATGGTTATTTTTTATACCAAGCCGTTTAATTATAAACGTTACATTTAATGTACCTTTGAATAATATTTTATATTTAAGGAATTATAAGGAAACTGTTAATTTATAATATTTTGGCGTAGTTCCTTAACCACTGCATTCTGGCTTGATACCAAACTACGACAGCAGCCACGTAAATTCTGGCAAAATAACAAACCACATTTGTTATTTTACTACGTGAAGAAAAATTTAAGTTTTACTAAGCTTTTCTTATTTAGAAAAAATGTATATAAAAACTCTTTAAATATATGTATGTCTGTACAAAATTTAATACAAATTAATTCTTGGTAAAGCATAGCTCGCATTCTTTGTTTAGAACAGTTCCATCAAACGCTAAAACATATTTGACGTGTTTTGTACGTAAAGGTGTTTTCTCATACCTGTATTCACTGGCGTGAAGCCAACAAGCGACAATGGAAATGGATTTTTATCATATTCTTCGTAATGTAAACATGACTGCATTTTAAACTTGCAAGTTTAACTATCTTTGTCTTTTATACACGAGTACAGAGCTTTGCATAGCAATTTACAATTTGCGAAGCGCTTTTCGAGCTTTAAATGTATTTTAAAATGAATTTAAAATACGTCTTTTTTAACAAAAATAATATAAAATAACCAAAAATAATAATATAGTGTTCTTAATTCAATTCAATTCTTTGGTTTTTTGGCTTCAATGCAATATAGTGTTGACTAATTCAATTCAATTCAATTCTGTTGTTGATGGCTTCAAAGCGTGGCAGTTGAGCACAGATTATTTCGCCAATATCACGTAGAATGGAGAAGACACAAAGGAGATTGGTCGGTAACATAGAGTGAATAAGTTTATTTAAATTATGATAGTATAAGGGAAGTAAATCCTTATTAAACCTACAACAAAAGACAGCACAGTTAGTATTTACAAAAATAATGTTGACTAAAACTAGATTCCTATCCAGACAGTGACATTTAAAAAGTATTGGCAAAGCCTCCAAGGGGACCTTTTTTCAGTGTAAAAAAATACAATGTGAGATAGTATTACTATTATTTGGTAAATAAATCTTTATTTATAATGTGCATGTATAATACATTGCATACATAATATATTGTATAAATCTGTCATTGTGTCTAATTTTTTAATTAAATAAAAACGTTATTGTGTAATTTAAAAGATCCATTTAAAAAAGTAGATTCAAAGACTAATATATTTTAAATGTCGTCAAAGCTCGTTCGTAGGGTATGGAGCGATTGATGGCTTCCATTTATCTCAATTTTCTTTCCAATAAAACTGTAATCTAAGATTGGCACCTTAACTTTTTTGTTTTTACCTATATCGAAAAACGAATGAAGTAATTTATTTAAATAACATCAATCATAGCAACGATTTATATAAGGATTTATAAGTACTAGTATTTGTTAATTATCTATGCAAAAATCTTTTAAGATTTTTTAATCACACTAAATTTTTACGTGTCTTTTTACTTTATGTATTTTTTATTTGGTGAGCCCTACATATCCATCTCGATATTAAGAACTATACAGATAATATTATATATTATATTTAAATAAGCTTCCGTCGGACAAATTGATAATGAAATTTAAATGCTTCATTTTTATAATATATTGAAAATGAAAGTGTATACTCGTAAGTTAGACTTAATAATGTTATCAAATTTCAACTCAATTTTATATCTAAAAGTTTTTAATAATATTCTGCTCCTTATATTATTAAAGTTGAAAGATTTTTCGTATCAGGGCTCTTAAAATCGAAGTGGAAGTTTGATTTATCACTTTCATTTTAAAAGATTCTAGGTCGTTAGCTACACGCTGAATCAAACACTTTCAATAAGATCTTGATAAGTAATTTTTATATTATGAGTGCATCTTAATGTTATATCTCTTGTACGCATGAAAAGTTACAGACAGATTATACGATATTCCTCTCCACTTTACTGACGATATTTTAATTTTAAGCACTGATTAATGATGCTTAGCTATTTTGTCATAAGAATTATGAATGCTTATGACAGAAATAGTGAAGCATTCTTGAATTGCTTCTTGAGTTTTTTGAGCAGATCTGTATATATAATTATTGTTTCCTTTTTTAAGAAATACATTGATAGTAGTAAAAATCTTTTTCTCGAAAGATAATATATCAGCATGAAATTATTCAATTTCAAGCTTATTAAGGTTGGTTATATTTAATAGCTTAGTTACTAGTTAACATATTTTGAAATTATGCATAAGTGTATAATTTAAAGAGGTAGTAATAGCCTAGTTAAAATATGCTCGCTTGGTGAATAAGTCGAAGCGTGCTTGCCTCACACCTCTATCATTTGAGCTAAGATTTCACAGATTATTATTAACATGGTAAACATTTATCATTTAAACCAAAAGTGCATTTATCTTCTTACATAATGAAATCGTAACCGAGTCAAATCTGTATATTAAATATTTTTGGGAAATCCAATAGAAATAGACATTATTATCGATATAGAGAAGAAATCTATTTTTTTTAATTTTTGTCTATCTGTCTGTCTGTCAAAGAAAACATGTCTGAAAAACAATGGACGGATTTGGATGAAATTCGGTATGATGATAGCTGGTTACCCGGGTCAATACATTGGATACTTTTTTACTGCGGGAAAATATCTCATTTCGGAGAAAGCTCAACTAACCGTTTCAAACCGGCTATATAAACTCAAACGGTATGTGAAATTTTGTTTTTGGTATTTAAAACGCGGGCGGAGCCACGAAAAACGCTAGTAATTTATAATTTATTAAGATTTCGTAACAAGAAGAAAGAACGCTGAAACTATAACTTGTACTGTCCAACCCAGTACAAGAAAGACATTCTGTTACAGTTCTATTTTTCTACCTAATTTTCAGATTCCGTGGTTATTGTCAATATAACCATTAAGTAAAATAGTAAATAATAAAACCATCTAAGCTCTTAGATGGGTGAAAGGTTTCAACGACAATGATCCTATTTTATTGGTAAATGCGTAACATTTATGTGATATAACTGTCGGATAGTAGACCCTTGGTACGATCAGGTCCGGCTGAAACTTGTATTTGAGAGCTTTTTTTTTAAATTGAATTAAAAATCGATTTCGCTATATGAACTTATTTTCACGTTATAAAAGTTAAAAGGCGTTAAATAAACATCATTACGAAAACTAAAGAAAAGCGGTTCTTAGAGTTGACGTGTATTTTATTTTCAGATACTTGTAGTTTTGTATATTTTGTTCATATTAAAGTACGAGTACTACTCTACTATAGTAAATAACAATACATATAAATAATTATACCTAATTATAGATTAATATAACTTATTACCTTAAATATCGACACATAAGATTAAATGATTTAAACACTTCTCAGGGTAATTACAACTACTTCGTTCTTTTATTTCTATTGCAAATTTTATGATCGAATTTCGCAACTTATGATTATGAAGTTATAGTTGAACAGATTTTAAGATAGTTAGCATTAATAACTATCTTAATCATAACAAATTTATTTCGTCAAGTAAAGTAACTTAGAAATGAACCAGTAATGGAAATGCCTCTAGTCAGCTACTTGATAAATATAAGACATAAATTTTTTTTGCAATATAAGTTACTTTTAATGAAATAGTATAATAATAACATTCACAAATCTATGTATATTTCTATCTACGCAATATTAAAACATGATACAGTGTAATAAATCTGTCAATTTGTCACTCGCAGGATGATAAATGGCAATACAATCAATAATGATCGTTGTAGGATTTGACATTGTCTACTGCCTAATATCCCGAAGGTAGCGAGTTCGACTATTATTCGAAAAAATTATAGATTTACTAGTAATAACAGCTGCTACAATCACTAGCAACTAGACCAAAGAAGCAATTAAGAAAGACCAAAAATATAAAATAATAGTACTTCACTTTTATTATCACATTATAATAACACACTGAATCTCGAAACGATAAATTGATAGGTATCGTTAAAACATAAATAGAAAATAAGTCTGAGTAGCTTTTCTACTCTACATAATAATATTGAGAGTAAAAGGATCGTAGAATACTGTTTTTATCAAAGAAAAGTATGAGAGTATAAAATCTAATAACTTGAGCGTGTATTTTTTATGAAAGCACGAAATTATGTGTTGCGTTGTATTAATAATGTTTAATTCAAAAATAAGTAAGTAAATATTTGAACTATTTCTTTTTTCTGATGCAATCGGGAACTAATAACGTTAGGATTTTCAAGATTTTCTTGTTTGTTCTCTTTGATTATATGAATTTGTTATTAGTTAATAATATTAAATATCTTAAGCTATTAGTCGATTACAAGGTTTATATTTTTTAAAGAACCACTATTATAGTAGTTTTGAAAGATTCAGGCACAATAACAGGCTTGGAATCAAGAATAGAGGGATCTTACCAAGGCGCGCCGAAGCAAGGCGAGTTGTAACGGTGCACTCTCACATTTGGTATTTTACGGGGAGAGAAAATAAACAACTAAATTGAAAAGATTGCATAATATTTTACCTAACATTCTGATCTGCCTTTGCTTACAGTGGATATGTTTTGGACACGAAGATTGGGCGATAGATATACGCTGCTGATCTTTCTACTTTTATTTATTTTTTATTTTTTGTATGTTTAGACTAATCATTTACTTCAAAGGGTCAATTCAATAAATTTTTCACGTCGTACAAATTTTAAATATGATCATAAACATATTTACCATGTAATGTCTTACCATTCATTGAAAACAATTTTTCTTTTCGCATATGTAAACAGTTAAATTAAATCGGAAATTAATACTTGCTGGGTATTGTATTAACAAACAAGTTAATATGAAATGATGAAATTTGACGATACGTTTGGCTCAGTTTGTAGTGACCCTACTTTCTTGCGCCAGCGGTCGCGGGTTCGAGTCACGCTGGGGTCATTCATTTGTTAAACTCGGATGTTTGTACTCCAGTCATGGGTGTTTATATTTATAATATGTATGTATTTAAACTTATATGTATGTCGTTTATCAACTATCTGGTATCCGTAACACAAGCTTCGTAGCTTACCACGGAACTAGATGGCGTTGTGTGTAATAATGTCCCAACATATTTATTTATTATTAATGGAACTTCTGAAGTAAAAATGAATGTAATCATACTAAATAAACTTCAATTTATTTGTTTTGCTTTTCCTTGCTGAAAACGGATAGCCCTCTAAATATGTATTTATACGTACTAAAAAGATATCTTCTTATACTTGATCATTTTTATTCGGCACAGCCAAATATTTATTAATGTTTACAAGCTTTAATAACTAAGCTACTGTTAGCTAAGGAAAGTCAAGATTCCTACTGTAATTATCTTTATTTAGTCAAGATAAATAAACTTTGAAAATCAAAAATAACACAGTATGAAGTTATGAAGACCTTAGTATCTACCAAGTAAATACCTACAATTAATGAGAAGTCGCAAGTATAACTGCTACATTGATTTTACACAGTTACATTTATTAAGTTCGTAGGTGTTTTACAAGTAAACAAACATAAGTAAGTCATATGTTTATTAGAATCTCTAGTATAATAATAAAATTCCACAGCTCTATTTAAAGTAACCAGGAAAATAAATGTTTAATATTTTAGTAAATTTATACAGACGATTTTCTGTTTGTGTTATAAAATCCAAAGCTTTTTACTTAGTGTAAATGAAACTATAAACAGTACTTACAATAAAAACATATTTTTTAATATTTTTTGTCTGTCTATCGCATGTTTGCGTGTATCGGTACTTTTCATACGGCTAATCTCCGAAACCGTGGAACAGATTTGATGAGTTTTTAACTGATGTTGTAGAAAAATTTCAAGAGTTGAACTGAAAAAAATGTATGGTCGCACTCGATCGAAGTAATGGTAAGTCGCTAGTCCATATTCACAACAAGCCAATCTACGTTAATGAATAGGTTATTTCTATGACAGCGCTTGTTTTCATGTTAATTAGTGTGATATGTTATTATACTCCACAATTTACACGCGAAATATTTCACTACCAGGTAGTTAGATTTACAATATGTTCTTTACAAGTCATTAACCTCTTAGATAGTAAACGACACCGTGTATGATAGAGCAATTATTGAGAGTAATATAATCGTATATATAATACCAATCTCTACTTTTATCGAAAATGGTATTTTGATGTTTGCTCTTATCGTTTATATACTCCAGGGAAAGAGCTTAAAAGCCAGAGCAAGTAATATTTTAAAATAAAGGAATGCTGTAAAATAATATTATAAAATGTCAATATAACTTAGTACTAATAGCTTCCTAAATATGACAAAAAAAACATTAAAATTATCATTTATTTCGATTGAATTCTCGTAACTAATAATCCCTGTATGAAAAGCTGAAGTTAAAACAAATTGATACTCTAGCATATCAGTACAGACGATGCCAAATGTATATAATAAATCGAAATGTACATAATAAATCGAAGTTTACTTCCAGAAATTGCATTACATAGAACAAAGAAAAAATGTTACCTTTCAAATGTTTATTTTTTTTTATGGTAAAAACGGAGCAAACGGGCAGGAGGCTTACCTGATGGGAAGTGATCACCTCCGCCCATGGGTATCTGCAAGCCTGGCTTGCAGATGCGTTGCCGGCCTTTCAGGAAGGGGAGGGAGGGAGGAGGGAGGAGGGAGGGAGGAGGGAGGGATGAGGGAGGAGGGAGGTAAGGGGGAGGGGGAACGAAGACGTAGGATGAAGGGGAGAGGGAGGATGAAGGGAAGAGGGAGGAGGGAAGGAGAGTGGGCCTCCCGGACTCTCACTCACCGGACGAAACGCGACAGCATAGCTCCCACTTCAGGCCGGTCTTCTGTGAGAGAGTGGTACTATACGGGGCGTGCCGGCCCATTCGGCTGCTACCCGAAGGTAACAAGCATGGCTCTACCACTTGTAAATTTGGAAATCTATACATATAATGAAATTATATCTATGAAAGTCCTTTTGAAATAGTTATTATTTATGATCCATTTGCCGAGTCTATAGTTTTTATATTTTTTCATCCGTCGAGAAAACCACTGGACATATTTTGGTGAAATTAAGTATCATGATAGCTGGTAATCCGGGTCAACATATAGGTACATACATATCTAATATGTTTCGTGTCGATAACTTAATCAAGTATTAAATACTAATATAATTGCACTGAAACTTAACAATTTTAAAATAATTTAATAAGCCATAATTATCTCTAAAAACTATGCATGCTTAAATCTTAGGGTTCATGAAACTTTAATAGTCTTTTGGCAGGGAGAAGATTCCCTGCAAACGCATCATAGAACTGTCTTACCGGAAATTATATAATAGTGAGTAGTATAGAGACAGCTTGGAAATTGTGAAATTGTAAAAAAACATTAAGGAAATTTTCACATCGCTTTTGATTTAATATATATAATACAAATTTGAGTAAAAATTAAAATCAATAGAGCTTACTTCCTTGATCTACCTATAAGCTCATGTTTTATTAAGGCTTTTCCCGCCACGTAAAAGGAGGCTCTTGCAAAAATACTCAGTCTATAAATAAAATACGATCATATTAGAACATTATTGAGCTATTGAGCTTACATTTTTATCCCATATCTTTATCGTTCGCGGAAATATGCGGATGCTATCGTAATATTAAATTTATCGTTGTACCTTTATAAAACTTAGTCGTCAGTAAGTGCCTGCTTTTACATATTTAATATTATGTACGCGCTAGCATCGAAAAGTATTAAACGAATTACGGTACAGTTTTGCATAATCTATAGGTTGTATAATATGTTTCCATAAAATAGGCCCGACCTACATTTTAAAGGAACTTATTATTATATGGTTGTCAAAACATTGAAGAACTGTTGTGACTGTCTCGTAATTAGTTACAGTTATCCCTCACAGCTTAAAGATGACCTTTCACACGATCCTTACAGTTAAATTGAAATAATTTTATCTGTACGAAATTGACCTTTATTATTTTAATATATCTTTGGGTATAAATTAGGCCATTTTAATAATTTAAACTGTGACTGAGTAACAAAGTACAGAGTCACTTAAAATAATAATTGAGTTGCCATATTTTAAATTCACAAAACTTATATTTTCTTTCCAAAATAATATTTCATTTAGCAATCATTAAAGAGAAGTGCAAGTCCGTCCATTTGTCCATAATCCATCACAAAATGTTGGCAACCCGCTCTAGGCTGCTAATAGCTGTGAAGTAGTTTCAGGCAGTAAAGTACTTTGTTGTTTGTCGAGTAATTTTTCAATTGCTTTCTGACTTTCTATTTCTCACAAAACCTTTAATTTTTTTATTTGAGCTCTCATTTACTCAGTCAGCGAGTCTCAAAATGTTTTAAGGGTCTGCAGCTTTTACTGACACGACAGATTTAGTGGTGGAATCAAATTCAAGTGACTGAATACCTACAAAGTTTGTAAAACGAATGAATTTTATCTCTAAGTTTTCAAACTTTTATAAACGAGAATTTCTAAATAAAGCCATGCTATATATATTGTAACGTAAATAGTAAAGTTACATTTCGAACTCTAAATATATGACGATACATCGACAAATGACTTTAATTCAAACAGTATCGTAAAAAACGATTGTACTAAAATAAATGCCATCTGAACAAAAAATAATACTCGTATTGTTTTAATCATTTCTCTTTATGCTTACGTTTTTCAGAAGGAAATACGCATGTAAAATGGGTCATAGTCATCAAAGTTAATAGCTGCAGAAAAAATAAGCCCGCGCTTTTCAACGTGTTTAATATTTACTCTGAAAAGAGTAACTTTCAACGAGCTAATACCTTTACGCCTTTCTAGTGTCCGTTTTGCGACGCACTAATTACATTGTTTAGACTAGTTTGTTTAAAGTTTTTAATATAATTAACCTAACCTAACTATTTAAACCTAAAGGTCTAACCTAACGTTACTTATAATATTTAATTCTAGTAATAATTTAAAATTGCGTATTATGAAATTAATATAACTTTTAGAGGAATGCGATGAAATATTCTAATGCAATATGACGTCAATAAAGTCGTCCCACACAAGGTTTTGAATCTTCATATTCTAGTGGTCACGATCGCACACACATTTCACCGCTCAAAATAGTTCAATCTACGAAGTTCACCTAATTTTAAGATAACGATTTAAAGTGGAAAATAACAGCTATTTATTAATGATATATAGAATAATATATAAATACTTATTGAAAACACACTTTTTAAAGCTGTCTGTCGGTTTTTTTTTCCTGGCTAATTTTGGTAACGGCAGTAGCTGTTGTTAATACTTATATGGAGTAGCTTAGGCTTCTTTTACCTTAGAATAAGGATTCAACTCAAAAAACAGACCTAACATGCTATTTAGACATATACCTATGTAACAAAATATTCAAAAAATATGTGATTTAGTTATTGTATATTGTTTCACATAGAAACAATGTACACACAGTTTTATTATATTTATAGACATTAAATCAAATCATATAACTTGTGTTTAATATGTTTATCCGGTGTGTTTGATTTGGTATTAACCCCACATATTATTGAGAGTGTAGCGTAAAAAAGTGAATAGCAAATTTAAAATTATATGTACTTATTTTATATTTTCATAATAAGAAAAATTTGATTTTAAAAATCGGTAACTTTATTTTCTCGTATCTCCGAAACTAATTTTATTTGCATTTCAAAAGAAATAAAAAATATATAACTTTCTTTATTAATCCTTAAGACAAAAATGTAATTAAAAATTCTAATCCTTTAAACTCCTTTCCGATTATATAATAAACGCCTTGGAATCCTTTACGAAAATATGACTCACACTTGAACAAAATTGTTTACCTTGCCTTTGTTATTTCAGTATAATTATTTTTAGAATCATAAACGTATACTTTTATTATATTTGAGATTAATCGATTCTTGTATATAAATGTTCCTTAAAGAGGTAAAAATATTTAAATGAAATTGAAAACATATAATACAACATAGAAAATATGCATCAAAGGGTGTCACATTTTGGACTCTGCCTTTCGAGCCTCATAAGGGGTGACGTAGAAAATAATAAACGATTTATTTGATTGATTATTTTACTATCCATTTGATGGTGTTAGATTATATTAAGTAGAGCGTGAAATACGATAATATCTAAGACTAGAGACTCATCCTCGCTTCACTTGTGTTCGTCTCTTGTTGCGTCTAACAGTTAGTATAAAACTAGCGACTCGCCCTCGCTTCGCTTGGGCTTTTTCTTAGATTTAGCACAGGCAAAGCCGCGGGATCCGCTAGTTATGCATATAAACCTTCCACTTGAATCACTCTATCTATTAAAAAAACCGCATCAAAATCCGTTGCGTAGTTTTAAAGATTTAAGCGTACAAAGGGATATAGGGACAGAGAAAGCGACTTTGTTTTATACTATGTAGTGATAAGTAGACAGACTTTATTATGCTAAAATACATATATTTACACTAAACATACATGTAAAGGTGTTTGGTAGTTCATAATTATTATTAATAATACAATAATTAAATGCGAGTTTTGTTCGATTTGTTGTCATTTATTTCTACTAATCCCTAGGAAAGTAGCATGAAGATATTATATGAGTCTTTCCTAACAAGCGGGCTTTCTAATACATAAAGTATTCCTCATTCAGATTCAATAATTCCTGAGTTTAGCGCGTTCAAACATACAGACATACAAAAAATGACTTATTCATCTTATCTCTTTACTTTTCTTATATATTTCTAATTATGTATTAATATCTTATTATTTTCGAAAATATGAATAAAGCATTTTATGAAATATAAATATTATATATTTCACACTGTACTATAAACCCTCATATAAATACAAGTATAAGAAATCCAAGTAACGCAACGCAACGCATTAGGAAACTATTCCTTCGAGAAAATCATGGCAATTGCCATAAAGTGGGGTTGCCTATGGTGCCCTTGACTCACTTTTACGTTGATTGGTTTAGAGGCAATAGCATAAGGAAGATATACTATATTACTGTCTTATTTTTTTCTATTTTTAAAATGGGGTTCGTTTGTGGGCTTAGTAGACTATGTATGTAGCTTGATTCTATATTACCTCGTCATATCTGTATGTACGTCTTTGTATTTATCATAGTCATTTTTATTTACTTCATTAAACTTTATTTCATTGGAGAGGTATGACATTATATCATATTAAAATTAAATTACTATTCACAGCAAACTACCTATCTATGAACTAGCAAAAACCATTAAGATTTTAAAATTTAAAGTAAAATCGTTAAAACAAAGTTTTAAGGAAAATTACACAAAATTTAAGAGTTTTACACTCTTTCTTGCAAATAACAAAAAAAACTTGGAAAAAAAGTCTGAAATATTTGCTTTGTGATGTTTTAGAATTTCTGGAATATATCTTAACATTGCAGCTTGACAAAATACTTAGGAACGCGCCAAGAAATTCTTTTATACAAAATTTACATTTTTCCTGAAAATACCTAGTCATAAAACCAAATGCATGCTCAAGGTAAGCAAGACAAATGTGAAAACCTCTCATCTAAATTTGTGTAAGTAAATCTGAAAAAACCTTCTAATACACGTTTGTTTAAGGCTTAGGCGACAATGTTTTCAATTTAAAAGCTTCATGTATGTGTTATTTAAGTCTACATATTTCAAGTATAAGCACTTATATATATGTTTATCACTAAATATTATAAAACAAAGACCCCCGCCGCGTCTGTCTGTCTGTTCGCGATAAGCTCAAAAATTACTGCACTGATTTTCATGTTGTTTTCACCAATATATAGAGAGGTTTTCGAGGAAGGTTTAAGTATAATTTGTCAAGTTTTTGTATATATTTACTAGCGGAACTTGCGACTTCGCTCGCGCTAAATCTAGGGATGAACCCGAGCGAAGCGGGAGTGATTTGCTAGTATTATTATTAATTATTCAATATTTTAGTACTTGTTTTTAAATATCTAAATATAGTTACTTCACCTGTATAAGTTTTAAGTTATTTATTCAATATACGGGAATATTCAGTAAAATTATTAATTATAAGATTTAAACATTTTCCACATTGAAATAACGCATATAATATCTTCAATATAACATTATATAATAAGACTATTTGGCAAGGACTTATAATAATGAAACACTAAACTGTAGTTTTTTAACGGAATCTTAATAAATTTTTTACTTTTTTAATATACGTTATATACGTTATAAATATTCACATTTAAGTCATTATTGAGTTGTATTTTTCATTACTGAATTAATAATAGTGAAAATATAAATAACATAATATTAAACAAAATAAATCGTAGGTCTGATCTTACGGATCACAAAACACTGGACACACAGTATTATATTTTTTTTTTATTTTCACAAAATACATATATATTCAAGCTTAATTCAAAAGCGTAAAATAACTCCAGTTTCTTATTCTCGAGAAATCAAAATTTCTTTGAAATAATTTTTGAGTAAAATATTTCGTTCAACTACATTTAGACAAGCATTTTTCAATAGTGTCTTTGAAGACTTCAAAAAATCTTAGGATTTTTATGAAAAGTAAAACTCTGTTAATTTTGAAGATTTTAAGGCGAGGCGTGACTTTTTCGCCACGCACACTTGTGTTCGTCTCTTGTTGCGTCTAACAGTTAGTATAAAACTAGCGACTCGCCCTCGCTTCGCTTGGGCTTTTTCTTAGATTTAGCACAGGCAAAGCCGCGGGATCCGCTAGTTATGCATATAAACCTTCCACTTGAATCACTCTATCTATTAAAAAAACCGCATCAAAATCCGTTGCGTAGTTTTAAAGATTTAAGCGTACAAAGGGATATAGGGACAGAGAAAGCGACTTTGTTTTATACTATGTAGTGATAAGTAGACAGACTTTATTATGCTAAAATACATATATTTACACTAAACATACATGTAAAGGTGTTTGGTAGTTCATAATTATTATTAATAATACAATAATTAAATGCGAGTTTTGTTCGATTTGTTGTCATTTATTTCTACTAATCCCTAGGAAAGTAGCATGAAGATATTATATGAGTCTTTCCTAACAAGCGGGCTTTCTAATACATAAAGTATTCCTCATTCAGATTCAATAATTCCTGAGTTTAGCGCGTTCAAACATACAGACATACAAAAAATGACTTATTCATCTTATCTCTTTACTTTTCTTATATATTTCTAATTATGTATTAATATCTTATTATTTTCGAAAATATGAATAAAGCATTTTATGAAATATAAATATTATATATTTCACACTGTACTATAAACCCTCATATAAATACAAGTATAAGAAATCCAAGTAACGCAACGCAACGCATTAGGAAACTATTCCTTCGAGAAAATCATGGCAATTGCCATAAAGTGGGGTTGCCTATGGTGCCCTTGACTCACTTTTACGTTGATTGGTTTAGAGGCAATAGCATAAGGAAGATATACTATATTACTGTCTTATTTTTTTCTATTTTTAAAATGGGGTTCGTTTGTGGGCTTAGTAGACTATGTATGTAGCTTGATTCTATATTACCTCGTCATATCTGTATGTACGTCTTTGTATTTATCATAGTCATTTTTATTTACTTCATTAAACTTTATTTCATTGGAGAGGTATGACATTATATCATATTAAAATTAAATTACTATTCACAGCAAACTACCTATCTATGAACTAGCAAAAACCATTAAGATTTTAAAATTTAAAGTAAAATCGTTAAAACAAAGTTTTAAGGAAAATTACACAAAATTTAAGAGTTTTACACTCTTTCTTGCAAATAACAAAAAAAACTTGGAAAAAAAGTCTGAAATATTTGCTTTGTGATGTTTTAGAATTTCTGGAATATATCTTAACATTGCAGCTTGACAAAATACTTAGGAACGCGCCAAGAAATTCTTTTATACAAAATTTACATTTTTCCTGAAAATACCTAGTCATAAAACCAAATGCATGCTCAAGGTAAGCAAGACAAATGTGAAAACCTCTCATCTAAATTTGTGTAAGTAAATCTGAAAAAACCTTCTAATACACGTTTGTTTAAGGCTTAGGCGACAATGTTTTCAATTTAAAAGCTTCATGTATGTGTTATTTAAGTCTACATATTTCAAGTATAAGCACTTATATATATGTTTATCACTAAATATTATAAAACAAAGACCCCCGCCGCATCTGTCTGTCTGTTCGCGATAAGCTCAAAAATTACTGCACTGATTTTCATGTTGTTTTCACCAATATATAGAGAGGTTTTCGAGGAAGGTTTAAGTATAATTTGTCAAGTTTTTGTATATATTTACTAGCGGAACTTGCGACTTCGCTCGCGCTAAATCTAGGGATGAACCCGAGCGAAGCGGGAGTGATTTGCTAGTATTATTATTAATTATTCAATATTTTAGTACTTGTTTTTAAATATCTAAATATAGTTACTTCACCTGTATAAGTTTTAAGTTATTTATTCAATATACGGGAATATTCAGTAAAATTATTAATTATAAGATTTAAACATTTTCCACATTGAAATAACGCATATAATATCTTCAATATAACATTATATAATAAGACTATTTGGCAAGGACTTATAATAATGAAACACTAAACTGTAGTTTTTTAACGGAATCTTAATAATTTTTTTAATTTTTTAATATACGTTATAAATATTCACATTTAAGTCATTATTGAGTTGTATTTTTCATTACTGAATTAATAATAGTGAAAATATAAATAACATAATATTAAACTTAGTGCAATATATATATATATATATCCAAGTAAATAACTTTTGAATTTGATGCAAGCAATGCGGTATTCAAAAATTGGTTTATGTGCCAAAATTTAGACGCAGTATACTTTTCCATCTATACAAGAATCGCATGATCTGTCCATAGAAAAAGCGAACTAAAAGCTGAAAACAAGTTAACAAAGTAGTAAATCGTAGGTCTGATCTTACGGATCACAAAACACTGGACACACAGTACTATATATTTTTTTAATTTTCACAAAATACATATATATTCAAGCTTAATTCAAAAGCGTAAAATAACTCGAGTTCTTTATTCTCAAGTAATGAAAATATCTTTGAAATAATTTTTGAGTAAAATATTTCGTTTAACTATATTTAGACAAGCATTTTTCAATAGTGTCTTTGAAGACTTCAAAAAATCTTAGGATTTTTATGAAAAGTAAAACTCTGTTAATTTTGAAGATTTTAAGGCGAGGCGTGACTTTTAACTTTTTCGCCACGTGACATAAAATCACTCTTGTAAAATGTCGCGAGTTTTCAATTATGTTTCTGCGTGAATTTTACTTATACTTTTATTTGTTATTTATTTTGTAAAGCAAATCACTAAAATGTTTACCAATGAATCCAAAATTTAAAACTTTACTGTGAAAATGTACTGTGTTACGAAATATATTTTATTATAAACAAAACCAACTAACCCAATTCAGATTAATTTTCTTTGTTTGTCGAACAAATTTAAATCAAACGACACCTTGTTTAAACGTAACATCTTCGAAATCTGGCTGCGATAAATCACAAAGCTAAACAAATAAATTAGAAGCGATTGATGCCTTAAAAGTTCGCATTATTAGTTTGATTTATCGATTTATTTTACAAGTTAGTTGTATAAAAAATAAAAAATATTTTGCTCTATGTTAATCCACAAAGAGGCAAGTATAATACACTTTACTTGTACATGTGTAAGCCCATACAGGCTTGTTGTTATTTATAGTTTTACTATCTTTCATTAATTATTTTGTACTTAACTTAAGTAACACTAAAAATCCCACTCTGAAAACCTGTCGCTAAAAGGCTTTTTAATTGAATCCAAATAGGCCTGAACTCAAGTTATTGAATTGTACCTGTTGGAGACATGAGTCCACTTTCTGGCCTTGTCAGATCCACTCAATGATACCAAACAGAAATACAAAAATCTGTAAAGTTTTAAGTCGATGTTATAATAATTAGAAATACATAAAATAAACGACTTTAGTACTAAAACTTAAAGTAATCTGTACGTAAAAAACGGTAATTGGAAGTCGGTTAAATCAGACATAAATCAAACCAACTAAGTTCATATTAAAACTAACTACTAACTACGAGCCGTTGAAGAGTTCCACTAATCATTTTATAGCTTCACCATCCGATCAGCTCCATACTTAATTAGGTGCTTATCATCGCAGTTACAAGGACTTATATAGTTGATATAATAAGTAGATCTATATATAAAAATCATATTAAATCTGTTAAGGGTATACCTTCAAAGAAAGTTTCGGTACCACCTTGAAACCTATCTTAATAATATACAATAAAATACGTTTAAGATAGCAAAATCGGTTAGGCTATCTCCGAAGAAATCGGTGAACATACATTCTAACCTTTTTGGGAATCGGATCAAAACTGCACAAAAATAACTATGTCAAACTTTTTCCATTCAATGCTGAATAAAATCAACAAGCTGAGAAATGTATATAACAGAAATGTGCAGCAGTAATCTCTAATTTATTTGACAAGTCAAAGTTAGGCCTGCTATGGCCGGCCAGTTGGAACGGCGCCATAATGGCAAAATGTCCATTGAAATCTCTTTGAAATAGAACTGTTAAATTGACGTTTTCACGAATTATATAATTACAGGTTATTGCACATAAAGCTTGGTGTATACCAAGTTCTTTAGCCAATTCATTAAGAGATAGTAAGTTAAAGATTTGAAAGTTAATTAATAAATAATATATTTAATAAAATTATCTTATTCTTAGAAAGCTTCAATTTATATATTATATATTTAAGTGAAGACTTAATTGGTATATGTTAATTATTTTTTCTCGTTTTATATGTAATTGAATACTGTTTGTTGCTACTGTTTCCGAATAATAAATAAATAAATAAATAAATAAAAAAGAAATAAGAAGTTTGTTAAGAAGTTAATATTAAAAAACACATGATCTTGTAAATAGTTTTTGAGGCTATCGAGGACAAAACACAAAGACACGGGAATTTTATATATTAGGATTATAATTTGCAACTGCTAAATGTTACTACTCTGTTTTTTACTCTCTAGAATATAAAAATACTTTTTATTATACTTTCATCAAAGCATTCTCTCATTTTTTGTTTGCGGATGTTCGTTCCAGCTTGGAAACGTTAACGCGTAGATGGTTACCGCTACTCAGCACGCACAACCCGTAGTCTTTATGTCAAACAAACTTTTATACAACATTTTTATGTAATTCATACGCATACTAATATAATATAAATTATATGAATACGTTTCTGTATGTCTGTACCTGTTGTTTAATAAAACCTAAGTGAAGCTAATTTCTATAAAATAATGACATAATTTGAATCAAAAAAAAAAATATTTGAGCAAAAGAAACAAGACGTTTATAATAAATGCAATAATATTGTAAGAAATGAAATTAGTAAGTATAAGTATATATATAAATATCAAAAACTTCTGTTGCGATTCTGAACATTCTTCCACGGATTTCTCAAAAGAATGCTACTTTACTACGGTGTGCTTAGTTCTATTATTACCGATAAAATGTTTTTATTGCCTGAAATAATAATAATTTTCATTGAAAACGGCAAAAATGGCTATTAAACTACTCTATTGGCTATTGTTAGATACCTGAGCACCCGAGAAAAGTAAGTATTCTTAATTTTAAGTTTAAGTTATACTTAAGTATAAGTTACGCTTAATTAAATAAAAAAAAACATTTTTAAATGTATAATTGAATTGCAGCACTAATATCAAAAACATGTGAAGTGGACATAATTTTATCCTATAAGGCGTTTCCTTCGGCTATTATTGAAAACAATATCTCATGAAACAAAAGTAGGACAGACTACCAACGTCGAATACTAAGGATTATTAATTTCTAGGACTTTATTCCATCTATCTTACCACAACACAATAGATTTTTTAATGTAAAACCTTAACGTCCTTCTTATTATGCCGACAGGTTTGATTCAGTTTGTAGCAACCCTACTTACTGTGCCGGCGGTTGCGGTTCGAATCTCGATAGGTGCTTTCATTTGTGTGTTGCATATAAATAATTTTTCTCCAGTTAATAGTCGTGAGTGTTTTTATTTATAATAGATATGTATTTAAAGTCACATACTATTTGTAGGGTATCAAATATCTTGTATCCATAACAAAGGCCTTGTAGCTTTCCATGGATATTGGATGGTGCTGTGTGTTAATGTCCTAACGTAATATGTATTTATTATTACATATTTTTACACTACGTTTGGACTACTAATGGAATTTATGTGTAAATTTGTTATTTTTTTAGCTGAAGCGGCTTTGGCTATTTAATGCTTGAACACTTAATTTAAAATGGAAAAGCTTCAGCCTCATACCAATATGTGTCGTTATGGATACTCGTAGCTTTCAAATATATACATAGAAGAAGGGAATGAAATGTCGATAAAAGCCCATAAAGCTCTTTTTTCAAAGCAATCGCAAAATTTCATCTCTTCTCGAATGCACTCAGTATGCGCCATACAAGTTATGAAGAAATTTTTCCACTGCAGTAAGCCACAATTTGTGTGATGGATCAATACAATGCTAAGTTATCGAGAGATTATAATGGTATCAATTAAGTTATGTTGTTGTTTTTATATATAGTACTGACATAAGTACTGTTACTTGGTTCGGATGTGTAGCTAGCTACATTTCATTTCGTCGGGTCAAATGCGGGTAAGAATTGTGAAGTCCTTTTTGTTTTGGTTTCTTCTAAATATGTAAAATTCTCTTACTGATGCAGGTTTCTCACGATGTTTTCCTTCACAACAAGTAACATAACAAGTAGTTATTATATTGGAAATAGTTCGCACATAAAAGTATAGCATGTACTTGCGAGTCTCGGTACTCGAACCCGTTTACCACTAAACTGCTCCTGTCTAATAATAATATACACAAATAACTTAAAGACATAAAATATATATTAAAGTTACGATTAGGTAGATTTTGTTGTTTATGCCCAAAGGTTAGATTAGGGCTAAGCCTCATGTGATGTGAGTTATATATCCAGTGGACCCATAAAAAATATAAATGCTTTTACGTTACATTGGTATTAGGAACCCAATTAATTTTATTCCTTAATATCGTTCTATGAATTTTCTTTAATACTAACGAATTTTTATTTGAATATACGGATTGAGTCCAACTATAGTTTAAAAAGTATATGACTTTGATAAATAATAAACAATTAAAATCATGGGCTAAATTCTCATCACATAATTACCTAACAATAAATAAATTTAAATAGATTTTGCATCAGCGGATAGAAAATTTAAGTGATAGTAAAAAAATATACTTATTATTGCAGAAAGTGAAACTGTTCTCACAAAAAAACAGATGATAAGCTTTGTTTTTGTCCTACAGGGAGGAAAGTGGGGTTAAAGTGAGACAGGGTATTTTTATGCGAAACCACGTCTTTATTGTAATGTTTCCAACAAACTCCCTGATATTTTATGGGAGAATACATATACATAATGAAGTCGGTTAATAATATATTCATAATTCTAAAGATAGCTTATCTATTATAAGCTTACTTATTTTATATCAAATTTTTTATATCAAAATTTTATATAAAAAAATGATTTGATAACAAAAATCATTAATATTTATGAACACTTGAATTCAAAATTTCACAGAATTTCATATGGAAATCACTAACAAGCGTTATTAAGGATGCAAAAATTTAAATACACGCTGGAAAGTTGTTTCAAGTTTAAACAAGATTAAACTAATCAAATTATTCTGCCTTTAGGCTACAATTTCACTTACATGAGATTTAAAACAATTAAGCGCAGTTGATATTTTGCCAGATATTTATATTTAGTTTTGGTGAATGTTAAACTATTCCTTCGAGAAAATCATGGCAATTGCCATAAAGTGGGGTTGCCTATGGTGCCCTTGATTCACTTTTACGTTGATTGGTTTAGAGGCAATAGCATAAGGAAGATATACTATATTACTATGTCTTATTTTTTTCTATTTTTAAAATGGGGTTCGTTTGTGGGCTTAGTAGACTATGTATGTAGCTTGATTCTATATTACCTCGTCATATCTGTATGTACGTCTTTGTATTTATCATAGTCATTTTTATTTACTTCATTAAACTTTATTTCATTGGAGAGGTATGACATTATATCATATTAAAATAAAATTACTATTCACAGCAAACTACCTATCTATGAACTAGCAAAAACCATTAAGATTTTAAAATTTAAAGTAAAATCATTAAAACAAGTTTTAAGGAAAATTACACAAAATTTAAGAGTTTTACACTCTTTCTTGCAAATAACAAAAAAAACTTGGAAAAAAAGTCTGAAATATTTGCTTTGTGATGTTTTAGAATTTCTGGAATATATCTTAACATTGCAGCTTGACAAAATACTTAGGAACGCGCCAAGAAATTCTTTTATAAAAAATTTACATTTTTCCTGAAAATACCTAGTAATAAAACCAAATGCATGCTCAAGGTAAGCAAGACAAATGTGAAAACCTCTCATCTAAATTTGTGTAAGTAAATCTGAAAAAACCTTCTAATACACGTTTGTTTAAGGCTTAGGCGACAATGTTTTCAATGTAAAAGCATCATGTATGTATTATATGAGTATACTCAAAAATTACTGCACTTATTTTCATGTTGTTTTCACCAATGTATAGAGAGGTTTTCGACGAAGGTTTAAGTATAATTTGTCAAGTTTTTGTATACATTTACTAGCGGAACTTGCGACTTCGCTCGAGCTAAATCTAGGGATGAACCCGAGCGAAGCGGGAGTGATTTGCTAGTATTATTATTAATTATACAATATTTTAGTACTTGTTTTTAAATATCTAAATATAGTTACTTCACCTGTATAAGTTTTAAGTTATTTATTCAATATACGGGAGTATTCAGTAAAATTATTAATTATAAGATTTAAACATTTTCTACATTGAAATAACGCATATAATATCTTCAATAAAACATTATTTAATAAGACTATTTGGCAAGGACTTATAATAATGAAACACTAAACTGTAGTTTTTTAACAGAATCTTAATAATTTTTTTATTTTTTTAATATAATACGTTATATACGTTATAAATATTCACATTTAAGTCATTATTGAGTTGTGTTTTTCATTACTGAATGAATAATAGTGAAAATATAACTTACATAATATTAAACGTAGTGCAATATATACATCCAATTAAATAACTTTTGAATGTGATGCAAGCAATGCAGTATTCAAAAATTGGTTTATGTGCCAAAATTTAGACGCAATATACTTTACCATCTATACAAGAATCGCATGATCTGTCTATAGAAAAAGCGAACTAAAAGCTGAAAACAAGTTAACAAAGTAGTGAATCGTAGGTCTGATCTTACGGATCACAAAACACTGGACACACAGTATTGTATATTTTTTTAATTTTCACAAAATACATACATATGAATGAAGCTTAATTCAAAAGCGTAAAATAACTCCAGTTTCTTATTCTCCAGAAATCAAAATTTCTTTGAAATAATTTTTGAGTAAAATATTTCGTTCAACTATATTTAGACAAGCATTTTTCAATAGTGTCTTTGAAGACTTCAAACAATCTTAGGATTTTTATGAAAAGTAACACTCTGTTAATTTTGAAGATTTTAAGGCGAGGCGTGACTTTTAACTTTTTCGCCACGTGACATAAAATCACTCTTGTAAAATGTCGCGAGTTTTCAATTATGTTTCTGCGTGAATTTTACTTATACTTTTATTTGTTATTTATTTTGTAAAGCAAATCACTAAAACGTTTACCAATGAATCCAAAATTTAAAACTTTACTGTGAAAATGTACTGTGTTACGAAATATATTTTATTATAAACAAAACCAACCAACCCAATTCAGATTAATTTTCTTTGTTTGTCGAACAAATTTAAATCAAACGACACCTTGTTTAAACGTAACATCTTCGAAATCTGGCTGCGATAAATCACAAAGCTAAACAAATAAATTAGAAGCGATTGATGCCTTAAAAGTTCGCATTATTAGTTTGATTTATCGATTTATTTTACAAGTTAGTTGTATAAAAAATAAAAAATATTTTGCTTTATGTTAATCCACAAAGAGGCAAGTATAATACACTTTACTTGTACATGTGTAAGCCCATACAGGCTTGTTGTTATTTATAGTTATACTATCTTTCATTAATTATTTTGTACTTAACTTGAGTAACACTAAAAATCCCACTCTGAAAACCTGTCGCTAAAAGGCTTTTTAATTGAATCCAAATAGGCCTAAACTCAAGTTATTGAATTGTACCTGTTGGAGACATGAGTCCACTTTCTGGCCTCATCAGATCCACTCAATGATACCAAACAGAAATACAAAATCTGTAAAGTTTTAAGTCGATGTTATAATAATTAGAAATACATAAAATAAACGACTTTAGTACTAAAACTTAAAGTAAACTGTACGTAAAAAACGGTAATTGGAAGTCGGTTAAATCAGACATCAATCAAACCAACTAAGTTCATATTAAAACTAACTACTAACTACGAGCCGTTGAAGAGTTCCACTAATCATTTTATAGCTTCACCATCCGATCAGCTCCATACTTAATTATGTACATCGGAGTTACAAGGACTTATATAGTTGATATAATAAGTAGATCTATATAAAAATCTTATTAAATCTGTTAAGGTATACTTTCAAAGAAAGTTTCGGCACCACCTTGGAACCTATCTTAATAATTACTACATAGTATAAAACAAAGTCGCTTTCTCTGTCCCTATATCCCTATGTATGCTTAAATCTTTAAAACTACGCAACGGATTTTGATGTAGTTTTTTTTAATAAATAGAGTGATTCAAGAGGAAGGTTTATATGCATAACTAGCGGATCCCGCGGCTGTGCCTGTGCTAAATCTAGGGAAGAGCCCGAGCGAAGCGAGGGCGAGTCGCTAGTATACAATAAAATACGTTTAAGAAAGCAAAATCGGTTAGGCTATCTCCGAAAAAATCGGTGAACATACATTCTAACCTTTTTGGGAATCGGATCAAAACTGCACAAAAATAACTATGTCAAACCTTTTCCATTCAATGCTGAATAAAATCAACAAGCTGAGAAATGTATATAACAGAAATGTGCAGCAGTAATCTCTAATTTATTTGACAAGTCAAAGTTAGGCCTGCTATGGCCGGCCAGTTGGAACGGCGCCATAATGGCAAAATGTCCATTGAAATCTCTTTGAAATAGAACTGTTAAATTGACGTTTTCACGAATTATATAATTACAGGTTATTGCACATAAAGCTTGGTGTATACCAAGTTCTTTAGCCAATTCATTAAGAGATAGTAAGTTAAAGATTTGAAAGTTAATTAATAAATAATATATTTAATAAAATTATCTTATTCTTAGAAAGCTTCAATTTATATATTATATATTTAAGTGAAGACTTAATTGGTATATGTTAATTATTTTTTCTCGTTTTATATGTAATTGAATACTGTTTGTTGCTACTGTTTCCGAATAATAAATAAATAAATAAATAAATAAAAAAGAAATAAGAAGTTTGTTAAGAAGTTAATATTAAAAAACACATGATCTTGTAAATAGTTTTTGAGGCTATCGAGGACAAAACACAAAGACACGGGAATTTTATATATTAGGATTATAATTTGCAACTGCTAAATGTTACTACTCTGTTTTTTACTCTCTAGAATATAAAAATACTTTTTATTATACTTTCATCAAAGCATTCTCTCATTTTTTGTTTGCGGATGTTCGTTCCAGCTTGGAAACGTTAACGCGTAGATGGTTACCGCTACTCAGCACGCACAACCCGTAGTCTTTATGTCAAACAAACTTTTATACAACATTTTTATGTAATTCATACGCATACTAATATAATATAAATTATATGAATACGTTTCTGTATGTCTGTACCTGTTGTTTAATAAAACCTAAGTGAAGCTAATTTCTATAAAATAATGACATAATTTGAATCAAAAAAAAAAATATTTGAGCAAAAGAAACAAGACGTTTATAATAAATGCAATAATATTGTAAGAAATGAAATTAGTAAGTATAAGTATATATATAAATATCAAAAACTTCTGTTGCGATTCTGAACATTCTTCCACGGATTTCTCAAAAGAATGCTACTTTACTACGGTGTGCTTAGTTCTATTATTACCGATAAAATGTTTTTATTGCCTGAAATAATAATAATTTTCATTGAAAACGGCAAAAATGGCTATTAAACTACTCTATTGGCTATTGTTAGATACCTGAACACCCGAGAAAAGTAAGTATTCTTAATTTTAAGTTTAAGCTATACTTAAGCTTAAGTTACGCTTAATTAAATAAAAAAAACATTTTTAAATGTATAATTGAATTGCAGCACTAATATCAAAAACATGTGAAGTGGACATAATTTTATCCTATAAGGCGTTTCCTTCGGCTATTATTGAAAACAATATCTCATGAAACAAAAGTAGGACAGACTACCAACGTCGAATACTAAGGATTATTAATTTCTAGGACTTTATTCCATCTATCTTACCACAACACAATAGATTTTTTAATGTAAAACCTTAACGTCCTTCTTATTATGCCGACAGGTTTGATTCAGTTTGTAGCAACCCTACTTACTGTGCCGGCGGTTGCGGTTCGAATCTCGATAGGTGCTTTCATTTGTGTGTTGCATATAAATAATTTTTCTCCAGTTAATAGTCGTGAGTGTTTTTATTTATAATAGATATGTATTTAAAGTCACATACTATTTGTAGGGTATCAAATATCTTGTATCCATAACAAAGGCCTTGTAGCTTTCCATGGATATTGGATGGTGCTGTGTGTTAATGTCCTAACATAATATGTATTTATTATTACATATTTTTACACTACGTTTGGACTACTAATGGAATTTATGTGTAAATTTGTTATTTTTTTAGCTGAAGCGGCTTTGGCTATTTAATGCTTGAACACTTAATTTAAAATGGAAAAGCTTCAGCCTCATACCAATATGCGTCGTTATGGATACTCGTAGCTTTCAAATATATACATAGAAGAAGGGAATGAAATGTCGATAAAAGCCCATAAAGCTCTTTTTTCAAAGCAATCGCAAAATTGCATCTCTTCCGAATGCACTCAGTATGCGCCATACAAGTTATGAAGAAATTTTTCCACTGCAGTAAGCCACAATTTGTGTGATGGATCAATACAATGCTAAGTTATCGAGAGATTATAATGGTATCAATTAAGTTATGTTGTTGTTTTTATATATAGTACTGACATAAGTACTGTTACTTGGTTCGGATGTGTAGCTAGCTACATTTCATTTCGTCGGGTCAAATGCGGGTAAGAATTGTGAAGTCCTTTTTGTTTTGGTTTCTTCTAAATATGTAAAATTCTCTTACTGATGCAGGTTTCTCACGATGTTTTCCTTCACAACAAGTAACATAACAAGTAGTTATTATATTGGAAATAGTTCGCACATAAAAGTATAACATGTACTTGCGAGTTTTGGTACTCGAACCCGTTTACCACTAAACTGCTCCTGTCTAATAATAATATACACAAATAACTTAAAGACATAAAATATATATTAAAGTTACGATTAGGTAGATTTTGTTGTTTATGCCCAAAGGTTGGATTAGGGCTAAGCCTCATGTGATGTGAGTTATATATCCAGTGGACCCATAAAAAATATAAATGCTTTTACGTTACATTGGTATTAGGAACCCAATTAATTTTATTCCTTAATATCGTTCTATGAATTTTCTTTAATACTAACGAATTTTTATTTGAATATACGGATTGAGTCCAACTATAGTTTAAAAAGTATATGACTTTGATAAATAATAAACAATTAAAATCATGGGCTAAATTCTCATCAGATAATTACCTAACAATAAATAAATTTAAATAGATTTTTCATCAGCGGATAGAAAATTTAAGTGATAGTAAAAAATATACTTATTATTGCAGAAAGTGAAACTGTTCTCACAAAAAACAGATAATAAGCTTTGTTTTTGTCCTACAGGGAGGAAAGTGGGGTTAAAGTGAGACAGGGTATTTTTATGCGAAACCACGTCTTTATTGTAATGTTTCCAATAAACTATCTGATATTTTATTGGAGAATACATATACATAATGAAGTCGGTTAATAATATATTCATAATTCTAAAGATAGCTTATCTATTATAAGCTTACTTATTTTATATCAAAATTTTTATATCAAAATTTTATATAAAAAAATGATTTGATAACAAAAATCATTAATATTTATGAACACTTGAATTCAAAATTTCACAGAATTTCATATGGAAATCACTAACAAGCGGTATTAAGGATGCAAAAATTTAAATACACGCTGGAAAGTTGTTTCAAGTTTAAACAAGATTAAACTAATCAAATTATTCTGGCTTTAGGCTACCATTTCACTTACATGAGATTTAAAACAATTAAGCGCAGTTGATATTTTGCCAGATATTTATATTAGTTATCATATTTAGTTTTGGTGAACGTTAAATTGGTTTCCACTTTTTGTTGATGCTTTATATAATAATATAAAATTATGTTTAATTAACATTCTAAAATTATATTAATTGTTTTACAAATAACACAATAAAAAAATTGGTCGAAAAAAAATATAATATGGCAAACTTGAGTTCTAATATAGGTATAAATATCTAATCAATACTTCTGTCTGTGGCAAACTTTGTGAATTTCATAATTTAATATCATAATATGATATCATTTCTGTTAGAGTCTATTGACTCTAACAAAAATGTGTATTTTAAAGCTTAACATTTCTCAATTGGATCCCTTGATCGCGATCTTTACAAGACCGTAATATTTTTAAAAGCCCATCGTTTAATAAAACCAACCAACATACCAATCCCTAGTGGGTAAAAATCAGTCCTTATTTGACTGAAATTTCTTTCAACATTTTATTTTACCACTTTGTCGATATGATTAATGCCGAATTATAGTTTTCTAATACAAAGGGTTTCTTACCTTAACTGCTGATAGTCAGACATGGCCAAACTATAAGGGTTACTTATTGAATATGAAACCCTTAAAATTTGTAGATACTCAACGATTTCATCTATCCAATTTCTTTTCATATCTACTTTATAAACAATAAACTTACAGCATGACTGACGCATTACGCTACCCAGTAATGACACAACATAAGCAAAGATGCCGTATCATAGGATATGGGCAGCCATCCAAGTACCAATTTTATAGTACGAATATATCTTCTGAATATTGCGAATCTGAAGAGGTTCATTTACACAAAGATGTTCTTATACCTAATGCTATAGTATTACGTAAGACGGTCTCGAATAGTAGTAAATGTAAATGTAAAGTAAATATATCTGAGTGATACTCGTAACATCGTAAACTAATTTATTAAATTGGATGACTGTATAGACTCATATATAGGATATTTCGAGGGCATTTAAAATTTTTACGTAACTTAATTATTTAAGACAATTATTTTTTTACATGAAACTTAATTTCACCCATGGATTTTTGCGTGTGTTTTAAGAACCTTAACATATTTGGGAAACCAACAAAATACTTTTAAAACTACATTTATTTATATTTATTCTGAAAATTAACCTTACCAGGATAATGGATGAAATTCTTAAGTGAATACAAAATTTTCATATCAAATTTAGCCCGCAAATGAATAGAAGAACAGAAATATAGCGTGTCTCAGAAACATTTCTTTGATTACTTTATCAGACATACACTCACACTAATTCTATTCCGTAGTTCCATGGATCATCGTTCACGAAATTATAACGTAGAAAACATTAAGTTACGTCATACTTGCAATATATCAAATGGAAACTAGCTGGAAAAGTGCGTGTTTTGCTGTTGATATAAAACTATTTCTGGTATTATTGTTTATACGAATACATTTCATTTCATAACTTTATAGTTTAATCAAATAGTTAATAAAAATATTATTAATATTTTCAAGTTTAAAATGAAAATACGCATATTACTAAAGCAATAAACTCTTTATAAAACATGAAATATTAATAACTGAATGATGCCAAATTTTGTCACTAGCATAATATATTATTATGTTAATATTATTTTACATCTTAAAGTTACGTAGGTATGCGAAAAAATCGAACGTTTGCCACCAAACACGTAGATTTGAGAACGGGCAATTCAATTAACTTGTCGTTAATGGTCTTAAAACGTGACATTTGAGTACAAATATAATAAATTATTATAGTCAATCTAAATACAAAATTAAAAGATTGATTTACATTATCATTTAAATTAACTTTAATTTTTAATTCATGTAAATAATTCTTATAAAAATATGATCTTACCTATCTACTAACGTAACGGTTAGTGTGCGAAAAGAGAAATAGGACTACTGACTGTGGTTGTAGTAAGTTTATTTGTAGGAGAAATTGGACAACAATACTAATTTTTCTTTAATTTAAATCATAAAAATGGCACAGAGCAGAATCGTACTGAACTATATAATCATTAAATATCTAAAAATATATTTGTTAATACTTAGAATTGAGCAGTTTAGCTAAGCATTATATTCTTAACAACTTTTCAAATAAATAGATTGGACAGGTATAATAAAGTACTTGATTAATTTCGAGAGAAATATGAGTTACCTAAAGTAAAAAATGGGTCAGCACTCAATTTATAAAGTGTCCTTCACAATCATTTTATTATAAAAGATGTCACAAACACCCATCAATTTTAACATTGAAAAATAGAAATATTGCTTATTCATGATTTTGGAAATAAATTATGTTAAAATTTTTATAAATTGTTAAGTTACAAAATATATTTTCACCGTAATAATCATCACCGTTGCTATAAAATAAGTAGGGAAAAAGGGGGAATGACGCTCACTGGGTAATGGCGCTCACCTCTGTAACTCTATCAACATGATAAGTAGCAACACACCACATCGCGTGAATTGTAAGGGGAGGGGGTCTCTTACAGACAGCGATACAAACATACAGTCAGCTCGCGTCATGTGACCGTGAAGTGCTTTTCTTTGTTTCCGTCCGAACTGATCTAATTTTTGGTTAGGAGTTTCTTGACGGTAAGTCCTAAATTTTAATGCTTATTTAACTATTATTTTTTCTTCTGACAATAAAATTATTCTATTTTGTAATAATGCAATCAATTTTCAACAATTGTTTATGATTTTTTTTTTAATTTCAATTCAATTACAAAACGAGCGTTTGGGGTAATACCGCTCATCTGAGCGCAATTACCCCTTAGTGACTTATTTTTTTTTGTTGTAGATATACCAAGAAATCGTCAAAGGACCACCGCTAAAGCGGCTTGGACCGAAGAGATTCCTTCCTTCTAACCTTCAATCTGCTAAAACTCCTCAAAACCAAGGCCCAAATATCCAGAATTTCGAATATGCGCAGTCTGATGGTACTGCCATAATTTCAGGACAAACATCTCCTTTGGCAAGTCCATCAAATGAGGATCAATCCTCTGCATCTGTTTTGGCACGTGCTTGTAACCAAAAGCTAGTTCAATAACGAAGAACTCCGGTATGCTTTGCTGCTATAGCGACGGCACCAACAATTGAACCATTTTATAAACCACGTCAAAGAAAGCTAATATTAACTGCGACTCCTATGAAAATTATTTTAGAGGATAAGAAAGGGAAAAAGTCGCGAAACTTAATAAGACCGGAAAAGATGATAAATTAAGACCAAAGAAAGTTCAACAAGAACAAACATATGAAACAAATATCTTACAAAAAAAGTTCTTCAGAGAGTGAAGATGAAGAGCATCTTTGCGACGATGATAGTGATGACGATATAAATGTGGATGACGAAAGTTATAACAAATGTACTATTTGCAAAGAATTTGGAAATCATAACGAGTTATGGTATCTATCAGTGCACCATTTGCGGACTATGGGCTCATGCTATATGTTCAGGATGGGATTCACCAGATGAATACATCTGTCATTTATGTGTGTGTGTGCCAAAAATAAAATATTACTATTTCTAAGTTGTCTTACCTCCTTATAATAATAATAATTTTATATTATATTATAATTATTGAAGTTGATTTCACATCGAAGACTTCACTATATTTGTCAAATTGAGAAACGCTTATCTTATGTACAAATGGCGATAATTGATGCTAATTTGTTATTGTAGACTTTACTTTCATTGTATTAGGTTCATCTCATTAATATTTCTTTAATTAAAATGTATTTTACTTGTTATATTCCAAAAAACATGTTTGAGCGTCGTTACCCCATACACTGAGCGGCATTACCCATAGTCAGGGGCAATGCCGCTCAAACATGTTTTTTTTATATTTTTTTATTACTACTAGTAGGTCAAAGATAAATGCTTTTGTTGTTAAAATCTTAATTACTCGATAGTTAAAGACTTTTTTATTTACCTTAATTTTGATATATAATAAATAATTTAGAAAATACAGCATGTTTTTCTTAAGTGAACGCCATTCCCCCGTCTTCCCCTACTTTGTTTCTCCTAAACATGATATATTACTGGGTTCTTTGATGCAGAATAATCTTCAATATCACGGATACTTACGTTACTATAATGATCCTTTTTGACATCAGAACACTATGCTTTAAATCACCTTTACTTATATAAACTAATATTTCTTCGCTTAGTACGTAAAAAATATAATATTCGTAAGAAATATTTGAAAAGTTATAAATATTATTTTCGCAAATGTTTCAAACTCAATCATTACGAAAGTTAAAATATGTCTGGAAAAGTGTAATAATTCATCATTTGAACTTGATTAATATGTTTGCCAAAATCCCTTTAATTCAATTCGCTTACAGAAAAACCTTGAAAATCGCTATAAATCATCCGTGCAAATGTAGGATTACTGATAAAATAGATAGATAATAAATGGCATATATTATAAAAGTACTTTCAAAGTATGATTTGACAAGTAAAAAATATTTGTTAAGTAATAATTAGGCAACCGTTTCGAATGTATTGGTGAAATTCTTAACGTTATTTGCATCATCTAATTTGTACTTGACAACCTAAGTGCAACAAACCATTGATCTAAGTGCATTAAATTCCTCTATATCCATTGTGAGACGGGCAGCTAAATGAATGTGTACGTGCTGTGTGTATTGCTTGAGTTGATGGGCTCCCAAAGCATGACAAAATTTCATCAACCTGTAATATCCATGATGATGCTTGTAAAAATCATAAAAATTACATCCGGCGCTAAATTATTTAACAAAAATTAAAATATTATGAACATTCCAGCTAATTGCTTGATGTGTGTTTTCTATAATATATTGGTATAGAAATCGATTTGTTTTATGATAAGCCTGAGTGCTAAAGTTTAATATAGTTATGTGGTAATATGGTTTTAAGGAGGCTACAGGAACGTCACATTCGCCAACTAACAAATAATTTGTGATCATCCACAAATATTGCCCGATCATTGACTGTACAACCTAACTTGAGTTTAAGACTTAATAAAGACGCTAATTCTATATCTAAAAAATAATCAATCTAGATGGAAACATCATGCAGGGCTCTAGTTATGCACTAATTATGTCATATAATATTTAAGTACTTTGTATCTCTTAATTTCCCAAAATTTATCCGTATCTATTTTTGAATTTCTGATTTTGTACCAAATTTCTGAGAGATTGTACAGTCAATCGGTGGTGACAGTGCAAAATGCAATATTACGAGCGCACCGTTCTAACGTAGTTGACCGTGTCTCCTGTGGCTTCAGTAAACGCGCGCCTTAGTCGGGCCCGGCGAGTCTGCGACAGGGTTTGTGGACAGAGGAGCAGCCCCTGTAGGTTGAAAACAGAAATCAAATCAAACATTTAAAATTTGATTTGATTTGAAAGGAACCTCTCAAGACCCTTACACAGCACTTACACGCCGGTGTAATTGCATCTGGAACAGCTTACAGTGGAGGGCACCCTTAGATGTATAATGGATGTGAACTGTTGAATAGCAACTTAACGCAATTCATAATGTCTATGTATGAATGAGGCACTTAAAATTCTCTGTAAAGTTAATAGGTGCCTGATCGTTACTACGTGCATAAGGCAAGTCAAACTGCCATGACTCTCAAAGGTACGCTTCAAAGAGGATTTATTTAATGCTGACATTAAATAAGGATTTCTTCACATCACTGAGATTTAGGATAAAATGAATAATTTAGAAATGACAGAAAATTGTATATTTGTCATAATTGATATTTTAAGCGATGAATACACCGTAAATGTATAAGATTTAAAATGATTTCATTCTTAAATAATTTGTTTTAGCTTTCAATAACAAGTTTATAGATTGAATTTAGCAAGTAAATTATGGGCCAATTGGTTTTCTTTTGTATAAAGAAATCCTTAACAAGCAATAATGGACCAATTTACTGCTAAAATTTACTTAGATAAAGCCACTTAAGCAATTGTACAGCTATTTCTTCTTGAAATTCTGTTAGTGGTTTAATTAGATTGCCTTTTTGCAGTGCTGTTCGCTTGCGTGTTAGCGCTTACAAACGCTGAAGTTTTTCGTTATCCTTAATTAATACATTCTGTAGCCTGAAAGTATTACTTTTTCTTTTAATTTTCGTATTTGTCACACAATTCACTTTATTAATTAAATTGTTTTCATAGAAATATGAAGGGGAAAGATAACGGGTTTGTGTTCACCAGTAATTATTATTGTCTATACAATATTTTTAGCATATCTATTTGAAGGTAATATTATAATTTGTATATACATTTTAAACATATTTACATGTTCTCGCAACAAATGAAAATTAATTGTGTGTAGAATAAACTCTTATTATACTTTCAGTTTCGTAAAGTTTTACTTGAATAGCGCCATCTACTGATTGTTTTACTTACCTGTTTGAAGGGTCGCATGCCACCGTTGATACGTAAAGAGTCGGCCGCTATTCCAGCAATTCCGTCTCCGGGTTCTCTTAGTTGTCGCAGCGAGGCGCTAGGGTGGTGAGTATGATGGACACAGTGTGCCGCACATGCGCTAGACTCCGGTTGCGAACTCTGGCGGATTATCCTTGTACTAGTTGCTGGTAGTAAAAGCGCCGGTGGCTGTATTACAGGACATGTACTGACAGCGTGTAACGAACTACAACCACATGGGTAATGTACAGCAGAACGAACGCTCTCCCGCGACATAGACCGCGCTAGTTGTAAGGCCGATATAGGCGCTGTAGATTGCCTTCTCTCACATACACGACATCTTGCGTAATTCTGAGGAACTAATTGGCATACAGGCACTGAACCGCGATGGGAGCAAGTGGCACCTGGTGATACCAATGTTTGTGGCCGATCTGGGGCTTCCCGGCATTGCAATTCTATATCTGGTACACTTCGTGTTGTACCATCTTCTATTCTTATTGATGCAGCACTCTCTTCGCTACCAGGACCGCCGGATAGTTGAGGTCGCAAATGTGTGGTACAGTCCTGTCTTTGTAATACCGGTTTAATGGCCCTATTTTCTGTAGGTACGATGACAGTGACTGATGGCCCTGATACAAGTAGGCTGGCTGTCTCATCGCTACTGCCATAGCCAGAATTTGTAATAGCCTCAGTACTGTCAGTTGTTGGCACGGACATCTTGATTTATTATCTGAAACAAGATAAATAAATATATATTTTTTATTTTCTTACCGTAAACATAGTTTCTTTGGAATTCTATGTTAGACGATACCATTTGTCTTAATCTCATAACTTAATAAAAAGCATAATTCTTACTTAAAGTATAGCTACTTTATTTTTATATGTATTTTAGATATATTTTCAATATTATGGAATATATATTGGTAATATCAATTATTACTCTCGAAAATCTGGAAAAATAAAATAAGATCTTATAAATAAAAGATTTTTTTAAGTGTTGATCTACGTATATAATATGCACATTTAAAGACTAGAATAGACAAAGGAAAATTTAAACAAAAATGCGAAAATATTCTTTGCATTTCTGCAAAGAATACACTGTCAGTGCTTCAGGTCACGTATTTTGCACTACAAAATTCCCTACGGAACATTTCAAAAGAATATGTAACGTCTCCATATTTAAGACTGAGATTTTTCGCTCTAAGGTATACGAGTATGTCTGATTTAGTGAATGCTTTTAAGTAACTAAATCATGTTTTTTGTAAACAGAGTACTACAAAAACACTCATTACTCTGATAATGCGTGAAATAAAGTCAAACATAATTTTTTTGGCCTTTGTTTTCAGATGGATATAACGAAATTATTCTATTATTACCTTGTAAATACGGAACCCTAACACCGTATTTCTATGCAAAACATAAACCGTGTTAAGGGTTGCTTATAAAAGAAAGAAAGTGTAGAAAAAATCTTTCATGTGAGACGGTACTGTAACTCAACATTGCAAAAAGCAACTGTTGATTTTCACCGGCTATTTTAGTTTTTAGTACTTTTCGTAAGAATTGACTACATAAGACTTTCAAATGAATTATTTATTCAAAATAATGTCTACAATCGTAATTGAATAAAACGTATTTTGATTTTTACTTTCCTTAACAATTAAGTCGAGTTATTTCTTAATCCATTAGTGACTTCAACGTCTTAATTTAAGTAGATTAAGCTTTGTTAAGAATTATAAAATAAAGAAAAGTTTAAAGAAAAGTAGGGAACGTACGAGTACGTCTGTGCTACCACATCGATTTATATGCAAATTACAAACACAATCTGCTAAACCGTATGGAACTCTAACTAAAACTTTGAAATTGCCTAAGAAGTATGTATGTGTGAGTTAAATATTTACCCGCCTTGTACCATCCCTTGATTAAGATGCTAATATAGACTTTAATGTTTAAAACATTCAAAAATATAAAATATTTTGTTCTAAATTTTAAAAATATTAAAATCGACTGCATCTATACTTATTCAATTAAACAATTGATAGACCAACTAAAATATATCTTAACGACTTAAATTAAAATCACATAAATAACATTCTTACATAAAAATCGGTTAAAATTACTATTGGTAAAATAAAAATGTATGTAACAGACGTGTTCATTGGATTCTGTAGTCATCCAGTTTATATAAATTGTATCTGACAAGGTTAATCTCGTTAGCTCCCGGGATAAGTCAGTCGCTTTTCATCAGTTACACATTATCTTTCTGTGGGTCATATTATCGGCTGGATTATAGCCGATAATAATTTTATAGTACAAAGAGAAATGATATTCATTAATAATAATTAATAAGAACAACCCTATTTCTTACTAATTATATCCAAGCACACGCAACAACAACAAGCTGTCGCATTTAAAATAATGGTTAACTCAATTCAGGTACATTGAATAGAGCTAAGCCAAAGGATATAAAGCAAATACTTAGAGACATTTGCAATAAATGGACATACCTAATTGCAAATTTTCGTGATGCCGCAGCTTATCCACGGAAACGCAAAATGGCTCGGAATTTACACTCGAGAACATCGCAGACCTGTGTCATAAATCTCCGTAGAGGTATTATTAGTAGGTATTTGGAACGAAATAATTTATATTCTATGCTATAGTAAGGTAAATTGTTTTTTACTTTTGATGGAATTATCCATACAATTACACTGATTAAGCAGTTTTTCATTTTGATTTCCAAAATGTATGATATTAAAGTAGTTAGACTAGACATTGTAAGGTGAATTTAGACTTATTTTAATTTAAACTGTTTATAAACTAAGTAAAACGAGAACTGTGACTTTGCTCAGAAGTTGTACATTAAAAAAACAAATTTCTAGATATTTAGCACAATTTAATAAAATTAAGGTTTTATTGCAATTTTATTTACAATTTTATAATTTTA
Source organism: Boloria selene (assembly GCA_905231865.2). Taxonomy (NCBI): domain Eukaryota; kingdom Metazoa; phylum Arthropoda; class Insecta; order Lepidoptera; family Nymphalidae; genus Boloria; species Boloria selene. Next base: position 6,637,542 of record HG993147.1, read on the forward strand.
TTTACAATTTTATTTTGCTAGTGTATTGTTGTACAAAAACTACTAAAAAAATACTGTATAACAAATAGATTATTATATCATTTTATAGACAGGCACTACAATTAAAGTATTTATTCATTTGGAAGCTAGTTGAACAAAGACAAAATAAGTACGTATTTCAGATTGTTAATTTTACAAATGATTGCTTAAACTTAAAAAGAGGAAAGGAAATGGAATATTGTTGACAAGCTTTCAATACCAGGCTAATTAATTGTGTAGTCTATATAAATAAATAAAGTTGATGTACCCGTTTGTAATGTCGAAGTTAGAACTTTTATTAAACAAAAAAAGTATATATTATGTATATATTATTGAAAATTATATATTAATGTAAATGGTACAAATAAAAAAACACACTTTTATAATTGTATCGGCTAATCTTGTTTTAGAATTTTTATAGGACTATCAGATAGTAGATGTTAAAAGTAATTTGATTTGTATTAAATAAAGTTTGCGGCTAGTTATGATCTTTTGTGGCTCCCTTATAAGTGGTCCTTATACGTCCCATATATGAAGTAACTTAAGCACTTTTATATAAGCAAAAACATTAGGATTACAAATTAGGATTACGCTCAAAAAAGTTAAACCTTCCTTGTTACTCCAGAGAAGCGAAGACAAGTTGCTAGAAAAAATGAGAAAACTCTAACTTACGAATATTTTAACGAGAGTTTGTTTTTGTCTTATTAGAAATGAGTGCAAATTTTACCCCAACATTTTTATAATTAGTGTGAAATTTAGAAATACTTCAAAGTAGTTAACAAGTAGAATCATAAATGTGCTTCAACATAATTTTTTACCATACATCCCCTGAATTATTACATAAAACGCTAAGCTGTGTATGTTGTACTTATTTCATTTTATTACTGTTTTTTTCTTACTAGGTATCAAATTTAAGCAAACGTTTAATAACGGCCTTTATATACAGCCGAAGACTGAAAGAGCATAGATTCGAGTCTCGAGTCGATCCAATTTCAGTAATTCACTTTCTCTGTTCAGCAAACCTAAGCTACTAGCTTAAGGAATATTTACACCAAAATATAACTGAATGTATATTTTTATAAAAGCTATAGCTATTGTTAAAGCTGATATATTTATTATTTATTTATATATTTATTATATTTATATACCTTAAAATTAATTCTCTTAAAAATTCATTTAAATTATTTTTCATAGTTCTCTAATAAATTGATATCGAATTTTGAATCTATTTTATTTGCTCTCAGTGATGGTATCTACATTGTTCTACATTTTATAAATATTTTAAATCTGTGTAGGTATAAGTATCTACTTGTTTTATTATTTAGGGTTTACACCAACATTATCGTAGCACGTAGACGCCTATCTCTTCAGACTTTGTCTATCTATACCTTTAATAAAGTAACTTAGTCGGATCTGTAGATAGGTCAACTTATACGATTCTTTTTTTCCTGCAAGAAACGTTAAGCTTAATTGTATATAAATATCTATATTATATCTGTATCAAAAAATTAAACGAAAACTGAGGTATTTAAAAGTATATACAAACAAATCGGTACAGGAGTAGATAATAACAGTATTTAATTGTTAAAATCCCATAATGTTATGAGCTCTCCACTATAATATGTACAATTTTTCTCTGTTAATGATTCACTTTATCAGAAAGTGGCGTGACCTGTATAATGTAGGTATATAATATTATAAATACAAAAGCAAAAGTACGACGTTAGACTATATTATAATTAATACAATTTTGTAATAAATAATGGTTCTTAGAAACCAATCTTAAAGGATTCTTAACAGATATTCAATCAATAAACCACTCATGTTATCATCAATAATAGACGATGCTATATCAAAACTATGTCGAGGCCGGTCACGCGATATGACTATCATAATAACGGAGTATTTACAATTTATAATATAAACAAAAGTAAACGGTTATTTATTTAACATAGGTATTATTTCATTGTTGCAAATTCACTGATCATTAAAATATTTTAATAAATTTAAATATTTTATAAATTAGGAAAATCTGTTGATTTTAACAACATAATAATATGTACATATTAATTATAAGCTTTATTTGGCATTAAAAAGTGTAGATAACAACCAATATATACTAAATATTTTTAATACAATTACTATACTATATAAAATTTCACATGAATCCTAATCTCAGTGACAATAAAATTCCTACGTATTTTATTTTCTATTAAAGCATGTAACATAGAAAGCTTTACTGCTTGAAATCTAAAAACTTCACGATCCAGACATATTATATTGTTTATGTCTTAATGTATCATCCATTAAATAGCGCTATAAAAGTAAGTGTACACACATAAAGTGCACTTGTTTTACGAGAGGCAAGCGGATCTACACTGAATAAAATTTATTTTCAATAAATAAAACTAAGCCTCGCCTAAAACCAAAGTAATGTAACCTCAGTGAAATTTAAGGTAGCTATGTAAACGGCCCTGCCCCGTAGTGACCAGCGTAACTTGATAAATAATACAACCTGACAGTTAAGGGCAATCCATTGTAAAAGTGAATTGAAAACTTTATATAATATACCAGCATTCCTCTAGTAGTCAAAATTCGAAAATTTTAAGAAAGCATAATATATGAATAGATATAAATGGCATAATATGTATAATGTATAATGTATCGTATATTAAAAATCTATTTCATTCCAAATTTTGTGTATCACTGAAGCTCGACAATGGTAAATAAATAAAAAGGTAAAATTGGTTGACAAATAAAATAAAATCTTTTTTCTTTCATATATAGACTAGTGTATTAACCGCGGCACCGCCCACGTTTTATTTTACGAGTATGTATAATTGTTCACTTCTTAAAAGTCGTAACGTTATGTTAATAGCTTAGGCTTCCTTACTAAATAGGCTATAAAGTGTAATGTAATTTATCGAATCAGAACGGTACTTCTAGAGATTAGCTTCATTATATACCTACTTGTACTAGTAAATAGTGTATTTGGTTAAGAATTTATATAATGATGATATTGTGATAATGTCCTCCTAAACTATTACGGCCACGGCGGCCAATCTTTTTGAGACTAGCCATATGCGCGGGAAATTTTATAGTGCACAAGTGTATGCACAGACTATTTAAGTGCACTCTCTATTCCTTTTCACTCTCATATTCTGGTGGGACGACTGCTCGACACGACCAGTTAGAGTTAAGGCGCAGGACCAATGGTTTTACGTGCTCTCCAGCGCTCTGTTAGACGCGGGGGTGAAACACCGCCAACTTCCCCACTTCGCGCTGTTGTTGATGTTTACGAAACAGAAAGACTCAATAACTAAACTTGGTCCGACGGGACTCGAACCCAGGACCTCTCGGTGTACATGCTAGCCACAACACCACCGAGTCAGTTATGTACATACTATTGTATACTTAATATTATTATAATATATGATCAGTAGCTATGTCAATAAAGCACTAGTAATTCGGAAGCTTTAAGCTACAGATCCTTATTTACTGCTTATGTAAATGTACTGAACAACTTAGATTATATTTATTGCGTGTTGGATATAGTAACAAATAACTTCAAATCATTTCTCTGTCAATCAATCTATTCATCAGACCCTTAAATAAATATACTTCTATAATAAACAATGTAAATATAAACAAAAGTAAGAATTACATATGAATTTTTATTTTTAGAACGTTTATTTGAACTACGTGACATCGCTTCGATATATAATTTTTATACATTATTTAGTTTTCTGTTGGCAATGGCGTTCGTAGAGCTTCGTGTTATGTTTGCTCTGAATAAGATCAAAAATATGATCAAATACCTAACAATATCCAAATCAGGTCTTGAGAAGATATCAGTCTTTGGATTCCGATTCCGAGACTGGATTCACATATTGAGAACAAAAGTTATATTTTAGAATTTTCTGTTATAAAAATATTTATTACTATCAGGAGTATTATTGGACTTATGTTGTTGGTCGTATTACACCTATCTTATTTGGAGAACTCATATAGCTTTAATTTCAATCCAATCGTGTTAGCTTGGTACTCTATCACGTAGTAGGAGTAAGGAAATATCGTGTTACGTTGTATTTCCTTATATATTATTACAGTCTATCCTAAGAGGATGACTAATCTAAGTATGATATGCTCAAAATAAAACGTAATATTTATTTGCCTAATATTAAAAAAAAGCGATTGTAGATTATTTAAGTATATAGAAATACTTTCAAAACTTTATTTTAATTTTTAGTTGTTAACTTAATTTTAACTTGCAACTTGCTACTAAATTCTGTGTTTCACCTAAAATTAAGTTAAAATTTAGTTACCTACTTAACTACTTAATACGTGTAAATCGGCCCTTACAAACGGTGAGGGAGAGATAAGTTCCTAAAATAGAACAATAGAATATATTATTTTGAGCAAATCAATAACTTTACTTATTTGGGCTTTGGCTAGGTAAGCTTGGGGACTAGGTAATTGGAATTTAATGTAACAGTTTTCCCTCTTTTCTTACTAATACTGAATTAATAAATTAATGTGTGATTTTGTTACTTGTTTTTGAGTGAAATTTTCAACCAAGCTGATCAATATGTCAATTTACATTGATTACTAGCTTTTCCCGCAGCTCCGCTTGCGTTCTAAAGGCTAAAAATCAAAAGATATATTTTTCTCCTGTTTTTGTAACGTTTTTCATTGATACTCCTAGTGGTCGTAGCGTGATGTAATATAGCCTATAACCTTCCTCGATAAACGGACTATCCAACACAAAAAAAAAACAATTCGGACTAGTAGTCCCTAAGATTAGCGCGTTTAACCAAACAAACAAAGAAACAAACACTTCAGCTTTATAATATTAGTAAAGATGATCAATTGATTACTATTTTACTAAACTTCATCATAATTCAAGCTTTAATCATTGAAAAAAATCAGAGAAGTTATTTCCAGTTGAATAAATATCGCGTAATACATATATTTACAAAAAAACATAAACACCTTCCTTTTTATAATCTATACTCTATACAAATAACAAAACGTATACTATATCTAAATGCTGGACAGATTTTAACTAATAATATTAGTATGATAGATTAGTACTAGGGTCAATATGGAGACTACTTAAAGGGTAAATTACTACACTAAAATATTTTTTTTTCTTACAGGAAAACATAATATCTGCTTCTGTAGAGTAGTCCTCATAAAAGAGGGCGGACCGTGTGGAGGTGGTGAAATGGGGAATTATTCGTTGTTACATAATAAGTAATAGCATAAAGACTAAAATATTTTTTGTACTTTTAGTGCGAACGAATCTGCGGGTCCCTCTAGTATCTATAATATATTAAATATTCAGTCTTTTGAAGTCGATCAAAATAGTTCAGAAAGATTTCTTGGCATATCATTGGTTAGATAGAAAATAGCTTGTAATATATTAAACAGCAATTTATTACTATGTAAGATCCCAGTACAAAGTAGCAACGTAAGATTAAACTTTTATTGCATACCACAAAACGAAATTACTTCAATAAGTGTTTTTCCTTAAGATATTGCAAGGCTTTTTCTTCTTCCTTGGTTTCTTTGACCAAAATGAAAAGCACCTGTCGCTGTAAAATAAAAAAGTCTTTTGCGGCTTATTCAGGATTTCGCTGAGTAAAATTTATACCTAAAAAAATCAAACAAACCTTTGTGCTAAATAAATTACAAAATAAAGACTTTAAATAAACGCAATTCCAACAGTTATAAATAACTGCTAACAGCTATTTTATTCCATATATCAATATTTCGGTAAAATAAATATTTTTATTTTACTTTATTTATTATTTAGTATTGCAATGACACATTTCATTAGCTCAAGCTACATAAACAATTAAAAGATTTTTATACCAATAAAATAAGTGAAATGAGAATAATGTTATTTTACTATTCAATCTAAAACCAATTTTGTATAATATTTTTTTAATTTACTTTAATCTAATATGTTGTAAGTAAATTTTTGTCCGTGGTTCTACTGGTATAGTTTACATTTTATGAATAATATTTGCTTTATTCTTTAAACTAAGTGAGATCTTTCTCTTTACACTGCAGAACGTTATTTAAATCTTGTAGTTTCAGCCATAAGTGTGTTTGAAACAAACAAATAAAGAATTTTTCAGGTATTAAATAAGTTAGTAGATATAAATATTACTTTAATACATATAAAAAAAATAAATGAAAGACTCGGCCTCGCCATTCTAGACAATAAAATGCAAATTTTCTTAATCTCTCTACCTACTCGTAAAACTTAACATCTGCTGAATTAATATTATATCTCTGCCAATAACCTTATATTACGACCTTCTTATGTTTATTTTATCTACCATTTATTATTATAACGTAATAACTTCAAATACGGAGAGAATTTGTGCCAAGATAATTAATATAATTTATAATAATACCTACTTGAATTATGTGTATTTTCATGAATGTTTTCTTGGCAATTAGTATTAAGTTGGTTAGTTGGCTGTGGAATAGTAAAAGTATTCTGATAAAATATCAAGAGTTATTATTTCTACGAGTAATTTGTAATATTATAGTTGATAGCAGTGTGCTTTATGTTATGAAAACTGATATATACACGTAAAATATTCAATATCAATTACTGTAAGTAAATGTAAATTAAATGCATTTAGCCTTTTTATACGGCCCTCTACTGGCCACGTGGTTAATACGAGGGTGATCAGGCCATAATCCGTAACGCCAAGCCCCGTGCGGGTTGAGGAACTGCACATTTCTTTCGAAAACTTTCGAGATCCGGATTCGAACTTGGTTATTTAAACAAGCGGTTAACACTGGGCTCCCACTATCCCTATAAGTAAATAAAAGATAAATATGATTACCTAATAAAGTTAATTGCGTTCGAATTTTCGCACCTGCTACGATTAAAAAAATATATTATCTGAAAAGTCTACCTACAATCAGTGAAAATGAATTTAAAAATGTTTTTAAAAGATACTTTTTTCTGCGAGTAAAACTTTTTACCTCTTAAATCATGTCAGTCAAATAAAATTAAGTTCAGTTATCACTTCATTTAGATCTAATTCAAATTTGAATCATGCAGATAGTACAGTCGTAAGCAATGACATGTATACATTGACAACTTTTCAAATATATGTAAACATCAATCGTTTCAAAAGAAAGTATACAAGCTTTGTGTCAAAATAAAGTATACGTAAGATGTTTCATAATTATGTATACATTTTTATCCATTCATAGTAAATAACATTAAACGAATATTATTGTATACTTTTCGTAATATAAGTAGTTAGCCATTAGTCTGTGCACAAAAAAGTGCACAGGTTTGCGCTCGAAAAGCATAAAATAATATTTTCGTATTTGAAACAAAGTTTTCTAATGCATATTTTTAGTTCATATTTTATGACAATATTATGCTATTACTTATAATAATTAAATTCCCATTTAAATTTCCGCCACGCTTTTATGTGGGTGGTCCATAGAACCAGTTATTGTATTATCCAGTAAGAATAAACGATTATCCTGTAGTAAACGGTATCCTAAATATTGACCTTAGTAGGTAATAAGCGTTTAGTAGTCGATTAGCGATAATGGTTGCTGATATATTTTATCTGTTTCATAATAAAACTTCCCAATAAAGTAACTGGCAAATAAATGTGTATGTATTTAGCCCGTTTAACTCAAACTCAGACTTGAACCCCCATCACATGGATATCGAAGCAAGCGCGTTACCACAGCGCTACTACAAATTACAATGTGCCAAGATAAATTTATATTAGGCCACATGTTATTTGACGGAACGGCAACCGTCGTAAGCTACGCGACGTTGCCGTTTTGCGCATCGATACAAAGACGTTAACTTAAAATCTATTTTGAAAAGTCAAATAATTCACTATCTATCATAAACATATATAATAAAATAATTGTAACTGAGTCAAATCTGTACATAATTTTTTTTTAAATCTAATTAAAATAGATAAAAATGTAATTAAATAGATAGACATTATTATCCATACGATCAAATCTATCGTTTTTAAAATTTTTGTCTGTCTGTCTTTCTGTGACTGCATCACGAGAAAACCTCAGGACAGGTTTTGATGATGATTTTGTAAGAAATATCGACTAACCGTTACAAACCGACTATAAAACGTCACACGGTGTGTGAAACTTAAGTATTTTGTTTCCAGTCTTTAGAACACGGGCGGGGCCGCGGGAAATGCTAGTTTCTTACATTTTTAAAAAGATACATTTTTTTAAATATTCTTCTAAATAAAATATGAATTAATCATAGTGTGATAAAAATCATAGATAAGTATACTCAACCAGGTGGGGATTTGCGAATTGACCTGGAGTGCAGACTTGTACTCTTCCTCTCTTACCTCTCTTACACTTACTTATATGACCTCCTGGTCCTGTTACCTGCATCTTAGAGGAGCTTATGCAATTATTATGGTGGCCGAGTTTTGGGCTTCTTTTTTTTTAATCTTTATTTTTAAGGGGTTTTGGGCTTTCTTACTTTAACTATTGCCATCGACTCGGCAAGAAGAAGAAGACTCAATGCATAGAAAGTATATACGGTACTTACATCCATACATCAATTGTCTGTCTGTCTGTTAGTTTCGGCTAATCCTCGGAACAGCTACACTGATTTTGACGGGACTTTTGACCTCAGATATCGTAGCTAATGTTTTAAGGAGTAACTTATGCTACTTTTAATTATGAAAACTGTTTTACTTATTTTATCTTACGCCGAGCGCAGCGGTCCGGGCTCGCTAGTGGTAAATATTAATTATAAAAAAATTAGGTTTACGTTCAAAAATTTGCGTAAATCAATCAAATCAAATCAAAATATTATTCAAATAGACTTTAACAAGCTCTTTTGAATCGTCATTTTTACATTATCAAAATTAAAAGTCAGTCTGTAAGTCTGTGAGTAAACTACCACCGGCTCGGAAAGCTGTTCTGCTGAGAAGAACCGGCGAGAAGCTCAAACTCGGCTCGTAAAATAGATGAACTTACCGTGTAATCATTAGCTATCCAAGGAAAACTCAATACAACCAATTATTATTTTTTCCTGTAAATTAAAATGCTTTTATGTAATGAAAAGTATCCTAAGTCATAGTCCGAGAAATATGTTATAGGTAACTACACAATTTGGTTAAAATCGGCCAAGTACTTTTTGTGTTAAACAAAAAAAAATACAAACAGACAAAAAAATTAAAACATATTTTTTGGGATTTATATTCAATGCACTATACGTTACAGTATTTTTTTTATAAAAACAAAAAAAAAAAATATTTCATGTATAGATTTTTTAACTCACTGTTCTATTATAATTATACGTATTATTGTATATTCTTATAAATTCACAAATGTGGAAAACATATACTCAATGATGATGACGAGCCACGTTCATTATGGCTCACTCCTTGTCCCTAAATCGCCATCCAGTATATAATGCATAAATTAAAAGATACGCACGAAACAAAAATTAAAAAAGTTATCCACGCGCGGGATTTGAACCCGCGTCGCAAGGATATTATACGCATGTTACAACTACGCCAATTGAGCTATGACAACTTAATATAATTGGGCGAATTCATGAAAAAGTAAGTTTCTCATAACAACGCAAACTAAACAAATAGAGAATTGTCAGTTGTAATTCTAATAATTTCGAATTCTTTTCAATTATCCCAAGAGCCAGCAATGGCCAGACCTTCGTCATTTCATAAAAGCTGAAAATTTTTCTGTGGATGTCCCCTATACAGGTAAGAACGACCAGCGACTATAGAGTTTGGGTAGTGGTTACTTTGGCAGGTAACAAGTATTAAAGGTGTATAAAATAGTACCTTACTTTCGTTAAAGTAGAAAGCTCAATCTTTTTATATTTTCTTCGGGATAACTTAAAAAATCTCGTCACCCAATGCCGGACACTTATGACGGTTGCTACCCCCTGCCAGACACCCCTAAACATGAATAAATTATAATTATACTTTCGTCATAGTATAAAAGCTAAATTTTATATATGTTACTTGGGGGCCTATGAAAAAATGTTACCCCAACAGCCGGACAGTTTTAATGGTTTTTTAATCCTGCCAGACACATTGAAAGTCCGCTGTAGGTGCGAGCGCGAGTGCTTAGTCGATTGCGATTTTTTAAGATTTCCAATAAAATAATTAATTTATTACGTTCATAGCCATTTTATATAAAGTGAAAAATGTTATTTTATTAATGTAAAATACAAAAAAATGGATTATTACAAAAAAAATATATATTTAATCGTTTTTATAAATCATTGTCGTCGATATTTTCATTTTCATCGTCACTACTCCTCCAGTCGATGTTTCCTTCCTTCCTTAGGTTTCCTTCTACCACCTTGCAAAAGCGAGCTATTGCAGCAATAAATAAGAAGATAATAATGAAATTTATAAAAACGATAAATATATTTTTTTTGTAATAATACTTGAAGAGGATTAGAGGTGTTGATATTGAATCTTAAAAACACGTGTGATGTGGTAATAGAAAAGTAAAAGTTAAACTGCTCGGTCCAAAGCTTTAATAGTAAGTGAGGTGAAATACAATTAAAATGTACAATATAACAAAGCGCCTGATGATTTGTACAGGCAAATAGTTCTATATTATATTAAATGGCTTATAACTACAGGAGTTTAAATTACTTTAACGGAAGCGTAAACAATACTTTTTTTGTATTTTTTAATAATAAGATAACATTTTTTACTTTATATAAAATGGCTATGAACGTAATAAATTAATTATTTTTATTGGAAATCTTAAAAAATCGCAATCGACTAAGTACTCGCGCTCGCACCTACAGCAGACTTTCAATGTGTCTGGCAGGATTAAAAAACCATTAAAACTGTCCGGCTGTTGGGGTAACATTTTTTCATAGGCCCCCAAGTAACATATATAAAATTTAGCTTTTATACTATGACGAAAGTATAATTATAATTTATTCATGTTTAGGGGTGTCTTGCAGGGGGTAGCAACCGTCATAAGTGTCCGGCATTGGGTGACGAGATTTTTTAAGTTATCCCGAAGAAAATATAAAAAGATTGAGCTTTATATTTTAACGAAAGTAAGGTACTATTTTATACACCTTTAATACTTGTTACCTGCCAAAGTAACCACTACCCAAACTCTATAGTCGCTGGTCGTTCTTACCTGTATAGGGGACATCCACAGAAAAATTTTCAGCTTTTATGAAATGACGAAGGTCTGGCCATTGCTGGCTCTTGGGATAAATGCTTTGTTACACATTAAAATTTTAAATAAACTGATCTTGTCCTCGAATTGTCAAAAGTTTAAAACTGTCATCCAATGTTGTGAATGTGTTACAAACGCTCTTACACATACACATATGCACAGTCTATTACGCGATAATATTTGTATTATACGTATGATTTAAAAATGTATTATAATATTTAAATTTAAATACATAATAATACATTTTTAAAAGCAAAGTATTATGCTTCATTTTCCGATGCAAGAAGCCTTAGATCTTAAAACATATTTTACTGTTAATTATCTAATTAATAAGTTTACGAATCATGGTGTTACAATATTTTAAATCCTGTCTGTGCTGTTGGCTGCAGAAGATATCTCATATACCCTGGGTAAAGCTGTTTAGGGAGCTCTGCCTAAAGTGAATCCAAGGCGCATCCTAGAGAATCAGGTCGCAATTAGTCGAATTGATTCAATCATTTAACGACCAGTTTAAAGAATTCACGTATTTAATGAAAGAGACACAGTATTTGTATTAGAAAACTTTGTTAAATACGAAAATAATATTTAATGCTTTATTCTTAGTTCTTAGACTAATGGCTACATAGTTATAACACGAAACGTGTATATAATAGCATTCGTTTTATGTTATTTACTATGAATTGATAAAAATGTATACTTAAATATGAAGCAACATACGTATACTTTATTTTGACACAAAGCTTGTATACTTTCTTTTGAAACGATTGATGTTTACATATATTTGAAAGTTGTCAATGTATACATGTCATTGCTTACGACTGTACAATGGAAGTTATGAAAGCATTCTCGTATGAAACCAATATCGAGTTGGCAATTTAGTGAATCGCAAACATACTTTAACATTGTTTACATTAAAGTAGAAATAGAAGTTTATTTGCTACGTGCATTTTATTAGTATTTCCAACCTTATTAGATAGAGGAAATTGCAACTTTTTAAAAAAAGTATTTAATCGAAAGAAAACCAAAAACACGAAATATAGATTACAAGTAATATGGTGACTAATAATAATATAACAAATGTAAACTTTAAAATTTTTAATTAAAATTATTGTTATAAGTAATAGTTAATACTATGTAAATATTTGTAAAATAGTTCGATGAAAATAAGTTTAAGTTTGTTTACTATAATAAAGTTCTTTTCCTTAACAAAATTAATAAAAGTGAATTGAATAAGAAACTTTATTATTGAATAAGTTTTTAAAACTTTTACATTCATCTTTTACATTACTTATTCACTTTCAACTCAAACTTTATCGTCAGTTTACTTTATATTTAGTAACTAAATAAAAATATTTTTAATAGTTATTTGCTTTATTTAATATTTAATTAATATAATAAACTATGCATTTTTTTATTTTAAAATTTTAAATTACTTTGAGATTTTGTTTCAGGTTTTAACTAAATAATTAACATTTAACCAAAATAATACGATATAATAAAATAAGGGCAACAACAGGATTTTATTTCAATAAATTTTACCAGACTGTATTTGTACTAGTTTATTCGAAAAGGGTTGGAGTTGGACAGATGGTAGCTAAGATATTAGATATACTATACAGTAAAAAATAAAAAAGGCTTAATTACAAAACGACGAAAATGAAAGTCCTTGACAGAAATAAGGATTTTAATTCTTATTTTTGCTTAAGCTATAGAATAATTGCAAAAAGTGTTATTTTTAAATCAAAGGAATATAAAATATTAATATTTTGCTTGATTTTGACTTTAAGCAGCGTTAATTTAGTTTATATTTTTATCAGCAATTTGACATTAAAATTATATTAGTAGTCTATATGCTAAACTATATTGAGCTTAGCCTTTTCAGGGTGAAGTAAAATAATCAAACACACATACAAAGTTTTATAATTATAGTGCAATGTGCAATATGTCAAAAACACTTTAAAATGTTTATTAGCTCCTTTAAAACTATATCACTATTATTATAACATTATTATTTACTATTGTCAATATCTAATAACTTGTAAGCATGATCGTTATTGCTAACTACTTTCCAAAACCGATTGGATAAACACAATATACATATCTAACCTAAATTTCCGAGAAGTTTGGTAATCTGCTGAAAATACTGGAAGCAGCATTTCAAAACTGATCATATTTTACTCACATGTGGCAAAATTTAAACCGATTGGTAAGTAAAATATGAAAATATAATATAATTTGGTACTAAACTTTCCAAATCATTACACTGCAAAAAGGAATTATAACTTCAGAAATTGAATTAGTAAAAACAGTTACCTATAGTTAAGAAACTTCTTGATCTAAACCACAAGCTACACTTCAGTACACTCAAAATCGATCCATTTATTTTGCAATTTCTAAAAATATAATAATATATAAGTAAATTCTATTTAAGTAGATTCCATTCAGAATATTATTATATGTATAGAAAAACATAGTTAATTATAAAAAATATTTATCTCCTAAAACAGCTTACCAGTTTAGTAACAAAGATCCAAAAATTCAAACACCTAAACATTCACATTTGTCGTATAAGTAAGATAATAACAAGTTGGTGTTTTTATTACTCATTGCTATCCTATATTATTTGGGAAGTCGTGTAAAACAGTAGAAAAGAAAAATCAAGTTTTTGTTTAAAGTTTTCGTTTCAGAGAGAGTCGGAAATGACAAACCACACGGTAGTTTATTCATAGCAGTTGACACTTTATACACGAATCACAGTCTATTTTAACTGCAAGTACGATGCACTTTGTGAAAAAGTAGAAAGTGAGTCATACTGTTAAAAATATACGAAAGCAAACATCGCGGAAGGAGGCTAAAATTAGGACGTGTTATTCTTGGTGCTTTATAATACTTTATGGTGTACCACAATAACTCTATAATAATGCTTGCGCAATCTAAATTGGGCGTGTAAAAGTCAGTATAGCCATGAAATCGAACCGAAAATCTATTTAGATTGTTATTTATACATACAATAAAAAACGTATGATTAAGTAAACATAATATCTAAAACCGTCACAATATATTTTGTAATGAATATTTCACATTTCTTATAATATTAAACATCTGATAATTCTCATTAATGTTTGTTTGAATACTTTTATCGATTGCTTTAACAACCAGATAATATTCAGAGGTAGATTTGAACTTTACTTTTCCATTTAGCAATAACAGTTCTCTTAAAAAAATTGACCAATTTGTAAAAAAAACTATAAAAAATTTAAGCCCTTCTCGCAAAACATAAGCTCTCGTATGCAATGTTCATCATAATTAAGCAGGACCTCAATTATGGCTACACTAGGGACCATTTTTATTCTGGAAACGAAATAAAATGAGAGTACTGTTGGGTCCTAATTACCAGACCAATTGCTCTAAAGCTCTTCATGAGTATACTGAATTAATAATAAAATACTAACTCATTCTTAGTTCTTAACTATGAAATATTTATTACATAACACTGGCATGATTAGAGTATTTGCATATGAAATTGTAAAATATCCTTATTTTTGTTTAACACGCATATAATTTATCATAATAATAGTTTTACACTTTATTTATTCGTGACTCGCTATTTCAACATGAATAGCTTTTAATATTCAAGCATTTTTAACACTTAATTAATTCACTTAATTAAAAAAGCTTAGTTTCCCTGCCTAATGTAAGCCATACATTTTTATTATAATAGAGGAAATCCTATTTAAATCAATTTTTGATAAATTACACCCAAGCATATATCATAGATGAACTATTACATCATAATTACATATACCGACCAACAAAACTTTTAGCGTGATATCAATAAGCCTTTATATAAATACATTGCCTTGTTACTTTATAAATTACTTAAATTATTCATTTAACTTCGAAGTAATTTTGTTATTAATAATATTATATATACTTAGTTAGTAAATGATGAGGGACATATTAGCTTTAATACTATTGTATTGACCGTTAGAGAGATTACCGCGATAATAAACTTGAAAAAAACAAACATAGTAACCAGGTTTGTGTTAGTATAGATATAATATGAAAAGAATTTTGATTCAAATGGAATGTAATATTGGAAATTTGGTGGTGAATCCAAACAAATCCGCGGCAAATTCCAATAATAGTTAAAAGGTAAAACCTAAGTAAATGTATTGAATAGTACGTGATTAAAAAGTAATACAAATACTCCTTGTATTATTGCCCGGTAAGCCGTAGTTCTTCTTAAGTATTTACATAGTTTATCGATGAGCATAATGACGTTGTTTTCTAACAAATAGACTGTTTTCAAATTATGTAGATTTTTCACACCGACATAATAAACGAGATGAGCTCTAGGAAATGTAGACGGCTTGAAAAAAGTTTAAAACAATTTATCTTCACTGATTTACTGCACCTTGTAATTTTAAGCCGCTTTTCTATAGAGGAAATTAACAGCTTTTATTTGTGTGTAAACTTAAATTGTCAGTATTTTAAAGAATTCTAATTTAGGATTATGCTGTTTTAAATTTTTATACATTCAATTCATATAAAAGCTTACTAAACGTTCATTCTAAAATTATTGACCTCCATCTTTAACACTATTATGTCACTAAACAAAAAGTTACTAACCAAGAAACATACTTAACCCCTAGAGCGTCGACCTCCGTTTTACGAAAAGGCTCGAAGCGTCGGCGTAATTTCAAGGACGTTTGATAGATAGGGTAGACCTTCGGAAAAACGATGAATTCGTTGATATGTATATATTAAAATGGTATAAATTATACCTTCCCGGCTTCGTTATGAGTTTATCTAACTATTTATATAATTTAATAAGCAAATAAAACTGACCTTATCTCGCAGTGATGTAATATATATTTTTTTATTTTTAAATTATTTTTAAATTAGGATGCATATGCGGAGCCGTCGACGCCTCGAGCCTTTTCTCTTATGATCTTACGGTGTATCGTGAAACGCTCGAGGGGTTAAGTATTTATTTTACGTATTTACATATTGTATTCAGCTCTAATGTCCCACTACTGGGTACAGGCTTCCCTTCAACACGAGAGGGATCAGACCGTAGCCCACCACGCTGGCCTAGTGCGGGTTGGCGGACAACACAATTTGTCTTTCGTAAACTTGCTAAGTTCTCTCAACGCGATGTTTTCCTTCACCGTAAGATACGTTATAATCATGCTAGAAATGATTGGCATATAAAAATATCAGAGGTTCGAGACTTGGATTTAAACTAGCATCACTTGGTAATCCAAGTGAACGCATTACGGGCTATAACTGCCAAAAACAACATTATTAATCTACACAAATATTATGAACAATATATTACATTAAAGTAAACAAGAGGGAGTTAAGATATTACGCTTAATGATGATACTCTCGGTATCGGTCTAAAGAGGACTGTTTACATTACATTATAACTAAGCTTTACACATGTTAATGAAGTCGTTTAACATTTTTAACTTCAGCTATTTATAGTTCACCTAGTTATATAAAAAAGAAAGGGCTCAGCTCAGTGATGTGGCAGTCAGTTACTCATTTTGCATCTTTTTTAAGTTAATAAGATTAGTAAGGTAGTTTGTAAGTTAGTTATAGTGTAAAGAGTAGTGTGTTTTAGACCCACATTACCATTTTTTCGTCTGAAATCAAAGAAAATCAATAAATCTTGTTAATTTTCAACAACTGTGAATATTTCTGTTAGCATAGCCAATTAGTGTCTTGATTGGACTCGCGAAAGAGTGAATCAAAAATATTTCCCCCTATTAATTTCTTTGAAGCGAAATTCATATTTCTTCAAAAGGTAAATTACTTCATTGGATATACGTATACATGTTTTTTATATAGCTTATACCGTACGTACGTAATTTCTTAAAAATATATATGGACACAGTACTGAAAAATCGCTTTCAATACTTATAAAGTTTACTTTTTGACATTTCAGATTGTAGTATTAATTACAAAATGTTGCTCTGGTACAAGTACTATAAAAATCGGTAGTTAAAGCATGTATTTTGCACAATAGATGTTTTATTATTTTTGTTTCGCGAGAGACTTTTGTTGAATGGTTTTTGCTTATCTCAATATTAAGTAATATTTTCCACCACTTGTTGGACTTGCACTAAGTTTTCAATCCTTTTCTTCATTTCTTCACTTTCTTATTTCTTTTCTTCACTACTTTCGTAATTCGTCTTAGTTTTTCCTAGCTCCAATATACAACTTTACTACTATCGATACGATAAGCTACACGACTATACGATCTAAGCCAAACGTGTCTTGAATATCAAACCTCTTTTTAGAAAATGTTTTGTTCCTGAATCACTCTACGATAAATTGTTCATGTTCCTTAATGTCATACGATGACCAATATTTTAGGATATGCAAAGAATGTGTGCCATTTTGAAATATTATTTTAGGCGTAAAGACGTAACACACTCTAGACTACGCGATAGTAATAGGAGGATTCACAATCTGCTATACCATTATGGTGCGTTTGTATTAAGATATACATACTCGTAGATATGTATAGAAACTTTCCTCTATAAATAACACAAACATTTCACGTCCGCAACAAACTACCCATTACGTACATGGGTGACGTGATACTCCTTTAATTTACTTAGTAAAACACATGGCGGTAATTTAATTAAAACTCAGCGTTATTCCTCTAGATTAGTAGATTAGACTCACACATATATTATATTATATTAAAGACTACTTTTACTTTTTCGCTTATGTATTTGTATTGAGTTGCCGATTATTAATGAATTGTTTTTGCATAATCAAATGCTACGAAAAAAAAAGAGCAAATAATATATACAAAATAATTTAGTAAATAGAAGTTTTAAGTAATTCTTTTTTATTCTAATCAAATTTACTTTTCTTTTTAAAATATTTTCTGTATTTAATATAGTTCTCATTGTAAATTTAATTAACTTAATGCTTCAAACTTAATTAAATTAAAAAATCTGCGTCTTCAAAGATTTTATTTCGCAGCTACTAGACTTTGAGTCTATTTTTATATCTATCTTTCATATAAACGAAATTCTATTTTTGTTCCTAAACTACTGATTCGATTATTATGCGTACGCCAATAGAGGTTCCTAGTGAAAAAAATATTTGTTTCTAACCCACCCATAGATACCTACTTAGGATCGCCACCGAGCTAAGCAAGGTAAGGGTTGTTCGTAATCCAATAAAAGTTTTCATTGCTAGCATTTCCCATGTTATATGTCATAGTGTTTTATAGAGTAGAAGGATGTATATGAAATTGGGCAGTTAAATTACTTTGTACCCAACGCTTGGAACTACCATTGATATTATATTTGTTTTGTTAAACTCGTGCTTAAACATTTTGTTTTTGTATTTGATACTACCTATCAGAAACTACTGATGCAGAAAAGATTGTCTGACTATATCGTTTTATTAAAATCATTTTTTTAAATAATTTATTTTGTAACAAATAATTTCATAAAGTATGAACATATCTAGTCATCCAAGTAAAGGCAAAATCTGGTATATCTGTCGATCAGTTAACATAGTTATCGCGTATGTTCGTACTTACTAGACTTTTAACAGAAATTGAATTTAGGACAATAATAGAGCGTTTCAATGTATTTTTATTTATTATGTTAATTATACACCAGCTTTACAATACATTACAAAAAGGAACTTTATATGACAAAAATGTCAAAATGACTTTATGTGACATCACATATCTTATGTGATGTCAAGCTGTATGTATATATACATAGTTTATTATTATGTTTTATTTACAGTTATTACATATTTAAAAAAAAAGAACGAATATTCCAAAATAACATTCATAAAGCACGTTTCCATTTTTATAATTTTTATACCTAACTCAGTTCAATAGATAAAGCAAAAAACGAATCAGTACGAGAATGTACTATAGTAAATTCTTATGCATTATTTCTCATTCTGTATAGTTTCTATTCAACATTCAACAGTGACTTATTGATCATTGAAATGCAAAATGTTATGTAAATTGAGGCATGTTCCATTCTGATATTTCAAAGAATTGATGTAATATTTATTTTAACTAAACATTTGCATATTCATCTAACGTTTTAATTAAAATGTATATTACAAATAGATTTCATTTTCATTAGGGTTGCTTATAGAAATAAAATTGATATTACCTTCATAAAAATAACTATATCGTTAAATATATTGTACCTATGCAGGAACTAATAATAGAAATAAACGTATCAATGATTATCGCGGCACTGGAAGTTCTGAGATAACGCGCTTGCTTGGAACCGAGCGGAGCGGGTTCGAATCCGGGTCTCGCACCTTTGATATATTCATGTGAAAATCATTTCTGACAAAACATTATAAGTTTTCGAGAGACATATGTGAAGTTCGCGAAATCACACTTGACCGGCGTGGTAGACTATGGCGTAATCCCTCTCGTATTGAAGGGTTGTCTGTGTCCAGTATTGCGGCGATAACAAGGATCAAATATTGTATAAAATAGTAATCATGTTAAAAGTATCAAGAACATTTTATTTATATTATATATTGATTTGTTGCGGAAATCGAAGACAAGAGCCACTAAAATAAAAAATATCTTTTTTTAAATAAACTGTTATTTTATTACCACCTTTATGCGTTTCGAAGTATGTACTTAAGTAAAATTAAAAAAAACTCGTTATTATTTAACAGCATGTCTTAACGGGTGAACTTTACGATACCAATAATCCTTTTGTTGCTCCTTGATTTTAACGAGTGTAACTGAACCAGCTTAGTAATTAGTGATTCTATAGCATAATTACTTTCCACAATTTATTTTAAGCCTTTCGAACTCTCTCAGTATTGAAAAAAGACTATATTTCTAACCATCAAATAATAATTAATATTTTTTTCTACTAGTTAATTGAATATTGTATCTTATCGTATGCTTTAAACTTAGTAAATGAAAGTTATTGTCATATCTGCGTCTATTTTATAAAAACTTTTGGATACTTTTTTCAGAACTTCTTATTCATTACCTCAATCATACTTAGTCTTAGTTAAATTTATTAATTTTTAGTAACGTTATCAACACTGTTCTAACACATGTTGTATTATCTAGTAATTTGATGATTATTTTAAGCACAGCACTTTTATCGTTAACTGGAGGAGTCCCTTAAGCTTGTAATTTAAATTTTTTTAGGTGTATAGTTTAATTGTAATAATATTCATATTCGTAAATGAAATTTTGCAGTTTCAAAGATATTATATCGACGGTTAAAAGGTAATAGGTAATAAGCGACATTTTGGTCGCAAATGAGTTATGAATGCCATCCTACTTAAAATTTTTAGCTCTTTCGAATGCGCTTACTCCCATGTCTCTACGATGGCTTTTTCGTCACTTATGCCCAAGCAAAAAACTGCGTTTTCGAAGTGCTATTTTGGTCTAACCGACAGAGTTTTAGGCCTTATTTACCCTAAAGGCACTTGTACCCCTGTAAAAATGGTATCAATTTTGGTTTATAGTCAGTAAGGTATTTTTACTTCTTACTGGCATAGAGATTCCGGGCGCTTAAGACTCTTTACCATTAGCACCGGTTTTGAAAGTTGGAACTAATGTCTCTTTACCTTTTTCGTCAAAAATATTAAGCGTCGGTTAAGCCTTACTACCATTTTCAAGTTTAAAATACAGTTGTCGCTTATAAGCAATTACTAAATCTAATTTGATATTAAACTGTCGGTTATACCTTACTACCATTTACAAGTTTACGATATAGTTGTCGCTTATACGTAATTACTAATACGAAATTTTATATTAAGGTGTCGGGTATATCAATTTACCATTTACTATTTTAATACTACGTTGTCGCTTACGCCGTATTACTTTACAATGATTATTTGTTAATTGGTGCTTACGCCAATATTAATGACTTTGCTGTACTCAAGTACCTATTTAGCGAGTCGCTTATTCCAAAATCAGTCGGCCGCGTGCAGAGACGGCGAGAGCATGTGCGCTTGCACATTAGATTTCGAAAAGTGCACCAAATTTCCTGTCAACAGTATTTTTTTTATTGTGTTGGTTGGGTGTGGTGCCGGGGTCGGCCCTTAACTGCGTCGACCAGTAAAGATACATTGTAGCTCCCTTTAGACTGACTTTAAAGTTCTCCGCCTAGTCCTGTTGACTCCAGGAACTTCCAGATTTTCTGAGCGGAAAGCTTCTGTATCTCTTCGGGTTGCATGATATGCTGCCCTAGAAAGATACTTCTGCGGTGCAGGAGTGGTCCGCACGAGCAGAGGATGTGCATAGCAGATTCCTCTGACTCATGGCATAGTCTGCACATTGCGGACTGACTGAGGCCGAGGGTAAACATATGTTTATTTCGTTTGCAGTGGCCAGTAAGTATTCTGGTTACTGCACTGATTTTATACTTTTTGAGTTGGAGCAACTCTTTTGTAAAGTTTCTGCAATATCCCTTAATTAGCGCTTTGGAGTGAGTTTGTCCAGAGGTTGTCTGCCAATCTTGAAGTGCTTTAAGATTGCAGTAGTTTTCGAGAATTGAATAGGCGTGCTGTTTGGCAATACTACAAAATGGCGGGGGCCGCATTGAGGGATATCAGCACCCTTTCTTGCCAAGGCATCTGCCTTTTCATTCCCATACCTGAGTGACCTGGAACCCATCTGAGGGTAACTCTGTTGGATGTACCTAGGACATTCAGATTGTCCATGCAGTTCTTAACCAACTTTGAGTTGGTCTCAAGAGAGTCTATAGCCAACAGTGCTGCTTGGCTGTCTGAGTTAATATAGATGCTTTGGTGTCTAAGCTTTCTCTCCAGGATGACTTCAGCACATTTGTTAATGGCGAAGACTTCGGCCTGTAAGATGGTGGCTTCCTTGCCTAGATTGACACTCGTGTCAAATCTAGGCTTGAGGCCATAGACACCGCATCCTACATCAGATACTTTCCTGGATCCATCTGTAAACCATACATGACTGCCCTTCTTGTAAGACTCTTGGCCGTTTAACCACATGTCGCGGTTGGGAAGATCTATTTTGTATAGTTTCTTAAAGTTGTCTCTGTGTTCATGCCATCCGCAGGCATTGTCAGAGTGTTATGTTCGAATGTCGACTCTTTGAGTTCGTTCATGTATTGCGATTGTATCTTTACATTCGATTGTGTACAGACCTGTAGAGGCAAGATTTCGCTTCTTTTTGCACGTGGAGGTAAAGCGGAGCTATGTCCAAAAGTGCATTTAGAGCGTTGCCTGGTGCCGAATGGAAGGCCCATGTAATCATTAGACATGCCATCCGTTGCACACTGTCTAGTTTACTCAATGCTGTCTTTTGTTTGGTTTTGTTTCACCATACTATTGAGGCGTATGTTATAATCGGCCTTACTACAGCGGTGTACAACCAGAGGGCCATTTTAGCCTTTTGTATACTATTTTTGAGGTTAGAGTTCCAAGTCAAATTTTGGTTAATAGTGTCTCCAAGGTACTTTACCTCATTTGATAGGTTAAGGATGTTGCCGTTGAGTCTGAGTTATAGCCTTTATAGCCTACCTTGACGTATCTACATACTTACTAGATGTACCTATTAAAATTATTTTATTATAATGATGACAAGTTTATGTTTTTTAAGGATTATCAGTTTTTTTTTTATTTACGAATAAATATCAAATGTCGCTTAATAGTGAGTTTTATGAGGTTTTCAAATTCTAATGTTATTGTTCTAAATTCAAATTAAATTATCATAGGTTTCGTGTTTTCTTTAATGAGTCATTTTTATTATATGGAGAACGAAGGCAATGAATGAAACAACACACGTAGGTGAAAAAAAAAACTGAAATTTTTTTAGTAAATAACGTTTAATAACTAGTGTTTCCTCCTCGAGCTCTTATCACCGCTTCCATCCGGTTTTTCATCGATCGGATGAGAGTTACGATGACATGCTGTGGGATGTTGTTGATTCTAAAGTGGTAGTGCCGTGCTTGTTACCTTCGGGTAGCTACCAAATGGGCCGGCACGCCCCGTATAGTTCATTAGTACCACTCTCACAGAAGACCGGCGTGAAGTGGCAGCTATGCTGTCGCGTTTCGTCCGGTGAGTGAGAGTCCGGGAGGCCCACTCCTTCCCCCCTCCCTCTTCCTTTCATCCTCCGCCTTCGTTCCCCCCTCCCTCCCACTTCCCTCCCTCATCCATCCCTCCCTTTCCTGAAAGGCCGGCAACGCATCTGCAAGCCTGACTTGCAGATGTCCATGGGCGGAGGTGATCACTTCCCATCAGGTGAGCCTCCTGCCCGTTTGCCCCCTTTTTACCATAAAAAAAAAAAACTTCCTGAATGGCATTTTTCAGCTGGTCAAGTGAGTCTGGGGCAGGATCTCTCGCTCGGATTTGCCTCTTTAGTTGATCCCAGAGATGTTCAATTGGATTCATGTCCGGGCTCCTTGCTGGCCATTCCATTATGGAGATACCGACTTCGGTAAGGTAATCACGTACGACGCTCGCGATGTGGACTCTGGCGTTATCGTGCTTAAATGTGAACCCGTAGCCGATAAAGTGTGCATAGGGCATCACGTGAGGCTCTAGGCACTGTTTCCGTACCGATGACAGTTCAAAGCAGGTAGACGTGGCCCAGACACGAAGGCAAGTTCTGTCTTACTCCTCCCCAAACCGTCCACGAACCACCACCATAACTGACCCTTTCTTCAATGCAGTATTGTGCAAAGCGTTCTCCATATCTTCTGTAGACCTTGTTCCTTCCGTCGTTACAGCATGATTTTACATTCATCAGAGAAGAGAACTTTGCTCCATTGGAGGTATGACCAATTTAGGTGCTCACGTGCAGAGTCAAGGCGCGCTCTTCGATGGTCTGCAGTTAATTTCGGTCCATTTGCTGGCTTGTGTGGTACTATTCCACGTTCCTTCAACCTTCTTCTAATTGTAGAGTCACTTACAGCGACCCTTCGTACAACTTGAAGCTGCTGCCGCAGTTGAAATGCTTTAAGGCGCCGGTTTCGTAAAGATGTTGATCGATCATCTCTCTCAGAAGTGACCCACTTCCTGCCAGATCCAGAACGGCGCGTGAACATACCAGTCTCTCGATAGCGGTTGTAGACTCTATGAATAGATGACAGGCTTAGATGCAATGTTCGAGCCACAACACGCTGAGTAAGTCCAGTATCTAGCAATTCCACCACTTGGGCGGCTTATGTGGGTGAAGTATCCATATGTTTTAGAAAATAAAACTTTTTCAGACGTCTTAAAGTCACAGCAAACAAATTAAAAACAAAAACGTTAAAGATAAACGCAAATTTTTAGTTTTTAAACGTGAAATGTTCTCCAACTGTAGACGCACATTTGTCTCAAAATAGTGATTCATTTCATTTAGAGGATGAACAAATGAAATTCTAATTTCGAATTTTGAATTTTCGCTTTCTTTTGTTATTTAATTAGGTGTTTCAATTTTTCAACAAATTAAAACGAAGGTGTTTCGATTTTTTTGATGAGAAGTATATTACTTACTAACCTTTTTTTAATGTTGGGAAATTCATTTACGAATACCACTTTATTAAATACATGCGGTTATGTGGGACTCACCAGCTAAAAACGTCTCAATGGGGCGTCGCAGGTTCGAATTTTAAAGGAGAATCATGTTGGTTGTGATTCTATTATTTTAAGACCTGACGTTTAATCCACGTTACCATTTGCCCAGATAATGCAGTAAGTTGGATGTTCTCCTTTTCCTCTTGGTATAGAAATCTTGATGTGTGGAAGTACCACGTTACCTTGTTCTTTAATTCACTTACAGTATCACTAATGTCTAACATCCTCACAATGTTTTTGCTAGGCACTGTATCTTATGTTTCATTACGTTCTGGCATAATGATGTGAATCGTCACTTGTCCTTTTTTACCCATTTAAGTTATTCTACTGTCATGTGACTTATACCCTATTACCTCTTGGTATGAGGATATCAAATGTAGCTAAGTCGTCTATACTCTTCGTTTTTTTATGTGTATATGTAACTTACGCCGAATTACCTCATAAGGAAAATAAGATCAATTGGTATAAGCGGCATAAATCAACATAAAACAACTTCGAATCATATAAATAAAATTAACCATTATTGCCTTTATTTTTCTTGATTCTAGAACTGTTTCCATTTTTACGATATGACAATAAATAAAAAAGTTATGTCCATTTTTCTGTAATTTCAAACTTTAAACAGCTCTCCTGAACAATTTCGTTTTTGTTGCTTATACCTTATTTCCTTTTAACCGTCGATATATAATGAACGTTATAATATGTTACGCTCAAACGGTGAAAAAGATAATTGAGCGAAAAAACATATTAAAACTCCATATCGCGAGTTGGTTTGTTGTATGGGTCTTCTGAAAACGCTCATCACGCATTGTAGCAATTACAGAGAGTACAAGTTCATCTTATGGTTATCATGTTTTATGAATACATGCGGTCGTACATTTGGAGGAACTGGATTTGACTCCCGGGTCTGGCTTAGTTTCGTTATTGAATCTTTATGTGTAGTAAGATTCATCAACAGCTCGAAATTGGGAAACTGGCGGTATTTTACCCCCGTGCCTCGGAGAGCACGTAAAGCCTTTGGTCCTGCGCATTATCCCTCACTGAACGTCGTGGTCGTGTGGAGTAGTCGTCCCACTGGAGTATGAGAGTGATAGGAATATACAGTGCACTTGTGTCTGAGCGTACGCTCGTGTACTTTAATATCTCCTGCACAGTTAGCTAAGCTCAATGAGATGGGCCGCCAAGGTCGTAATCGGTCGGAGAACATAATTATTAAATTATAAATACAACACAGAGGCAATGTAGAAAAATCACCAGTCAAAATATTGAAATTTCTATACATAAAAATGCTTTTACTAAAAGCATAAGTTCGAGTATTGAAAGAATAATAGTATAATATTTTGGCAGATGATTATGAATAAGCTGTTTTGGTATTTTTAAATGTATATATGACTTTAGTCATAGATGTTTAAAATAGCTTAGAGTAAACGCCTCGTGTGCAAAGTACTGTATATTTAAATCTAAATAATTGTCTTTATAATTTTTTTCAATTAATTTTCTGTTTTATGAAGACAAAAATGGTTTTCAAAGCTAAATATTCTACTAGTATTTAAAACCGACCCTCGCCCAGATTCAACGCCACTTAACTCCAAATTTTCAGTTATAATAAAACTTATGTAAGTACGAAGCTGAGCTTTCGTTATTGAAAAAGTTAACTAGGATTTTCTAACTCTAATAATTATTACGTCAACATATTTGTCTAGTATTTATTTATACTTTAATTTTCATATCTACCATATTTTATGGCAAATTAATGTATATAAGAATCATATATTTTTAAAATTCACTAAAATTCCTATAAAAACTACAATTCTGAGAGTTTTGAATTTTATTATAATTAGCTCGTTACTTGTTAAATATGTTTCAAAGGAGAATTTTTTTAAGAAATACAAAAGAAATATATTACGATTTAAAATTTCATCTAAAAAGAAAACTGTATAAATTAAGCTTTACATCAAAATACCTTTGATCCTACAATTAATATTAAAACATTTTTTATTCTCCTTCTTATTTTTTAAGAAAGATAATTACACTAATTCATCTATTATTATTCTACTATATTATTATAAGAAATAACAATTAAGTCTTAAAAATTCAACCAAATGTACTGTTAGATATTACGCATAAAGTATTTGATTAAATCTACTATTTCAATTTTTTTAATGTAATTGCAAAGTGTTCTACAACAAATTTATTATTTATGCTAGTACGATATTACAGTTCTACTGTTAACTAAAAGTAGAAATGTTAGTTTTAACTGTTTAATAATGAGAATGTTGAACTTTCATTTACTTGTATTTGTCATTTAACAAAGACGCCCAAAATCTTGGGACAAATGATTAACCGTGAATATAATATGTAATACAGCAGCATATTTGACTGTTAAACATTCTGACATCAACATACCACGCTATTGTTATGCTTAAGACTTAAACAAATGCCATGATATTATTGTATATTAACTTATGAAAATCATTGAAGATAATAGTTAGTTATTCAAAAGAAATATGTCAATTGCCATGAATGAGAAAGTAAAAGAAGAGAAAAAATTGACCTCTCTACAAATAATCTGAACAAAACATAGTGAAATAATGATAAATACGAAAAAGTAAAGTAAATTCTTAGTATAAATAAAGTTGGTGGTGGAAAAATAGTACTCAGAAAATAGATTAAGCTGGGTTTTAGCTTACTAAGTGTGTATTCCGCGTTTGCGTGAACTTTTAAAGTGACTCTCTTGAAGCAAAACTAATTAAGCATCTATAGTGCAAAGCACGTGTTTTAATTTCTGCTTCCAGAAGCTTAGCTCACAACAGTGCCTTTGTTTAATTTAGACTATAATTGTATGAACGAAGCGAGCAAAAAAAGACTAATGGGTAAAAGCAAAGCAAGGCAGAAACTTAGAAAAAGACGAAAATATGAATTTATATTTTACTAGTGGAAATGTTTGTATCAATGAATGTAAGTGTACAGTGTACACGTACATTGTACACCTCCTAATTTTAAATGTCCATAGATAATTAATACTATCGATTAAAACTTTAAAGAAAAGTTCTTTGTTATAGTAAGGTAAAGCCTTATATTCTGTTATTTTTTAAAAACAAAAGTTAAATAGAATATTGTTGTAAGCAGAGTAGTGTTTGTATCAATTTTTCTTCATTTACTTGCGAGCATTTTAAGAGCAAAGTGAAAGAATGTCTAGCACTCTCAGATAACCTTCGCCTTAAAAGCAAATTAGCATAATTAAATGAAAGTATAAAATCGCGCATACGAGCAAAATTTAAATAATTTAATTCTGCTTGCCTGTCCACGTTATATTTATAATTTTCATGATTAATCAAACTATTTATGCTGATATAAATTATTAACATAAATAATTTATTCGTGTTTCACTCACAGGATTGATTTACAACATGATTAACACTTGTCTCACGTTGAAGGAAAATATTGTGAGGAAACCTGCATGTCCAAGAGAACCTACTCGTCCGTCCGAGTCCGTCAAACTCTACTTAACCCGCAGACTGTGGCCGGATCTCCTCATAATGAAGGAAGGCGAGCAGTACTACATTAAAGATGGAAGAAGAAATAATTTTACATTTATCATAATATCACTTCTTTACTATTTTCTACAGTATGAGTTATACACTTCATTTAACATTCGCTTGCATATCAGACTGTGCACACATGGCAGAGTTAATCTTAAGGCTGAATGCTTTCATCGTATAAGTATTATATTCACTAGAGACTGAATACAAACTATTCTGAGTTAGATTATAAAAATTCTCTCTTTATAGAATAAAATGTTTGTGCAAATATAATGTAGAAAAGTATTCGAGTATGTTTGAAATAATGTAGAAATGCAAAAAATATTTATTTTAATTAATACTTCTATCTACTTCAGATATACTAATATAAAAGTAGATAAAATAAAATAGTAGTAAGGTCAACCTATACATAGTGTTGCTTTTGAAAATTTAATTAGTATCGATATCATTATCGACGAAACAATGAACACTGACATGACTGTGAAGTATCATATTATGGCGTCTGCGAGGGAATATTGGGGCAAATGCAAGATAAGTCTAGATTAAATTATTTAGTTAAAATAAAAGTAATTAAAATAATTAAATAATATAAGAGAGCAATGAGGGTAGATTAGCTTTTGATTATAGTAGTATCGTGTTCATAAAAAAATACAGAAACAACTACAGCGAACTTGATACATCAGACTGATTGTGAGCGTCATGTTGAATGTCATTTCAAACATTGTAGGTACACATAATAACTATTTTGTGTCTCCTTTGTCATTTCTTCTCATGCTGGATCTAGCCCTTTTAAAGCAATTATGTAACAAAAGATACGTTTAAGATCAATGTACTTACTTTAACAATAAAATCACTGATGCTTCAGAAATTTAGACAGACGGCGACTGAGGAGCAACGCTTATGTAACTTTAATAACTAAAAATATTTTATTTGATTCTCAAAAAACTAAAAGTATAAGTGGGTCATAACGATTGCAGAACGGATGGTCGGAGAAAGAATAGTCCTAGAGTGATGGCCTCTTATTGGAAAGCGAAGCGTGGGCAGACTTTCCAAACCGACGACTTCGTCATAGTTGCTGAAGCTGCCTGCATGCCTCGTAAATCTTTGAAGACGGTCCGTGTCCAGGAGTGAACGTATTTGGAGACAACGACAACGATAGTACGAGTGAATATAGTGAAGTACAACATTTCTCATCAGAGAGTTCGTCTATTAAGTAAAGGAGATTTTCTTTTAAATTTCCTATTTTAAAGGAAAATGGATTTAAGGATAAAATTTGGTTAAATATTTTGAAGGACCGGCACCGAAACACTTAGGTCGTTTTTAAATGGAGTGCCCTCAAACTTCACACAGTTTTTAGTAAATCGTAATTCGGTTGGAAACAATTTCTTGATGGTCCATTTGTGCCCACTTCTAAAAATTAAGTCATAACAGCCATTTGAACGTAAGCTGAAAGGTGCAAATAAATTTTGTTTCTGTTTATTGGGATCAACATAATATTTACTAAACGCCTAAGCATATTTTATATATCTCAGTGTCGCTCAAAATATTTTTCAATTTTTAAATGGAGTGGATCAGACTACTTTTTATATATTTGAATTCTTAATTCATATTCACGACTAAAATAATAAGTCAAAATATTTAACATAACAAATAAAAGACAATTCAACATTAAGTATTATTTATTTTGTTATGGGGAGACAAAGCAAATGAAACTATAAAAGAGACTGGCATTATACTTTGAATAGTAAAGTAAATCACTACATCTCTTATAATGCTTTTTTTATTGTTTTCTCTATTCACTTATATAAAATACCTACAATAAGACCTGAAACCTGTGACTATTCATTTATAATATCATTTCATTTAAAATGTAATAATTCAAAATAAAAAAAAATTAAGGTCACGTTCATTTTAATGGCATATCAATAACGAATACCAGATGATGAATAGTCAAAATTCTAGCTTAATTACGATATATGACGGCTGTTAACACAGCACTATTGAGTCTTGATTTTATCTTCCTCTTTATGATACCTCTAAATACTAGTGGCAAATTCCGGTTTTGTTTTTTTTTTGGCTGAAACATTCAATAAAAGGATTCGAACCTATGATCTCCCTCCTAGAATGCTAGCCACTAGATCGAGAACGCTAATTGTCATAATCAAAATTTCAAATGATTAATTCAGTTCGGTCAGAGTTTAAATGACACAATTAGCGAAATTATATACAAAATTTATCATCATTATTGATAAATCAGCATTCAGAGCCTACTGAATACAGAGACGACATAAACGAGGTATATTTTGACAGAATATTCTTCTTTCACTAAAAATGGTAGTTTTTATTTATAGAAAACTAGCGACTTACTCTCGCTTCGCTCGGGCTCATCCCTAGATCTAGCGCGAGCGAAGCCGCGGGTTTCACTATTATACATATAAATCTTTCTCTTGTATCACTCTATCTCATAAAAAAACTGTATCAAAATCCGTCTCGTACTTTTAAAATCTTAATATACATAGGGTCAGACAGACAGCGACCCTGTTTTATACTATGTAGTGATGTACTGTTCGGATGTCACACTAATGATTTTTTAATGTAGCATGTATTGGGATGTAATATTTCAAAAGCGTTTACAGTCAACACAATTCTTGATTGATTTCGCCCACGGCGGCCACTCTCTCTGATACTGGCAGGATAATCAATCCTCGCTAGAGGTTTTTGTTTAAGAGCCACTATCATGGACATGACTTCGTGTATGCCTTTTTTAGGTTTTAATTTATTTTTGTAATTTTCCTTTTATTTCTCGTAGAGCTTAACTCTTAGGCTCGTACAATGACGTTATAAATTTCTCAACTAATACAAACGGGATCCGGTAGAACTCATACTACAGTCTTGTGAGGATATAAGTTAACTTATATTAGAAAATCCTGAAATTAAGCCTTTAGCCCAGTGTATAGTAAAGTGTATAAATATGCATTATCTATAAGTGCATTCTCTGCATCAGCTACTCTATAGAAGTATCAACTCCGGTTATTGATTGACGCAGACCAGATGTAAGATCGAACACCTTTTGCAACTACGTTTTGTTACGAATAATTTGTTAACTCCAAGCCTCAATCTTCAATCCAGTCAAGCTTCAATAAATTAAATTTAAAATTAATCTACTCTTTAAACAGTAAATGCTCTTACCATTTTTACAACCTATACATATGTGGGGAAAGAAATAAATTAAATCATAAAAGGCTAGACAAAGGGGTCATTAAAATTATTATAGGTCTATAAACTCCACTCATATTTTCATAGCTTAACCTTATTATTTTGTTATTAGTGCATATTTTCTTTGAGCAAAATATTGTAGCAGTAAATTATATCTCGAGTCGAATCGCTTATATCTTACAAACAAGTGTTACAGCAAGTAAGTTTAAATTTTGGTATAATAGAATGTCATGTATGATATAGGTGCTCATCTATGTACTAGAATATTGCCTTTGTATATTATGTGTTATTTAATTACAATCTAATAATATGTGTACAATTCTACTTCCCTACAAATATAATATTATAAGTGCGAAAGTAACTCTGTTTGTCTATTTGTTACGATTCCACACCAAAAACTACTAAACCGATTTTAATAAAATTTTGTACACAGATAGACTAGACCTTGAGAAAGGATATAAGCTACGTTTTTTTTTTTTTTAAATGTCATAAAGGAAAGAAGGATTGAAACGTACCTAGCAAGGATTAGTCGCTAGTAAAGTATAAAGCTAAAGTGTAACTTTATTGACTAAACGGTTGTTACGTGCCAGACGTGTCATCTCTGGACAAGCAATCTTATTTTAAATTCTTTATTTTACATTTTTAAGGAAGCGGACGTCTCACTACTTTCGTGTCTGATCAGGTTAGTCACCGTAAAAGTTAACAATTCAAAAATAACATAGATCTCTTTCAATGTCATAAATCTATACTATATAATATTATAAAGCTGAAGAGTTTGTTTGTTTGTTCGTTTAAATCTCTCTAACATATTATATTAATAGATTGTCCGTCTATCGTGGAAGGCTATAGGTTATATTACATCACGCTACGACCAATAGGAGCGGAGCATTATTAAAAAATATTGCAAAAATGGGAAAAAAATATTTCTTTTGATTTTCAGCTTTAGAACGCGAGCGATGCCGCGGGAAATGCTAGTAGCCAATATAATAATATCCAAATATTTTTTTAATGTCTCTCATTATATGTAGAAAATACTTTACTTCTACTTTCATGGTATGTAGAAAATAATAGGACATGCACTCTCTAAGAGTGAGAAAAAAATATATTCGTATATTTCTATACATCTATATTTGCAATTCACATGAAATTAAAATATCTTATTATAATATAAAGAAAACTGACAACCAAGTTCAAAACTTCGATGGTTAAAGTACCTACATAAAATATTACTTTGTGGTAAAGAAAAATATTGTGTAAAGATACATAAATTTCATGTATGATCCTTCTGACACGTCATTACTTGGAAGGTTTTGATTTACTGTCCTTTTCAAATCTATTTGTTTTAGGGATATACATATAAAAAATGTATAATTTTTTATTTCATAAATATTTTGAATATATTGTTCATTGATTCGATAGTAATATATTTAGTTGAATTGTCGGTAAAAAGATTACTGGATGATAAAGTATGGTTTGAAATTTAATACAATAGATGTAGCGCGAGCGTAGCCGCGGTATCCGCAAGTTATACATATAAACCTTTCAATCACTCTATCTATTAAAAAACCGCATCAAAATTCGTTGCGTAGTTTTAAAGACCTAAGCATACATAGGACAGACAGACAGCGGGAAGCGACTTTGTTATATAATACTATGTAGTCATAATAAATAGGTCACACATTTATATTTTTTTCTTAATAATAGCTTTATTTAAATAAATGAATATATTTCTCAAAGATATGCTTTGACCTTTGATATTAATTTTATAATTATAAAAAAACTGTTTTTTTAATATTTTAATTTGACTCAGCCAAGCAGGTAAAACCTAATACTTTATATGAAACATAGAACAAGAATTATTCCAGTAAATGTCACATTAAAATAAGCAACCCTTTTACCTATACATGTAAAAAGGGATTTCTAATTTTATCTTTCCTAGGATAGAAATAGCATATAACTTTCCACTGTTTCGAAATTCAGTGAGCAGAGAGACAAACAAAGTAGGTATGTTTATTGTCATGAATTTTGGTATCACATATACAACTAGTTATGGTATAGCTGTTGTATGATAACTAACTGAATGAAACTATGAGATAAAATAATATAAGCCAAATAGGGTATCGCTTAGTTAAGTTCATAGGCAAACGGCATTTTATTTTTAAAAAATAACATCATTTTTTTCATAAAAATGCTGTTGTTTATTAAGACAGTGGCGACAGATCGCAGTATAATGGGAGATGAAAAAAAAGTTTAATAAGTTTGTCGTTGTTCTCTTATCACGAATAAATGGAGTAAGGGATTGGCGTGATTTTTATCTTTATACAATATCTTCTTATATAAATAAAAATGAATGTTGGTAAGCGCAAAACTCAAGAATGGCTCGACTAAATCGGTTAATATTTTTTTTTTGTACGTTCCTTAAGGCCCACAAAGTATTTTGTTAAAATGATACCAATAGATCAATGGTTACTGTAAATAAACTACCACTTACGAGTATGTTAAATAAATATATAAATTACCCGAAATATATGCACCAATACAAGTAGAGACAAGTCAAAGTTATATTAGTAATTTAAATTTTGTCAACCATGTATTCCAGCGGGACGATAACACGATCAAAGAGAGTATATTTAGATACTTGCAAGTAGATATTATGTAAGTACTTAGAATGAGTATGATAACGAAGGCGCAAAGATTTTGAAGTGACAAATAACTTTAAAAAAATATTTAAGTAGTTCTACTCGACATTGGCGAAGTAATTTGTGCCGAAATGGCACGCCTAGAAGCCACAGAATAAAGAACATGACATTAACTATTTAAGTAGAAGTTACTAAAGTAAGTAGGTTAAAATCAGATCTTTTTTGCAACATTTTGATAAGGCTCGATACATTTCGAAGGCAATTTTAAGCAGTATTGTTTTTAATGGTCTATTTGATTCATAATATTAAATGTGCAAAATTAATTAAATGAAATAAAAAGACTAGCAGGTTCTTGGAATGTGTTTTTTCTTCCAGGTGTCTAATGAGAAAATATAGGGAAAAATTATTAAGCAATTAATTATTGTTGTCAAAATACGGAGTTTAATGTGGATATTAATATTACTTATAGTAAGATAATTCAAATAAATCACTATAGGTACTATATAACACTTATAGGTAAATCTCCGCAAACGTTTGAGAAGTTCGCAAAACTTCTTTAAGACAACATAAAGAGAAAAGTTGGAAAGTTCGGTTAATTACTAATGAAAGACCTCTTCTTACTCGTATATTTAAGTAATGTTAGCCCGCGGGCTATGTTCGTACTAGAAATAAATGTTTAATTCTATGCAATTTATTTATTATATAAATAGATTAAAAATTAAATGGCTTTTTTACACATCTATTACTACACAGCTTTTTAATGTCTTAGTTTAGTTAAATTGTTAAGTAAAGACGAGCTACAAAATTTGAATTTTAAATGTCAGTTTTAGTAAAATCTAATTTCTTTGATTTATCACATGTTTTAGATTTGATAAATTGTAACTAAATTGATAAATTGATTAAATACAAAACATAATTTAATCAAGCAAATATCGCATGTATTTTCAATGAAATTAGTCTAGCTCGTTGCAATTAGGTCTCTAAAACGCTTTGTTAAATATTTTGACACTATTACAATAAGTAAACATAATCATTTAACATAACAAAATTAATTGCCTACCAGGCCAAATAAATAAAATAATTTTCTAAGCTATATAAGTGGTATTTGTTTTAAAAAATACTAACGACTACCCTCGCTTCGCTCGGGATTGTCCCTAGATCTAAGACGAGCAAAGCCGCGGGTACCGCTAGTGCATTATACATATAAATCTTCTTCTTGAATCACTCTTTCTATTAAAGAAACCGCATCAAAATCCGTTGCGTAGTTTTAACGATCTAAGCATACATAGAGACATACTTTATTTTGTACTATGTAGTAATTAACTATTTATAAATTTTTAAGTTCATAATAAAGTATCCAAACTTTAAAACCTCTTAAGATTTTTAGGGATCTATGTTATTTGTACTGTACTGCATTAGGCTTTATAAACTTGTCGTAAAATGTTAAAATATTACATGAATGAAGTAGTAAATCGACCAAAATCACCTGTAAACCATTATCGATCGGTAGTGTTCACAGTAAACTATAAATAATTCATGTCTGTCCACTCAATCGAAAGGAAGGGGAACTAAGTCAAATTGTTCATTATTTACGAGAAAATGTGTTTTCAAATATAATTTTTATATTATTACACATAACAGATATTATGTTTTAAAATATTAATTTAAATTACATTAATCTTACTTAGTGTATATTCTTAAAGTAATCGATATTTGGTAATTTCCGTTCCATCCGACAGGCGAAATTTCGTGATTCACTTTCTAAAAGTAACTGACAAGTGGAGATATAAGAAAAAGCCCATTTTGGTTACTTATATAATCAGTTTCCTCAGCTATGAAAATTTGCCACATTTGAAGTAAACGATAAACATTCTCTATTTTG
Organism: Boloria selene; assembly: GCA_905231865.2. Lineage (NCBI taxonomy): Eukaryota > Metazoa > Arthropoda > Insecta > Lepidoptera > Nymphalidae > Boloria > Boloria selene. The sequence continues at coordinate 6,673,658 of HG993147.1, forward strand.
TCAAAAATAACGTGTTACTATTATAAATGTTAGAATTTATATGTCGTTATATATGTATGTATGATTTTGTGTGTACATGTGTACAGTAATTCCACCTTAACTCTAAAACTTCTGAACGAATTTACTGAATTTAAGACAATAAACGGCCATGATATGGCCTACAACCCCAAGTTACATCAAAATATGCTTAGTTAAATCTGTAACGTTGGTAGTGAGCACGTACCTAAGCTAAGAATACGTCGCTAGTATTTAATTAAATGCTTTAATCTAAGGTAAATCAGAGTGGAAATAAAAAATAAAAAATAGCATCTCCTCTCGTTGTACGTAAATTGAAAGTTCCGAGTCTCATAGATTACAAAATCCATTTGCAACCCTTTAAGATATCAACTCGATATCTTTGGACATTTTATTGAAGCAATCGCTTCGTCTAAAGCCATTTAGATGTCTAAAACCTGTCATGGGCCCGATTAAGTATCGTAACAAACACAATACTAGAGGATTTTGAAAATAAAACTTGTTCGATTTTTCATAAATAATATTTACAACTTAAACAAAACGAGAGGTTTTTAAGCAATTAAAAAGATTTTTTATTATTTTTTATATCATGTTTGTGATCGATAAATCTATATTAAGATTTACCAAACTATTTTATAAGGTCCCAGGTATAGTTGACACGTATTATTATGATTTTAAGAGCATTTCAATTTTCACAGATGGTTAATATTTTTTATATTTAATTCACTATAATTACAAATTACTAATATTTAAATATAACACAAAATACAAATACAGAATACAAAATATTTCTAAAGTTAAATTATAAAATGCATAATATAAAAATAACAGTAGTCTAGACATAAAACTCGGTCACGGCACAGAATACGCCATGCAAGTATATTATGTGCAAACAAAAGTAAATTCAGTCATTTTGCTCTATTCTGGTGAGACAGCCATCTGACTCGACGGGTAAGAGTTAAGGGGTTTCATTACCATTATGTTGTCTAAATTTCTGAACCATGGGCTAATTAAAATATTTTTTTAAAAGTAAAAACTCAATGATTTTATTTGGAAACCTGAAGCTAGCGAGCTATCAATACGTAACATACTCGTATATGTATGTATTTGTTTACTATATTATATAGGTACATACTATCATTAGTACACTTAGAAAAATCCTCTCCTGCTGTGGCAACTGAGTAAACACATAATAAGCATTAGTATTCTGAAAGCAGTAGCAAAATTAAATTACGAACGTTTTTGTATGACATCAGATAAATCATATAACTCCCACAAAGATTCCATTTTACTTAATATAATTCATTTATAACATTAACAATTTCTAAAAAATTAAAATTAAATAATTAATAACACTTATATACAATATCTTCAACACTTAAAATATCTATATTTTCTAACAATTATTTATTATTTAAAATTAACCACATTATTAAAGAACTATAAGCATTTGAGGGTTTCTTACGATAAACGTTACTGAACAAATAACAAGATGTACCTACTAGTTCAAACAAATGGTTTTAATAACTTTTGATATCAAATTGGACTCCAATAAATTATTAAAAACAAATAGCATACTTATTCATATTTTAAAAAATTAGTACCTACTTTAATATATCAAAAGAACCAATTTTCCAGTAAAGTAATAACTAAAATTTAAAGTAAATACAGTTGAGTGTAAAAGTGCTTTCACGATGCATTAAGAGAATTATGCCGTATGAGAAACGAGAGTGTGCTGTTAGTTTTCCGGTTCCTTTTTCATTTAAAAGTACAGTAGGTATAAATTTATAATTTATTTATATTTTAAAATATTGATTTGTCCATCTGGCTAAATTATCTATGATTTTTGACCTTTGAAAAGGTTATTTCAAAGGTCAGTCAATCAATGGTAGTTAGGGATTAAATGTAATTAGTAGGTGGTCCTTGCTAATTACTAATTTTGTTAGTTTATCCTTCACACAGCAACCGATGGACGTGGTTTGCTTACAAATAGTTTTAACAAAAGGCTTTCTCAGAATAGAGACTGGAATATTACATTAATATTAATTATTTTAGTTTTTCGTTATATTACATTAATTGCTGCATAGCATCCAAAACGTCCGTAACCGCGATGATGATCCGCGTTAGGTTAAACTGATTAAGCTGAAAGGTAGAGAAATAAAGAATTATTGAGCATCGTTATTGCATATGCAAAAGAATCGCGGCGAAAACTAGTATGCAATTAAGAAATTAAAAAATCTGCAATAATTACACCAGTCACTTTGACTTAATCTATATTAATTCTATCTCTAAAAGATTCTACTCTTGTAAAATTTATACCAGAGGTAAACTAACTTAAATACTTAAGATTTCTATTGAAATAAGGCTCGTCAAATAATTCTGAGATAAAACACCCAAGGTTCATCTCCTTTGTAGGCCTTGTTTAAACTGTTTCAATCGAATTAGCGATTTCACTGTTTAATTAACTTGGCTTGAAACATACTGTGTAATTCTATTCACTGTCATGATAAATTGAATTAGAACTTGATGTAATACATTTAGTCGGTTAGATGTACTGGGAAACATTTATGGGCCTTGGTTTAGATCTTTGTTTTAAAATAGAGTAAAATTTCTACATATTCTTAGGATTCTGTTATGAATAAGAAACTCTTATATGCGTTTGTCAGCTGAGCTGAGAAGAGATTGTTTGTACTAGAAAGCTGAAAGTCGGCATAAATATACATAATATTTATCATCCCGACAAATTGGTTATCATAAATGAAATAAAATGTTACTTTCTCTACACTTAAAGTGGATGTTTTTATGTTTTATTTGTCTTCATGACGGCATTTAAAACTTTTGCGGCTTTGTGATTACATTTTTCATTTTTTGATACTTTTGTAAAATAAGTATACATATAAAGTGTATACAGTAGACATATATTAAGATTTACAGCAAAGTTTAGTGCAAATTCAAAAACTTAAAAATTCCAACGATAAGTAATTTAAAAAAAAAATAATATACAGTAGGTATATTGTGTACTATAAAATATTTTAGTGAACGATTGCCTAAAGAATAACAGTCCGGTCGGAGACTTCATCAATCATTTTCATCAACATAAGACATGTGCTGTATTTTGTCGTTTGTTATTCCTGAAATACATGGGCGTAGCGAGGTACAGGCAGGGGGGGGGCAGCTGCCCCCCCCTAGAAGAAGCAGGATTGCTCACAAACCGTAAAGTAATATTACGTAGGTAGCCTATTAATAAACAAAAACAAAGTTGATTCTATTAACAAGCGAATTTTATAAAATTGTGCTATGAATACAACAGTAAATAAAGCTGTTTTTTTTGTTCAACCTCTCACTAAATTTCCGATCTAATTTGATTTTTTTTTTAGGTTAAGGGTCACTTACTGACCATAAAATTACAAAATGCTGATAGATCCAGGTGGAGCTTCGATCGCAATTTTGAAACAAAGTTTTTGGCTGATATCTCGGAAACTATGCACTTTAGGGCAAAAGTTATTTAGAATATTATTGTAGAGAATAAAATTTCGCATCTTTTATTTCCTGTAAACTTTTTTGTAAAAATTACCGTTTACGATTTATGGCCTATTTAATGAACCGGTTGTTCTATTTCGACCGATAACTTTTAAAATATTGGATTAATCAATAAAATGCATCTATTCATTTTTTAAGATCACATTATTATTATTCTCTACAACTTTTGTTTAAAACTTTTTTTTTAATGTCAATACTTTTGAGTAATCGAACGTTTAATGTAGCACGGCAGAAGCTTGGCAGGTGATGCGGTTTTTTCTATAGAAGGTAACCGTTTCTTTTATGTCTCTACACAAAAGAAGTCAGTCTACTCGAGTTAACTTGGGTATTTGAGCATGTGGGTGCAGGAAAGCAGGTTTAGCGATTATTTGAATTCTATGATTTGCGAGATTTGCACGGCGGACACATGTACAAATCAACCGACAGTGGACTTCGCCTCCAACGAGGAGTCGGTTGATATTGATGAAATTGATCATGAAAATAAAGAGTTCATTGAGGCTTTACAGTCTTCCTTGTATTCCTCCGAAGAGGGTAACGAAGATGAAAAAGAGACATCCAATATAAGTGGATTTTCACCGCTTTTGAAATGGCAAAACATTTGAAAAAAATAGATTTTTTAATTGTTGTTTTTTCGAAAAATATTTTTTTAATACATTTTTAAAAAATATTCTCCTTTCGTTTTCTTTCATTTTATTAACCGACTTCAAAAAAGGAGGAGGTTATATGTTCCGTTGTACGAGTATATATATATATATATATATATATATATATATATATTTTTATGTATGTTCATCGATTTCTCCGCCGTCTGTGGGCCAATTTCAAAAATTTTTCTTTTGTTCGGTACGGTATAGCTCCGAGGGGGTCCTATTGTCACCAAGTCAGGATCTGATGATGGGATCCCAGGGAAATCGAGGGCAACTCTCAAATTTTATAGGCACCTATTATGTTTTTGATATATTTTCTAAAAATGTTTAAGCATTTGTGTCGGAAATCATCATCTCATGTAGATGAGCTGATGATGGAAGGTACAATTCCTCAACGGTTCTTTTTATGTTTGTTCATTTATTTCAGCGTCAAATGTTGGCCGATTACAATTTTTTTTGTTCGGTAGGGTATACTTCCAAGATATTTACATTATCACCAAGTCAGGATCTGATGATGGGATCCTAGGGAAATCGAGGGCAACTCTAAAATTTTAGAGGCATTTATGACGTTTCTTATATATATTTTGAAGCTGTTCAAGAAATTGTGATGATGTTAGGTATATCTCTTCAACGGTTAGGAGTTGAAAGAAAATTCTTTTAATATTATACGTACTTACGAACCGATAGTCGTATTCCTTCAGGATATTAGGTTGATCTGATAATAGAATGTAAATTTTATTAACGTCTAGGAGTTACGTGGAAAAATAGACGTGGACAAATCTCGATTGACTATTGTCGTTCACTCCAAAACTTCGCTGACTTATCGGAGCAGTAGTTAAGTTAGCCTACCAATATTATATTTAAACAAAATATCTAATTTCCACTAAAAAATTAAAAATAAATTATTTTTTAACAAAAATGAAAACCGACTTCAAAACGTTACAAATCGAAACTAAAAAGAAAAAAAAAATTTTGATTACTTAGTTATTATAAATGAAACTATCTTTTCGGATTTTGTCGCGGATTTATTATGATTTTTTGTTCCTGACGTTTCGAATGCGTAAACCTAAGAAAGTATTACTTAGTTATTGTTGGAGTCGGTGCCAGCCAAAGCAAAATAATCTTAATACAAGTTATTTAATGTATCAATTTGTAAATACATATATTCAAAATATCTTCGAAAGTTCATTGCAAACGCAGGATAAAACTTTCCTTCTTGGCTGGCACCGACTCCAACAATAACTATTGATTAATCCAGTATTTTAAAAGTTATCGGCCGAAATAGAACAACCGGTTCATTAAATGGGCCATAAATTGTAAACGGTAATTTTTACAAAAAAGTTTACAGGAAATAAAAGATGCGAAATTTTATTCTCTACAATAATGGTCCAAATAACTTTTGCCCTAAGGTGCATAGTTTCCGAGATATAGGCCAGAAACTTTTCTTCAAGATTGCGATCGAATCTCCACCTGAATCTGTCAGCATTTTGTTATTTTATGGTCAGTAAGTGACCCTTAACCTAAAAAAAATCGGAATCGAATCGGATCGGAAATTTAGTGCGAGGTTGACCAAAAAAAACGGCTTTATTGAATCTGAGGTGTTAAACGGTTTTGTGAAGAAACTCGTCGACTACTTTTTTTAATTAATTTTTCATTTTTAGCATTTCTTATTTACCTTAGATATATTCTTTACCTTAGATATATTCTTGGTTTGTCGACAACGTCGACTGCCCCCCCCCTAAACAAAATCCTGGCTACGCCCTTGCTGAAATATGATTGCTTCTGAAAAGAGAAATGCTAAGTCTTGGTATAAAATAACATTTTATCAACATTTATAGATACATACATAATATTTTTGTAATTTAGTAACGAATGACAAATGAACTTCACTTTAGTGTTAGGACAAACATTAGGGTATTCACTCGAGACCTTGAACGTGACCTACTTCAATTAATCACATAATGCACTGCCCCATAGGAGTTCAAGAAAAATCGATGTGGGCTTTCGCAATTTTTATAAAATCCTACAAGACAGTCGTTATATGGAATTTCTTAATGTGTAAAACAAGGCAAAAAAACACTACGAAATATCCGTATTGAAGGTAAATTTATTTACTATATCTGCTTGTTTGTTAATATTTTAAAGCTCACTTAAACTGTAACCAGGGATAGCTCAGAGTAGCCATCGCTTAAGAGGACTTAATAACACAATGAGATCCGCTTTTCACGACTACAATATTCCATATTCAACCCTTTTTATCTTGACATCCCACTGCTGGCCTCGAGCCTACATGCAATATGAAGGGGATCAGGCCATAATTTACCACTTCACAATATGTCTTTCGAAATTTTGCTAGGTTCTCTTAGACAAGGAAGTTTCCTCTTGATTTTTTCCTTCACAGTAGAACAAATGGCAATGAGTTTAGAAATTATTTGAAAATGACATAATATAATGATTTGAACCCGCTTCACTTGATTACTTAACAAACCTTGAGGCTATCATTATTCATTTCCAACAATATTATGTTATGATCAACGAAGTACCCTATTAGTACTATTTCATATATGTATTCCACGTACAAATATTAACAGGAAGTCAATTAAATACTAATTAAACATAATTGTATATACATTTTTATACCAGGTTATTTCCATAAAATTGCCAAGGTTTTTCTTTTTTTTTTTATGGTAAAAAGGGGGCAAACGGGCAGGAGGCTCACCTGATGGGAAGTGATCACCTCCGCCCATGGACATCTGCAAGCCAGGCTTGCAGATGCGTTTCCGGCCTTTCAGGAAAGGGAGGGATGGAGGAGGGAGGGAAGTGGGAGGGAGGGGGGAACGCAGGCGGAGGATGAAGGGAAGGGGGAGGGGGGAAGGAAAGTGGGCCTCCCGGACTCTCACTCACCGGACGAAACGCGACAGCATAGCTGCCACTTCACGCCGGTCTTCTGTGAGAGAGTGGTACTAATGAACTATACGGGGCGTGCCGGCCCATTCGGTTGCTACCAGAAGGTAACAAGTTTTAATGACACAATGATTAAAATCAGACAAATTAAGAACCTCAATTTCGAAGTTGCCCATAAATATTTTACAATACAATCAAGTTGAGAGGGTTGAATGTCAATATTGACATTTATTTAAATATATAAAAAGCAAACATTACCTTAATAAACCTGAAAACGTTTAGTATTGTTTTGTTGTAATCGCTTAGTATTTATATTTTATTTGCGACTCATCCGCGTTTTATAGATTTTAATGGAGACACGCATTCCCACATACATATATGTATATATAATATACCTTATACATACAATATTTGTCTGCAGGTTTCTTTAAACAAAATTTTGTTAATTTATATAATTATACAGTTCTAAGACGCTCGTACTAAGTGACACTTGTATTACGAGCGTCTTGCCTTCCATATTGAACTATACTATTTAACAAAGCATTAATTTCATTTACATGATTAAGAAAACATGCTTGAATTCGTATATTAGGAATAAGAATAATAATATAATATAATAATAACTATATGACAAGTTTATTTAATATTTTTGAAACAAAAAACTACCATGTAATAAATGTTTATTATTGCAACTAATTGTAATGCTAAAATGCCATTGGATATTAAACAAAATTCACAGAATGTTAGATGTGCCTGTCTATACAAAGGCAGTTGAAATATTGACCTTTAAACGTTGGTGTGACCTTACAAACCTACATGTTCCATGTTTATTAATGTCATGTTTCTTTTTATTTACCTGTATCTAACTATTATCACAGAGTAACGTGAAAGGTCACCTAAATTACAAAATACGTATAGGCATTTGGTACTTTATTGGTACAAATCTTCACAAATTATAGAATATACAAATTAAATTAATGAATGATGGCGATGAAAAAATATTAAAAAAGTTCATTAGTTTTAGAAATATGATCATAAATAAGTAACTTTATTAACAAATTTCCATATTGTATATAAAACATTTACCGTGTTTGTAGAATGGAGGTCTATGTTATTGAAATTGACAAATAATCAACACAAGTATGAAAATCACTGGATTTCCAATAAATTCAAACGAAAACGATATTCATAAACCTAGTACATACAGTATTCTCTGAATCCCAATTTATAAACGTTTTGTTTTCGAAGTATGTAAAGCATTTACGAATAGATATATTTATCATCAGGTTTTCTTTTCATTTTCTATTTGAGTAGTATAATATATAGTAAACTGTAAAACCAAAACTTATTTTTATTCAAAAAATTCATTCCTACATATGTTATGAAAGCAATAAGCTGCAAGTTTGTAGTAGTAAGTTCGAAATAAATCTTGTTTCCTTTACCGCACTATTAATCTTATTTTAGCGAGGTCTAATAGGTTTACTGGTTAGAGGATAGAATTATGTTCAAAAGTATAGTATATAGATAACAATATTACTTTCGATGCATTGCTTTATAATGAATTTTTTATGCTTAATATTTACGAACATTTGGTTTAAATTAAACTTGTAATACAAATTTTAAATTAAACTTATTCAAACCCAAAAGTAGGTTTTTTTGAGAACAATTTATTATGTCATGACTACAAATATCAAGTAGTAAAAAAATATTTCTAATTTTCATCGTCTCATGGTTTAAGGAAAACTAAATTTTTAATCGAGCAAAATCAATGCGATCAATCGCCTCTAAATTATTTAAAAACAGGCAATAAATTGTAATATAAATGTATAAAACAAACATTCACCTTACATAGGAGTCGAAGTCCCCTCTACGAGTACGTCCCAATTTTTATGCTACGGTCGTCATATTATTATAATACTTACAATACGCGCGTTAAAAATATTTCAAAGTGAATTACTCAAATAGAATAATAAAAAGATTTTATTGCAATATTTTATACGAAAACGTCGAGATTTATGTCCATACCCATTCAACTTAAAAGAGATTACTAAAATTAAACGTAGGTAATTGAAATCTTTCTACGATATTGAATGTTTTTAATTATTTGTGTACTTTTTATCAATTTAAGTTGAATTATAATATCAGTAGTATTAAAAATGTAAAAATTAATAAAAAAATGCTCATTACTTATACACTACACTGTAACACAACTTAAACTTTGAGTAGAATTGAAAATTTCGCAAGTAGGTAGTATCAATAACTAATACTAGAATCCGGGTCTTGCACCTCTGATATTTTCATGTGCGAATCATTTCTGTCATGATTACCATTTGTCTTACGGTGAAGGAAAACATCATGAGGAAACCTGCATGTCTTAGAAAACCTAGCAAGTTTTTGAAAGACATGTGAAGTCCGTCAACAGACATTAACCAACGTGGTGGACTATGAACTGATCCCCTTCGTACTGAGACCCGTGCCCAGCAGTGGGATGTTAAAAAGGGCTGAAGATGACTATATTAATACATTTACTTTTTATAGGCGGTATTATATTAAACTGCTGTTCAAGTGAAACGGCGGGGAAGAATTGTATACTTTATGTAGCAGAAATATTTTTCCATTAAGATCGGAAGGTACTAACTTTTTTATTCAATCTGTAAATAAATGTCAATAGTTTTTTTCACAGTTAACGATCGTCAAAGTAGTACAAAAAGAAGTTTTTGCTTACTTATATTTATTTTTAGTTTAGAAATTATGCATTTAGACATGTCAGCAAAATATAGGGTTAAAGTGAAAACCTTTTCCCTTCCACAATGTGTGCGGAAATTACATACGGAGTTCCTTATTTTCAAGGGTCTTCCCTATTTTAAAGTAATTTCCGCTTATTAGTATAAGTATTCATGACGTCGCGTCGTTTAAAAATCTACAACGTATTACTTTATGTGTACTGTAGATTATATATACTACTGACCTATTCTAATTAATTTAAACGTTATTTATTTTATAATAAAAAATATTTGTCATTAAATACAGTAAAAAACGAATAATTTATTCAAGTTGCGTGAAATTATTTATAGCAGCCAGTATTAAATACCAAAATCGCAATGTAAATACTTTTGTAGGCCGAATCTAAATGAGTACCTACTTGTGCTTTCTATATTTAATTTAGGAATTTCTTGCTCGAAACCACTTTCAACGGTTAAGAACTTCGTATAATTTTAGCGTCATAATCTTTACTACCGTTTTATTGTTGTTCTATGGTAGCAGTTGGTATAAGCGGATAGAGTTATAAGCGGTTTAAAATATACCTATGGAAATTATTATGCAGAGTTTTTATTTTTACAAAATTTTCATACATTTGTGATATGTTTTATTTTATATTATAAAAACCTATCATTTAAACAAAAAATAGAGTTGAGTTTTATTATGTAAGTATTCGTTACATTCAATACATTACACAATTCATAAAGAAGTGTATGTACTGTAAGTAATAAAATCAAAAATGACAAGGACTATAATTTCAAAAGGCTTTTCCTCGATAAATTTTCGATACGTAAAATATTTGCCGTTTTTCACACTTCGCAGGCTATACAAGAAATGTTATTTTTATGATTCAAGTATTTGTAATGCTCTGCATAAAGGTCAAAGGAACGATTGTGAAGTATGTATGGATATGTTCTTGTAATAGGTTCATGTATGTACCTATACTAGTCTCAGTTATGGTACTGTACAAATGTTAAGTTACTTGAATTAATATTGTACATAATATAATAAACACATGTCTGAACTAATTATAAATAAAAAATAATAATAAGTATTATATTTTCTTGTCAAGGCCATACATAATATAGGTATGCAATTTTTTTGTAGAAAATAATAAAAAAGTAATTTTCATCTCACATTTTAATATCTTATGTGAGCTAAGGTAATGTTCAAATTGGTTCTGCTACGTATCCAATTGCGGTAAAACCTTTTCCTTATTCCACAAATAAAATTGTTTGATGGTACAAAAAATATAAATTTTGCTTTGTTTGCCAATTCAGATTTAATAAAAGAATATATTAATATTTGCTTCCACGTGGAAGCTTATCTTATAAAGACGAACACTTCAATTCTATTTAGAGCAAAGACTTAACTATTTCTGACCAATGAATAATTCCTATTGAAATAACTCATTTTGCTATTCTCCGATGATGTACATTCAAATAGAAAGATGTACCGGGCACGTAAATGCATAATATTTATTTATAATTTGTCCTAAATGCATCAGTAGGCAATTTTTTAAATCTTTTTATTCAACAAGTAGTTATCATAAATTGTAAATGATCACTTACAATGAAAATATCTTATCAACTTGTACATATTCCAACTTGCTCGATATATACTGGTTGGCCGACTTCATATTATATTTGTCGAATTTGCAAAGGTCTCTCATACATGCTCTAAGCATTTTCATGGAACCTTTCCTTCACTATAAGACAAGCTATAATCAAACATATTGGAAACGATTCAAACATCAAATTATCAAAAATGCAGAATCCAAAATTAGAACACATGTCATTCTATTTCTCGAGAGGCGTGTCACATCTGGGCTACCACTATCCTTATAAATCGCGTAAATAAATAAATCGTTCCCTTATAAATAATTGTTTAGAATATATAGGAGTTGAGAAAAGATTTCATTTATATTTATATTTATATTTATATTTATATTTATATTTATATTTATATTTATATTTATATTTATATTTATATTTATATTTATATTTATATTTATATTTATATTTATATTTATATTTATATTTATATTTATATTTATATTTATATTTATATTTATATTTATATTTATATTTATATTTATATTTATATTTATATTTATATTTATATTTATATTTATATTTATATTTATATTTATATTTATATTTATATTTATATTTATATTTATATTTATATTTATATTTATATTTATATTTTAAGATTACAAATCGGCAGAAAACGCCTATATTATCTGGCTCTGGCTATAGATATTATCTTAATGGGCTGCATAAGAATCTATTTAATCTGTATGAAACACGTTATATATATTAAAGCAGATAAGATTGTTCTTGTATATAATAAACTAGCTACTACAAATTGAAAACTCTATCACAAAATTTTAATAATTTGTTAATAAATAAATTCGGGCAAGTCATAGGCTATAGTCCAGTAACTTTACTAAATATATAACAACATATCAAAAATTGTAAATAAATAATAAAAAAATTAAATATATTTAAATGTCTGTGGAATATAGAGTCGAAGAACTTGCGCTAAGCGTTAACTTGTTTAAATTATATATAAAAAAGCTAAAAATTAGATTTATTTGATGTTGTACTTTACAATTAAAAAAATTTTTTTATTATTATCATATGTAGTAATAAACTACGTGGTACCAGATCGAGTATTATCCAACGAAGCGGCCGTAGGAACATAATTTTAGCTTTATTATCCACAAAACATTTTCTCGTTTTATTTTGCCAGCAAACAAAGCCAGTAATTGGTGTTCTTGGTTGAATTACTCTCTTACAGGAAAATATAATTATACCATTTGAATTTTAAGCATATTTCAATTGTAACTTTTAATAAATTAATAACTTATTATTGTAAAATTATTATTCATAATAATTATTTTATTTTATTATAAATTTTGACTGTCATTATGGGAACACTAATTTTTCCATTTCCACTTAAAAGTTTGACTTAAAATGAAATTTTAGCGAGCCGCTAGGTACTTCACCTACAAAAATATTTTACATTAAATGTGTACTTGACATCTCCAGGGACCAGCACACATTAGTACGTTAAAAGTAATAACATAAAAGTTATACAGCGTCCTTTATGTAGTTCATTCCATTAGTCATAATGTGTACAGTCTAATGTAATTGGTCCTAACAAGTACATAGTTAAGTGTGCAAAAGGGCAGACCGATCGATGACCGTTTGATCAATATGTACGTCACGTTTGCTTCAATTAGGAAACCTTTTTACTGTGTCACTCATATATAGCTATGCGGGTGCGATATATACAACTAAGGTTCTGATTGAGATTGCTGTAAAGCATTCGAAACGTCTGGAACAAAAAGTATAAAAAATCCGCAAAAAAAGTACTGAAAATGAAGTTTATTTACAATTATGAACTTAAAAAGCAAAGGCTGATATGTATCTCGAATATTAAGATAAAGTTCGTCTCGTATAAAGTCAATTTTAGGGTACAAAATATTAGATTTTTTTTAATAGTGTAAGTAGATGTACAAACCAATCTGAATACAAATGCTATTAAACTAATTATGTTGATAGTAGACTCTAGAGAAAGAGAAATCATGAAATAAATTCTATGTTTTGTAGCTTTTGAAGTGGCATTTAGGTTCAAGCGAAAGTCTGTTTCGCTGATGTAGCATGGAGTAGACGATATTGAACGCGTAGATTATGCATCGTATAAATATATAGTACACAGTTGCAATTGATTGAAAGCAATAAAAGAGAACTAATGTATTTGGACTTTAGATAAACAGACTTTCACTGATTGTAAATTAATATTAAATGGAAAAATTGAGTTACTAGCGACTCACCCTCACTCCACTCAGATTCGTCGATACGCCTACGTTTTAACAAATCGTATAGCTAGCAATCATACCAAATATTAAAATCTGTCCAGTAGTTTCCTCGTGATTCGATCTAAATGTTTTCCAAAAATAATTAATGTAGAGATCGAACGATCGATTAAGTTAGAATTTTATTATATTATTAAATGTTTCTAAGATTATATAATAGGGAGTTAATAGCGCATACCGCATTTCATAATTCAATTTTCGGTGAAGATTCCGATCGGGGTAAAAAGTAGATCAAACAAATAGACCATAACAATAACTTACAAAATGATTGTCATGAAAATACATTTCCAATTATTTCTTATTCCTCATCTCATCAGCTCTCTTCGGATTTTCGTAGAAATATCCTTGGGATTACATTTTCTATAAAATATGATATAATGCTATAGCATCAGTTTGAGGATATTCCGTAATATTCGAATCCTGATATCCAAAACGCAGTTCTATCATATTTGACTGACATGGCTTTGCTTTTTGAGATACAAAAAAGTAATCTTTCAAACATACATTTTATATTGAATGTTGTCATTTAACGCAATGATATAATGATAAAATAGAATAAATAACATTTACTCATATCTCGTCAAAATGTAATTTAATTCAGTTCAATTCAATTATTTGGTTCGTTGGCTTAAATGAAATATGTAATTCTGCGAAAATGTGACTTTTAAATGTCAAACGTCAGGCCAACACCTGTTCGTTGTATTAACAAATACGTTTAAAGATTTAGTAAAGATAATAAAATAACAGTAATTAAGCAAAATTTATAAAAAAACATACCTATAACTGAAAGAGACTATCTACATCATTATATGAATAATGTTTAATTACTTTATAATTACTTGTTTCTTAATATGTTACACTTAATTACCTGAAAAATAAATTGATGAAGCTCTTTATAAGAAGAAGAAACATGCTGTCAAAGTGTACATATCTCTATTAATCTCATCAATTATGGTACAAGACAGTAGCTACGACGATGAGATATTAATTAAAAGGCCGCCGCCATACCTCTTGATCAATCGCTTATGGATACCAAGACGGATGAAGTCTTTAAGATAGTCACTCACTCTCTACTAATCTACTCTTTTGATGAAGTTTTTGAAAACTAATAGTTAGTAATATACCAATTAGTTATTGATGTTTGAATTGGTCTTGTTGTGGAGTTTTAAATTTTTGTGCAATATTTATATTTTGCAAAATACAAACACGCAGTAAAAATATCAAGTAATATTAAAAAATACTATGTATAAGTACTAGATGTAGAAGTTCATAAAATTTTATCTCAAACTTTGCAATAAGGAAACGTAACGACACTTCAGTTTAAGTATTTTATTTTGACACAATAAGAATAATAATCAAATCAAAATACTTTATTCAGCATAAAAATTATAACAATTTCTTACTGAACGTCATGAGTCTCCTACCAGTTTGGAAAGAAGAAATAAAGGAACTGATGTTATTTTTTATCTCAATCTCTCTCTCTTATTTTAAATTAAATTGCAAATTAATGATAATTCTATAATACATTAAAATAGCCTGGCGGCGATCACATCATTTCTAAGGCGTACTCTCTTCTAAAAATAGTTAATCGAATAATATCCTTTAGTACACAAAATTACACAACATATACAATACAGTATAGATTTCATTATGTAGCAACCCTAATTGAACCTGCTGTTTTCGACTCAGTAAATTCACTCAGTATGCTCCAATACACTTTGAAGGTTATTACTAGTATTCACCCGTAGCTGTTCTCATATTAAATGCATAAAAGTACCTAACATTTTTTACAAAAATTTAGATTGTCATAGATTATTTACGGTAATAAAAAGGTTTGTTTTAACAATAATAATGTAAGAATATGCACTACATACAAGGCTGTATTCAATATGAATAAGGCAATAGTTCACTATGCTGGCAAGCTGCAGTTTGATTGACATGCCGGTTTCCTTATGAGATTACCTTCACCCTTACACAAGTGGTAATCATGTTAAAAAAGAGAATATCAGAGGTGCGAGACCTAGGATTTGAACTTGGGTACCATACCGCTGGGCCACCACTGTTTTAAAACATAAAAGCAGTGTTCTAAAATAACATCTAAATGTATCCAATACATAATATTTTGAAATTTCGAACAGATTTCACTATGAAATAGTAAAGAGGCAATCGTTAGAACTTGACATCTTATTAATATTGTAAAGTGCCTGTTCGTGATATTATGATGTCAGTTTGAATAATAAATGAAAGTTGTATAATATCAAAGATATTTGACCAACGAAATGATTCCTACTGTCTCATGGGTGTAGTTCTGGTTAAAAGCTTTTGAGCATGATATTACGGGTTAAAGTTTCACATCCAATTTCGGTATACGATGTAAATGAACGTTTTTAAAAATAATAACTTTTTATTCATTTCATATTTTTGCCGCTATCAAATATTTTCTATTGAAATTATTATAGTTAGTTTCTGCAGAGATATATATCTCTGCGGAAACTAGCATGCTAGACTTAAATTATAAACATTAACAATTAAAAATTATAACTGAGTTGAATCGCTACGTTTTTATATGTATGAGGAAAATTGAACAGGCCGAATCTCTTCTTTTCTTTGTCTTTCTGTGACCGTATCACAAGAAAATGTATAATGATAACTAATAATGGGTCAACATAAAATAGGACTCTCTTTACTGCAGGAAAATATGATATAGGTATCTGAAAATTCTTAACAACCGTTAAAACTTATCGATAGTAACCGAGCGGAACGAGGGTAAACCACTAGTTACAAATAGAGTTCATAGATTGCTTTTCATACTAAAATATCATCATATTTAATATTTTTGTGAGTTAAGCGAACATTTAATCAGATATTTTCAGAGAAATTTCCTCAATATTTTCTATTATAGTGACGTATAACTGTGTTCATAAAGAAAGTACACTACTATTGTACTAGTAAAATAAAATAAATTTTTGTTTGTACAAATATTTTTTTTCACGTATACAGATTTTCAGCGTTTTAATGTAATTTTTACTTTACAATTTGCTATACAATATCTGACTCGTGTAGGCGTACGTCTCATTAGATAAAACATATCATATTTAATTTACCGAAATCTGTTAAGGTTGAAACCTTAATAAAATTAAAAGGACTGGCGTTGTCAGCACAGTGCAAGTAACATTTTAAATGGTTTTATTGTTACTAGTTTTTGTATAATTATTACGAATTAAGGATATTTTTCACCATTTAGTTTATTTGATAATAAGTTGAACTAAGAGACATATTTAAAAACACTTTACCACTGCCATGCCCATTCCTTCAAAAGAGGAAGAAAACCCATTAAAATTAGATCTGATGAACGTCATAAAATGAATATTAAAGTAATACCAATGATGTTCTGAAAAATTTTGGCATCGCAGGACATGGACATATCATTAAGGACAATATTATGGTACACAAGAACACAAGTTCACTCTCCACTCTTTTCACTTTCAATTACGAGTTGAAAGTCGAATGAAGTGACTAAAGATCAGGCGTTGGACCGACCGCATAACGGTCTCTTTGAGGCACGGGGGTGTACCACTACGGGTGAGTTATTGAGTTAAAAATACACTTGGCACAACCTAGGACTCGAACCCATTACAGGTGCATCCTTTGAAAGCGGGAACCTAAAAAAAAACGTTTCATTCAAAGAGTGTTAATATCCGTCTACTACACAAAGGTAACGGTAAATAAATAGTGAAAGATTTTTCTTATACACGTTTTTCAAACAAGCGACTTGTTGTCGCTTCGCTCGATTTGGTAAGATTTTTTCGTAACCTTAACTTATATTGTAAAATAAAAATGGCTTAAGTAACTTCTTATAAAATAAGTTATCTAAGAGTGTCAGTCTCGTCCAAATCTGTCAACCCGTTTAAGAGATTAACCGGAACAAATAGACACACAAAATGTTAAAAATTGTGACTTTTGTAAGTACCTTATATCTTTAAATATGCATTTAGTAAAAAAATATTATGTTTATGTTACAAACAGATACCTACATTGATTTTATTTATCTTTATTTTCAAAGGATGTTTTTACATACTTCAAATTAATTTTTATTATTTTTAATTAAAAGTCTTTTAGTTTTATATCTGAGTATATTTGCACTATCATTTGTAGTAACGACGTACTATCCGCAGAAAGGAGTCAAGTGTCCCTTGTTAACTTTCTAAGACGTTGAAATATCTTTTCTACTTGCACTGTAAATTGGAGACGTGAGTGATAGGCACCACTTCAGCTATGAAATTTTAGTGTAAAATAAATATGATGTAACTTATTCTGAAATTCAAGGTTCAATTAAAAATTATGTAGGATTAAAAGGTAAAAATAAAGTCTTTAAATACAATTTAGATCATAAATTCACTTGATAAATGATATCAAACTCGATAACATATTATGTCAATAAGTTATATTTAATTAAATATTTTTTTTTATGTGAAATATTAATTAATGCTGGATTTTATATATGAAATATGCCAATATGAAATAAGTTTTCCATATTAAGTATATCAGAATATTCATACTATTCATATCGAGAATATTAACACCAAAAAAGAGAGGGAAAGATAGAGAGAAAGAGAGCGATAGTATAAGCATTCGACTTTATTAGCATAATCAACATATTAAGGGACACATCTAAAACAACAAATTAAAACTTTTTTAAAGCAAAAATATTGGAATACAAAAATTTACATTGGAATACGGTTTCGGTAGAGCTATTAATAATAAAAGTTTGCTGTTCCGGGAACGCAAACAAGTACTGTTGTGGAAAATAACAAAAATAATTGAAATACCCAGGATTCATGTTGCAACCTTATATTAGTCTGTAGCTAATGGTTACATATGGAGCAGTATACAAATATTTACGAGAAATTTGTAATATTAAGCTGACTAATAATGTTATTTAAAATAAGTATTGAACAAAAGAAAGTTAACTGTGTAATTTGTTTACATTGCATAAGTTTTTTTTGGGACATTATTACTCAGCGCCATCTAGTTCCGTGGTTAGCTACGAAGGAAGCCCATGACTGGAGTACAGACATTCGCGTTTAACCAATGAATGCATCCAGCGGGACTCGAACCCGCGACCGCTGGTTCAAAAATGTAGGTTCACTACAAACTACGCCAAACGTGTCGTCAATATAAGTAAATAATTATAATTAAACTAGCTGTACCCGCGGCTTCGCTCGCGTTTATTTTTTTAATTGCTAATTAACCTCATTGGGTTGATCTGTAGGAAAAAAAATTGTCTAAAAAATAAAAAATAAAAATTTATTTCATGAGAATCGGTCAAGCCGTTTCGGAGGAGTTCAAGTTCGAACCCCGTGACACGAGAATTTTATATATAAGATTTTACAATCATACTATGTCCTTCTCTGTGATCTTACTGATACACTACGCTTTTATATAGCAGTTTCAATATGGACGGAAAAATTAAGTATGCAATTTTATTAGGCTTTCGGATTTGGGTACATCGACAAACAGACGATAATGGTTTATCTCATAAAATATGTAGTACGAAACAATGTGTACTTTTGTAAATGGTATTTGATTGGAAAATAGAAACATCTTATTTGTATTTTAACATAATTTATTATTTTATTTTATATATAGCTTCACTTTATACATTTTTATTGTGATAAATAACTTTTACAACAATAGCACCCATTACTATGGCAACGTGCGAATATTAATTAGTGATCTACTCAAGCGATAAACATTCAGATAACGTAACGTTTTCATATTAGTATTAAATACGTCTCAGTTGTTTTACAAAATAACGCGAGCTTATTCTTATTTGAAATCTATATCTATTTATAAATCAGAAGCTTTGCTGGTTTGTTTGTTAATTAAAACATGTTGATCTCTAGTCTTACTAATATGATTTTATAGCCTTTTCTCAATTCTAAGTAATATATACGTGTAAATATTATGAGGAACTTATATATGTCATATAATATTATCACAAAAGTCACATTATTATACCTACTGGTAAGTGGTAGTATAAGACCTTATTTACCAATTATTTTTCATAAATGAAACGTATACTAAACTCACAACACTAATAACAACAAAACAGAGATAACTAAACATCTAATACATTTATTAATTGAAAAACCGATATATACCTAATTTATTATATATATGTTATTGTAGCCCTTTTCAACATCCCTCCTCTCAATACGAGAGAAAACTTGCTAGCGGGAAATTGTGAATGGCCAACTTCACATATTTTTCAAGAATTTTCTTTTTACATGCGAGTTTTTTCACCATAAGTTCTCTTATGTTAATCTCGTTGAAAAAGATTTGCACATGGTATCAGAGGTGCAAGATCCGTGATTTGAACCCACTTCTCTTGGTTTCTTAATCAAGCGCGTTACCACTGGTTTAAAACAGCCTCTTTATTTATACATTTACTATATAATATGTTTTCACTCTTTAAATATAAAATGTGTGTATCTGTTAAATGATTAGATGGATTCGCATAAGCTATAGCGTATATTGTAAATAACTTACAGCCTCAATATATTTATTATATATTTTGTGTCTACAGTGTTTGTTAATATTATTATAAAATACTTTCATGAAATCAACTCAGTAATTATTTTACCTTTTATAGTATTTCCAACTCTGTTAACGTTGAATTTAAATTCATTTACCATGATTTTATTGTGCTTTTAAAGTATTTTAAACAGCATATTTGATTAATTTTTAATTAAAAACTTAATCGGTTTATATTTTTTTAATTTAATAAAACTAACTAATACCAATTGAAATGTATAAGTATTTACTAAACACGTAAATAAATTAAAGAAAGTTTGAAAAATATATTTACATGGAAAATGAAAAGAAAGAAATAAAAGTTTCGTGTAAGCTTAGTATCAGCTTTTTTTCACCCTAAGAGGTGTACACAGAAATATTGAGCCACCTAATTTCGTTTACAAACTTTGTCTGGTATTAAGATAATGCTTGCAGATTGCTCGGTAGAGTTTTATCAAACTAAATAATAGATGTAATATCGTGTTATTTATTATAAGCTAACTAATTCTACATTATCAAGTGAATAGGCCGGTCAAAGCTTTATTTTGCGAAAGGAGTGTGAAGTGTCACTTACCGTTCACCACTTAAAATTCACATACCGGTACTATTCTAAATTTTAAATATACATTAGTTTGTAATTATAAATTCATCAAATAAAAACTCGTATAGCTTCCTATCCGCGTTTGAGTTACTTAAAAAACCGACGATAATGTTAATAATTCAGAGAAAAAATATATATAATTAGATTAATAGAAGTAAGCATTTGGGGAAAGATGTATACCATAAAAGAAAAAAAAATATTTTAAAGAATACAATAACATAGTATGCATTAAAATATAAAACTTAAACTACTTCTTTTACAAATTAATACTCTGTAAGGGAATTTATAGTCTTTCATATAGTATATGTAACTTTATATTCGTATATTAGATTACTCTGAAACAAACTATGCTGAGGTAATGAAATAATTTGTACCAATCCTTAATATGACCTTGTTTCGTTCAATAAATTGGACAACAATGTTTGCAAACACAAACTCGAGGAATATGTTTATTTAGCAAACAAAAGACATCGTCTCTATAAACGTTACAATGGCGTTCTATAAGTAAAAGTTCACTCATTTCTGGATAATAATTATATTTCGTATTGTATTGTATTCCTATAAATATTCGTTTACGTTAAGTAATAGAAGTAGTAACTTTAATATTACTTATTGTAAGAAACAACTTTTTTATAATAATTTTGGTCCAATTTGTACATGGCCAAGTAGAGTTTTTCTAAGACTAATAAGAAAAAAAATAAGTAAAGTATATAAACCTTCAGTAAATTTGTTAAAGTCTAGCGAGACTATACTAATAAGCGTATTAAATTATAAATAAATGTATTTGAACGAAGTATATTTTTGTATGATTTGGTTCTGTCCAAAATCCAAATTATATAAAAATGCGATCATGCAACGAACTTAACAATGAAATACTCATCCAAAAAAAAATGTTTCTTCAAACGAAACTGAAATATTTAATTTAAACCCTATTCATATTCTTTTTAAACAGTGGGAGGGTGAAAGGTTTTACCGAATCTAAAAGTTACTATAAAACATAATATACAAGACATCGTTGGGAGACAAAAATCGAAATAAATTCGTGAAAAAACCTAAAAGATATAATTAGTTTTAAAATTTTAAATGTTCGCGAAAATCTAACATATGTATAATGTTAAGTAAAAAATAATTTATCTAAAGCTCTTTATAATGGCTAATGGAATTATAAATGAAGAACTTGATTGCGTTTGTGTTCAGATATAATCTCATTTCGGCTCGCCACATTTCATTTGCAAAGTAACAAATGTAACTGTTGAACAAAAGGCCGAGATAGTCGGACAATAGTCCATTTATTTTCCTTTTAAAGATAAGCATTAATGGAATTCTTAAAATATATTGTATTTTAGTTAGTTAATATTTTAACAAACCCCAACTCGGGTTGAAAGAGGATATATTAATTCTTACAATCACTAGTAATACCTACTCAGTATTACGCCAATATTTAAAATAAGTAAGTCCGCTAAATTTGGAAACACGAGGGCATTAAGCCGCAGCTTACACAATGAAAAAAGTAACTCAAGTAAACATAATATAAAGATGTTAATTATATTTGACGAAGACAAAGTAAGCAATTTAGAAGCCTGACAAATAAAACGAAATGAGTCTATAATAATAAAATGGTCCATCACTCAGTTCAATCAAATTTAAAGAAATCCTTTCTTATCTCTTGTCTAGACTTGAATAACTTAACATCAAAGTGAAATGTTGTTGACCTCCAAGACATTTAAATTTTTTCGTGTTACAATCAAGGGTATGCCTTTGAAAACAAAGGTATTTAAAATTGTTTGAAAATATTAATATTAGAGCTCCCAATTATTAGATTTAGAGATTAAAGATAAAAAAAATACAATTAAAACGTACATTGTACGCAATTGTTTAGTAATACTATCTATGTACTATATTTTTTTGTACTAATCATAAATATAGTTAAATCGGTATGAAGAAAATACTGCCTTATTGGTTTATAGTTTAAATTAAATTTTGTAGCAATTGTTGTGGCGGTGAATAGCAGTAATCCTATATAAGTTCTAACAATTTAGTTCAACATACTAGAAGTAAGTGACGTGACAAATTGTATATTAATTTATTTTAAGTATAGAAATTATTTTACAAAATTCATATGCTTAATATATTTTGTTCAGAGGTATATTTTAAGAAATATTTATCTATTACTCTCTACTCAAATATCAATATGATAACCCCTTTAGCTTTGTATTAACACACATAATAATATTGAGGGCAAAAGCACTGTAAAATAATATTACATAAAAGAAATAATAACTTTTCACAGAACTCATTTATTGCTCTCCAAACTTAGAAAATGAACACAATGAAGTCGGTTAAAAATGACGATTGCCTCTTAAAGCTCTTAGTATTGCAATCAGAGGAAATCTTTCCGTTGTTAGTACCTACTTAAATATTTGTCTTCCTCCTTAAGCTTTTAAGTGGGTATTTAGGAACAATTAAGTATTAAGTTGTAATGGTAAAGTCTTTACTTAGAAATAGAACTAGATCCTTAATTTGCGTTTTCTTCTTGCGAATATTTTTTAACATCCCACTTTTGGGCACAAGCCTCCTTTTAATAGGAGGTCATACCACTATATGGTAGACTACCATAATACAATACTAGTACTTATCTATTATATGATTTATGTCAGTCAGATTTTTTTAAATGGTTTGTTACATGGTAAATAAGTATGGATAATAATTTGACAAATATCGTTCCACGAGTAAGAGTATCCACCTGATGCTAAGGATGTTTGAGTAATTAATTGTGAGGATGTATGAGAGAATGGGTGATGTTTTCTTTATCTCTTTGTGACAGCTGAACGCAGTGTAATGTAATTCAGAACTTATAGATAAATAGGATAAATTATATTAATATATAATTTATCCTATTATCTATAAGTTCTGAATTACATAACCATTAATATAACCATATTACCAAACTAGCGATTCGCCCTCGTTTGATTCGGTTTCGGCCCTAATATATTTCTCAGGGGTGAGATATTCTTGCATTAAGAAGTATCCTATATGTTGAGCCAAATAACTAGATATACTACATTTCATAAAAATGTGCCTAGTAATTTTCCAATGATAAGGTCACATAAAGTCAACATTACGTTTTAAAAACTATAGATTCCGCCTTTGTAGCGAATCACTTCAAAAAGATTTAAAGAAAAATATCTAATTACAGATCAAATTCAGTTTTCTTTTCAGCTTATTGCCGTCCACTGCTGGACGAATGCCACTAGGATATAAGGAGGAATAGGATAGACCGCCAAACATCCCAATTTAGTTAAAACTTCATTATTTGTAAATATTAAAGTTCGCTTACGTGAGCTTGGTTCCTTAGTTTTTATTTTTCTACATTTATTTTTTTAGTCTTCAAAAGGTGAAACAGTTAAAGCGTATGTGAAATACATCAATGCTCTAATTATATATTCATATTTCAGTTTATTTATTTTACGGAAATAATAATTTCAAGAATTATGGTATACGAGTATAACATAAATGTCATATATTGGAGAATATTTTATATGGAAAAGAAATATAGAGGGTCGTGTATATTTTAGACGGTTCCATAAATTTACTTTTTGATGTCAATAAAAATGTAGCAACTTGACACAAAATATTGATGTGGTGCTGTGGGTCACTGAAGAAATATTATACCATTTTCTTAGTATTAATAAATTATTTATATCATTTTCATATCGTGTTTGGCTTCAGAAGAGTCAGTTTCAAAATATAAAAAAAATATCATGTTAATTGTAAATCCTCAATTGTTATTAATTATGTGACATTGAAAAATGAATTATTAAATAACTTTTTTAATTAATTTTATAATTTTTATTACAAAAATGCAACAAAAAACTATTCAATCACTAATCATATCCTATCCTCATTTAACTCAATTTACATTTGAATGGCGTTAGCTTCGTCTAAATAATAAACAAATCCGAGGTTTTTCCATGAAATGAATTATAGTTTTCACTGATTAGAGGTAATTTCTTAAAAAAAAATTACAATTTTTAAAATATTTACCGATATATTTGTCTGTAGACCGAGATCGAATACGAACAACTTATGATGTATTTATTTAAAAATGAGGCGGTGGTAGTAGCCTTGTCTTACTCGCTTAGGAAAATAAGTGTGGCGATATCATATCCATTTTTATTATATTTAATTATGTAAATCATTTACAACGTGATCGCCACCTTCATCATGGTGAAATAATTAAATTCATAAAATATTATATAACAATTGTAGCACTCTAGCTAATGAAAAGGTAAAACACATGTGTCCAGAGACTATTAAAAAAGTAATTACATAAAAACCAAAAAAAAACAAAATACCTTTCTTAAAAATACAAATATAATATTTCTTTATATGTAAAATAATTTACATATTTCAGTAAATAATAATAGTGAATGTTTCATATTTCATAAATTTTGATTTATTTTATTCTTGTTATTGATAGAAACTAAAAGAAGATAAGGTTATTTATTTTTTTAAATATTCATTTGTTTAAACTGTTTCTCTCATAATCGAGTATACGAGTAGAGTAAGATATACATTAATTAATAATACTGTATTACATTGTATTAAATAACATTACCTAATGACTTACTACTTGGTAAAAACTACATAAATTGAAATAAACTGTCGCAAAACCACTGTCAGAAGTTTGTATTAGCTAAATACGTATCGATCAATGTCGTAGCACACGATCCATTACAATTTACATACAAATAATGATTGATATAGCCACTTCACAAGCTCGTACTTTCACAATGATTACTTTACAGTAAGAGTATACTTTTTAGTACTAAAAACCATAGTAGGTTATTATTGGTGAACTTTATAAGTTCGTCTAGTTTACTCGAAATTTGAACCTATGGGTTTGTTTTAGAGGACGATAACCGTAAGTAGTCTAAATTCCCAATATAATATCATCCGTTACCACCTGAGCCAAAAAGTATTCTATTCATTCATTTTGGTCACGATAGCCAACAGAAATGTGACAAAACTGTGCATACAACAAGTGCACTCAATGATATTTAATACTCATTTTAATAGAGAAGAAGCCGCGGGTTCCGCTAGTAAATCTATACATAAACTTGACAAATTGATTATATAGAGTTCTATTAATAAACACAGATATGAAGTAAAGTTGATCTTTTGTTATCTGCTTACTGGGTGATAAAGTATGACTCGAAAATTAATAGAATTAGCTAGATTAGATTTAGCGCGAGCCTAGCCGCGGTTTCCGCAAATTATACATATAAATCTTCTTCTTGAGTCACTCTATCTATTAAAAAACCGCATCAAAATCCGTTGCGTAGTTTTAAAAATCTAAGCATTCATAGGAACAGACAGCGGAAAGCGACTTTGTTTTATACTATGTAGTGATGTACTGAGATAATAATTTATAATTATATAACAATTGTCATTACGCAGCATGTATAATAAAAAGAAATTTATATACTTTTTTGCTACAAACTTTTTCTGTAGCGTTGAGTTCTACGTTACACGTAACATAACCTTCGACTATTAGGGGCACATTAAGTTAACGCAGTAGTTCACTTTATGTTATTTATCACCATTCTTACCCGCACCTAATCGTGCCACAGCTAGGCTGCCATCACATTTATGTTTCCGCCATTTCACGTCCAATTTATCTTAATTATTTCTAATTTAATTACTGTCACTTAATGCAAATCTGCCTGAGATTACGTCTCTTAGAACAAACTTAGGGAGTGACTTTATTTTTGTTAATATCTTTACTGTAAATTAGTCTTGAAAATTTATTTATTACTTGCTCTATGTGTCATTACTCAGCTTCCTAAGGTCATAGCGAAATTCCGTCTTAAATCTTTCTGAACAAATACACTTTTTATGCAATAGTTCCATAGCCGATAGAACTTCAAAAAAAATACATACTCGTAGTTCAGCAACATTTATTAGTGTGAATGTAGAGTTTGCTTTAAATAATGAAATAATGATAAATAAAGGCAAATATTGGCGGTCTTTTGATTATAGAATAAAAGTTAAATAAATGTATGGCCAATCTTTCTAATTTCATAACCGAAAACGCTAAAAACTATGATTTCCAATAATAAGAAAAGTTCTCTGATAAAATATGTCTGAGGGCAAAATATAACAAATACCAACTTCAAAAACTTACGAAGTCGCGAGAAGCGGTCACCCAGGGGGCTGTGCAATTTACCGTTTCACTTCCCTGATTTTATTATATGAACTAGTGCATTATCTAAAACAATACTATTTTATGTAATGTAGCATGAAACAATATTTTATATACTACATAATACTACTTACCTTCAATTGAACTTGAGCAATACTATATAAATAATAAAAGTCGAGTTTTGTACATTAGATAACCATGTAAAATTTTATTGAAGTAGTCATTCCATCAACACAAAGGCCAAATATATTATGAACATATTTTTTTAGGATTTTCACCTTTGACTATCTACATCAGAAGTGTATACATTATATAAAGAGCTTGTATATTATTTAAAATTTTCTTGTGTGGCAAAATTGCTAAAATAATAAATTCTAGAATACGTGCACGAGTTAACCTAGTTAAGTTTACTAATTTATATGCACTTAGACATTTTAAATGTAGTTTTGATATTAGAATGAGAATCCATTTATTATTTGTAAAATGAAATTGTTGTATTCTAATTTAATTGTACCTAATTTTTATACGTATATATTTTTTATAAAAAGATAATCTCTACACATATTAATATATTTTAAAAATATTTGTAAAAAAACAATATGTAATATTTACTTTTATCAATTAACGTGTTAATAGTTCAATATTAAAATAATTATAACTGCGTTACTATAGTAGCTATTGCACATACTTATATAATTTTTATTTAATTTACAATCACTTAAATAAGACTAAGACTTTATATTTTAGGAACTTCAAAGTATATTTTGAAATTACTTAAAACCATTAGAATTTAAACAGCAGTATTCACTAAGTGCACCTATAAAAGTATAACGTGGAAGATACTACTTTGTATTCTTATATAAGTTACCAAATGTCGTGTGTCATTTATTTGTCTTTAATTCAAAGTTTTAATACAAATAATTGCATCAATATGTTTTTATGTTAAGGAAAATATTTCCAATACTCATCTATATCTATACTTCTATACTAATATTATAAAAAGGAAAGATTTGTATATAAGTATGTTTATAACGAATTGGCTCAAAAACTACTGGATCGATTTTAAACATTCTTTCATCATTTGAATGCTACATAATCACTGATTAATATAGGCTATTTTAATTGCAAGAAAAAAATAAGTATCCCTACTAAAACTATAATAACGCTACCCAAGGTGTAGAAAAAATGCCTATCTTTCATTGCATGCGTTGCGAAAACTATTGATGATAGAACAAAAAATGTTTCTTAATATTAAAGAACATATCAATATCTACGAGAAGGGCGGGCAATATTTATGCGAGGTATCATACCGCGCGAGTCAGAAAGAATTTGGTTCCCGGTCTTTAAAACGCGTGCGAAGCCGCGGGAAATGCTAGTTCACTATATAATATTAATAAGGATAGTTGACCCTCTAATTGACTACACAACACCTTATATAGATGAACAATTTACTTTAATGTCATGGATGAGTGGAGTGAGCTCGAACTAAACGCAAACTTTAAAGTTTAGGTAACTTATATAATCATGAAGGTGACAACCCTCCAAAGACTAAGAATGAAGTGTATTTTATTCAGCCCTTTACGACGTCGCCGTAAGCCCATTACTGGGCACGAGACCTTCTCCAATACGAGGCAGATTTGGCCGTATTTCACCAAGTGTGAGTTTTCTAAGGGACACACGCAAGTATGTTTTCGTTTACCGTAAGGCAAGTGGTAATAATATTGAAAATTACTTATTCCCGAATAAGATTAAAGAGATATGTCGACGTTTAGCTATCTTATCAATAAATGCTCAGTAATCATCAGGAAGTTGGCGGTAAGGCACTTCTATGCTTCGGAGACATAAAGTTGATTTTTTGACTGATCTCTCACTGGTGATATCGAATTCACGACCCAAAGGAGATCAGTGTGAAAATAATAGAAAATACACATTGTTTACGTATTTACCATGTGAGTTTAAGTTCACATTTGGCTTCTTTTTAGTGATCCTACTTGCTGTGCCTGTTGTCGCGGGTTCAAGTCCCACCGGCATTCATTTGTGTGTCATTAATCGTATTAACAGCTATCTAGTAACAACACTAAGCTCGTACGTCACCATAGAACTAGATGGTGCTTTGTGTTAATGTCTTTGTATTCATATTTCTTTTATTTATTTTGATAATTTTTTTTAAAGAAATAACAAATATATATCGCTAGTTCATAATATAATACTTGGAGATAAATCTCCCTATGGTCGAAATAGCGAGCCTAAAGTGGTTTAAGTTTTAATCAAAGTCTCAGTCCTTAATATTGCATGTGAAACACAAACAAACACCAACGCAATAGCTCTGTAAAGTAACAAACTTGAAAATTTTATTAGCCCAAGATAACGTCGACTCAATGCAAAGAAATAAAATATGTAAAACACATTACATACTAATGTTTATTGTATTTTACCCTATAGTAGAAACGTCAGTGAACCTTCCACTGTCTGACAATTGAATAAAATTTTATTTGCTTTATACATATTGACTTACATTTCCTTTAGTATTATATATTACAAATATCTCATAAGAATGCTACTTAATTTCTTCTTTTGTACTATCATTCAATAAGTATTTTTATTAAATCATACCTTTTTTTTCATAATAGTATGCATGAAGGACTGTCTATTTTTCTGAGAGAATCTAGAAAGAAAATTTTCTATTCAAACGTAGTATTGTATGAATATGTAGGTCGGAACTTTGCCGGAACTGTCGAGTTCGATTCTTATATGCAAGCAATATTTATAAATAATCTACACCTATGGAAGTCTTTTGCGTTCTAAATGTACATGTTAAAAGTTTCCTTCGTGTTCTGGATATACTCGTATTATGATTGTTGGATCTGTAGAAAAAGAGAGAGTCAGTCTCGTATAGAAACCGTCAAAATCCGCATAAAATTCAAAATTGAAATATTTGTGTAAATCTAATAAAATATTAAATTAGTACAAATAATAATACTATACATTAAAGATTATTGTTTTTCTCTAAAAGCTCTAGTTTTATTGGGTTTTTTATTAGGATAATCCGTACTAGTACTTTCTAAAAAACTAAGAGGGGAAATTAATATATCATACATAGTGATGATGAGATACTAAAGTAATCCAATAACTAAATAAACAAATAGCCTCTTGATTGATTTTGGTCACGAAGGCCCATATCACTAAGATTATAGTAAATAATGTTTTCCTAATAGAATTTCCGTCATAGCGGACAGTCTCACAGAGTGCTAACTACTTGTACGTGGGCAAATAGAACGCATAGATGGAAGTGAACTAAAGAAAAAGACAAGAGTGGTTCAATTGAGAAAGTCCCTAAGTAATTCAACTCAAGGAATTTATCATCTCTAATCAGCCAAGTTCCCGACCAATTAGGCAATGATTCATTGTTATTAATTAGTGTTATCAATTGTAAAATTCAAAATAATTTAAATACTAGCAAATCCGGTGTAGAATATATTAAACAGTTTTATAATTTTACTAGCGACTCGCCCTCGCTTCGCTCGGGCTCTTCCCTAGATTTAGCACAGGCAAAGCCGCGGGATCCGCTAGTTATACATATAACCTTCCTCTTGAATCACTCTATCTATTGGAAAAAACCGCATCAAAATCCGTTGCGTAGTTTTAAAGATTTAAGCGCACATAGGGATATAGGGATATAGGGACAGAAAAGGCGACTTTGTTTTATACTATGTAGTGATTATAAAATAAAAGTAGCCTAAGTTACTTCTTATAACATTAGCTATCTGCGAGTAAAAATCGGTCATGCCAATTTAGATATTAGCCAAATTTTAAATTTGGCATGAAGCATCTAGGGACGAACCCGAACAAAGCGACGGGGAGTTGCCAGTATTATGAAAACCGAAACCGATTTGCATATTTCTTGTATTGGGGGTGTGTCAAGGGGGTTTAAGTATAGAAAGACTCAACAAAAAAAATAGATACCAAACGAAGCAAGGGTTACTTACCCTTGCTTCGTTTGGGTATATTCTATAATTCGTATTGTATTTCATAAACAGCGCTGAATCTTTTCGAATAGAGCAACAGATGGCTCATTGCTCCTAAAATTTCATTGCATCAACGAAAAACATTACGCAACCCTCCTCTCTGATATTGTTTACATTGAGAGTTTTCCTCGTGCCACTTTCTTTATTATAACAATAATATTACTGTAATAGATGGAATTAATTTTGTTTGATTAAAATTTGCATAGAAAGTTATTTAGTATCAGAAATAAATGCAAAAAACATTAAAAATAAACAAAAAAAAACATTATCTATACTAATATTATAAAGCTAAAGAGTTTGTTTGTTTGTTTGGTTGAACACGCTAATCTCAGAAACTATTGGTCCAAATTGAAAAATTCTTTGTGTGTTAGACAGTCCGTTTATCGAGGAAGGCTATATGCTATATTTCATTACGCTACATCTAATAGAAATGGAGCATCAATGAAAAGTTGCAAAAACGGGAAGGACGGGCATTAGTACTGTGTACCGACTCAGGAAGAATTCGGTTTCCGGTCTTTAGAACACGTGTGAAGCCGTAGAAAATGCTAGTCTATAATAAAGTATTATAGCAAAAAAGCTTGGTATTGTTATTATTCTGAGACCCCGCTAACTTAATCACTCATCATTCATTGAATATATCTCTTAATAAGAATATTGCATCTAATAATAATACCTAAATAGGCTATAGAATTCAAAGAGATTCTTTAAATCAGACCATTATTAACCTCAATATGCTCATATTACATGAACAAATATACGGTACGAATAATAAAGTTCTTCCAGAAATAGCGTCCTCCTTGAATGATGTGCTATTCAACAAATTGAATAGACAAATATTTGAAAATGACTGGCTTTTGTTATATATCAGGCCCATATTAATTTCTTTTTTCCTTTCCATTTTAATCTGTATAGAAACTAATATTGACTTATAACTGAATTAAAAACAGAACCCTAAATATGGCGCATTTATTTTAAGCTTCAAAAGCTTCAGAAATGTCAATTATTAATTTTAAAGTACGGCAAAGCTCAATTAAAAGTTTCCATTGCATTCACAAAAATAGCAGTTCAATCGGAAAGGTATTTGTATCAGCAAACATCTGGCGCAATGGCTGTGTATTTATAATAAATCAGGAATTGCAAAAGCTACACTTACAATAAATATAAAATAAATAAATTTGCTAGGACATTAACTGCACAACATCATCTAGTTCCATGGTAAGATACGAGGCCTGTGTTATGGATACCAGATAGTTGATACACTACTCATATAATATTACGTTTAAATATACACATATTATAGATATGAACGTACATAACATTCGTTTTCATCACATAAATGAATGCCAGCGGGACTCGAACCCGCGACCGCTGGCATAGCAAGTAGGATCACTACAAAGTGAGCCTAACGTGTCGTGAATATCTAAAAACGCTAAACAATATGAATCAAGGCTATTTTCTTCATTTCATTGAAATATAAACAGCGTTATTTTCGTATCTACTTAGACTTTAATCGTAGTATATTTTCAGCCGTCAATTAGCATTTGAATTGCAGATTTTGGTGAAATAATAAGATTAATTTCGTATATAAAATAATTTTTAAGGAATAGGAATTTTCTAAGTCTCTCTGTTTGTCTAAGACTGTAAAATATGTACCTAATTAAAATTATGTATTAATGAGCCGCATAAAATAAATGACAAAGCAGTTCTTACAGCAAAATAATCTGTTAATATAAAAATGTAGAATTAAAGTAGAAGTAAATAAATAAAAAATTGCAAAGAAGTAGGTAAACTGAAAAACTACCGATATACGAATTTAGTTTTTTATTTAAAATCGTGTAAGCAAAGTGAATACGAGTATACAACTTTCAAAATTATTTGTTTCGTCGTTTGACAACGGACAAAAATTTTAATATCCGTTAAAATGCCTTTGTTGGACTAATATTTTAAATGTAAAAGTTTGTGTACGCGTTTGTAAAATTTTCAGGATAAAAGGCCTCAACTTATACGGATATGGATACATCTGAATGAAGCGAGTATAAACGACGAGTTGAATATAATTTATCAATCAATTTATTTTTACTATCGTAAAACATTTAACATCTGTGGAATAAACTTAACCTTAAAAACAAAAAATACATTGTAATATTCCATTTAGAAGTAAACGTTTCATAAATGTCTATAATATATACTCGTGACTAATTTTCCAATAATAATTATCATATGATATTCGAGTATTCGTCAGTGCATCAATGATGCATGCAACTTAAAATATCGAATGGTAAATTGGCATATGCAGTGTATCATTTAGTAATACTAGTTGATGTTTAATATTATAATTACACTGCGTTTTTAATGTAATTGCAATGCTATTGGTTGATGATTTTATTGTTAAAGTAACAATAGTCTTCTATAGGTGGTATGAGTAAATGCTAAATGCATTATGCCAAGGATAAAAAGTAATGCTTATTAGTAATTATTAATATCTTTTATCGTTTTAATCGTTTTAATTTTATGCCTTCACAGGAATTTTAATTTGTAAAATGGTTCACAGAGTAATAAAAATTTAAAAAATATAAATAAAAAAACAAAAATAATAAAAATTCTACAAATATGAGTACTCACTAACTTTTTTCCTATATCTAATGCCAAGCATTCAAAAAATAGCGCAACGTATAAAAGTACGTAATAAAAAATGTAATTTTTACATTTTATTATTTAAAAAATTTGAATTTTAGAAAAGTATATTAATAAATTAAATACTCACCTGATATAATAAATAAGAAATTTCGTTGTCTACGTTGCTAAGTCTTGAAGAGATAGATATGTTACAACAATTAACACTAAGCACTATTTAAATTACACTTTAAATTATTAGGTATATTATAGTTCATCAAAACTTGGCCCTCACAGAAGATAAAGTCTAGTTAAAAAGGATAGGTATATGCGATATGAAGTAGTATTGATATTAAAGGAGTTCTAAGATAAGTCACTGGATTGGACCAACAGTTTTACAAATAGTTTGCACACAACATTATTTAAAAAAACGTAAATTTCATTGAAGAAAACAAACAAGGTAGTAAAGAATATCGATAATAAAAGAGTACGTACACCACACACACATTTTATCTTTAACTATTTTTTATGTTCAATTTGATCGGGTGACAACTTTTTATTATTCGTATAAAACACGAGTGAAAACGGCATCCATTTTCCCATGAAAAATAAATTTACGCTCGCGACCGGCGATGTTTTAAATATGTCACGGCTTCACTGTCAAAGAACATCTGCCCGCCGTGCCGCCCGAGCGCGGACTGAAAGCTTTTCCTACACTTCTGAAATTGTCGTTCCTTGTGTGAAAGCTGAACAGATCGCCTATTGGTATTTAAACGTGAGTGAATAGGATAGCTATATTTCTAAATCACGTCTTCAAAGCCATGCTTGAATATCAAAAGGAAATGCGAAGGTGTTAATATCAAAATAAACATGCACCAAGCTTGATTTTGGTAAGTCATGTACTTTGCAGTGGTACGTTTATATGCATTTAGTTTCATAACTGAGTTATTTTAATGAAATGCTACGAAGAGGTTAAGGTTAATGACCGTAGCTAATGCTACAACTAATCCTATTAATGCTATTACAATGAGGTTGTCTGTCGCATTCCATGTACTTAGTTATGTCTAGTTGAACTTCAAGATAATCCAATTTTAGGGGTTATTAGAAACCATATTAACGGTACATGTGTTTTGGCCAGTCCTTTTCACATCCACTCAACGCATAATCGAAATATAAAACAAAAGAGTCAATTTAAATATTTTAACCCTAATAATAAATAAGTTTATGTAGATATATAGCCTATACTATGTTTCATACTCGTGCGTATGTACATTAAATATAAATAAATATGTTGGTGGGACATAAACACAGAGTACCAATGTCCAGATAGTTGATACACTACACACATAACTTTGACATACTTAATATAAATATAATTACCCATGTTTGGAGTACAAGTTCGTACCCATCATACAAATAAATGCTCCCAGTGGGACTTGAACCCGCGGCGATTAGCACAGCAAGTCGTCGACCAACAATCTCTTCGTCATTATATAATACCATAAACTATATATAATATAACTAAACTTTAAACCTGGAACTCTGAATTCAATTTACAGGAACCTCAATCCGCAGTAAACCTTTGATCGTAGTTTAACTTAATGAAGCAAAAGTTATTATAATGAAACTAAATACAATTCAATGTACTCGTACAATTTCTATTCTATAATCTCGGTTGAAAATGAAACCTTAATGTAATAGTTTGATAGTTATAGTTTTCAGGTATCCAAGTTCTGTTTCAATAGAACAAAGCTTTTCATTAAAATAACACTAGTGTATCCAGAAGACAGGACATCAAGTGAAGAGAAGCTACATATCTTCGCGATCTTTGAGTTTTTGCTTCTTATATAAAAATCATAAATCAACAAGGAATCTTCAAACCGATTTAAAATGTCTATATAAGCAACTTATTTTCCCCTATATGTGTCTCATAGAAACCTATGTGGTACTTTTATTCTAGTCAATCTGAGTACATCCAAAATCGTGCAACGCTTTTATCGCAAAGTTGTCTTTTCATTATACACTTACATAAATTTGTAATATTAATTCCAATAGACGATATTTCTAGTAGCAGTAGATATACTCGTAGATTTGCTTTATGTCGTAAATCCTACTTACTGCTGACCTAGACGTTTGAAGCCTCATCTAAAAATTCATCTATGGCAACAGGATTCTATATAATATAATTACATCTTTCTATTTATAGTCGGGCAAAGACTAATAATCCAATCCTTTTTTCATCTGGTTGCTAATAGATTTTATAGTTTTTTATTTTGCTTAGTAGCTATTGATGAGTTGTAGCGTTTATTTATTTATTTATTAAATAAATCTGATATTATAAATGAAACTATCTTTTCGGATATGAGAGAGCGTCTCTCCCGTGACCATGATTGCTGTAAAGCATTCGAAACGTCGGGAACCAAAAATCATAATAAATCCGCGACAAAATCCGAAAAGATAGTTTCATTTATAATGTCAAACATTCGCGTAAACCTAAGAAAGTATTAAATCTGATATTTTCATGTGCGAATCATTTCTAACATCATTACCACTTGTCGTACGGTGAAGGAAAACAGCGTGAGGAATCCCTCATATCTGGGAGAACCTAGCAAGTTTTTTAGAAAGACATATAAACTGTCGTCAACTCACAAGTGACCATCATGATGTACTATGGCCTTATCCCCCTCGTATTGAAGGGGGCCCAACAGTGACACAAATTTCTGATGACAAAAGTGTAGGACACTTTTGTGTATATCTAAAACTACTTATTTGTCCTTGATCTGATTGTAAGTCAGTTCGTTAGCTACTCACCTCTTGTAAGCTTGTTATATTAGTTAATTAGCTTAGGTGTTTGGGTTAATTTAAACCGCGTTGATAAATAGTTGGCGATAATTATCATCATGTTGACATTCTTGGTGTAATCTATCAATTTTAAAATATATGCATAATGTAAAATGTATATTACCTATGTTAATACATAATATTTTTTTCATTAACATAAAATTTATATTGTCTTTTCTTTCTACATCTAATCTTGGTAGGATAGCTCGTATAACAATAGCTTTTGACTTTTGACCCTATTGGCTAACGTCCTAACGCGCGGAAAGGGGTGTGTGGAACATTAGGCCGGCGGTTTTACTGGACTTAAATAAACCCATTGTAAAAATACTTTGTAAGGTCTTGAGAAAGTTTAAAAATGACAAATAGATTATAGATAATATTTATTTTATATGTTTAAAAGAAGAATAGGCTTAAATGTTCAACCATATTATGTAAATAAATTAAATTGTCAAAAACATTAAATTAAGTCCTATATGCATATGAAATGTATGATTTATTATATTTTTTACATTTCTTATCGTCAACGAATGAAGCATGCATTCAGTAACATCATATATATAAAAATCAATGCCACTTTTCGTTGTAATTTTATAACTCAAGAACGGGCTCACCTATCCAAACCAACTGTTTAGGCTTTGTTTGGACTATTTGGTAGACGGTTTATGTGAAGTTTGCACAAAATGGGTCGAGCGGTTCTTCATTTATCACATTTTTTGTAACAAAGGAATTCGTGACTTAGCTCGCGCTGAATCTAGTTCTATCTAAAACCCAAGATTGTATAAAGTTTTTGATATAGTTTTATTAAAAAAAATGTGGAGGTTTTCATTATATAATACAATACTGAAATTAAAACTTAATTCAATTTTCAATAAGCCAGTAGGTCTTAACGACACAAATAAAAAGTGTCTATTAAAAAGTAGAACAATGGACATAATACAAAATACACGATGACTTTTTACTTAATGTCAAAGAGCACACGGTACAACTTGAATTAATTAACAATTGAATCGATCGGGATTTCACGAAACTTCATAAAACACAAAATACTCACGAAGTTGATAAGAAAATTGTTATTATGAACTTAATTTTATTTAAGTTTAACTTAATGGCGCGTTTATAAAACTGAAGTAAATATAACATGTAAATTAACAGAATTAAAATTAGATCTGGTGATCCATAGCACAAGCCTCGTAGCTTACCATTGTACTTGTTGCTGTGTTAATGTATATTTTTGTATTTTATGTATCATAACAAATGTATAATATAAAATAATTTAAAAAAAATCTATTATATACTTATTACTTTATTACCTAATTATTAGAATATTATGTTATTTGTTCTATACATATCTTTCCCTATATATTAATCGAAACACAATGTATAGCCAAATTCTAATGATTCTTATACGGGTACAGTTCAAGGGTGATATGTTTGAATTTTTCTACTAAGTATAAAATTAAATATTGAATAAATAACGACTCTAATAATATTCTTGATTAGTTCCACTTAAGTAGATTTTAAAATAAAATATGGAGATATTTTGCAATCAAAGCTTTTGTCTTTTAAAAAATTGGTCCTAAAATACAGAAAATTTTTACAAAACACAGTCAATAGTATTAATTAAAAACGTAACTATGTTTAATTTAAAAATGATTAAGCACACCCATCGAAAGCATTTTATATACACCTATTTAATCGAGGGTCATATTTAGTGATTACGGGCTAAGTGGAA
This sequence comes from Boloria selene, assembly GCA_905231865.2. Classification (NCBI taxonomy): domain Eukaryota; kingdom Metazoa; phylum Arthropoda; class Insecta; order Lepidoptera; family Nymphalidae; genus Boloria; species Boloria selene. The sequence continues at coordinate 6,712,003 of HG993147.1, forward strand.
TTATTCACGTGGCTGAGCACGCAGAAGTTAATAAGTATACAAATTGGAATATTTGGAAATTATGCGTACTAAAAAAACTGAGTTTGATTTTAATGTACATATAATTTTTCGTGCTGACAAAAATTGTAAAATATATCGATACCTTTATTTGGGTTCATTTGGCGTATAAATCAAAACCCCACTTTTGAGGAGAGGAAAAAAAGTTTTTTTATTAATATTAATATTATATATTATTTAATTTCTCTCGCTTCGAGCGTCCCGTACGTTTTATTTTTTAAGCAGAACCCAAATGTTTTTTTCTTAAATTAAATAGTTACTCTTTAAAAACCAACTATGTATAAGTAAAAGTCCCGTTAAAAAACAAACAAACAGAGATACAAAAATTATAATAAAATAAATTTTGTTTTCATTCATGCAGAAATATACATTTTGTGTTCATTTATTCAGAATTAAAGGATAAATTTGTTAAATAAATGAAGGATAAAAATGTTATAACTTTCAATGAAATTTATAAAGTACATGTTTTAAGAAACATTCATTTGAGACTGAAATAACAAATTAAAGGGATCTGTATCTGAACAATATATAAAATAATAGAATAAAATTAAAAAAAGTAAAAAAGCATGAATACTATACTTACATCCAATTATCATAAATATTTCACCGAAATACGCTTTATTTTCTTGGCAAAAATCCGACGTATTAACATTTTTCCCCTTATAAATAGGGGAAAATATTTTCTTCCTAATTATGTTAGGCTTTGAAGAGTGTATTCAATTATCAGGTAAATATTAAAAAAATATTTATTCTTCCAAAAGAGATATATTGAAACGAAAAGTACTACAGCATTAATTTTGGGGTAACACTGTATAGAAAATCAAGTAAATTTATTTTAACAATATATTATATGACGTGTACCAGCATTATATTCGAAAATCTTATTTACATAAAATATCAAATGTATAGGTATATTTGAAAAAAAAAGAAGAATATTTCACGCCAAAAATTGTTGAATTATCTTTTATCCAGTTATAACCAGTGTTACTAAACTTCAACAAAATAGGTCTAATAGTTTCTGAGTAAAATTACAAACAGACAAATGTAACAATATTATATAGCTTCTGTTTTGGTTTTAAGAAACAGAACTAATGCTATTATTCTCTTACTTGATTGCTAATCTTTTTTAATTTTTTTATCTCAAAAACAAATAATTTCAGTTAAAAATAAGTAAGTTTTACTGTAGAAATACAATTAGTACATGATGCACTTTATAATGTACACTATGTTATACGAGAATCACAAAGCAGTCTATTGAATATTTAAATTTAGAGTATTTCCTGGTGGTTGAAAGATAATTTAGTTGAAGCAAATCCGAGAGAGGCGAAGATTGTTATGATAAAGTAGAGGCTCTTGGATTTTTTAAATATTCATTTTCAAGTAGAATATGTAATGAATTGAGCTGTTATATATGTATATTTGTCAGTTCATCAGTTTTACCGAAGTTGTTCATCAAAATGCTAAGTAGACTTTGCTTCTGATGAGTCTATCGATCCAGATACTACAAATTATCGTATAAGATATTATAGTGTTATACTTATAGGGTATTAGTGTATTTTCAAGGTCTAAGTTTTGTTTAAGAAATCTAAAAGAAAATATATTTCTTTCAGATGAATGAAGATAACAATGTGTATATTATCTAATATTACTTCTAAAATAGATTATCTTTTAAATTGTTTATAACTCTATCAAAAAATAATTTACAACTTTAACTTACCTTTTGGTTTAAAACTAAGTTATTATCATTTTTCATGTATGTATAAATAATTTTCTTTACAAAATGCATATAATGCGAGTATATTATAAACGTCTGAAGCGCTTGTAGATCAATCCATGCATAATAAATTAAGATGGTTCCCGGTAAAACTCCCAACACACTCTACAACTCGATTTATACCTCGCAGACACGGATTAAAGTTTGCCTTGGGACGAGTACGTAACTAGCTGTTTCCCGAAACTTTATTCATATTCCATGAAAAATTTCATATAAGTCATTCATATGCCAATTTATCGTTTATAGTGCTTCCGAAATTCCTCTTTTATTATGTTTCATTCTTATCAACTCAAATTATGTATTAAACATAATTTGAATTTGCCCAAAGAAACACTTTTCTTAGTAGTAGTGCCATGCTCGTTACCTTTGGGTAGCAGCCGAATAGGCCGGCACGCCCCGAATAGTACCACTCTCTCACAGAAGACCGGCGTGAAGTGGCAGCTATACTGCCGCGTTTCGTCCGGTAAGTGAGAGTCCGGGAGGCCCACTCCCAATCCCTCCTCCCTCCCTTCTATCTACCTCTTACCCTCCCTCCCTCCCTTTCCTAAAAGGCCGGCAACGCATCTGCTAGCCCTGCAGTGTTGCAGATGTCCATGGGCGGAGGTGATCACTTCCCATCAGGTGAACCTCCTGCCCGTTTGCCCCCTTTGTGTCATAAAAAAACACAAACACAAGTATAGTTTTAAAATATACACAACTAGCTGACCCGTGCCCACTTCGTTGGGCATAATGTTAATAATTCTTTTTTAGTACAGAGTGTTTAAATAATTTAAATTATTTTATTAATATTAAAAATTAAAAATTAAATTATCTATACTAATATTAAAAAAACTACTTTTTTTAACTTAAATATAAAAGTTAGACATATGCTGTCGTTGACTTTTTTGTAGGCATTTTCAAGCTCCACATCTTTTCTCTATAACTCAAAAATATATCTTTCATAGTTAAGGCAGCGTTCGTAAGAAACGCTTTCATTCGACCGTTTTTTCTCCGATTCACTTTGCAAAACGGACTACCACGTATATACCAACAATAATGTGGCTTTCTATTGGTGAAAGAATTTTTTAAATCGGTTCAGTAGATCCCGAGATTACCCCTTACAATTTAACAAACAAACAAACTTTACCTCTTTATAATATTAGTATAGATAAATAGTAAAATCTTTGTGAAAACAAATTATGATAATATTACATATAATTTTGTTATATATTCAAATAGAGTTAAATTTCTCAGTACTTTGCTGTAGAAACTTTATTATTTTAAGTAAATTTACGAACGTTCATAGTAGCATTTAAATTGCTGAATAATTTGTGTGTTAAATATACAAACAACTTTAGATAACCAAAGAATCAAAAACCATTCCTTCCTTCTTTAATAACGACTTGAATCTAGGAAATTTTTATAGCTTTTTAACTTAGAAAATATTTCAATTATCATATATCAAAAATGTGTAGACAAGCCGAAAATAAGCTGAAATACTCTAACGTGAGATAAATTCTGTTAAACTAGACTAACGTTATAATAAAACGATGTTCCACGTATCAATTTGCTCAATCCAGGTTGGATTTTGTTATAGGTATTTGACTGTACAAAATTTACGGTGCTATTTCCTAAGAAATAAATCTTCAACTAATTAATGGTAAATATATCTTGTATATTTTAATTTTTCGGGCTGGTCCTGTTTTTCAATCCATAATAATATGTCTCGTTAAAAATTAAATGTTTATAGAAATATAAAAAAAATTAAATAGCCTACTTGGCTATACAATTATTCAATTTTAATTTAACGAAGAAAAAAATTAAATGAGTGTAACTCATATAAGTTATCAATTTAATATTAGGCAATTTAGTCAAGGCAAAAAATTATTTTCCGTCTCCACACACGAACGACATTTAATTATAAAACGTAAACAAAATGAATACTTTATTAAGTGTTCTTCATATAATTTTACACGTGTACATCTAAAAGTGACATATTTATGATGTTTACTTCACAAATTAAATTTTCCATATGCTAAAGCGAGTAAATGACACAAATATTTCATTAGTATTATTTCATAGCCACCATATGGGTATGCTTTCTGTGTCTTTACTAACATTACAAAGAGAAAATATTTCATTGTGTGTTTGTTTGCATAGAATGAGCTTCGAAACTACTGAACCGAATTGAAAAATTCTTTCATTGTTGAGAAGTTACACTATCTCCGGGCGAACAGACAGACAAAAATTCTAAAAACTTTGGAGACTGTATCGCTAATATAAATGATTATATCAATAAGATTATGTGTAATTATTTAATGTACTTCAACTCATTTAGAATGTCATTATATGTATGAGATAACATTCATCCTTCAGACTCATAATATATTGTTTAAATGTTTCTAAAAGGTTTGAATAAAAATCAGAAAGAGCTAACAAACTAATAAAAAGTTTTCTTCACTTTTCCGGGAACTACTCTTTGTACTGAAATCTGTATACATTTTTTATTCGAGTCAACTTTCATTTGTCAAGGGAGATGTCAAAATAGCTTTATATATTTTATGCTCTGCTGTGACATTAAAGGAAAAAGGCAAGTGGTTTATACACATATAACCTATATTTATATAACCTAATATTTACTGAAATAAGTATATACCGTATTGAATGATGCGTGTTATATCTTATTATTACTATCCATTAGGCCCGAGGTCGTGAGTTCAATTGTCACAGGGTAAATGTTTGTTTTGATCATCGACATATTTTCTCTTTAAATTGTTTTATCGATAGGGATGAAGCAAAATAAGTTATTGAATATTCAAATTGCAATAATAATGAGAAAAATGTGTGATAATAAATATTATCACTATCTATTTCATACCTAATTTAGACGATTTCCTTAGACATTTTCGTTATAAACTATGCAATCTAATTCTGGGGTAGTAAGACTGCCTACAAGCAGAGAAGTTAAACGTCGTGTCGCAAGGTCTGGTTGTCGTTTAAGTGCCATTTGGCTCTATTATCAGAAAGCTTAGAGAACCATGATCGTAGAAAATGCTTACTTAAGCCATATTAAGTAAATTCTACTCGTCATGCCAAAAATCCTCTTAAGGTCTTCACCCAATTTTTCATTCAAATACAATGAAATCTGTATTCTAAGATAGAGATTATCCAGTACTTTCCTTTTTGCCGCTTAGTAAAAATCCCCAACGACAAAGAATAGTAGTCATAAAATTCGCATATCCGCGATTTATCCAAATCAGTTGTAAAATACTAATACGAAGAAACTGACAGAGAAAAGCTTATCTTGTTCAATAATTACGCTATATCAAAAATATAACTAAATAAATAAAAAAATATTATATTCTAGTAATTAAATTAAATATTAATTACTTTAAGCAATCCTTTTTTAAATAATTTTAATTTCATAAGACAGTCGGCTCTTAGCTGCTTTTATCACGTCTGTTACTCGTTACAATGTTTGTTTTATCTACTCCGTAGCTGGCTACGCAGTTACTGCTCTTGGCACCTATGTGGTTGTATCTAATTAGGGAGAGGAGCTAATGAAATACTCCTCTGTTCCAAAGGTAGTATTTTCTATATTAGGATTTTTGTTGGAGACTTATGTCGCTATAACTATAATATAATACCATCGATTTTTTGTCTCTGCCTTTTGATGTGTTAAGACGGACAGACCCACAAAAGTAATGTTGTACTTATAATATTATATTTATATAGTGAAGAAAAATGAAATTGATAGACAACCCTTAATCCGTGTTTTAAAACAAAAATATTACTCTGCAAATACAAATGAAAAACGTCATGCATGATATTTCATATTTTAAATAGCGGTAATTTTCGTTTCAACACTTAAAAATGTTAACGTAACCTACTTTAAAGTTTATTTGAAGCAAACATTTTCATGCTTTCACATAATTAATACTCGTATTTCTGACACTCGGATTACCACATTCTTATAGGCTTAAGTTGCTTACAAATTGTGATTCATTTTCACGGTCAATGCTTTAATCCTTTTAAGTCAAAGTTAATTTAATTACATTAAAATCTCTTTTGAAATACTAAAATCTATTGAAGGAACAGGGTATCCAAACGGGTTAAATATATTTTCTTGGTAAATCTAAGATGAAAGTATTGGAAACTGATACGATATCTTTATATGTGGCGGCCAAAATAGAAAACAGAGGTAGAGTATAATAGACTCCGTCGAAAGCCCTTAAATTGAGGTTACCAGTACCTAAGGAATATAATAAAACTTCTTATTTATTTTCCTATTCATTATTGTCGTTTACTTCTTATGTATTTAATATGATATAGGTCCTGGTAGGAACATCAATACTAATATTATAAAGAGGAAAGATTTGTTTGTTTGTTTGCATTGAATAGGTTCTGAAATTACTGTACCGATTGAAAAAATTCTTTCACAGTTGGAAAGGCTTTATTAAATTAAAAAAAAATCAGGAATCTTTTCTAAAACTCCAATAATCTAACTCAAGGTAGCTAAATCTAGGGACGAACCCTAGTAAAGCGAAGGTGAACCACTAGTAATAAATAATTCTCACATTTATTTCACCGTTGTTATATTTCTGTTATTTTTTAATCATGGTATTTTGTGACTTCCTTCCCTTTTATCGCACGAAATAACCAATGTCAGTTCAGTGCTGTTAAAATATTAAATGTTTTCATTTATACTTTGATTATTGCCTTAAAAATAAAGCGTAAGCATTGACAACTTAATGAAATGATATAAAATAGTATTTCTGCTGTAACATTTTATCTCGTTCTGCTTAAAATAAGTAATACCTGAATCTATAAATATCAGCGTATTGACATTTAAAACACAAATCATAATAATATTGAATCATCTCTAAAAGCACCATCGCTAGCAGCACTCACTATATGCACTAGCTCTTAGCATTACAACTGCAGCATTTTCGTAATTAAAATATGGCAACAGTAAAGCAAAATATAGTTATATATTTTTCTTTGATAATAATTTGATAATTTAAAAAAGTTCCCGATTTTTGAACGCTTAAGTAGCTGGCTCTTTGTCTCAATAGAGATAAGAATTTCTTCTCCGGTAAGAAAGAGGCATCTTTTTTGTTATATTCTTTATCCATATGCTTCATAACACAATACAGTGGTAGCCCAGCGGTAACGCGTCGCTTGGATAACCGAGTGATGCGGGTTCAAATCCGGGTCTCGCACCTCTGATATTTTCATGTGCGAATCATTTATATCATGATTACCACTTGTCTTACGGTGAAGGAAAACATCGTGAGGAAACCTGCATGTCTGAGAAAACCTAACAAGTTTTCGAAAGGCATGTGAAGTCCGCCAACTCGCACTAGGCCAGCGCGGTGGACTATGGCCTGATCCCCCTCGTACTGAGGGAGGCCCGTGCCCAGCAGTGGGACGTTAAAAAAAAGGGCTGATGATGATGATGATGATGATGCTTCATAACGGTAGGATTATTAAGAACATCACTGTTTTATTGTAGTTAAAAGTTTGAAAATATATGTAGCATGCATCAATTTTCAAAAATTAAGAACATACATTACAACTTTGTGAAGCATAATGTGAGTTTTCCTTGGTACATCGGTTAAAATGAGAGCTCATAATATTTCACATCTGCGAACTGCCTCCCGCAAATGTAACCGACCGTTTTAATCTCTGCTCGTAATCTGACTTTATTAAGTTGATGAAAGATTTTAAATACATGAAATTCATAAAATCTATTCTAGTCATTTGTTTTAGTTGTTTTGATTTCAAATAGATCATAGGACCCTTTTATTCTAGACATATAATAAAATTCTAACCGAGTTCTTTCTGTACATTAAATATTTTTTTGACTATCTAATTAAAATAGATATTATTATCGATATCGGCCGAACGTAATGTTTTTCTCTGTCGGTCTGTCTGTTACTGCATCACGAGAAAACCACTGGACAGATTTGGATGAAAATTTGTAAGATGATAGCTGGTTACCCGGGTTAATACATAGATTACTTTTTATTGTGGGAAAATATTTTATTTCTCAAAACTCTCAACTAAGCGTTACAAACTGGCTATAAAACATCGGATGGTATGTGAAATCTATTTTGTTTCCGGTCTTTGGAGCGCGGGCGGAGCCGTCGGTAATGCTAGTAGTCAATAATTTTATTTGTCGTACAATTAGTTCTGTTTTATATTGTGTAAAAAATACATATAATATAGGTACTCGAACAATTTTAAGAGAAATAATTATGGATGCTAAAAATTTTAGTTGTGGTTCTATTTATTGACTATTGAAAAAAATATTTTAAGCTTTAGTTAAACATGAACAAGCCAGATGTACAGATTCAACTAATTTAGAATTTTAATATATAAAGATATATCTAAAATTTTAGGTGTACCTACTTTGATTAAAAAATAAAACTAATAGTTTACAACTTTAAGTTAATATTAAAAATTATAGTTAGCCATCAATTTTTGCGCAAAACCTAAATAAAGAAGCGAAAGTAAACAATAAAAATAATTTTAACAAGCGATCCTCTAAAGAAAATAAATGAATGGGGATGAAAGCTTTTGTGTAGATTCATGATTGTAAGCGAGATGGTATTTGAGATCAATATTAATTTACTTCTATTATATAAACTTTTTGATTTTCTACAGATAGTGTTATTATCTTATATAACAATGTTAGAAAAGCTTGATTCCTATGGGAAATTATAAATGTTTCTCGAGGTCAGCACATGCCGCGAAGGTCCAGTTTACCTTTGCAAGCTTACTGACCGCAAGTGTTTTGAGGTACCTACTAGAAGGATGGGACTCGCGTTGATTAATATGTCGAAGTTTTCCTTTCATTTATGACGCTTAAAAGATTAAAAAGAAGGCACGTTATAATAATTATTTGTATAATACTATCTTAGGTTCACACGAATATTTGACATTATAAATGAAACTATCTTTTACAGCAATCATGATCACGGGAGAGATCTCTTTCGTGACCATGATTGCTGTAAAGCATTCGAAACGCCAGGAACCAAAAATAAAAATGAATCCGCGACAAAATCCGAAAAGATATTTTCATTTATAATTTATTTGTATTTATTAAAATCCCATAAAGTAAATTTAATTATAAAAGTAATTGAAAAAAATTATGCACGAAAACAGTTTTTAAATATGCTGATATCAATAGCATTTTCAAGATCGCTTATCGATGGTACTTAATCATCTAAAGGAAATTCAAGAGAACTCTTAAGCAGTCTTATTCATCAACTTATTTTAAAAAGATACAAAAGGTGCACATGTTTTAAAATTACATTTTTATAGGTACTTATACAAGTATAATATAATCTACCAGAGTTTCAAAATAATCGGATCGCTAGTTTAGAAAGACAGAGAACGAACATACGTACGATTATTTTGATTTATTTTTATTTTATCCTGTTATTTTATATAAATACCCACATTAAAAGCATTAAATTAACGATGATCTGATATGGTTTTACGTACAAAAATTCTATAAATAATAATAAGTTCAATTTATTCATCTATTAGTGACTCATTTTGTAAGTATATATAAAAAAAGGTTTATATTAATGTTAGCTAATAATATAATAATAACTATAGTTTACAGTGTATTTGACTGAGCACATGAGTTACTGGAGGCTTCCCGTGGGAAATAGCGCAACTGTAGCTTATGTACAAACAGTCAAATAATTTAATCACTAGCATCTATAGGAACTAATAAGCATACATAGTATGTGAGCTATAGTTAGAAGTCAGACTATGCATATTTATTGGGTTCTTTTTGTGATGTAATCTGCAGATAGAGATATTGGCGACATAACATTTATAATATCAAATATTCGCGTAGACCTAAGAAAGTATTATATTAAGAAGACTACTAGAGATTTTCTTATTCAGACAAAGTGTGAATACAATATGAAATATTAATAATTGTCAGAAAAAGTGTAAATATAATATGGAATATTAATAATTACTTGTACCTTTTAATTGGCATCGACAAACAAAGGCCATTGAGTGATTTTATTACCTATTGTTAATCATCTAGGAACCTAAATCAAGCTACGTACCTGCCTAGTTTTTTTTAATATAATACTCTCGAACTAGTAGTAGGCAATGGAAGCCCAGCGGTAACCCGCTCGCTGGGATAACCGAGTGATGCGGGTTCAAATCCGGATCTCGCACCTCTGATATTTTCATGTACGAATCATTTATATCATGATTACCACTTGTTTTACGGTGAAGGAAAACATCCTGAGGAAACGTGCATGTTTGAGAAAACCTAGCAAGTTTTTGAAAGACATGTAAAGTCCGCTAACACGCACTAGGCCAGCGCGGTGAACTATGGCCTGATCCCCTTCGTACTCAGGGAGGCCCCTGCCCAGAAGTGGGAGGTTAAAAAGGGCTAAAGAAGACCAGTAAGTAACAGCATTATGGCGACAGTATTGTATTAGCAACGATTTCATAATATTTAATCTTAGAGAGATTATATTTTGACTCTACACAAAATCGAAGTTTTATTATTTAACATTTAGACTGTAAAATTAAGATTGCATCACGCCCCGCTTACCTTAATACCGAGTATCTACAATAATCTAATGCAAAAATAAACAGAACGCACTTAATGAACAACTCCTACGTAATTGATTGTTTATCGAACGTTGACGTCATCTAATGATAAGTCTGGACTGTAGCGTGGTGCAAACTAACATCGAGTAAAACTAGTATTAATAACAGCTTTGTAGCACATTAGTATGAATAATATTATAATATATAATAAGAGTTTAATTTCTAAATTCAGTCATTTGTTATATCTAGAATTTGTTTATGAAAGAATATTAAAAAAATTTGTATATACATATTTTAATCAGGGCGATTCTAAATTGCCTTTTCAATGAAATATGTTGCTGTCTGGCTTCAACTAGTAGGTACATATTTTCGGTTGGTCCAAAAATACTTAAAATGTTGACAACTCTTATACCGCCGTCCGGGCCGTTACGAAGTACTCTATACTGTAGAAGTAATCTATACAGAATTTATAGTTTTTCTGGGGATGACTTAATTATGAGAATACACTCCAAAGAGTTTCATGAAATGTGGTATGATGATAAGCTAGTTATCCGAGTGAAAATATAGGTTAATTTTTACTGCATGATAATATCTACTCTCTGAAAAACAATTAAAACGTTGCATAGTTTTCTACAAATTCCGTTTAAAATAGAAACTATGCTTGCAATCTATTTGCAGTAGATTTGTAATCTTAGCTGTTATTTTTCAAGGACTAAATTAGTTATAATACTTTGCATATAATAATAATAATAATAATTCATTTTTTAAAAAGAAACAAGATTTTGCTTTAGGTTGATCCTTACCTATATGTCTATTGTATTTATAATATTTTATACTGGCAGCACTATATTATTCCTGTTTGAGTCTGTTTTAATGTGGAAAAGTAAAGCAATAAGTTGTAAGATCAGTTACTATTTTCTGGTAGTTGTAGATTCTCACGATGTTTTGGAAAATTCCTCATACATAATATTTCGCGTACATTTCGACGACGCGTTTGGCGCAGTTTGTAGTGACCCTACTTTCTTGCGCCAGCGGTCGCGAGTTCGAGTCCCGCTGGGGGATTCATTTGTTGAACTCGAATGTTTGTACTGCAGTCATGGGTGTTTATATTTATAATATGTATGTATTTAAACTTATATATGTAGTATATCAACTATCTGGTATCCGTAGCACAAGCTTCCTACGTAGCTTACCACGGAACTAGATGGCGCTATATTTATAATATGCTTCATAAACATTATTACATTTTTTTTGTCCTTAGAACAGAATACACGACGTATACTTCCGATTTTGTATAGGATTATACATATGTAGGTACATCTAACCGCAATTTATGTTCAATGATTATAAACTATTATATGCTAAATTATATACCTCCTAGCCAGAAATCGACTGAACATTAATTAGAACGTTTGATTGATGGCAGAGCTATAACTTTATCGAAGTCTGTAATAAATATTATAGGCAACATTTCGGTACAAATTACTTCGCACAATGACAAAATTAGGTAATTTTAGAATTAATAGTGTTAATATAGTTTGTCTGCCATCCAAAACAACACAGAGTTATGAAATTAAAAGTGAAAATATTGGGTTCGGTTTCTTCGAATTTAAATCATCGTACAAAAAATATTCCTTTAACTACTGTCTCGAATATGATATCGAAAGCTTAGTACATAAAAAAACTATTAAATATAAAGACTATTTTTAGCGAGTTTCTTGTTTCTAGTTCTACATGAAAGATCAAAGACTTGAGGTGTAAGCAAATCAGTTTTATTTTAAACTAGCAACTCACCCTCGCTTCGCTCGGGTTCATCATTCGATACATTTTAATGGTTAGTACAGATTTTCTAAAAATGAAAATTCGTCACTGGAAAGCCAATAATACTGAAGCGCCAAAACATGATTTTACAGTAGAGCGTTTTAAAGTTTTTTTTTTAGTTAAAAAATTGTGTAACTTTTTTGCTTATTTATTAAATGAAGTTCCGTAAAGGCAAAAGTATATCGTGACAGTATTATCTATGTACTGAAAACATGACACACTACATATATCCAGGAATTCAGGAGATAGCTGTCGTTTAAGTAGATTTACTCTGGATAATTCGCAGAGAAGAAGAACTTAAGTTCATAATCATTTTTAAGTTTAGTGATCAAAAAATACTAACAACCTACGTCGTTTTAAATGTAGGAGACAAATATGACTAATATGCCTTATGGGTTGATAAAGTCTCAGGATATGTATACTTATACGTTTTTATATACGTTAAAAACGTAGGGGAAAACGACGTAATACATAATTAGATTGTACTAATATTAGGTCAAAGAGACTTAGCTAAAAATATATCACTTTAAATTAAATCTTTTTTACTGATTGGATAAAGTTAACTGTATGGGTGTGCTAATAATTTACTATCTGCGAACAAAGTGATTGTGGAAATAATTAATTCCTATTTTGATTTCAATATTGAGTAATTTTACGCCCGCAGCTTCACCCGCGTGTGTATAAGGATTGCATCTTTTTATTTAATTAGTGTATTGGTTGATAAAGGAATAAATAATAATAATAATAGCTTGCTAAGTAGTCAAGTAGGTTTATAAAAAACGTTTTGAATATTCAACATTTTCATTATATTTGTTTATATTGTAGTTTATGTATTGTGTCAATAATCAGGCAACAGAATCATTTTAATAATATTTTTATCATTACTTTGCAAGGATGTAAATAATTAATTGGTATAATATTTTATAATTAATTATTGTTTTCGATATCAGTATCTGATATCGAAAACAATAATTATAGTAAAGATATAGTAGAAGGGTATCCTGAATATTGACGACATTAGGAAAATTTTCGTATTCATGGTGATACATTTCAGGAATGATCTTCGATGTACAAAGTTACCACTGAGGAACTCCAGAGTTGGTCTTTAAGAATTGTGATGAACAACCCTCAACCACAACTCTGAGTGATCGGTCGCTCAGGAAGTCTTTAATCCAGCCGATCAGGCCAGGAGATATGCCATAGGCTGAAAGCTTGCTTATGAGGATAGCGTGCCAAACCCTGTCAAAGGCCTTTGAGACATCGAGGGAGACGGCAATGAGCGAAGTGGGGAGGGGCCACTTCGCTCAAGGGTTTCGCCAATGGTGTGGTTGGCACACACCAGAAGGTTCCCAGTCGACCAATTCCGGTGAAACCCATATTGTCGGTCACTGATGAGATCGTTCTATTCTAGATATGCCGTAAGACGAGTGTCATTGTTACGTACTACGGGTTCGGGATCGGAAATTAAAAGCGTTCTCGCACTTAAGATGTTTTATTTACACTTTATAAACACGCGCAGTTTGTACACAGCACTAGTTAAATTGAGACTCTGAGCACTATAATTCACCAATTTTTATGATTCACTATAATATTCTTCACTTTTCCACTATTTCATATCTCTTCGTAATCTTCGTAACATTCTAGTATCGAAAATTCAAAAGGTTTCTAGTAACTTCTAAATCTTTCTGGAAATGCTTCGTCTCTCTCTGACACATTAAAATACTACACATTACACGCTCCATAATCTTGCAGGTATGGAGGTGATTGAAATCGGACGATAATTGGTAGGGTCGGCACGGCTATCTTTCTTGGGCACAGGTTGCACATTGGTAAGCTTCCAGGATTTAGGCACTATTCCAGTCTTAAGAGAAAGGCGGTACAGACATGTCAGTATCGGAGACAACTCTGGAGCACATGTTTTAAGTATTATCGCTGGTATACCATCAGGACTACAAGCTTTATTTACATCTAGACGACAAAATACTCTCTTTACCTCCTTATTAGTGATGGGAATTTCAGGCATTGAAATCCCGCGGTAAGGTAAATGTGGTGGAGTAGCATTACCAGAGTCTAGACAGAATTTTGGGCACAAAGAGATGCAAGCAAATTCGCCTTCTCCATTGCCGTATGAGCCAGGGATCCGTCAGGTTTTACCAGCGGTGGGAGTGAGGGCCGACAGAAGTTCGTCTCGACCATTTTTCCAAGGGACCAAAAAGCTCTGCTGCCAGATGGTTGAGCAGAGAGCTTTGCGCCAATGTGTGTAATTCGGTCCTTCTTTAATGTCTTTTTGTAGGCCTTGGTGGCTAAGTTAAAGGCTCTCTTCTTGGATCTTACATCCGGACCTTTGCGGTCTCGAGCATCAAGGCAAGCCAGGTAAGCCGAATGCTTACGCTTTTCAACAATGGTGCATTCGGCTTTAAACCATGGGCGAGCTACCCAGTGTGGATAAAACCTGGATGTTGTATCTGTCCGGATCAGTTGTCAGCAGAAGGTTCAGATAATTAGCTATGTGGCTGTCCACGTCGGGTACCCTCGTCACTTGGTCAACCAACTGGGAGAGTCCAAGTGACACCGCAAACTTCCACGCTTCTCTCCCAGCATGGTCCGTCTTATGGTATGGGAACAACCAATCTTCATGATGGGCGTTAAGTCCCCCAGAAAGACAAACTGCGCGGTGCGCGTGGAGATCAATTCAATTCGATTCGACAAATTTGATTCAAACAATCGAGTTGTCTCCTGGTCACTTGTGTGCGATTGGTAGACACAGGAATACAGGATCTTTTCGATTCCTGTATCCACGATAACCCAGATAGTAGAGAATGTGGGGTCTTCAAGGTGGCAGAAACGCTGGAAACAGAGGTCATTTCGCACGTACAAACAGACTCCGGCCCGCGAGCTGAAATTATGCTCCAACGTGTAGCCGGGATAGTCCAGGTACGCAGCGCTTAATGGACATTGAATTTGCGTCTTCGTCAAAAAGAGCATGTGTGTCTGCGCAGTCTCGAGGTGGAAGTGGACTGATGAAAGATTTGTGTGCAAATCTCGGATATTTGTGAGGTGCACTTTTAATAAGGGGGAGTGCAGCCGCTTAAAAACATTACTCTTTTTGTGTAAAGCCATGATTGTTTTTTAAGGTAAGAGTGAATAAGATGGAGAATGGCAGTTGAATGAGATGTTGCACGAGCCTGGCGGTGATATTGATGATGATTATGTCTTAAAGGGCTTAGTCTGGAGACTGCTGGGACGCCCGAACAGTCCCAAGAATCGCCATCGGGCCCCGTCCTATGGTCGCCAACCAGCACGATGAAGCCACCCTGGGATCACCTGGCTCACAGATGGCGGGGCAGCCTTTCATGGGTGGCTAGCCCACTAGTTGAGCCCCCAACTGTCTGCAGTCGGCCAGCGGCAAGCCGTGCTTCAGATCCCGCTACCCTCCGCGACTAAGCACTCGACACAACAAACAACGATCCACCACCAACGATCCACCACCAACACGGCTACTGTGCAACATAACTATTCAGACCCATTCCCCATACGGCTTCATCAGCTCCCACATGCCGGAACGCGCTGTTAGGCGCTTGGCGGCACGACTTCTGCTGATGGGTGGTAACTCTGGCGTCGGCTAATGTTGAAGCCTACCACCGTGATTACCATGGTGTTCGGTAGTTTTTCCATTAATCGCCTTTTACGATACCCACGGGAAGATATGGGGTAGCCATATTCTACTTGCCGTAGCCACACATCATCACGAAATCATTATCGCTTTGATCTTCCATAAGTATTCTCTGAACTACATTTGGTTTAGATGATGATCCTATAGTGTTTTCAAAACCCACTTTTGTAAATTTTCTATAAAACGATGATCTACGGGTACGCATAATGGGGTTGAATAGGTTCTGTAAATTTATATTTATTATAATTTATACGTATGATCGAAAAGATTTTATACTCTTAACAACATATTAATAAATAATCTTTAATCATATAGATAAGTTTAAAAATCGGGAATTATTATTTATGAAAACGTGCTAATTGCTACTATGTAATAATATTTAAGTAATTTGAAGTAATTTTCTAGATAACATTATTTTTCAAAGCGCTCGATGTAGAAAGAAAAATATATAATCAATATTTAGTTACCTAGTTTCAATTTAAATGTACTATTTACTCTACTGCGGGAACACGCCATTAAACGCGAAACCAATTGCAAAGTCAACTTAAACGCCGAAATCGTCAATAAATCGGGCGTAAAACATAAGCCGTTTAAACTTAACAAATCATAATCTAAACAAAACTAAATTTCATAAGACTAAACTAAATATTATTGGTAATTTTTTTCCTAATAAAATACTAAGCAAACCGTTATTATTTTATTAATTAAAATGTTTATGCTATAATAACATTAATATATGGTTGCATTGAATGTTAAACATTCTAAACAGACTATGTAAATATTCAGACATGTAAAGCAACATTACTAAAATCTTACCCTTGTAGAAAAGTACGTAAACAAAATATACTAACACGCTATGCTCATTATATTTTACGTAAAGCAAATTTACTAAACTATCTATTAACCTGTATTTACGGTTGGCAAAAAGTACTGAAGAGACATGAATGACTTAAACTAAAGTACTTTATGGTTCTTATCATGGTGAAAATGAGTATTGTCAGTGATGAAAAATACTGAACTGACAACGACTCTCAATTAATCAAAACTTTCATTATGTTAGTAATTGTCAAAAAAACAAAATCATAAAATATATCCTACTTTTGCACGACTTAAGCGCCAAAAAAGTGCTTATATCGTAACAAATCTTAGACTAATCGATGCAGCAAAAAAAATCCTATCCAACGATATATAAAACTCATTTTAGCCAAAATGGCGCTTAAGTATTATTGGCTTTCCAGTGACGAAATATTTTCCTGCAAAGAAACTTAACCTATATCCTGACCCGGAAAAGCTGTCATCATACTAAATTTTATTAAAAACTAACCAGTGGCTTTCTCGTGATGCGGTCATAGATATATAAATATACATAGATATATAAATATACATACAGATAAAATTTCTAAAAAACTGTTAACCTCAGTATCGATAGTAATTACTATCTCAATAATATTTTCCAAAAAATATTCAAAAGACAGATACGAATAAATACAATGTTATAATATATAATATTATATTATTTATTGCACAATAAAATTACATAGAAATTTAATTGTATGTATAAACAGATATTATCTTTATTAATTTTTGTAGTTACCATTCAGAATAGTAAAACCAAGAGTCAATAATGAATATAAATACGTTAGAGTTTAGTACATTTAGCAAGATAACTTGAACTGCACGACATTTAAATAACGACTTGAATATTTAAATCATACCGCATTCTGCCC
The DNA here is from genome assembly GCA_905231865.2 of Boloria selene. Lineage (NCBI taxonomy): Eukaryota > Metazoa > Arthropoda > Insecta > Lepidoptera > Nymphalidae > Boloria > Boloria selene. Next base: position 6,729,629 of record HG993147.1, read on the forward strand.
CACTTTGCTTCGGGGCAGAATGTAAATTATTATGTTGAAGCGGTCAAAAGATGTACATGGATTATTCTCATTCTTGCGCTTAAGTGCGTTTCCATATTATACTCTTCACCTACATGTATTCTAAAGGTTAAAATAATCAAATGTATACGTAAATACATATAAAAGAAAAAGTATACAACAAAAAATATAGGTTTTATACATACATAAAGGTACGTTTTACTCTCATCCAGGCCTTTTTAATTTTTAATTAAGTAGGGCATCGGTCGCATGGAAAGAAAAATAACTCGCACATATCAGAGGTGCGATAGCTAGGATTTGTAAATTGAGCTGTGAGTCTTGCGACCTTTATCGGCCATCTTAGATTATCGCTGTCATCGGAATTTCAGAGTGATTCTAACCAATTACTTGTGCGATATTATCTCTTGCGTCGTTAGCAACTCGTAATCTGAGAGGGATTGACCACCTTGAATCTAAGGCACAGTTTAAAGAAGTAGTTTTTTTGTTTGGTTTTTTTGAACACGGATATCTCAGGAACTACTGATCCGATTTTAGTTAAATCTACTTCATTAGATAGCCAATTATATTTTGTATTCATCCCTTTCTAACGTCCCACTGCTAGGCACGGGCCTCCCTTTAGTACAAGTGGATCAGATCATAGTCCACCATGCTAGCCAAGTGCAGTTTGGCGGACTAAGCCTAAGACTAAGATTCTGAACAAAACGAGTGACGAGGGTGAGTATGAAATACTTAGAGTATAAAAATATTATTTATGTAGGTATTCCAAAAGGAACACTGAAGAGTTAAACTACCTATCAATGATGATAGATCGCTTAGTGTTGACAAAGATATTTCTAATGTAACGTTACTTGCGTTTTCGCAATTAGCTTCAGTTCGGTGGACGTTAATTGCTTATAATGGTACGACATTTAATATACTGCTATCAGTTTCTAAATTGCTGCCTTTATGAAACATAAACAGTTCATGTTAAGGGCTCGGTAATAAATAGGTTAATTTCTGAGAAAACCACATTTAATATTTAGTACTATTTTATGTATTTTTTATACTGAATAATAATTGTACAAAAGAAATTCTGATAGAAAATCAAAGCCTATAATATACACATTATAAAAACTTTTTATTTTACTACATTCGTGAACTTTACCTTTACCACAATTTTATTTTATTACCCTGCCTCAGTCAGTCAGTGCCAGTCAGTGGTTTTTTTATATTTACAGTTTGTAGTTTGGTTTAGTTAGGCATTTTTAATTAACTATTTCTTATCCTTAATCCTTTCGAGTTTAAAATAAAGCTTTTTTGTGACATGCATTGCATGCAATTATTTCTTTAGTGACATAAGAAAAAGCAGGTATGCTCTCTTTTATTCAGGATTATTAGTACTTGTGACATTTGTGAAAAATTTTTCAAAAGAAATATTTGTTTAAAAATATCAATTTTACGTTAAAATACTACAGCCTAGGAGGGATTTTGGGTTGTAAATTATTCATGGCACCTTCGAGTGGAGCTTATCGAGTGTGTCGAGACGTCGATTGTATAATGATTTATGATTCTCCTAATATTTATCGTTCGTTTCTTATTTGTACCTTTATACTGAAAATATTTTAACTTCTAAAATCTCAATTTTTAATACATTATATTTATATTTAATGTGTATACAGCCTCTTTAGTAATAATTTAATTTATTAAACGATTTCTAAAATTACTCTTAAGATTCTCAATATTGTCTAAATAATAGAAAACTACAATGTGATTTAGTATATGGAGTGCAATTATTTGAATATAATAGACCGTAAGCAGAGCCCGAAGGTGAAAAAAGTTAAAACTGTTAAAATTAGAGTATAGTTATGTAGCTTTCATAATTGAAAGATGTCGAACTTGCTAAAATACTAAAGATTCTTATCATTAATTTGCTACACAGTTTTACTGTGCGATAGTTATAATATAAATTAACTATCAACTTACATTTTCTTTCCTTTGACTTGTTAATTGTTTAACTTAAGATTTCATAGATTTCAGAGACTGGATTTTAAATTATAGTTTTTTTTTATTTATTATTACTGGATTAAAGAACATTATTTAAAAAGGCAAGAAATTATAAAATATTATTATAAAATTTTCTCATAGCTCAAAATTAATTGTACCATTAGAATGGTCCTTCTAAAAAATCTTAATTCTTATTCACTTACCTGCCTCAAAATGGAAATTTCATCTTGGAAAAAGGTTCTACAAAAGAAATGCGTATCATGAACTTGATTTACAAAAGTGCCAAATCACATTTTCGTCATTTAAAACAATTTTCTTTGCACATGACTTTTGATAATTTGACTTTTATAAAAGTTAAATGCGTCATTATTCATTATGAACTTCTAGTTTTTAAAATATCGCTCGTTCTATATTTATGTTGGATGTGGAAAGCTGAAATTACCTATTAAAGCTTACTTTGTAGAATATAGGTAACTGTCTTATTAATAAACTTAGTGAAACTAAAACACAAGTGTCTATTCTTTTTACTCTCTAAGTCTAGTGACACAACGACATATAACCTCTTTTTTTGAAGTTGGTTAATAATAAAAGCCCTGTCCTAATTTCCTATGATAAATTGTATGATTAATTAAACATTTTACCATGTCCCCTGTGTCCGGTACATAACATTATAACGTGGATGGCTTCATTTTATTCAATAATTTAATACATAGCCATTAGTGAGCTGACCCAGAGCAAATCAAATATAACCAGATATTATGCAAAATCAACTGTCAATTGTTAAAGCAAATATATCCAGAGAGAATATCAATTAATTATCTCTCAAAATATCAAAGGTTTAAAGAAAATTTAGTGAATGGACTGTAAGTTATCTTTAATACATCAAGTGGTTTTCGATATATCGTGATGACCTTTCGCTATTATATAATAATATTGTAACAAACATTTTGTTCGGAAAAATTTATGTGAAATATTGTATAGATGACTATAAAATAATATTTATACCTAGTTATAAAATTTTATAGAATATTTATTATTTGCACATGACAGCTTCCTTGCTTATATTATGATACATAATAAAATTGTATTTTGAGATCGACCACGACTGAGATTGTATACAAATTAATAATTTTATAATGTAATTAATTTTCAAACTACAGTACATCGTAGCATATGGCTTGCTAGCTCTAACATTTGCGTAGAAGGAAATTAAAAATAAAATCTATATGAACATATAATAAAATTCGAACTGAGTCAAATCTATAGATTACATCTTTTTTGGGAAATATTATTAAAATACATAGTTATTATTATTATTTCCTTTATTAATTTGATTTCTTAAGTTAGGTTTTTTACAATATTATTATTATTATTATTATTAATATATCGATAGTTTTTATAATTCTTGTATGTCTGTCTGTCTGCATCACGAGAAAACCACTGGACACATTTTGATGAAATTTGATGTGATAATAGCTCCAGGTTAACATTTAGGATGCTTTTTACTCCAGGTTTTTCATTTCTGAAAAATCTGTACTAACCGTTAAAACCTATCTAAAGACGAACTCGAGCGGGGTGAGGATGTGTCGCTAGTATTTCAGATATATCCTCTCAGGAAATTATATTCATTTGTTATTTTATAACTACTAAATAACTAAATATAAATAGCATAAATCCATTTTATTGCATCAGAGATTTCTGTTTACATTATTAAATATATTCTATTCAGTTGCAAATCTCTAGGCAGCGTCATTAAGGTATCAGGAGAAACGATTAACGTCAAATTTAACATCTGCCTGTCGGGCTTACAATGTACAATATGAGAAAGTGGTAGCTTAGTAGCGCGATAATAATAATAATAATAATAATTTATTTGCCAGATTGTGGGTACATAACAGGTCAATACATCACATTATAGCTCCCTTACACAATCGACTGTCACCGACAGTGTGCAAATGTTTAGACATTAAAGTTATATGGCTCTGGTAACCAAGTAAAGCGGTTCATTCTCGTATTTTTGATATTTTCATATATAAATTACTTTACTTATCTTGCGGTAAAGAAAAACATCGTAACTAAAGCTGTACGTCTTAAAATCTCGCAAATTTTCGAAAGACATGTAAATGCCGGCAACCCGCATTTTTACATATTTATTCAATAGTAAATATTCATCATTTTCTAATTGAGAAAGCCAAATTCCAAGTTTTAATTAAGAAGGAAATTAATTGCTTTTGGTCAGTCAACACTCGTATAATGGATGATACCTTGTTACATCTTTGAAATATTGCTCTTCATTACTGTATAACAAACATTGTAACTTAGCTTATAAATAAATACTCAATATTTTAATAAAAGTTTCCAAGATAATCCAGGTATCGAAGTCTACAGACTAAGAGCTTAGTAAACTTAAACAAAACTAGGTCATAACTCCTTAATATCTTACTTCGAACTATTTTTTTTCTCTTTATTAGGTTTACCAGCAACTTTACATGACACAATACATTAATACAGATCTAAAAATGTAAAGCCACTTACAGGTAAACACAGCATGCATAATTTGAATTTAATAATTAGACAGTAAAAGCATAACAAACAATTCTACAGTTTAAGTCTACCTTCCAAGACAAAGAACACTCTTTACCTATATACTATAATTACATTTAGGATTGTGCTTTCAGTTTTCGAAATTTAACTATTGACTGGTGAAAAATATCCAAGCTACTAAAACTGTTATACTCGTATAGACGGCAAATTCTAGAAACAGGGGAATTATCACCCATAACTCTTTTTCGACGAGGGCATAGGAGAAGTTTAATAACCTTTCTAGGATATCTTGCAGGTGCATATAGTTTAAAAAACCTAAATAGTTCAGGACAACAAGTTTGGTTGTTAAATAGTTTATATAAAAATACTAAGTCTAATATGTTTTTGCGGTCTTCGAGAGAATTTATGTTAAAGTATTGAAGTCTATCTTTATATCTTTTAAGTGATTTGGCAGTTCCCAAAGTAAAAGCGAGGTATCGGAGGTTGGATTCTTCACATATGCGTAGCATAATGAGGTTTCCAAACGGTAGAACAGTACTCTAAGATAGTGCGTACTAAGACGTTATAGGTTATAAAATTCTAAGACTGTAGATAAAATAATTTTAGTAAAGTCTTATTAAAAAGTATTTATTATTGATTTAGAAACTATAGATTTTAAGCATTTTTGTCTGTTTACCTATTTGCGACCGCATCATTAGAGAACAACCGAGTAGATTTTGATGAAATTTGGTATGATGATAGGTGGTTGGTTATTCGGGTCAACGTGTAGGATATTATTACCACGCAAAGTAATATTAACTCTGAGAAATGCTTTCTAACTAATTAACTTAAAATCATTTAGTTTTCTGTTTTATCAATCATGCTCTTCTATTCTCTGATAATAATATATAGATTTTATTACATTTTAAAATGGTAACGAGGTAAGATTTGTGTTCAAATACAGCTTTAAGGCTAGTATATTATAGTAAAATTATAGATCTCTTACAAAACTAGAATATTTTTGTTTAAACGATTTAAGGGAGTATAACGTCTACACCGACCCTAGAAAACATAGTACAAAACATACACACATAAGTAAATAACAAAAAAAGATTTTAGTATAGTCGAGTAATAAGTCTAATAATTAGTACGACATACTACATTTAATACGATATGTTATTGTTGTATGATTTTAAAATAAAAATAAATTTTAAAAAATATGTTAAACCTGTCACTACCTATTATAAGTCCACAAGGTTGTAGCGAGTTGTTCGTAATAAAATTCGATCGAATACAATTAACAAGTAATAAAAATAATGTTTTTCGTGTTTATTCGTACATCGACTGAACAACTTATTAAAGGGTATAAATCACGGAAGTCGCACTTTTATTATTATCATGTACGCATAATTTTTAAAATTATTAGCACTTGCTTTAAAATATTCTAGAACTCGGTTTTTGATTTGAATTGGATCATAATCTATAGAAACCAACGTTCCCAGCCGTCAGACGTGGGAATAAATGAAAAAAGCATTACATCACAGAGGAATTGATCCTTACCTTATTTGCAAAGTGCTAATATGCAAAGTTCATATTTAATAATGAATATTTATTTAGCTAGTCACATAAAAATAACAATTTCCTTTTATTCATTCAACGCTGTGATTAGATCGTTACTCAATTTATTTCCAGCATAGTGTGTCATTATAAAAGTAGGGCGGTTTATGAAATAACACGCTTTATAGTCTCGTCGTAGTGGATTAATGGTTGTTCTTATTTATATCTACGCAATATTATTATTTTATGAGATAACTAATCTAGTATTCATTAGCAGGTTATTTTAATTATATATTGTGTTTTTTTTAATTATGAATAGAGTTAAAATAAAATTCTTTTTTCTTTCCATGTCATGTATGAAAGATATTATAACTTAAAAAAAGATAATTAGACCGTTTTACTCAATAATTATTACTTCATGTTTCCCTAATTTTCGTGAAAACGGTACCAACCATTATGGGACCACTTTGGAACCCAACTTTAATTTAAAATATTAAAATCAATCAAGACATTTTAAAGACTGAATATACATAAAATAAAAAATAAAGTACACACAGACGAACATAAACACTCTTTTTTTCAAGTAATAGTTACGACGCTACAAGATGCTTATTTAATTTTCTTCCACAGAAAACTTTCACTATCAAATACAACCTGTAGCTAGACTACTTTGTATGCCAGTATTAAATATATGGCGGGTTTCGAATTCTAACAGCTGAGATTTTTGGCCACTAGCCAAGCTCAAGTATGTTACTTGAACTTCAAATTGTCTGTGGAAAAGCTGCTTGCGGCAAAAATAAAGTCTTTTTATTGGTCTAAATTGTGTGTACCAAATGTTTCTAAAAGCTTCATATTATGACTATTTATTAACTGAATAGAACATTTTAAGTGTGGATCTTTTAGGATTTTTCTAAATATTTATTTTAGTTTCTGACTTTTATCAAATCACGATTTGATATAATGAATGAACATTATGTTTACGGGAAATTTAGTCACTCCCGTAGCCATGATTGCAAGGCATGCCAAACAAAATCGGAAAAAAGTAGAAAACTGTTTACAAATTAACAAAATTGTTAAAAAATATGTATAAAAAAATATTTTAAAACATTTTTATATTTTCAATAGATCTCACCCAATATTTGTATGTTCGATCCAAAAACGGATACAAACTCGTAAACGGTAGGCTCTAGAATATAACCATTATTAACTCTGTAGAGCGTACATTTTGTAATCACTGATAATCACTAGTATCATTTACTTAATTATGTAAATTGTTCCTTTAGTATAACAAAATACGGGAAATCCAAAGCAAAAAGACTATCCAATTTATTTTTGATTTCGAAACTATAATAAAATTTAAATATTGATATTATTAGATTAATAAATAATAATTTAGTTTTCCCTATATTTGTGTAAATAAGTATTATACTTGAGTTAGTTTTACCATCTATATTTTTCATAATAATATACTTAGTAAAAATATAAAATAAACTGAAGTTTAAAAAGTAAAGGTGGAGGGTCCTTAAGCAGCTCTTGGCCCCGTTGTCAGACATTCCACTCTGTCGGTCGGATGGAGCTACAACTTTACTATACGTAAAGAACTTATGATAATCCTTCATCTTCTTTATAAATAATACAATTATTACTTTATTACCAAAATGCAGTCTTTGTTATCATCATCATCATCATCAGCCCTTTTTTAATGTCCCACTGCTGGTCACGGGCCTCCCTCAGTACAAGGGGGACCAGGCCATAGTCCACCGCGCTGGCCTAGTGCGTGTTGGCGGACTTCACATGTCTTTCGAAAACTTGTTAGGTTTTCTCAGACATGCAGGTTTCCTCACGATGTTTTCCTTCACCGTAAGACAAGTGGTAATCATGATATAAATGATTCGCACATGAAAATATCAGAAGTGCGAGACCCGGATTTGAACCCGCATCACTCGGTTATCCAAGCGACGCGTTACCGCTGGGCTTTTTAGGGTAGTCTTTGTTAGGGTTTATTGAAATATAAAAAGATAAAAAAAACCTGCTGACTAACTGATTGGTAGTTTTCATTTAATATGAAAAAAACAAGTATCGAAATTGAACTGCAATGTAAAAATTCATGCAAAATGTAAAAATTCAGAGGTGCATTTTTATATTTTTAAATTAAAATGGGAAAGAATTGGAAATACACGCTTTTGAACCAGAACCAATTTTAACAATGGGTAAAGAAAGTTCTAAGAAAACAAATATAAAATACCCTTTTTAAGTCACTTAAAAAATTTCATCATAGTATAAGCTGCCTTAAAACATTTAATATATTGATAAGTATAGTTTTGGTGAGATGATCTATATAGTAGATATTAATAATGTGCTAATAATAAAAAATATGTACGTAATTTATATACAATGTATGTATAAGAGTAATTTATATAAGATCTAAATAAACTCAATTTTTCAGCCTATATTATATAGTTATTTTATAAATCTTAATTATGAAAAAAAAACAATCAAATACAACTGTTGAGCTAACGCTAACCAGATTTAATTGAAAACACAAAGCATTTATTTTTCAGTGACAACTTAAAGTTGTTTCTGGAAAATAATTTGTACCAAATATATTTAGTTTCATCATTAATATTCCTTTTGTGTTAAAATGATAACTCGACTACTCTACAATTAGAGATTTATAACTTGTTTTTACTATAAAATAATAATGAAAAATTAATTACATTTTGTGAGTGAATATGTGTAACTCTTAATTGGCTTCATGTCTGTGAACGTTGTACGATACAGTGTAAATACCGATCGTTCATTAGCATGTCAGCAGCGTGGACATCACAGAGCTTTGCATTTGCATACCTGGAAACGGTGTCTGTAAAGCGGGATTCACTAGTGGAAATCACCGTTTGTAAACATTTCTTTACTGAATCTAACTAACTCTATTTAAATCTTTTGATATTTAGATACCATAGTAGTAACTGCTTAGTTCAAAATTGTCTTTTTTATGTTAGCATACTAAAAATTTAGATTATGAAATCTTCAAAATTCATTAGTGTAACCTAATGTTTAATTGTAATTTTGGAAAGTAAATTCAGAAAATTACATACATTACAAAATATAAAACAAAATGTCACGTGTAACTCTAAGATATATTTTTAATATTTTTTATGCAGACTATTAACAGAATTAAAGCGCCTTCCAGTTTTTATTTTTAAGGCAATCTAAGTTCAATATTGAACTTGGAATTGAATTTATATAAATTCATATCAAGTTTCATTAAAATCAGCCATTTAGTCATGAAAACCGAGCAGACAGTTTGACAGAGTTTTCGCATTGTTAATACGAGAATGGGTAAGGGATAAGCTTTTAGATACCTAATATACAGACTTACAAGTATTCCCCTAACATTCATTTATCGTATACAATATGCACAACACTTCTAAATTTTGAAATACTTTGAAACTTCCGAAAATTTTAGGAGTTAGTAATAAATTTATACGTATCGCTATATTCGTATGAACTTCGGAAACAATTTATGTGAAAGCAATACTAAGTTTGAAAATGTTTCCAAAATAAATTGAATTGATTTTATCGGCGAAAGGAGTCGTTTTATACGAGCTTTTGTATTTTGCATTACTGTTCCGATGAAGAATAAAAGTGTAATAAATACAGCACGGCGTTAAAACTTTTTAGAAGCGCCTTTCCATTTCTATAATGGCTTTAGCAAAGTAAATAATATATGAGACGAAGAATAATTTAAGTGCATTTGAATCTATATTATTATAATTTAATTGAAACTCTTTTGTCTTTGTTATTCATCATAAATTCTATTCAATTATGAATATACAAACTAAATTATAAAATCTCTATAGAATAAAATTATTTATATAGTGAAAATACCCTTATAATTCGGACTACACGCCACAAGCCTACAATAGATTACTCTCCGGTTGTTGTGTTAATATAGTTTAGTTATGTCAGCGAATTGAATTAAAAAGTTAATTGAAATTGAGACCTTAATATGTTTTATACAGTATTAAATATATAATAAGAATATCAAAATATACTTTTTAAAGACAAGAATTCAAGCAAAGAATAAATTACAGTTGTTTTTAAACTACACAACGGTAATAAACCAGCTGATTGTAGTATAATTCCTTTAAAATAAAATATGATTTGCCTTTTCCACTTTTCAGGTCTTGGCCTGACCGTAATGGTTGACGACCGTCAATTTTTAATTAGAAGCATTTCCTTCATTCGTTTATAGGTCACATATTATTATAAGTTAAGAATGTATAAAAATAACAAACTAGCAACAAACGTAAATGTAATAAGAAGCTTATTTTTTTTCCAAAAATCGAATTCAGAAGTTACTAATTATAATAGTAGCAATAGAATTAGGATTAAATATTATAATTACTATGATTACTTAAAAGTAAAAAAGATTCAGACCTTACAAAGATATCAAATAAAATGAATGAAATGAATAAATGAAATATTAAAGTTCACTCCTACTCAGACGAACATGAGTTCTATAAATTTCTATTTTTTGTTCATAAGTTGGCTAAGTAATATATTTTTTTCTTTTTTTAGACAATTTAGTATTCTATTTTCTACTTATAAATGAACAAACTTTAGATAAACAAGAAAGCTCAGGAGATTAAAGACGCAATTCAGAGAAATCGCAGTTTTTGTCATAAAGGATTTTAGAAGTGAAAAATCGTAAAAGTGTCAACTTTGGACCATAAAAAATAACTTTTAAAGGGTAATTTAAAAAAATACTATGTTCATTTTTTATACGAGGAATCAGAGGGAGTGATTTAAAGATTTAGGTCGCGATAAACGAAACGTTTATACATAGATAATGAGAATATATATTGTGGAATTCAATCTTTAATTATGTTAAAAATTCGATAGTATGTTACTTTATTTTTTACGTCGTAAAGGAGACATTTCGTGAATTGAGGCGATAATTTATTGTTTATGGGACAGAGAAGGATGGAGGCTATTTTTTATCCCGGTACTGTCATTCCTATGGGAATGGCAAAGAGTTATTATCAGACCCGCATAGTACTTAAGGTCTAAATGACGTCAAACCTAGTAATTTATACGTTTACTAGCATAAACAAAGTAAATAAGTAATTAGTTCTATATAAAGTTACTATAATATTCTTTTTATTTAAATCGTTTGATTATTATGATACCGTAAAACCATTCACTATTAACTATTTAAAGCACATTTAGATAATTACATATCTATTTTCTATATTCAAATGAATAAAGAGTATCCCACAAAGGCACATTACGAAGCATTTCAGAGAGCTTTTCAGTTTTTGTCGACCATACCTATTGAAATAATCTGAATAAAGGCATGGAAGCCTTTGTTGACTAAACGAATGGACTTTCCGGCTAAGTGATGTTACGGAAAATGCATTTCCTTTTAGGATTCCATCCTCAATTAATTGCGATTTTATTCAAAAAAAGTTTATTTAATAGCAAATGAATAAATGGAAATATTTGTGAGGGAATTAATGAGAAATAGATGTTGAATCACCATTTAGATATTGTGACTTTATTAATACAGTACTGTATGTACTTTATTTATAAAGTCACTTTTTAAAGTCACTTTGCACTTACTTGATTCCATTTACTTGTTTGACGTGTCGATTTTAATTATAAAATAGTTTGTTAGATTTTTAATAACTTATTTAAAAAAAGTAAAAATGTCTAAAGAAAGCCGACGCTTCAAATATATATATATATACAAATTAATTACCACCGACTCCCCCTCAATTCGCTCGGGGTTCATCCCATAGTTACGTTTCAACATGGTTGACACCATGTTTAAGTATGGAATAGATAGTCGTTCCCACGGAAACCGTACATTTTCTCGGCATAATATTTTTTTACTCTTTGAGACTAAAATAAAATCTATTGCTGTGCCAAATTTCATCCAGAACCCTTCAGCCGTTCTTGTGTGATTGTTTAACCATACCATACATCGAATAATATATACATAAACTAGCGACTCGCCTTCGCATCGCTCGGGCTCTTCCCTAGATTTAGCACAGGCAAAGCCGCGGGTTCCGCTAGTTATGCATATAAACCTTCCTCTTGAATCATTCTATCTATTAAAAAAAACCGCATCAAAATCCGTTGCGTAGTTTTAAAGATTTAAGCATACATAGGGATATAGGGACAGAGAAAGCGACTTAGTTTTATACTATGTAGTGATGATACCATAAATCGAAATTTTATTTCTTCGTTATCCACACTACCCCTGGCCTTACAAATAGAACTTATTTAATAAAAACTTTTTAATCTGAATATCAAATAGAGGTCAACCACGTTTTAACATTAATATGGTAATGAATTAATGTTTTCACCAAATAAATTTTACTTGAGGTAACTCATATGTAAATGTCATTCATTTTTAAGTTATCCAAAGGGATCTCTTTCAAAAGATGGGTAGATCATTTTATTATAAGTAAAAGCGTTTTAATACTAAAACCGATTAATGAAAATGGGTCTTAAGCAAAGTATATAACTAAAAAATACTCAATCTATTCTATAAAAATCCATGCCTGATGTCTGAGTGACACGCGTGGCCCAGTCTTTCTTTTTAAGTTTGTATATTAAATTTACAAACCTGCTTCTTATTTAAAAGGTATCATAAGGAGTACCGCGGTAACCTTTTTCATCAAAAGCATCACTCGCGAGCCTGAAAGCGGTCACCACTCTTACCCTTTGTAAGCACTTGACCTTTTCCTTTTTATATTGAATTCGAGACAACGTTTTAAGTAAATTTTAGTCAGTTATTCAAGATTTTTTAATTTTTATCAGTAAATTTAAGTGCACCCTAAATTATACTACCAAATTTACGTGATTATGAATTAATCTAGACTACGAACAATAAAATATAAGTTGTTTTAATGTAAATTTAAAGTGTCTTTCTATTATTTCAAAATAAATATGTTTTCTCGAATACATAAAACTAAAACTTAAACATACTTAAACAACTTGTGACTTTTTGTTTGTTCGGATATTTTTGGAACAGCGTAGAATTAGATAAAAATAAAAAAAATGTAGGGTAATATTACTTTATGCGGAAATATTTAGAATTCCCGCACGAAAACCGAAAACGTCTGAAAATTACGCAAATTTCGAACTTACGTTTCTAAACCGCTAGAGCGACCCGAACAAAGAGGTAATGGTTTTTATCGATACAGAGGCCGAATCGTATTGCAAGAAAATTATTGATCAACTTTAAAGTCTTCATCTTTTTGAAGTAAGTTGGAATTCAACATTATATTTTATACTACTTATGTGTAAAATATATTTTTCCTGGGCTACAATACCAGTACTACTACAGTAATCTTTTATAGTACTTGTCATATAAAATAAAGAGTTCGCTGACTCAACTCCATTTTATCGTGAAATGTAATTTAAAACTACAATAGTCTAGCCTAAGGCAGAATTAGACCGCGTTAGGCAAAAATAAACAAATCAATGGATTATTTCCGGCATGCAAATGCCGTTCCGATGTGCTTGCTTTGAAAATGTTATTGCAAAATTGTTCTATTTATGAGCTTACATCAGAAGAAATTATGAACAGCGATACAGATACAATTAGAATGCAAGCGTTTTCTACCCTATTATATAGTCCGTATTAGGTATATTGTTTATAGTTAATAAAAACTTAAAGTGTCAAGACTATTATCAACAGAATAAAGTGCCAATATAATGTTAATATTATGATAAAATCCTTAAAATATGTGAGCACATGCTACTTTATACACAAAGATCTTTGCGAGGTTGTATAAACTTTAAACTCAAGAAAAATGTTGCACATTTAATCCAAAACTTTACAAGCTAGTTAACCCCTAGTTTGCGATTTCCTATGAAATAATAACTGTAAGGAAGAAACTGAAGGCTATATTTATAATATGTACGGATTTAAAATTTATATATTATGTGTAGTATATCAATGATCTATTATTCGTAACACAAGCCTCGTAGCTTACCACGGCACTAAATAGCTGTTGTAATAATGTCCCAACATATTTTATTTATTCATGTTTAAAATATATACCTATGTAAAACTTCGAAGTTCTTGCAGAAATCTCTACTTTTCTCTTTCTAAAAATTTAAACAATTATATACTAATATATATTTGGCACTCTAATATGATTTCTTTTTTTTATATTATATTCTTATAATTTCAGGTTGTTACTACAATTTGACGCGATTGTAATTTTTAAAAGGCCATTAAACTACAATTCATTAGGAATGCCTTTGTCATTAAAGCCATGTTGAATCAGTATGAGTTATGTTTTGTGCTTGTATTACTACATATAGAACAACCACTATTGCTATGTTCTGGAATTGTCGGGTCAGAGGTGAAGGAACTTTCGCGTGATCGACTTGTTTTAGCGCCGACTGCATCGCCCCTGATGTGTGAAACCATTTGCAGTTATAGAAATTTTGCACCAATACTTTGTCAGAATATTCCTATTTTATAGTAAATTGAAAGAAGATTTATATCGGAAATAGAATATGTTCAATATACAAAGTTTCGTATTTATTGTACTGATATGAACGCTATTTCATGAAATGGATTGTACTACCTCCTTTAAAATTGCTTTGCTTAACTATAGCGATTTCGAACGAAGATGGCTTATTAATAGATATATTTTTTTGTATCATATTTTTAACAGTTTTATAAATGAACTATTACATTGGGATATTATGACTTAATATTTAAAAAAGAGTTTACGATTGTAAAAAAATACGTTTACGACTCATTCTTAGTCTCATTCGTGGAATACCAGAACATTACCCCACTAGTTCCATAAATATTATTTAGGCATTTATTATATAGTTAGAACGTTTTTTACTCAATCACTTTAGAACAACTAAACGGATCCAGGTAAAGATTGGCTCAGATATATTTCACTGCTTACTTTTTATCCTGGAAAACGTTACAATTCCCGTGAGATAGATTTGTTTCTGTTTATCACTAGGAGCGAACCCAAACGAAATATATTTTTATAACATACCTTTAAATGTATAGAAATACCTATAGTTTCTATTAATAAACAAAAACTTAAACAATGATTTTATAATTTTTGAATTTTGGAATGATAAAAAATATTTGTATATAAAACGATATTTTTCAAAGTAACCACTCCATTATATTGCCCATTTTCGTACATCAAAGCAAGTTTAAACTAACCTAAAGGAAAATTTATAGAAAAAGGATATCCGCTGATATCGTCCACTACCAACTAACTTATAGGTCCCTGAAAACATTTACAACTGGTTATTTATTACATAACAGTAGGTACTTATAAAATTATTAAATCACCATTATTGTATAGAACCAACGATAGCAATTTATTTTCATTAATTTGCTGACTGACACACTTTATATTTTAATTTTTGAATTCATTATAATAATAATTAAATTTATATTTCATGCCCTTATTTATTATGTAAATTTTGTATTTGTATAGTAGCATTGCAAACAAGATCTAAATTATTATTCATCTACTCAATAAATAAAAAATGAAATTAACATATCACATTAATTGAAATAATATTATTTTACTATATTTTTCGGGAACTAAAACATAAAAAAAATGCTTCATAGAAAAACTAAATAAGTCCAAAAAAACCCAAAAAAATATTTATAAATCAGTTTTAACTTGATATAATCATTATTGTTTTCTTTGATCTCATAACGACGAATAATGAAGTTAATTAATTATCCTCATATACTAAATTAGTACAAAATATTTCACGTCAACGAACTGAACATTTTTCTTTATTCATTTGCATATTGCCTACTTGGGGCTACGACAAAGAAAAATAAAATATACGTACATTAAATATCATTAAAAATATATTCATATTCATTATGGTATAAATTTATTAAAGCTCATCAGATAATTAGCGGGCCTTGATTAACCGAGGCGATATGCATTCGTCATTCCACTTCAAAGCTTTGTTAAATTATCTTGCTAGCCTATTGTATGTACACAATGCCAAAATTAATGAACCTTAGCTAGAGTTTCCTTATTGCTAGTCACTGCCCCAAGGTTCTACTTGCTTATATATTGAATGTATTTAAGGTTATGTACTCGTATATTAAAAATAAATACAAGAAGATTTGCAAACCCACAGAGGTATCTTAAAAAAAGAATGCCATATTGCAGAAGCTTTATATATTTTATTTTGATATGTTTTTCTCTAGTAGTTGAGCGTGTAACTAAAAATTTTGTTCAAAAACACACAACAATAAATAATTAAATATATAAGGGTTAAGTTATGTATGTAACTTTCATTCCTTAAACAATAATTTTATTTTAGTATTAAAACTAAATAAAATTATTGTTTAATTTGTTTGAAAATATACCTACTGCGTTATCTTTAGGCTTTTTAACGTCCAATATCTTAGAACCCCCTTCAATTTTATCCCTTTCCATTTATATTTAATTCATTTTTTTAGCTAACAATTCACTTTGCCTCTTTTTACATGAATATAATACTAATAATATACAATACATAATGTCTTATGTGCCATAATTTCATCACCAACTACCAAATCTTAAATCAAAGTAACTGAAATAAAAAGCATGTATTCGTGTACATTATATATGTATACGTATAATATTCGTAAAAACATCATTCATCTTTAACATCTAAAAGCCTTTCTATGTAAACGTTTCGTGTAAAGTGGCATAAGCTACTTAAATAATTGCTATGGTAATAGGCTGTTCTTGACATGCTTTACAAAGTTTTCAGTAACCACTGTACTACCTGTCACTTTAAGTATGATACAACATTTAGAAAACAAATAGGAAAACTATAATGTACTTAATTATAGTTAGGAGGCTAATTAGCATTAAAAGCGTCATAATTTGATCTCTAAACACACAAAGTAACAAAGACGTTACTGTAAATTAGCTACACTGTAGTCTGTATGGAACAAATGTGCACTTATTAAATGAGAAGAGACAAAGGGCCTCTAGGGTTTCAACTTATTTGTAGTTTCTGCTTTACGTTAGAAATGGAATTTACCGTCTAAGTTAATGTAAAAGCTCTATATAATTATTTAAAAGTTTACATTACATACCTTTTTTATTATAATTAATTAATTCATTTAATACTAGCGACTTCTTTCGCTATTAAATTTCTTCCAAAAAGTAACAAAAACTATACACTCATGTATCATATTTGTATATATATATTTTATTATTATTGTATTGTAATTAACCGAGCGAGCAAAGCGTCTCTGCTTCAAGTTTTGCAAAGTTTTGCCTTTACTTTGTCAGTTTGTTTGATACCCCTCTACAGGTCGTATTATACAACCGATCTGCATAATATACTTGGCATATATTACCTACGTATTTTTTGTCGGTCCAGGATTATTGATTGGGTTAGTTCCTCCTAAAAGGGAAAAAAGGGATATCTCCGTGTTCAGAAATCTGATTTCAATGGTTCTTTTTTGCATCTGAAAGGTAGGAACTTTAAGTTGGTCTTATAAAAAAATTCTGAAGATCTGATGAGAATCTTTGGCGTGATGTGCAAAATTTTTCCTAAAATTCCAGCATGTGCTTGCAGTGTACTGTTTACATAACCATTACTTTACACCAAACTCGTATTTAATATTTTGTAGTAAAACACTATATTATATTACACAGAGATAGCTTTTATAAATCATGAATGTGATAGTCGTTTTTGGAACCAGCGTGGTAGTTTGAAATGTAATTTGACGTACTACTATAATATAGCATTACTAACCTATAATAGTTAGGTAACACTAGATTAATGTGTTTATTGGATAAGGCAATGATAGAGATCGTTATTCAATAAGCGTCATTCAAACATCTGACTTAGAATAGAACAGCTGTTACTTCATGCTACGGCTTTACATACAAGTCCCTCTCGGGACATACGTGTATATTTTAAGTTATGGTGTTGATTTAAATTAGTTACGCATATAATTACATTGACGAGAAAAAATAAGCATGAATTGATATAGAAAAATAAGTTTTACTTAAACGTCTAAGATTAATAATAATAATATAATAATATTTTATTATATTAATGATAATTTTATTTTAGCACAATGGTCTTACACCAAAAACATAATATTTGGTGTAAGCCCATTGTTTTAAAAAGTTGTTATACTTAGGACATTTTGTAGATAAACTGAATAGGATAAGCGTAATGTTGAAAACGCTGCTATTTAATGTTAGTGTTCGACATGCGGTGTTCGACAAACGTGAGAACAATTTGTAGTGTCGTGCGGTGGAGCTCGACAGGTGCTTCGGTTAGCTCGCAAATGGAATTGGAACCACAGAGCGCATCCAATAATGTCTTTAATTTACTTGAACTAGTAATATAGTATAATTAAATTGTTAATAAATCTGAATGATGTTTGCTATAAAACGTGATGAATTGCGCAATTTCGGTGATTGCCTATCATCAATTAAAAGGACGAATAACAAGTATTGGAGGCATCCAATTATTCCAGTGATTGATGTTAAATAAAAACTTGTAGGTACTAAAAATATGACAACGCGACTACAGATACTAGTGATTAAATATGTTCGGTCTTTACTACGATTAGTAAAACTAATAATTAAACTACAACTACTACGCAGTGTGCGAGGCATATAATTACAACTAAAATATACTTTTTTTTCACATACTTATAAAGCCTTAAATGGGTAGGATAATTTAAAGTTCTTTAAATAGCTTTAAAATTAAAATTTACAAGCTCACATAGTTTGTTAGTAAAAAATTATAGTAATTTAAGGATGTTAAAGAGGGCTAAGACATATCAGATTTTTTCGTGGAATTATTTTGATTTCTAGGTTTCATACGTTTTGAATACTTTACAGTAATCATTGTTACATAACCACCAAGTAAAATAAAACTGTAACAAAGTTGCGTACAAATTTTCATTTTTATTTAATTTACTGCAAATTTTATACATACATAATATGCTTATAACTTCAATCTAAAAAAAATTTAAATGGTTAGGAATTTCTGTTACACGAATAATGTATATAAATAAGAAAGAATCACCAATTGTGTTGCTTAACATAAAACTCGAGAACAGCTTGACCTTTTCGGCTATTAGTTATATATTATCGTTAAGACACGAGGAAAATACATATAAAGAGAATAAGCGAAAAAATGCAAAGCAACTAGTAAAAACGATACTGTTCTTTTAACTTTTTTAATATAACCTTATAGAATTTGACATTACTCTTCGTCTTTTAAAAGGATGACAGTTTGTATGATAATGAAATAAAATATCAAGTAAGTGATATAAAATAATCATTACAACGTGTGTAAGTATATAACTTTTCCACACTAACAGTTAAAACGTACTTAGGCTAGTTTATTTATAACAGTAAGTTGCTAACAAACAGCGCAATATTAAATATAGACGCATAAATAGAATGTAAATCAAGATTTTTCCATCTTTTAAGACTACAATTTGTTTTTATTTATAGCTTTACGCTAATAACATTAATAATTTTACTACTATTAAAGTATTGTCTGTCTTTGTAAGAAAATCGTGGATTTTTTATCATCGTTGAAAGCTAATGAAACCATATATGAAAGTTACTCAAGTTAATATTACACAGTAAAACATTAGATGTTATATTTAAAATGAACATTGAAAATAACAATAAAATTTAATTATTATGAACCGGCGCTCAACTTCGCTATTAATGAAATCTTGAACGCTGAGTAGTTACAGGGTTTCACAAAATGTAATTTAATTATTAATTATGTTGAAATATCTTGGTAATTAAACTTCATTGATCTATTGTGATAAGTACTTGAGCCTCCGCTTTTTATCTATTACTACTACCATTTGTTCGGTTCGTATTTTGTCAAGGTTCTATTGTTCGTTAAATCTTGTAAAGGAAACGAAATGAAAGCTTGTGCCATAAAAGTTGGGGTGAATAAAAAATATGACCTTGCCCTTGGCTTTGTCAGTCATTTTTCAGTCATAAAGGTGAAGAATGAAATAAAAACCAAGTTAGCTCAAAGCAAAACTACAAAAGAAGATTAAATATTTAAGTCAGAATTACTGCTATGTGACAGAGCTGTATTCATTTTTAAGCATCAACTTAAAATTTGTTGTCAAATCTTTAATACATGTAAAATTGTTTAATAAAGCTCAAATGAAACCGTTTACTTTCTCAGAATTAATTTCATAGAATGTAATCAGTTCCTTTAAAATATAATAATTTATTTACAATGTACATATGTTGGTTTTTGATTACAGCTTGTAATATGTTGAACAAATGTGGAGATATTATGGTCAATTTATTTTTATGCTTTTCCAAAATGGTATAATAGGTAGGTATATAATATTAAAATTTCATCTATGGTTATTTATTTAAAAAAATAACAAAGTAATAAGAAATGTATTAAGAGGCTTAATGAGTCACAATGATTTTAATAAAAGTATATGGTTTGAATAAATTATATCGAAACTGATGGATCTTAACCTATTAACATGATCACTGCTCTTAATTTTGTTGAATGTAGCCAAAATATTAAATATTTTTCAGTAGAAATAACATCTGCTCCCT
Organism: Boloria selene; assembly: GCA_905231865.2. Classification (NCBI taxonomy): domain Eukaryota; kingdom Metazoa; phylum Arthropoda; class Insecta; order Lepidoptera; family Nymphalidae; genus Boloria; species Boloria selene. The sequence continues at coordinate 6,750,325 of HG993147.1, forward strand.
ATAGTTTATTTAATCTTAAAATGTGTCTCTATTGTTTCTCAATGTTCACGATATAATAATTTGTTTCAAATATATACCAAATAATAAATCTATAGTAATATTATAAAGCTGAAGAGTTTGTTTATTTATTTGTTTGGTTGAACGCGCTAATCTCAGAAACTACTGGTCCAAATTGAAAAAATATTTTTGTGTTGAATAGTCCGTTCATCGAGGAAAATTATAGGCTATATTATATCACGCTACAACTAATAAGAGCGAGCATCAATAAAATGTTGTAAAATCGGGAAGGGCGGGCGTTAGTTCTTAACGCGCGACTCAGAAAGAATTTGGTTTCCGGTCTTTAGAACGCATGTGAATCCGCGGGAAATGCTAGTTAAATATATACCTAGTAATTATGATAGCTGATGACCTGATATTTGTACGTCTGCTGATATACAGGGCGTCGATTTCGTTAAATCGGATCAGTACCTACTTCTAGCGTGAACTTCAGTCATGAAGACTGTCGTTGTATTTAAAAATTTATTTCATATTCAAAAATAAATTTGTTAAGACATTAAAAATCTGTCTAAAATTTCAATAAGCTACCTTATATTGAAGTCATATAGTCACACAATAACATATATGATATAGTATCTAACGTACGTACATTGTACGAGATGATCTCCGGATATAAGTCGAACATGATCATGAAGGACTCCCAGAAAATTGCTCTTATTAAAGCTATAAATTTCATGCAAGAGCCAAATTTCAAATAATTTCAGCGCAATGTATTACCTCCTTTATAGAAACATTATTATTTATAGGGTTTATAAGGACTGTATAGCATGTTGACTAAAACTCATTTTTAACATTGATTTTACTTTGGTGCATGAAAATTTTACTACGCGAGGTCAATTCACTTCTCCTAATTTTCTCTGTACTAATAGTGTATAATATTATTTAGTACATCAGTTAATAATAGAACCAATTCGAATCTCGCAGCCTTTTTCATCTCTTAGGACATAATATAATGACAACTATAATTTATTTGAAAAAATAAAGAAATTTATGATCAATTTTTATTCATTGAAGTTATTTTAAACTATTGTATATTATATTTAGATATATATAAAAGCGAAAGGTTACTCACTTATAACAAAATAATGAAAACCGCTTGACGCATAAAGATGAAATTTGGTAGGGAGTTAGTAGACTAAGAACGGATTTTGTGACAGGGTCAGATTAAGGAGGTCTCCTTAGACGTCCCAAGTTCGTATGAGTGTCCCGTGCGCTACAAACTTATATTTAAGTGGATATAATAGAAGATGTTACTTATAATTTTACTTATAATTACATAACATTTTATAAGATTATAAGTGAAAGGTCCAAGGTCAATTATTTTACTTCACTATTATCCAATACATTTTTAATGTCCCCCATAGATAGTAATTAATTTGTTAACAAAGAATGGAAAGTAAAAAACTTTGAGTTACAAAGGTGTTATATTTGTAAAGAAAATTTATTACGCAATATGAAATAAGTAGGTTTACACGCAACCTGTAAATCTAAGTCCCTAGGCGCATTAAACGTATCGGCTTAAAGTAAATCCCATCTTCACAGATATGTGGTCTTCTTCTATAGGTATTATATTGATATTGCTGTTTCAACACGTATTGAGTCAATAGTTGTTGATTTTATATAGTAACAGTAGAATTTTGTATGATGGTATTTCTGACTTTATAAAGTTGATCTTTTTTGATCATTCACATTTTGAGCAAGAATGACAAAAGACAAAAACTTTAAAGTATGACATACAATGTTGTAGTTTTTTTTAGTTTGTATTACCTATATATACGTAAGTACGTTACGAAATATATTAGCTCATGATCTTTTTTTTATTAATAAATATATAATAATTTATCATATTATATATATGAACGTCCATCAATAATTTCAATAAAAATTTCCCCAATGAACATTTTTATAGTAATTTTCAAGGCAGTGAACACAATATATTAAACTACCATCAAATTATAAAAACAATATATGCAAGAATGCGAAATTGCTACATATACGTACACAATGATTTATAATATCGCCGCAGGGTAACAATCGTAGACCGCTAAGTCAAATAGGATAGATGCCAATCTCAATATCATATTACGTATATAGAGCCGTCAAATTGACCCTCGTCAATACTTCATCGTTTCTCGATGCTGTAATTGAGTATTCTTCATCCACAGTGCTTCGTATAACTATGATTAGTAAATAATATGTTGGTTCCTTTGTTATTTCCGATTTTCGTTACTAAAAATTTGACAATCAACTGATATTTTTATTAGGGCGAGCAAAGCGAACCCTAACACGATCCTACAACATGAGCAACTATCACGCCTATATGTGTGCTTTAACATAGTAGTTTAACTTCATACCTCGATGTGTTATCTGTAAAAAAAATATAATTTTATAACCATTAAAAAAATGAACATTAACAACTTTCTTAAAAATTATTACTACCCGTTAGAAAAACTACGCGAGACCTCACAAAGCTTAGCTTTTTTGGTAAATATTTTTTAATTATTTAGTTGCAATATGACATTTTTTTATACATTATAGGCGCACGCTTGACCACTATCACACCTGATGGAGAGTAATGATGTGGTCTAAGGTGGGACGCGCATGCCTAAAAAATGCCTATTCACTCTTTTTTTAAAGATACCCAGATTGTAGGTGTTAGGAAACACAGATCTCAGTAAAGCATTCCAGATCCTGGAATGTAATATCCTTATTTTCAACAATTAAATAAGCGGGTACAGTGAAAAGGATGGAGAAAGTGAATCCTAAAGTAGTAAGTAAATGACCTTATGAAAGTTTGACTTTGCATCGTCTTGACACATTATTATCAATATGTTTTCATGCTGAAAATATTATTCATACATGAAAATTTTAGAGATGTCAAACTATAAGTTTGAAGTGAAGCACTTGGTTTTCCATATGAGTGGATTACCATAATAGATTACGGATAATTTGGGTGGTGTTTCCCTAATTCGTTATATCAGAGTGTTTTATATTGGCTTCCATTGATATATATTTAGGATAATAACAGAATTAATTCCGTGACTCTGAAACTTTATTACCTACAATGAAAAAGAAACGCGACTATTAACATACCGATTCAATTGAGACTTGAAAAGTCGTTTAATAATTTAAATAAACATTTATTTAGCAAAAGTGTTTGTAATATTTCATTTTTATCGACTTCAAAAAAATGTTGTGTATATATATTCTTCAACAGCAACATATCTTCATTTTTCAACAATTTTAGTGTTATTAGATGTAACAATTTCAAGCTTCCAATAATTAAAAAAACAAAATAAGAAATAATTACTTCTTAATAAGAAACGGTTAAATAATCTAGGTTTTGGAGGCGATTTACCTACCATATTTTGTTACTGAATTAGTTCATTCATTTACTTTTCAATTAAGAGCGTAATTCTACAAAATATGATAAGATAAGTAAAGACGAACGTCTATAAAGTTAATTTTAAAAGTAAAGGTTCAAATCTTGCGTGACAAAAATTCTTACATCAGCTACAAAACATCAAGTTACGTGATAAAAGCTGTTTCGGAAGTTTTGAATTGAATTGGTATAAAGTTTTATTTTCGCTATATTTGTATAAGAAAGCATTTGAAAAGTACTATTATTTATGATAGAAATGGTAGGAGGCCAGACCTTAATGTTCAATTAATATTTAAACGTTATATTGTATTAGAACTCAAGTCATTACTTAAATACAATGACAATGACAGACTGTTTAACTGGTGAAAGAGCGTAAGAGAATGTTATATTTTAACGTTTTAACTATTTCAGTTTAGTCCAAAATGGACTACAGCTTTATATTCTGGGTTAACTAACTTCCTTTTCTCGTATTACCTACGAGTGAAGTCAAAGGTAAATCCTAGTATACGATATAATTAACAGATTTAAATTAATTCATAATTTGTTGTCCCATGCAAAGGTTTGGGAAGTTTAGTTGTACAAAGTTATGTTCACATCGATAAGCAAACTTCTACGAAACTTGGGAATCGATTTGTCAGTCCTTAGAACTCGCGCTTCAGATATATATCGAATATCTATACGGTAGCAACAATAGTTATATTCTGTGGTTATATTATTCATAGAACTTCAGGTTCTTGTTATTAGTATATTATATACTATATCTACTTTATAAAAATAATAATATACAGTACAAAAACGCACACAATATAACGGCCAGTGATGTCATAGTACCTAATATTAGTATAGGACAGCAAAAATATTTTTTACCAGTTCAGGCTCGTTAATGAATTGCCATGGACACCGTGTTGTTATAAATGTAATTCACAAAAGGGACCACGAAAAAGAGGTTACGTATATAACACCTTTACATGACCTACTTGGTTTATTGGATCGATAGTTTAGTAACCAACGATGAACGATTCTTTGACAGTGGCTAAAATATTATTACTTAAGTCTTTAGAAGCCATTGAAAAGACTTAATAGAACTTAAAAAGTTATCTTTGATCATAATTGTTGTTGAAAATTTATAAATACTAAACAGTTTTATTTTTACCTATTTATATAAGACTTATTTTTATTAACTTTTATATAATTAATTTTATTTTAACGATTATTATATATATCATAAACAAAAGAAAATAGAAAATCATTTGATGGATGGAAGAGAATAATTTTCTTTGCCTATTAATGTATTGATCATAAGTTTTATATCTACGTGGGTATTTTTTGCCTTCCTCTTGGGAGAAGTTGAGATTTTCTTTTTTTTTACAAATATGTTGGGAAAAAAAAATATATAAACACCCATGACTGGAGTACAAACATCCGAGTTTAACAAATTAATGCCCCCAGGGGTACTCGAACCCGCGACCGCTGGTGCAAGAAAATAGGGTCGCTACAAACTGCGCCAAACGAGTCGTCAAAGTTGTAAAACATAAAAATTATACTAGAATTCATAGAAGAAGTCAAATTGATATTAGTAACGGGATTAATTATATTGATAGGGGATTGAATTGAAGATTAAAGCGGCTAATGCCATCAATCTATTATGGGTTGATATCATATACGATACGTATAACATTACACGTTCACTACGCATATATCTACTACAAAAGCATCGTGTAGAATAATAATTATTCAAGTATGTGATTGAGTAAAATTACAAAAACACAAATTATTCTTAGGTAATAAAATTATGGATATATTCGATAACTAAATAATTATATTTAATACTTATAGTTATCGAGCCCGCTATTTTCACCCTATAGTTCCATACTATATGTCTATTGATTTTAACGTCCAAGCATCTTTCACCTTTATAATTTTTTCGTGTTACACTTATAGGCCATGAAGAAATAAACTATAGGGTATTGATTTTGTTCATTAAAAGCATAGAGCTTTTAAAATACATAAAATAACTAAGCTATTGAAAGAAAGTTAATAAAAAAATAAGTTATAGAATTAGTGCAATTCGTGGAGACCAATTTTATTTAGACGCGCGACGCTTGGTATATAATCAAAAATTTAAATAAATAAGTACGCAACGTAATATCAGGTATTTTTGTTATGCAAATACATACTACAAAGGCAATTTTAACGTTTCCCCTTCAGTTCTCATGAAGTGAAATAAAGTATATATAAAGTATAGGGAGCCGATAGCGTAATATAAAATAAAAACAAACTTTCGCCCACTGCTGGACATAACCCTCTACAATGGCATTCCACTGAGTTTGAACTTCTAATTTACTCTCTACGCATTGCCAGTTGCTTTGCATAGCTGAAGGATTTAATTATGCACATTAATTATATTAATAAAATTAAATTTTAAAATTAGTTAGTAATCTTTCTAGTGCCCTGGGATATCAAAATTTTTAATAACTGGAAAAACCAGAGCGCTGAAACAAAATTTAACTTTTATTGTAAAAACAAAGTTTGTTCCCTCGTGGAAGGTAAAAATACTTGACCTTTGCAATTTTTATACACTCTCATAGCTTTTGTCACAACAAGTCGCATATTTTTACAAGCATTTTTTTAATTGGTAGTAGATATATAAAATAGTAGTTAAAATAAATCTATACACAGTTAGTATGTATTATTCTTATAGATATGTATATTAAAATGAACTTCGAACACAAGCTAAACAGTAATTTAGCTGATAGCTAATAAATTAAAAAAACATGAACTGGTACCTCTCTAATAACAGAGTGGACCGTGGGAGTGACTTATCGGTTGTGGTCTGCTTCGGTAGAAAGGATCTCGCATGGGATACCCTCTTTATACGGAAATGGTTTCATGGGATTTAGTGAGTAGTACAATTTATAGCTGGTCAGTCTCGCTTAACAATTTGTTTGTTTACAGGTACCATGAGTGCACTTACCTACGCAAAAAATGGGTAGGTTCAGGTAAGTAAGTAGATTGCTCGAGGTAAATATTTATGTTTGAAGGAATGTTTATTAAATTTAATGTTATTTTATCGCTAAGCAGCGATAAGATAATAAGCAAAAAATCTTGTTAGCTGCAACAGCTAGAAAAATCTGGTTAGCTGCAATAGCTAACTAATAAAATATTCCTATAAAAATGCATCTACGTATTCTTTTAGAAGTTTTTTATAATATATTCTACACTTTTGGTGATATCAAAATGTAAATCTACGGATTTAGTACGATTTACTTTCATGCATTTCAACTTGAACGGTAAGCTGGACACGTAGATGAGTTTGTATTTTAAAATATAAACCAAGATTTATAAATTTAACTTGTTATTTGTTTGTTATTTACTTCTTTATGTTTTAAAACATTCTCTTCGTATTATTCATATTATACCTGGAGATTGTTAAAGAACAGTGATTTTTGAGTCAATTTACAGGTACAGCGTTTATCAACTTTCGAAACATGGCATAAGCAAAAAAATATAAAATTAGTTTCACTCAGAAAAATTTATACCTAACTAAGAGACGAGTTAAAATATAATATTATATCTCCCTATATACATTTATTTTAGGAATCTTCAAACAATAATTCTAACCACGTCTGACTTTAATCGAACTGTCATTTTTCGACGTTAAGATTTTATTTATTCCACTCAGCTCAGCAGTCTTCGTAAATTATAAAAGCTTAAGGACATCAACCTTACATGTTTAGATCCCAATTATGTAAAAAGGGATGAGTTGACAAACATAATTTACGTCCCTTAACTTCTCGTCATTTCATATATTAAATATTAAGGTGTAACCATCAATTTAATACAAAAGTTGTATGATTTAATTTATTTATAAAAATCATGAATATTAGATACGAAATAATTTACTGACTTCAAAAAAGGATGCTATCAAGTAGAGTTGACTCGTAAGTAAGTTTGTCCAAGTATTTATTGGATTGTGCCAAATGGATTGTACAAAAGAAATCCTGTTTTTATTTAAAATAAAAATTAAAAAATAAATTGTCTTCTTAATTACTTATTAACTACAATTCACTTCATTATCAAAATCATGAAATATTATATTTTTATATATAGGTGTTTACTACATCAAGGGTGATGATCAAATAGTGATATAGTACATACCTACTATTATAGTTGTGTAATTTCAGTGAACACTTACTAAAATTAAAAGAATATAAGTCTGTTATCTTTCGTCATTAGACTTTAAACTAATTCGATTTATAAAGAAGGTCTCTTGCACTAAGTCATTGACTACCAAGCTCTACTCTACTATATCTTCTGACCCTCTTCATATTAAGGTGAACAGCATACTTTTTACAAATATACCTTGCTCGGTATCGAACCTGCACTGCTAAAACATGCTATTAGTTTGTCAAAGTACACACAAGCTGTAGGTTTTTATTTGTTATCATTTCGGTTTAAATATTTGATCTGAGCTTTTATTATATAAAATACGAAATATACGACTGCGAACTTTGAACGTTTCATCCTGAGTTTGCAAATTTTGTTTAAAATTTACACATAAAAAGTACTCTGTATCTTCCACCTCATTCGCATAAAGACGTCGACGATAATATATGAAAACATTGTTTATTCATCACCTATTTGTTCTCGTCTAAATGCGTAAATGAGAAGAAAGTAAGGTACATAAATGTAAACATTTTTCAACAAGCGTGCTTAAACTGAATGAGGCTTTAAGATGAAAGGTATATAAGGATAGTGACGCCTTGAACTCTTCTTGTTTAACTGAGTGCACTTAGTACAGTAACGGTTGGATGACCTAAGAATAATGTTAGTTGAACATGTTTGAATTGTTATATGCATTAGCCACAATCAAAAGATCCACTTAGCTTTAAAGTCAATTCAAGCGATTATTGTCACAATTTGGTCGCCTATGAATGTTTAACGTTGATTAATGACCAATTTATGTCCGCTTTATTCGTGTGTATAAATAAATATAAAAATACAAACCTCGTACATATAAAGTTCCGGCTAAATCGACCTTTCCTAAAATTAATGAGTACAAGAACACAAAGGAACATTTTTTAATGATTGCTTGGGACTCGGCCTTGTTTAGGAGTCGGTTTTAGCGAAACCGATGTGCGCGTTTCACGCAAAATATAGTGACCTGATTTTACTTTTTGTGTGGTGATAATATATTAATCGGGTTAACGCTGGCCTTTCTTTAAGGGATAGTTACATCAAAACAAAGCAAAAGAAAACTGTCTGAAAACAAAAAAATCTTAATAAGGCCTACAGAAAAAACTGCAAAAACATAAAGTCTTTCTCCGAAGGCACACTTAAATAACTATTTATACAAACGTATGAGCAATAATACTACGGGAGGTAGCGCTATAGTTGAGCAAGTCATTTCATACCGGCTGAAAATCACAACACTAATAGTTTTCCCCTAACCCATAACAACTCCGAACGTCAGCTGCTCAGGTAGTGGTGGAGGTAAGAGAGGCAGCATGAGAAAGTCATTGGAAAAAAATCTGCTCCGATGAATTTTATACCGCGTAAAAATGAATTATATGATTGTTTACATCACATTTTTAAAGAAAATCATCGTCAGCTGTATTGACGGTGGGGGGTTATATGTCAGTCGCGTACATGAACCTCATAGAAATTTTCACAAAAAAAGTAATTTTATACCTTATGAAATTTATACATCTTAATTTTTATACTTTTAAAATAACAAAGACAATCGTCAGCTGCATTCTTGATGGGGGAAAGACCGTCAGTCAGCGTGATAAACATTTCGCGAGGTCAATGCATTTGAGAGTTGCATAGTCTCTTTGAACAATAAACTGACGATCTTTACATCCACAAACAATTAGCTGACGACGACTTATGTTTCTTGAACAATCTAGTTATCTTACGCTTAGAAATCAATAAGTATAGCACATATTAATCTAAAATCTAATGGCTCTCGCAAGTTTGTATGACAGTCCTTTATTTTTGGGGCTAAAGACTTTAAATTTCGCAGGGAGGTAGTTAATTGTTAGTAAACATCCACTAAGAACTAATTTTGTGACAGGGCCGGCTTAAGGAGGTCTAAGGGCTCTCGCAAGTTTTTACGAAATTCTTTCATTTTTTGTGTTACTTTAAATTTTGGCAGGGAGTTAGTTTATAGTCAGCAGATAACTTTTAAAATTATACAAATCAGACACTCTTCCACCACACAGCAAATATATTAAGAAAGTATAGCACAGCGAGCAATGAGGAGAGGAAGGGAGACGTCCACATATTACTTATATAAAATAGAAAGCCGCGCGAAGCAGGAGTTACATATTAATTATGGGTTCTGAAATAGCTGGAGTAATTTTGAAGAAACTTTCAGTCAATCTACAGATCAACCCAGCAAGTGTTCGAATGAAGATTATTAGCGAATAAGAAAATGAACGTGGAAGCCGCGGGTACTGCTTGTTTATTATAAATAACACCGCATTATAATTATTTATTTTGTGTCGGTTTAAAACTATATTATAATACTAGCAATTCCTGTTGGAATCCACACTCCGCCCGCGTTCTAATTACTATTAAAAATAGGGATTGTTGGATGAAAATTTAGGGCTATGATTATTTATAGGTATAACATATTTGGTCTAAAAATAAAAAATAGCCTATCTAATCTCAGATCTACCAAATAAACACAAAAAAAATCGTAAAAATCGGTTAAGCCGTTTCGGCGGAGGTCAATAACAAACACTGTGGCATGAAATTTTTATATATTAGAATTTAGATGTTTTTTAACAAACGAGTAGGTATTGAGTATATCTCTCGCACATTTCCGATATTGACAGAGTCAGATAGGTCATTGTTAGGGGTGAGACCCACGCCTCTGTTGTTGTTTTGAAGTTGTAAAACTTACCTATACAAATAAATAAAATTGTCTATTAAGTCTATTTGTAATACCAAAATAAAAACTATTTACTAAATTCAAATGAAATTTTATAAGATTTTATATTTAACTAGCTGACCCGTGCCCACTTCGTTGGGCAAAATGTTAATAATCCTTTTTAGTACAGAGTGTTTAAATAATTTAAATTATTTTATTAATATTAAAAATTAAATTACCTATACTAATATTAAAAAACTACTTTTTGTAACTTAACTATAAAAGTTAGACATATGTTGTCGTTGACTTTTTTGTAGGCATTTTCAAGCTCCACATCTTTTCTCTAGAACTCAAAAATATATCTTTCATAGTTAAAGCAGCGTTCGTAAGAAACGCTTTCATTCGACCGTTTTTTCTCCGATTCACTTTGCAAAACGGACACCACGTTAAAGCCTTTTTATTATTCGGTTTTTATATAACCTATGACACTTAGCAATAATGTGGCTTTCTATTGGTGAAAGAATTTTAAAAATCGGTTCAGTAGATCCCGAGATTACCCCTTACAATTTAACAAATATACAAACACACAAACTTTACTTCTTTATAATATTAGTATAGATGAAATTAATGTGTACAATTTTATTTCTGTCTGCCACTCTGTTTTTTCGGCTAATCCCCAAAACAGCTGGACCAATTTTTACGGAATTTTCAATGTCCGATCATCTGCAGAATAGTTAAAATTCCTATACCTATATAGTTATCAGAACAATACGTAGTAAATAGAGACGGACCCGAGCGAAGCTAGAGTAAGAGAGAGTATTATGCACAAGAAATTATAAATAAAGTTATTATTATATAATTCTTGTAATCTTAAAAACTATCAATCTAAAAATGGCAACGCGTAAGCAGTCGCTGAGTCAATCGAGTGTGCATGTAACTACAGCGTTTGTGCGTAATTCCAAGCCTAAGATAACTAAAATGTTAAAGAAACATGAGTCGTCGCCAGCTGATTGTTTGTGGATGTAAAGATCGTGAGTTTATTTTCTAAAGAGACTATGCAACGCTCAAATGCATCGACCTCGCGAAATGTTTATCACGCTGACTGACGGTCTTTCCCCCATCAAAAATGCAGCTGACGATTGTCTTTGTTATTTTAAAAGTATAAAAATTAAGATGTATAAATTTCATAAGGTATAAAATTACTTTTTTTGTGAAAATTTCTATGAGGTTCATGCACGTAATAGATAATTATTAATTTCGCTATATATATTTTTGTATAAATCTCATTTTATTATTGTATAAAATTAATTTATACTTTTAAATAAATTTTATTAGTGGTAACACTTCATTCAGATTTATAATCTAAGTAAGAATTTAAGATTTGACATTACGAACCGATACTATGTTATAAGGCTGTATGGACTAAAATCATTTGCCATTCCCTATTGGGGATAAATTTTAAAAAACAACAACAACAACGATACGATGTTATAAATACCCCCTTGCGAGTTATGGCGACTCACTTTTTTTTCTCTGGACGGCGGCTGAGCAGGACTAAGTTAAGTAATATGTATAGTGTATTTATTTGAATTTCAATTATTGCTATATAGTTCCATGTTATATAGATTTCTTTGTTATAATACATTATATTGAAGTTATTAAGTTATATCCTAACTATTTTGTGACTGTAATAATTATGTTAATTGTGTTAATATCTAATAAACAATATGATAATGGTAAAATTGTCCCGCCGAGTTTCTTTCACCGGTTCTTCTCGGGTCAGAGGCTTATTCTTTCCGAACTGGTAGTAAATATAAACTAATTATTTCAATTTCCTTTGTTTTATTACCTAATCCTAAATTTCTTGATTAACCTAATAATATATAAAGTAATAAAGTAGCAATAAATGTAGTTCCTTTTTAATATTAAAGTAAAAGAGGGTAGTTTGAAGCTTTTATCATCTCTATTATTTCCATCATTCTATCATCAGAAGTGGGATAGTGTCCACCGTTCTAATACATGTTATGCTTTCAGATCGATATTCCGCTCCCGGCTATGTAAGAAGTGTCCCGGTGCGGTGTTATGCTGCAGCAACATGGAGTCCAAAGGAATTCGCTGGAGCAGCACCGCGGTCTCAGACAAAGGAGGTAAGGCCCTAGAAGGGTCTGTATAACTGCGGGTAACTTGGAAACGGTCCTACGAACGACCGTTCATAGGAGAATCTAGGCTTAGAAATACAAGCTTTTAGGTTTACGACATTGTATTGCGAATATACAAAAAATATATTATGTAATAAGTAAATATATTATTTTCGAAAAGTTCAAATTAGTTGATTTAGTGTGTGACAGACTAATACTTATGTTTAATTAGCATAACATCGTTTACTTGTAGTAACTACGATAAAACTATCACTGATTTAAATTTCTGTTTTATTTATTTCAAAAGAATAATCTAAGAAACTACCTTCTGAGCTAAGCGGTAGACATTGTAAGTCTTTTTCTAATTTTAACGTTGCTATAATCAAACTTATATATACTAGTAAGTATATAAGTCATCGCGCGGCGTAAGTTAAAATAAATCAAACGGTTTTTATAATTTTCTAATAAAATAAAAAAAAAAATAGCGTAAGTTACTCCTTATAACATTGACTTTCTGTCGGCGGAAGTCTCGTCAAAATCGGTCCAGTACTTTTTGTGTTAAGTGATAAAAGACAAACTGACCAGAATTTTAATACCTACAAATTATTGCTTGAGTAGCTAATGTAATCAATTTATTATAATATAAATATTGAAATAACTTTATATTTTAATAGTTAAAATTTATTAAATTATTAAATGAATTAATTTTGTTAAAATTTATACATATTTTTACTATTGCAGTTGGTTAGTTATTAATAACAATAATATTGTTTTAGTCGAATTAATCTATAATCATATCTTAATTTGCCATTTGTCAATTTATTTGGTTTTACTTGTCTCTAAGTTATGCAACATATAGTATAACTAGAAACTTTGCTGGTTTGTGTTTTTGTAATATACGTATATAAAAATTCTATGTGATAATACACTGTATGTTTCCCAAATATAAAAAAAAATAAAGTAATATAGATACACCATACGTTAATAATTGTTTTAAAGAATATTTCATGTGGGTACAGTTTTTACTAAGTTACTGTTTTATTATATTGTGTACTTACCTAGTAACCTACTGGTAGTGAAAAACTTTGCAAACATAGCATCACCAGGTAAACATTTATGTATTGAGCTATGAAATACTTTTTAATAATTAGTAATGAAATCTGCAATAGCCGCTGAAGTTCTCGTTAAGTAAAAGATCACCATTGAAAGTAAATTCTCTTTTGCTGGCCTTGTCCTCCTTATACAAAAAGGAAACTTATTTATATTATAATATATTTATTATAATAGTGTATACTGTATTTAAACTACAGAGCGGCATGTAAAACCCCCCAGACCTTATTCATTTTCTTAGTAACCAAATGGATAAAATATAGGATCAAGTAGCTTAACTATGTACTTTGAGTGTACCCGCTAGTGTCGGTCGACAGCTAGCGAGGCGAGCGAGGTACTTGGTGCTAAATGAAGTCAAAATAGTATACTGTCTTGATTTACTTATTTCTTGCTGGCTTCTACTCAGCGTTCCGAATCAATAATAGATTCAGACTGACATTAATTTAATTCTATGTTTTAAAAATAATTATAATTTAAAAGAACTTGATAAAACTTGATGAAGAGATAGACCCCCATGTAAATAGAGCATAGTTAGATTTGATTAATATTATATTTTTAGTTTGCCCACTGTTGCTTAACATTTCTTAAATAATTTATATTCTAAATACTTTATAACACAATATACATATTTTAATAATAGCAACACTACATAATATTATTTCATGAATATTACAAAAAAATTGTGATAATTATAATAATTATAGTAGCTAAAAATAAGTCAATATATTTATAATCCAATTTTAAAAAGAGAAGTCGAATACACAAACGATATATGCTATTTTTTCCGTTTTATTTTTTAAAATCTTGGCTTTATTTGCTTTGGCCAAGTTAAGGAAAAACTCAATTTTTCGATATTGCTTAAAACGGACATTATAATAATTTGTAAAATTTAAATGTCTATATGAATAAATGCAGGATATAGAGAATTTTTCTTAAAAAAATTAATATCAATTTATTTACGAATTAATTGCTTTTAGTTTAGAGTATATTTTTGTATAATTTAAGCTTAATTATATTTTTGGATAACCTTAAAAATTAAAACGAAAATCTTTAATCAGTTATTTTTAATGGCAAATAAAAACCTCCTTAGATATAAAATATTTGAATATCTTCCTGACATAATATTTTAATAACCTGACATAATGTTTTAAAGAATTCCTAATCTCTATAGATAAATGTAAATCATCGTTCTATCTATAATTATATTATGGCATCAAAGTGCAAGTTGTAAGACATTGGGCACTACTCTTATTCTATATTTGTCTTATTGACGACTAAACATCAATATGCAGTATTTATATAATATAAAAGATCCGCTATAGTATAATAAGTATATTGTATACTTTTGGGATAATGAATAAATACTATCCATCGTAAGGCAATGGATTGCGTTTCGAACAGTCGGCTTTGTTTTAGTTTAACATATTTAGTACCTATATCAACTGACAGTAGTACCAATTTAAATTATACCTATTGTCTGAACATTTATATTTCTTCATTTTTGTCGTGTCACGACATCTGATAGACAACATAATATATGTACCTACTTATAGTAAAAATTATGAAAGCCCTTTTTTAATACATATTTATTTACTTTGATACTCTGATGTCTCGGTTTAAATCGTAAAAGTTCGTGTTTTCATATAGAGTAGGTATATTCTAAAATCCAAAAATTTACTCGCATAAAACATTTAAATCTGTATAGTAAAATATTTTATTTATAGTTGGCGTTTCTATAATTTCTGATACTTTACATAGATTTAATACAGGTATTTAGTAATAAATTTCAACCTAAGCATAAAAACTTTATATTCTATAACACTTTAAATATACAGGGCCCAAAGTTCTATGAAAATTTGTTTTCTCCTTTAAAATTTAAGATGTTCAGAATTGAAATACATACATATATAAATAATTTTATAAGGTAGGTACTTATGTGCAATTTTAGATTAGCTTGTAAATTGCTGGTAGGCACTGTCTGTAACAAGCATATAAACACCTGAGATGTAAAATACCTTAAAAGTCTCTTCCGTGACCATGATTGCTGCAAGGCAAATCCGCGACGAAATCCGAAATAGTTTTATTTGAAATGTATCTTCTTTAAAGATTATATTGAGTATTTGGGTAGACTCTTATTTCGCAGCGGCGTTAGGCATATAGTAGGTAAATCTAAAGCTTTGCTTTAACTAAATTATCTGTGCTTAATATGTAATATCAACCAAGTTCGACAAATTAGGGGTCCCTATGATTTTACTTCACGTAATGCTTGTATTAACTTAAGTTAACACAAAAGTAATTCTACATAAAAAAAACCCTTGTTATTTGTTCTGAACCTCTTAAAACCATAAATGCTTTAGAGTTGATATGTAATAAAAAAAAAATCGCTAGTCGGTACACCCTCTTCATTTTTTACTGATGTCGGATACATTTTTGCTTTATACAATTTTAAGGTTGAACATAAAACTACCATTATATAATATTTATAGTTTTTATATAATCCTTTTGTATTTATATACCTATTTATATATTTTTCCCTCTTACTTCTTACTTCAGCCCTTTTAATGTCCCACTGCTGGGCACGGGCCTCCCTCCCTCCGAGGGGCATCAGGCCATATTCTCACCCCTTCCTACAGTTGGTGAATTTCAACACTTTAGACATATACCTACTTATTTCTTTCGCACTTTCTTGTTACGACACACCTACTCGTAGAAGTACTTAGTAATGGTTGAAGTTGTGTCCACATTTATTAATCTACTATTTGAAATAAGTCAGAATAACCGAACGAATTATGGAAGATAAAGCATTAATTAATCATAATAAAATAATGTTCCAACATTTTAAAGTCATAAGTAAAAATGTAAGCCACATTTTGACATAGTTAAAGGAAACATTTAGGAAAATACATAAAGGATAATGAAGTTAATGTAGTTTTCGTTAGTCAAGATTTTTCGGACTATTAACAATGATCGCTGTGCTCTGAAGGGTAGCTCCAGATAATTTAAGGTATATAATAACTGTCGCAAGTATGTGAAATGGATAGATGAAAATATTTCTTTTGAAAATTCTATTTGGAAATATGATGATGATGTAATAAAAGGTATTATATTCAGTAAATAGTTATTGGCACCTCCGCTGGTCGGCCTACCATTTGGTACCAATCATCTCACAGGCAGCGGGTGAATGTGACTGGTATGTCTATGTAGTTGGCAAGTGCTCGGGTATATTTTAGTTATCGGCACCTTCGCTGGTCGGCCTTCTATTTGGTACCAATTATCTCACAGGCAGCAGTTGAATGTGATTGGTATGTCTATGTAGTTGGCAAGTGCTCGCTGTAGTAAGCAGCGGTTAAATGAGACTTATGTCTATGCAAGTAGCTGCGATATAATGTGTAAAACATATGTGTATATATTATGTCAATAAGGATAATTCATGTTCTATTACAAATACAATATTGATTATTGCTGTACATGAGAACATTGTTTTTTGTTTTTGATATTATATAGTATCATTACCTTTAAGTGTACGAAATGTATTGCTCTGTATAATTATAACTCTAGATTGTATATTTAAGCTTAGTGTTTTTTAATTGTGTTAATTATACACGACAATCATATGTGCAGTAGGAGTATATATATCGTAGTAGTACTTCGTGGACGAAGTACTGTCAGTATGGCCGTAATAGATAATTATTAATTTCGCTATATATATTTTTGTATAAATCTCATTTTATTATTGTATAAAATTAATTTATACTTTTAAATAAATTTTATTAGTGGTAACACTTCATTCAGATTTATAATCTAAGTAAGAATTTAAGATTTGACATTACGAACCGATACTATGTTATAAGGCTGTATGGACTAAAATCATTTGCCATTCCCTATTGGGGATAAATTTTAAAAAACAACAACAACAACGATACGATGTTATAAATACCCCCTTGCGAGTTATGGCGACTCACTTTTTTTTCTCTGGACGGCGGCTGAGCAGGACTAAGTTAAGTAATATGTATAGTGTATTTATTTGAATTTCAATTATTGCTATATAGTTCCATGTTATATAGATTTCTTTGTTATAATACATTATATTGAAGTTATTAAGTTATATCCTAACTATTTTGTGACTGTAATAATTATGTTAATTGTGTTAATATCTAATAAACAATATGATAATGGTAAAATTGTCCCGCCGAGTTTCTTTCACCGGTTCTTCTCGGGTCAGAGGCTTATTCTTTCCGAACTGGTAGTAAATATAAACTAATTATTTCAATTTCCTTTGTTTTATTACCTAATCCTAAATTTCTTGATTAACCTAATAATATATAAAGTAATAAAGTAGCAATAAATGTAGTTCCTTTTTAATATTAAAGTAAAAGAGGGTAGTTTGAAGCTTTTATCATCTCTATTATTTCCATCATTCTATCACACGCGACTGACATATAACCCCCCACCGTCAATACAGCTGACGATGATTTTCTTTAAAAATGTGATGGAAACTATCATATAATTAATTTTGGCTCGGTATAAAATTCATCGGAGCACTTTTTTTTTCAATGACTTCTTCATGCTGTCCCTCTTAGTTCCACCGCTGGTGCGGCGACTGACGCTCACTTTACTGATCTCTGACCTCTAAACAACTGTTTGAAATAAAATTCATTCGGGATGAAATTCCTAGAAAAAATACAGCGCTACCTCCCGTAGTATAAGCTTGTATTGCAATAAAAATATTAATAGTGTTTTTAATAAGATCCTGTAATGATTACATATTTTACATATCAATAAACCGCGCGTATCGGATTTGATAGTTACTTTATTCGTTTAGGTATAGGTAATCTAAAGACTCACTCTCGCTCCGCTCGGTTTCATGCCTAGGTACGTTTTAACAGTTAGTATTGATTTTAATACATTTTTCCCTGCCATAAAAAGCATTATCATAACAAAGTTCATCCAAATCTGCTCTTATTCTCGTGATGCGGTCACAGACATACAGACAGACAAAGCTTCCAAATTAATAATGTTAGATTTTTTTATGATATATAGGTACAGGTTGAAACTATCAATAAATGAATAGTAAACACTGAGAATGTAGCGAAAACAAACAGTAATATAACAATCGCCAACTGTTGACAAATTATAATAGTCATTAGCCTAATTGCAGATACATACCTTCATAATAATAAAATCGATAAAAAATAAACGTAATCTACATATGCATCAAGTATTCCAAATAATTTAAAAGCATTTAGAAAGAAATATTAAAAGGGCACAGAAATTTAATATACAAAGTGCTAATTATAACTTTTATGAAAATAGACATCCTTTCAATAACAGTAATCCTTCCATAATAAAACTTATCTGAACTTTTATAAATAACAAACCAAATAAAAGTAGAAAAAGTATGTAGCATTTTAGCAATCCTTTTTATTATTTGTATGGTAATTACTTCTAAATAGGTAGCGACATCAATTCAGTTCTTTAAGAGATCTAAGGAAAAATACCTATAAGTGTTTATTTGAGATGAATTATAGATTATTGAACAGGTTTATGTAAAGTGTATGTAAAGTGAAGAATTTAGTACCTACAATAGACTATAGTAACAACATTCAGCCTGTATTATGAAGTACATAACAAACTTTATCCAATATTAGGGTCGAATAAATTCGTATACCTATATTGAAGTCCTAGCTTGAAGTTTCTCTAGTTATATATTGATAAGATATAAGTTTCACCAATAGTTTCAATCTAATTTTACTTAACGCTAACCGTAACAACTTTATGCAAATCTTAATTCATTAAACAATTTACATATCTGTATTATTATTTACAGCACCAACTAGTTTTATTGTAAATTATGAAGCTCTTCGTTATTATTCCAAGATGAAGCTTGTGTTATGGATGCCATACAAGTTAATACTATAAATGAACTATCTTTTCGGATTTTGTAGCAGATTTATTAAGATTGTTGGTTCCCGACGTTTCGAATGCTTTACAGAAATCACGGTCATATATATATATATATATATATATATATATATATATATATATATATATATATATATATATATATATATATATATATATATATATATATATATATATATATATATATATATATATATATATATATATATATATATATATGTATGCATAAGGTATACTTTGAAACTCCTATTTTTTTTTTTATAAATAAATTACTAAATATTCTCTCAATATCATATCATTAAAAAAAATATTTTTTCCTTAAATTGGGCCATATACTCAAAAAAGATAGTTTGAGGATATTCCTTGAAATATAATACATGATGATAATTTGGCGATTTTTCTCAAAGTATATCTTGATATATTAAAGATTGTCTTCAAAATATACAGCAGTATAAAATATATACCATATGTATTTTGAGGGAAGTGCTCAAAATATACAGCAGTATAAAAAATATACCATATGTATTTTGAGGGAAGTGCTCATAATATATTGTGGTATAAATATATACCGTACATATTTTGTGGAGAGTACTCATAATATGTAATGGTATAAAAATGGACCGTACATATTTTGAGGAGAGTACTTAAAATATGTAACGGTATAAAAATGTACCACATGTAATTTGAGGAGATGACTCAAAATATGCTTTAATATAAAAATGTACCGTACATGGAGAGAAAATTATATGAATTATTACTATGCATTATGGGATTAATTCCCATAATCAATGTCAATTATAGGTCCCAGATCAAATATCAGATCTGGCCAGATCTGACTATATCAAATATTTTTTTAATGTTTTCGATAAAATTCTTAATAGGCTTTTATTTATTGGCATTAATTGATTTTGGCTGTAATTTGAACTAAATATTTTTTTTTATAAACAAAATAAATAAAAAAAAACTCTAGATATTAGTTTGGTTCACGGTCGAGTAATATTAAGGTCTTGCAACTCAACTTGAATTTGAATTCCAATAGTAGTGAGTGGCTCCACTGTTGAAGAAAAATCCAGATGGAATTGCGATCGAGGAATGTATCAACATAACCACGGTCATATATGACCGTGAACATAACCCACACTATTTGAAGCCTTTGACGTGCGTATGCCGTGTAAAATATACTTACTCCGTATTGTATTTGGTTCACAAAATTTCGAAGTGTAAAATTAATTATTAATTATAATACCTTTCGAAATTTAATATTTTACATTTAACATCTGTCAAATGTATGAAAGTAAAACGTAAAATTACTTTCTTTGGTAATTATCACAATAAATATGTAATCGTAATTGAAAAAAAATTAAGCAATTGTGCAGCTCTAACTTTGAAGAAATATATAATATTTTGTGCCCGCCGTTACAAGACAAGTTGTTGAATTTTGATGAAGTGTCAAATGAGGGATATAAAAGCAATCCATGCTTCAACACGCTACGCCACAGGTATCTGAAATCGTGGTTTGAAAATTCGTACACACTCATCAGGGTCGCTTGATTTTTAGGGAAGTTTTTTTGTTTTAATTTAAATTTTAAAGTAACATAATACGCATTAATTTTGCATTTATGAGACGCCATCACGGTCGAATAATACACGACCGTGGTCGCCATACATCTTATTTTTATTGACACAATCTAAATTTATAAAAAATATTAATTGTAAATAAGTCATCTTTGTCACCGTGCAAACCTCGATCGCAGCGACGCTAGCGGTTTGACACGTTAACAGGCCCACATCAAAACTCAGAGTCGCAAGACCTTAAAATATACGACCGTGGTTTGGTTATATCTTGACAGTCACCCACCCAAGAACTAATCACGCTCAATTTCGCTTAACTTCAATAACCCCGTGTACTTTGAATTGCCCGTCCGCTATGCTTCTGATGTACAACCTGATGATTTCATAAAGTACATATGATGACAGATCAGTAAAACAATATTTTTGTGTAATCATTAATTTTATCATCTATCTTTTTATAATTTTAATGTTCCGTACAGGCGTCATTTCCAAATTTTAGTATAATATCTCATATTTTTATTAATCAAATAAATAATAATTCATTTATTAAAGCATTGCTGGGCAAACTGGAACTTCTCATAAACATTGAGAAAGATTTTGTATTTTAAATGTTTTTGACGTGATAATTAACATCATTTTCTTCAGTAGAATGAGACAGGCGTATAAAAGAATCAAATTTTCTGCGATGAACTCTGGAGTGTTCTAAAACTTAATTCAATTCAATTAATTCCTTTAATGGCTTCCAGGAGTGCCGGTTGGGCACAGTTGACTTCGCCAATATCGCGTAGAATGGAGAATACACGTTATAATATATAAACTGATCGGTGAATATGAAAAAAATAAACACTAAAACTGATTACATGTAGAACAGACAACACAATATATATACACAACTATAAAAATAACAACAATTGTTAGAACTACAAGTAACAAATATACAATGAATCTATAATTTAATTTTATTATTTCTAATATATGTACACAGAAATCTACATAATGGACTATACACAAACATCAACAAACAATTAACATTAATAAGACGGGGGACTTTACGGGGAAGGATGTCATAGATAGGATACAAAAGTTAGGGACAGTTGAAAAGGATATGGGGAGAGGAACCTTCGTCAAGGCCACATTCACACAGGGCATGGTCCCTGACTCTAATTTTTGCTAAGTGTACAGGAGTACATGCGTGTCCAAGACGAAGACTTCTAAAACTTAGTATAGTATGATTACTTCCACTTTGACACTCGGGATGTCTCGGTTAAATCGTAAAAGTTCTGTTTTCACATAGAGTACATAAAATCCTAGAATTTCCTCACATAAAATATTTAAATGTACGTAAAATATTATTTTATTTGTAGTTTGTGTTTATGTTTTTCTAATAAAAAAATAACTTTACATTAATTTAATATAGATAATAAGTCTTAAAATCTCAACCTAAGTATAGAAAAATCCTTAATTTCATATTCATGTTTTTAGTGATGCCATGTAATAATTAAATCAAGCCACATCTGTGCTATTCATTCATATATATTTTAAAAAATGTCATTTTGACAGGTGATTTACATTACTATTTTAGAAGGTTTTAGACTTTAAGGATGTTATGAATATGCAGCAATATATCTCGTGTCATTTGTAGTTCCGATCTCTGCCGAGAATCGTCGTTGATAGCCGAGTGTCAAGGTGAAAATAATCGTACTATAGAATCATTTATTTTGTGTCATAATATTTCATGTCAAAATTGGTAATTTTGGGGGTTGATTATCTTATCTTATATCTTAAATAATATGTTACAGTTATAACTCATTCTCAGTTACAACGCGTTTTCTCTAGTTAAAACTAGGTTTCACGAAATGCCTTTGTTAAAACAAGAAATTATTAGACGATTGGAACAAAATACAATTACATTATTTTATCAAATTTACTTTATCAAATTAATCTCATAGAATCCATGGGTTGGCTTTAGTTAACGGCCACACGATTTTGGTGTTTTGCGGTGGTGGGGGGGATGGGGGGATGTGTGGGCTACCCGATGGTATCACTCCCGTGGTGAGGAAACCAATAGTTTTTTTAATGAATTTTTTAATTTCATGATTTTGTATGCGCATAACGGAACGGTTTCCAAGTAAAAATGGTTTGGTAAGTAAAATGGAACGTAACTAAGAGTGAAAAACATTATAAATTTGAAAATAAATAACACAAAATAAATTCCAAATCAATACAAATAAAATTTAAATGACAATTAAAAATATTAAAGTCGCTTATGTTTGTAAAAAAAAAACATAAAAGAGACCCATTTATAGAATTAATTAAAGTGATAAAATATGTGTATGACCCATATATAAAAAAAATAATTTTTACATACCACTTTAAGCGACTTTCAGCTAAACACTAGGTTGGCTAGTCGAGTACCATAAGCATTACTAGGCCAGATTGGTTAGGTTAGGTTAGAACATGATCACAAACATAAACGACTTTTAGCTAAACACTAGGTTGGCTAGTCGAGTACCATAAGCATTACTAGGCCAGATTGGTTAGGTTAGGTTAGAACATGATCACAAACATAAGCGACTTTCAGCTAAACACTAGGTTAGCTAGTCAAGTATCAAAAGCATTACTAGGCCAGATTGGTTAGGTTAGGTTAGAACATGGAGGATAAAACCAATGGAGTGTGAATCGGCATATTTTTGTATTAGCTCAAATTGACTCATTTACGGCGGGGGGAGAGGTAAGCTTCGCTAGCTGTGATTATGTAACGAAGTGACAACCAAGTGATGACTGATTCTCTAGGGGTTCCAAAAGAATTACTTAAAATATCGATATCGATAATTGTGCGACTTATTACTAGTGTAAGGATTGGTTTACGATACAGAGATTTAGATTTTTTATTAAAACAAGTGATTTATTTTAAAGACCTTTATGAATATATATTATTTACTAGCAAACAGCGTAAGTTAAAATAAATTAAACGGTTTTTATATATATTTTAATAAAATAAAAATACTACTCCTTACTACATTTTGGCCACGCGCCATCTATAATCTAGAAATAGAAATACGGCGCCATCTACGGGATATCTGTGTAACTTAGATGCCAAACCACTATCTATTAGGATTTTATAGAACTAACCGATAAGTACACACTAAAGTCGTATAATAAACATTTAATTTAAAATAAAATAATATTGCGACTATAAATTAAGATGTAAGCTATCCTATCTTTCAAGTCGGATCAAACTGTATACGGTGTGCAAATTTGATTAAAATCGATTAAGTAGTTTAGGAGTCCATCGCGAACAAACAACGTGACACGTAATTTATATATATTCTATATTTACTGATTCTTAAAATGGATAAGTTTTGAATATATTTTTCTTATATAATCTTTAGGGTTTCTATTATTATTATTTATTACTATTATTATTATAATATTATTTCTATTATGGCTCCTATAAAATTATCTGCATTATATTATTTAAATATTTAAGAGAAGCCACAAGTAGGTACAAAAAATGCACACGGAATTATGTAAAAATTAAGGTACTTATTATTTATAGGTATAACAAGCATCATCATTTTTATTTATTAATATTACCGTGCTTTTAAAAGATTCTTTCTTAATATCTCTTAATGGAGGCGATTGATCTTGAGTGTTTTTTGAATCATCTGGAATCATCGGGTCTGTAAAAAATATTTTAATAATATGTGCATGACCAGCCTATGTAAAACTTCAATACACTAAAAGATAGGTACCAGAGAAGGTAAATATAATATAGGTACTGATGACCTATATAATCGACGTGTATTATTTTTTAAAGATTGAAAGCAATCCGGTGTGAAATGTCTGGAGCATACGACGGTATGCTTTGTTGGACGAAAAGTGTCTCTATGAGTAGCGTTTATCCCAATTTCTTTCTTCTTGCTATCATTGTTGGGAAATCTGCAAATTTTAAATCATACAAAATACAAATTTTTAATTATCCTAGGCCCCACTTGTTTTAAAATAAATCAATAATAATAATACCTACAATAAAATACAAATTCATCTAATCTTGAATTATATAGATATAAATCGTTGCGATGCTGCGACAGCACTAACGAGAAAAATATACAAGACGTCACGTTGACGCGATATACTATTCTGACATTAAAAATTTGATTTATTTTTTTATGAATTGAATAAAATGGAGTAGATAACCACTTACCTATGAAATGTGATCCCGTCTTTTTTGTAACTTGAAGTAGCAGTACACTTTCCACACCTTTTAATTGAACAACTAGGCATTGTTCTTAATTTTTCACACTTTTAAAACGGGAGCGCGTGCTATGACATAGACTGACATAAAATAGTAACGACTGTCAACAATTTCGTCGAGTAAACTTGATTTAGCGTACTATTAGTAAGCGCGGTTGTCCCCGCATGCGCACTCCATTTACTCCATGGGTTAGAACATGACCACAATTTTTGAAATTCGCTGTGTGGCTACGGCAATTAGAATATGGCCACCCCATATCTTCCTGTGGGTGTCGTAAAAGGCGACTAAGGGATTAACTACCGAACACCTTGGTAGTCGCGGTGGTAGGCCTCAACATCGGCCGACGGCACGGTTACCACCCGTCAGCAGAAGTCGTGCCGCCAAGCGTCCAACAACGCGTTCCGGCATGTAGTGGCTGATGAAGCCGTATGGGGAATGGGTCTGAACAGTTGTGTTGCACAGTAGCCGTGTTGGTGGTGGATTGTTGTTTGTTGTGTCGAGAGCTTAGTCGCGGAGGGTAGCGGGATCCGAAGCACGGCTTGCCGCTGGCCGACCGCAGATAGTTGGGGGCCCAACTAGTGGGCTAGCCACCCATGAAAGGCTGCCCCGCCATCTGTGTAAAATCCCAGGGTGGCTCCATCGTGCTGGTTGGCGACCAGAGGAGGGGGCCCGATGGCGATCCTTGGGGGGGTTCGGGCGTCCCCGCAGTCTCCAGACTAAGCCCTCAACGACATGACAACACCAATATCACTGCCTGGCTCGTGCAACACCTCGTTCAACTGCCATTCTCCATCCTATTCACTCTTCTATTACAATTTTTTATGGTTAAAAAGAAAAAGAGTAATGTTTTTAAGCGGCTGCACTCCCCCTCACTTAATGTGCACCTCACAAATATCCGAGGATTGCACACAAACCTCTCATCAGTCCACTTCCATCTCGAGACTGCGCAGCCCCACATGCTCTTTTTGACGGAGACGCAGATTCAATGTCCATTAAGCGCTGCGTACCTGGACTATCCCGGCTACTCTTTGGAGCATAATTTCAGCTCGCGGGCCGGAGTCTGTTTGTACGTGCGAAATGACCTCTGTTTCCAACGTCTCCGCCACCTTGAAGACCCCACATTTTCTACGATTTGGGTTATCGTAGATACAGGAATCGAAAAGATCCTGTATTCCTGTATCTACCGATCGCACACAGGTGACCAGGAGACAACTCGATTATTTGAACATCTCAGAGAGGCCGCTGATGTGGCTATCCAACGGTACCCCACCGCGCAGCTTGTCTTTCTGGGGGACTTTAACGCCCACCATGAAGATTGGCTGTTCCCATACCAGAAGACGGACCATGCTGGGAGAGAAGCGTGGAAGTTTGCGGTGTCACTTGGACTCTCCCAGTTGGTTGACCAAGCGACGAGGGTACCCGATGTGGACGGCCACACAGCCCATTGGGTAGCTCTGACCACTGTCTGGTAAAAACTGTATCGTCTTACTCTCCACCTGAAAACAACTCTATTGGTGTTAGACGAGTATGGCAATACAAGTCAGCAGATTGGGATGAGATGCGACACTTTTTTGCATCCTTTCCTTGGCGGCAGGTCTGCTTCTCTTCTTCCGATCCGTCGAGCTTTGCGAATGCTATAACTGATATGGTGCATCAAGCGATGGAATATTTCATCCCATTCTCCGATGTACCTGTTGGTGGCAAAGCTCGCCCATGGTTTAATACCGAATGCATCTTTGCTGAAAAGCGTAAGCATTCGGCTTACCTTACCTGGGCTGATGCTCGATGTAAGATCCAAGAAGAGAGCCTTTAACTTAGCCGCCAAGTCCTACAAAAAGACATTAAAGAAGGCTCGTCTTGACCGAATTTCACATATTGGCGCAAAGCTCTCTGCTCAACCATCTGGCAGCAGAGCTTTTTGGTCCCTTGCCAAAGCGGTCGAGTCGAACTTCTGTCGGCCCTCACTCCCACCGCTGGTAAAACCTGACGGATCCCTCGCTCATACGGCAATGGAGAAGGCGAATCTGCTTGCCTCTCTTTTTGCCCAAAATTCTTGTCTAGACTCTGGCAATGCTACTCCACCACATCTACCTCACTGCGGGATTTCAATGCCTGAAATTCCCATCACTAATAAGGAAGTAAAGAGAGTATTGTGTCGTCTAGATGTGAATAAAGCTTGTGGTCCTGATGGTATACCAGCGATAGTACTTAAAACATGTGCTCCCGAGATGTCTCCGATACTGACACGTCTGTACCGCCTTTCTCTTAAGACTGGAATAGTGCCTAAATCCTGGAAGCTTGCCAACGTGCAACCAGTGCCCAAAAAAGGAAGCCGTGCTGACCCTGCCAATTATCGTCCGATCTCGATCACCTCCATACTCTGCAAGATTATGGAGCGTGTATTGAACAATCGTCTAATGGCATACCTAGAACAAAACGATCTCCTCAGTGATCGACAATATGGGTTTCGCCAGAATCGGTCTACTGGGGACCTTCTAGTGTATGCCAACCACACCATTGGAGAAGCTCTTGAGCGAAGTGGGGAGGCGATCGCTGTCTCCCTCGACGTCTCAAAGGCATTTGACAGGGTTTGGCACGCGAGCCTTATAAGCAAGCTTTCAGCCTATGGTATATCTCCTGGCCTGATCGGCTGGATTAAAGATTTCCTGAGTGACCGATCACTCAGAGTTGTGGTTGAGGGTTATTCATCTCACCCGTTAATGACCAACTCAGGAGTTCCTCAGGGGTCTGTTCTCTCTGCAACCTTGTTCCTGCTGCATATTAACGATCTGCTTGTACCCGGTATATATGGGTACGCAGACGACAGCACTGTTGTAGAGAGATACCTGCCGAATGCTCGGGCCAGTAGAGATCAAATTCAGTCCGAAAGAGAAGCCATGGTAGAGCGGTTGAATCTCACACTCAGGACTGTCTCCAATTGGGGCGATGCCAATCTTGTGAGTTTCAACACCACCAAAACACAAGCGTGCCTCTTCACCACAAAAAGGAGTCCTTTCATCTTGACTCCTACTTTCCGAAATGTGCCTCTGGAATACACTGACCGTCTGCAGTTGTTGGGAATGGAAATTAGCCCCAACATGAACTACGGGCGGTTCATCGAGTCTAAGGCTAAGGTAGCAGCGAGGAAAGTCGGCATCCTCGTAAAGGTCCGACAGTATTTCACGCCGGGACAGCTTCTTAATCTATATAAAGCTCAAGTCCGGTCGTGCGTGGAATACTGTAGTCACATATGGGCTGGTGCTGCGAAATGCCATCTTTCAGCCTTGGACTCGATTGAGAGGCGTGCGCTGAGGCTTATTGGTGACCCTACCCTGGTAAAAACTAACTTACAAAGTCTCGATCACCGACGTAGGGTTGCCAGCCTTTGTGTATTCTATAGGTTGCATTTCGGAGAGTGTGCGCAGGAATTACATGATTTAATTCCCCCATCCCCTTTTCATCATCGGACGACGCGACGAACGGCTGGTCTCCATCCTTATGTCGTGGACATCACACCTGTCCGGACGAAGCGTTTCGCTTCGTCATTTATTATACGTACGGCTAAGGATTGGAACAACCTGCCTGCATCAGTGTTTCCGTCCGATTACAATATGGGTGTCTTCAAGGCAAGAGTGAATAGGTGGCTACTGAATTAGTGCGACTTACCATCTACGACTACGTTACCACTTACCATCAGGTGGAACGTAGTCAAGCACTTATTCAGAATGAATAAAAAAAAAAAAAAAAACAAACATAAGCGACTTTAATATTTTTAACTGTCATTTGAATTTTATTTTTACCTATAGATTTGAAATTTATTTTGTGTGTTATTTATTTTCAAATTTATAATGTTTTTCACTCTTAGTTACGTTCCATTTTACTTACCAAACCATTTTTACTTAGAGAAACGTTCCGTTATGCGCATACAAAAACATGAAATTAAAAAATTCATAAAAAAAAACTACTGGTTTCCTCACCGCGGGAGTGATACCATCGGGTAGCCCACACATCCCCCCATCCCCCCACCACCGCAAAACACCAAAATCGTGTGGCCGTTAACTAAAGCAATCCCGAATCCATTCTTACCTATTTTTTACAAACTCTTATTTATACATACATAACGTAATATAATAATAATAGCAACACTACATAATATTAATTAATAAATATTAAAAATTGTAATAATTATAATAATATAAGCTAAAAATAAGCCATATTTATAATACCTATATTTTAAAATATTTTAAATTAAATTGTTAGAATTAAAATTTTATAAGGTACCTTGATGCCACTTTGTAAACTTTTTTTGTAAATTGTGAGTAGGCACTGTCTGTAACAAGTATATCCTTTGAGACATCAAATACCTTAGTCTCTCCCGTGACCATGATTGCTGTAAAGCAATCAAAACGTCAGAAAGCAAAAATCATAATAAGTACGCGACAAAATCCGAAAAGATAGTTTCATTTATAAGGTTATATTGTTTTTTATAATCAGAAAAAATTTTTTATTGAATTTATCAGTAGACTTTTCTCATTTGTAGTATTTTAATTATCAAAAATAATTCATTTTTTCATCTCTTATCTCATAAGTCCACCGTTGCAAACTAAATTTGTACTTGCATTACTGTTTATATTTCTATGTGCAATAAAGAATATAATAAAAAAATTGATTATATAAACGCATTAACAAATTGTTACCAATTATATATTTTGAGGGGAGTACTCAAAGTATATTATGGTTTATAAATGTACCGTTTATATTTTGAGATTTTTAATGGAGTTCTCAAAATATACTTAATATCAAAATGTAAAATTTTAATTTTATCTTAATTACCAAAAATTATTAACAAATGATTAATAATTATATATTTTACAAGAAGTACTCTAAATATATCATGGTATAAAATTATACTGTGTATATTTTGAGGAAAGTCCTCAAAATATACTTTAGTATCATAGCTTATAATTTTAACTTTATCCGAATTACAGAACATTATTAATAAATTATTTCGAATTTTCTTTTTTTTAGAACTATTCAAATATTTTGTAATTATCACTATACTTTTAATTTTATAGTTAACTAGCGATTTAGCGCGAGCGAAGCCATTAGTGTATTATACATATAAACCTTCCTCTCGAATCACTCTATCTATTAAAAAAACCGCATCAAAATCCGTTGCGTAGTTTTAACGAGTACTATTCATGTTATTATGTTCTACTAAGACTGTTCACTGTACTAATAGTACTAATAGTACTACTAAAGTGTACGAATTGTACTAGTACGGTGCGAACTTGCAGATGTCCGATAAGCACCAGACAACTGATTTTTAAAAACTTAAATGACTCGCACTTGTTTACATCCAAATACGTATGTATACGCGATATCTTCAAAGTAACAAATATGCGGTATAAGAAATATTCTCAAATAATCAACTTGCAATATATTTATGTAAAACTATAGATATTAATAGTAAGAATATAAATATAAATATTCTTCGTATTATTTGATGTACATAAACTGTTCAAAATTATTATATATACTGGATTCAAATCACTCGATTTCCAACGAAATGAACAAATTTCAAGACCACCTGGGAAAAAAAAGTTATATAGAAATGTCTATATATAATTAAATATGAGTTTTGGCCATATATAATTATATATAATTTTATATAAATTTTGTTATTTTTCAAAAAAAATTTAAATTAAAAATGAGAATCTGGAGATGACACTGGATATTGAGAATTAATTATATTATAAAGAAAAAATTCTGGGCGTCTGCTGGGTTCGAACTCGAGTCCTCCCGGTTATTAGTCTTGTATGCTGCTCACTGGATCAAATCACGAACAATACGTGCTGGATTTTTTAATTCATTTAAATTTAAAGACAAAAAAGACTGAATTTACATTAGAATTTCATGAAACTCTTTAAAATTTTATGAAAGTTCACAAGAGCAATACTTTTTTGATCTAATTGTTGATATAGTCCGTTGTTTATTGTTATCCTTTATTGTTTTTTAAATTGTAATTGTTAACAATATATAAAAGTTAGTATTAATAAATCCTTCCTGATAAGTTAGTAGAAGGTAACTAGCTATCTAAAATATATTCCGATGAAATAAAAACTCTTCATTTTTTGTTAACTACACGGAAAGAAATATCTCGCAATTTGTACAATCTTACTATTGTAATTTTATTAAATAAAATTGTAACGGTGGACTATACCTGTCATTCAATATTTTTTACAATATACTATAGTAAATTTTATTCAACAAATATTACTACAACAAGATTTAAAAAGACCAATACTGTAGAGCAAACTATATAAGATGTTTAGTGGTCTATGATGCAATATTGGGTTTTGATCCCAGCATGCTGCCGCACATGTGGCCCAATTGGGTATATTACGGACTTTTGACAATTTATTCCTCCACTTTCGAAAATTCACAACCAAAGGCCCGGGAAAGGAAAAACCCTGTTCTTAAGCTTCTTCGCTATCATTGAACAGCATGTGAATAGAGATTTGTGTTTTTGTTCATGTTTTTGTGATTATGTTTATGTTTCTCTATTCAACGACTCCGTTAGCAAGCCTAAATGTGCAATAGCCAGTAACCAGCGGGGCCCATGCGGGGAGGAGGAGCCGTAAGACTCCTGTTCATTCATTTTTGGCGTATTTGTGTAATGCTCTATGTGTGTTATCCCCCATATTCGAGCATACACTTAGTTGATACATTGAATCTATCAACAGCGAGGCTTCGCTCGGGACATATAAGATGTGTTTATTAATACAACTATTGTAAAAATTAAAAAGTCGGTAATGTAGAATTTCTTGGACTATTCAAATAAAAATTCTATTCGCCACGCCAATTTAAAATGAAATTTTAGAAACATGGATGGTACGGGAGGTAAAAGAGTTTTACGTATTGGAACTTCCGAGTAACAAAAAAACAAATCGGGTCAGGCCAGGAATCGAACCCAGATTTCTCAATTGGTAGCCAAGCATTTTTCCGCTCGTCCAGTTGAGAAATATCGCCGTCAATATCTTACATGTCTATATAAACTCATACACTAGCGCTTTGCGCGGCCAACACTAACATTAATTGAGAAATATTCCAATTCAACTATTGTAAAATTTGTAAGCTTCTATTGGATAGACACAGAGGCAACACTGGAAAGTTTGAAAATGAATACAAGAATAATAAATATTTTAAATTATATTTTTTCTTCTTTTACTTTTTACAATAGTGCTATAGTATATTTCTAATTAAATTTAATACAACAGCTTTTTGATAAAATTACAATAGTGAATTGTAAAAATCTTTTATGAACAGTAAATTTTCAAATAAAATATTTGAAAGTTACCGACAAAATAACGACAGTCCCGGATTACAATAGTTGTATTGTAAATTTTCCGTGTCAAGATTTTAGGAAAAAAATATAATATTGTTATTTTGTCATCAGTCTTTAATGCATGTGCAAATATTCATGGTGATTAAACATCTAGAAATTGTCGGTGAAAATAACGTTGAAAGACTCTGTAACATCCATATATAGATAAGAAAGCGTTAGCTACTTTAGAAGGCTAAAAGAGTCGATAATTTGAAATTTTTCCTCAAACAATCATGGTGGATTGAAGACTTTCCTCAAACTATCATAATAGATTGAAGACTATCCTCAAAGAATCTGAGAGTTTGAGGAAGTTCTTTAAAATCTCATGATATTTTCAAGGACTTCCTCAAAATATCTGCAGACATTCAGAACTTTCCTCAAAGAATCAAGATATCGTAAAAATTTTAAGATATAAATTGTTATTTTGAGGAAGGTGCTCAATGTTTCTATATAAATTGAGAACTTTCTTCAATGTATCTACCATTTTTGAATATAAGTTTTAGTCAGGTCCTCAAAATATCTGATATCCTCAATGTATACTTTAGGTATGTGTGATACTTTGACTCGAGTCTTCATAGAATACATTTTTCCTCAATCTATACCTTCGTCTTAAAGTCGTCAAATTATACGTTATGCATATATATATATATATATATATATATATATATATATATATATATATATATATATATATATATATATATATATACTACTACTAACACTCATGACAAATACTTGTGCTCGTCACACAAATTAATTCTCCCTAGGGGACTCGAACTGGCGACCATCCATCATCCATCATCTGTCATTACAACCATACGTCTGAATTATACAAAGTCGGCTATAAGTGAAGATCTTGTTGAACATTTCTCACATATTCAGGGTAAGATAAAGAAGTTGTAATACCATGGCTCGTAACGTATCGCCGCGGGCATTCGAAACCCTTGTCATGAAGTGAAGCGACACTATCATTTCTTGTACTTATACACTTTTTTCATGTGATAAATAAATAAATAAAATAAATCCAAAAATGTTTTTTGTTTCTTGAGTTTACAAAAATCTAAAATAATATCTTATGTTATCACTACATAGTATAAAACAAAGTCGCTTTCTCTGTCCCTATATCCCTATGTATGCTTAAATCTTTAAAACTACGCAACGGATTTTGATGCGGTTTTTTTAATAGATAGAGTAATTCAAGAGGAAGGTTTATATGCATAACTAGCGGATCCCGTGGCTTTGCCTGTGCTAAATCTTATCTAAGT
Organism: Boloria selene; assembly: GCA_905231865.2. Classification (NCBI taxonomy): domain Eukaryota; kingdom Metazoa; phylum Arthropoda; class Insecta; order Lepidoptera; family Nymphalidae; genus Boloria; species Boloria selene. The sequence goes on from HG993147.1 coordinate 6,784,293, forward strand.
AACTAATAACTTATCTATAAGTACTTACAATCTACATAATATATAAAAGTGGTATTTAAAAAATCTGCGAAGTATAATAAGGCTTAATAGTTACATGCAAAACATCTTGCAATATTTTATTATATACATATTGCTGATGTTTTTTTTTGCCTTTTGAAACAATTAGTGATTTAGTTATAATAATTATTCTTGTCATAATAAATAAATTAACAAAAAGGTTAATATAACGTAAATATGTTTCAAATATATTATTTTTATATAGTATACATTTTATCTGACACAAACGAAAGATACAAAAGAAAAATATAAAACTAATAAGAGTACACAACAGGCGGTCTGAGTCTATAAATAATGTTTTCTAAGCAACCTTAGGTTGTATTAAATAAGGAAAATCAAATATTTATATGTACTGTTATTAAAATAAGTTTATGATATACAAAAATAAGCTCTCATTAGAACGACTCAAGATATTGAATAAATATACTAAGCGGTTGCGAGTCTATTGAGGTGAAATAAAAATTGTTCTCTTATTAGCCATATCCAGGATATATTCGTTGACTAAAATGCATTACGTTGCCACACGTAACCGCGTAGTATGAATGTAAAATTGTCTATAGCTATACTTACAAAATTTTTATCTATATCAGTACATAGTTTAAAGCAGTCACTTCCCGCTGTCGGTCTCTCCCTATGTTTGCTTAGATCTTAAAACTACGCAACGGATTCTGATGCGGTTTTAGTAATAAATAGAGTCAACAAAAGCAAGGTTTAAATGTATAATACACTACCGGAACTTGCGGCTTCGCTCGCGCTAGATAAGGGCGAAGCGAGGTTGAGTTGCTAGTTAATAAATAAAACGTTAGCGTCTGTTTGTTATGATAAAATAACATAATTAACTAAATGCATATTATGGTACGGTATATAGTGCTCGCTAAACTCGAAAACGGCTAGATCTATTTTGACGGGACTTTCACTAGCATATAGCGGATGTTATAAGCGTACCCAGGAACAAAATAGGTCAGGTTAGTCAGTTTAAGTTACAGAAATAAATCCAATCTAAATGAACATTGCATATTTTTTCAATTACCCGGGAAGCGTTTGCGATGGAACAAAAGGGAAACAGTTTTTCGAATTTTTCATCATGTGAACGTTCCAGTGCAACCGGACGAATTTCAATCACATTTCCTTTGTAGCTACTAGTTTAAATCCTTGAAACGTATATTGTTACAATATTGTGTTGTGTCGTTTAATCATTTCTGATATATATGTCGTATACATATTACTTATGTAGGTATATAATGTCTTTAAGTCAGAGAAGTAGATATTTTTTTCAATATTACTTATCATTATTGATTGATTTACTTAATTACTTCAATATTTATTAATTCTATTCACATTTCTTTTTTCATCAACAATTAAAGCATGATAACAAAGGATCGTATAACAATGAGAAAACTAATCAGCCTCCAGTAAAGCTATTATTATTAAACCATTAATTCAACTATGGAAGTGTAAATACAGTTATTACAATACGATAGACCGTCCTGATATAAAATATGTTTTTTAAATATAATATTTAGCTTAACTTTAACATCATATTACTTTTATATAAATAATATTTAAAGCATAATAGAAATAAACGCCGAGCTCTCGTGTATATGATTTAATCAAACAAAATTTATTTATTTTGACGTACCTATTAAAAATATATTATTAAGAATAAAATAAAAATTATTGATATCGATTTGACTTCATCAAGTATGTACCTATCACTATTAAAAAACCGGATTTGATGGAAAAGGTGGTAGAAAGATGAAAATTTAAGGTTATAAGTATTCTTTGATGCCAAATCATAAAAAAAACAATAATTTGGAAAAAAACTGGAGAGGGCCACACTTATCACCCAGGGGAATAAAAATAGCCTACAACCTATTCTCATACCTACCCAAGAATACACAAAAAATACATAAAAATCGGTCAAGCCGTTTCGGAGGAGTTCGATAACAAACGCTGTGACACGAGATTTTTATATATATTATTACGTGTGACGTTTAAATTGAAATGATCCTTAAACGTTAATTTCATATTATTTTTTGAAAACCAATGAATGAACATTCTTTCAAATATAGGAAAAATATTAATAATTAAAAGTAGTCAAAACAACAATTTTTTTCATAAGTATATTACGTTGTTTTTCTTATTATGTTTTTAGAAAGCAAAGCAGAAATATGTAAATACGTCGTATATTTTACTAAAACGAAATACGCTTATTTATTTACTCTTTGTGGAACCAAACAAGTCACTTTCACAACTTCATGACATGGGTTTATCTGTATTTGACAGAAATATATGGTGAGTGAGCATAAAAATATTTCTAAGCTATCAATCAATATAGGATTAAACGATATATGATTTATTTGTTATAGCATGGCATGAGAAAGACTATCGTTTAGAAGTCTTAAAGGAAAATAATGCAGATGTTACAGACAGTGCCTACTCATAAATTTAGCCTTTAATTAAGTATAAATATAACAATTAAACCAATTAATTTATTTTCACAACATATAACAATTAAATTAAATTTAAAATAACAATAATATTATAAAAATATACGCGCTAAGCAAGTAGTATAGAAATAATCAATTAAATTAAGTATAAAAATGTAGGTTTCAATGTGATAAACATTTGTATTATTTATAACGATATAAAAATATACATTAAGAACTTTTTATGTTTTTCTGTATGATAATCAATTTATTTGAAAAGCACAACATGCTGAAATCCAATAAAATAGATTACGTTAATACAAGGTTAAGTGCTGATTGAATCCCTGGGTGCGTAATCTGATTATGGTATGTCATGTTAATGCTACAAAAGATTATTAATACTTGACAAAAATAATCAACGTTTAATAATAATTAATTTATTATTTATCTATACTAATATTATAAAACTAGAGATTTTGTTTGTTTGTTTGAACGCGCTAACCTCAGGAAATACTGGTTCGATTTGAAAAATTCTTTTTTTTTGGATATTCCGTTTATCGAGGAAGGTTATAGGCTATATTACATCACGCTACGACCAATAGGCGTTAGTTCTGCGAGGTACCACGCCTCGAGACTCAGAAAGAATTTGGTTTCCGGTCTTTATAACGCGTGCGAAGCCGCGGAAAATGCTAGTATGTTGTAAATTGGTTTTAATAAATAGTTTTTTGATAGACCTGGTAGAAAAAAATATTGATCCCCAAGATACGAAACATTATCTGAAGATACAATACTTGTTGAACTGAGGTTGTAATAGATCCTCAAAATGGCTCCTATGATCCAAATGCTATCAAGTCTAGTAAGATCCTGAATAGAATGATTACCAAAACTAATTTGAGTCAACAGCATACCCAGCCGTTGGAAAGACCTGTCTGGTTAATATTAATTATATTAATGAAATTGATTTAAATAGCCGTAGTACTACGAAACGGAAACGGAAGTGCTGAAAGGCTATGAAAGCAACTGCGGATCTCAGAAAGATTACCTAGAGCAAAAGAAGATGAAGAAACCAATCTAGGAGTTCCAGATGCAATGGGAAACCAGGTTCTTTTTAAATAGTGTAACTATAACAAATGCTTGCAACAGTGCAGTGCCGTAATAGTGTTAACGCCAAAATTGAATCTTCTCACTTTCTTTTATGCTACTGACCTCGACCCAAGTGCATAAAACGTATACCACTATATATGAAACTATCTTTTCGGATTTTGTCGCGGATTTATTATGATTTTTGGTTCCAGACGTTTCGAATGCTTTACAACAATCATGATCACGGGAGAGACCATCAAAATAAATCCGCGACAAAATCCGAAAAGATAGATTCATTTATAATATCAAATATTCGCGTAAACCTAAGAAAGTATTATGTATTAACACGTTTTAGTATTTGATTAGATTTTATATTTTTATGTACAAAGACTTATTTATATGTATATGAAAACTAAAAAAACCTAAAATATTTAATATATTTAAACAAAACATTATCTACATAATTTGATATGATGATAGTATATATTTTAATCTATTTGGCATTTCTTCGAGAAGCTTATAATATACGTCGTAGCAACTAGATTCTAACTTGAGACATCAAAGCTACCTTATATTTGTACAACCCGTGAACAGAATCTAAAATTCGTGACAGGAATGCTTCTCAAGGGATCTTCCAATTTACATTGTATCTGACTCTATTTGAAACCTGACGAAAGCTTTCTAATTCGGTCATGTTAATTTATTGGTAGATACTATATAATAGATTTATTATTTAACAAAATATTAAACTAAATGAAGCAGATGGTACATTTTAATTTTATATGTCACTCATGATAATTCTACAAGACAGTGGTGATGTAAATTGTAATCCTGTGATCTTCTGGCAGTAGAGCATTTGAAGCATCTCATTTCTATCATGATTACAAATTGTCTTACGGTGAAGAAAAACATCGTGAGGAAACTTGCATGTCTGAGAAAACCTAGCAAGTTTTCGAAAGACATGTGAAGTCCGCCAATACGCACTAGGCCAGCGCGGTGGACTATGGCCTGATATGGCCTTCATACTGAGTGAGGCTCGTGCCCAGCAATGGGACGTTAAAAAGGGCTGATGATGATGAATGAGAAAATTGAATTAAACGACATATTATGTTTTAATCCATCAAGCAAGTTAGGTCACTGAAAAAGGAAAAGAAATAATATTAATAATGTTAATATGAAGAAAAGTATATAAAGAAAACTCAAAGCTATAGTCGTATATGCTATATCTAAGTATATATTATACAGTTTCTTTAAAATTATATAGACTTGTCATATTATAATATCTGTTTGTTGATAATATCCTACTATCGTAATAGTATTGTCTTGCTATTTAATTTTTCTTATAAAATACGTAATAATGACTAAAGACTTAAAGAGTATTTATGTATGTCAGAAGATTTAATAAAATATACTTTTACAACTGTAGTTTATTACATTGTTTATCTTGTTTTATTAAAGTGACATCTACATTTTCAAGAATAAAAGCTTAGAGCTATTTCCCTAAGGCAATTTTACCTGTGAGGTTCAGACTTTAAATGATAGATGGCGCCTTAAAAAGTTTTCGACTGAAAAACTAAATATGAGTATTTTAATAACCGAAAAATTGTTAGATGAGAAATTTCGCATATCTCTAACGATTTTAGTTAGGAATTGCATTTATGCATACCATCAGGGTTATATGAGACTCACTGGCTTAAAAGCTAGAGCTACCTACTAAAACCCAACAAAACCTGTCGTAATGTAAGTTGAACCTAGGCATAGGCCATAACCTAAGAAAGTCTTACTTTAGTTCGTTTCAATCCCTTCATGCCCTTTTTTACAAGAGGTAGCCTTTCTCAAAGTCTAGTTTTGTACCAAATTCGGTTAGTAGTTTTTGTGTGGCTTATGCTTAGGAAATATTACAGACTTTTTCTGTCTGCTCTCACGGTGATATATTAAAACGCCATTTCTAATTTTGTGTGGAGTGCAGTGTCGTCAATAGATGCTAATGTAAAGTAAAAAATCAAAGGTCATTAATGTTATAGGTATGTCACTTTGCATTTTGCATTTGCATTGGAGTTTTTAATAAAAGAACAAAGTTTAATCACTGCGCGTGTTATTTGTAAACGTTACCAATTAAATAAATATATAAGCTGAAGCACCCATGACTGTAGTACAAGAATTCGTGCTAATTACACAAATGAATGCCCGGGGCTGGACTCAAACTCGTGACCGCTGGCACTACAACTGAGCCAAATATGATAAAACAAACTGAATCATATTTAATTCTAGCATTTTTTTTATGTTGGGACATTTACACACAGCACTATCTAGTTCCACGGTAAGGTACGAGCCTTATGTTATGGATACTAGATGGTTGATATACTACACATATATATAAGTTTAAATACATACATATTATAAATATAAACACCCATGACTGGAGTACAAACATTTGTGCTCAACAAATGTATGCCCCCAGCGGGACTCGAACCCGCGACCGCTAGCGCAGCAAGTAGGGTCACTACAAACTGCGCCACTACTACCACTTTAAATAAACTGTTTGTTTTCATGTGATGAGATCTGCATATAAGTGGTCCATATTGATAAAATACTACTAGATTATTGAAGTCATTTTATTGTTCAAATTCCATTAAATTTAAAAAATTCCTTCAAAATGCAGTTTTCTGTTACATTTATACAGTATTCCTTATTCAAATCTCTTAAATGTAAAGGTCAAAAAACTCATATGTCTATGTTTATCTGTCTATCTTTCTCTCTCCAAGAGGAAATAAAAAGCAATGGTGTTTTTGTTAATTTACGATACAAAGGGCAGATGAATAAAAGTTGTATTTTTCATTTTATTTGTTTTTTATTTTATCATTCATTTCAAACTACACCTTCAAAAATTATAATTGATTATAACTACAATAAGCTATAATTTTACCTAACGTACGACCCCAACCTATGTCGTTTCATGAAAAAATTTTGACACTTCAAAACTTCCAACAGGAATTTATTATTCTACCTTCCAATATGCACTTACTACGTAAAATACAAAAGGAAATAAGTACATGAACAAGAGTAAACTCGTGGCAGTTTATTCTTTAGTAGGTATTCGTATCTAGAAACGATTCTAATACAATAATTCCATTTGAAAAAATTTTCAAGTCGTGATGTTACAAAAGTGTAGTCTTATCTTGTTCATATAAAAATTATCCGCTTAGTGATAAAAATTTATATTAATATATTAAAAATTAGTTGCACGCTTGCTTAAGCTGCTTCGCGGTGGTTATTATAATTAATTGTTTCACATACATACAAATTCGCTTTTTCCATACACAACTACAGTTATTTCTACTGCCTACTTAGTAACAAAATAAATCTGTTAAAACGTAATTTTAAGTCTCAAACGTTGTTAGTTTTCAAAATCAGGTACAAATTAATAGAAATTAAATCTAAGGTAACTGAAGCATCCAGGGAAGAAATATGAGATCACGTTGCAATATCAACATTCAAAAGTCAGAACTAGACACTCATTTTTAGAACTCAAGTTATGCTGCAATTTTTTGACATTTTTAAACGTTTTTTTGTTGTTTTCAGCAATGTTTAAATATAGGGAACTAACCTTCTTAATGAAGTCTAAAACCCAAATGTCTAGTTAAGACAGAATCCTATCAATAAAGCGCTATTCCACATAAAATTTTACAATTACACACTAAGTTTTTTTGGCGTTTCATCATATCAAACTAAATCACAGAAATAACTATAAGAAATAATAAAAAGTGACATCTCACTCTGCTGCCACTTTCGTTTAAATGCCAAGTTACTTTCAGTATAACTGGGGCGGTTAAAAATTCAGTATTACAATAAATTACGTTAATAATTCGAATAATTAACCATTTTCATGATAATTATTAGTTTTTAATTAAATTTATCCTTTCCGCCATGATATTAAAAAAAACAAAGTGACAGTTCGAACGAACAAACTTATCTATGGATATAAATACCAAGGACCCATAAATATTTTATAACCTACTTAAATCTAATGTAACAAAAAATATAAATAAGTCAATGTGAATGTTACTTAACATGTGCATTCTTTGTCTATGATCATAATTTAATGCCGTGCCATTCGGGGTTATCTAGAATAAAATTGAAATTCTACATTTCATATAAATAGTATGAAAGCTGTATCAAAATGGTCTTTCTAATCTAATGAATACGTTCTATGCGTCCCTTAAATAAATAAATATGGACTAATTAATATCAAGAACTATTACGAACTGTGATTGTACTCTTTACTTATACTAAGCTCAAATTGATGAAATCTATTGTTTTATTCTAAGTGCGAATTAGTTAACTCTTAATATATAAACTATTGTAGGTAAATGTAATCACAAAGGTGTGCCACAATTCGTGTATATACCAGCTTATAGGTATTAAAATTGATACGATTTTCGTGACATTATGGTCGATGAGTCATAAACAAATTGTTAGACTAATATGAACCTTTCTTGTTAAAATATAGGTTTCATATTAAGTTACCCATGAAACATAACCATATCTTATAATATATTATTTAACGAAAGTCATTTTTATACATTTGACCTCGTTTGGACTATAGTATTGGCAATAAATAAGCTTTAAGGCGCAAATAAGAGCTTTATAACATAAAGTTAATTTAATCAAGCATTTATTTTAGGCCTTTTTACAAGTAGCTGCTAATTATTTGTAACTAAATTCATTTATATACTAACGTTTATGTGATTATTTGTTGATCTTTTGACCGATCCTTTAAGTTATCACTTGCGTCATATTATGTTATTTCTTTAAAGAACTAATTTGTTATAATACGATGAGTTATTGTAAACAAAACTACTCAAATACAAATGATTAATGCTAATGTTATTATAGAACTTAACAATAATTAATTAATAATTTATTATATGCGATATTTTAGATTAAATTATCAAATTATTACAGGTTACTGCGGTATTGGGACTAGCATAAATTTGAGCAAACGCTTAATTATTATTAAAACCATTAAATATGATGGGATTGGATATATAAAACATGTTAAGTTATGTACTGAATGTCTTTTGTCTTCTCTATACAGAATTTAAGCTTGTAATAATCAATTTAAGCTATTTAAAAGCTTTGAACATTTTAATAATAATAAAAAGCGTTCTCATTCGTTATTACACTCCGAGCGAACATTTTGCAAGCCCAATAGCATATTGCTACATCTATACTAGCTCTTTGGTATAATTCACTGGTTACTAAAACTATACACATTTAATAAATAACTGCTATAATTAAGTGAAGTGTGATCGACACAAAACTCAAAGTTTGTGTCATATATACACGTGGCCATTGTTTCTCTTTAGTTAGTTAGTCTTTCAGTCGTTAGACTCAGTGTCACTAACTTACTTGAATCAAATTTAGTTTCAACACAAATTCTATATGTATTATTCGTTTTTTAACATAGCTTTGCAAAAATCACTTGTAACTTTATCCATCACATTTCAGAACCAACATATTCGAATTTGAACTTAATGATCCCTCGTTTCCAAAAGTCGACACGTAAAGCTGACTCATAGCTATCTTCAGACTTCTTGATGATAACCAACCTCTATCAATCTCTATCTCCTCTAGAAGTCAAAACGTAAACTCTTTGATGATGCCAAAGGAATTTCTATTGAATTCCTCTCATTTTGGGCAATTCAAAGCATGACGGCAGGTAATGGGGTAGATAAAGCCATATGTTCGGCGCCCCTAACAGGTAATCTCTGTGCAGTTACGTAGTGTCGCATGAGAGCCGGTACGGTAGGAAAAGCTGTAGCTGCTCCACCTAGTGTATAGCCGTCAACACCACGACATATACGCATATGCATGAACCCACGGGTAGACCTGAAAAAAAGAACATTATTTTAATATTTGTTGGTCTCTAATTAAACTTTATAATATTATAATCGAATGGTGAATTTATTTTAAGTATATTTCCCGGTTTTAATTAGCGGGTATAACAATTTTAAGACCTTCATTTAATCTTTATTTTACTAGTTTAATTTTTTGTTATAAACTTACTTCAAACTAAGCGAGTAATCATGTTTGGCGGATTCGCTGTTCCGTACTAAGAAAGCACCTTCATCCGCATCTCTTAAGAGACTCTCGGCTTCCAAACGCGATAACGTTCCATGATACCACCTGAAATTACAAATGCAACAAATAAATATCTTAAGTATAAAGAAAAGCTTTTATACTTTAATGTACTCTTTAATGTTCATTTATAATGACTTATTTCAATCTAATTATTCACATTTTAGTAAAAAATCTTACCCTTGTCGGTCTAGTGGAAGAGAAGCATCGACCAGATCCCGTGCCGGAGCTATGGGTCCTAAATTCAAATGTAACCCCTTAGCGCTCCCAGATCCAATACCGCTATCGAAATTCAATGTTAATTTCTCGCGATGTTTCTTACCTGAAAAAGTAAAAGGTTTTTTAAATACATACTTTTTATTACTAAAATATTCTTTAAATTCTTACATTTCTTTGAAAATAATAAATGATTCAAATATTTATTGCATTTGAAACTTGATTAAAGCATAACATAAATGTAAAATCATTTGTGATTATTATTGCGCATTGTAATTTCGCAGATACACTGGTTATGTAATCGCGCTATAAGATCGCTAAATAAAATACTGAGTCACGAGGGCTAAAAGCGTACAAAAATGTCAAAGGTTATTAAATGTCAAATTGCTACTTATATACACTCTTAACTCAAATGTACGTTTACAAATTGCCCACAATATACAGGAAAAGTTCCCACAAAAAGCACTCAAGTAAATTAAATATTAGGAGGGCATTCGTGCAACAGTCTAGAGTCATATGTCTTAATCGGCATAATTTTGTACAAGTCACTTTGAGTTACAATCGAGACTCGAAGATAGAATAAGACAGACCCTCCGTAGATTTCTTTGTTACACGATTGACATGTAAAATCTTTTTGACATAATAAACTCCGGCATAATTCGATCAGAAGTTGAGTGGATTTTGATTTAGAAACGGAAAAGTTTCGTAGAATTTGTGATGTAACAATTTTTTCTAACCATATTTACTCTCGTAAGTAAAATATTAGTTTTTTGACGTTACGTAATGTATTCGTCGAATTTTTGAAACCTAAATACCTATAAAGGTGTAAATAAAAAAAATGTATAGAATGAAAACTTACCTTGATTTAAATCTTGCACGCTTTGGCTTGAGGAAGCATTAGATATAGCCTCTCCAAAATCATTATTCAATTGCAATGACTGTCCGCGTAATTTTCGTCGCAGTTTAGGCATGTCAAATGGCAGTGTACGTAAATCGACTTCCGCTTCAGCGCGGCGTCTACGCAATTTCGGCATATCAAACGGAAGATCTGAAAGATCTACAGCTTCGTCCTTCCTTTCCTCTTCAGTATTACTATTTTTAAAGTTAATGAAAGCATTACGTGAATCTACACCTTCTCTGGAATGAATAGATATACCACTGTCAGATCCTTGTATTTCAGTATCTCCAGGAGTTGAATGTCTAAATGTCAAATTTAATAGATTTCTGTTTTGTAGAGCTCTCCTCTTAGGTTTAGGTAAAATTTCAACGGTCGTTTGCAGCGTCGTGCTTCCAGTTTCAGCATCTTCAGGAGACACTTTTTGGGAGTTGTTGTTCTTGTTATTATCTGATGTTTCAGATGCTGGTTCCTGAGAAGATTTATCTGATATGGGACTTAAGATATGCAATTTATTCGGATGATGTCCAAACCCCGATAACTGCATATGATGTGATTTAATAAATGGGACATTTCCGGAATCCGAGCTATGCGAGCTTAAAGATGAAGAGTGTCGGCCTTCAGAACTACTACTACTCCTATCGCCTTCACTATTGCTGCTTCGCAGTGATTCCATGCTTCCACCACTACTGCTTGTTGCCATACTTTCTGTGCTCGAATATTTTCGTCGCGGGCGAGCAACGCCAGGCCTGCCTTTAAACTCCATTATAGGGCCGACCCCCTTTGGCCCCTTGTACCGATTCAGTTCAGGTGTGTCCGAATCGGAAGTGGGTCGACCCTTAATCTCTAAAAAAATACCGTCTTTTGATTGAGCTCTTTCATCATCACCATCACGAGACTCACGACTGGAGTCTCTTAAACGTTGACCAACGTCTAATTCAGTTGACACTGAAGCTTTAACGTCCGTCATGCTTGCGTCACTACTAGTTGGGGTATCTCGTGCCCGGAGAGATTTCACAGGCAATCTTAAATCCTTAAGACGAGGATGTGCTGGTTGAGTTTGTGGCAAGTTAGGGGCACTTTTTATACTATTCATCGATGATCCATCTTTCTGTTGAAATTTTGTAGGTAAAGGTGCTGTCGATGGTGGTGAAGGTGTATAACCACGCAATGGCAGTTGTGATGTTGATGTTCGATCTTCCTCTTCGATGTGTACTTTTTCCAATTCTTCTGACAATGCTGAAACATTGTTCTCATTTTCCCTCTTTTGACGAATCGTAGGAATCTTTGAGCGACGAACGCTGTCAGTTTTCATAGTCACCTTTCGGCGACCTTTATAGTCTGGTTCACTTCGTTCCACGGCTTCAAACGCGGATGATGCAGAAGAAATAACTTTACGTTCCTCAGCTTGAAGCAGTGCCGGGTGATTGCTGACACGATCGAAGTCATCTAAGTCATCATCTGACCGTGCTATTTTGCAGTCAAAGGCTGTTTCGTATATCTGTCGTGTGGTCATTTCTTGTGGCCAGCGTGGCAAAGGCGCTGGCACATAAAATACGCTACGAGAGCTATGCTCTTCTACATCTTCGGGCGCGGCGCACGCGCAGCCGGCCGCGTCGCGCCCACGACGCCTTGGCGGCATCCACGCACTCTCGCCGGACGATGATGAGGATCGCTCTAGCTCACGAAAACCATCTTCTGCAACTGAAAATCTCTTAGGCAGATTCGGTCTTTGTGCAACGTGAGGTGCGTCAAGGCTTGCCGATTTCCTGTATCGGGGCCCACGAGAAGAGGAAGTAGAAGTAGTAGGAGCTGCAGGTGGTGGTGGGGCTGTTTTGAACAAGTCGCCGTAGTAATATGGACTTGGATTTCTTCGAGGAGCGTTTGCGTAACGTGGGTCGGAGCGGCCACTGTCCGGTGAATGCAAGGACGGTGCGGTTGCAAATGGATCGAATTCTCCAAATTCGTCTTCTTCGCCTTCACTTGAAGATGATCTATCTTCTGAACTTGATTCTAAAACAAAAAAAATGTGTTTTATAAAATAAGCAAACGATATGAATAAATTAAGACAAAACTGAAATTGTCACCACAAAATTTGAGTACTTTTAGGAGATAAAATAAAGGCAACGAGCTAGAAACAGGTTCGCAAACGTTCCATAAGTCTAAGGCCGCAGTTAGTCTCAAGTGGCGTCGTTTAAATGAGCGTCCGGAATTGTACTTTCACGATGCTTCAAGAACTCCGTCGATCATAAAGAATTGCGAAATGTTCCCCTATTATTATAAAAACCTGGATAAACCTTAATGCTGTTTCTTAGCTTAAGACCCTCATTTAAACTTTAAAATATTATACATACGAAATTTGATTTTGATCTGAAGATTTTAAAGGCATATTTTCGTCAACAAAATACTTTGAACTTCTACATTAAAATATATGTTAACATGTTAACTTTTTAATTGTTTATTCAAGTACATACATGTTTGAAGTTTCTATGCTTTACATATTCTGTTTAACTGAAGTGCCCTTAGCACGCTAAGGTTAATTAATGCAATAAATCCCCTTTAACTCGTGAGTACGATGCTAACGTTATTTCAAAGGCACGCAGAAATAGCCTAATGAGAATTCCTTGGTTCGCGCAACAAAGGCAATCCCTCTGAATGCATGTTGAACAGAAAAAAGTCTGGATTTAAAGCCTCAAGCAGCGGCAAATATTTTAGACTTGCATCTTATACATCTGCATAATGATATCCAAAGTTTAATTATTTTTGGTGTGACAATAGATTATTTAATATCTACTAATTCTATTAGCTTAACGGTAAGAGTGCAATGCTATTATTGCAAAGTGATATCATTAGGTGACGTAATTGCTTTTCCGCGTGAATGGACACGAGCCCTTACGAGCTGAAATTTGTTAAATTGCTGCGATTAACATGTTAAATGTCTTTCTAAAACGTTTGAAGTAATGTCAAAGGTGATGGTTTTGAATTAAAGTTATTTTACAATCAGTTCAGGGTAGCTATTAAGCACTAAACTGTTGAGTCACAGTGGCTTTAAATACTTATCATCACGCAATACTTCAGAACCAAGTTTAAAAAAATATATATCGTTCCAAGCCTTCTATTTCAAACTGTTCCAAGAGTAATTTAAAAATTTACTATAAAATCAAAAAAGGCAGTTACGTAAGTGAATAACGCATATTAATCAGGATATTTTCTGCAGATAAATGACATCACAATCAAAAGCCTCTGTTTATTATTACGTCGGGACATTTTTTCCAGTCTAGACGGACGAACTAGCAGAAAAAAGGCTGATTAAAAGTTGCCATTGTTGTCGATGCCTAGTGCCTAGCTTTCATTACCTCCGGCCTAATTGTGGTTATACCGTACGTTTCCTCATTATGCTTAATTATATGGAAGGTGTACATGGATTAACTGAGAATTTAAATGAAAATAAAAGTATTACAGTGTCAAACATAGCTATTAACATATTCATATCGTATATTTTAAAGTAAATATTAAATAAAACGTAATATCGATGTAATTACTTCAATATTACTGTAGTATTTGAAGAATTAACGTCCAGAAACTTGTTTTTACCAATTATCAAGAAATGAGTTCTTTGAAAACTATACCTACTGACATGGTTTACTTTAAACAAAAACTCTGAACAAGTTAATTAACCTACCCCAAGAATGTGTGTAACGAGAAATAGAGTGTTAGTTTTTTCTTTTCATTACAAACGGACAGGATACCATCTCTTGAGAACAATGGCTTAACAAGTCTCAACTGCGGTTGTTGTGCGAGAAAGGAGGCTTTGTATATTCTTTGAAGATGAGCTTGAACGTCGTACTTAAATATAAGATTGTGTAAAACTAAAACTTTGTACTTCTTACACAAAGTTGTGTTTTAATATTATAAAACATTTCATATTAGAAGTAAATTTATATTGCAATCGTGAGAATTATTATTGTTTCGAATAACCTGCATAGTAAAGTTGCAACAGTACAAATGGCCTTACCAAATGAAAACAATTTATGAAGGGAGACAGAAAAAGCGCACGATACGCTCTATTACTTGTGACAGAAACACAAAACTTTATTGTTTTGTACATTTTATTGATCTCTATATTTTTATCCCTTACATAATAGCATTTTTTTAATTTAATGCGCGTTTTCGTCTATGTAATTAAAAGGAAGGGAGGGAAACATTGTATTAATATGTCAATCATGTCATAGCAGATAAGCACGTTGAATTTTATTATCGACTCAATTGTTTTCACGTATTAGGGCAACGTAAGCAACCTTAAATCAATTCTTTCTTATCACTAAAAAATCTATTTCATAAGCATCTTATTTGTAGATAATCACACCAATTTCTATAATGAGCCTACTAAAGAACAAATAACTTCTCAATAAATTGATAGAATAATATTGCAAAAGAATTTAACTCTTACCAGATTCGTAATATGGTTGACTTCTGTGTCTTGATTGTCGGTCTTGTCGTAAGGAGGCAGACGGCGCTGGTTCTGGCGGTGAGTCGGCTGAACCCTCTGGAGCACTCTCAGGACTTTGCCTGGATACTTCAGGAGCGGACAAATCAAAATCGGTCCGTCTAGCCGACTCGTAATCCGCACGTCGTCGTGCCGACTCCGCGTCGAATGCGGGTCGTCTCCCTGAGTCTGCGTCGTACTCTCTACCAATATATCTCCTGGACTCGTATTCGTATGGCCTACGTGAATCAACGTCGTAGTTGTGACGGCGAGAGTCGTATCGCCATTTAGACGTGTCCGGAGAGCGTCGCGGCTCCCGCGATCGACGACTGCGTTGCGGTGAGCGGCGCGCTGTGTCTCGTGGTGTGCAATATGCTTCGATAAATTCAACCTGTAACAAAATTATTAGTAACTAAATAAGTATTCCTTAATAATCAACCAAGCATATCTATGTATATTACTTCTTCAGATACATATTAGTTTATTCATTATTATTAAATCAAATTAACAATGCATATTGTAACAAGAGTTTATAAATTATTTAAATTTAACTGCCAATATAAATAATGAGGCGGCCTACTTGTATTGGATATTAAGCGGTTAATTTCAAAATAGTTGAGCGGAGTGAAAGCGAACTCAGCGCACGGTACAGTACGCATGTAGAACAAGGGCCACGCATACCAAGTGACTATTAGTTGAAAAGAAGCCCTTCATCATGAAGGCCGATTATGTGGCAGAGTAAAGTGGTAATAAAATGCAGCGGTCACATATCCGGCGACCATAACGGTCGGTTAGGCGTTCTTCCCCTCGACGGGGTGTCATTACCGAGACCGTTTCTGTTTATGAGAGGGAGCATAAAGAATATTATGAGATATTGTGCTTGCATTGACGATGCTATGAGGTGATAACATTTCAAAATAACCGTCGAAATTAGTTTACTATAATCTATAACCATTTTTATTGCAACTGATGATTTATTTTAATTTTAAACGAAAACCAACCTATATTTGTGTAATAATATTAAAATGAATAATTAAATAACTAATCCATTGTATAAAAGCTTAACTTAGTAAGTATTTGATAAGATACTAACTACTAACTGTGCTCCGCTCTTGTAGTTAATTAACGTATAATTTAAAGAACTTAATATCTCTATCCTTTTGGATAAAGGAAAGGGTCTTCATATAAACTTAAGATACCATTTTGACGCCCTTAACTAGATTATTTCATTTTACATATACCTCGCCTGCCTAGCCAAGGTATATAATAGTTTTAGTTTTTGTCTTACTACTGCAACTATTAATAATTCAGTTACTCGTTATTATATAAAATATATGTAAAAGTAAATATAAAAATAACAGGATTATATACAGTACATAATTATAGCAGATTTACTTAATAAGGTAAAAGGTTATTCACGCTATTAGACCCGATGATGAGTTCCCACTTCCTCGCCCGCGGATACGAAGGGTACTAAGCCCTCATTAAGGGTGAATTTAGGGTTTAGCAGTATTCAATCTCGAGAGATCTTTACCTAAATACGACAATTTAGTGTATTTTGATAAACAAAATCTTTTTGTGTAATCTTAACTTGAAACAATGTATTTTTATATCAGCCGCTTACATGTAACACCAAATTTTACCTAATCATTAATAAATAGGAATGGCATACTAAAATAAGCATGCAAGCATTAATTCAGAGCAGGGGTGATTTAAAAAATAAAACTAAGTTAACTTTAAAACTGGCCTGGGGCATGTTCTTTATTCTAACATTCCCAACGAGTTGAAGCTAGGGTCAGTGCAGTCTCATCTGGCGCTTTGTTTAACGATTCCTTCATACGCATGAAAATTTATTTACATAATTAAACATCGGCTGTGCCACCCCAGTTTTGATTTGCGATGTCTACGAGATTTAGTCCGCAATTTGCATATTTTGTTCAGTCGCTTAATTAGATTCGGTTAAAAAGCATTAATAATGCACAACAAGTTTAAAAGATGTGTTCAAATTATCATACTTATAAATGTTTTTGTAAAATTTTGTATATATATATTTTCGAATGCAATAAAAATCGTTTGACTCATTTTTGAAAGCTGTTTATCTAAAGATAAAGCAGATATCTTGTGTTGATACCAAAAATAAAGTTTATTTACCTAAAATTATGAAGATGCGCATTAGGGTAACATTCGTTTCGTTTTATTTACCAATTCAAATCAATGTACCTACTATTGAGTGAAAAGGGGTGAATTGAAAGGGATCAGATTGAATCTGTTCAAGCACACATGTTCACTTCTGGCTATTCATCAATCGTATCGCATAATGGGAAATAAACTACAGCTCACTTCCTCGACAACTACATATAAAATACTAATAGCCAACTTCCTGTATACATAACATGGTTCATTTAAACGAAGCAAGGTTTAACATATACTGTCATTGGATTTAGCTTGTAAGGAAATAAAATAATTGACAAAATTGATTGCAATATTACTTAATTTCCTTTATATTTTTATATTAAAACAGATTTTTTTTATCAGTGTGCGAAATATTGACTTTGATAAATATTCTTATTCATTCTCGCATTGCTTAATAAATTTCGATACAAAGCCACTTCAGCTGTATAATACAAGATAACTAGAAGTATGATAAGATAAATTCATATTTGTAATTACTACGCTTCATCAATCAGTTATATAAGATCTCTTGCAAACTGTTTATAGTCTTCTTAGGTACGTAAAAAACAATAATAGCCTTGACAATTTTTTTATGATCATATCTCTATAGTATCAAATTTAATTTTTTTGTATAAAATAATATATTCGCATTAAATAATATACCTACGTGATGTCAACAATAAAATGTTCTTAAAATATAGAGAAAGTGCGATTCCGGGTTCACCCGCT
The DNA here is from genome assembly GCA_905231865.2 of Boloria selene. Lineage (NCBI taxonomy): Eukaryota > Metazoa > Arthropoda > Insecta > Lepidoptera > Nymphalidae > Boloria > Boloria selene. The sequence continues at coordinate 6,802,501 of HG993147.1, forward strand.
ATGAGTAATACCAACAGAATGGAGGATATGGGACAAGACGTAGATTTCAGACGGCCACATGAGTCAGCCCGGCGATTTATAAATACCGGAGACACGCCTCCTGGCTGCTCAGCCTAAAATAGTACGCTGCAGTGTCGTATAACATAAATATTAAATGCTTCTTTGATCAGTCATCAAGACTGTATGGAAAAATTTCAACATATGAAACTGTGAAACTGTTGAGAATAAATATATAATCTTATAATTTCGAACATACTATGTCCTCGAGAGCAACCAATTTTGTATATTTTTAAATACGCCTGCGTTCATAAAAAATAATTTAAGACATTTTGGAACCCACTTGAGATTGAGATGAGTAATCAGAATCAACATTCCAACTTTGTTTACAAAAACAATGATTTCAATTAATAATATTTGATTTTACTATCAGGAAAGCTAACAATGTGATCAAATACGACAATTTAAATAAATAAACTTGTAATATGAACACTAGTTCATGAGATTGACTATGAAGTAGAAAAAGGGAACGCTATAGACTGCATCGTTTTCACAAAAGGCATGGTCAGTCCTATAACAACGCTATGAACTTCTGTCTCGTCACGTTCCGCAAACCCGGGACGGCAAACAGGTTCCACACAACAAAGTTAAATACTGTCTTTTACTATTTTCACTTTCGTAAGCCTCGCGAACGTGCTTTTCAATTACGCCTGGTTATTGGCTCGAAGCCCTGATATTATACACATCGTTACTTCCCTTTTCTATTTATTTACATTTGAGCTTACAATTTGTTTCACATTTTAGATACCTACTTCTCAACATTAGACATGTTCTCTGACTCGTATATTATCCTCCAAAAAACTTTTATAGAAGTCTCATCTTAGCAAAGAATACTTGTAGCGATTAGAATTTTCTTATTATGAAATAATACTAACCTTGAAATTTTTACGACTTCATTAGTCATTGCTTTTCTTTCATTATTTTTATTAATGTAATTACTTAATATACTATTTTAGTCATGTATTAAAACAAACACAAGGGCATACAGTAAAATAACATATATACCTCTCAAAGGTCTTTCAATTCAGCTAGGAGTGTTGACTTGACAAAATTAGACACACAATTGTCGCAAATGACAAAACAAGCGGAGACGGGAAATAAGCTTAATTACTAAGTTGCCAGTCCGTATCGCCTGAAGGACCGTAAGGGTCTTCTTAAGTAGACCTTTACAAATGCTTCAAATGAAGAGAGCAATTATGGAAGAAATTTTCAACGCCTTATTGAAAAGGGCATTGCACTTGAAATATTGTTTAATTAACACTTATTTTCTTATAAATTCTTTGTAAAGTAATAATTTAGGTACATAGACTCACTTCGAATTACTGTCAGTCTCACATCTAGACAACTTTCGTGAATGGACTTTTATGGAAGTGAAGCGTCATTGTCTTCACAGTATAGACCTTTGCTTATTCATATTTTTTTAATCTGTCTGGGCTCCTTTTTTATGAATGCCTTTTTAGTAAAGTCTCAGCTGGATACCGGATGACAAGAACCTAAATAGATATAACAATATCGAAGTATTCTTAAAGATGATAAATTATAAAAATTACACAGATATTCAAGATTTACCTACTCTTCGCTATCAGACAGAAAGTCTTAGCTATCAGAGTTTCAGAATAAACTTAAATTTAAAGAATTGATTGTAAATATAAATAGTAAATTGACTTGACAAATGCAAACTAAATTTTAGAAATGCAACTTTGTTTGGACTTCTTTTTATTTTACGGGTTAAAATAAAAGATTGCGTCTATCGACAAGCAAACTTTGCTCTCTCAACTTGTAACTAAGTTAAGTCAACCCCGGGGATGGCCAGAGGCTTCTAATCAATATCTACTACTGTTTCGATTTAATCTTCTACTTTTTCTTTTGCTATAAAAATACTATAAGGGACTGGTATAACTTTTCAAACGATCCAAAATTGAATTTTCAATTTGCTATTTACAATAATCATTAGTATACGTTTCGTTTTGGAGATATTTATATACAAGCAAGAAAAACCATAATAAATTTCAAATATTTGTATGATTCATAGTGCATTTCATAATCAAGTGCCTTATCCACTATAATATGTACGTGGATTTAGATGGACTCTTATAGTATTTACGTTGTTGCATAAGTAGTTTTGACTATATTATTATGCAGTATTCGAAGCATATTCTAAGAATATTTTAAGAATTTATATATTATAAAGAGAGTGCACCTGTATGCGTCGATGCAAGTACGTTAGGTAACTTACCACGTGAACCACCAAAATCCACTGAACAATCTGTTTCATCTTCGACATCAGCTTCTTGTTAGACGGCATTGTCACTACACTAAAGGTATTTAAGGAATTCACAAATAGCACAAAACGATCGTCAACTTTATCGACCGTTTCACTAGTGACACGCACACATAGTATACAAACTAGACTACACTACACCACTTTCTCACTAACTTGTTCTTAATCTAAGCACACTGTTTTTATTGTTGTTTATCTCGTCAATCCTTGTTTTAGTATAAGCGTTTTGCAGAAGAACCTGCGATATAAACGCTGTAAACGGTTTCGGTTGCCTACTTGACGGGCTCAACTGTAGACTGACAACACTGCTCAAACACTACGCGAATGTGTAAAACGGTGACTCATCGCCCCGCATACTGTTTACCGAGGCTTGAGTCATCGCGCGATGGAGTAAACCATTTAGCGATACAGCGCTTGGAAACATGCCATTCTAAACACAACCGAATGTACATATACTTTCTAAAGCATTAAAGTTCTTTATTGTTTGAAGTCGACTCCATTAATACCCCGATGCCGCACGTGTCGCTAAATGCGTTATTATATTATGAACCTTATCATTAATAAAACAAAGTATAAAATTTAATGTTCAACGATGGCTGGGTACCGAAACGTAAACTTTCGCGTTTGAATTTCGACTTGTTATGTTAGATTACGAGCTTGACTAGGTCGAATGCCGTTTTGAGGTCGTTTAAGCGGTAGATAGGCTAAAGTATGTATCTGCCAACGATAAAGCAAACGTGAGTAATTTTGTTCGACGAGGAATGCCTATGTCTGAATGTATAATTAAAATATTTATAAACCGGATCACAAATAGTGTAACTAAGAGTAGGAGGCAAGGCGAAACGATTTTGCCGTAGAGACTAGAGTAGTATCATTACTTATTATTTACGTTTTACCACTCTACATCTTATATATAAAATTATCGTGTCACGGGGTTCGAACTTAAACTCCTCCGAAACGGCTTGACCGATTCTCATGAAACTTGGTGAGCATTTTGAGTAGGTCTGAGAATCGGCCAACATCTATTTTTCATCCCCCTAAATGTTAATGTTTAGACAATTTTTTTTCCTACAGATCAACCCAATGAGGTTGATTAGCAATTAAAAAAATGAACGCGAGCGAAGCCGCGGGTACAGCTAGTCATAATATAATATTATACGTTTTACGATATGACTTGTTGTCTTTAATCACAGGTATATATTTTTTATTTCCTTTATTACTTACAGTTACAGGCTACAAACTTAAGCACGTGCAAAAAACTTTAAAATTTTTTTAATGAAATAAATAACGTTGACACATACCTAATAGAAGAATAGCTACCAATTTGTACCTACAACGATTTTTAATGTAGCAAAAAATTCGATGGATAGTCAAAATAGACCTACCATACAATATTTTCTATTCATTTAATGTTGTAAGTAGGTATGCACCAAATCATCCTATTAGGTTTGTATTAAAAGTGAAAGGAAAAAGGCGAAAGTATCCCTAAACTTTACACAAACCAGGCAATTATCAACATTCTGTTCTATTTGTCCTGATTGGTAAAATATAATAATATATAATATATGTTTTATTTAAATTAATTCGATTCGATTCGATTTCAATGAAGTTTGCCATAAAAGCTGAGCAAGTTAGGTTAATACTAGGTACCTAGGTAGGTAGATCACTAAAATCGAGTTTACCGACTTACGAATTGTGACATCGCTATGTTCCCTGACCATCTACACAACTGCCACAAAACTCTACATATGGCTTCAGTCCATATTCTTGATGATATCTAAAAAAGGGTACTGAGATCAACTTCGCAGATGATCTAAGTTACCGGGTGAATGCACTTAAAAATCCGCCGGTGACGCCACCTTCAAACATATGAATGCTAACTACATTATTTTTTGCATGTGATCGTAATATGTGATTATACGTTTATTCATCGCTTGTTTACATTAAAAACAATGCTTAAGTAATTATAATTTATATTATTGCATCAGCAAACTTTGTCTCTGGTTGCTTTGCTGGGCGTAAATTAAAATAAATTAAACGGTTTTTATAATTTTCTAATAAAACAAAAATAGCCGAAATTACTCCTAATAACATAAGCTATCTACGAGTCAAAGTCCCGTAAAAATTGGCCCAGCCCTTTCAGAGATTAGCCGAAACAAACAGACAGGCAAACAAAAATTTTAAAAGTTATTTCGTTTAATGTAAGTGCCGTATATACTTCCATGTTGTGCATTTAATGAAAAGCTATTAATTTGAAATGAAAAACAGACACTTTAGTTTTTTTTATATGTACCTTCTGACTTTGTTACCATATGAGATATCTGTAGTAATATACCTACATGATATCTAATTTTATTTCAAAGTAGATAAAGGTATCGGGGCAATATAGTTTTCTATAGCGATAGTTTATAAAACGAAAAATAACAGAGTCTTCTGTATCCTGATATGTCAAAAGCCTATCTTATGTGATTTTACACTTTCGTTAAAAGTGAGTTGAATCAATCCTGTAGTAACAAAGCTACTTTTTGGGAAAGTACTACAGTGATTTAAAGTAAGTGGGTGAATTAGTTTACATTCATCACATACAGTTTATGTACTACGTATGACAATTATAAAATAAAATGTTGATAATATTTTAATATTTAGATAAATTAATATCTAGCTATTAGTTGCAAGGTCTTGAGATGAGAAACCGAAATCAGAACAATCTTCGCCAACCAGGCCAAGGACCGAACGTGGTAAATGAAATAGAGCCAAAGATGAAGGCGATAATGCTAATTGAGTAATTTTATTTTTCTTTATTTTACAATAACCAATCGTAATTAAATGTATATTTAACAGATCATACATACATAATTATAAAAAATACTACTAAGCCACCATGACAAAGTGAACGCACTTTGGGGGGTGGGGGTTTGTTGGTTTTATGTCTTTAACCACGGAATAGGTAAAAAAGGATCTTTTCTGTGTCTTTAACCATGAGATAACCAATTTCACCATACTTTTTACTGCGAGTAAATATCTCATCTCTAAGAAATCTCTGGTAACCGTTAAAAGTATTTAATTATAGTACGTAATCAATATAACGCAAAATGTACATAAAAATGTAATCATTAGATAGCCTGCCTATTCATAGGAATTTCTATTTAAATAGATACTCGTATATACTTGCTATAAATTTTTATAATGTATTGGATGCTGCTATTTAAATAAAAAGTATTGATTTTAAATTTGTTATTATTAATCAAACAGCTAATAATGGAATTTTCAAGATGATAATTATAATCTACCATTTTTATTATTCGACAATGTGAACTAGATATATGATGATTCATTAGTGTTACCAAAACGGCATTGATAAGCGAACCACTAAGTTTAAATTATAACATTGTAAATTAGGCACTTGATAACGTGAAGCTAAAATGACTCATGTCGTTTCAAAATTCTTTTGTTCGCAAATTAGGTATGTGGCGCTAGCGCAGTCTCTATCGGAATTTTATTTCAAATTGATTATCTTTTGGTATATCTTAATTTTTTTAATATATTTTAGGACATTAACCCATAGCCATCTAGGTCCATGGAAAGCTTGTGTTATGCTCTTCCCCATTCTTGTAAAAAATTCTACAGAATATTGCATTTAAGAGCACTATGATGGCTGTATTTTATGTAATCGCATAAATTTTATTAAGAGTTTTCCAACTGGGATTTTGAACATAATATATTATATTAGATACAATAACTCAAGTTTTACTTAGAATTGTAATTTCATAAAAAACTATTTTTTCTATTAGTATATTCACACAAAAATATTATACTTTGCTAATTATGTTTGCTATACATGTGTTTTAAACGTACATCCTATACACCTGAACAAATCATCTCACGGCTTAAGCTCTCTGTAAAGAATTCTGAGACACCGTAGCGATCTGATTTTTAGTAGGGAGGTATGTTACGTTCAATGCTTTATATATCTAGAGTGGAGCAAGGGCAAATCGCTAGTTATATATAAATACACATTAAAACCACGTAGGCCACTAATTTACAATGCAACATTCAGTCATTAAGTTCCCAAAAAATTAGTAATAAAAATGAGTCATACGCTCCTGTATTACCCGACGGGTCATACGGACGAATTCACGTGGAATAATGAGTCATTTTAGCCACAGGTGTTACACGTTCGACGCTTTTGTCAGTCATGCCCAAATGTGAATAAATAGGGGAGGGAAGCCTCTATAGAAAAATATAATTTAAGAACTATTGTGATCGTTATTAATGATGATGAAAATGTACACTTACTCAAAAACCTGATTTAGCATACAGTAAAATAATATTATAACTTCCATCTATAATTACCTAGTAACAAGTAAATAGCTGAGTTTAGAAGTTTCAATTAGATATAGGTATGTTTTAATATCATTATTCATTTAGCATCGTCTATAGTATAAATATGTACTATAAAATTAATAAGCGATAAAACTTATTGTATTTATACAAAGCATAAGTCTATTAAAAATTTTTTTTTCATTTTAAACTCACTTCGATAAATAACTTTTTTGTTGCTCACTTTCTTAGATTTACGCGAATACTACGTGAGCATACTTGCTGAAAGTTTGAAATTGTCAGGAACAAAAACTTAAAATAAAACAACGCTTATGGCGCGGAAGTCTCAATTCAGGTAGCAATATACTTGATAAAAAGAAGAACAAAAACATACGCCCTATCGACTTTTGACGCATATTGAACTATTTCTACGAAAATTTGTCAAATTTGAATACATTTTATGGATATGTGAAGATAATTCTAACACTTAACTAAACATAAAAGAATTATAATATACAATTTTATCTTTTGAACACAGACCGTCTCATCCGTACTTAACAGTTCCACCCTTGTTAAGAGAGTATTGTTATTTTAAAAGGACCCATTATCAAGGAGCGGTGTCGATTTTAAAGCATTAAGTGATAACATCAGGCTTACAATTTCATAAAAATATGCTGACACGTCATTTTTACGTCAGAAAAAGTTTTGTGACGCACGTTTCTGACACATTATTAACTATCCTCCTATAACCTATTTATGTGAGGGGTTTCCTCTAAAAGATGATTTCATACAACAACAATGTTACGTCAAAGGTTACCTATTCATCATTATAGTATTGAAGAGATAATATTATAATGAAATTGATTGTTGCATTGTCGTATTAATAGCAACTTTGCAGTTGAGTTCTTTCTATTTGGAAAAACATACGAGTATTATGTAGATCCGAAAATTACTCTCACGTAGAAACTAAGCTATTCAATATGTAGTGTTTCTTACAATTAATGGTATATAAAAATCTTGCCTATAAACATTTTTAATAATTAATTTATAAATATTTAATGTTAATATCAATAATAAATAAATAAAAATAAAATAGTTTTTTATTTCTTAATCATGTTTTACAATTAATTATATTCGGGTCTTCCCAGTAAGTAATCCGAAGATACTTGTGTTGGGAATGGCTTCTTCCCATTTGCATTATCTATGATTAGGTCTTTTTTATTACAATATTAAATCAATCAGGTAAGGATATGAAGATATAACAAATGTTAAATCCTTTGTTAGGTTATTATTAGTATGCCCTAATAAAATATCTTAACAATTAAATTAAATAAGGTAATTTCACTAAGTAGACTAATTTTTCAGTTGGAATAAAAACTCATTTCGTCGGCGTATCGAGTAATATTGGTCCTAAATCGCAACTTTCATTCATAACTATGACTAAATGGCTAATGTATTAGCTTTAATAAACTTTCACTGACATTGATATAATAAAATAACTGTGTCCTCATACGCTTTATGCATACTACACATTCAAATCACGTTTATAGTGCACCATTCTATCAATGACACACCCCCATTATTTGTATGACGAAGCTCTATAAGGGTGAACGCTGATTAACAGATCAAAAGCAAGACTTTTTTCTACGAGACTTTTTTATTTTTAATGCATTCTTTAGCAAATTCGCCTAAAATTCACAGTTCATTTGGCTCGAAAGTAACTTAATATTTCAATTTACAAATACGTACAATAATAAGGAATAATAACATATTATCTTATCGCAATATAAATAAGTAATTATTCACGTATATTATTTGTTTATATTAAGATAATTTATATATCTTAATTATCAAAACATATAATAACTAAACTTGTTTTCATGTAGAAGAAAATTCACAGAGTAGGTACTAAGTCAAGTCTAGAACTTCTCCAACTAACTCATGGTATGCTATTTGCTTTCACAATTAAAAATATGTTATCTGTTAAAAATATTGTCTTCCTAATTTTCACTTAATATTATTTAATTTAACAATGCTCATTACTAAACGGCTCTAATGTGACCTCAGCCTAACAAGCGGGCCGGGGATGAAGACTTGAGTCATATCCTGACTCACGAGGGGCTATCACACGCAATAGATGATTAATTCAATGACTTATTGCATTGTTATCATTAATTGTATAGTAATGAATGAGAAATTGTTCACATAAAAATTCTAAGCACATCGGTTATCTGGAGTAATTGTTGACTGTTAGCTCTTCTTAGTTTATTTTATGTGGAATTTATATTATGTGGAAATACATATGTTGAATTTTTTATTAAATGTCTATAAGGTTTTATAGGTATACAGTTTTACGCAGTTTCACCTTTATGTACTTTTATATATTTATGTCATTATTACCATTTTTGGGAAAAGCAATGTCGGTTATTAGTTTATATATATTAATTTATTTCAAATTTACAGTTTTTTCGAATACAAATTTCAGACTTTATAATTTTAATATAATATTCTGGTTAATGTCTTCAAATTCATCTTTCTTAGTTACCTTATTACGTCAAAATATACTGTGAAAATAATTAAACTTAGTTGAAACCTAGTCTGAGCTTTATTTCGATCAGTTGATAACATATAAAGGTATTCATTTCTAAAGGTGCTAAAATTTACATTGAAATAATAATTTAGTAAAATTATACCTAGATAAAATCTTATTTATTTTTGGTACTTATTACTTACATAAAAATTTAACCTTACATCTTTATAAACCTTGAAGAAATAAAAAGTGATTGAACATTACTTAACATAACTTGTTAAAAAGCTTTTATTTATATGTGGGTTCTTACTCACAGAGTTCAACTATAAATAAAACATTCGCTTCAAATAGTCGAATTCCCAGAACACAATGACCGTTGCGTATCAAGCAGCAGGATATGGCTCTTATAACTTATGTAGGTATATCATTTGCTTATATCACTAACATTCTTTTGAACTTACCATGTACTTAAGCTCATGAGTCACTTTTTAAAAAGGATACGTACGTTTAAGCTTATGTGGACGACTGACCGAGTTCGTTCCTCAGATTAAATTGATTAAGATGGTATTGCACGACAAACTATTGTTTTCTTACTTCACCCTTCATTGGATAGCATTATATAGGTTTATTTTTTTCAACGCTACGAGAAAGTTAAAGTATAGTGCAATAAAAGTTTATATACGGTAACATGCAATTGTTATAAATGCATAGACCTTATGGAAATATGCTATCAATAGAAAATATGATAGTTTTATACTATGTATGGAGTTTTGGTTAAAGTAACTTTTATACAAATATATAATATGTATATAAATATAATACAAGATAAGTTGCTGAAGAAAAGGTATAGGTAAGGTATAGGTAAGCTGTAGGTAAGGTAAAATAGGTAAGAAATTAACTATAGAAAAAGGCAATAATATTATGATCATTATCTAGTTATTTTTTTAAAACTTATATCTAAAACATTAGTAAGCTTCATCAAAAAATATATTCAATTAATTTTGAAGAATTAAAAGCCGGCAAAATATTGCATTTTATATACCTATGTTTTTAAGCATGTAGTGGAATTTATATACCACTCATCTTCAAAGACGGTCAACCTCGTAGCAGCATGTTACATACATCGCCTCTAACGGGGCTGAAATTTGCTTTAGCTATAAAGAGCTTAACATTATCCTGCTCTAGTAATTCCTAATGTTTAAAAAATATTCTCTGTATAAGATGAGGAGGTTTTAGTTAAGTTTACGAGATTCGACACTATCATATCGACTAACTAACATTTCAAGTAAGAAAAAAGCTTGTTAAAGTAATAAAACTAGCAATAGTTACATGCAAATTTGTTTTTTTACATAAAATATATTGTATAATTTGTTCTTTGAAGTACTAGTAAGTTAGGTACAAGACATGATAAAGTTTAAGCATTATATTCTAAACTTACATTGTAACACAAGCATCAATGAAAGAGTCATTTTTTAAAGGAATAATAAATAGCCTGTGTCCAACCTAAAGGTGCATTCTGAATATTATTAAAAGAATCTTCGAAGTTAGATTATCTGTTTTAGATATTAAGTATATATATTCAAACTTAGAAACTTTACCTTTTTATAGGACATTTTGTAAAACTAGCTTAGTTAACTAGACAATTGAAATAAATATCATAATAAAGTACGGTAGGCCAACCACATAATGATATATTCAATGTACTCGTAACCTAATCCGAGTTGAATGACTTTGTGACTCACTCTTTAGCAACAACACTCCTATAACGCTCTTGGAAAGGTCATCGCAAGCTTCAATGGATACAGTATTTTTATCGCAAGTATGTACCTACATAGCCGCTGAATGTTTCAACATTCATACTTACTTATCTACTGTTTTTGTTCATAGCATTTTTTTTTATTTATCATTCATATTTATTAATATATGAATGATAAATAAAAAAAATATTAAATCAAAATTAAATATAAAATAATAGTTTTGATTCAATTAGTAGTGACTAGTGACCCTATTTACTATGCAAGTGGTCACGAGTTCGAGTCTTCTCCCGTGCGTTTACGTGTCATGGTGGAGGGGCTCAGTAGCGTTCGGCAATCCAGCCGGGCGTGAAGCCAAGAATCGCGCAGGGAGGGCCTACTTCGGTTGGCGGTGTATCATGCTTATTGCACCTGGTACTTCTCTGATAGCAGAGTGGACTATGGAGGACTGTGGACTATGGGGTTGCTATGGCTGTGTGGGCTGCTTCGGCAGACCTTTTGGGTCGTCAGGGCATCGTGATTAAATTCGTAAGCGATCCTGCGTCGTCCCATTAAGACGGAATATGGGTGCTTGGGTTTTAGGGGAAAGTACTGGCTTGCCGGTGAGCCCCACATAACCACCTGTTTTTTACAGGTGGTAAGCGTGAATGCATTTAACAAGGGTAAGAAAACGAGTTCGAATCTTGTTGGGGGCATTTGTGTTGTGTCATGAACTCGAATGTTTGGCCCCAGTCAATGATGTTAATATTTATAATATGTTTATTTTACGTTAGATATGTGCAGTGTATCAACTATACTATCTTTAAAACATAATATTATCTTTTAAATTTGCACTAGCCGTGGGCTTTTATCACAGAAAAGACTATTCTGTGGCTTTTATCAATCAATAATCAATATTGTTAACTTGATGATACCACTATCTAAAAATAAAATACAATTTTGTTAACTTAATGATACGACAAAAGTGGAAAGACGTGCTTATTATGTTATAACTACGAGATCAAAGAGAACTTTTCAATAATAGAATACTGACAGTTATAGGTCGAAACAACAAACATAGTAACATAATAATAGTATATATAAATACTATACACATTTACCCTAATAATAAGGAAAACTTTAACTGACTTAGAATATAAGTCCAGTATAACTTGTGCTCGCCTAGTTCCCGCATAGCAAATCCCGCCTATAAAATTTAAGGAAAACCTATATTAATATAATAAATATATTCATTTATTTTCTTTAATTAATGGGTAAATGAGCCCAAAAGTTGCTAAACAAAAAGAAGAATTAGTTATAATCTATAATTTATCATATATAGTCATGTTAGTTACACTATTTATAATTCAAGAACGGCTGAACCGATTTGGCTGAAAATTGGTGGAAACTGGAAAGGTAGCTTAAAACCAGGAGACGGACATAGGATAGGACAAAGAACTTTTTTTATAGGACAGCTAGACGTAATTTTGTCTATATTTCTCTAAGTATGGTTGAAAATTTGATAATTATAAATTTTGTCAGAAATCAATAATAATAATCAGAAATTTGTATTCTGGCGGAACAGAGTTCGCCGGGTCAGCTATTATGTTCTAATTATATCTAAGAAGAAGTTTCACATACTAGATAGTATCAAAATATAAATTTATCTCAATAGGTACTAAAAGCTGCGGACATTCCATTCCACAAATGTTTATGGTTATTTATCTACGGATCATTGGGTATTTCCCACTGGTGTAAACGTGTCATTTTCCCTAACAAACTTAGTCAAACGGAAAGAAAAGAACTGACTTCGCAAAACTTTTATGACATGATAAGAACTATAATTAACTATAGGTACGTATTTTAACAACAACATCGTATAGGTATTAATTTTCTGCGCTACTTTGTTTTGGTAAAAAGATTACTATTTTTGTTAAAAATTATTGAGTTTTTTTATCATTACGTAGCAAAGTAAACACTGAGAGTTAATAACATTTTCAGATAAAGTGTACACTTGATAGTTTTTTAATGAATATATATTGAACTTTATGAGCTTAAGAAAACGCTGAAATGGGTGTTTCTAAGATTCAATTTTCAAATAAAAATTTATCATTCGGTCACGGTTATTTTTTTGAAATTTTTCAGGTAAAAAATTTCAAAGTCTTTTTTACATTTTTGCCATTTTTAGATTTTTAGGTATTTCATTGCAATTTCTTGTTTGCAGTAAGGTAAAAATATATATTTTGAAATATAAAACGTTATACCAGCTTGGTACTTTAACTAAAGCAACAACAGTTAAGCGTATTCAATGATACAATTGGCTCGCCAGGTGCGATACAATTTGGGACTCACCAGCTGTTAAGGGAAAAAAATGTACGACACATTACATAATAGTGTTTATGTTTTTACCAATTTGAAAAGGAAGAGGCTCTCTATTCGAGTATATGTATTTTGTCAAATTGTTAAGTTATTTACTAACTGTTTTTGATTATTAATATTTACCTATATAAATTACATTCTTAAGTATCTCCTAATATTATGCCCAGTCTAGTATTTAATGAGGTCTTCTACTTAATCTAATAATAAACATAACGTCATTATGTTGTAAATTTTCGGTAGAATTTGACTAACAAAAAAATAAGAATGTTGGCGGATAGACACTTCGTCTTCGGGGTTTATAATATAATTTATACATTTTGACAAGCTTTAGATATTTTACATATATGTAGCTACTTATAATATTTTATTTTAAACTATCGAACCCAGCCCACTTTGCTGGGCGTAAATTAATATAAATTAAACGGTTTTTATAATTTTCTAATAAAATAAAAGTAGTCTAAGTTACTCCTTATAATATTTCTAATTCACTTGTATCTTTATCACAAATATTTGAAACAAGTTGAGCTGGACCTTAGATCTAACTACTATTAGGAATAAGTACTGTGTTCTTACTTGAGTTAGCCGATATTATCGCTAAAGTATGAATACTAATATTAATTTTACACTTACTTTAGGTGCAGAGATCTCGTGGAACGAGCTCGGGCGCGGCGCGGGCCCAGCCACGCAATCTACCGGGACGCTGTAGTCTGCACAGAGCGCCGCCTGAAATAGAACGACTTTATGTATAAAATCATTAAATACGCGTTCACTATAAATCAAAACAATATGAATTCATAATTAGAAAAGAAATGCCAAATACGATTAATACACGTAAAATTAATATATATTTTTAACTGACTTAAAAAAGATGAACGTAATTCGATTATATATTTTTCGTGTGCATGTTCGCTGATAATTTTGTTAAGAAGTAAATCGCAACCCCTTTTCTATGAATAAATTTCAACATGTGTTGATGTGACGTATATAGTTGTTACAAAAATCCGGATTTTTACATATCAAACTAACATTTTCCCGCGGCCCCGTCCACGTTCTAAAGACCGGAAACAAAATATATTTCACATACCGTGTGATGTTTTATAGCCGGTTTGTAACGGTTATTTGAGATTTCTCAGAAATTATGTATTTTCCCGCAGTAAAAAGTATCCTATTTATTAACCCCGGTAACCAGTTATCATAATACCAAATTTCATCCAAATCTATCCAGTGGTTTTCTCGAGAAACGGTCACAGACAGACAGACGAACAGACAAAATTTCTAAAAACAATAGATTTTGCCTCTATATCGATAATAATGTCTATTTCGATAAGATTTTCCAATAAATATTTAATGTACAGTTTTGACTCGGTTACAATTTTATTATTATGTTATCGAATTCAATTTCAACAGAAATTCTATCCTATTCACATAGTAAATTGCTATTGCCTATTATTGTACGTTTACAAAAGTATATAAGCCATTGTTGCTATATGAAAGTAGACTTTGACGAACGGACGAAGCGAATAAACACTCGACAAAGAAGCACGAGTTTTTGAACGCAATATATGGCTTAAAGGGATTCTATTTAATATCCTTTATAATTGGTTGCGAAGTACCATCGGTATTCAATTTAAAGAGTAAAACAAACAAATCGGCCCCGCTAAGTATCGCCTGAAACCAATAAAGCGTGGGGCATAAAGGGAGCCCTGCCCCATTACAAGGAGCTAAAATTAATTGGGCACAATTATCTTTTTGTTTTGCCCTTAAATGAAAGCGTCTCTCTCCATTAATTATAACGGGATTTAACAGTTAAAACTTTACATTTCTCATGATAAACCTTTGGAGTTTATAAAAGTTTTTCTAATATATTTCTTTTTAAGAGACAGTAGAAGCCCACGCGCTTGCTTGGATATCCAAGTGACGCGGGTTCAAATTCGGGTCTTGCACCTCTGTTATTTTCACGTGCGAATTATATCTAACATGATTACCACTTATCTAATATAGTGAATTATTATTGAAGCGAGACCCGTGCCTCCCGTATTCACTCTTATTAACGTGCCCAGCTGGCACGTTAATAGGAGTGTATACAATTTCTTTCGAAAACTTCTTCACACAATCTTTTAAAAAATAATTACTTAAGTAAAACAACTTTTGTAATCGTTACCTAATAATTGTAAAATAGGTTTTCCTTTAATACTCTTGTTTAACGAAAATTTAAAGTCCTTTGACGTTAGACTTTGCCAGTAGGGCTAAGTCGATGGCCGATGTTATGACGCCGCATACTTCTGATATTGAGTTATGCAGACAGGCAGATGATGGCTATATTAAACGTCTGCTATTTCTTAGTGACTCCCAATATTATTATAAATACATTATGACTCACAAAGACTCTTTACATTATATAAACAAATTATCCAGACGGTTTTAATTTGCCTCGAAAATTTTCATATTAAATATACTAAAAATTTTTAAAGAAAATTTATGAATACTTGCTGAGTGACAGATAATGAGCAACTACGTCTTTTGTTTATTCCAAAGGACAGTGAGGTCACATGAGTAAACGCGTATTTTTACTCACAAGTGAGGTTGTTTGGTTTATTTATATTCTTCATACTCTTTTTGAGTATACTAATATTGTTCTACAAAGTATGTAAGAAAACCCTAATCTTATAAGTGCTCACGAACTTAAATGGAAAAGGTTTGTGCAAAGCCG
Source organism: Boloria selene (assembly GCA_905231865.2). Taxonomy (NCBI): domain Eukaryota; kingdom Metazoa; phylum Arthropoda; class Insecta; order Lepidoptera; family Nymphalidae; genus Boloria; species Boloria selene. The sequence goes on from HG993147.1 coordinate 6,818,511, forward strand.
CCTCTCAAATCTCAGCAGCTGGATTCTAATAAAAGCATTTAATAAGAAAAAATCCTTTTGTCCGCAAGTTTTGATAAAGAATCGAGATCTCCCGGGCAATTCCAGTTCTTTCATAGTAAATCAAGTTTGTCCTACAAAAGGCACGTATTCATGGTGCTTTCATCGTCCCCCATCAGATTATCATAAGTCACAGATCACCGGAGCGTGGAGATAAAGTTATCGTTGACAAAAGGACAGTTAATTGTTTTATCAACAGTGTACAGTTCACTGCTTCCATTAAGTTCGTCTAATTTTTAAGCTACATGATAATACTATAAAAGGTAAGACTAATCGTCCTTTTTTTAAAATTATTATATTATTTTTTAGTGAAAACTAAAAATCAAATTTGAATATTATAGTTTAAGTTAGTATTTATATAATCTGCCTCTATACATACGTTAGTTAGTTAATCTATTAACTAAAGGTTTAAACTAACTTAGAGAACGAACTCGAGCGGAGTGAGATTGAGTCAGTTGTAAATACTAATTATAATATATCATCAATACCTAAAGCCTTATTTTAATTAAAATTCAATTAAAATTTAAAATATTTATTGAAAATTAAGTTATTTCTTTTATAAATGAAACTAGTTTTTTCAGGTTTTGACGCGGATTTATTTTATTTAGATTTTCAGCAATCATGGTCACAGGAAAGACTAAGGACTTATTACCTTTCTTTACTTAATGTCATGTCCACCTACTACCAGAAAGAAGAAACCTCAGACCAGAGAAGAACTGGCGAACGAAACTCAAAGGGACTAATAAAAAAAATTACTTAATTTTTTAAAATTAAATTATAATTAAGATTGAACTACTCTTCTTTATATTTACCAATTTTTATTAAAAAGTATATATGTTCGATTGTTAATATGTAAAACCATAATACTTTCAATTTTAATATTAATTACAACTTTAAGGTTAATACTATTCAAAGAGTACCTAAATAACTCTATTCAATGCTAATAAGATTATTCATAAACGTTACGCAAAATTTAACATTAGCCTTAACATCACCTCTACTATAGCTATCTTCGTAATATTTACAAAGTGTTGCCTTTTCTATTGAATTAGCATCTTGTATACAAAAAAGCTATAGACGAGTTAGTCCATTAGGAAATTGTTAGGTATTTTGGTTCAACCGAAGTCCGTAAATAGCTTTTGATCTCATCGATATTTAGTTGACGCTGACACAGGGTGTTTCATTGAGCCCTAAAAGATGACGCATAATAAATTATAAAGGTATAATACGAATATAAATCACCGTGAAAAGTGCCATAATATTGTACCTATGTATTTTTAAAATCATGACATAAAAAATAAGCAATTACCTCTAAATCTAAAATTTAAAATGTTCAATTATTTTCATAAATAATATAACATAATAATAATATAGTCTAAATATGAGTTAAATGGTAATATGAGCTTAATGGTAATTAATGGTAAATAAATTCATAAACATCAAAAGCTATATCGGTATTGCAGCAATAAACCCTAATAATCCATGGGTGTACACAACTGAAGTCCACACAGTCTGCTGTGTAACATGGGATTTGCTAGTACATTTAGAGCTTACAATTTACATGCCAAACATATTATATAGGTACTAATAACAACTTTTATAAATTAATACTTATTTTTAAAATAATTCTCGTAAAATTACTTTAATTTTTATATTATACGACCCTGAAAAAAACGCTAAAGAGCTTGATCTATACCAAATCAAGGTATTTTTAATCATTTAAAAAAACAAATCTGTTCTGTTAAAACTGTATTCCCAAGATAATTTTGAATTTTGTAATAGACTTGACTATATTAATCCAGAGTTAGCTTTAAATAAATAACTGCAATGCTTATTTATTCTTCTATAGTCGTCAATGAAAAAATATATATTTTTTAAAATAATATTTCCGTAGTATGAATCTAGTGTATTAATAACGTATAACTAGAAACATGCCATATTTTTTCTAACGCCCTTCGCGCCCTCTGTCTTGAATCTAACCCCATGAAGGACTTGATATAAAGACAAATATCGACTATACAAACTTATCACGACACTCATAATGATTATAGAAAAGTTGTTGCTTTACTCCGAATTTGAGAAGAAACTTCTTTATAGCTACAATATTAAGAATTCAGCGCGTTTGTTTATTTTCCTCGTAAGAAATATTCCACACGAATCCGAAATCCGTAACACAAGCCTCGTAGCTTACCACGGAACTAGATGACGCTGTTGTAAAAAGGTCCCAATATATTTATAAAAATCTCTAAAACGGCTGAACAAATTTCGACGTGACTCTCACTGGCAAATAGCTGACGATATTAGCGGTAATGTAAGCTACTTTTATATTATCATTATACACCTACAAATAAATCCTAAATATATTTTTATTTATTATTATACTATACTTAAATATACTATTTAGTTATAATGTTTCATATATAACTTGTTCATACATAAATATTATAATAATGCTACAAAGGCTACTTTCCAGTGTCCTGCAAAACTTTAATATCGTACCCTCGCCTATCAGCCTATGCCTTACAAACATGGCGTCGTAATCCAAAGCCTGATATAAGTCACATCCACACATGTAACCTCGCATATACACTCTGTAGACACCTATACCTTACAGATTATAATATAAACGATATATATAAATATTTACTTTCATATATAAGTATATTTTCTATGTAATGTGTTTCATTTGACAGGTACTGTAGCATTGTAATGGCTCGAATTTTGTTTATTTATTTTTTTTATATTAGCGATTAGGGTAAACCAGTAATAACGCGCTCACTATGGAAACCTAGTGTAGCGGGTTTAATTCCCGGGTAGCACCTCTAATATTTTCATGTGCTAATCATTACAATATCAACTTTAGAAAAGCTTTGTATGAGCCCTTAGAATTAGACAGAACCAGTTTTTTTTCAAATATTAGAATTCAAAAATAATATTTACCTTAGTAATTTAGGGATATAAATTTACCTAAACATCGAAGGTACATAGTAGAATAGTAGATATATGTATTATTCTACTCATGTGTGGTTAGAGTGCTGTTGCGAGGCGCATAACTGAAATACTAGACGGTCTGAAATTTAATTAACCGCCCCAATACAGCTAAACCCTTCCATTAACAAGTATTAGGTTTAGACAACAATTACTATATCAGATACCTAGTACAATACTGAGTGGTTGATAAATTCAATCAGTTCTATACCAATAACAAGTAGTTACCTATAGTCTGTCTGTTCATATGCATAAATAATAGTAATATTACATATTTTTCACGCATTGTGAGGGAGATAAAACCAAAGTCCATCTCTCTGGCTAAACAATGTTTGCCGGACTTCAGTCTCAGACAACCATTAAAAACCAAAATGTTGAAAGTAATTCGTACATGGAAATCTCAGAGGTGCGAGAACCGAGTGTTAATCTGCTTCACTTGGTTTTCCAACCGAGCGTGCTATTAATACCAACTTACTACTTTTCTACTACTATTCACTCACGTTAATCATATTAAAACATCTATCAAATAATACAATTCTAACTGAGTCTCTTTATATTAAACATTTTTGGAAAATTGAAATACACATTATTATCGATTATTCATAGAGAGTCTGCATCTATATCACATCACGCCAAAACCACCGGACAGATATTAATGAACTTTGGTATAATGATAGCTGGCTATCCGGTTCATGTAAGATATGTAAGATAACTTTTACCGCGACAAAATATCTCTTCTCTGAGTAATTTATATTAACCCTTACAACATAAGGGATTAGGGCGAACACGTACGAAGCGAGAGAAAGTATAGGTATATGCTTGTATAGAGCTAAATTAACTATAACTAATATCGAACTAACACATTATGTGTGTAAACCTTCTAAGTGCGATTGTGAATCAGTCAAGCGATAAGATAACATCCTTGTTGTCATCCCTCGTGTATTGCATTTATCTCTGTGATATAGCGATTATTGAAAATTAGATACTTATAGCTAGATTAAAAATGTAATATACCAACTAAATTATAATAAATAAAAAATATTTGAGCATAGTTTTACGATTTGTTTGAGTGTTTATCTACTACATAGTACTTCTACATAGTAAAAAAAATTCACCTTTTGCGGTCTGTGCGCTTAGATCTTTTAAACTACGCAACGAATTTTAATGCGATTTTCATTAATAGACAGAGTGGTTCGAGAGCAACGTTTATTTGTATAATACAATGTATACAATAAGCCGAGAAAATATCTGATGTCTAAGAAATATCCATCCTTATCGTTAAAACGTATCTTAAAATCTTGAGCGGATCGAGGGTTAGTCGCTAGTTGACATATATACTCATAACATAGAAAATAACAATAAGTCACTATCATGTGTTCTCCATCCTGCAAGGTATTGCTGAAGATAATTTTGCTCTCGCACGCCTAAAAGCTTCTAATTAACATAATTGAATTGACATACTGATAGCTAATAATATTTGCATCTTAATTAATATAAGCTTTATTATTTCAATAAAAAATGATTAAAAATATGTGATTTATACATATATTTATAATTATAATTAGGAAGAGAAGATTAAGAAGAATTTTTAGTTTTCAGTTTTAATGAAAATTCTATTTTATAAAAGCTAAAATGTATATTTTATAGCTATTTTATTATTATTTATAGTGCGGTGCCAAGATCAGCCCCTGCTACATTGACCAGTTAAAATTCTTTGTAGCTCCCGCAAATATAGCTACTAAAAGTTTAAACTTCCACTTAGTTCTGTTTATACTTTAGATCATCGGAGTAGAGAACTTCTGTATCTTCTCCAGTTACAAGTATTTATCGTAAATTAGATCAAAATTAAACCGCAACATTAATGATACCGATCAACGGCAAAAATACTACAGAATCAAATATGCTCTAATTTTAAAAATTACTAGTTTTAAGCATCAAACTTAAAGTACACAAAAATTGAGCTTTAAAGCTTACTAAAATAAAAGCTACTTTAGTGTGAATTTTATAGTTATATAGGTAGAGATTTCTGCGGTCGGCACTATGAGAGTGGATATTACTAATGCAATCGCATCGCCACCTAACGTTTAATGTGTATCGAATTAGAATATATGTACGAGGATATACACTTGACAGTGGTAGCCCAGTGGTAACGCGCTCGCTTGTATAACCGAGTAATGTGGATTCGAATTCGGATCGCACCTTTGAGATTTCATGTGCGAATTTTTTCTATTATGATTACCACTTGTCTTACGGTGAAGGAAAACATCGTAAGGAAACCTGCATGTTGCGAGAGATATGTAAAGTCCGCCAACTCGCACTAAGCAAGTGGTGGAATATGGCCTAATCCCCCTCTCGTTTAAGGAAGACCCGGGCCCAGCTGTGGGACGCTAAAAAAGGGCTGAATACATATACAATTATTCAATTTTCTTGTTTAAAAATATTCATTGATATAATAAAAAGAATGATAACATGATGTGACTTCGTTCAACATCTATGAAAATCACATGAGCACTGAAATTTCGTCTATACATAATTCTAACAAATCTGTACTTTGAATATTTTTAAATATTATTTTTAATAAAATATAATCTATATAAAGTAATCTAATATAATAGGGCGATAGAAGGAAAACCCTAACATTAACGGCAGATTCCTGTTATTATTTTGAAACCAATAAATAATAAAATAATTTTAACTTTTAGCCTCTAAATTTCAAAGAAATATAAAAAAATATACAGAGATCTAAGCGTTTATCAAAATTTAACGATTTTCATTCAGCAGGTATGAATCAGAATCATGTCCAACGGGTAACGAGTGGAAACAACTTTAATTTCCGTTAAATTAACATTTCGAATGTCGCCTAGGCAGGAAGCGAAGCGCCCTTTGCATTAATACGAGCCTTTGTTGAATGCCTTACCAAAGTCGGCTTCATATTTTACGATGTTAAAGTATATCCGCATTATGATAACGAATTCTCGAAATAACATTTAAAAATACCTTTTTTATATAAATGCCCATATTAATGTAACGACATATTATATAAGTTTATAAAAAAGTTTAACCAATGTTATAGTAAATCATTCAATAATTGTAAACAAAACTAAATATGATTATATTAATTAATTCTAGTAATTAATGAATTTAAATTAACACTAATTAACATATTAATATTAAATTCGTCGAATAAATGTTATTTTTTACGTTTACCCCTGCGTAATGAGTCACATCTCACATGGCGGTCGTATGTCGTTCATTTGTTTTACTTTGCATTTATTTTAACTAGACACGCTCATTTGCCAACTCATTAGCAAGTTTAAGTCTACACTGAAAGTATTGAGAGCGTCCGACCTTCCTATCTCATTTAATGGCACCGCATAGGGTATTCTGAACTCTCGCTGCTCCCACCGCAGACCGCATTCAATCGAGTCGTGCGTAACCCTAACCTCAGACATCAGGACCCTACGGGAAACCTACCGAATGGTTTTAATTTCGCAACTGTTGAGAACATGAACAATGTATTAAGATAAGAATGAGCTACCATGAATATAGATTGCATTCAGCCTATAGATAGACGGGAAGTTAGATACGATATTCAATGAAGGAAATTTAAATCGATACGTGCATTGATTTAAATTGTCGGCTTATGTATTTCCTTTATTTTATTATTCTTATAATCGAATTAAGTTATTTTTCCCCTGTAAGAAATCAAAATTGATTTTAAAAATATAAATCTATTTTATTGTGTATTATTACAGTTATTAATAATTTTCCACATAAGATACTCCATTTAATAGTATCTTGAAGAGAAATATTTGGAATTAAGATAAAATCAATTATAATAAGCGGTGTAATAAATATCTTTAATTCAGTATCGATATGACAGCTGTTGAGTTTCAGGACTTTTCAGAAGAACTACATAACGTGCCAATTGTAGCCACGACTGAGACATACGTAGTCTCTTTCAATGATTTACTTGTAAAAGTCGTATTCAAAAATGATAAGTTTGGTTTTGAATATTTACCCACTCTAAAAACTTTGACTTTACTTTTGATTATATTCTTAAAACTAAATAAGTCACTTTTCTTTATAGTTCAAGTATATCCAAAATGTTTATACTTCCTTCGTCTTATCCTTTACTTTGAACGTACCAATATAATCATAAAAATAACCATAAAAACTTTTACTCGACTATAAACAAATCCTATTTATATTATAATAGGATAAAAATTTTCTTTTCCATTTATTTTTCTGTATGGCATGAGAATAAGTCGCACTCCCACCGCTTGCTTACAAGTTGAAGATAAACGTGAAAAATTATCCACATCATCCAACAACTTAAAAGTGCTTCTGGCCGGGTAGCTTTATATTTTTCATAGCTAGCAGCTATGGGGCGGTAAGAGGCTCGCGTTACATGCATTTATCAACTTGATAGGCCACTAGTCGATATCAGAGGTACTGATTTATTACTGTCAGTAGCCCATCGCGTTTGTGCGGTGTGAAATATGGCATCATATTTATATGATACGAATCTTCATTAGTGGGATGGAGTATTGGAGCGGTACGCGAAAATTTTGGCTAAACACAATTTATTGACATATTTTCTAATAATTTTTTTTTAATAATTATTACTATTAAGATATACTGACTCTAAAATAAATAAATATGAGAATTTTTTTATACTTTATATTGGATCTTTGAGTTAAACTATTTATGAAATTATGAATTTGAAAATTGATAAATATAGTTATTAATCACAAGAAAATACAAAATCCTCTCTGGAAGTACCCCTTCCTTGCTGAAGTCGGAAAAAAATAAGTACCTAACAAAAGTTTTGAATAGTAAAAAACAGAATAGTGCGGACAATGTGAACGGACAACTGTCTTTTGACAAATGCGTCACGACATGTTCAGGAACGAAATAAATTGCTAAAGCTCACTGTGAAACAATTCGTGTCAAATTCACTCACTTGAGCCTATGTCGTTTTCTTTTTTGTTTATGCTTTATTTGAACCCCATGTAGGGATCTTTTTACTAACTCCTGTGTTACGCAGCAGACTGTTAACCCTTCGTCGTTTGTTGGCAAACGAATGTGTGTAGCTTGTGCGTTTGAAATTAGGGCCGTTCAAGCTTTTTTATCGGCTGTTAGGTAAACACAATAAATACTTGAAATGTTTTAAATAAATTCAAAAGGAATTCATAATATAATCTTAATTCATCTCATTATAGTATTATTGCACTCAGTTCGATAAAATGTTTGAAGAAATACATTTTAAGTCTGTGAAATTTTCTACTTTTATCGCTAATTAGTAAAGTTAATTAATTCTATTAATCGATAATAACCTTCTTCCTATAAACGAGTAGTTCTATTACATCGAAGAAATTTATATGGCAAGCCACATTTTCACAGCTTGAATCACTACATTTCCGGTCTTATTGAACATGTTTTTAATTAAAAAATACTTGTCATTTAGTCAATAAGATAATATTTTTAATAATTAATTAATAATATGATTAATATATAATTGGACGTTATATATGAATTGCTAGCAGAATATATTAAATATGCATTTGTTACTAAAGCCTATTTTAACTCTTGTAATGGAGAAGATAAATTATGTATGAAATATTCATAGTTGTATAGAAATTAATATAAAAGGGAAAAAGTATTATGCTAATAAATCTTTCAAAAGCATTTTGCATCCCATAGCAAAGTCTAGTAAAATATTAAAACAAAGGAAAAACAAAGACCGCTCTTCCGCTAGACGTCAGACATTGTTTACATAAACAAGCCAACAATATAGCTAATTTTGATCCCATTGAAAATAAACTCAATGTGACAGTTTAAAAGCTAGTCTCGAAGTGTCGAGATGACAAAAAAGTGATGAAGGAGATGACAATGGTAGTCAAAGTCACTCCCAACCCGCACTGGTACTTTGAAGAGCTTTAGATCACTGAAACATTGAAAGCTACGCGAACAAAAGCCAGTGGTGTCAATGTGTAGATATTTACTCCGCTCCATTTCGAAATGCTGACATGAATTTTAAGAAAGCTCTTGCACATTTCCGTGATTAGCACGCTGTTGATCTTATAGTTACCCTGATGTGTTTCTTTTGCGACACCCCGATATAAGGAAATAGCAAAATTTTCTAGGTTATATACTCTTTTATTTACATAAGTATTTTACATAAGTAAGTTATAATATATAATGTAAATAATGTAGACCAAAGTATAAAATACATTTAATTTTCATCTTCATTAAAAATTAGTGAGGTTTTTCACTGTAACTGCAAGTTCGTTCTCATTTAATTTTAGTTATTAATCTGAACTCAGCGTGTCGCTAGACTGAGCTCTGTTAATCGCGTTACCACTAATAGTGCTGTCGTGATTGCGGTTGTTTCCATCATAAGAAGAAATTATTTCTAATTCAGCTTCCTCATTTTACCAAATAATTATTAAGATTATTACACTGTTAAAACTTTAAATTGCTTTTCATTGTAAATACTGGTCGTACACACTTGATTTACATGTATAGTAAACTGGTATCGTTAATAATTTGTTTCAAGCATTCTTCGGTTAGTACAATTTAATTTATAATCTTTATCCTCAAAATTACTTTTAAATAAAAATATACATAGCGTATGCTTATAATATACGATCATTCGAACAATATCCCCATATCAAGGTTTAGATAACTATAAATCTCCTCATACAAAACCAATAAAGGAAATATCCAATTAAGGTAGAGTGGATGGAATTAGACGAAAAACTCCGTTTTCAATTAACGCTAGCTTGTTCCATAGACGACATGGAAGGGAATTGGCTGGTATAGGACACGGCGGCTAAATTGTTGGAAACTGTGTGTGAAATATAGTTTATTTTCCTACTGTAATCCAGCCGGCGCTGTTAACAACTGCTGGTGTTGCTTTTTTGGTGGAAACACACGCGGAATTGTAAGGACTTAATTACGGAATTGTTTCTTTTTACTCAATTGCTTTCTGGTATAGGAATTGTTACATTTTAAGGATACATAATACGGCATACGGACTTACTAGAATAATTATATTGTATAACCATTTTTATATACTACGGTTCTGAAAATTATATAATTTTGTTAAAAATATTTAAGTAGATAAACTATTTTCATATACTAGTCAAATTCTTGTAATAAAAATAGTATTTCTTTTGATATACACACTGCGAATTTCCAAAAAAATATTAGCATCAAAGAGGGTACAACAAAAAGGCATTATCTCTTAGGGTAAGAAGGAGTAAAAACCTTAGCCAGGGAACCAACATGTGTGCAATTGGCTCTTAAAGTGTTTCCCCACTTTCGTCTGAGCATAATCGTTTTCCTGCGTTCTCTTTGGAAAGTCTAAAAATATGAGCCAGAGTTTCACCTAATTGCTTTAATAGTACTGTTACATAGACGAGAATTTAAATTTGTTCATTTTCTACCAACGAGACTAACGTAACGCAGGACACTTCTCTTGGGGAAACTAAACTATTTAAGAGGTTTTATGTTGTTTCAAATGAAATACTACTTTAATTTCAAGTAGAAAATTATTTTTCTACTTATGTATTGTATGTATGGTTATTTATATTATAAGTAATCACTTATGTTTTTGTGTACCCATTAATCTATACTATATTACTATATTTACTATATTACTATATATAATACTAGTGGAACCCGCGGCTTCGCTCGCATTTAATCTATGGACGAACCCGAGCGAAGTAAAGGTGAGCGCTTGTTTAAGATAAACATTTCCATCATACATTACATATGTGTAACTCTAGCGGTTATGGCAGCGCATGCCAGAATAGCTCGCAGATGCTAGATTTTTTACTACTTACTTTACACCTATCGTCATATTTTTAAAAAAATCACACAATATCTTTATAAATTGTAGCCTATGTGTTATTCTGATGTATAAGCTATATTATTGTAAAGTTTCATTAAAATCCATTCAGTAGTTTTTACGTGAAAGAGTAACAAACATCCATACATCCATACTTACAAACTTTCGCATTTATAATATTAGTATAGATTATAAAGAAGTAAAGTTTGTTTATTTGTTAAATTGTAAGGGGTAATCTCGGGATCTACTGAACCGATTTTAAAAATTCTTTCACCAATAGAAAGCCACATTATTGCTGAGTGTCATAGGTTATATAAAAAACCGAAAAATAAAAAGGCTTTTACGTGGTAGTCCGTTTTGCAAAGTGAATCGGAGAAAAAACGGTCGAATGAAAACGTTTCTTACGAACGCTGTCTTAACTATGAAAGATATATTTTTGAGTTCTAGAGAAAAGATGTGGAGCTTGAAAATGTCTACAAAAAAGTCAACGAAAGCATATTTCTAACTTAATATTAATAAAATAATTTAAATTATTTAAACACTCTGTACTAAAAAAGGATTATTAACATTATGCCCAACGAAGTGGGCACGGGTCAGCTAGTCTTGTAATAAAATAGGTTTAACTCGCATAGTACGTTGATAGAAAAGCTTTTGTTACCCAAACGTAATGATACTTTCTATTAAGGAAAGAGGTTTACAATCGATATTTATAATAATTCTAAGGGCAAATGTATTACTAGCGACTTACCCTCGCTCCACTCGGATTCTATACAAATATGTTGACTCAGATAATTAACTACTATAGTACCAAATTTCATCAAAATTTGTGAAATGGTCCCCTTGTGGTGCGGTCATAGACAGACAGACAGACAGACACAAAACTCATATATAACTATATTCAGCCTATGTATCGATTAAATGGCAATTTTAATAAGCTTTTTAAACAATATTTAATATATGGATTAAATACGACTCAGATTTTTTTATACGAGTATGCATACTTACTTTCGTTTTGCGATAAAAAACTTACAAAGAAATAATTCTTTTTATGTGAAGACTATTTTTATATTTATTTTAGGTCATGATCACTTGCTACAATCATATATTATGCAGGATCAGATAAGATTGTCGGTCTTCTACTTTCAGCCGTAATTACTGAATAGATGTTTTGTGGGTACATACATAATATATAGATATTTATAGAGCTTTTCAAATTAGTTTTATAAGCAAATAGCATTAATAGAAATTAGTCAATTAAATTTTCAAGTTGGACCTACCCTTATAGTTTATTATGAAAATATGATTCACCCTCGGTTTGGCTGGGTTCGCCACTAGGTACGTATTAATTTTTTTGAGCAGAACCCCAAATAAAATAAATACTTAAGTCTCCTCTAACTTCAACTATGCCAGTGAAAATTCCGTCAACATCCGTCAAGCTCTTTAGAAGATTAGCCAGAACAAACAAACTGATAAAAAGAATATAAGTTGTGTTTTCTTTTATTAAAGTTGTTATTTTGGCATTCCAAACAGACAAACTAATTTTATTTATATGTAGATATGTATCAGTACACTATTTGATAACTCACAAAGGTTAATATTTCTGTTATCAAATAAATAAATAAATATGTTGGGACATTTACACACAGCACTATCTAGTTCCACGATAAGGTACGAGCCTTGTGTTATGGATACTAGATGGTTGATATACTACACACATATATGTTTAAATACATACATATTATAAATATAAACATCCATGACTGGAGTACAAACATTCGTGCTCAACAAATGTATGCCCCCAGCGGGACTCGAACCCGCGACCGCTGGCGCAGAAAGCAGGGTCACTACCCACTGAGCCAAACTTGCGTCAATACTAAAATAAATATGAATGGACAATTATTCATTTATTTGAAAACACTATAAATATTTATACTATTTAAATCGACTGTTATTTTGGTATGATTCATACATTTATTATTTTAAAAACAGTTTTTTTTATTTAATAATGCTTTATTTTCTTATGTTTTGTTTGTAATAAAACCTCTATTGAAGTAAAACTCGCACATAACTAAATATTTATTATGAAGCTAGTGACCTTCACATTTACAAGCGTGTTTTCGTGTAATTTGACTGTCCCCGCGAGAACTACTTCTTGTATGGGATCGATAGTAGGCATTATGTTCAAGGATCCTACGACACTTTTTACTCTTATAGATAGATGTGCTAACAAAACTGTGCTATAAGACGAAGTACAACTTATTTACTACTTCTTATGGTAATATATAAATAAAATTTATAATAAAACTGATCGCGTATGCATATTATCTTGACTGTAACGTTCTTTCTCGGCTGCCTTTAGTTTTTAGCCTTTTGTTTTAGTAAAATTTACTAAAAAGCAATATATTTAAAGTAATAATTAATTAATATTTAAGTAATGACAAATAAATAATATTAGTAAATATATATTCAACTATTCACACATCAATATCTCTTGGCAACAATACTGTTAGATCCGCTATTTCGTTTTGGTTAATCGCGCGTAGGCGTTGATTACCATTTATCCACATTCTTGGTTTGTTTGGCAATTTTGTATGTAAACGAAAAAATGCTAGACTCATGAGTAATAAGGAATGTTTTTGTTTACTTTAATCAATTTCTGTCGAGTCAATTTGGCTTCAATTCGCAAAGTAATATCGGTTATTTTTATTAGCGCACATATTTCTTATTTTTTTTTATATATTTGAAATACGTATCTACTGAATAAACTTTTATATGGTTATACATATAACAGAGTATGAGCTTTAAGCTTAGACAATCAGACCTGCTCAATCAATCAAAATAAAACGAATAGGCAAGTTAAGATACGGACCATTATTTCTATGGCAAAAGAATAACAAAAAAAACATTATATAAAATTTATAATGGTGTACGATTGATATAACATTCATGAAATATAATATTAATAATAATAATTAAATAAAAATTTCAATCATAACTTCTAAAATATGTATTTATATATAAGGCTAACTACAAAATCATGGTATATAGATAAGAAATTATTCAATGCCAACAATCCTAAATCACGAAGGACGCAAACGAAAAATATAACAGCCGGTAAGTGCCTCTCACGATCCAGACGCACTTAGCAGAAAATTGATATAAAACTGTTTCGGGACCTCGCTCTGTTTAGTTAGGTGATAAAAGTATCTTATTAGGCTTATTATGATCATATTAATTGTATACTTAACATTATCGAAATAGGGTTGAATTTTCATAAACTGATAACTAATGGTAGCCAGAAAATGCAGCTTGCAGCGAGGACGCATGTCTAAACATTGTTTGCAGGATACAAGGATCTCTATGGATATATATATATAGAGTGTCACAGTATTTGTTATCATATTCCTCCGAAACGGCTTGACCGATTCTTATGATTTTTTTGTTTATATTTGGTAGGTCTAAGAATACGTCTTTGGCTATTTGGCGTCAAAAAAAACTTAAAACCTTCAATTTTCATCCTTTACTTAATCAATTTATAAAATGGAGTTTACTGAGGGAATAATGATTAGAACGCAGGCAAAGCTGCGGCAATTGCTAGTAATTTATATAATTTTGAGAACATATAGAATACATAGAATTTTAAATGTAAATTTAAAATATATTTATCAACAGCTAAACTCAATAAATTGAAACAGTATCATCAATTTTAAACCACGAATAAATTAATCCGACTCGCGGTGTATAATTGAATTTGTATTCAGTAAGATCGGAATTCTGTACGCATGGTGAGAAATGTCCGAGTAACGAAGACAAATCAAAGTCTCGCTGACCTGATGGGTATGCCACGGATGGACACCCTCTAAGAAGCGAGACAGAAAGCCATTAAGTCGAGATAGTGGTATTTATCTTTGTGTCCCCCTTAGGTGAGGTGACGTAGCTGTTTTCCATTAAGGATTGCGTAAATAAATTTACTTTTTACCTGCTCTACAAAAATAGAGAAAAAATTGCATATAGTGTTTTTTCAGTATGTACTGTGAATAAAATAATAAAATACTGCAAAATATGCTATTTTTTATTAAATAAGTTAAGCTATGTTCTAAGAAAGTGTAATTTTATGTAAAATTATACAAAATTCTAAAGTTTATTAAATTATAATGTATGACGAAGCTTGTGTTTTCTTGAATAAATCTTTTAAATACAAGCACAATTGCAAATTTAATTGCAATTTTAAATATAAGCACAATATAATTATAATATTATCGTTATATTACGAGTTGTTAAATTGTGCTTCAGCAGTAGTTCAGTATCATTACTGAAAGTAGGTGTTTTTTTATTAACCGACTTCAAAAAAAGGAGGAGGTTCTCAATTCGTCGGGGACTTTTTTTTTTCTATGTATGTTCCCCGATTACTCGACGATGGCTGGACCGATTTGGAAAATTCTTTTTTTGTTTGAAAGGGTATAGTTTCCAGTTGGTCCCATTGTCACCAAGTCAGGATCTGATGATGGGATCCCAGGGAAATCGAGGGCAACTCTTAAATTTTATAGGCACCTACTATGTTTTTGATACATTTTCTAAAGATGTTCAAGCATTTGTGTCTGAAAATCATCATCTCATGTGGATGAGCTGATGATGGAAGGTACAATTCCTCAACGGTTCTTTTTATGTTTGTTCATTTATTTCTGCGTCAAATGTTGGCCGATTACAACTTTTTTTTGTTCGGTAGGGTATACTTCCAAGATATTCACACTATCACCAAGTCAGGATATGATGATGGGATCCTAGGGAAATCGAGGGCAACTCTCAAATTTTATAGGCATTTATTACGTTTTTCGTATATTTTATAAAGCTGTTCAAGAATTTGTGATGATGTAAGGTATATCTCCTCAACGGTTAGGAGTTGAAAGAAAATTCTTTTAATATTATACGTACTTATAAACCGATAGTTGTATTCCTTCAGGATATTAGGTTGATCTGATAATAGAAGGTAAATCTTATTAACGTTTAGGAGTTACGTGGAAAAATAGACGTGGACAAATCTCGATTGACTATTGTCTTTCACTCCAAAACTTCGCAAACTTATTGGAGCAGTAGTTTAGTTAGCCTACCAATATTATATTTAAACAAAATATCTAATTTCCACTAAAAAATTAAAAATAAATTATTTTTTAACAAAAATGAAAACCGACTTCAAAACGTTACAATCGAAAAACATTTTTGTTAAAAAATAATTACAAGTACAGTTTATGTCCGCTCACGGCATATTAACTTATCCTCTATATATTTCTCTCTTTGAACATTTCATGAAGAGGAAGGTACTAATTATTTAATTATAATACTTACAAATCTATATTATTATTTATTTATTAAAAATAATATATTAAAATATTTTTTTAATTTCATTTACAATATACTTTTAGCAATAGATTAAAATTTTAGCATCCAATATAATATTTGTATTTTATTTTTACACAAGTATAACATAAAATATAAAACTTAAAACGTCTCTGAACCGAATTAACTCTACGAAACATTTACTTACCGCCACCTAAGAATAACAAGTGCTGTTATATTTCCTTTCCTTCCCAGACTATTTAACAAACATCTTACTTTTGCTTACGCGTTAATTGTTTCCGCCTCATTGTCTACGGCTACTTGATAATTATTGTTCTTGAAAAACTCTACAGCTTCAAAATTCTACGAGGCTTTCCTACAAAGTAGCTATTTCGCTTACGTGTAATTATTTCTCGTACTTCATTTACTGAGATTAAAATGTGTTCTATTAAAATGAAAAAAATACTTTTTTTGTTAAGATAAGAGACTAAAATATGACGCGAGCTTTCTAAAATTTCATGGGCTTTAAATCTGTATATACATGCTCTAATAAATAATTAAAACCTTATATTATGTAACATTTTTATAATAAGCTAAAATAATTTGCATACGCTATTATGTACGTTTTATAACATACATCATGTTAGTTACTTCTGAAGAAGGCCCTAGTTCATGAGGTGGTAAAAAAAATTGATACAAAAATCATTACGCCTCTATTGGTACAGTTTTCCGTAAGCGTTAAATAGGCTTTATGCTGGTTTGAAAGAAGGTAGGCTTTGTTGTTTTGAAAGAAGGCTGGTTTGCTGGTATAAAAGCTACGTATTTTAATTATAAACATTATGTGCATGCTCTATACGAGTTTTCATTAATTATGTAAATTGAACTTAGGTAACGTTTCTACGTACGTCATTACAAATTGTTATATTTTGATACATTTATGTAAATATTTTGTATAGATTTATAGATTATGGTTAAAAAAAGTACCCTAACAAAATCAGTAATGCATCTAATATCTGTATATCTGTCCCGACTTACTTAAAATCTATGGGGTGGAAAAAAGGAAAATGTTAGCACATGTCTTGAGTTAGGTATGTTAATGACTATGACTAGGTATAATTTCTATAAATGCTATTTTCAGATTTTAGATTTGATGGGAAACTTTTTATATGTCAAAAAAACGTTACATTCCACATGAACTGAATATATATTCTGAATAATGTATTTTTTTAATGTTTATTAAAGATTTAATACATTAAAATCAAGCGTTTCCTTTACTCATTTACATTTAATGACTCAGTTTGTTTAAAATAATTAAATAAGAGCTTCAAATAAGAGATGCCAAGTATAGACGTAATAGAAATTACCATAAATATAAGTGTATAAATTTAAATTTTCTACATCTATTTTTATGGTATGGATGTAGGTTTCTATGATTTCCTGGAACCGATGTGCGTGATTCATTTGCGTGCTCAAAGCGTTTATACGAGTACTTCTAGTATATGCAAATATGGCTATTTGGGAAATAAAATAAAGCACCTTCCGAACACAAAAAAATACTATCAAGACTAACATTAATACTGAGAAAGGTAGAAGAAATTAAACAGTACTGTAGTTATTTTGTGGGTTAGTAAGTTATTACTCCTTTATTTATCTATAGATACGAGTACATTTTATTTATTTGTTTATTAATTAATTTATTTATAACAGCTTTATTTTTCACACAACTAGATTAAAAAAGAATCAAGTTATTTTATTATTTAGTGTTTCCCTTGTGGTTCCTCCTCCATCCGAGTACATAATATAATTAAATACTAAATTAGTCGAATCTCAAACATTAATAATTATACAATACAGAGGCCTAATCTACAGTTATTAGAAGTTTTGTCTGTGTGTCTGTTTACCTGCCTGTCTGTGACTGTATCAGGAGAAACCCACTGGATAGATTTTTATGAAATTTGGTTTGATGACAGCTGGTAATCCGAGTTTAAAGATACTTTTTACTGCGAGAAAATATCTCACTGATAAATCTGTACTAGAACTTTGAAAGCATACGCTTTCTAATACTATGTACTATACTAAAAGTATGCTCAAAATAGTACAGATAAAAAAACTTTATTACAATGGTGTAGACGCTAGCCACACGCCCTAATATGACCGTGGGAGGATACGAGGAGAGGAAATGCATGAGTATGTCACTCATACATAGTATCCTTATTCATACAAAACCATATATGACTCATTTTACCATTTGCAGATGTCGTTTCGAATATCAAGTCCAGATCTATATTTAAATAACCGATATCTGAAAAGACTTAAAATACGTCAGACACATAAAAACAGAAAATAAATGTTCCCATTCCCTTAGTATGACTCACTAACGCTCGAACGACCTTCCGAGGTTGCTAAACGGTGCCTTTTGCATAATATCGATCCACTTACTAGGTAGGTACTAAAGCTACATATTTATAGATCAATTTCGTAATTTAAAAAATGTACATTAATTTTAAATAAATTGTTTTTTTTGGATGTCTTCGTGGATGCAATACTTTACAGTAATCATGATGACGTCAGAGATAATTTTTTTCGATGTTTTAAAGGCATTATAGCTGTTACATGCATATAGTGACTTCTTAACCACGTCTTAAAGCTTACATTACATTTAATAAGTTAATTGTACTTTGCAACCAAATAAGTGCTTAACAAAATATATATTTTTTTACTTTAAATTAAAAGACGAGAACGACACTCATTTTTGATTACTAATTACACTAAAATTCATCCAGCCATCAAAACTTGAAAGATTAAATTACATACAGTTGTAAGATTTAAACTTTTGCATTTGCACCAGTAGTAGAACAAGATTTTTATATAATAATTATATAACTAACTAGCAATACTCTCCTGTTATTGTAGTTTTAGTAGGGATCCTTATTTTTTTCTTGCAATTAAAATAGCCTATATTATTCAGTGATAATGTAGCATTCAAATGGTGAAAGAATTTTTAAAATCGGTCCAGTACTTTTTAAGCCAATTCAGTACAAACATACTTACATACAAATCTTTCCTTTTTATAATATTAGTATAGATATTATTAGTAACAAGTACAAGTTTTGTAAGTTAAGTTGAAATTCTAAACCTAATAATGCGGAGCAAAATCGTGCTAGCTATGTAAAACCTAAGCCTGGGTTATAAATTTCAACTTGATATATTACGTGCTTAGAGAATATTTGCTTCGAATAATGTTCTTTGTTTAGACATTTACGTATAAGTAAACATACACATTAAAATAGTTACATAAAACTTTATTTTTGTTTTAAATATCCTACATGTATTATTATATTCAAGGTTAATAAGAACTGATATTTATCCTTATAATTTATTAATTATGAATGTAAAATATTTGTTGGATTATCTTTCTTTCACCTACTAACAGATAGATTTTTGTTCGTACAGAGATTTGGTAATTGTCTTAAAGCTTATTTATATGTTACGACATTTATTAAATAAAAAATAGCTTTATCGTAGTCGTTTATATAAGTCGGATTCTAAATGTAAAAGCAAAAGTTTTTATATTTGTTACTTTATCACCTGCTGGACTAATTTGTATGAAATTCATAACACAAATTTATCATAATTTAAAGTATCACTGGCTAATGTTACGTAGGATGCACGAAAGTAGCAAAGTTAAGTAAATAAAATATGAAATTATAATATTATACAAAAATATTACGTAATAGTAATAGGGTATTATAGTATTTCAAAGTGAAACTACTAAAGCTTCTAATTAGACTTGAGTAGGTATATGTTACTAACAATAAGCTCAGAGTTCGTTATGTGTAAACAATGTTGTTCAAAGTATCATGATTCAACAACGACCTTGGTCAAGTTAAAAATGGTACGGTTTGCATAACGCGTACAGCCCTTGAGTCATGCGAGGATCAATGAATACTGTACGAGTGTGTATAAAACCCCCTTGCCCTTATGTAGCTGGCTGTCGTAGGTTCTATTTTAGCTCATATTTATTAAAATATGATGTTCTCCGACCGATTCCGGCCATGGTGGCCAATCTCATTGAGATCGGCCAACTGCGCAGGAGATATTATAGTGCACAAGTGTATGCGCAGACACAATTGCACTCTCTATTCCTATCACTCTCATAACCCAGTGGGACGACTACTCGACACGACTAGTGAGAGCTAAGGCACAGGACCGACGGCTTTACGTGCTCTCCGAGTCAGGGGGGTGACTCACCACCAACTTCCCAACTCCGGGCTATTACTGAGACTTACTAAACAGAAAGACTCAATAATTAAACTTGACCCGAACTGGGACTCGAACCCAGGACCTCTCGATGTATGACCGTACATGCTAGCCACTACACCACCGAGGCAGTTAAAATATACTCATTTTATAGATTTTCACCATTTAGATTTTAGACGATCGCCGTTGTCAATAGTGTTTGTTTACTATTTTTTCAGTATTTTTATATCATACTAGCTGACCCGGCAGACTTCGTACTGCCTCAATCGATAAATAAAAGACCTAAACTTTTGTATAAATTAATTTCAAAACAAACAAAACGTATGTATAATATACTAAATTGCTGCACTAAATTGCTTAGACAACAGTGAGTGATTATAATTTAATATGAACTTTATTGAATAGCAATAAAGTTCAAATTGACTCTAGAAAACGTTTGTATGGGAAATAGAAAAGGGCTGTTTTTAGGGTTTTCCCGAAAATTATTCGATTTTTTCTCGTTTTTCAAGACTAAGATAAGATAAATCCGTTCAGCCGTTCTCGAGTTTTAGTGAGACTAACGAACAGCAATTCATTTTTATATATATAGATAAAAGTTAGTTTAGAGTAATTTTAGTGTACTACTTACATTGAATATATTTTGAACTTAAGTAGAACCAAACATATCTATGTATTCTAGACAAATGAAAAATTTGTATAATATAATATAAACAGTTTAACTAACTCTTCTTTTCATAGTATGTATACTTTACATATATACTTAAAGTACTTTTACACTTTACATATATACTTACATAAATATACTCCTTTCTTCTTCGTTCATTATACTGTTTCTATACTAATAGTAATAATTTTAAATCGATTAATTTTAGGTCGAATTACACCCGATTTGATCTTAATTCATAATTTGGCTAACTCCATTATGCTTTACAAAAAGTTTATATTTCAATAATATTATTTCAAAATTTGAATTTGAAATTTCAGATTATTTAAAACCATGACAATTTAAAATTGTAATAATATATATTTTTCCAACATTAAACCCATATCCATTATATTATTTTTACGCTTTTAGTAAATTTGACTAAGATTGAGTAAGCACAATTTCGAAGCATATCGGTTTTTCTCTTCATATGGCATTAAGTTCGTACTAAGAAATTTCATGACACATCTTGACTGATGGTCACAGATTTTTCTGCAATGACTCTGATTATATGTAAATTTTTGAATCATGACAGACGGACACCGGACGTAGTTTTAAGAATCTACTGCGGTGCTTACTCAAAGGGTTCTAAGAAAGCATAAAAACATTTCTAGCAAATTATGACTTCAGTTAAATATTTTTAACCGCGTGAATCTCAGTCAAAATGCTGGTTAAAATGTTTCCTAGACCCTTTTCAATGACTCATATTTTACTGAATAACTATATTCATAGAATTGCTATTAAAAAATTAAGAGGAAAGAAGATTGAAAATCGTAATAACTTATCGCATGCTAACAGAATTATCCTTAAATTAATAGCCGCCCTAACGTAGAGCACGTTAGTGTTTTCCCGGAAAAAGAGACCTGTCGCCAAAATAGCTTACTAATGGTTATTTACGACGTAGTTTACCTTTAAAATTGAAAACTTTAACATATGATTTAATTCTTAGATTTTGAACTGATATCTTCACTTTATATTTACAATAAATATTATTCTTTAATTAACAGTATATTGTTATATTATGACAATATTATTTTTTACATATTTTTATTATAAAAAAATCTATTATAGATAGAATTTAATAAATATGATCTTAGTTTTATATTTACTTTCAAATATATGGCTACATTTTCATGAAAGTTTTTAAACTCCTCTTGAAAAAACAAATTAATAAAAGAATATCTTATTCTCTTAATGTTTCCTTAAAACATAACAAAAACCAACTTTATATCATTCTGAAGTACCTAAATATGGCAAAAAATTGCCATTCATCATGTCTAGAACGGCATGATCCTGGATTTACGAGATTTATGCTTCGGAATGACAATTTTGATGGCGCACATACTTGGATACGTTGTTTTGAATTCGCAAAGGAAATAAAGAAGTTAAAAGTATTTAATAATTTCATATAAACAGTACCTATTATTATTAGTAATATTTTAGAATTATTTGAAAAAGAGTGTAATTCGCTAATGATTTAGTAAATAAAAGCTTATCATATAAATTGTAACCACATAAATTATTATTAAAGTGAAGCTTTCATATTATGAATATGAAAGTTTCACTTTAATTATTTTATACATTGTATATTACATAGTATATTACATACTATCATCATATTATGATTATCATGTGATTGCAATGCATGTTTGTTTGTTATAGATTGACTTAAAATCCGAAGAATCCGAGATTTAGATTTGACATGGAGATATATTGAGACCCTGGAAAGTTTCTGTGAAGAAATCGTCCAAAGGCGATGAAAGTTTGTATAGGGAATATATTTTCTTCAAGTAGGAAATACTGATATACATATCTATACTCTAGAATTTCTATTCCATATAAACCTAGCGAGACCAATAAGTTACCTACATCAAAATAAGGCTATTACATGACTGCGATAGGTTCATTTTGGTCTAGACTGTAGTAAATTATTAGTCCTTACGGTATAAATAAATACTTTATCAGATTTTGATTGAGCTGTAACTGAAATTAAATTTTAAATATTTACGAGTAACATTTACAGTTAATAAAAATCTGAAACGCGTAAAACCTTTTTCTGTAAGTACGAGCAGTTAAAATAATGAAGAGTTGTTACTTTCATTGGATTGTTTTATTACTGTATGACGCCATGTCGTAAACATAAAAAATAAGGTTTGAAAAACTAAGGTTTAATGGATGCTTTACAGTAATTTATATGGCTGTGGAGCAGCGGCAATCCAAAATACTGCTCCCTCCTCTCATCCCGTGGGTGTAGTAAGAGTCTACTAAGGGAACAGGATGGGTCACAAAACAGAACCTTGTGGTAATCCAACCGACGGATGACGGTATAACCACCAGTAAAAGCCATACGGCGCTAAATACTAGCCTGTGAGGGGCAGCAGCCTCACTGGTTCAAAAATCTTATGGCACTGCGCTCACCAACCCGCCTGCCCAGCGTGGTGAGTATGGGCAATAACCCCCATGCAGCACTCCAAAAATTTATATGTACCTAAGTAAAATATTTTTATATGTATACTTACGTTGTAAAAGTTAGTAAGGACTTCTTAGGCGTGAAATATGTTCCCGCAGTAAAAAATATGCTCGCTGTATGTTGACCAATGACCTGGATAACCAGCTATTATCTTAACAAGTTTTATCAAAATATGTCTAGCAGCTTTTTTGTGATGCTGTCACAGAGAGACAAAAATTCTAAAAACTGATTAGGCCCTTGTAAAGATTATAATGAAAATTCCAATAAGATTGTTTAAAAGTAAAGAAGATAGAAAAAAATACGATAAGTGCTTTAAGTCGCAACTTAATTTACTAAAATGGAAAGAATGGCTAGTATGAGTCAGTCAGATATAAACATTATTGCGCAAACCTTCAACAATAATTTATAAATCTTAATCATTTTTGATATTGTGTTGACTAACGTGTTTTAATTTGTATATTTTTTTAAAGTTATTGTAATTAATATAATATTTATTTATTTAGTCGATCTAAACGATATTAATATCGATTAAACCTATTTTATAAATCTAACGTAATATTCTACATAATTTAAATCGGGTGAAATTGCCTTCGATAAGACACGAGAGGTTGCGTGTGGCTCGACAAATGTGCTCGTCTCAAAGCATCTCAGGGGACGGTCTGGGCTCTGAGTATATCTTAAGATTACATCACGCAATCTTGGACTCGAATATATGAAAACTACTGTAAGTATCTTGAAAGATGACCACTAAAATGCTTTAAAATATAAATAAAACACCAAATATTAACCTTTTTTAAATAATGGAACTTTAGAAATTTGTGTTATTAAGTAAAAATCAATTTAGATATTATAAATAAATTTAAATAGTAGTATGTTATTCTTAAATAAGGCGTCTAAATTTTAATGTACCCAACCAGTTTTTTATTCCATTCTAAATTTCACTCGAGTACTTGAAGTATATTGAAGAAGAAGTAACAAACACATTAACTTAACTTTAGCATATACATATGTTATTAGTTTGGGAAGAACTACTGACAAATGTTTAACAGTTTAAAGGAAGATTCGTGATACTGGTAAAATAAGTTATGACCTATGTTATAAAATGAATTTTTCGTAATTCAATGATAATAATTTTACTTACATAGTTATGTTTTTTTACAAGTATGTAAACAAAAGAAAATTATAAATTAGCGAACCATATAGACTTGGTCCAGTCCTTTGTTTTTGGTTTTTCAGTTCATACAAAAATCCTATTGAAAAACGAATTTTCGGGCAACTTTTTAAATTATTTTTCCCTAAAAACCCTACTTAGACGATATGTTGAAAATATAGCAAAATAATCCAGCCATTTCAAGAGAGTTGCTTATAGCGTCGCCTAACAGCATTACATTTTTATTTATATAAAAGATTGTATACGATTAAACGGCGTATAAAAATGTTAGTGGACGAAAGACTCGACATGGCTCATTAACAGCTTTCCCAGGAAATTGAATCAGTTCAATAGCAAGATTCTAGCTATTAGGTTCGTTTTCTAAATTTAGTATAAATTAAGCATACTTAACTTACTTATATTTGTATTTCTTAAATATGACTTGCCAAATATTGTATATGGAAAATATATTCATCTTAAAATATGATATATGATATGATATATAACATATTTTTTAAATAGACACAAGATCTCTATTAATTATTTTCTAATTTCATTAACAAAGAGTGTCACTCAATATATTACACTATTATTCAGAAGGACTAAAGGAGTCGTGTGGCTATATAACAAAATAAATTATCTTCACGAAATCAACAACAAAATTATATAATATACTAGTACTAGCAGACTTGGCCAAGCATTACTGTGGCACTCATTTCGCTTTAGCTTGAGGGGAAAATAAAAACTACAAAGCTTAGAAAAGCTGTTTCTCTGGTTCTCTCTCCAAAATAATTCTTTAGATGTAAAAATTATTATTTTTTCCATAAAAAAAATCATTCAAATCAGATAAGTAGCTTCGAAGTTCATCATAGACTTAATTGTTAGTGTCTATAAAACGTGCCAGTTAAGAACGGCTTAGGTCACCAATGTTAACAAAATATTAATCTACTTGTTCTCAGAATTTTTTCTTACGTTATTTATAAATCGTGGAATTCCATGGGTAGCTCCTATGACCACGATGAATTATTGTTTACAGCTATTTATAGTAGCAGATCATTAAAACCAACTAATAATGAGTTCAGTTTAATAGGAAAATTACGTAGGCTATATAAATAATGGAAATCACTATAAAAAAGTGTTTGTCATTGTTATTCATATTTTACATAACAAAACCAAATAAACATGTTTTTTTTTTTAAGTTTTAAAAAATAACTGTTTTTATTTATTTTGTTTGTATGAGACTAAGAGAGTTATCTAAGAAGCAAAATTAAAAAGACCATAAAAATCATTTTCTATAAATATTGTATCGTTATTATATATTTTATATGTAAGACTTTCATTAGACAGCATATAAAACTGTTGCTTAACGAGTTTTGATATTTTGATTTTGATTTGATATGAGCTTGATGATTTGATATTTAGTTTTGATATGAGCTTATACTTAAGGAATTATTGTTAAATAAACTTCTATTAGAAGAAAGTGCCTTGATTTGTCTGTTCCTGGAGTTCGACCTCCCGGACGCCCAAAGAAGCGATGGCTGGATGTCGTGAAGCAGGACATGAGAGCCAACGGACTTATTCAGGAGGACACTAAAGGTCGTGCAAAGTGGAGTAGGCTTAGTCGGAAGGCAGACCCTGGCAACAATGGCCGGGATTAATGCCAGGAAGAAGAAGAAGAAACTTCTATTAGAAGAATTTATATTACGATTGCTTTAACAATTAATGCTGTTCAGAGATTACGAGCATTTAACAAGAGATCGTAGGAAATGGATAAGCATGTTTTGAACCTACGATTTAAATTCTCCCTTCTTACACTATTGAGCACAGGCCTTTCTTAGACACGATTTACGAAGATGGCCAAGTGCGGATTAGCACACATGTCTTTCGAGAACCTTGTGTTTAAGTTGTCTCAAAACAGGCATATTTCGTCACTATTTCTTCCTTCACTGTATGACAGGGGATAATCATGTTAAAAAAGAAACACTTATGCGAACTTTAAATTTGCGAGACATGCGGCTTGAACTCGCTTTACGTGGTTTACCAGGGGAGCGTGATGCCACTGGAACGGCTACTGCCTTATTTTACTATAGACTTATTTAATATTAATATAATATATTACACATAATAATAATAAATAATGTTGAATCACCCCACTATTCCCGACTACTTAATCTACCGTCAATTCCAACTGAAATACGATCGCGTGAGAGATAACCATTTCTTCACCTGTGCACTTGCAACAAGGGTCATCCCAAAATCGCAAGTTAATAGCAGTAAATTACCACAATAAATCATTAATCCTAAGTGAGTTGCAAGATAAAAATACCCTGTAAATGAAAATGTACGCCGCAAGTTGAACGTGATTCATGAGAAAGGAATTATATAAATATTTTTCTGTTTATAAGTTAGTATGTTAACATGTAAAATATTGCTTTATATATAAATCGTAATTGCAATTATACTGTTACTAATTAACTTTACGTATGTAAAATAAATTTTTGGTTACTATGTAAAATAGGGTATATGATATCCATCAATGTGAAATTCTGCTACGATCAAACCTAATAAATCTCTATTAAGAACTAGGAATGATAAATTTGTGATATGGTCAGTAAGGATTATAGTTTGTATTACAAACAAACCGCCTTGCCCTTTTAAAACTGTTTATTTTTATAATAAGAGCAAAGCTTAAAATATTCAAACCATACATACGTTGCAATAAAACGTTTAAAGATGAGTCACTGATTGTAATCAAGATTTGTATCTGTGTTTATACTTAGTATAAACACAGATACGCAGCATGAGTTGCCAGGTTAAGTCGATTTGCATAATATAATTCCGGTGTCAATACGTCGCGGGCGCACGCTTGCGTCAAGACACGATCACGTGATAAGGCCAAGAGTTTTCCACCACCTTAGTCACTTTTAGCGTTTGGTACAAATTAAAAGTGTTAAATATTTAATACTGTATATATTTTTGATTCCCTTTTATTTTTCGATTTAATTTAGAGAGTAGAAAATTTTTAATTTAAATATTTTTAGAAAATCTTCTTATACGTACCTTTATTATGTGTACTAATATTATAGGTTTATTTTTATGTAATCGATGAACTCTGAAATTACTGTATTGATTTTGAGAATTCTTTCACCGTCAGAAATATTAATTGTAAAATAGGCAGAATGCTAATTTAATAACAAATACGTTTAATTTAATAAAAAATTCGTACCTTATATGGAACAAATGTTATATTCTTCTCATAACATTATTTAGACTATACCAACGCCCCAATATTGATAAAAATATATTTCTGTCAGTCGATTTCGATGTAGATTATTATAGAATAATGTAGATTATTATAGAATAATTAGGTTATTTTATTTTTTATTAAAAACAAAATATGTCACTCGTATAATACATAATATGAAGGAGCATCGTTAGTACACGTATATAGGAATAAATAAAATAAATTACGATAGAGGTTCTTCACGTCAAACTATCTGAATTTAGAATCTGAAGAACGTATTCTTCTATTCTAATATTAGCAAGTCTGTTGCGGCGTTCATTAAAAGTAACTAGCATCGCTGCGGGCACGCTTGCCTCTCTTGTCTTGCATACAAGCCTTTTGTACGTACTCACAACCTTGAACTCGAAATACTACTATGTTTTTAAATATCTATTATACAATTTTCACAAAGCCTTACTCAATTAGATTTAAAAAAACACTCAAGTAGACGGTATTTTTTAATAAATTAGTTACTACTAAGACTTTGAACATATATCTAAATTAAACGACTAATATGGAAACACAAACCTTACGATTACTACTACTACTACTACTACTATACGTGTATACTATGCTACGGATTAGCTCATAGAATTATTGAAAAGGTGGATTGGAGTAAATTCAAAAGACCTTTCATAAAATATAAACATATTTCTAAAAATAAATTTTCTACGATTATATTAAAATATTTTTCCTTCGTTCAACAAGAAAAAGTTTACCCCCACATATTATTGTTAGATATGTAGGGATTTTACTTACGAATTTTATAATAAGTTTGTTTACGTACATACGCATGATTAAAATTTAATTAAACTTAACCTTTGAGCTTTGACAGTTCATAAGAAACAAATCACGTATACGGCACGTGAATTATTATGTAAAATTTTGTATAATGGCAACTAAATTATATTCACATCTTTTTAAATTTACGTAATTCAATTACATACATTACATTTTCATTACTTTATTCATTTACTGTATACAATATAAACGGTTTTTTGCTATAAAAGTATTACCTATTCATGTATAATTATCTTAATAAAAAATCTTATCAAAATGCTTGAATGTTAAATGAATATTCTAAATGGAATTTATTTTCTCTTCAATCTGATATAATTTTCGATAACATCTTACAAAGAAAATATAAATGAGCATTTTTTAATATTTAAATAGGTATGTGTACGTGCTCAGCCATTGCTTTTAATATATTTAAGTTCATTCATTACGTTTAATTATAAAATGGACAGTACACCAAACGAGTGTATTGAGCGATAAGTGTGACTTCTTATATTTCCCTTTTATCTTGTGATATTTAAATATTATATGCCGTATAAGTTGCTGGTAACGGATGTATATGTAGAACTGGAGATCGAGCTCAGTGGCATGATTCCCTATGCCAATTCCACTTTTCGAATGTATATGTTAAAAAAAACTATAAAACCTATCTAATTGATAGTAAACACACAAAAGCAGTCTCCTTTTAAAAAAAAATAATATGGATATCGAGTATACATATTATTTATCGATTATAATGTACCAACATCGTTATTACAACCTTACAAATGTCACACTTAATTTTATTGTGCTGCAAGTTATAATGAATGTCGGCGTTTAAGATTCTTACTAAAGATCCCACCTCAACATTTAAAGACATTCTACATCGCTTATGTATTTCGTACGTACTTTATTTAATTACTTGCATAAATCATATTTAAACGTGACGAGTACAGAGTTCAAAAATTAAATTGATACAATATAGACTTTACTCTATTAAAATTAAATCTAATTTTCTTTGGAATGATCTAAATTTTACGTTTAAGTTACAAATGCTATGCTAAATTTTCACTTATTTGTATGAAGGTAGAGTTCAAATATTTTTTATGTAACATTTTGTACATAAAGGAAAAAATTCAGGCGAAATGCTTGGATTTCCTCTTTTAAGTTAAATATATCATTTTGTCGTTATAAATACATAAACAACTAGTACTCTAGTAGTAACTTATAGGTATATTATAAATGACTATCTTTTCGGATTTTGTCGCGGATTTGTTGTGATTTTGGTTCCCGACGTTTCGAATGCTTTACAGTAATTATAGTCACGGGAGAAAAAATCCGAATATATAGTTTCATTTATAATGTCAAATATTCGCGTAAACCTAAGAAAGTATTATAGGTATATCCCTCCAGATTACAGGTCATAATTATGTCGGGGAGTTGTGTTCAAGATCGGTAGAGATGCGACGCCCCATTAAAATGGGAGGGTCCAGTTGGTTTTAGCTGGTAGAAGTGGATTTGCAGGTGAGTTTCTTATAACCATACAGGTGTTATGAGTAAACGCATTTCCTAATGTTAGAAATAGGTTATAGATATGTCATAATATGATATTTGTACTGAGTTTCATCCAAGTCTGTCTAACTCTGTCAACTTAAAGATATAAGGATTTACAATAATATGTTTGTGTATGTATGTTTTTGTCACTTGTTCAAGATGTAAATCGATTTAGTCATACATAGATAAACCAAAGACTACTCTATATTGATTACATCACAAGTAAAGTTATAGGTAATAACTAGTAAATTATATTTAACATCAAACTGAATCACTGAACCGTTGTTCGTTGGATATGTAGGAATCGATAACTTGTTGACCCGGATTGAAAGCAACCGGAAACTAATGAATTTGTAATATTTAGGCGTTTTAATGAAAAGTTCGTTATACCAGACATAATCGTAAAAGCGTCCAATTTTATTTTCAATCTTCCTTATTCCATTATATAATATAGGCTATAGAAGCTTAAAAAATATTCTATATTATTCAGTCTCATTGGCGAAGTCAACTGTGCCCAACCGGCACTCCTGGAAGCCATTAAAGGAAATAATTGAATTGAATTGTACCCATTGTAAAATTTTTATTTCTATCTTTTGCGTCTAGTTTCTTAGTTTTTATGGCCTCAGATTGCAGTGTACTTAATGCTAATAGCTAATCGTTATATTTTAGTATCCCACTGTTACACAATATTAAACATGGGTGAGGATGGATGAACAGATGTTTGTTATTCTTTCATACAAAAACTGATTAAAGGAACTTTATAAAAGGATATAGTAAAATAGTTATGTCGAGTAATATATTCTCTATAATTTTTAATTTAAAGCTGGTAATTAGTATTAAATAAATTACGTGTGCAAAGCTGCGAGAAAAAGTTAATATCTCATTCCATGAGCTTTCGAATAAACACAAAACAAATTCTTCATCCTTATAATATTAGTATTATTTATACTCACATTTCTTTGTTGTATTAAGATATTTCTATTTTTATAAATTCAAGAAAATGACAAGAATTTATATGCAAATAAATTAAGCAAATCGTATTATCAACGTAAAATACTTTATCAAATATGCACGAAATCTAAGACCCTTAATTTGTCATGAAATGTAGGAACGGTTTCACTGAAACTTTATACGAAATTCGATATCGAGCAGCTTGTGTCTTCCCAGAGCTAGATGATTTACTCGCGTTATCTACACCCATTTAGGTATTCATGTACACACCTGCTACTTTTGAAAGCATTTGAAAATTGACTATCAAAGAGTGAGGATTTTTTAAATTTGGTAAAGAAATAATGTTTGTACTTATATAAATCATAGTCATTTGTCTAGAAAATATAAAATATTATTTATAATAACATAAAAATGTCAGCAAAATGAAAGTAGATTATAAAAACCATATAAAGTTGAGCTATTTTAGTATTACATCAGACGTACGACTGCATTATCTTGTTAGAAGATATATGCCAATGTTGCACGCTGAAAGTATAAGTTTTATTATTATTAGTTATTATATTAAATTATGGACGACATGTTAGGCTCAGTTTGTAGTGACCTTACTTGATGTGCCAGCGGTCGCGGGTTCTAATCCCGCTGAAGGCATTCATTTATATGATGAACATGAACGTTTGTACTCCAGTCATGGTTGTTTATATTCATAAAACATATCTATTTGAAATTATATGTGTGGTGTATCAACTATCCGGTATCCATTACACAAGACTCGTAGCCATGTTATTACATAATGCTGTGTGATACCTTTATACCTTTCCTACATATTTATTTATTATTATTTTTATTACTCGTGACTCACCCTCGTTCTGCTCAAGTTCTTTCCCTAGGCGCGTTTTAACGGTTAGTACGAGAATGTATAGATTTCTTAGAGATATAATCTTTCATGCAATAAAAATATTCTATATGTTGACCCAGATAACCAGCTATCAACACACGAAAATTTAACAAAATATCTAGTGGTTTTCTCATAATGCGGTGTCAGACAGACTTACAGGTGACAGACAGACGATAATTCTAAAAACTATAAGGTTACCCTCGAATATCGATAATATTTAACATATCAATAAGATTTTTAGATTCACATTTGTTAATGTTTTCCCTCGAGAAACATTAGACTAGCAATATACACTCTGAAAAATATAAATTACCAAGAGAAAGCTGTTTAAAATCCGTAATGGGTCGGTTATAATCCTAGCTTGATATTACTGATAAATCTACGGTTTTTCGAAGTCTTGGATCAATGACTTAGGGAAAACTTAGAAGACATGAAATGAAATTCCTAGCTTTATTTAATATAATTATATGCCATGGTGAGCATATTTTTTCATTTATGTCGCTATTATATATCTATGCTAAAAATGTTTACTCCCACAAGCCGATATTAAACCAACGCCTTTTTTATTTCGCTTTGGATTCATACACTTAGATTTTTTTGTATACATCTTATGTTTGTCTATACAAACACTAAAAACAACTAAAACTTAGTATTTGGCACAGACAAATAGATATAGTGACTGCTCTTTAATTTATTACTACGGTAAATTGAATTTTATCAAATAAAATTTCTACAACAATGTTAGTATACTTTTTATTTTTCCACTACGTATTCATGGAATAAAATAATAGTCTAATTAATTTCTAGATAACAATAACAATGACCTTTTTCGACCAACAAAAATGCTTTTATCAAAAATTGCTTCCTGCACTCAATTTTTTTCTATATTTTTGTGGTTATGTTACGCGATATCTGCTATTATTATAAATTGTTGTTATGATTACGTAATATTGTTTTAATAAATAGGTCAAACCGAATAACTGAATAAGTATTAAGTAAAATAACTAATACTTTGAAGTGAATTCAAAATTGGAGTACCAATTGAAGTGAAGTAAAGTAACTAAGAAATAAAAACACAAAGTACACTTTTGCGTTTGTATTAGCAAGGACTATGGAAGAACTAAAGAAGAAAGGATGATATCAATAATAATAATCAAATCCCTATATTTTCCATAAATTCTTTAAATCACTACATAGTATAAAACAAAGTCGCTTTCTCTGTCCCTATATCCCTATGTATGCTTAAATCTTTAAAACTACGCAACGGATTTTAATGCGGTTTTTTTAATAGAGTGATTCAAGAGGAAGGTTTTTATATGCATAACTAGCAGATCCCGCGGCTTAGCCTGTGCTAAATCAAGGGAAGAGCCCAAGCGAAACGAGGGCGATTCGATAGTATGTTATAAAGTTAAAAAGTGAAAATGTCTACCTGTTTGCTACCTTTTCACTTTTAAAACTGAATTTTCGATGTAATTTTATATGCCTTAATTAAGACTACTTTCTACTATTCAATATCCGATGCATTAACCAGGCAAAAGAACCGCGATAAAACGACTTCTATATTAGCAATTCTACGAATTTAATAATTTCTTTTTTGGTATATAAACCTTCACGTAATTAATACACGTATTAAAATAAACGAAATACTTTTAAACAGGAATTCAGTTAATTATAGAAGTAATTTCCACTACGAGGCAATTCATCTGGCGCGTACACGCCGTAGGTGGTAGACGCCGTGTTTGAGCCCATGTGCTACAACATCATTAGTCGCCCCTGTACTACGTGTACTGTTTATTGATCTGGATAATGCTTCCCTAGTTGGTATTTATACTCGATACTTGTAGTAAGATTTTTAGAATTCACTATTATATTTTAAGTGCGATAGTTTGTACGTCTTTACTCCTTCTCACTGAAACGGCTCAATGTATGTGAATGAAATATGATACAAAGACAGAAAAACTGAATTAAGTATGGAAAAGATTACTCTACCTGTACGTACAAAATTAAAAAGTTGCTCGGAGAATACCTGCAAGTGTAATTCATAAGTAAATAATTCTCAATTAATTTAAAACCAATAAGAATTTGTCGTTGCTATAAACACAATACAAGAAAGCCGTTGCCGCTGCCCGCTGGATTCTATAAGACTGTATGAATGCCGGTATTGTGTAATTTGTATTTAGAAATTGACGACTTTAACCAAGTTGTTGGTCCACCTTTTGAGACATAAATGAATACCTACTAATTAGCCTTTAATTTCGTCATGGCTAAACAAGCCTACGGACTGCATTCTTTTAATATTAAAGCACTATAATAAGCTATGTAACATTATTTCAAATGAAAATAAGGGAACATTATTTTCTTTTATATTTTACCATTTAAATATCAACAATAATAATATCAACACAAATACGAAAACAAAAGGGGAGCTGTTTTAGAAAATTACAAAACACCGCCATAATTTAGTTTATAACGCAATATTACATCGGGGCACTCAAATAATAGTAAAAGGGTCGGTATGTGAAGAGCTGCGTCCATTCTACACCTCCTGACCTCACGTACCCGGCACATAAATATCTCGTTACCCGTTTGGTCGCGGCCTAACAAAAAAAATTACACGACACTTTCTGTTAGGCCAATCTATAAAACTTTCGCAATCAAGAGGAGGAAAAACAAGCAATAACACTATACACAATTTTTACTGTGGTCATGAGTTATTTTTTTGCTTGAACTTTGCGCTTTTGTAAATTTTGTTACGCTTTGTGTTTGTCACATATTTTTAGGCTTATTTTTTTAACAAAAATAAGTTTATGTATTTTTGGATACGTGATATATTAATAACTTTTTAATTTTAATGAATGAACACCCGAAATTAAAAGAAACTGCCCGTCCGTTTTTGAATGAAAAGTAAATTACAATAATAATAGTTGCCTATCTAAGCTTCATGTTGGAACTTTTGTTATATTTTAGTATCATAATGATTATTACATACATAATTCAAAATGTAGTCATTAAAATGTTATAATTAAAAGTTCTACTACCAGATATAAATTAATTTCAACGAAACCTATTACTGTTCCTGATTATAAATATACCAAAATTAAATTTATAAGATTAATATAGAAGCAGCTTATACTAAACTTGTGATGTATAATCTAATATAAAGATAAACTAATGATTCTAACAAATCTCGTGTTACGAAATATACAAATAGAACCTGAAGATCAGGTAAATGAATCTCGCTTTCAAACAGAAAATCAGCCAACTCAAAGACATTAAACGTAAAGCTCTAATGTGATTTAAGCCCGAGGACAGACGTGCCACGTTAATCTTGCCTATTCCCCTGGGCCTCATTTCCGTGAC
The DNA here is from genome assembly GCA_905231865.2 of Boloria selene. Lineage (NCBI taxonomy): Eukaryota > Metazoa > Arthropoda > Insecta > Lepidoptera > Nymphalidae > Boloria > Boloria selene. Next base: position 6,854,148 of record HG993147.1, read on the forward strand.
CACACCACGGTACGTGATTTCTGAGACTCCTTTAAAAGTACATAAAATTCCAATAAAGATTCCGGCCGTAGAATTATTTGATGAATGTAAAAAAATATTTTTGCATTAAATATTCCTTTGATATTTTAGCTTTATCTGTTTATTAAGCACATTTTTTTATAATCTAACGATTATAAAAAATGGTTTATTGACATAAAATAAGGAAGTCCCTTAAGACTCGTTGAATCTGTACCCAATACATCGCTGCTAAAAAGTTAAAAAAAATAACATATTCTAACTGAATTACAAATAGATATACTTATATTATATGTATTAATTTGATATTATATACTTGTATATATAAAAGGTTATATATGTGATTGTAGTTATTAAAAGTTGTCTTGGTCTTCTATTGTATTACAATTTACTCATAATGTTATTGCGAATTCTATTCTGGACGGCAAGTATTAATAATCGAAGTCAAAAGCTTAAATTTCATATAACTCACATTAACGACTTAGATCGTATCTTATGTTCAACATTACGAAGGTGTACGATACAACTCCCTTGTAATGATGTCAAAGGTTAATGGTAGTCCTTTGTTGGACGCAAGTTCTCAGCTTACAATATTAAGAACACCGTGTCACCAGAACTTCACATTAATAATATTTTGACGACACATATATCTCAGAAACTGGTAGAAGGACTTTTAAATTATCGTCGTAACTCACTGTCTTGAATTTTCGTCGAAACGACGCGACGCGACGCTTCAAAATAATGTTTATCATTAATGTAAGTTAAGCGGTGAAAATATTTCTGCAAGAACAATACTTCAGTTAAGAACAGTATTTTGTAAGGAAACTATTTATACTTGGTGATAAATTTTAAAAGTTATCATAAATTTTATAGTTGTATACATAGTTTAATTTATCTAACATGCAAGTTCTTTATCGTATAAGAAAACAACGAGTAGATACAAATAATATAATCACAATATTTATGAATGACTAGAAATTCTTTGATATTTTCGTTAAAGTACCAATCAAATCAAAAAATAATATAAGCAATGAAGTTTATGCTTTATAGACTGTTTAACTGCCAGTTTCTATAACCTATCTACCGATAGACCGGTAGTTACTTTCATACTATTTTAAAAGTTACAATCTGTCAAAATCGTATGAAAGTATCTACCGGTCTATCGGTAGATAGGTTATAGAAACTGGCAGTTAAACAGTCTATAAAGCATAAACTTCATTGCTTATATTATTTTTTGATTTGATTGGTACTTTAACGAAAATATCAAAGAATTTCTAGTCATTCATAAATATTGTGATTATATTATTTGTATCTACTCGTTGTTTTCTTATACGATAAAGAACTTGCATGTTAGATAAATTAAACTATGTATACAACTATAAAATTTATGATAACTTTTAAAATTTATCACCAAGTATAAATAGTTTCCTTACAAAATACTGTTCTTAACTGAAGTATTGTTCTTGCAGAAATATTTTCACCGCTTAACTTACATTAATGATAAACATTATTTTGAAGCGTCGCGTCGCGTCGTTTCGACGAAAATTCAAGACAGTGAGTTACGACGATAATTTAAAAGTCCTTCTACCAGTTTCTGAGATATATGTGTCGTCAAAATATTATTAATGTGAAGTTCTGGTGACACGGTGTTCTTAATATTGTAAGCTGAGAACTTGCGTCCAACAAAGGACTACCATTAACCTTTGACATCATTACAAGGGAGTTGTATCGTACACCTTCGTAATGTTGAACATAAGATACGATCTAAGTCGTTAATGTGAGTTATATGAAATTTAAGCTTTTGACTTCGATTATTAATACTTGCCGTCCAGAATAGAATTCGCAATAACATTATGAGTAAATTGTAATACAATAGAAGACCAAGACAACTTTTAATAACTACAATCACATATATAACCTTTTATATATACAAGTATATAATATCAAATTAATACATATAATATAAGTATATCTATTTGTAATTCAGTTAGAATATGTTATTTTTTTTAACTTTTTAGCAGCGATGTATTGGGTACAGATTCAACGAGTCTTAAGGGACTTCCTTATTTTATGTCAATAAACCATTTTTTATAATCGTTAGATTATAAAAAAATGTGCTTAATAAACAGATAAAGCTAATATATCAAAGGAATATTTAATGCAAAAATATTTTTTTACATTCATCAAATAATTCTACGGCCGGAATCTTTATTGGAATTTTATGTACTTTTAAAGGAGTCTCAGAAATCACGTACCGTGGTGTGGTCACGGAAATGAGGCCCAGGGGAATAGGCAAGATTAACGTGGCACGTCTGTCCTCGGGCTTAAATCACATTAGAGCTTTACGTTTAATGTCTTTGAGTTGGCTGATTTTCTGTTTGAAAGCGAGATTCATTTACCTGATCTTCAGGTTCTATTTGTATATTTCGTAACACGAGATTTGTTAGAATCATTAGTTTATCTTTATATTAGATTATACATCACAAGTTTAGTATAAGCTGCTTCTATATTAATCTTATAAATTTAATTTTGGTATATTTATAATCAGGAACAGTAATAGGTTTCGTTGAAATTAATTTATATCTGGTAGTAGAACTTTTAATTATAACATTTTAATGACTACATTTTGAATTATGTATGTAATAATCATTATGATACTAAAATATAACAAAAGTTCCAACATGAAGCTTAGATAGGCAACTATTATTATTGTAATTTACTTTTCATTCAAAAACGGACGGGCAGTTTCTTTTAATTTCGGGTGTTCATTCATTAAAATTAAAAAGTTATTAATATATCACGTATCCAAAAATACATAAACTTATTTTTGTTAAAAAAATAAGCCTAAAAATATGTGACAAACACAAAGCGTAACAAAATTTACAAAAGCGCAAAGTTCAAGCAAAAAAATAACTCATGACCACAGTAAAAATTGTGTATAGTGTTATTGCTTGTTTTTCCTCCTCTTGATTGCGAAAGTTTTATAGATTGGCCTAACAGAAAGTGTCGTGTAATTTTTTTTGTTAGGCCGCGACCAAACGGGTAACGAGATATTTATGTGCCGGGTACGTGAGGTCAGGAGGTGTAGAATGGACGCAGCTCTTCACATACCGACCCTTTTACTATTATTTGAGTGCCCCGATGTAATATTGCGTTATAAACTAAATTATGGCGGTGTTTTGTAATTTTCTAAAACAGCTCCCCTTTTGTTTTCGTATTTGTGTTGATATTATTATTGTTGATATTTAAATGGTAAAATATAAAAGAAAATAATGTTCCCTTATTTTCATTTGAAATAATGTTACATAGCTTATTATAGTGCTTTAATATTAAAAGAATGCAGTCCGTAGGCTTGTTTAGCCATGACGAAATTAAAGGCTAATTAGTAGGTATTCATTTATGTCTCAAAAGGTGGACCAACAACTTGGTTAAAGTCGTCAATTTCTAAATACAAATTACACAATACCGGCATTCATACAGTCTTATAGAATCCAGCGGGCAGCGGCAACGGCTTTCTTGTATTGTGTTTATAGCAACGACAAATTCTTATTGGTTTTAAATTAATTGAGAATTATTTACTTATGAATTACACTTGCAGGTATTCTCCGAGCAACTTTTTAATTTTGTACGTACAGGTAGAGTAATCTTTTCCATACTTAATTCAGTTTTTCTGTCTTTGTATCATATTTCATTCACATACATTGAGCCGTTTCAGTGAGAAGGAGTAAAGACGTACAAACTATCGCACTTAAAATATAATAGTGAATTCTAAAAATCTTACTACAAGTATCGAGTATAAATACCAACTAGGGAAGCATTATCCAGATCAATAAACAGTACACGTAGTACAGGGGCGACTAATGATGTTGTAGCACATGGGCTCAAACACGGCGTCTACCACCTACGGCGTGTACGCGCCAGATGAATTGCCTCGTAGTGGAAATTACTTCTATAATTAACTGAATTCCTGTTTAAAAGTATTTCGTTTATTTTAATACGTGTATTAATTACGTGAAGGTTTATATACCAAAAAAGAAATTATTAAATTCGTAGAATTGCTAATATAGAAGTCGTTTTATCGCGGTTCTTTTGCCTGGTTAATGCATCGGATATTGAATAGTAGAAAGTAGTCTTAATTAAGGCATATAAAATTACATCGAAAATTCAGTTTTAAAAGTGAAAAGGTAGCAAACAGGTAGACATTTTCACTTTTTAACTTTATAACATACTATCGAATCGCCCTCGTTTCGCTTGGGCTCTTCCCTTGATTTAGCACAGGCTAAGCCGCGGGATCTGCTAGTTATGCATATAAAAACCTTCCTCTTGAATCACTCTATTAAAAAAACCGCATTAAAATCCGTTGCGTAGTTTTAAAGATTTAAGCATACATAGGGATATAGGGACAGAGAAAGCGACTTTGTTTTATACTATGTAGTGATTTAAAGAATTTATGGAAAATATAGATGCAAGTTCTTTATCGTATAAGAAAACAACGAGTAGATACAAATAATATAATCACAATATTTATGAATGACTAGAAATTCTTTGATATTTTCGTTAAAGTACCAATCAAATCAAAAAATAATATAAGCAATGAAGTTTATGCTTTATAGACTGTTTAACTGCCAGTTTCTATAACCTATCTACCGATAGACCGGTAGTTACTTTCATACTATTTTAAAAGTTACAATCTGTCAAAATCGTATGAAAGTATCTACCGGTCTATCGGTAGATAGGTTATAGAAACTGGCAGTTAATAAACAGGCCTGTATATCAGATCTAAATGCCAGACATAATATACGCGAGCAAAGATAAAAGTTCTCATAAGCTTAAACTCTATAGACTGCTAATATAAAGAAAGAAGTAGTTTTAAATACTTCTGAATTTCAGTATAAATTAATACCTACATCGAAAAGTCTGACTCAATTAAAGACTAACTTAACAATAAGATTTTCAATTTTAAGTAAGTTCATTTCAAAGAAAAAGGAAAGTACAGCGATTGAATACCCCACCTGAATAGAACAGACACTTCATGAATATTCGGAGAGCTTTTACTAAAAGTTTATTGAAAGGAAATTTTTAAAATAAAGGAGATGTTACATTGTATTAAGTCGTAGATACCTTTAGTACATGTTTTTTTCTGTTAAGATATAAATTATTTCCTTTAGTTAAACAATTACAAACACTAAGTTCGTTATTCGCCTAATTTATTGTAGTTGAGTAGGTTTTGATGATGATTGATAAATGTTGTAATTGATCATACATATGTATGTAATACCAATCTGTTATACTCATGGGGAGTGGCATCGCCTAGCAATCTTTCATCTATACTTACATAGCTTAGCAGGAATATACTTAAGGCGTGAGTTAAGAAATAATAAAGAAAAAATAATTAGTGTAAAAATAGTCAAATTACTTTGATATATCAACGGGAAATCTTCAGGAAAGCTCTTTTAAGTAATTTGTAGAAAGAAATTATTAACAAATTATTTATTTTTATCTGTATATTTAAAACTTTTTTCCAATAAAAGCTTCATAAAACTTATGACAAACTTTGCTTCACGTACGTGACGCCATATGTCTATAATTTAACTTTTTTTTCTTTGTATATATTCATTCCCTCGTTTGATAAAATATGTAAGAACACGTCTAAAAATAATTTCATAATCGACTTCAACGCTACAGCGAAGTTATAACACTTAAGGTCACAAAAAATTACGATAGGGTAAAATTTACAAATATAATATTTAGGCAAATTTTGTAAAAGTAAGAAACGACCAACGAAAGACGTTTTTGACTAAAATTAACGCATGTAATGGCTTCTTTATAATGATTTAAGAATCAATAAGAGGCTTTTGTTGATTGACTGTTTTCAAACAGGTCAATTTATTAGTTTAGGGGTACCTTTTAGCATATAAATGAGTGTTAATAATTGCTAAATACTTAAAAATATATTTCCAAACCACGCAAATTTTACTCAATCTTCTTTTGAATTGCAAAATTTTTAACCACTACTTAACTTTATAAAAGCTCTAGCATCTATTTACTCTATTGAAAAAACGTATTATTATAGACGAATATACGATGAAATTAAAAATATTAGATCAGTAAATAACTTTTGACGTTTCCCACGGAATCTTTATTTACAATATAATATAAATCTGACCTATCTTTCAAAATGAAAGAGAGAAGGTACTAATATTAAACTAACGGACAAGACAAAATTACTCCTAAAACTATTTCACCATAGTAAATTCCATTAAATAATGTATCATCTAAACATGCCTTTACAAATGTAAGTTAGATTAATTATGACAGTGACTAGCAATATGAGACGATTTAATTAAGACTAAAGGGTATTCAGACGTGCCTAATCGTCTATCGACTTGGCTGGAGAATTGTGTCTCACTCAATCTATACAATATATTAATAGTTACACGTACGAAGACTAGACACGAGAAATTCGTTTTAAAATAATAGTTTTAATTAATTGTATAGTTATTAAAAATTTTGTCTGTGTGTCTGTTTCTGAACGCACAACGCATTTTAATAAAATTTGGTGTGATGATAGGAGCTTGTGCTAGTCAATATATAGAAAACTTCTTAGTCACGGAAAATGTCGAAAATGGAACCAACCTAGGGGCCAAACCCGAGCGGAGTAAGGGTAGTTTATTAGTTAATAATTATAATATGCCAAAAAGCAACAGTTACTATGGCAACAAAACTATAACAAATTAATCGTTTATTTAAAATTTTAAATATTTCTTAATCCCGCTGGAACTTTAGGAAACAAAGTAAAGATATCTCTTATGTAAAAAATTTGACGAGTCAAGTCAAGTTCTTTTCGAGATTTGCGATTTTAAAAAATCTATATTAATAAATAAATATAGTATATAATAAATTATGATTAGTAATTGTCTGTTTGTACATCATTAGCACTTCATATATTACGCTTCATATTTCTCCTTCTTATTATACCAATATCTTCAGCTTTGGTGACTTGCACAGTAAGGGGAATGAATACTGCAAATAACACTCTTATAATGACATAATCCTAATTCTCATATCCCTAAGAAGATTTGAGCCCTCAACGATTTGGATATGTTTATTTCTTATATATTTTTGCCTTTATTTCATATCTGTAATCGCTTATGTACTTTTTACTTGCTATGTGTATCTAAAAAGTACATAAGTTACAATACTTTAAGTTAACACTCAATAATAAAAACAAACTAAATAAATAGAATATGAACTAACAGCAAAATATTCTGCAAAAATTCAGAGTGATTTGCTAGGTTATATAAAAATTAATTTTTATTTCAGTAAGCCTTTTTGATGGCGTTATAAAACATTTTTTCCCATTTGTATGCATATTTCATCCAATGAATAACTAATTCCTGAAGCCTAACGATGGCCGTCATCTGCGCGTAATTACGCAGCGTTAAAACTCTTAATTGTTTTTCACTCTCGCACTGCGTAGGCGAATGGACAATACGAGTCAACGAATCATAATATATGTTACATAGTATGTTGTATATTTAGTTTTTATTTTGTTAACCTTTCACATCTTCCTTTGTGAAACAGTTGTCCTTTTCGTCTATATTGAGACAAAAAACATTCCATATGGACTATCGATAAAACTAATATTCAGAAACACTCGCGTATTCTGTGTATAATAAAGTAGTCCTAAAAATATTGAAATACTAATTCCACTCACTAGAAATCTGCATTAATTTTTATATTTTGAATTTTATATTTTTTATGTGAGCATTTTTAGGTAAAATTAATTAGCAAAAACTGGTCCATATCAATCAATTGAAGCGAGAGAGATTAATCATGGAGTTCATAAAATGTATACTTAAGTGAATACGAATTTCTAAGATTTAAAAAATATGAGACTACGAGGTATGGTCATAGTCATGAAGTCTGTATACACAGAAAAATTAAAATACTAAGACATATTTAAGTAATGTTTATATTACTTATTAAGATTTGTCTAGATTTTACCCTTTATTTTACTTTGCCTCCTTAATATTTTTTTTCTCATGAGTCATATATTAAACTCTTTTTTTTTAAAAACAGGAAGTAATTTAAGCTATAAAGCTAAAAAATAAATAATAGATAAACACTAGAAAATCAGTATCTACTCTCTGAAATAGTTCGGTAAAAAAAGAAGATATCATTAATATAAAATGAAAGAATATATGAGGCCTTTTAACAAACTGATATGCTCGGTTCACGTAAGGATTTCTCGTTGTACGGACACAAAGCGACAACAAAAGCCATTCGCTAAAATATCATCCTCTCCGGGTATGATATGCGCATTTTTATAAGCATTATTACGTACGGCCCGCATTGATAGCAGCAGCAAAAGGTACATGTTGATAAGAATAGCCATATAACAATATTGCTTTAAATGAACATTTATTTTTAACTAGCCTTTCCCGCGGTTTCGCACGCGTTCTAAAGGCTGGAAACCAAATACCTCCCGTTTTTGCAATTATTTTCATTGATGCTCCGCTCCTATTAGTCGTAGCGTGATGTAATATAGCCTATGCCTTCTTCGATAAACGGACTATCCAACACAAAAATAATTTTTCAATTCGGACCGGTTGTTTGTGAGATTAGCTGCACGTTCAACCAAACAAACAATCAAACAAACTCTTCAGCTTTATAATATTAGTATAGATTATTTACAACATATATGCTTATTTAATATACATACACATATTAATCATTTAGTATCTAAATTATCTTTACATAAAGTCCAAACCGTATGATTTTTAGTCTATTTACATATTAAATATTGTTTCTTAAAATAAGCTTAGTTTCGTTCTATTTTTCCTTTCATTAAACATTAAAAAAACTGTTATCGTTCACAGCAATTTTTTAAATTATAATCCGTAGCATTAAAAAGCCACCGGTTCTCTCATATATTTGTTTGTAACAGACTATTCTTCGTTACTAATTAATTTTTTATAAAGGTTTATATTATGTAACCATATTTTTCCAGTCTGAAAAATAATAAAGCAAATGTTTAATATATTCTAAGAAACATTAGATAATAATGTTTTTAGCAGTTCTATATAATATTCCTTACATACCAAGGACAAACAAAACATTTATAACATCAGCAAAGATACAGCTTTCTTAGATTTCCCTTTATGAAATGCCAAACCTTGTCGGATGAAAACGGTTTATTCTAAATCCGGATTATCTTGATAAAATGTATTCTATATTTATCGTAGCTGACCGGACGTTTTTTTCAACAATACACATACCTTATGAAAGAGATTGTATGGAAGGATTTGGAACATTTATAATGAATTCAGGTGAATGAAAATAAGATTTTTCATGCTGACTCATACGGTGTAGTGAATTTTGTATAGGCTTCCCAGAGGTACTATTCGTCAATGTTACAATAAATAATGTACTTAAAATGAACTTAACAGAAGCTTCTGAAGGGATTTGCAAATAACGTTTTATACTTTAGTATTCAATAGTAGTACTCATAAAATGTATTTAATAGAGATTAACTTATTTTGATACTTTGTGTCGATAGAGCTTAAGCTTAGTCGATAGTGCTCAGCAGAGATTTTTGCACTTAAACGATATACCTAATAAGATTTATTTAAACGCAAAAACAATACTAGGTACTCGTAGATATAGGATACTATAATAATATAAAATTTAAATCTTTTTAAAAGTGTGTTTTGTAAAGTTCCATCAATCCTTTTGATTATTTTATAGGAAATTATAATATTTAATGTATTATTATTTTTTCCGAATCTTTTTTCCTATGAAATTCAACGCTTATGAATCACCACGTAAAGTTAAAGCAACACCATAATTTTAAAAAAAAACTATTGTTCTAAAACGACAATGCTGTCAAAGTATATACATAAACGCGATTTCAAGGGTATTTAATCGTTCAACAGTCGTTAAACAAACAAAATATCCTGATTGCAAATTAAACAAACAATGGCGCAAATTAACGGAAACGGAAGTAACGGACGCGGTCTATGAGTTGTCGTTTAACTTACTAAGGGGATGTAACTGAGGGCGTCTGTGTATTTGTATTTGGATCGACTTTGACTGATTTTAGTGTAACTATAGGATTAGATACATTTTATAAGTATATTGTTTTCATTAGTCATCTATACTAATAATATAAAACGCGAAAGTTTGGATGGATGGATGGATGTTTGTTACTCTTTAACGTAAAATAAAACTTAAGAATAATATAGCTTATACATCAGAATTACACATAGGCTTACACACATAGTCAATAATAAAATTTGGCATTGGTAGCTTACTTGGAAAACCAAGTGGATTCGATTCTGGATCTCGCTATTTTTATGAGCGATTTATTTTTAATATTATGATTATTCTTCGTCTAACAGTATAGAAGAATCGCGTACTAAAGATATATGAAGATTTCCTATTACACTTGGTCAGCATTCTAATCTATGTTTTAATCCCCCTCATATCGAAATGAAGAAATAGATAAATTAGAAGGTAGACCGGCCATTAATTTTTATTATAAGTCATAATCCGTGCTTATTTACTAAGTTGCGAGCTTTTCACACTTTTCAATTAAATAAGGTTACACCTAAAATAAAAGGTACCTACCTATTACATTATTGTAAAACTTAAGTTAACAGCTCATTTTATTCAATTTTGTAAAAATAATCGCTTGGGAAACCGAGTGGAATCGCACCTCTGATAATTTCATGTGTGAATTATTTTCAACATGATTACCACGTCTTATCTTACGGTGAAGAAGAAAGAAAGAAGAAAGACTCGTGAATTCTAACATACACAATAGCATTGTGTATCGCACTTAATTTCATAAAAGCACAAATGTCTTGCCTAATGAATAATATTCACACTATAAATTATGAAAGGACTTTAATGGTTTTGCTAGAAAACATCCTCTTAAGGAGACAAAGATAATTTTGATCCTCCGCCTTTTTGGAAGGCAGATTAAAAGTCTAAAAATTCAAGTAAATTAAAAAAAGCTACATATTCCGTGGAGCAATATGTAGGAAAAAGCTATTAATAGACAAAAAAAATCAGGTCACTAATTGTAAGATGATAAAAGCACCGAAAATATTAGACCTTCATAAAAAAAATAATTTAAAAACCGCAATATAACAAATCATAAAAATTATGGGAAAACTTTTCCCATTTGCGTATTCAGATGTCATTTCAACATTCCTGTCTATTGAATACGATTCAAAGGAAATCCGGTTTTAAGCGATACGTGTTTAAGAACTAAAATATATTTGGTAAATACTTTAATATCGGGTCATATCAATCATGGGATGCACCACCTCAACATTCACTTTCCTAGAACATTGCCATCGGAATTTGGAAACAGCAATCACTCAGTGCGTAATCTCTTAGGATTTCCTCGCTCCGAACTGTCATCAAAGCCACCCCAGAGATAGAGTGCTCTGCCCTTTTTGTTTTTAAAAGGCTGCATCTTACAGATAAGGTGCAAAACTCCCCCATACTTCCAAGTCCCGTTATTTAAATTTCAATGCACATTATAATTCGACGCTTACACTTCACTAAATCACATCTCCAACATATGGCTGGAAATGTTTTACTTTGCACTTTATCCCTATCGTTGAAAATATACAAAGAAAATTATAATCTTCACCGTTTTTCGAACTACCATCAAAGCTATAATATCGTTTTGAAGTACGCCGAACTACGCCACCGCGCCCCAGCCGCCATCTTACCATTTTGTTTTGACACTTCACTTTAATCACTGTGTGAAAACATAACAGTCGCGTTCTCATTTCGAAAAGAGCAATGTTTTCCCGCCAAAGTGAAAGGTGCGTAAAATATGCGATGTCTTTGTGAAAATGTACGCGGAATATTGTTTTTCTTTTGCTCACTTGTTTTGTTTCCCGTAAATAAATGTAAATGAATTTTCGATTTAGTATGAAATTCAATTAATCTCACGTGAAACAGTACCTTTGTATGGTTTGCATAATGTAAATTTTGCCATTGGATTGAAGATTTATTTACCATTTTCCGGTATCAGAGATACGAAATTAAAACAGCCAGACGTGAATATTATCAGATTCGAATGATAATCGGTGATGATTGAATCACGTATGAACGAAATGAATAGGCCGGACCGAGCTTTTGTTTGATATGCTGTAATTCGACCGTGTATTGAATAGGTAATTGATGTTTTACGGCTTCCACGCCCATTGAGGGCACTGATTGGCTTTACCAAAGTGAACATTATTTTACAGTCAATTTTAGCAACCAATGTCCAAAAAATGAGGGAACTCAAAGCAAAGAATTAAAAGCCAGTGGATACTTGTTATTGCCTTTTAAATACATTATTTCATAACTAAAAATATAAGAAGTGTAGATGTCTTAATTTTTTAAAATATTACTCAATTTATTTAAACGAGTAAGAAATAATTCTCCAAATTACAAATTTGTATGCACAGCTATAAATCCTCCATGTAACAAGGGATGTACATCTTAAAAGTTGCGTATTAATAATTGAGCCACGTCGTTATAAGGCTCTTACTGGGGTACCTTTACAAGATAAATAACCATTAGTTAATCCAAGGGCAGACCCGCAGTTACTCAGCCGCACAATATTGCTATAGTCCAACCGTTTTAATGAAATAAAATTTGCATATTATCAAGATTTATAGGGATGGATCGCATCGAAAAACAATGATGCCATGGATAATTCGAGATGGGATGCCAGCGTAAGCTCTCTCATGTTTCCGAACACTTTTAATTGGAAATACTTTAAACAATTTTCTGAAACAACAATGAATATGTATCTATTTCAAGTAGATACGCCTTACAAAGCGTTTTTAATTTTTTTAAGTGAATAGCATGACACTTGTATCTAACTGCTTTAAAAGGGGGGAAATATTATGTACGCACAAAGTAAGTATATTGATCTTCATAGAAGTGAGAGGGCAAGGTGCAATTATTTTAATGAAAAGAAAGAAATATTTTAGTATCTAGAGTATTTTGAAGTAGTAAACCATACAACAACTTTAGAATTACATGAACTCACTCAGTTTAAATGTTCACGATCAGAAAATCAAATGTTTTACCGGTTGAATAAAATACTTTGAAAAATTATAATTTAGCTTCATTAAGAAACAATAAAGATAAAATAAAAAGTAACAAGCGTTTCAAACCGGATAAGGAAACATAAGGGACTTAAAATGCAAGTGCGCTATCCAATGCCTTTTTCGTCTTGACTTGACTTGTACTAATGAACCAATTTAAGACTCAGTGAACGAAATAAACGACAACCGCTGACTTTAAATCTTTAGACGGTACACAAACAGACGAATAAAGGACTTTGAGCCCTTCATCAGATGTTATTCGATTTGCATCTTCAAGTTGAAATTTTGGACCGTCTTAATCGTTGGGCTATGAGAGGGAGAATAATAAAGGGATTTAATATCAGGCTATTTGATAATATACGATAGAACATAATTGTCAGATTAAAATATGGAGGACCCTTATGGTGGAATATCTCAATTGCTAAATATATTTTGTAATATATAAAAAAGCTAAGTAGCCAAAGAAGTTACTTTATATCCGTCTCTACCTTTATCCCACCCGGGAAATGTGGAATCCAACTAGATCCAATAAAATAATAAAATAAAACGTTTTTTAGGTTTCTAGTCTGTAGTTATTCTAAAATGATAATATGAAGCTTTAAATCAAGTGTGTGCACGTTAAAAAATCATTAGCAAAATCTCGTAACGCAGCCATTGCATCGTAATTAAGGTGATGATAGTGATAAACAAAAATTACTCATTTGGTAAAAAGTAAGTGATTTACTCATCTCTATGCTAATTCCTCCGAGGGCTACTCGTACATCTCGTTAACTTAAGTGGTCTAAACCAGGGAACAAAACCTAATCGCATTAAGTGAATCTACTTGTCTTGATTTCGTAAAAAGTAGAGCTTTATGTATGCACTAGTTTCGTCCGTCGACTTCATTTGTGTGATGCAAATTGAAGTATTAATTAAAAATACACTCTTAGCTTCGGTATCCAGTTAATGTTGATAACTAGTAATATTGGTAGATATGTTACAAATATTTCTATTCTTCATTATACGAACAAAATATCTTACAAAATATAACAAAGATTATAAACAAATATAAAAAATAAGTACGTTAGGTTTGTATCTACAAAAGTATTTTTAGAGACCTTTCAGTACTGCTAGATAGCTTTCTTTAAATATGGCATAAACAAATTTTATCCCCATAATGTAACAGTAAGTTTTCGTTTATAATAAATCCTTTTTTATAAAACTACCAAAAAACAACTTAGTAATATAATCCAATAGTGTATTTTATCAAATAAAAATAAGTTCAATACGTTCTGGTTTGAACATTAAAAGAGAGTGTTAAATCGTACGTAAAATCACAAATTATTGCCCGCGGGCCGTCCAGCGCATTGCCAGAACTAGATTTATGATTTCAGCGCGCAAGGGAGCCTATGAATATGAATGGGTTAGATTCTAGTGCTAGTGTTTTACACCGCGCGCCTAGGTTTATGTAAAATAAGTAGTCTAGGTATTGTGGTTTCAATTTAAAAAAGCATTTCATGAAATGTAACTGGAATAATATCTCTTACGACAACAAGAATAAATTTAAATCATATGTACATTCATGTTCATATTGTAACAGAAGCTTTACAAGCTTTTTTTAAGATAATGAAAAGGTCATTCGCATTAAATACACTTCTATATGGTAAAAAACGTATTCCTAGTTTATGTACTAAATGTAATACAGTGTACGCAAATGTTTGAGTAGTACAAACATACATATTTAAAAATCATTTTTAGCCATCCCAGATTTTAAACTATAAATTTTGACACTGATTGTACAATTTTCTATAGATATTATTTTCCATCATACCAAGCATGCTTTCAAATTCTTGATCACCAAGAAGTTAAACTGATATTCATACAAACGCTTAATTGGACGATTACACTATTGTTCTATAGCTACCCCTCTAAATCACGAGCATAACTCATATAGCCCCTTTTAAGCAAGATCCTCCTTTCATTGAGAATTTAATTTCATTTTCACCCCTCTCTTCTTGGTCTTTAAGAAAAGAATGACCGAAAGTCTCTGCATTAAGGGATGAACGGAAGCTAAAGAGTACACTAAGATATGACGTATACAACTTTATTAGATTGTATTCTAAAATCAAAATAAGCAAAAAGCTTTTCAAAATACTAGTACATATTCCTTTAAAATAACTTGAGTTTTATACTAAAAGATGAATGATTTTCATAGTTAAATACAGGTTATACTCAGTTGTGTATGAAGTAAAAATAAGGGCAGTAACTAAGTTTGCAATGTTTATACATACACACAGACCTAGTCTATATATGTACATATAATAAAATTCTAACTGAATCGAATTCGTACAATAAATATTTTGGGAAATTTTAGTGTAATAATCATAATTATCATATAATATAGTTTTTAATATTTATGTCTGTATTTCTTTGTGTCTACACATCATAATAATAAATAATAAATAAATAAATATGTTGGGACATTATTAGTAGATTTCTAATGCTTACCTTCAAAATGTTTATTGATTTTATATACAATTTAATAATGTGTCGAGAAGTAATAATAAAACCTTTCAAATATATTTCTTAAACTGCAATTATAGCAGAACCGCGCCCGACGAAAGCAATACAAAACTCAGTAACAATATTTTATTCACGTGCTTTAAATCCATTAGACGGGTATTAGTTGTCGTATCTAACTTATCCTAACTCAATCCTCCGATAACCAAGTGGTAACTAAGTTAAGAAGTCTTGCAATTCTCTTCATTGTAGCAGGTAAGCCTGTCTTGAATACGGAGGGCATGTGATTAATATATACTAGAGGTAATGAAGTTCGTTAAACTATAATTATTTCTTAGTAGATTGGGTATCATACAAGGTTTTTGTAGTTAGATTAAACTAAACCTAATTGATATATGCCTTATATGATAGTCATCTTATCTTCTCATATCATTCTTTGTACCAGGTGTACATTAATCATAATATGAAATAGGATAAATGTATATGTGAAATATAAAATTGTATATACAAAAGCGAAATACCATTTACTGATTGAATGAACCATGGAATCTCAAATATGATATCTGAATTCTACAAGCATGAACATTGACTAGTTTTGATGCATTATGAATGTTTAAAAATTCAATGCCTATAACAGTAACAAGAGCGTATCTATAACAGGTACAAAATGTTTTTCTCTTTTTAATGGTATATAACAAGTATATATCAAGTATAAACAAATAAATTATGTAAGCCAACAAAGACTAACTTAGCTATTTATTAGGTATAGCTTGAAAACCAATCTATCGAGCTTGAATTTCTTTCATTGAAATAAATAAATCTACCTGCTTTAAGTTAGCATCACAAAAGAAACAATCTCAATCTTAGCGAGACTAATCCAATCGAAGACACAATAAGATCAGATTGCTTAGAGCTAACATCGCACGTTATTGCCACTAAATCTTTCACTCCGGAATACACAACCTTCGTACACCCCGTGGCTATTGCTTTAGGCCTTTTAGATACATTTAGCAATTGATGCTGGAGTCGCGGGTCAATGTGCACGCCAAATATTTGTCTTATTCCTCCTTCTGCACTTTTATTGCGCTGTTAACAAATACTTCAATGTTTGTGGTATAAATAATATCTAATCTAGTATCTTAGCTTATACTGTAGGTACTACTATAAATATACTGTTTTCTTGTTTGTTAGTTTATTAAAGAAATATATATAATTTTTGGTTTAACTGTAACGAATGTTTGTTTTACAAATTGCGTCGTTATGTACATAATTAATGTATAGAAGAGTACTTTCCACCTTTATCTAGATACTTATAACTAGAGATTTTTAATTAATATATTTTATTTACTTATCTGTCTCTTAAATATGCGTATTTTTCTTACAATAAACACAATAGTTAAATAAACAGAAATTCAAATAAACTTTGCATTGAAATCTATCACTCCGGGCCATTCCAACCCAGGTGGCAGATGACATTTGATGGGCTAGGCCCAAATAAATTCGTACCACACTCATTCGCGTCACGTACGGCCGAATTTGTCATATTGGATTTCGGAGGCGTCGTCCCTCCCTGTCATGCGAAAATGAAGGCGGGTATATTTTTTTCTAAGCCCGTCCAAAACCAACGCTAAAGTTAAAGCCATAAATGCCATTTCTACAAAAAGATCCAAATATCGCAAATTTCTTTAAAATATTTTGATAATGGAAACGACAAATTTGTTTTCTTTATACGGACCAAGTTTTATTATATTTGATTACTTATTTATCTTTTGATCAGGTATAAAACTTAGATGACGTCTTCAGAAGTAGCTGAAATGGTTTTGAATTTTGACTTTCCTGAAAGCTTTTTTCGAAAATATTTTTGAGTATTTCTTTTATTAATATTAAATGAATAATTCCCTATACTTATTAGTACCCTTTGCGGTCATGATGGTTGAGCTCGCCGTACTAGCTTCAGATCGTCTTGGATCGTAAAACGTATGGGATTCTCTCTTATTACGAGGTCTTTAGCCATTAGCTTTTGATAGTAGTACAGGCTTTTCCAGCCGGTGAGTCTGTCACATGCGCGTATGCTATTAGTTCTAAATGGTTATGTAAAATATTTAAAAAAAACCTTGATCTATATTAAAACTGTCTTAAAACTTAAATAATTATACCATTTTAAGTTCAGAGAATTTTAAATGAATAATATAAATAGATTCTTATATGGCAGCATTATACCACTAACCACAAATAATATTTTACCGAAAAATATTATTTATTTATTGCCATAAAAAGATGGCAAAGCATTTTATCCTTGAGTGAATCGGAATTTTCCCTGAAAACAAACGCGTGCTATATATGGCTGCTATTTTAAGAGGATGTGGCTTTTAACATATTAACTATATAAAATAAGTTTCAGAATACAATAATTGAAAATGAATTTTAAAATGATTACAATTGATGAATTATAAATTATTTTTATTTATACAATCAAAATTGCAATCATAAATATATTTAAATAACTTAATTAGAAATGTTTATTGGTAATAAATTCTGAATAAGGAACCTAACCAATCGTATTCGTTTGAGAAATAACATAATATTTCAAGTAAATAATATTGTAACATGTTCAAATAAATTTTAAATTTATGTTTCCTCATCAAACAGCTGTAAGAAATTCTAAACTCAATCAAGAAAAATCAAAATGCGGAAAATGCGAGGGTCTCTAACGGAGGGTTAAATTCGTGTTATCGATTCGTTTTTATGACTCTGCTGACGTTTCCACTCTTTACCCATATAAGGATCTTCTGTTTGCTCCAGTAAGCTCCTCAAGTACCACATTAGTTTAAATAAATGATTACAAAATATATTTTCCTCTTTGAACCTTTTTTTAGGTTCCCATTCGTATACAGAATACGATATTTTTCCATTAATAAAATTTCGTTCATGATTTCGAACACACGTAGCCTAATACTTTTCATATTGATACGTAAATAGGAAAAATAATGTACACCCAAATATTCATATCACATTGCTGAGGCAAACAAAAAAGAAAATACAGCGAGACTCAGACTCGGAGCACTGGTAAAGACTAGTGTTTAAATAACTCTCATTTGAATATTTTCAAAGCATCCTCTTTTGTACGTATTTTAATTAAAATATGCTAGCTTATTTTTATAATACCAAAGCATGAACCACTCTCATATGACAATAGGACATACGTGAAGCCACAGTCGGTCCGCAACAAACAATCTTTAAAAGGCTATATAGCTCGACTAGTTTGCCAACTAATCGTTCAACTGATGCAGCGTCAGTGCAAGTGCACCGATAGAACAAACAAGTTAGATCTGTCCCCAATACTCATTATTAGGGTATTTTTCGCTTCCCCTTGACATTCCTACTATGGAAGAAATGGAGGAGATGTGGAAGATAACAAGCGCATTATCGAATTCCGATGTCGCATTAAAGCAGAAAAACTGACTTTAATTTAGATTTATATGGCAAATGATAAGTGATAGTTTGTACGTGAAATCAAAGTGTAAGAAATTAATTTTGCGTTTAACAAAAAATCTAATTTATATTTTACATTATTTTAATATAATATATACCTAAATATTAATATAAAAGAAGTTATAAATTATGATATCCCATTGTTGATATCACCTCCTATTAAAATTGTACTATCCTACATTGATCAGATCGCCTAATCGCGGAAAGGTAACGGCCTATCCGAAAATTATGGACCCATTAAATAAACATATTGCGTTCCGCGAATTCCTCATAAAAGACAACATATTGAACGGGATATTGTTCCTCAGTCAACCATTACCAGGGTACTGGGGATAAGCCGATATTTATTTCGGCATCTTTATTGAAATTCTGAGAGCGACAAAGTTCCCGATTTTCAGGGAGGAATGTGGAAACTGACAAATTACTGAAATCCTTCCTTCGTTTTTTTACTCGTAAAGTTAAATGTTAAGGACAATTTGTCCTTAAATATACATGGCAACTTAACATCGTGTGGACTGCTCCTTATTCGTCGCGCCCCGGTGTGAAGTTCTACAATATATACTTTTTTATCTATGTACACAAGTGAAGTGAGTGACAGATGTTACTATAAAAGGCGAATTGTTGTATTGTGATAGGGATGTCGGAAATGCAATAAAGTATCGATATATATCGTATCGATGTTTTTTGAAAATATCAATATCGATATTGATATTTTTATTAAAAAATATCGATATATCGATATATCGGTATGATTTGAGAAGTAAGAGTATATTCGTGCTCTAAAAATTAATTTATTTGGTCAAATCTAATTCAATCATCTTACATTTCTAGATAAATACTAATTAACATACATAATTTTTAATAAATCAAACAACCATTCAAAAATTTCTATTATTTATTAATCAAACCAATATTTATCTGATACAGACATAAGAAAAACTCTTTGATTTACGTGCTCGGCTGTAAGCCTACTTCTGTTGTTGGGTACTGCGGGATTTACAGCAGATGCCACTCTTTCTGAGGAAACCGAGGACGCAGGCGATATCAAGTACTTAAGAGCTATGTCGGAAAGGACTGGGGTAAAATGGCGACAATCAAACCAGAATTTTGTTGGATTCTCTTTTCTGGGTATTATAGGCTGATCTAGATATTGCTTCAGTTCGCTAGGCATACCATCACTGGTTGACAGTAAACTCGAGTTTGCTGAAGCTGCAGCAATATCTATCATAATTTTTTCATGTCCAGACCACAACGACGGCGAAGAATTTTCTGAGTTTGAGAGAATTGTAGTAGTAGGTCTGAGTTCAGGCGAAAGTTGTCCTCTACGTCTATGTTCTAAACGTATTTCTTTTGACAATGCAGTTATTGCAGTGGAAACAGCTAGTGCGGAATTAAAATGAATACGCTTAAAGCGAGGATCTAAAATTGTTGCTTTAGCAAGATGTAAATGTCGCTCCAGTGGTTCTAGTTTGGCAATAACCAAATTTAGCAAACTCTTCTGAACAGCAATACCAAGTTCGGTGAAAGGTTTTACTTGTTCAAGTCCTTTCTGAAGTAAATTTGCAATGGGGATCGCTAAACTAGCAGTCACGTACTGATCGCCGCTAATTTCTTCAGTAGCTTCCTTAAATGGGGTAAGCAATATTATTAGATCTCGTATCACACTTAACTCTGATGAAGTAATCATGTCAGGTGCGTTCCGCTTGGTTGCCAAAATCTTAGCCACAATAGCTGATAATGTATTGAATCTTTCCAACATATCAAGACATGAATTCCACCTTGTGCTTACTGATTGTATAAGTGTCAACACTTGTCCCTCTTTCTTTTGTCCTTTTTGCTCTGCTCGTAAATCGTCCATTGCATTAACAGATTGTTTAAAATATGTAACGATGGCTTTGACGCGATTGGCAATTTGTAGAACTGGTGCATTATCTCTTGTTGCGCCATCCACTATTAAATTCAGCAAATGCGCCATGCAAGGAATTCTTTTTCCATCTCCTAAAAATTGCTTCACTGCAGCAACCATGTTAGCACCACCATCAGTGATAATTGATACAATGCAATCTTTTTCTATTGTAAACTCTTCGGTAATATTTTCAAAGCATTCTTTTATATAATCAGCTGTGTGTGCCTATAGAAAAGAAGACCAATATTAGACCACTTTTTTAGATTTATCATAACTTACTATTTATTTTATTTTTTATAATTTAATTATTTTATACTTTACTTACCTGATACATTCTCCGTGCCGTCAATGTCACCGTTTCTTGCTCAGGACAACAGTTATCTGCAGTGTTGAGAAAATGCGCTGTCATTACAATGAAACTTCGTGTAGAGTTAGTAAGAGTTAATATATCACTTGTTAAAGCAATATTATTTATCTCACTTAATTTTTTTTTTAAAATGGCTTTGGTAGTGGCATATCGTTGTTCCATTAAGCCAGTTATCTGTAATGAGGAATGAATAATAAAATAATATTTAAAAATAAAAAGGCGACGATAATAATTAATATTATAGTTTGCTTACAGTAGTTCGTGATGGAACCTTATAGCGTGGACAAATTACACTGATAAATCTTTTCAATCCAGATTTTTCTACACAAGATAGAGGCATGTTGTCTTTGCAAATCATGTAGATCAAAGCTTGATTTATTTGGCTAGTTTTTTGACCCCCTGCTAAATTGAGGAAAATAATAAGATTAGAACATACTCCTAGAACTAAAATATAAACAATACAGTAATCTGATATCAGTAAAAAATACCTTCATAACTTGAACTTCTTTCAAATATATCTATAAGTGTAGTCTGTTTCCTCAAGTCTTTACTCTGACCATCTTTAGAGGATTCAGTCTAAAAAAAATTCATTGAATATTTAGTACATATTTTATTACACTTGTCGTTATAAATAGTATTAAGTTTAAATAAAAACACTAAAATAAAAATTTAGCGATATCGATATTTTTAGTAATTAATTACACATTATTAGTTGACTGGTTATTAGTTATGTTATGAACAAGTGATAGTTAGATTCTAAAGCTATGTTGGGTCTTGCACAAATAAAATACTTACACCAGTATCATCGTAAATCGCAGATTCAGACAACTCCATGAAGTTATTTTCTATCTCAGCAGGTTCATTAGTAATGGTAATAGTTGAATTAGTCGACAAAATGGGTGAACTGGTTCTTGTTGACATTCGTTTAGGTTCTGAAGCCCTTGGTGTAATATTCACTTCACTTGACTTTGCGTTTGCATTTTTAAGTTGCAAAAACGCATGGTGATGCTTATTTTTTAGATGTGCAGATAAATTCGTCGTATTGCCACTGGTTTTATATGTTTTTCCACACAGATTACATGAAACGTTTTGTTTGTCTATTTTTTTGAAAAAGTTCCATACAACACTAGACATGACATATAAAACAGAAATCTACTGCAATGCTCAAATTATTTTCTTTCTATCAATTGATTATTGATTGATTGTTTGAGAACTAGGTGGGTACTCAAGTACAGAAATACGCGCGTTTTGAGGTTATAATTCAGTCGTGGTAATAATACGGACGGGCAGTTGAAATTGAAATTGACTAACAGAGTTGCCAACTTAAAAACCAAATTATAAAACAGCAAATCAAGTCGACCAAAAACAAAAAATACATAAAATATAATTTGTTAAAAGATGTTTGTATAAAAAAAGTATTTTCTTTTTGGGATTTTTTAATCTTAAAACTTATAAATGTTTATTGGTCTGAAAAAAATATCGATTTTTATACCTTTTCGATACTTAGAATTTTATATCGATGCATCGATATATCGAACTATTAAATATCGCTCAAAAATATCGATATATTGAAAAAATAATATCGATATATCGATGTATCGATATTTTTTCAACAAGCGTATATTGTGACGCTCTCTTTTTTACTCTCTTTACGCCATCATATTATTAGCAATTATAATACTTGTATTTTGTATCCGCTATCATCTTGCAAATCCATCACTATAAGATCTTTGTAAGAAGTTAAAAGTTAATAAACGTGGTTATTCAGTTTACTTTTTATTTTATTTTAAAACTTCAAGTAAATTGCAAGCATCCCCTACGAGATGAACATTGGCGACCGTGACAGGACAACAAACAGGACACCGAAGCGGTTAGCACCCAAGCGGCTAACCGATCCAAGGGCGCAGGACAAAAAGAGGACAACGAAGCGGTTAGCACCCAAGCGGCTAACCGATCCAAGGGCCCAGGACAGCCACATGGCTGTCTTCTTATGCCGGGCAGTGACGCAGCTAAAGCCTCACCTCGCAGCATGACAAGATAAGTGCCCTACCTATATCCATCCATATTTCCTCACTCTAAATTAATCCAAAACTCAATTTCCTATCTATAAATTCTTTTCATTTCCAATAACCACGTTCCCTAACCTTAAATTCTAATATATCCTAACTTCCTATACTTACATTCATATTCCTATAGCTTATTATCCATCAATATAGCGTTCCGCTTTTGCATAATTCACAATATTTAATTTAGCTTTGTTTCTGTACCACATTAAGCAAATGTGTACCTATGTCTAACTTTTCTTGTTAGAATTTATTCATTTAATACAATCTTATATACTAATATTGTCCAATTTAACTTCTTGCAACTAAATATATACTAAATATATACTATATACATACTATATACTAAAATTTATAACCTTAACGGTTTATAATAGTAACTTTCAATTGACCCACAGCAGATTTTATGTTCTTTATTTAAATTTCCACAATATAAATATAAATTCCTAATACAAAGGGTTTCCACATTCAATGCAGATGTTTAAATCAATAATTTATATATATATATTTTCAATTTAACTTTATTCCAAAGTATAGAATACTTAACAAACTAGATTAAATTTAATATTCTATAATATTAATTTAAAATTTAACAGCATCAGCTTTCATTCTAAATTATTTCTAAAATACATCAAATTAACCATTTATTTTCTTCAATTCATTTCAAATCTAATTCAATTCTAAACGCCATATTAAGCCTCAATCCTAGCTTTGCATGATGCTTAGACGATTTTGCCGACTATTTCAGAGTTGCAGTACACGAGGCGTGCCACATGGCCAGGGCTCCGCCATCTTCGCCGTGCCACGCCGGTTTCCTAAGTGTCATCGATTGAGGAGCGTCAGATAAGACATTGCATTATTTCCATTTTATTTATTTTCTTTTTTGAAATGCTTTGTAATCTATTTAAATTCAATTGGAATTTACATAATTCTATTCATATTCAAATGACTATAGTACTATTCTAGCTCATACAGCTTTTCTATTTTTAATTTTCTTTAACTATATCACTACAATTACACAAGGTTCATATGTACATCTATCCATCTACAATTTCACAAAGTGTGTACTATTTATATTTACATCTATCTATCTATATTTGCATCTATCTAACTACAATTACACAAAGTTTATACTATCTATATTTACATCTAACTAACTACAATTACACAAAGTTTCCACTATCTATATTTAACATAATGTCCGAACCTTCAGTATCAACTAGGTACAAAGATTCCGGACTAGAAGCTTTGATTGTAAGGCGCAGTTCTATTAATTTTTAAATTTATTTTAATTTTAATGGACAACAAAATAGTTTAGGTGAAATTCCTAGCTTAAATGAATTTAATATATTTTTTTTATATATATAAATATTTAAATTTCAAAATTACTTATCGCACAATCACAATCACAATCAAAATGAGAATAGTAGCTCATTTAAGTGTGTTGTCTGCAATCAATCTCATAGGATTTATGATTTCCAATTATTTAAATGAATCTTATAAATTTTCTAAATATAGAAACAATAACTTAAGCGATATTTCAAATATAAATTATGTATTAATATAAATTATGTATTAATTGCTTAAGGCAGAGTCATTCGTTATGCGAATGTCGATTAGGCCCATGCAAGATATACAAAAAACGACACAATACTTTATTGCATTCAGTTGACACTCCAAAGGTCAACAATGCATCTGGAGATAATAATAATAATCTTTATCTTCCAAGAAATCATACAGCAGTAATAGTACTATTGGCCTCTGCATTAAGCACAGCTTATATCGCAGATAGCCAAATATAAAAATAACAAAAAAGGAAAAATATAACATAAAATAACTATTACACTTGTTATTAAATTAACAAATTAAGCTAGGATAGGATATATATACACACACACACACATATACTTATATATATATAAATATATATATATACACATACACACATTCATATAAACAATATCAAAATAAATAGTGATAGTAATAATAATATGATTTATACATACATACATTAAATTTTCGTTGTGTGTGGGTGTATGCATTCTAGTCTATGTTCAATTATCATTTTTATAGATGTCTCTAAGCCTATAGTAAATATTTAAAATTATATTGCATTCAGTTGACACTCCAAAGGTCAACAATGCATCTAACGATATTTATGAGACTATATCTAATTTTTCGAACAAGTATTAAAAACTAAGTTATATTGTCTACTGCCCAAGTATACATTTGAATCCAATGACTAGGGAACCTCTTAAAGTAGGGGCCTTGTTGGACTCAGGCAATCAGTCATCCTTCATTACAAATTCTCTTCAACAAAAACTTGCAATAAATTCAAATCCAATTTCTATTAACGTCATTGGTATCGGTCACTCAGATAGCCAATTCAAAGAGAGCTGTGTGATCCAATTAATTCCATTTACAATAATTATAAGACTAAATTAAATTGTCTTGGCTTGATAGGCTGACTGGGAAGTTGCCTAGGGCACCTATAAATTTATAACAATTAAATATACCATCTCATTTGCAATTAGCTGACCCCAATTTCAATCAGCCAGCTCCTGTTGATATACTAATAGGAGCCTATATCTTCTGGCAAATCATAATATATATTTCTTTAGGTGAAACAATCCTATAACAATATCTCATAATATATATTTCTTTAGGTGAAACAATCCTATCTCATAATATATATTTCTTTAGGTGAAACAATCCTATAACAATATTTATAATATATATTTCTTTAGGTGAAACAATCCTATAACAATATTCCAGTTTCGGTTGGTTGATTGGTGGTCCCATATCATATCACATTAAACAAGCTTTTGCAATTTTGATCCCACGTGTCATCCTCAACATAGGGCGAGCAGTAGGTGTATATTGTTAGACGCCTCCTCGACCTCTGTAGGAGCGGCACGGATCATAGGGACGAGCAGTAGGTGCATATTGTTAGACACCACCCTAGCAGTAGGTGCATATTATCAGACACCTCCTCGATCTCTGGTCTATAGGGATCAAATCAAGTCAAATCAAATATTTTTTTTATTCAAATAGACTCGAGCTCTTTTGAATCATCATTATATCAAATAAATCGATCTTAATAAATTCATCATAAACACAATATACTCACATTCATACAAACCACGCCTTGACTGAGTTTGCAGACCAGGAAGGCATTCAATTTAAATTCTCTCCGTCTTACGCTCCTCACTTCGGCGGCATATGGGAGGCCGGTGTGAAATCGGCCAAATATCACATTAGACGGGTCATAGGGAATTCTAATTTGACACTAAGAAATTATAACTTTATTCGCACAAGTGGAAGCTAATCTAAATAGTCGTCCCTTGTGCCCATTATCCACATTCCCTCATGATTTCCTTTTCCTTTTCCCAGGGCACTTCTCAATCAGAAGACTACTAAATGCGCTACCGGCTTGTGCTTTGGAGAATGAAAAGGAGATACAATTGAAACGCTACGCATGCCTCAATCAGATCAAACAACATTTAACTAACTACAATGCGAACAAAATGGAAGACAAATAAAACTAAGCTAAAGGATGGAGACTTGGTGCTCCTGAGCGAGGACTCCCTGCCCCTATCATGTTGGAGCACTGGACGAGTAGCCAAGCTGTATCCAGGGCCAGACGGGATTTCTCGCGTTGCTGATTCGGACCATGACGGGTCTTTATCGCCGCCCTCTGGTTCGTCTCTGCCCCCTGCTCTATGATGAAGACGAGAGTTGAAGAAGTTGGACTCTTCAACGGGGGGAGTATGTTAAGGACAATTTGTCCTTAAATATACATGGCAACTTAACATCGTGTGGACTGCTCCTTATTCGTCGCGCCCCGGTGTGAAGTTCTACAATATATACTTTTTTATCTATGTACACAAGTGAAGTGAGTGACAGATGTTACTATAAAAGGCGAATTGTTGTATTGTGACGCTCTCTCTTTTACTCTCTTTACGCCATCATATTATTAGCAATTATAATACTTGTATTTTGTATCCGCTATCATCTTGCAAATCCATCACTATAAGATCTTTGTAAGAAGTTAAAAGTTAATAAACGTGGTTATTCAGTTTACTTTTTATTTTATTTTAAAACTTCAAGTAAATTGCAAGCATCCCCTACGAGATGAACATTAAATAAACTTTACTTATTTAGAAATTTCTCATATTTTTTAAACTGGTTTTTGGCCATTTTTATTTACAATTCTTTTTTCCCCACAGATTTCATTAAAGCAGGATCTAAACGATCAATAAAACTTGCATATTAAATAACTATGACCCTTAAATTAGAGGACAATATAAAGGTTTAGATCACAAAGCCACAGTGTATGCGAACTGTAAGGTACAAATCCCTAGGCGTAGGGTAAGTCACCATCACGTCCCTCAACCCTTGACGGGCCATATTGAAATTCTGAGGCAAGTGTGTGTCACAACACTTACAAGTTGACATCGATCACTTTACATTGTGTTAGGTTCAACATTGCGGATAACAACACACAATACACGTAAGATTAGTGTATATATAGTTTAATATAGCGTAGTCTAGCATCTATACTAATATTATAAAGCTGATGAGCTTGTTTGGTTGAACGCTTTAATGTCAGGAACTATTGGTTAGAATTGAAAAATTATTTTAGTGTTGAATAGCCCATTTATCTAGGAAGACTATAGACTATATAACTTGAATTTGGTTTGCAGGCAGAGCCGTGGATAATCCTAGTAAGATTATAATATGTTCTGTGTCATGTCAGTAATTCTATCATTTAACAACTCCTAAATTATTATTTTTTAAGGAAATTACGATCGTATTTCTGTATTTATTCTTGTAGTAAACTGCATTTAAAATTACCAAGAGGCCATTAACTCAGCTTAAAATATTATGCACTTAAAGAAAAAAATTAAGATATATTTCTTAAGAGATCTCCCGTGTTGCTAAACTTTGCTACAATCATTTGACGAAAATTAAGGTGTAAAATTATAGTTTCTAGAGAAACTCTTTAAACCTTAAGTTTCATAATTTAGCCAAGTTCATAAATACTTATTTAAGCTTAGCTGAGACCTCTGAAGTCTGAAGGCTCAATGTCGAGAGGCCAGACTGGGCAGAGGGCGTTAAGAGCTACGAGGTAAGCCTTTCTGCCTCGTTCATTTGAGAAGTTTTCTACGTGTATCTTAATGACCTTTAAATATTCAACACTGGGATATTCTAAATGTAGATATTATAATTTCTCGTATAAATTGCTGTGACTTGTAACTTATTTTTTTTTATCTTTATTGTGCAATAAACACAAATAAACACATAGGTAATAAATAATATAAAGATAGTTTTTGTATACTGGGCCTCAAGTCTGCTATAGAAATGGTGTCACATTTGTCTATCAATGACATCGAAATAACTAGTTTTTGCAATTTTGGTAGTCTACTAATTCAAGTATATCAAATAGTGTGTCACTGACACTCCAATGACACATTTGCAAATAATTGGTAGTCCCGTACATAATGATCGAGTGTAATGCGTAGTCTGTTAATATTTTGACAGTTCTAAACCTATCAATGATGTCATTGATGTGCCATTTTGCAGACGTTGCTTAAAAGCCGTGTTTGTTTGGTGTGATTTGTGAAAATTGTGAAGTTTCAAAATGTTTGGATTGAAATCGAACACATAGAGAAAAGCAATATTATAGATCGAACATTTTGAAGTTGGCCGACGCGGTTGACGCCAAGAACGCCAGCGTTTGGAGCGAAGAAACCGCCGTCGAGCCCGCCGCTTGATGAGGAGTACCATTGACCCCTTTCAGGATATTTCCGAGGTAGAATTTGTGAAAACATTTCGCCTCGGGAAGGAGACTGTTAGAGGGCTAGTGGAGGAGCTAACTCCATTTATTCCAAAACCACATCGGAATGATGGAATATCGGTGGAGACGAAGGTTAGAAAACAACTTCAATTTCATTGCTTATCACTAAAGGCATAGCTATAGTCTAAGAATACATAATAAATAAATAAATATGTTGGGACATTTTACAGAAGAATACATAATACATCATTGATATTAATGTAATATATACCTACATATTTCTGTGGCAGATTCTGTTGGCCTTAATTATGTATTAGTATTAATAATTATTATTATTCATTAACAACAATATATACTACTTTGTTACAGATATTAAAATTAAAATCAACAAGTTCTACAACAACCCTGATTTCAAGAATTTGATTTTGAGAAAGAGCGGGCTATCATGATATAAAACTATCAACAACTAGTGTAACACTTTGAGGTGTTCCAGGAGGTCCTAAGGGTACAAATTTATTGATTAATTATCATGAATTATCATGAAAATCATGACCCTTAGCTTGTTGGTATTTCTCTCAATCGTTATTCATACTAATACTTCAGTTAAATTAATCAAAATGGTGTCTCAATAGAAAGGTATGTCACTGTAATATAAAATATATTCATCTTATCCGGTAAGATTTACATTTGGTTGTTCAGTATAAATTGTTCGAATAAATAAAAAATAAATAAAATATAAATACTTTTATTGACTCAAAGGTTACAACACAAACTTGTCAAAAGGGCCCCTGTACTAGGTGGTAACCTGTATTACTGGGTGCGCTGCTCATCCACCAAGGCTATAAAGTCAACAAAGGTTCAAATGGTTGTTTCATGCCTTAATATTAGTTATTTACGGTATTTTGAACCTTTTATTTTATAAATAATCATCTGAAGACTGTATTATCTCTCAGTGAAGTAATTGCAAGTATTGATTTAACATATATATTCTTTATATTGTAAGATTCCTACTCTAAACTATGTACATCTAAGACTATATTATCTTCTAGCAATTTAACTAGAATTTTTTAAATCATTTTTAAACATATCAATTATAGTGACTTTATTTTGGAATTTCTAATATCAATAAATGTATATTAGGTTAAATTTTAAGTAATAATGTATTCTACTCTATAATTGTTTTTATTAATTAATTATGTTCAAAATAGTATATTATTTTTGTCATTGTCATGGTTAATTTTTTTAACATTTAAAAATCTGTTAAATGTATAAATGTTAAAATATATAAATTTTGTTATTATTTGTTCTAAATAATTGCTAATTTAATTTTAGATTTACTAACTTAACATTACACTGCTTGCTTGCATGTATGTAAAATTTAATTTGTGGAAACTTGATTGGTTGATGTATAATTATTATTTTGCTCTGTGTTTGTATGTATTATATTGAACTGTTTGTTTCCCTAATAAATAAAATAAATAAATAAAAAAATAAAACTGCACAATAAGAATTTAGGACCACCAGACATGGTTATATTTATAAACTAGCTTGTATCAACATAATGTTATACATTTTCATTTTGTAAATCTATAATAAACTCATACAACTTGTCATTTATAATAAAATATATGGTTATTGAAATTGTTTATTTGTGTTTTATTCTAAATAGGTACATCAGATTGTTTCAACTTTAGTTCAGTTCAAAAGTCAAAAGTTAGGACCACCAGACATGGTTATATTTATAAACTATGTACATCTAAGACTTCATTAACTTCTAGCAATTTAACTGCACAATAAGAATTTAAGACCACCAGACATGGTTATATTTATAAACTACCTTGTATCAACATAATGTTATACATTTTCATTTTGTAAATCTATAATAAACTCATACAACTTGTCATTTATAATAAAATATATGGTTTTTGAAATTGTTTATTTGTGTTTTATTCTAAATACATCAGATTGTTTCAACTTTAGTTCAGTTCAAAAGCCTTCGGTTTCTTCCGATTCGGACGACATATGCCGCCTGCGACGTTTCTTAAAATAATTATTCAATATATAGGATAAGATTAAATAGCATTCAGTTGGTGATTTATTGGGGCAGTCTATCGCAACAGAATTTAAAATTTGGGCGCACTCCACCCAACGCCGCTTTGCTAGACTGCGCCCTTTAATACTTCTGCTACAGTTGCCGAGCGCTAGCTCGGGCTGGCTCTCCAAAAAGTCCAGCATATAGAGAAAAGTAATATTATACGTCCAGCAATGCCGAAATTGCTTCAATATAACCATATTTAAATATTTAAAAGAACACCGATATTTTACCGACCACAAACAAATAGACCTATCAAAGAGTAATATAAGACATTGACAAAATATGTCAATTCGGCAGTTACAGATAAAACTTCGATAGTTACAGATAAAACTTATTTATTTTTGACGTTTTATTTTTTAGATTGCACTTAAAATTTATCTTTTTGGCTTTTTATGATCATTTTAAATAATGCTTAGTCTTTAAAACATAAATTAATAAAATATATAATTAAACTTAAAAACCGTAAACCTCAATAAACGATTTTATGAACTTTTTTTGAGCTAATGGCAATACCGATGCCCTATCTACTACAATTTCAATACGATTCTTATGAACTACCATTTTAAATATAGTAGACTACGAAATTTTGGACAAATGGTAATTGAATTAAAATGCGCTCTTTCCATATTGACAAATCGTGTAAAATAGCAGACTTGAGGCCCTGGTAGTTTTTCACATTCGTTAGTCAGTTGAATTAACAAGTCAAAACGGGATGCGCAATTAAAAAATATTAAAAAACTCATATATTTTATTTTTTATTTATTTAAAAGTACATCTTAACTTAACTAGAAACATTACTATTTATCGGTGTGACAAAAATCAATGTTGATTTATCCGCACACCGGCATTCGACATCGTACGCTCACAATATCAAAAATATATCATAGCAATGATAGAATATAACAAGTTAATATTAACCATAATAACAACATTTTTACATACTACCGTCCAAGTTTTACAAATGATCGAATCCATTACAAAATAATGTAGTCGCTGTAGCTTGTGGGTACACACGGGGTGATTTACGTTGTAGGATATTAATTCATGTTAATTATTTATTTATTTTTTTTAATTATTATTATTATTATATTTTTTTTATTAACGATAGAAAGTATTTTTTTAATTTATATTTTATATTTGTTTTAGTGATTTCATTTTTTAGTGCAGATGGTAGGTCGTTTATTAATTTTGGTATTTGATATTGTAGTAGCTGTTTGCCATAGAGATTATTGTATCTCGGTACTTTTAGTTCGACTTGAGATGCACTACGTGTTTGGTAGGTACGCTTGATTATATGTTGGTGTTCACCATTATGAAATTGCTCAAGCAGTAATATGTATTTGACCTGGTCGTGTATTGGTATTATGTTACAATAATAAAAGAGCTCATGATAATCATTTTCGTAACAGGTTTTAATTTTCTTAGGTATTATAGCTTTCATAATTCGTATTTGTAAGTTATATATTGTATCAAGGTTTGATTTACACGTTCTACCATAGCTACTCAGACCGTAAAATATAGTTGTTTCGCCTAAAGCTTTATATAGGTTTAATAGAATTTTATATGGAATTTTTCTTTTAATTATAGTTATTTTAGCCAATATAGTACGCAACTTATCACTTACGTAATTAATGTGGTCAGTCCATTTTAGTCGATCGTCAATTACAAGTCCTAGATATTTTTGTTTATTGACTATTTCAACCGGCTTACAAGAACAGTTGTGGAGATTAGCGTGTAGACATTGGTGACTGTGTGCTATTAGTTTTAAATTGCTATGTGATTTCCTATTTTGGGTAGAACTGATGTACATTAGTTTAGTTTTATCGGAATTTAGAACAAGTCCTACATCATGTGACCACTTTAACAACAGGGTGAAATCTGTTTGTAAGTCCCTCAGAGCTGCATCTAGATCGTTATTTGCAGCTATAAGACAGGTATCGTCAGCAAACTGATAAATTTCACAATTAGATATTAGATTGACGACGTCATTAACGTAGGTTATATAATGCAAGGGGCCAAGTACGGAGCCCTGCGCTGTTCCGTCTAATACTCGTATGTTTTTACTGGAGATATTGCTAATCTTCACCACATATGATCTATTATTAAGATAGTCTTGACACCAATTGTTTAAGGGGCCCTGTATACCACAGTCATAAAGTTTCTCGATAAGAATGTCATGTTTTAGCGTGTCAAAGGCTTTACTATAGTCAATAAAAACTACAAGAACGTGTTTTTTATCGTTGAGGTATTTATAAATATTATCTGTAAATTTTGAGAGTAATTGGGTTGAGCTCTTACCTGATTGAAATCCAAATTGCTTATTTGTTATTATATTGTTATCTTTATAAAATGAGTGAATTTGTTTTGAAATAACTTTTTCTACTATTTTATCTATCGCAGAAAGTATGGTGATTGGGCGATAGTTGTCATAGATGCCCTGGCTTCCTTTTTTATGTATAGGCTTTACTATTCCAGTTTTTAGTTCATTAGGATAAATACCTTGTTTGATAGTTGTATTAATAAAATGAGATAGTGGTTCTGCAATTTCAGTATTTATAATTTTTAGATCTTGTGCTCTGATTTTATCTATGCCTGGTGCTTTGTTTTTGTTTAATGATTTTATTTCTTTCAAAACTGTTTCAGCTGTTACTTTTTGGTATCTATAGCATAAATTTTTAGGCAAGACATATGAATTTTTATCTAGTAGTTTTATATTACACTTCGGAACAATTTTATTTACACTGTTGGCAAAAGTGTCTGCAAATTTATTGGCAATATTGACCGTTGTGTCGTAATTGTTTAGAAACGCGTTTAAAATTATTGTATCGGATAGACTTTTCGATCTACCAGCGATTTCGTTTAGTAATTGCCATAGTTTTCTTGGATTATTTTTATTTTGATTTATGTCATTATGAATTTTTTGATTTTTTGTTTTATTAATTAATTTATTTGCATAATTTCTAGATAAGTTGTACTTTTGTTTTAAGACTTTATTTGTTGGATCTGTGAGCCATTTTTTGAATAGTTTATCCCTATGTTCACATGCTTTAATAATACTTTTATTTATCCAATGATTGTTAAGTCTATTTTTATTATTACGCAATTTAAATTTTATTTCTGCTTTATGATAACAATTATGAATATTATTTATTATAATTTTATAAATTTTTAAAGGACATATCATTTGTTTTAACGGTTGCCAATCTATATTTTTAAGGTTTGTATTAAGTGTGTTATAGTCGTATCTCGTAATGTATTTATTTTTCACCCGTGTGTCCCGATAAGTAAATTTTATTAAATTAAAATCTAAAAATTATTTTCGAAAGATTATTTCGCGGAATAATTTACTACGTGAAGTGAAAAATGTAAAAGCTAGTTTAAGGCGCTTTGATTGATCTACAAGCATAATATGTCATGGTAGAGGAGACCGTGGAAGATCGACCTTCACCAATCTGATAACCAGATGAGACATATTTTTTATCGAATATAATTTATAAACAAATATGCCTATAATTACTTGCCTATCTGAAAGTGCTCATGGCTATTTTTAGCCAGGCAACAGTGCTTTAAGTATGATTTTTTTGCAGGCAATTCCATATGACTGATTTTGTAATAAAATGATCTAAAATTTGATATAACTTTCGATAAGTTAGCAGAACGATGGAGTCACCTATATTGACTTACCTGTTCACATCGGCTTGCCAGGTAGATGCACAAAAATGAGTAGGCAAACCTACTGAGGCATATTCTGTGTGTTAAAAACTAACAGTGAAATAAAATTCATTTGGTTATCAAAAGAATGAAAGTGATGAAAAAAAATCGATTAAAGTTAATTTAATTAAAAATAGCCATGAGCACTTTCGGATAGGCAAGTAATTATAGGCATATTTGTTTATAAAATATATTTGATAAAAAATATGTCTCATCTGGTTATCAGATCGGTGAAGGTCGATCTTACACCGGCTCTTAGACCATTGTTTAAGCAATAATAATAATAATAATATAGTTATATATTAGAGATACTTTCACACATTTTTATATATCTAAGCCATATGTTTTAACATTAATAGACTCTAAAATTATCCTTAGTTTTGCATATAAATGTCTAAATATGCTAATCTTATTCTATTTTTCCAAAGCAATTAATGGGTGACATTAACTTTTTTGGCTTTTACCCTCTTAGAGCTTATTTTGTTTTCATTTACCTACTTTTAAATAACATTATGTGTGGAGCATGTTAAATAAATCAGTTTTTGCCCGGCCAATTTTTAAAATAATATAATAATAAAATAATGTTTATTATATCTATAAACATAATATGTATGTATGTTCATTTATCTGTTTAGTATATGTATGGTATTGATAATTATTTAAATATATTCTATCACATTTGCACGTGTTTGGCCCGTTCTCTTAACCACTATCTCTTACTTCCATGGGTTGGCTGGAAGAGATCTCTTCTAGAGATAAGTCCACCTTTGCAAACTCTTAATTGTTTTCAAATTACTGTATGTTTCTTAAAGTGCAATAAAGAATATTATATAATTTCAGTGTCAAAAGATTAAAAAAATCCTTTTGCCAATTGCCATCGTTGAGTTATCAAGTAATTAAAAAGTTAAAGTCATACCAAATCTGATTTTCCCCTCTTTCATTTCACTTGTCATTAAAGAAATTCAAAAGTAAATTTTGTGAATGCTGTTAATTGAACTTTTATCAAGTTGCTACTGAAGCAGGTCAATGAATTTTGCAAGCCAATGAGCTAGATTTCCATTCCATTTATCACATTATAGAAGAAGACAAACATATACATAAGTACGTATAAAGATTAGGGTTTACGTTTTAAATCGTATTGAATTTCGGTAAAGCTTCGTTATTTATTTAGGTATACTTAAGAATTATAACAATAGTACTAAGTACTCGTAATATATATTATGTACATATACTACTACTCAAATGTATAAAAAAAGTATATGATTTAAGTAAAAAATTAAATGTTTATTTACGACAAACCACAAATCTCCAAAAGTTTGTTGAACCACTACAGTAACGAGGCAAAGTTGAGGAAGCTGTTTTCTCGTACACTCATTGAGCTCAAGGTGTTAAGCAATGATCACTATATTACTCCAATCCTTATAATTATCTGTATGCTAAATTCCATCCAAATCAGTCCAGCCATTTGAATCCAATACCTAACAAACATTGAAACTGTCAAATGTATAATAGTAGTTTAATAATTTGATTTAACAATCGAGGCATACAATGTTCAGACCAAGGGCATTGTTAACTGTGTGTCAAAAACAAATTCCACCGACGTAATTACTGGACCTTAAGTACGATTTCTAAGGTTATGCCTACGTTTAAGTTGAAAGGACGCCGGCACATAGTTAGCAAGTTTGGGAATCGCAACTTCGTCGTATCCACAGCGTAGCTAACGAACCGAATAGTTTACCTCATTCTGTCAACGATGTTATTCCCTAACAAATGTTTAAATTAAAATTAGGTACATACTATTTATTAAAGTCTTATGTGGGATTTACTCTTTAAATTAGCAAAAACACCAACTAAGCTAAAGGTCCCATATCTCAGGATTACTTAAAAAAGGCAAAAAAGGAATGCCAACTAAGTTATGAACGTTAAACATAGAATTCATAATAAGCTGTCTCTTCTTGGAACAACAACACATGAGCTCATAGCATGTGTAATATAAAGCATTATATAATATTTTCTATGGATTCATATAAATATGAAAAGAACTAAGATTATGTTTACGTGGATTTAAATAGACGTGGCCTTCATCACATCACAAGCTGTAATTATTTTATATAATAAAAGTAAATGATTGATTGCATTAGCTTTTACACTTATTATTCAAGATCTTTAAATAAAATGTAAAACATAAAATGTAAGTCTTACTCTAAAATGCAAGTTTTGCAAAGACATAGTCTTCAGTTTCGTATACTCGTATACGTTCTTCTTCATTAACAGCACATGAGCCTTATATTATGGGTATTTATGCAATAAACTGGCATCACGTTTTTATCTTCGCCCCTTAAATATTTTATAGATCATAATATTCTAAACATATGATGCTAGAAAGAGACCCCAACAATACAGATATACCTATAATATTTGCAATGTATAGCTACAGTTTTTAATACCGGACTAATACCATGCGGTGTGTGTGTTTGCGTATTTTGCTTTTAACCATTCAACAACAAACACAACACCGGCTGGACTTATTTGGATGATATTTGGTACACACATAGACTATGACTTACTGGTAGACTATATTACTCTAGGTAACATATATTCTATTTTAATATTGTGGGTAAATAGTTATATTTTTTAAATTAATACCTACTATGAATTTAATAATATTTTTATTATTTTAAAGAAGTTAATCCCAGGACCATTAAATCAACAATAACCAAAACCCAGCTGTCCCGCAAAGTTTGTCCGTCATGCTTGAAACGGAAACTTTAGTTCGAGACCTTAGTATCTACCTAACAGTATTAGTCCGGTTAGACCATTGTCTGGCACTTGTTATAAAATAGAAACCTTAACTACAAGTGTGCATACATGTGATCTAGTTAAATAAGTAAACTAATATTAGAGAATGTTAGGATGTAAGGTATTACCTGTGAAACTAATTTGAGTCTGATAATTTTCAATAATAGACCATTACCCCTACAAGATTACGGCTACTTTTTGTCGGATTTCAAAGTACATTTTTCTTTGTTCTATTCTATACATATATCGCTAATTAGGAACATTTTTTACATTTCGCACAAAATTTTTAAAAAGAAACACTACAAAAATAATTTAAAGTTGGTTTGCGTAGTTAATAAAAGTACATTTCTTTACAACAAGGGTTTGTGTTAATGGCATTTCAATAACAAAAGATCAACTTATAGGTACTATGTCCGTTTTTATGCTAAAATTATTCATCAGTGGTCACAACGAATCCTATGTAAACAGCGTAACTTAAACTTTTGCATGTAAAGCGCCTGTAACGAACCGAAACTTAGTTTCACTGTCAACTTTGTTTGCAATTTACCTTCCACAGGGGATTTTCAATAATGTTGTAATATACGTTTTTGCTAACAAAATTTTGCAGGCACTTACCATTTAGCAAATTGTTATAAAACATTGTTATTATTGTACCTGAAAGCAAAAAGAAAAATAAATTAATACAAATAGATTCAGATAAAACATATTCTTCATATGTAAAGCCTGCTTAAGCTCAAATATAAATCTTCATTGTTCATTCACTCAAACCTCAGTTCTTTTGTATGGAAAGAATTTTCTTTTAGACGTCGAGTCTCAGATTTCACGGTCAGGGGAATAAATTTACCTTTAAATTATATGACTAAACAAGAGTAAGGCAACAATAGAAATTAGAGTTTCCATTCATGAAAACCCTTAAAACGCGATCCTGAATTGTTCCCCCGGGAAATTATGGACTTAGCACCTGACGAGGCTCAAATTTTAATGTTGCCATCGCCCTTCTCTTCTCGCTTTGGAATAAATTAACGTGTACCGGTAATATTGCTGTGTATTAGGTGTGAATCTTTTTAAACAATTTTCAGAATTCTTTGAATTTCAAGGACAATTATTATTAAAGTCTACTATATACTGTTATTTAATCTGTCACATTTAAATATAGTTGTTTTACATAACGCCTACATATTTACATGAAGCAATAGTGCGGGACTGTGAATAAGAATCGAGTTTTTCTTACTAGCCATTTAAATGCTTATCCTAGTATCAAATTCTTACATGTATGTGCATATATATAGATACTTATACTAAAATATCACTGTCCATGCCTAAGTAAGATAAAAGCCTACCTGGGAAGGTAAAATTTTGACAGCGTACCTATTGCTATATCTTTTAACACTTGTTTAATTCCTAAAATTATTGAGTGTAGTGAGTATTATATAGTAAACATTTTTTCAAATTTAAATGGCCGACTAAACCGGAGCAAGTTAATAACAATATCTCACTGATGAGCCAGACTGATTTCCCTGACCCTGCCTTCAATACGAAGGGCTATACTTCATCCCTAGCTAGCTCCATCCATGTGCGTTTAAGTAGACTAAACTTGTTAGGTGCCTAATACTGAAGCGACAATACCATGAAGGCAAACCCTTCACCATAAAACTGAAAATGTTACTTTTGATTGAAGTAGATTTGTCAATGACTTATGAGAATATCACGCTATAAGTACTTGGCTTCCAAAACAGATTTTTAATAAAAATAGCCAATATATA
Organism: Boloria selene; assembly: GCA_905231865.2. Classification (NCBI taxonomy): domain Eukaryota; kingdom Metazoa; phylum Arthropoda; class Insecta; order Lepidoptera; family Nymphalidae; genus Boloria; species Boloria selene. Next base: position 6,893,785 of record HG993147.1, read on the forward strand.
TTAATTAAAATACCAATGCTTACTCTTACATTGTGTGTTCATCAATTTTAATATTATTTAGAAACACATCCGAAATGAAACTATCTTTTCGGAAGGAAGAGACATGTCTCTCCCGTGACCATGATTGCTGTAAAGCATTCGAAACGTCGGGAACCAAAAATCTAAATAAATCCGCGACAAAATCTGAAAAGATAGTTTCATTTATAATGTCAAATATTCGCGTAAACCTAAGAAAGTATTTAAACACATCCGACTTAAGACATCACCTAAGACGAAAATGTTTAGTGATACAAATTACTGTCGGTCCCGGGGGCCTGCCCACGTCTCGTAGATCCAACTTGACGTCGCTATCTACATATTTACAAACTTCTCCAAAGACTTTAGTTTTAGCTCGTTTGGACAACTTGTATTCTGTTATGGTTCTTGTCACGTACTTGGATGTTTGCGTCCGCTGTTGTAAATTATATTTGCCTATTGACAGTGATAAGAATCATGCATTCTTACTTAAATAAAACTATGTCTTCGGGATCTGTCCCTCGGACCCTTTACCTTTTGTTTTTATTTTGGTCACAATGCTCTTCATGCAAAAAAAGATTAAAGCTGAATCGCCATTTGGAACTGCTCTTCCTTGCGCAAGTGTTTTATATAAGCTTTTAAAAACAACGAAAATTTAAAATTTATCACTAGCAGAAGTATAAGGGTCAAAAGTATAGGTTTTTGTAATACGTTTGTAGAGTTGGGAAAAACAGTAACTAATTTTGAGTGTCCTTGTATGAAAACGACAGGTTTAAAATCACCAACTCCAATATATTTGTTTTCAACTATTACAGCACCGTACCATAATACTGAGGTTAATTTTACTGTACTTAAGATGTTTTTGTATTTATTAAATAAAATTATATTAATCTAGTTTCTTAAGAGATGTTTTCTGCCCTTATAAAGCTCTTTGTTCCGTGACATCAGAATTTATACTGCAAAAGAATTTCATTCTTCGACCTACATTTTTAAAGATATATAGATGTAGGTCTAGGTTAGTTTTAACAAACTACGCCATTATTTATGGGCCTAATTTGATATATAATTTAAATGTAAAAGCTATCATATATCACTATGATTTATTTTGCATCACTTACAAATAAGCCTTATTTAATTTTTCTTGTACTAACATCAATAATTCAGTATCTTTTCCTCATATCTAATTTTTATCCCACACATTAGTTCATCGAGGAATGTAGTTTTAAATATATTTATATGATTCATTTTATCGCACCTATAGTTTGCATAAAAATCACATAATAACGGGCTTCTGTAGGAAAAAAAGTTAGCACTATTTTATACGTAGTGGACAGTATTTTTATTTATGAGGTGAATAGTTTTGACTGTTGTCATTTGAGTAAAAATTTGTAAAAATCATAGTGTTTTAGCTTATCATATGAATATCTTCGAATACGAACCACTAATAATAATGTTAGAATAAACAATTAAGTTGAAGTTTTGAATTTATTTATTTCAACAAATATTAAAATCAAAACATAATTAAATAAATCCATTATTAAAATAAACAAATTATATGTTCATTTTTATACTGTATAGAATATTATTCCAAGTTACAGCTCTTATCATTAGCAATACTACACTCATACAGTCTTCAAATATACATACTTAATTATTATTATCATGTTCATTAAATTCACTTTCACAAATCTGTACAGTTAAATAAACTTTGAGCCACATCTATACATTACTTTTTATTTGGAAAATCTAATTTAAATAATAGATAATTAATCTCGACATATATGTCAGTCTGTTTGTTTGTTGGAAAACACTGGACAGATTTGATAAAATTTGATGTAACTCTTTTTATGGGAAATATCGCATTTCCTAGAAATCTGTATTAATTGTTAAAATGCATCTAGAGACGAACTCGAGCGGAGCAAGGGTGAATCTCTTGTTATATTTTAAATCTAAACAAAAGCTATAAAATTTTAGTTATTTATTTTTTATTAACAAAATTGAATATAAAAATTAATTAGTATAAAATATTACGAGTTTGGTATAAATTTGTGTCATATTTTAAAATATTATGACTCTACATTTTATGAGGATATGCTTTAGAAAGTATAATAAATCATTTATAATTAATTTGATTATTTAGCATAACAAATATTTATAATGTTTCTAGAAAGATCAGAACTTGTTTGAAACTTGATCCCTAAAAAGATGCAGATGCAAAATATAATGCTTACAATCGATTTTTATATTTTGCTCTGGTGGAGAGTGTTAGGTGTACGCCCTCACCCTCTCCGGAATAAACTATTAAAGTGTTCTAAGTAATTAACTCGTTGTGGGCAAAAGCGGTATAGGTATGTTTTAAACTAGCGACTCAACCCCGCTTTACTTGGGTTTGTCTCTAGGTAGGTTTTAAATGTTTTTGAGAAAAATCCTTTTTTTTTTAAATTAACGATCTAGCCTAAGTTACTCCTTATGATATCAGTTGTCCAACAGTAAAAATCCCGTTAAAATCAGTTCAGGTGTTTTAAAGATTAACGTAAACTAAGAAATAAACTGACATACTCGTAACATTGCAAAAATTTGCGTTATCATTTATTAAGATCTTGCTTAACCAAAAATATAAAAATAATTTATTTAAAATGATAATCAATACAATAGAAAATACTATAAATAATTAATTCTAAAAATCAATTATTTCGAAAATAAAACTTGAAACAAACAGACAGTGAGACTAATATATACACACATTTAATACGGAAAGCTACCTCCAAAAATAAACTTTCATTATGCAAAATACTGTTCTATTTCTATGTACAATTTCTTCTATAAAACAAACAAAACAACGTGTATATAAAAGGCGCACATAATAAAGCTAGTAGGTACATTACATGCGGAAAGATCTGAATAGAGCTGTATAAAAAGTTAACCTATAAAGCACTGTGGCTTACTTTATATTTTGTCCATTCAGTAGTCATAGATAATAAACTGCAGAACACCCGGTGTTTATGAATAAAATATTACGACGCGTATAACTGCAGATACGACACTTGCCAAGATGGGAGGAGTGCATCTAGTTCTAGTATCTACCTACTAGTACCTACCTATCTAGAGGATTGACGCTACCAATCAGTTAATTAATCTATAACATATAAATAACTGTCTCGGTGGTGTAGTGGCTAGCATGTACAGTCATACATCGAGAGGTTCTGGGTTCGAGTCCCGGGTTGGCTTATATATTAAGTCTTTCTGTTTTATTATAGAGTATTTCTGTTTAGTAAGCCTTAGTAATAGCCCGTAGTTGGGAAGTTGGTGGTGAGTCAACCCCTTGCCTTGGATAGCACGTAAAGCTGTCGGTCCTGCGCCTTAGCTCTCACCGGTCGTGTCAAGTAGTCGTCCCGCCGAAATATGAGTGATAGGAATCTTGCCTTGTGTCTACGCGTACACTTGTGCACTATAACATCTCCTGCGCAGTTGGCTAGTCTCAATGAGATTGGCCGCCATGGCCGGAATCGGTCGGAGAACATTATTATAACATATAAAGCAAAAGGATTTATTTATCCGTTTGAATGCGCTAATCTCAGAAACGGTCAATTAGAATTCAATAACTCTGTAAGCATTTATAGCCTATGTTTAGTGAGATTACTTTCAGGCTGTTTAACATTATACAACAACATTACGCAACATACGTATAATGTACATACACTAAGTAGTAGCAGACCGTTAGTATAGATAAATAGACATGTAACCTTATAAAATTATTTTAGTAGTAATAATTTAACTTAAAAAACAAAGTTAACATAAAAATATTGGCCCCGCTAGGTATTTTTCATCAGTTCTTCACAGGCTTCTTACCGAACTGGCAATAGACTCATAACGTTCCATAAAAATTGGTAAATTTTAATTATTAATAACATATTTGAAAAAATAAGACATATAAGTAACCTAAGTATTTTAAAACGTGAATACCAGTTGAGAAAAGCTAGAAATTATTAATAAAATACACACAAAAATATTTTATTATAATATGCATAAACCATATAACATTCGTTTTGCCAGTAATATATGCTACTTACCAGTGTACTATAATCATTGGTATACGAGTATTATAATCAAAGCCTATGATAAATAAAGCATAAAGCTTGCACGAGGAAAGCTCAGATTTTATAACTTGTGGAGGTTAAGAGAATATTATGCGCATTTCATTTTCTGTTCCGTTTTATCTGAATCGAGGTACATTTAGCTAACTAATGACTATCCCGGTCAGTGTAGGTGCCTATTTGTCTCACGCAAAAACGTTCGTACCACTTCTATAATGATGTTCGTATTGTTGCGTGTTAGGGTTCGAACGATTTGGAGAGAAAGACCTGCTGACTCTTTCAGAGACTTTATTCACTAGCACTAGGTCCGACACAAAGCACTAGGTTCAAACACTGGGTACAAACACTAGGTACTAGGTACTAGGTACAAACACTAGGTACTAAGTACAAACACTAAACAACTAGGTACACTCACTAAGCACTAACGATGTCCGAGGTCGTAGCCAATGTCGTAGGTTTCCACTGGTATCACTTTTGATCACTAGTCTTCACTGCGAAGTCGCTTCGTCGATCGCTCAAACTGAACTCCACTCGCTCGGCCACCCGCGGCCTATTTATACCGGCCGAGTCTAGTCCCAGACCATTCTGGAATGTTCGCGCGTGTACTCGATTTTCGAGTTTATTCCTCTATATAGCTCCTCTAGCGCCATCTAGTATTGAGTGGAGGGTTCACGTTTTGTACAGCACAAAAAGTGGTTCCCTCACTCCACGCTAGATGGCACAAGCTCCTTCACTCGTGTATTCGTAACACTACTCCCCTCTTAGAGATGCTCGTCCCGAGCATCGTTGTTACTGCCATGGTAACGCGCCAGACGGTCTATGTGTACCACTTTGAATGTCCCTCTTGGTTGCTTTTGAATCCTATAAGTCACATCATTCATTCGGGTAACCACTTTGTATGGACCGTCCCACTTGGTCTGCAACTTTGGAGATTTCCCTTTCCGGCGGGTTGGGTTATGCAGCCACACCAGTGACCCTTCCTCGAATCCTCTCGTGTTCGATTTCCGGTCGTATCTGGTTTTCATGTTCTCACTTGATTGTAACCCATTTTCCCGAACCAACGCGTGTATATAGCGCATTTTCTCCCTTAAATTGCTGACATAGTCTTGTACGGTCTCTGTTCCCTCCGGTGACCCTCCTGTCAATAGGTCTACTGGTATTCGTAGTTCTCTACCGTAATTGACATACGCCGGGGTAGCTTTTATGCTCTCATGCTCGGCGGTTCGATACGACAGAAGGAAGAGTGGTATATACTTGTCCCAATCCTTTTGTTTGTCGTCTACCAATTTCGCCAAATGCCTCTCAAGAGTCTGGTTAAATCTCTCAACCATTCCATCGGACTGTGGGTGGTACGCGGTGGTCCTCGTCTTATGCATGCCCAAAATTCTGCACACTTCCTGGAACACTTGCGATTCGAAGTTCCTGCCCTGATCAGAATGGATTTCTAGAGGCACACCAAAGCGACATATCACTTCTTCGACTAGCTTAGAAGCGACTGTTGTAGCTTCTTGGTTTGGTATGGCGAACACTTCGGGCCATTTGGTGAAGTAGTCAATGACGACCATAAAATACTTGTTTCCTGATTCCGTTACAGGAAATGGCCCGGCTACGTCAACTGCAATTCGTTCCCATGGTGCACCGACGTTATACAGCTGCAGCTTCCCACGGCTCCTGGTCTGTGGTCCTTTTACAGCAGCGCAAGTAGTACATTTGCGACACCAATCCTGTACATCATCTCGACAATGCAACCAGTAGAATCGTTCTCGCACTTTTGTTAACGTCCTCTTGACACCTAGATGACCTCCTGATACGCCATCATGTACTTCACGGAGAACATCTGGTACTCTCGATCTTGGGACAATTATCTGAAGATGGTACTCTCTGCCGTTAGCCTTCTCCCATTTCCGGTAGAGTATTCCGTTTTGAAGTATCAGACTGTCCCATAGCGCCCAGTACGACTTAGTGACAGCGCCAGTGGGTGCAACCTCACTCCAGATTGGTTTTACTTCACCCCGTTTCTTCCATGTGATGATGTGCCGAAGGTCGTCATCTGTTTCTTGAGCCTCCCTCATAGCATCATTCTCCCAGAGACCCAAAGGACTTGTTCTCGTTAGCTTTAATGTTACTTCATTAGATTCCTGCTTAACACAATGTTTGCAGTCTTCCGAACACGGCCTTCGTGAGAGTGCGTCAGCGTTCCCATGCATCTTTCCGCTGCGGTGTTCCGTCTTGAAGTCATACTCCTGAAGCTGTTCAATCCAGCGAGCTACTTGACCTTCTGGGTTCTTGAATTGCAGTAACCACTTCAAGGCTGCGTGATCAGTTCGCAGTAAAAACTGTCTGCCAATGAGATATTTGTTGAAATGTTGTAGCGTCTTTACAACAGCCAAGAGCTCTCTCCTTGTTACACAGTAGTTTCTTTCTGGCTTGGATAAAGATTTGCTGAAATATGCAATAACAACTTCTCTTTCACCCTGTTTTTGAGATAACACCCCTCCAATGGCCGTGTTGCTTGCATCCGTGTCGACTATAAACTGACCTTCAGTTTGTGGATAGCCCAGGATTGGTGTTTCACACAGATGTTTCTTCAGTTTCTGAAAAGAATCTTCACAAGGCCCATCCCAACAAAATTGTCGTTTATCTTCGGTCAGCCGATGTAACGGCTTGGCTATCTCTGAGAATCCCTTAACAAAACGCCTGTAGTATGAGCATAGGCCGAGGAATGCCCGCACTTCGGTTTTGTCCTTAGGGGTAGGCCATTTTTGAACTGCTTCCAGTTTCTCCGGGTCTGTCTGGATTCCATCACTGGAGATAACATGGCCGAGATAATTGACCTTATTCCTGAATAAATAACACTTTTTCGGGTTCAACTTTAATTTAGCTCCCTCTATTTTTGCGAAAACTCGCTCCAAGTTTTGCAAATGGTCCTCGAAGTCACGGCCGATAATGATGATGTCATCTAAGTAGACTAAGCAAGCCTCCCCAACTAAGCCTGCTAGTACACACTCCATGAGTCGCTCGAATGTGGCAGGTGCGTTGCACAATCCGAAGGGCATGACGTTAAATTGCCATAAACCTTTACCGGTCGAGAAAGCTGTCTTCTCCTTGTCTTCTGGATGAATTTCCACCTGCCAGTATCCAGATTTCAGGTCTAGGGTCGAAAACCATTTCATGCCACTCAAGGTATCCAAAGTGTCGTCGATTCTAGGTAACGGATAACTGTCCTTCTTAGAGACATCATTGAGACGCCTATAGTCAACACAAAATCTCGTGCTACCATCTTTCTTCTTCACTAATACAACAGGTGAGCACCACGGACTTGCAGACGGTTCAATAATCTTATTCCTTCTCATGTCCTCCAAAAGGCCTTCAACTTCTTTTTCCTTAGCAATTGGTATCCGTCTTGCTCGTTGACGAATTGGTCTCTCGCTTCCGGTATCTATCCTGTGCTGAACCACCGACGTTCTTCCAAGGTCCCCATCGTGACTGGAGAAGATATTCGCGTAGCGCTGTAAAAACTTCTTAGCTTTCATGCCCTGCGAATACGTTAGGTTCCTCTTGCAGTCATCGAGCAGCTCAGTCACTATTCCGTAGTTGTTGCTGTTTACTGAGTCTGTGCCTGTTATCGAACTACACTTTTTCATCCAGACAACTTCCTCGCACTTTCCAATGACGTCACCTTTGTTCAAGCAGATATCGCGATCACCAAGATTAACAACCTTGACCACAGCGTTACTGCTTCCACTAACAAGGGTTCTCGCCGTCATCAGTTTTTGCGCCGATGTCTTGGTAGGTGTGTCTTCTATCAACACGCATCTGTTTGCCTTTTGCTTTGCAGCTGGCGGCAGTTTCACCAGCACCTGAGCTTCCGCTCGTCCAGGTATAATGACTTTCTTTATACATGCGACTTTCCCGCAGGCACCTCCGAGAATGAAGATTTCTTCATCACCACACCTGAAAACTCCGTCAGCGACGTTAATTCGGCAGTTGTGTTTCTTCATAAAATCCAAACCCAAGATGCAATCATCCATAATCTCAGCTACGATAACGTCATGGGAGTATGAGGACCCCCCTACATCCATCGTAATTGACATTTCTCCCAGGACGGGTATTGGCTGACCGGAGGCCGTAAGAAGCCGACAGTTAATTCTCCTCTTGTGTCCCCTTGCTGCTTTTACCAGATTTGGGTTCACTATTGTTCTAGAGGCTCCTGTGTCTAGAGTCATTTTGCAATCCGTCCCGTTAATAGTCCCCTGAATCGTAAGACTATTCCCGCTGCAAGCCTGGGAGATAACGGTTATCGGGGCTTCCTCCGCGTTAGCCAATACTCGCCCCATAGTCCTGGCTTTTATTCGTTTCCCTGATCCCGGGCAGAGGACGAAGCTCCTTGCTTCTTCAGCTCCTCTATTTGATCCTCGATCCTTTTCATCCTTGCCAGATGGGTCTCCTTCTGCGGGCAGTTGAGCTGAAGATGCCCCCTCTCGCCGCACTTGTAGCACATGACTCCATAACTTTTCTTCGTAGGAGCCTTAACCTGCTTGGCTTCCTCAGAGACCTCACGGACCTTATGGGTCTGCCGTACGTCATGGCGAACAGCCTCGACCTCCAAAGCATGCGCCAATGCTTCCTTTAGCGACGTATGGTGACGAAGCCGCACTGCAGCTCTGACCTCCAGGTCTTTGATTCCGTCGACAAATGCTTGAACAATGTTCGTGTCTACCGTCTTGGTGTCGGCTCCTGGGTGTGCCTTCCTGACGAGTTTTTCAATTTCCAGCGCCCATTGTTGAAGTCCTTCTCCTGAGCGTTGGACTCTGTCACGCAGTTGGGCACGGAACACGTGTTCCAGGTGTCGCTCCCCGTATCTGGATTCAAGTGCCTCCATCAGGTCTTGGAACCCATTTCCTGTATGTGGCAGTGCTTCCAAGACAGACAAGGCTTGTCCTCTGAGCGCAACAGTGAGAGCGGTCAGACATTGTCCTTCCGTCCATCCATTGGCAGTGGCAACAGTCTGGAATTGCTGACGATAAGCGTTCCACGAAGTAGTGCCGTCGTATGGCGGCACTTTCACTCTTGGTCCTTGCGCCCCTCCGGTAGTTCCACTAGACATCGCAACTCCCGTGGTTTCAAGGCGCACTACTTTCTTCTGTAGTTCAGCGAGACCGGTTTTCACATTTTCGACATCCAATCCTAGCCCGGTAACTCGTTCTTCCACTTCGTCGACATCTTTTCGAAGCTTACCCACCGTGTCACTAACCTCTTGTATAGCCAAAAGCGCTTTTTGTTGGAGGTCTTTTTGTTGCTCTTGTGATTCTTGCAAAGCCTTTTGTGATTCTTTCATTACCTCTTGTGATTCTTTCATTGCCTTCATTAATTCAAATAAACTTCCTAATTGAAGTGCCACTTGAGGGTCTGTAGAAGCTACGGTGCCGCTGATGGGCGTGGCCTGTCCGGTGGGCGTGGCAAGGTGGGTGGAGCAAGTGGGCGGGGCCTGAGTCAAAGTGGGCGGAGCCTGAGCCAAAGTGGGCGGAGCCTGAGCCAAAGTGGGCGGAGCCTGAGCCAAAGTGGGAGGGGCCTGAGGGGCGTGGTCAGTGGGCGGGGCCTGGTAGGCGGGGCCAGTGGGCGGGGCCTGGTAGGCGTGGCCAGTGGGCGGTGCTTGGCCCCCAGTGGCAGCCGCAGCTCGTTGTGTCCTCGTCCTGACCCCCTCCTTGGGGTTCTCTCTCGGAGTCAATGGCATCTCCAAATCTCACTTCCGACACCAGTTGTTGCGTGTTAGGGTTCGAACGATTTGGAGAGAAAGACCTGCTGACTCTTTCAGAGACTTTATTCACTAGCACTAGGTCCGACACAAAGCACTAGGTTCAAACACTGGGTACAAACACTAGGTACTAGGTACTAGGTACAAACACTAGGTACTAAGTACAAACACTAAACAACTAGGTACACTCACTAAGCACTAACGATGTCCGAGGTCGTAGCCAATGTCGTAGGTTTCCACTGGTATCACTTTTGATCACTAGTCTTCACTGCGAAGTCGCTTCGTCGATCGCTCAAACTGAACTCCACTCGCTCGGCCACCCGCGGCCTATTTATACCGGCCGAGTCTAGTCCCAGACCATTCTGGAATGTTCGCGCGTGTACTCGATTTTCGAGTTTATTCCTCTATATAGCTCCTCTAGCGCCATCTAGTATTGAGTGGAGGTTTCACGTTTTGTACAGCACAAAAAGTGGTTCCCTCACTCCACGCTAGATGGCACAAGCTCCTTCACTCGTGTATTCGTAACAGTATCTAAGGCATACTCGTAGTTAAAAATGACCAAAAAAAAAATAATTTACCATACTGAACTAATCTTTTTATAAGAATAAAGCATAATTAAAAAATATTAAAAGAATAATTAAAAATGTCGAATTCAATTCAACATTTACATTTGAAACTAAAATTAAGCACTTATCATATCGTTTAAAAGATTTGAAGCAAACAATTTGATTTCATTAGAGATACACTAAACTTATTCTAAATCCAATAAATCTTTTTATTTTTTAAATTTACGTCCACAATTAACTGTATTGAATTTATTTCAAATGGAATTTTCATCAAAGCCGTGCTCTTACTCGTGGACTCAACTAGAATCCCCACAACTAAATACTTATTACACCTTCTCTCATTTATAGATGAATGACTTGTTACATGACTCTTACAGCAATAGTAATAAGGTTTAAAATAAAAAGGAAAATCTACATAGGTCTGTCTCGGGGTAGTATTCTTTACAAAGAAGGGTGCGGCTGCATCTCTATTAATATTTTATGAAACCAACCTACACTGTTTAAACTGAATATCTTCGACACGGTTCGTTTTCGAATAAAACCATTGGTTTTTCTACCGCAATTCATTATTGTGGAATTTTGTCATTTCCCGCAGTGATACAATCAGAGCTTAATGCCCGTTTAAAAAGGTTATTTATCCCAATTGATTCGAAACTTCCGAAGTATCATGCAATCGACAGATAATCCACTAAGAGATCCAAAATTACTTACAACGAATATATTTGTAAAAATGTTTTATTCTCATAATCTGCAAAAATAGTTTTCGTTTTAAAGAAAACATGAGTTAAAAACTAAAATGTCTATATAAAAAAAATCTATATTATATAAAAAAATATTAATATATTTTTTACCTTTAATAAAGTAGTCATTATTTTCGATATATAGGCTGAATGTATAGGTTTTAGAATTCTTTTTCTATCTGTCTGTCAATTGCCTATCTGTCTTTGAGAAAACCACATGATAGATTTTGATGAAATGCGGTATAATGATCGCTGGATAGTCAACATATTATAAGAGAACATCTCTCATCTAAGAAAAAACTAACGCACGTAAGGAAGAACTTGAGCGGAGCAAGGGCGCTAGCTATGTAGTATATATAATTAATAATTAATACTTGAATGTTACTTCATTTTCGTACATCGATTATTGATGTATTGAGAGACATTAAATATTTTTTACATATACTTAATGAAATAAATGCGATACATTTTTAATGTGTCGATTCTTACAGCCTTGATACCAGTCCCCACCGACACCCGAGGCGAAGTGAAGAACACCCCTGCATGAAATTACGTAAGCTTTCGCTACAATTTTTCAATCGCTTGTCGCTCTGAGCGAGTACGCTTCACCCGACCGCTAAATTTGAAACGTTTAATAATAATCATCATTTAGGTGATAAATTATTTCATATATTTGTTTATATTTATTATAAAAGAAATTTTGCGTATAAGGAACATCGAACGGGAAACCGGTAAAGGCACATGTAAAGGTCATTAAACCTTGTTTTACTTCTGTACTATAAATAGAGTGAAATCATAGTATAATACCTATAATATTGAAAGTGCTATAGCTATATTATATCATAACGTTATTCAATAAGAATATAAGGATTAAAATAGAACTAAACAATATAATTGATAATTAAACATTACTCTTTACTGTGCACATGTATTATTATTTGTAATAATATGATATTTGTTTTATGAATAAACTGAAAAATAGAAGTAAAATTCGCATAGTAAAAGGCGCTCAATTTTCTTAATTCGCAAGGAGGTCGCGTGGTTGCATCTTCTGAAACAAATAATAATTATCATAATGGCCACCCCATTTTTCAGCCCTTAATTTCACTGTCCCCAGAACCGTCACGCCTCGAAACAAAAGATTGATATATTCTCTCTTTTCATTAGGTTAAAGAGATAAATAAATCTGCACCCCATTTAAGATTTTTTTACTTTTATATTAGAAACCGTTCGTTATGGCAACAAATTTTGTAAATAAAACAACTATGTATATAAATTAAACGACTATAAAATGAATGAACAAAAAATAAAACATTCTCTATAGTTAATTTCTTTAAAGCAATTTGAAACATAATATAAAAAAGTCGTAAAATGCATTTAAAACTTTTATATTTCATGTAGGTATACTAGACATCTGTAATTTCTTAATAAGTAATTTATATATTCTTTTTATATTTGAGTCTACACTTAAATTACTGGTTAAAAGTTAGTTGTATAATTCTATTTTTAATACTCCTAAGCGAGTAAATAAAATTTTCATTCGTTTTACGATAAAGCCCGATATCTTCAAAATCATTATTTCGCAACTAAGGGCGGAACTACTATAGACTTCGATATCAGCTAGATATAGTTTTACCTGATCGTTTTAATAATTCATTTAAGGTAAAGTTTTCAACAACGGCAGTGAAACTACTAAGCTAATATCATTTTACACAATAAAATATATATACTCTCAAAAATATAATATATAAGGAAGTCAAATAATTTGATTTAAGAAATCGTGCCTAATATTAAAATACTAACATTTTGATGCGGCTATTAAACTCTGAAAGAGCTTTATAATTCGAACCAGAAATTTTTTCAAACAAACTTTTCAGCTTCATTATATTTTATTAAAATAATCGAAACTATTGTATTAGTCCCTTTTGACCCAATAATAAAGAAAAATGACTGCCGTGATGATATATGAATTGGTATTCTATTTTTAAAACATAAATAAACTACTTTAAATACGATTATCACAAGCCTTTATTTTTAAAACTCTATATTTAGAAAATAGTTCTGAAGGCCTTGTGTAGGCACCAAAGTCACGTAAGCGTAAGCAGATGTGCAACATAGTAAGTAAAGAAAAATCGTAGATTAATTTGTACAAACGAGTTGAGTGGTTTCCCATGTTTCTCTTTAAAGGGGAAACGTTAATGTAATCAATAATGATTATTTTACTTCTCGAGATCCACTAATTAATTGGAAATAGGTGGATTGATTCAAAACAAAAACAAACATTTGCTTTTCGTAGGAAAATTTTTCGTAGGAAAATTTTTCGTAAGAAAAATATTTTTTCTAACTTAAAAAAACTTACATAGTTGAAACTTACTTTAAATCATATAAATATTTAGTTCTCTTATAGTGTGTAAAAATTTTTTAGTCTGGTATAAATACTGGCAGGATCTATCTATCTGAAGTTTATATGACTTTTAGGGGTCCGTACCTAATACATCCAATCCGAATCCTATTATTTAGCCTTATATGCTGTTCATCCGTCTATCCGTTATATATCTTTAAATATACCTATGTATAATGTATAGGCTATATTTTTACTGATAGATTAAACTTTCCCATCATTAATATTATGATGGATACTTTAAAAAAAATCTATAAAATGTGAATTGGCTTCATGCTTGATCAGTAGTGCAAATCGCGGTTCGATTCGCGGTTTACACTCAGTGGCAAACATATTTATTTTAAGAATACGTATATAATTTTTGCGCTTATTTCACATGCAAGCAAAATCTTACTGCATGTATTAAACGAACGACTGAAGTCTTTTCTATCTAAAGAAGTGGCACCCGAACAGGCCGGATTCGTGAAGGGAAAAGGTACTCGAGAGCAAATTCTTATCGTACGTCAGATTATCGAAAAGTCACGTGAATTCAACAAAGCAACTTACATCTGTTTTGTGTATTTCTCAAAAGCCTTCGACTCCGTAAGATGGCCTATGCTCTGGAAGACGCTATTGGAAATGGGCACGCCAAAACATCTTGTCCATCTTCTTAGACGCCTGTATGAGGATGGTACTGCATCAGTAAGAACAGACGAACAGCTATCAAGCAACTTCCAACCAAACACCGGTGTTCGCCAGGGATGTATAATTTCACCAATACTGTTTAACATCTACACAGAAACAATAATGCGACGCACTCTCGAAAACTGGACCGACGGAGTCGTAATTGGAGGCCTAAAGATTTCAAACTTGCGCTACGCGGATGATACTACTCTTTTCGCGTCTAGTGCTCGCCATTTGGAAGAGCTTCTCCAAAAAATGGAGAACATCAGTCTCGAGTATGGCCTTAAGCTTAACCGCAGTAAGACCAAAGTGATGATTGTCGACCGCAAAAATAGCAACTTGCCGGAAATTACTCAGATCGCGAACTGCCCAGTGGTCCAATCATACATTTACTTGGGAGCTTTGATCTCGAATACTGGAGATTGTATTGATGAGATCAAACGACGCATGGCGATGACTAGATCAGCGATGGACAAGCTGGAAAAAATATGGAAGAACCGCAAAATAACCAAAGCCACTAAGACCCGGCTAGTTAAAACACTTATATTCTCCATATTTCTTTACGCCTCAGAGACGTGGACCTAAGAGAGAGCGAGAAAAAGAGGATAGACGCGCTCGAGATGTGGTGCTGGAGAAGAATGCTTAGAATTCCCTGGAACGCATTCAGGACTAACATTTCAATCCTCGAGGAACTCAGCATCGAACAGCGTCTTACCTCTACAGTTCAGGCTCGAATCTTAGCCTTTTTTGGTCACGTTTCTAGACGTAATAATATAGCCATCGAACGCCTTGTGGTGCAAGGAAAGGTAGAAGGCACTAGAGCACGAGGGAGATCGGCAATGAGGTGGACGGACCAAGTCAGAAAAGCAGTAGAGTTACCATTGCACGAGTGTTCAAGATTGGCAATCTCCAGAGAAGAGTGGAGGCGTATAATCGAGCGGGTCATAAGATCTACATGATGACCACGACCAGTCTGTCAAGACTGTACCGACCAAGAAGAAGAAGAAGAATATAATACTCATCATAAGGGTTTGTATGTGTTTATATTAATTTAATGAAACGAGTTACAGGATGCCACATCCTATCACTAAATACCGCATCACTAATCTAAAACACGAATGAATTTTTTTTTCTTAGCTTACTGCAAGAAAAATATAGGTTTACCCAATATACATTGAGTATTGACCACGACCACTTCTACAATAAATATTCAACAATAAAAAAAACATATATTTCACTGAAAATTCGTAACTTTTCAGATAATTTTCAGTATTCTTAAATCAGGACAAGCATCAATTCGGAGGATGCGAAAAGTAAAAACATTGAGAATAGCGAAAGAGCTATGTAGAGAAAGTATGTAGCTCTCGGTACTTGTACGTACACTAGTTAAAAGTTTAAATATTTCATTATTCAGTAACCTCTGTAGGAAAATACTTGCATCAAACAAGTATTCGGACTATAGTCCACCATGCTACATTAGTGGAGTATGGCGGGGCGGAAATGTATTTCGAATACGAGCTAGATTCTCTCAGACATACAGATTTCCTTATCATGTTTTTCTTCACATGTTCTACGAAAGGTTGGAATTAATTTCCAGATTTTAGATACATTTACTCAGTTTTCCAAACGAGCGCGTTACAAATGGATTACCACTGCCTCATTCAGGCCAATATAATTAAAAATAAATTATAATATGTAAGTATAAAATACAGTTATATATAGCATTTTAGTAAGATCTCAGTAATACCTGCCTACGTTAAGTTATTTATAAACAATTAGTGACTTACACTCGCTTCGCTCCGGCGCGTTCTAAGATATTCTTTGTAACAAGCTTACAGCCCACGGGAATCACTTGATAAGCGTGGTAAAAAATAGCCTTTATACATTACCCATAATCTCCAGACAAATCACATCGATGTTTTCTATTTCTGTATTCTTATTTAAGTTCTTCTCACAAAAGCTTTTATGTGTTTGCTAAAAGTTTTAATGTAAACTAATTTTTGTTTTGACTAATCTTGAAAACGGGTGCACTGATTTGTATAAAGCATTCACTGGAAGATAGCTGATATTACAAGGAATAACTGTGCCTTATCTTACTCTTAAAAGAAATAACTTTCTCGGCAAAAAACTAAAAACACTGGATATTGTGATGAAAATCCGCTTACACATGGACACACACGAGCGAAGCGAGGGTAGCTTATTAGTATATCATCAAACTGAAAACGTATAAAAAACTAATTTACAGCTACTCGTAAGCGTACGTACTTAAAGGTTAATCCCTTTAAAACGATGACTGGTATAAAACTAACAAGTTGCTAAGTGATGGAGTCTTCACGTCGTCACCATCTGTGCAAGTGCCAATCAAATTACTGGCGATTATCCTCTATGGGCAGCCAACGATATACGGACCAATCTGAGGATTAAATGTTTTTCCTCGTTCACTGCACAGAATATGCCTTCGGAGTGAAAATTGCGAGTAAAATTTCTTACTCAGTACTTTTTACAAAGAAAAGCGGGACTTATAAATGGATGCTACACGGTCACGAAGTAAAGTGTTTTTTTGTACTAACAAATCACAATTTTTTTTATTTTTATGATAATTTTCTTATATAAAATTTGAAGACATAATTATTAATATTTTTTATACATCCAAAACTTACAGTTTTAGATTTTTTTCTGTACATATAACATTGTAGTCAGTAGATTAGAATATATAGCGTGGTTAAAAAGTAGTAGTAAGTCATTCACTCATGGCCAAGTCGAAGGCGACCTTTGGCAATTAAGTCAAGGAGACTTAATTTAGTAAAAGCCTCGACAACTACATACGACGTCATGTCTCCGGATGCCATTTAAAGTTATTGTTAAAACTTAACTTTAAGTTATATGTAGATTGTGTTATTTGTCAATTATAATCAAAAAAATAAAGGATGCACTTCATAATTATAAGAAATATTTTTTTTGCTAACATACGTAGTAGTAGTAGGTTTAATTGTATGTTAAATTTTAATTTTCATTAATCATGTTTCGGATATCTAATCACTAAATTAATCACTTATTTAAATATAAAAATTACATGATATTCAAAAGTGCATTAATTTTTTATTTCGAAGATACCACTACATTAACGATTTATACATTAACAGTACGTAAGATATTATAGATATTATATAAAAAATAAAATATATCGAAATAATATTCCCAATACATGGAAAGTAACATCAGTACTATTCGTAAGCATAAATTGACATCGTATCGAATTAAGTTAGAGTATGCATTATCCCTCTTAAACCCGAGGGGTTATTTAAATGATCCCTCAACCGATCAAAACGATTACTGTGAACGTAAACTTTGGTGTAGCACTTCCATTGCACGTTTTGTTCTTTTGAATATTCAAATGCGAAATGTAAGCTGATAATGGTTAGTTAGATCAGAAATGAAGTCGTCGGTCCCTATAGGAAACATTAATTTTCAAACGTGTCGCGTTACGTGGATGCTGTACAGTATCTAAAACGTGATCTTAATATTGATTCAAATTGGCTACGACTTTATATTACTTGGGTTCTACATTAGTACAAACGTATATCGAAATGTTGGAATCTTTTATTTACATAAAAGTCTTAGTCAAAATTTTACTACAAGCTTAGAAACAGGGTTTTTAAAGTTTGAGTATTTGATAAAGCGTTTATGTGCTTTATATAGGATTAAAAAATCATGAATTTTTATTTTGCATGGCTCCATTACTATACATACTTATATGAAAGTTTCTTCATAAAGAGCCTTTGTCGGCCTTTAGTTGAGAATGATTGTTCTATGTTTTGTGCAGCTCTTAATATAATTATTTTATTACAAGCATTAATAAAAATCTTTAAAAATAGCCATTGACACGTAAGGGCAAAAAATGATAGAAAATGAAATAAATCCTATTTTCGGTTGGTTTAAAATTTTGTATAGCGCTGTGATGGGTTTTACAAAACGAGACTTAAAAACAGAATACAAGGTATATCTTGTTTATTAAAATACATACGAGTATTGTTGCAATATCGACAGTCAAGAGACTTTTAAGGGTTGTAATTAAAATTTTGTCATTTACTTTACAGAAGTAGCCGACGTATTTCATCCATGATTATAATATCTTATTTATCCTGTGATTTACTATGATTTCTTTAAGATATCACCATAAAGACATTCGCGAGTTTTTCTTATATTTATTATTCTATTGATATAATATATTACTTAATTTCATAATTAAAGTAAACTAAAAACCAAGTCCAACGTTAAATATTACCATACTCCCCGGGGAAAGTAAACAAATTGCGGCTATTATGAAAAATTTCTTATTTACGTTTCACTTTAGACATGTCACGTATAAATAAAATATACTTATTTAACACTTGTTCAACTATCCCGAGGAGAGGCACTTACTGTGATGAAAGGGTACGTCTACGTGTTTACGCATTTTATTTTATCGTTACAAGACTTACTTTTAAAATTGTAATGTACGTTTTGTTTAGTATCGAAAATAAGTTGTTTTATTTTGTAATAATCTTCCTATTTTTCCGAATGAAATATATATTTAACTAATTGAGAATAATAAGGCTGCTAAGAAGTTAGAACTATAAAATGATTTATAAATTAATATTAACGAATGATAATTCAAACTAAAACTACATTACAAGCAAATATACTGCAGGTAAAAAATTACTAAAAATAGAAAAAAGCATATCACTTAGTTATTTCAATAGCTCTAGACTAAATATTTCCCGCAATGTTTATTATGAAAGTTAAGCCCGCTTGCGAAATTACCGCGTAAACCTTTATCTCGAAAAAACATACAATCTGCACTTTGCACTTAAAAATAAAAATGTAGCTGAACGTAGAAGCTTTCAAAATATTATAATTTTATATATAGAATTTCATTATGTAAGTATAATGGCTTTATATTTTTTAGAAAATATAAAAAATGCTAAATAACAAGAAGTAATAACTACGATTGATGTTGTTTTGAAAGTTAAAAACATTTTCTTTGCTTCAAAAAGTGGTCCACCTTCTTCTTAAGCTTCAGTAAATTTTTTCAAGAGGTTACCTCCCTCATAGTCATATGAGTTTTTCATATCGCTTCAAGCAAATAAATCGAAAACGGGGGCGCAAATGTGATTGTAGTGTTATTTCATAAATTACATGCTATGCTCCCTACAACCTATGTCAGTAACTCCTACATAAACAAACCTTCAATAAGAAAAATTCTGCTCGAAAAAGATTATTACCGCGAATATTTCAACAACTACATTTCATCTTTTCAGCTTTTACCAAAGCACGGAAAAATACTAAAAAATCCTTCGCAAGTCACGAGCTCTCATAATTTTGAAGTACAGTAAACAATGAACGTAAAGTTACCTTTAACAGATGAATTTGTTACTCGGAAGCTGTATAAGCACTATCTAATGATTCACTGTCTTATCACTGTTATGTTTACCGCGGTCAGTCTCTCCTGGACCAGAGGGAACGTTTGTTTGGTTATCACTGCGAGTGCAACGAGATCACCCTCCGAACGCTTCGGAGTGACTGTTGGTGACACTCAAACCTACGGGTTCACCCCGATGACGTCATCATAGACCAATAGGGTAGATTCTTATACGCATGCGTCTCGTAACAGCCGCCACGGCGCCGTTATCCAGCTCCTAAACGAAAATATAGCACGTGATCACTGACGCTGTATACATCGCCAGTTTTCATATCTAAATTTTAAAAGTACACGAAACGTCAACAGCAGTGTATGCGTAGCTTAATGCGGATATTTGCGTTCGCGGTGGAGTATTCTTCTGGCTGTGACAGCTTTGAGAGCTCCCCCGATGGGCCTTTCAAAGGACAAGCGCTAGTATTCTTTTTCGTCTTTGAATATACCGCGCTTTTCAAATAATTGAGACGCTCGCTATATTATTTAATTTGCCCTTTTCGAGGTCGAAATTTTTTACCGCGCAAGGGTGGAAATTCTATGGCTATAAAAACTCCAGTGCGATGGAAGGATTAATTACGTTTGTGGAGCGTCAGTGATAAAATAAAATCAAAATCCACATCAAACAACCTCCAATTTATAAGCAAATAAATCTTTTACTTTTCTTTATATTTGCGTGAAATTCTAAATGAAATAAGAATTGAAAAATCTGAATATAAATAATTTTTTTGTAATTCTACCCGTTTAGATCGAACTAACTCAACATAGGAAATAAAAATACATTCATACGATACATTTCCACGTGGCAGGTTTTAATCACACATAGAGCATATTGATCGATAGGGTGCTATTCTTCGCAGGATTGTAGTCTGGCGCGAGAGCTTTTTAACACTCAATCACGATCGTCCGACGTCGCAGCAAAGGTTTTAATTTGCCATCCGTCTCGCAACAATAGCTTGAGTAGAAAGGCTGCAATCCGAGCCTACACTGAATCGAAGACGTGTTGATGTACTTCCAATGCACATGGCTTATATTGCGAATTCCCTTCGTAAGTAAATATTTATTTTTAATTTTATATATTTCGCTTTAGTTACATATATATAAAAAAGTTATAAATAACCTTCTTACATCCTTATGACTGGGCATAGGTTTATATAGGTATCGGCATAATCTTACGCTGAAGTCTAAAAGTTGAAGAATTTCAAGTCCTTCGAAAATTATTGTTGTATGGGGATTGCTTTAGCACACACATGAAAATCTTAGCGATTCGAGACGTCGGAAATGAATCCGCTCCAATGAGTTTCCAAACGGTTGCGTCATTAATGGGCTACCATAATATTGTCGCGGAATATAGTGCGAACTCGTCATAATAGCACGCTTGTACCATGCCTTACAACAGCGAATGTCAATTTCTAACTTTTGACAATTAGATAACAAGAACAGTTTATTACAAATTTTAATGTGACAGAAAGAGATAACGCATTTTCAGGAACAATTTCGAAGTTACTAGAAACATTTTGAATTTTCGATACTAGAATATTCTAAATTTACGCATATAAAAAGGCCGGCAGTGTGTCGAGAGATCAGTTGTCGTTCGAAGTTAAGTGAAGATTGCGAAGAGATACGAAATAGTGGAAAAGTGAAGAAGAGTATAGTGAATTGTTAAAAGTGGTGAATTGTAGAGCTCAGAGACTCAATTTAACTAGTGCTGTGTACAAACTGCGCGTGTACAAAGTGTAAATAAATTAATCTTTAGTGCGAGAACGCTTTTAATTTCCGATCCCGAACCTGTAGTACGTAACAATTGGTGTCAGAAGTGGGATCGGAAATGCCGTTAGTACCGAGGCACGAGAAGCAAGGAGTCACTACACGCGCAATGGCAGAACAGCAAAGGGAAGACTCTAGCCCAAGTACATCGAGTGGAGAGTCCGCGGCTCAACAGAGCACAACGCCAGACATGAACGCCCTTCTGCAACAAATGGCGTTCATGATGCAAGAACAGTTGCGCGCACTCGAAGAAAGGCAAGCCCAACGCCAGGAGGAACAGCTGCGCGCACTCCAAGAGGAACAGGCTCGACGCCAAGACGAACAGCTGCGCGCACTCCAAGAAGAGCAGGCTCGCCGCCAGGAAGAACAGCTGCGCACACTCCAAGAAGAGCAGGCTCGCCGCGAGGAAGAGCAGGCTCGCCGCGAGGAAGAACGTGCACGCCACCAGGAGGAACAGCTGCGCGCACTCCAAGAGGGCATTTACAAGGATGTCATAGCCGCTCTTCAACAGAATACGGAAAGGGTGGAAGTCGTTGAAAGAGAAGTTGAGGAACTAAAGACGACACTCGTCACACACGGTGAAGCTTTAGACGAGCACGACTCAAAACTCTCTAAAATGGAGAAGAGGATGGATTACTTGGAAACTCAGAAATTACCGCGTGGTGCCGACATTAGCTCATCATCAGCAAAGATTTTCAAAGTCCCTCACTTCGACGGCAAATCTTCTTGGGCCGCATTCAAGATCCAGTTTGAAACGATCAAGGAGACAAGTGGATGGACAGATGATGAAGCCCGATCTGCCCTTACCGTCGCTCTTAGAGAGGAGGCTCTAAATGTATTGGAGGCGCTTTGTTCTAGCGTTCCTGGCAGGAAGACCACATACAGTGAGCTACTTAACGCTTTAGAGTCGCGGTATGGTGATAGTCATCTAGAGCACGTGTACAGGGCTCAAATTAAAGACCGTACACAACGAGCCAATGAAACCCTGCAGCAGTGGTCCGTAGAGATTGAGAGGCTCGTACGGAAGGCATATCAATCCTCGCCAGCTACCATAGAAACCATTCTTCTGCAGGCTTTTGTGGACGGGATTCGCGACTCGGAGGTACGTGCCGCTGTACGCCTAAAACACCATACAAGTCTCAGAGAAGCTGTCGCTCATGCTCTAGAGATTGAAGCTGTGCGTCATGACTCTAGACCTTGGAGGGTGCAGGAAGCTACCACGGGAGGATTAACCACCCGGAGACGTCTTTTCAACCCAAGGTGCTATGAGTGTGGTGAGCGGGGCCATCTTCGAAGTGACTGCCCTAAAAGGAAGAATGGTCGACTATACTCAGATGTTGGTGTACCAACCTGCGATCAAGTAAGAGGAGAATTGATCTCAGCCAGAGCTAGGAGGTGGGCGCTGGCCGGGGGATCTACAACCTCACCCATAGAAGTAAAACAGGCAATAGATGGAAACACTTTGGTTATACATGGCGCTATTAATGGAGTGACATGTAAACTGACACTGGATACCGGAGCTTCGCGAACCGTCATTAATAACCGAAAGCTGAAACACATTGCGGACAATAATTTGCAAGATAGAA
This sequence comes from Boloria selene, assembly GCA_905231865.2. Lineage (NCBI taxonomy): Eukaryota > Metazoa > Arthropoda > Insecta > Lepidoptera > Nymphalidae > Boloria > Boloria selene. Next base: position 6,916,824 of record HG993147.1, read on the forward strand.
GGCACATCACCCTTATGACAGCCACTGGTCAGCGCATACCTGTTTGGGGGGAAAGAAAAATTGCTATAAAAATTGGGGACAACGTCTATTGGCATAACGCAATAGTTGCAGATATCGTGGATGATTGCATCATTGGATTGGACTTTCTTCAAAATTATCAGTGTACGATCGACATGAAATATGGAGTTTTAAAGTGCAAAAATAAGGAAGTACCGATAAGTGGTGGAGTTCAGGGGAAAGTTTGTTGCTTAAAAGACACCGCTCTTCCACCAAGATCATAGACTCTAGTACCTGTCGCTTTACCTCACAACACGTCAGGTAGTCCATGGTCGTGCGCTATCATAGAGAAGTTTGAAGATGAGAGCTCGTGGATCCCGGCAAGAGTTATTGTAGGTAAAGCTTCCACATCCATGATTCCAGTGCTAAACCCTAGTAACTTTACTCAAACCATTCAGAGAGGCGAAGTTGTGGGAACTTGCGAAGAGATAGCCTGGTTAAACAGATGTCAACCGAACGTGAAGGTACCGAACAAGGATAGAGAGCAAGCGACGAAACTTATCGAAGACTGTAAAGAAAATCTCACAAGTTCTCAGAAGACAGAAGCTGAAAATTTACTGTACCGATATTCAGATTTGTTTTCCAAACATGAGAACGATATAGGAAGAACCGGCTTAGTGAAGCACAAAATCAATACAGGTGATGTTGCGCCTATCCGACAGCGACCTAGACGAATTCCATGGGCCAGGGAAAAGGAAGTGGACGACATGATTCAAAACATGAGAGAGAACAACATCATCGAACACTCCACTAGCCCTTGGTGTTCTCCGGTAGTACTAGTTAGGAAGAAGGATGGTTCTACAAGGTTTTGCATCGATTACCGCAGACTCAATGATGTGACCAAAAAGGATAGTTATCCCCTGCCTCGAATCGACGACACCTTAGACACTCTAAGTGGTATGAAATGGTTTTCAACTCTCGATTTGAAGAGTGGCTATTGGCAAGTGGACATGGACCCCGTGGATAAGGAGAAAACTGCGTTTTCAACTGGAAAAGGGTTATGGCAGTTTAAGGTTATGCCGTTTGGGTTATGTAATGCACCAGCTACATTTGAGAGGTTGATGGAACGCATACTCGCCGGATTACTAGGAGAAGCCTGCCTTGTTTACCTAGATGACATAATTATTGTGGGGCGTGATTTCAATGACCATCTTAGGAAACTCGAAGCAGTATTCGATAAACTAAGGGAAGCTAATTTAAAGTTAAGTCCGAAGAAGTGCTTATTCTTCAGAAAACAAGTGAATTACCTTGGACACGTAGTTTCAGAAAACGGAGTAGAAACGGATCCTGAGAAAATCACCGCTGTAAAAGATTGGCCGACCCCTAAGGACAAGACGCAAGTGAGAGCATTTCTAGGATTGTGCTCTTACTATCGACGGTTTGTGAAAGGGTTTTCTGACATCGCCAAACCACTCCATAAGCTAACCGAGGAGAAGAGACCTTTCGTATGGGACCATAATTGCGAATTGGCCTTCCAAGAATTAAAGAAACATCTTTGCCAAACACCGATCCTCGGGTATCCAGACACAAAGGGAGAGTTTATTGTCGACACTGATGCCAGTAATATCGGTATTGGAGGTGTATTGTCCCAGCGGAAGGGTGAGCAGGAGGTGGTAATCGCATATTTCAGTAAGTCACTCTCTAAACCGGAAAAGAATTATTGCGTTACTCGAAGAGAGCTACTTGCTGTAGTAAAAACCTTACAACATTTTAAGAAATACTTGCTAGGACGCAAATTTTTGGTAAGAACCGATCACGCTGCCCTGAAATGGTTATTAGAATTCAAGGATCCCGAAGGGCAGGTAGCACGATGGATTGAACAACTTCAAGAATTCCAGTTTGATATAGAACATCGAGGGGGTAAAAATCACAGCAACGCCGATGCTCTATCTAGAAGACCCTGTGAAGACGACTGCAAGCACTGTCAAAGACAAGAGGCAAGGGAATTGGAATCAATTAAAGTTATTAGAACAGACTCGTTAGATGAACGTTGGAGTGATGAAGCCATGAGGAGAGCTCAAGAAGAAGACCGAGATATACGACCTATCATGGAATGGCTAAGTAGTGGTAGGCCAAAACCTAAGTGGACTGACATAGCACAGTACAGTACCGCTACGAAAAGTTTGTGGGCACAATGGGACAGTTTGCTGTTACACAATGGAGTATTGTGCCGGAAATGGGAGAAGACACGTAGAAATGATAGCCATCTCCAACTAGTGGTTCCTAAAATAAAAGTATCCGAGATACTTCGAGTCTACCATGATGGTTCTTCTGGTGGACACTTAGGGGTAAGAAGAACGTTAATCAAGATCAAGGAGCGATTTTACTGGCTGCATTGTCGAGATGATGTTGAGGACTGGTGTCGGAAATGCGTGCAATGTGCCTCTGTCAAAGGCCCGCAGACCAGAAGCCGAGGAGTAATGAAATTATACAACGTTGGGGCACCTTGGGAGAGAATCGCATTAGACGTAGCAGGACCATTTCCGATTACTAATTCCGGGAACCGATATATTTTAGTTGTGATGGACTATTTTACAAAATGGCCTGAGGCATTCGCCATCCCAAATCAAGAAGCAGTAACTATCGCAAATACTTTGGTAAAAGATGTATTTTGCAGATTCGGCGTTCCGTTAGAAATGCACAGTGATCAAGGAAGAAACTTTGAATCGCATATATTTCAGGAAGTATGTAAAATCATGGGGGTGCACAAGACTCGAACCACACCACATCATCCACAGTCAGATGGAATGGTTGAAAGGTTTAACCAGACTTTGGAACGCCATCTAGCTAAGGTTGTGGATAAACATCAAAAGGATTGGGACGAGTATTTATCATTGTTCCTGCTATCTTACCGGACTGCTGTACACGAAAGCATTACCATAACACCTGCTTTTGCAAATTTCGGAAGAGAATTGCGACTACCAGCGGATCTGTTAAGTGGTTGCCCGCCGGATACTCCCAGTTGCATAACAGAATATGCCAGTGAACTACGAGCGAAGATGATTGGTGTTCATGAGCAGATACGAGATGCAGGGCTACAAGCAAGTGAACGCATGAAAACTCGTTATGACCGTAAGGCGACAGGAACGAACTTCGAGGAAGGCTCATTGGTATGGCTGCATAACCCGGTGAGACGAAAGGGTAAATCGCCAAAGCTACAACCCAGTTGGGAGGGGCCTTACAAGGTTATAACGAAAATTAACGACGTCACTTTCCGAATTCAACGTACATCTAGAAGCCCGGCTAAAATCGTGCATGTGGTCCGATTAGCCAAGTATCACGGCAACAACGATGCTCGAGACGAGCATGTCTTAGGAGGGGGTAATGTCGCGGAATATAGTGCGAACTCGTCATAATAGCACGCTTGTACCATGCCTTACAACAGCGAATGTCAATTTCTAACTTTTGACAATTAGATAACAAGAACAGTTTATTACAAATTTTAATGTGACAGAAAGAGATAACGCATTTTCAGGAACAATTTCGAAGTTACTAGAAACATTTTGAATTTTCGATACTAGAATATTCTAAATTTACGCATATAAAAAGGCCGGCAGTGTGTCGAGAGATCAGTTGTCGTTCGAAGTTAAGTGAAGATTGCGAAGAGATACGAAATAGTGGAAAAGTGAAGAAGAGTATAGTGAATTGTTAAAAGTGGTGAATTGTAGAGCTCAGAGACTCAATTTAACTAGTGCTGTGTACAAACTGCGCGTGTACAAAGTGTAAATAAATTAATCTTTAGTGCGAGAACGCTTTTAATTTCCGATCCCGAACCTGTAGTACGTAACAATATATTATACATTTTCTTAATAATTTATGAAATACATTTATTACAAAGTAAATTGATTTATAAACCAGCATTTTCTTTTGTAAAAGAAACTCCATTGTAACCTATTACCCATTCTACAATAATATCATTCGGTCTATTCACAAGAATCTTCAAAGATTTCTATATTAAGAAATTGTTAGAAAGATAATAAAGAAATGTTCGTACGATACACAATATTTTATCCCAGACAAGGTCACCTACAATTGCCTATTTTAGTCCCGACATAATTCAAAGAAAACCTTACATAGGTCGTTACTGATAATATTATGTTCTGGACGAAATTGCCGGAGAGAGTGATTTATGTTTTAGATAGCTGATGTCATAACTCATACAGCTCGAAGAAAACCTCGACGAGATGACTCGTAATTGTTTTAACACTAACCTCTAATGTCAGGAAAGTGGAAATTACATACAACCATAGACTTTAGATACAAGTTATACCTATTATATCTATAAAGTATAATTTAATTAATATTTTGAAATGCAGAAACTCTTTAAAACAAAATGATTAAACCTATTAAATAAAAATATTTTATTTTCACTAATACAATTATTTAATGGCAGTGGTAGCCCAGTAACGCACTCGCTTGAGAAAACGAGTGATACGGGTTCAAATCCCGGGTTCGCAACTCTGATAATTTTATAAGCAAATTATTTCTAACATGACATACATAAACAAACATAACCCGCACTAGGCCAGCGTGGTGGACTACCAATTATGGCCTGATCTCCTCATACTGAAAGGAAGCCCAACAGTGGAACGTAAAAAATTACAATTATTGTTAATGTAATCATAATCGATTATTGATTTATCATTATTATTAATATAAAATAATAATTTATCAAATTAAGTTACACGGCCGCGGAAACTGAAACTAGAACACGACAAGATCATATTAGCATAATATCGTTATAATATATGCTACGAACAAAGCCACTTTCCACACAAAATTAATTAGTATAACAGTAATTTAAGTAATGTTGAATTCGTACTACTTATTATATGATGTAGCTTTATCTTTTTCATTTACTGTTAAGGTTTACTTATTATTATAGAATAATGATATCATTTATTTTCTTTTGGTTTTATGTAGGTACTTTTTTCTCTTTTCTTTAAGTATTAGGAGGTATCATTTATATAATGACTAGCGACTCGCCCTCGCTTCGCTCGGGCTTTTCCCTAGATTTAGCACAGGTAAAGCCGCGGGATCCGCTAGTTATGCATATAAATCAGCCTCTTGAATCACTCTATCTATTAAAAAACCGCATCAAAATCCGTTGCGAAGTTTTAAAGGTTTAAGCATGCATAGGGATATAGGGACAGAGAAAGCGACTTTGTTTTATACTATGTAGTAATACCTCGCAATACTTGATAGTAATGCTTGCAATGTATGCATTACAACAATTTTGAAGGTTTTCATAAAAAAATTAATTAACATTATCAAACAAACAGACAAAACTTTTATTAATTATGTTTGTCTTATTTTCCGCTTATACGTTCATATTTACATTATTAACTATATATTTTATGATAAAAATTAGAGAGTCAAATAAAGAATGGATATGTGCCAAAAAGAGATTGAAAACTTAAAGTGAAAAGTACAATAAAACAAATTTGGCCATATAGGGCAAGGTAACTTCAAAGTTTTTAACATACATGCACTAGTAAGTCGCCGTCGCTTCGCTCGGGCTCGTTCTGAGATTTAGTGCAAGCGAAGCCCCGAGTTTCGCTAGCGTATTATAGATATTAACCTTCCTCTTGAATAACTCTATCTATTAAAAAAAATTAAAAGTGCGTGTGTACGAAGTACACATGTCAGAAGTAAAACTTCTTTGGCAAACTAATTTTTAAATCTCGTTTATATTTATACTAAATAACCCCGTTTAAGCTCGTCGAGAGAGGGAGATGGCGCGAAGGTCACATCCATGAGTTAGACAGAGTTAGAAACGTCACTGACTCGCGGTGGGCGAGATCTAGCTAAGGCTAACTCTTCCCCGTCTCTGAGCGCCTGGTACTATGGACTTATTTTTTCATTTTATCGAGTTTGAAATCACAACGATTCTAAAGAAGTTTCACTTCAAAAACCGCATTAAAATCCATTGCATATAATATAGTGACAGACAGACAAGCGGAAGCTACTTTGTTTTATACTATGTTGTGAAGATTTAATTTAATAGTAAGCTTACTCTTATGCCTGTACGTATAAAATTTTTATTTGGTCATTTGAACTCTCAAAATCTGTCAAAACGAATCATAATTTGGTTGCAGAATGATTTTTATATTATCGTCGCAAAATACAAGTTCGTTTTATTCGCTTTTATATTATCATTCAATATAATATTAGTCTTAAAACTCTTAAACGAGACCTGAATTAAATTTAGCATTCAACAGTATCGCAAGTCATGATGTACTTAATAAAAATTTTATGCTCTCATCACTGGAACCAATCATTTTACGCTTATAACGACCCCACCCATTATGGAAATAACGCCGTCAACAAAACTTGAAGTATCTACACAAAAATTTTCAAAAAAATACAATAAAAATTAGCACAACACAACTCGTTGTTCAGAAACAAATTAATCAAATAATCAAATGCGTATAAAAAGGATTCGAGTGTTCAAAGGGACCGTATAGTCGGCTATGGGGAGCTAATCCTAGCGACAGGTAAGCTCAGCTAATTTATCATCCCAAAACAATAGAGGGTAGACTTTACATAGGCTGCTATGTGCAACTAGAGGGCTTGATAAACAACGCCTAAATTATTGTTACACTCACGCGTATTATGACTCAATCGAAGGGTGTTAATCGGCCCTTCTGTGCATTTTGCTATTCGGGTATTTTATTATACAATTTAATTTAAACTTATTTTATTGTTCCGATGATGTTTTTTTATCTACCTATTGTATTGGTGTAGTCTAACTGAATTGCAGCATCATGAAAAAGTAACTACAAGAGACACAAACTTTTGTGAATTAAATGAAATATGAAATATTATGACTTGAATGGACATTTCATTAAAAAATAAAAATCTCTACATAGTAAAAAACAAAGTCGCTTCCCGCTGTCTGTCTGTATGTATGCTTACAGCTTTAAAACTACGCAACAGATATTAATGCGGTTTTTTTAATAGCTAGAGTGATTCGAGAGGAAGGTTTATATGTATAACTAGCGGAACCCGTGGCTTCATTCGCTCGGTTTCATCTCTACAAGATGAAACCGAGCGAAGCAACGGTGAGTCCGTAGTAATTTAATGTTTTAATCACCATGTTTAGCAAAACCACTTTGTAAGTCATTCTAACGTATCCAATTGTTTAATTTGTTCCTGTTATGTTTTGTTGCTAATAAATAATATTTTATGTTAAGAAGCGGATGGCGAGATATTACCAGTGATATTTATTAGTGGTAATAAAATCAAATTGGAATTGCTCCTGTAAGGTGATATATAAAATTAAGTTAAATTACGATATATTTTCAACTTAAGATACATCTTCGCTTCAAATCAATTTAAATCAAGTCATAAAAGGAAATCACTTTATGCCAATTAAAGGCAATACCAAAATCAAAAAATAAATTAAATCGAATAAACCCTTTCTATGGCACAATCAAAAATCCCTTTTCATTTCCGTATGAAATTTCATTTACTATTTCAGTCCTTTAAAAGGCTGTATACAGTGTATTGATGGCCGGATAAGCCCCTAAACGCGCTGAGCCTACGGGCTTTGAACGTAGAGATCGACGTGTAAACCCATTTATTGTCCTTGTACTAACCCGCGGCTGCACCACCTTTAAAAGGGATACTCGTATTGCGACTTTTAATGCACATTTCGTCAAAATTAAACAACACACATGTATATATAAACTATACTATATGTTTCTAAATTTTTTCTTAGAGTTCATTTCGACTACTAGCCTTTCCCGCGGCTCCGCTCGCGTTCATCAAAAGAAATATTTTTCTCCCGTTTTTGCAACATTTTTCATTGATGCTCCGCTCCTATTAATCGTAGCGTGATGTAATATAGCCTATAGCCTTCCTTGATAAACGGACTATCCAACACAAAAAGATTTATCCAAAACAAACAAACAAACTCTTCAGCTTTATAATATTAGTATAGATTGTTTAATATAATAATTATTTCCTATCAGACTAGAGTCATCAGATGCTTGTTTTAAAGACGAAAATATTATATCAGTACAGGTGACTCACCCTAATTTGGGCTTATTGTTCGGCTTAAGTGAGCGTTACATGGCTTTTGGTGATGTAAGTGGACAACCGAAGAAATATCGAGAAGACATAGTATATTAAGAAATGTATTGTAAGATTCGTGATAAATCTAGACTACGCCATCTATAACGTGAACCGTAAGATATAAATCTATACTAATATTATAAAGCTAAAGAGTTCGTTTGTTTGTTTGTTTGTTTGTTTGTTTGTTTGTTTGAACGCTCTAATCTCAGGAACTGCTGGTCTGATTTGAAAAGTACTTTTTGTGATGGATAGTTCATTTATCGAGGAGGTATAGCCCTCCAGCCCTCCTAGGCTACATTACATCACGCTACGACCAATAAGAGCCGAGCATCAATGAAAAATGTTGCAAAAACGGATAAAAAAAAAGTTTAAAAATTAGTAGGTTTTGAAATGTAAAAAAATCGTATAAGTATTTTATTATCTCTCATATCGTAATACACAGGTGCAAATAGTAGACTGTAGATAATTTAATTTTGTACTGTTATCAAAAATAAAAATAAATAATATTAAGTTAAATACCTATCTACCTTAATTTCATGCTAAATTACATTTTATTGCAGTTTTTTAACAAAAACATGATATCCATGATTCATGGCCATAAAGGGTAATTAAACTTTATGCCTTGTAAAGCATTTGATGAATATCGCAATCTGATTATCTGTTACCTACAAATTTTTCGTTAAAAATTATAATAAAAATATTGAAATATTTTTGAAGAAGTAAGAGAATATACTTACTCGTAGTGCAGTTAATTTAATTTAGCTAGTTTTTAATAGTACACACTTACGATTTTTATAAAATTTATGTGTTTTTTGAGGTTTTATTAAACCGAATCATCGCTTCTATAGTAGTGCATATTAAATCATAAAAAAATCACTATATATTGTATTTTCATGAAACACTAAAAGAAAAATACTTATTTCGTACAATCTTATTTTTTTGTTACTATTTCAGCCCGTTATAATTTTAATATATTATGTATGTACGAATTATCACATAAATAAACACTATTAATGTTTATTACTGTTATTTATATAACATATAAATAAATATGTATATAATAACATTACCTACATAGGTATATCCAATATTTACTGTTACACGAACTGATGAATAAAAATTGATTGAATACCATATTGATTGAGTACCGTTGAAATTCCACATAAGTATGACTTGTAACTTAGCGAAATATTTCATTTTAATTAATGTATTTTCTTTGAAGTTACCGCCAATAAAAAAGTGTTTTATTCGAAAGAAAAAGGATGTGAAGCGACAATTACTTATCATAAATATATTATATACTAGTGGAACCCGCGGCTTCGCTCGCACTAAATCTAGGGACGAACCCGAGCGAAGTAAGGGTGAGTCGCTTGTTTAAGATAAACATTTCCATCATACATTACATATGTGTAACTCTAGCGGTAGAGTAACTCTAGGTAGTAGTGCACGCCAGAATAGCTTGCAGATGCTAGATTTTTACTACTTACTTGACACTTATCGTCATATTTAAAAAATAATCACACAATATCTTTATAAATGGTAGCCTATGTGTTATTCTGATGTATAAGCTATATTATTGTAAAGTTTCATTAAAATCCATTCTGTAGTTTTTACGTGAAAGAGTAACAAACATCCATACATCCATACTTACAAACTTTCGCATTTTTAATATTAGTATAGACTCTCATACTAAAAGTATTTATCTATTAAATTTAATTATATGCATGTCAATTTGTAATTTTCTTCCAAGAATACCGGGTCTGCTTGTAAACCATAAACTAATTCTATGCTGCATTTCCCTTTCTATCGTGATACATAATATACATACTTTACGCATATCGATACCCAACTCTCAAGTCGGCTTATTCCTCCTGAATAAACTTTTTAAAGGAACCAAAAACGAAAATATTACAATAATTAATGATTCTTTTTAAAATTTTAAGAAATCTAAAATCTTACGCTTTTCAAATTATTGAATGGTAACATACATACATATATTACTGAAATAGTAACGTTATTACACTATAGTTAGCTGAATTAACATAGCTTTTGCCACTTATAAGACGAAATTGTATTCTGTTTTATATAAGTATATTGTGAATGATACTTTATTGTTCCAAGGATGCAGTTTTATTACCTTTGGTTAATTTTAATTACAATATAGAATTACGCAGCAATACGTTATGTTCCATGAAAACACTTTGATGTTTTATACACCTAATATATTTTGAATAAAAAACCCCAGGTATAATACTTTATTTGCAAATACAGCAATAAAATTCATTAACAAGCAATTAAATTAATTAAGTTATAAAATTTTAAATCGAGATTACAATAAGATATATTATCAGACAGTGAAGATCTGTGTGTGAATTAAATCTTGTATTGTATTATAAAATTAGTATATTGAGTCGATCTTGTTTGAGAAATAGTCTCGTACAAAATAGATATTTAAAAAATACTTGTTTTCTGGTTCGTAATAAAATACAATGTGTATGAAATATCTTCTAAGATCACAATGTTTTCTTTAATTACAACTAGCGTTTGACCGCGGCTCGGTATGTAATTTTCTGCTCTTTTAAGGTATAAAGTTACTTGACACAGCTCTTGATCTTCAGACGGTGCAGGGAGGGCCCACTTCTTTGAGAGGTGCGTGATGCGGATTGCTCCTGGTACTCCTCTGGATAGCAGAGTGGACTGTGGAGCAACCCCCTTGGCAGCGTGACCAGCCGGGCCGTCGCAGCATCGTGATTGAATGCGTAAGCGATCCTGCGACGCCCCTTTAAAACGGAAGATGTGTGCTTGAGTTTTAGTGGGTAATACTGGCTTGCTGCTGAACCCCATATGACCACCCGTTTCCCTCAGTTGGTCAATGCATATACAAGGATAAAAAAAACTTTTGATCTTCCTGTAGGCTATAAAACACAAAAAGTTTTTGTTTGAAATAAATATTTAAGTAGTGATATTTGAGTATGTTTGAAATAGAGTATAGGATAAAATCGCCATCAATAAATAAAGTGCGTCAATATCTAAAATTTCACAATAGAGACAGGCAAAAGGAAATTGTCTTCAAACTTCGCCAAATTCCCTCGAATACACATTGAAATAAAGCGATAAAAGTTTGTCTCATACAAATATGCGTCTAGTATCTAAATCTAATATATTCCAAAGCGAACAGTGACAATTGAATTTGACACGGCGTCATATTTGCAAGAAAAGTCATAGCAAAGTTTATAACTAAATTTAATATACAGCGACATCATCTTGTGAAGTGATGGAATTAAAATAACAATTTCACGCTTATGTGATTTTAAGTACTATAAAAAGGATTGTCCACAACATATTTTCTTCATCCTACCTCAATATTAATTCAATTCAATTTTCTTGTTAATGGTTTCTGCTGCTTTTTGAGGTGATTGGCGCTAATCAATTTTTAACTGTAAATTGCTTTTAGATGCATCTGAATATATGGGACATTTATGCAAGTTAAAAAAATTTTTTTAAATTGGTCGTCCTCCTTTTTTAAAATAGCAGTGTGTATAAATAATATGACACTCATATAAGATATTTAATAATTATGTATGTACTTTTAAATGTCTACTAATATTATAAAACACTATATTAAAAAGATAAGCTTGATTGATTGAAATCAATATATTAATATTAATGGACATAGAAGTGAATTACTTTAAAAGAGCAGCATTACTAAGTTGCATGTAAGTATAATATAAGGCAGCTATCTATTGCTACAGTATCTTTCAGTCTACAACTACAAGTTAGTGTTACTACTTAGACCTTTGCGCTCAATCATCATGGATTCCATAATTACTATTTGTCTAAGCCACACAACAATTTTTTCCAATATTATTTGTAGTCCCTATATTTATTATTTTAAACTAATTATTTATATTTATACGAAACTTATGCACTGTAATTAAGTTAATTACGTTTGATAAAATATTATTTTAAGCTTATATGAATTTTAAAGAGATTTCTAAATATCTAATTAGATAATATCTATAGTAGCGATACTTTTTATGGCCTGGATGTTGTTTTCTATTTATTTTTTTACTTTTATATGACGTACTGGTGATTTACTTTCTTTTGTATAAATTAGTTGTATGGGAACACGACAAATAAATTAAATATGTCAAAGACAACACAAAATAAAATTAACAGTGATTTATAAAGCTGTTAAGTGACGACGTGAAAAAATATTTAAACATAAAGAAATTATAATTAAATCATTAAAGTTCAAATTATATATCAAACACTGTACAATATAAATCAAATATCCAACAGGTAACATGATATTCTAGGTAGAATAACTATCTTTATTAGTTTATCTGATGTAGACGTTAACTGTGAGGATTTATTAGTTTTAATAATGTTGTAAGTAGTTTAAAAACAAGGTAATTTTTCATTTTTTTGCTGTTTTTACTCATATGATTTTTGTCACATATGAATTTTCCACACATGACGTGCATTAAGTGGATGAAGTCATGTCGGCAACTCAACATAAGGAAAAAACATAAAATGACAAGTTAAGGAGCTTAGAGATTTTTACTTTTTGAATATAGCAAGATATAACGTCTATTTTAATATAAAATCATCATACATTAGCGTTTAGTCAATAAAAACTGGAATATGTAGGGGTAACGAATTGTTCTTAATGGCAGAGAAGTGCACATAATGGACCCAGACGTTGATTGCCTAAAAATAAACGTAAAAGGGGGCAGTGAGAGCAATAGTACCAATACATTGGCAATCCGCATTTAATCTGACAGCAACCAAACACACAATAGCGCCTGATCGATAAAATCACAAAATGATGAGTCTCACTATATAGTAGAGGAGACCGTGGAAGATCGACCTTCACCGATCTGATAACCAGATGAGACATATTTTTTATCGAATATAATTTATAAACAAATATGCCTATAATTACTTGCCTATCTGAAAGTGCTCATGGCTATTTTTAGCTGGGCAACAGTGCTTTAAGTATGATTTTTTGCAGGCAAGTCTATATGACTGAGTTTGTAATAAAATAATCTAAAATTTGATATAACTTTCGATAAGTTAGCAGAACGATGGAGTCACCTATATTGACTTACCTGTTTACATCGGCTTTGGTAGCTATACACAAAAATGAGTAGGCAAGCCTACTGAGGCATTTTCTGTGTGTTAAAAACTAAGAGTGAAATAAAATTCATTTGGTTATCAAAAGAATGAAAGTGATGAAAAAAAAATCGATTAAAGTTAATTTAATTAAAAATAGCCATGAGCACTTTCAGATAGGCAAGTAATTATAGGCATATTTGTTTATAAATTATATTTAATAAAAAATATGTCTCATCTGGTTATCAGGTCGGTGAAGGTCGATCTTCCACCGGCTCTTAGACCACTATATGAGTATAATAACTCTAAAAATATGTTTTTCATAACCCACGTCAATATTGACATTTCATACTAAAGTAACTGGGCGGCAACTATATTTAAAACCTGCATAGTGCTATTGTGTATTAAATACACTTCTTTATCGATATGGTAGCCAATTCCATTGTTCTTTTTGGGTAATCGCTACGAGTATCTGTGATAGTAATTATTCGTTACTAGCGACTCGCCCTCGCTTCGCTTGGGCTTTTTCCTAGATTTAGCACAGGCACAGCCGCGGGATCTGCTAGTTATGCATATAAACCTTCCTCTTGAATTACTCTATCTATTAAAAAAATCGCATCAAAATCCGTTGCGTAGTTTTAAAGATTTAAGCGTACAAAGGGATATAGGGAAAGTGACTTTGTTTTATACTATGTAGTGATGATAATGCGTAAGTTTCAAAGGGTTCTAGGTTCAAAAGTACGAGAGTCTAAATAATCTTTGAATAACGACACTACTCGATTGTATTTTTTTGGGTACTTAAACTTCTTATGAGTTTCTCTATTATATCTGTTGGTCTATCTGATGCCCTTCAATCTTGTCCTGACTCTACTGAATGAAGGATAATTAAGGGATCCATTTAGAACAAATACGTAATGAAAACATGTGGACAACTGAAGTTCTTAAGCGATTTGTCAATTCGTGTAATATGTAATTATTACGTTTTTAATAAACTAATAAAATAGATAAACTCAAAAGCTAACTAAAGAACAAAATTAGATTTAGATCGATAATTTTATATATCGATTTAGATAATTGTGGGTAGGCACTGTCTGTAACAAGTATATAACCCCCTGAGAGGTCTAATACCTTAGTCTCTCCCGTGACCATGATTGCTGTAAAGCATTCGAAACGTCGGGAACCAAAAATCATAATAAATCCGCGACAAAATCCGAAAAGATAGTTTCATTTAGATTTAGATCTTTAGAGACGTTTTCGAGATTATAAACATAAATTTACTTATATGTATATTATAATTATAAGAATCGTTCATTAAATTTTATAAGTTTAATTAATCGCCACTGTAAGTAATTTTGAGAAGTGGTTTGTTTCGTCTTCACACTGCAACGGTACTACAGATATATAAATTATTATATAAGTCACTTTTTAATATTTTTATCAAAATAAATCATATTTAAACACTTACAATAAAATCATTATATTAGATACAGGTAAAGCCAAGGCGATAATTGAAAGAGACTTCGCCAACGCATATTTTTAATGCATAAGGACAAGCGTGAGTAGTGGACATTGGACACCGCCTACATTAATAAAAAATCGTTTGTCATTATAAACGTATCTAAACTAAAAAATATTATCTGTATTAAACATTAATTTCAAATTAATATCTTCATATAACTACTATTAAAAGCCATGAATAGTTTTTTAATCGTTTTTTTTTTCGTGTTTGGGATAAAAGAATTCATTTATCAAATTTTAAGATTTATATCTGTCTATATTTACTGCGATAACTCGAAAATTGATCGGAAGGATTAGATCAATTCAATTTTATATGCCTCTAAGTTTTGTGTTGAATAGGCGATGAGATTTAAAGCTATTCGTTCACTCCCATATAAAGTGGGTATCATGTTAGTCGTTGAAGGCCATAAATTATAAAATACAGTACTAACAATGAACATTGAACTTATACACCATAATTGTACGTACCCACCATAATTGTTCGTTTACGTACGTAACGTACCAGTTAAGTTTAAAGTTATATAAATAAAGCAAGACAGCAACATCAATTACAATAAAAATAAAATTTAATAATTATGGAATTCAGACATCTTATTTTTATTAAAATTCTAGAATCATCGTAGAAAAAAGATACAAGTAAGATTATTACTATGAATTTTAATTTAGTGATTTATTGCCCTATTGTGTTGTGGGGTGTTAGTCAGTTAAGTAGTAGTCATGACAGGTAAAATAAACACGTCCGTTATACTCGAGTTTCCCCACTTTAATAATATGAAAACGGCCAATGCTCAATACATCGATTTAATGCTGAATAAGGACTTAACATAATATACTTACATACTACACACACTACATCATCCCCCAAAGGGTAAAAAAAAAAAATTATCATATACATTTTTTTTTTTTTTTATATATATATACTTATAGTTACTCAATCAAACTAAATAGTTTATCTTATAAGAATACAAATTAAAATTAAAAACTATTTATTCCTTATACAGTTTTGTTCTATTTTTATGAACAGTTACAGTTTTTCCATTCATATTTATTTTTACATTAGGACGCAAATCTTCAATTACAACATACGGTCCTAAGTACAAAGTATCTAATTTACTGCCGGTTTCATTTTTCAATAGCAAGAAATCACCTGGCTTGTAAACAATTGGATTAATTGACTTATCGTAATTATTTTTTCTAGTCTCTTTACTTTTAATTAAATTATTTCTCGCATCATTTTGAGCTTTTTGCAATCGATACTTAAATTCAGATACATAATTATCGAAATTATACAATGGTTCTACTTTTTGACATAAATTACTTGGTATTCTACATAAATGTCCAAAAACTAACTCGTATGGAGTATATTTCGTTTCGCAATGAACAGTAGTATTATATGAAAAACTCCAATATGGTAACCATGAACTCCAAGACGATGGGTGATTATTTGTTTGTATTCGTAAATAAGAACCTAGTACTTTATGTGTACTCTCTAAAGCTCCGATACTTTGATGATGATAGGCTGATGCTATTGTTTGTTTTATATTCAAAAGGTTACACAACTCTGAAATTACTTTAGAAACAAATTCCGTACCTCTATCACTAGCTATTTCTGTTGGAATTCCGTACCGTAAAGTAAAATTTTCAGCAAAAATTTTAGCTACTTCTGTAGTTGTTTTGGTTTTTAAAGGGTAAGCTTCGACATATTTACTCAACTCGCATTGTAGTGTTAAGATATAGCAAAAACCACTATCGTCCCTATCAATAGGACCAACTATATCCAAAAAAAGTTTTTCAAATGATGATGATGCTGTTGTTGTGATAGACAATGGTTCTTTATGAATTTTTGTGTATTTCTGTTTTTGACACTGAGTACATTTACCTACATAAATCTTTACGTCTTTTTCTAATGAAGGCCAGTAATAATATTTTTTAATATTATTTAGCATTCTTCTCACACCTACATGACCACTACTAGGTAATAAATGAAAATCATTCATTATCACTTTCTTTTCGTCACCTGTGAATATTCTTTGTACGTCTTTTACAATACATATTCTAGGTAAATTCTTTTCTTTATTTCTAGAAATATATTTAGCTAACCATTCAATAAATTCTTTATTTTTACGCGTTTTCATTAATATTATTTCTTTTATTTCTAAGTCCTTGCACAAAATTGCCAGTTCTTTCAATAAATCGTCTCGCGAGTATACTGATAAAGAAGATTGGCTTGCAAATATAGTATTCTTACTCTTACAATAACATAAATTTTTTTTACTTGAAATAAGCATGCTTTCATCTCGATTTTTTAATATACTGCGCAGTTTCTGGTCAGGTAAAATAATAAACTCTACATCTGAATCGCATTTCTTAAGTACTTCAGCAATTTTAGGTTGATCAGTCCTACAATCACTAGAAGTAGAAGAATTACTAATCTTGCTCTCATTCTTTCTCGCTTGCGCTCGAGTTAACACACACACCATCTTACTATTCATTTGTTTTAACTCATCTGATGTTATAATTATCCTAGACAAGGCATCTGCCACCACATTATCTCTACCCCTAACATACTCTACTTTAAAGTCATACTCCTCTAATAAAAGTCTAAACTTTGTCAAACGACTCGATGGATTAGTCATATTAAATAAATATAACAACGGTTTATGATCTGTTCTAATAACAAATCTTTTGCCATATAAATAAGGTCTAAAATATTTAATCGACCATACAATGGCTAATAGCTCCTTTTCAATTGTCGCATAATTCAATTCAGCTTTATTCAAACCTCGACTCGCGAATGCAATCGGTTTCTCGTTACCATTACATAGTACGCTCCCTATAGCAAAACCTGAACTATCAGTTTGTAAAATAAACTCGTTTTTTGATGAAAAATCTGGATAATCCAATACAGGTGGATTAGAAAGTAATTTTTTAAGGCGCTCAAACGCGTTGTTACATTCCGGTGTCCATTCGAATTTAACATTTTTTCGACATAATTTATTCAATGGTAAAACTATTTCACCAAAGTTACGAATAAATTTACGGTAATAATTACTAAATGCAACAAAGCGCTTGACGTCATCCGCACATTCCGGTGTCGGGTAGCGTTCAATTACGCGAATCTTTTCAGGGTCCGGTAACATGCCTTCCGCGGATATCACATGTCCTAAGTAAAGTATTTGTCTTTTTAAGAATTCACATTTTAATGGATTTAATTTTAAATTTACTTTTCGTAATCTTGAAAATACAGTCATTAAGTTTTTATTATGTTCGATTAGATTTCTACCGAAAATTATTAAATCGTCCATATAAACAATACATTTTTCATAGTTAAGGCCTGACATTGCTATAGTCATTAATCTACTGAAAGCTGAAGGGCTGATTTTTAACCCCATAGGTAACCTACACATTTGAAACTGTCCCATGCCGGTAGTGAAAGCTGTGTATTTTCTTGACTCATCTTTTAAACTACATTGATAATAACTTTGGCTTAAATCGCAATGGCTAAAATAAAAAGCTCCCGATAAGGAATCTAATATATCTGTTATATTAGGCAGTGGAAACTTATCATCCTGTATCCTTTCATTTAATTGCCTATAATCGACTACTACTCTCCACTGACGTTTCCCGTTTTTATCTTCCTTTTTAGGTACTAACAACAACGGACTGGACCACTCACTACTCGTTTTTTCTATTATCTCATTTTCTAACATCTCATTAATTTGTTTATTAAGTTCGTCTTTTTGTGAAAATGGTATTCTATATTGTTTTTTATAAACAGGCGTTACATTATCCTTTAAATGTATAGATTGCTCATAAATATTTGTTACTGTGAGTTTGTCACCTGGTAAATGAAAAATATCAGAATATTTTGCACATATCTGTTCAATTGACATTTGTTCGTCTTTTCCGAGGTATGAATGTAAATTAAGCATAGAAAATAACTTTCGCACTCGTTCCACACTTACATTCGGTCTTTCAAACTTACAAAAGTCGTAGTTTTGTAATGAATCTATTTCTAGCTCATTTATACTCAATGTTACTTCCTCATCCGTCGTATTCAAAAGTCTTATGGGTATTTTACCGTTTCTTGGCCTAGCTATTACACTTGCTAGAAAAATTCCTTGCCTTATCTCTTTTGGATATATGACACAATCATAATTAACGTGTGTAGGTAAATATTTTATTACCTCACATCGCGGTCCGATTGTTAAATTATGATTATAGTAATGCATTGGTAAGGATACCTTATTCCGACCTACTCTTAAAGATAGTACATCTGTATTATAATCTATGACACCTTTATTTATTTTTAAAAAATCTTGACCTAATATACCTATAGCTTTACATGGTAAATTCCTAAATACGTAGAACTTATGACTAAAATTAAATCCTTCCCATTCTAATGTCAAATAGACAAAACCTTCGGATTTCAAACTACCACCTACGCCATTTATACTTAATTCACTCTTATGTAAAGTTACGTTAGTTAAGCTTAATAATAATTCATATTTAATCGCTGATAAAGAGGCCCCTGTATCTACTAATAATTCTAATTCTAAATTATTTATTTTAAAATTAACCCAATTAATGCTGTCACAAGCTAAAATCTGATTAGGCACGAAAAAACTGACTTAAATTATCGTTTTCCTCACCTTGGTCATTCGAAGTAAAATGATTTAAAGTTCTATCATTAGAATTATTCACATTATTATTACGTTTACCGCGATAATTATGGACATACCTCGATGCACCGCGATTTGCAGAGTAAGCGCGTCCCGCTGCACCGTAACTCGACGCTCCGCGTGAACCGCTTCCGCGCCACGTGCTTTGCTGTCGGTATTGCGACATCGGTCGATTTGAATAATATGTCGAAAAATTTCGACCACGATATCCACGATAGCTGTAGTTAAAATTATTACTACGCCTATTCCTACGATTATTATTATACGAGAAAATCTGATCCTTGTGGTTCAAAGATGAGCCACACTCATCCTCCGCGACTCTGATGGCATCTTTTAAAGAAGTTAAATTACGCGACGCAATTATGGTACTTACTCGTTGGCTTTTTAATCCATCCGAAAAACACTTAATGGCATTTTTCTCATTTAGAGGCTGCAACACCTTATACTTAGTTTGATCCCCGTTAGCCTGGGAAATTGTTAAATCCACAAACAACTTTTCTACTTCATCTCCATATTCCTGAACAGACTTATCACCCTGCTTTACTTTTTGTAACTTCGATTGCAAGGCTGTATCCGATTTTCGAGTGAGCAAATGTGTACGCATATCTTTTAAAAGTAAATTAATAGAACTATAAGAACTTTCTAAACGCATTTTTGCTCCGCTGGATAATCTACTTTTTAAAACAAAATTTATTAACAGCTTTTTATCCTCATCTAAGAGCATCGAATCATACAACTCTATTGAGTCAATAAGATCATTCGTAATTTGTTCGTCATCGGTCATTTTAGGCAAGAGGCTAACTGCCGTTTTTAAACTAAACTTTTCTCCAGACATGTTTTCTATCTCTGACTGACCACTACTACACGAATCAAATTTCTCCTCAAATGATATTATTTTATAATAAGTCTCGTCAATAGAAGCGCATAATAAAATGCATTTCTTAGAAACGTCAGTCGGTAAGCACTTCAATATATCTTTAAATTTTTTATAAATTGCCTTTGCCTCAGAAACCTTTTTTTCAAAATTACTACCTACTCTCCTACTAGGACCTAACTTAATTATATTTTCCTTAAGATATTTCAACTGTTCAAATATAGTAGTTAACTCTAATTCTATTGACATAATCAGAAAAACTTAGTGATTAAAAGCTAATAACAATATTTTAAAGAAATTAATTTTAAAGAATTAACAAATTTAAAGAAAACTTATGTTATTTTTAAAGTCCATAATAGTTTGATATTGTCAATAACATACCGTATAACTACGCACTCACGCACTTTAGGACTATAACACTTTATACTTGCGGCTCGATGTCGTCGCAGCGGTCACGGGCATCTCGGCCACGGCGGCGGTAGCTTACGCGCGACAGGATACGCTCCAAGGCCGCACTCCTCAGCTCCTTCTGGATCCACTGTTTATGGCACCTCTTGTATAAATAGTAGACTCCAATCAGCACCCCCACAATAATGAAACCGCAGATAATTGATAGAAGAATATTATTAGACTTCATGTGCGCCAGGGTTGCTTCTCCGTGATTGTCGCCACCAGACGATGTTTGCGCGATGATAACTTGTTCTTTAACATCCTCTTTACTTTGACCTTTCCCCATGTTCAAATAAGGGTATCGAATGAAGAGAGATATTGAAGAAAAAAAAAAAAAATGATGATTCCGCCAGTTCTATGGCAGGGTCGCCATGTGTTGTGGGGTGTTAGTCAGTTAAGTAGTAGTCATGACAGGTAAAATAAACACGTCCGTTATACTCGAGTTTCCCCACTTTAATAATATGAAAACGGCCAATGCTCAATACATCGATTTAATGCTGAATAAGGACTTAACATAATATACTTACATACTACACACACTACACTATAAAGGCAAACGTTAACAAAGCTTACAAAATGGCGTCTACCAAGGCTAATAGTTATCAGATGCTAAAACCCTTTTGTCAACACTTACGAGTATAAGTGATGTGACATAGACGTTCTGATTATATCTCAAAAATACGTGTTTAGAAGTATTAAAAAGCCTGTATGCTATTTTTGTTCTTACATACATATCGATGTTTTTATTTTTCAAGAATTCATCAAAGCATACTCGATGCCTTCTCTCAATCTGTCAAAATGTCTGTATGCATTATGAAAGATGTGAATTGTATGGAAAAAAGTACAAAAGGAATCTAGACTTCCATTTGATGATTCTATATTGTAGCAGACCTTATGTTTTCTCGCTGCTAACATTCATATAATCTCTCTAATATCTTTTGTTTTCCTAAAGAAGATGTTGTTGTGTAATATTTTGTTTATACTTACTTATGGATAACCAAGCTTTATTTTACATTAATTCCTTCGAATTAACCTCTGTTGGCAGATTTACGTGATATGCGTAATTGCGTAAGTATACTTGTAGTTCATCTTTGTTTCACGCAAAAATGGAGTTACAAGGTAGCTTACAATTAGGATTCCTTTTCATCGTAGAGACAACCAAATGTTACCCAAATAAATGAACAAAACACCTAAGAATATCGTTGTCAGATCACTTGGAACTATTAGACTATTGGAGTTAAAGTTGAAGTCGGTCATACCGAGATGTTTAGTGTTTATTTGGTCAGTGGTATTCTAAAAGAAAATAGAATGGACTAGTTCTGCACGGGATCACATACCGGCAAAAAATGTAACCAAAATTGCCCCAGTCATTTCGAAATTTATAGAGAACATACATATCGAATGAATTAAAATTTTTACGCTTTTTAATTGGAAGTTTTTCATGAATAAAATTATCATGAATGAGCAAATATCTAGTATAGTATAAAGCAAAGCAACTTAGATTTTTTATATATTACTTATTACATTTCTAAATAAATGTAGCATAAAATAAAACTGACTGCTTGTACACGCTCGGAAGTCCCGGTGAGTCAATAGCAGTAATTACTTCTAAACGGGCACGTGACCTATATTCCACTAAATATGTTGATTACGTTAACCGTACCCCTTTAAAAATAGTGGAAATTCATGTAACCTGGTTTTATAAGATCCTATTTATACCTCACTTTTTAAAATTGATGGTGAAAACGTACTGATTATAGTATTTTTTTATTTTATTTATGTATGTATTTAGTTAATATTTTTATCCTAGATGTGTGTAATTCTTTAGCATCCGGCAATTTAGCCAGATGTGAAGCCAACAAGTATCTCTTGGAAACTGGTTAAAGTACCATCTCGCTGGGCAGTTTGGAATGCTCCTGATGCGTTCTGGCAGCAGAGTTAACCGAAATAAAGCAACCCCTTAGTTGTATGGTCCGCTTAGGCAGACCGGTCGGTCGGGGCATCGTACTTCAGTGCGTTAGCGATCGTATAATACCCCAATAAAACTCGTGAAGTTCTGTTTGGTTTATGCGAATAGTACTAGGTTTTTTAGCTTGTGAGTTCCACATAACTTATATGTATGCAGGTGGCATACAAAAATGCATTTCCCAAAATTAATAAAAAAGTTTATACGTTTCGAGCTTCACCAAATTGCAAGATAATATTTGTAAATATCATAAATAAGAACTATACCTACCATATTATGTATATACAACTAAAATTATATACTTATAAACTTACACTATAAGGGTGTATAACGCTTACCTATGTACAAAATATCTTTAAAGCATTAAAAATAAAGGACTAAGTAAAACTTAAGTTATATCTTTAAAAAAGATTAAATAATGAACAGTTCACAAAAAAAAGGAATTTCAAGACAGAAATAAACCAAATAAGCCTACAAGCCTGGGTGGAGCAAGCGGGACTAGAGCGACAAGCACTCTTAACTGGATACTGTAACTAAAAATATTTTCGCCAACTTTATACCAGTCTTGTAAAGTGTGATTCACATACATATACTAAAGCAGTATCATTAACATTAATTGGTTAAAAGAGTGGTCAGTTTATTCACCTCTATCGACCTTGGCTCACGGATTTGGAAAGTCAAGGTAATAAATATTTGGCATTTTTGTAACAGTATGTGTTCTTTCTTTTTGTAAGTCCTCGACTCGACTCGCCAAAGCCGACGGGATTCAAAACTTTGGTGAAACTGTCATAGATAAAAAAGTTAAGGTGAAATAATTATTATCAACAAACTGTCTTTCAAAGATTTATGTATGTGTAGTATTAGAAGCTTTGCTTGTAAATAACTAATATGGTATAAAATTAACATAGCGTGTCAATTATACCAATATATCAACATTGCCTAAATAAGGCGATTTTTTAAAAACATAAGTTTATGCTAAATTTTAGAATACTTAATAACGGTTTCAACATCTAGTATACAAGTTATCTGAATCGACATCAATCAAAAGCTCCTATTAGGTATATTATGAACACAGAATAATGAAGTTAGAGTAGGTAAACAAGTCCTCTGAATCATCTCGAGGTCAATGACATACTTGATATATGAAACGAGTTACAAAAATGCTATATTATTAAGGCAAATTTTTTCGTCGTCGTTCTAAAATATTGCATTGTTCTCGGAATCCAGAACTCGACTACTTAAGTACCATAAAATGGGTCAAATGATTATATACATAATATAAAAAGTCAGAAAATCTATCCTTATGTATATAAAATGTTAATATTCCTATATGATAGGATGGAGAGCCTAGAGTGCCTGTTAATTTATTTATATACACATTGCACAATATAGTCGTACATTCAGTAGAATATTAAAAGAAAAGGTAAAGACTAGTTTTGGTAAAAAATCACACTATTTATACTGCTATTAAAAAATCCTCTTTATAGTCAACTTAAACCGCTTTAATACTTAAGATAATATCTTAATACATTTTTCAACAAAAGAAGTGACAAATGAAACCTAATACCGCCTTGATCTTGAAATAAAAAATAGTATCGTATTAAGGAAATACGTTTCTTCGATTTTTTAAATGGTGTTTTCTCAGTAATTGTGTGATTTAGTGTTGTATTCTTTTTTACAGTTAAATTTGACTCTCTGCGTAATCATGATAACTTAATATAATGTTAAGTTACGAGTTACTATCATCCTTATTTGATACTACGTACCGTCGCGTCGCGTTGCGTCGGTCGTCCATAGCCTGGGTACCAAAATGTACCTTAATAAGTTAATTTTCGTTGCTCATTTTACTTCATACTTTACTTAATATCATTCTAATCCGTTTAATCGATTCAACGTGAAAAAATAACAGGTATACTCGTACAAACAAACAGTTATAGCAAGTTTATGTATTTTGTATGATAATGGTCGGATTAGAATTGTTTTAAAATAATATAATGTATAGAACTTTCAGAAAACCGGTGATCTTATACCGTTGAAATTGGATACATCTCAGCTTCTTTATGGAGACGACTAAATTTTTTTATATTATTTAGGATATCAAAGCAAAAGCAATAGCAAATTACATTTTTAAGGAAACATGAAAAAATGTAAAGATTACGTTTTGAATCATTTTTTGGCTTAGATTTAATTCAATTTATTACAATCAAAAGGTTATTAACCTATACTTTTTCCCTTATTCGTTAGTCACATTTCATTAAGGGAAATCGCGACCTCCTGCGCAGCCAATCAGTTACATGCTCCGATCCGCACAAAAAGGTAGAAACCTTATATATATAAATACAAATAAATAAAGAACCTTAAATAATAAAACGATCAAAACGTTATTTTAGGTTTAGCATTTCAAAGGATGTTAGAATTAAAAAAAGTAAGAGATTTTTGTAAGCACTTCAGGTTACTTTGCTTAGTAAGCAGGTATAGTATACGTGAAAATAACAATTTCTTTGCTTTCTTCCACTGCTGGACTTTTCAACTATTTCCCTATGATGGGTACGGGCCCCCCGTAAATACGAGAGGGTATAGTCCATCACGCTTATTAATTGTAGGTGGGCTTGACTTCACATGTCTTTCAAAAATTTGTTGGTTTTCTGTGGCATACAGATTTGCTTAAAATACTTTCCTTTACTGCAAGACAAGCGGTAATAATGTTAGAATTGATTCGCAAATGAAAATATCAGAGCTGCCAAGCAAGCGTATACTAAAATAACACTGCCAGTATTAATTGTATAGAAAATGATTTTAATCTATTTTGTAACTTACTTAATTTAATATTTTTTTTCTATTTATCTTTATTTAACAATAGTTATAGTATTTAGTAATATTTATTCAGACTTTTCAACGTCCCACTGATGGGTACGGGCCTCTCGTAAACACGAGATGGCATAGTCCACCACGCTAATAAATTGTGGGTTGGCGGTAATAATGTTAGAATTTATTCTCACATGAAAATATCAGAACTACAAGACCCGGGATTTGAACCCGCGTCCCTCTGCCAAGCGAGCGTAAATACCACTGCTAGTATTAATTGTATATAAAAACGATTTTAATCTATTTTGTAACTTACAATTTTTTAATTTATCTTTATCTTTTTTTTCTATTTATTTTCCTCTACGTACATCATCGCTGTTATCAGGTCAAAAAACAAAAATTCGTACACGAATGTAAACAATTTTTTAAGAGAAAGTAAAATATACGAAGCGGCTTAAAACGCACCTACTTACATGTAACTTTAATCGATATCAAAATTGTTTAACTAAGAAAGAATCGATGTTTTCTTATCTTATTAATCTGAAAATTGATTACACACATTACATTTTATACATGTAACTGTACATAATAAATTATTGACTTCATTATACATGTAATTACCACCTTTCGAAGTTGCTGGGGATTTTTTGTATAGAGACTTTACCTCATATCCCAGCTCTGTTTTGAGCTTCGATTTTGAAGTGCTAAAGTGTTGACTAACCACTTGATTTTAAATTTTCAAATGCATATCATAACACTTCTTTAATAAAAAATCATACCTTTAGATGCTTCACGTCACTTTAGTATTACGGATATAAATGTTGCCATATTTATTAACAATGCTTAAGCTAAGCTTTTTTATTTAGACCTATACAATAAATAAAAACTGAATTCAAATATAATATTACATGTCCCATATTACAATCTCAGTATTCACGCCGTCGTCGCTTAAGTTGAGGTAAAAAGTAAAATTTTGTCAGTTTACTGGAAACGGTAGCTTTTCTAAAGAAAGTTCAAATATTTTTGCCGAGAAAGTCAATATTTTGGACACTAAATATGTCACAATGGACCGTTATAGACCGTTAATGAATCACACCTCACAAGTAGTACAACGGGAAATAAGTACAAGGCTATACCAGAAACATATAACGTATTTTTTATACGATCATAATAATTTGTATTGATCCTAAAAATATTATTACTCATAAAAATTGATAAAGATTAAATCGATAAGTTCCATTTCAAAAGAGGAATTGAGGACGCACGAAGTTTAAAGAATGTAAAAACTTCTTACGGATACAAAATCGCTGATATATGTACTTGTATTACTTATCACAAAAAGATACACAAAAATTCCTAGTCGTGGCATACATCCAAATGTTAGAATCTTTAAAACTGCAACGACCTCACTAGTTACAACTTACAGACTACAGCCAATATCGATACGATATGTCGATTTTAAACTTGTCTAAATATTTAATATTTATTCAATATGCACTACGGGCCAAATATATAAATCTACACATTGTTACATAAATATATTATTTTATTTTATTTTTTATACTAAGCACGTTTATGAAGAATGAAACTTATACTTAATCACCTATGTAGTTAAATCGTAGAAGTCGTTCGCAAATCGCAACCCACCCACATCTAGTCGTCTCTTTCTACTGTAGTTGTACTCGTATCATCACAGTCGTCTTGTAGCCAGAGTAATCATTTATTTGATTATTTAATAAAGTATCTTACATTGCAACTGCTTAAAAACGTTATTTTACTTTTAAATAAAAATAATATTTAATTACGTCGCAGGTGTTTCACACCGTGGCTCTTGTACTAAGACTTTTTGGTACTATCACTACAAAATATATAAAATGAAGTCCTCCGCCTCTGTCTGTCTGTCTGTCTGTTCGCGATAAACTCATAAACTAGTGCACCGATTTTCATGCTGTTTTTACCAATCGATAGAGCGGTTTTCGTGGAAGGTTTTAGTATATAAGTAGCGGAAGTCACAGCTACGTTCGCGTTAAATCTAGTTCTAGTTAATCGCTACTTGACCATAAACTAATACATATATTATAGTTTAGTTTTTTCGAAAACATGTGAAAGAAAACTTCTGGAAATGGTGATCTCTTTTAAGACAGGTGGCCAGCCTCATCTTAAAAAGACTGTTATAATTTATAAATATTTATAATTTTAATTATTTTAAAGTTGATTGTTAAACATAATAATTCATTGTTTTTTCAATACACTACACTGATGTCTATTCACTTTTAACGTAGGTATATATGTATATAGAGACAATGCGTGCTAGTAGAGTAAGCATATGGCTCTGTCAAAGGTCAACAAAGTTAGCAAGAAATTGTCAAACATAAGCCTGAATGGGTGTCACCTTGATTTATCTTAAAAATAACAATGTGTCTAACGTCGATTTGCTCTGAAATGCAAATGTAGAGAAAACGAATGTCTAATTATTTAGCAAATTTATTCTTACATACCCTTTTACAATTAACGTGTCATTATATTGTTACATTCTAAAGATTTTATGTATTTATATGTAATTTTATGTAAGTACACTTTTTCTATCCTAGATAGAAAAAAAATATAATAACACGTTGTGCGCCAGAGGTCGCGGGTTTGATTCCCGCTGGGGTCATTCGTTTGTTAAACTCGGATGTTTGTACAGTCATGGGTGTTTATATTTATAATATGTATGTATTTAAACTTAATTACATATGTAGTATATCAACTATCTGGTATCCGTAACACAAGCTTCGTAGCTTACCACAGAACTGGATGGCGCTGTGTGTAATAATGCCCCAACATATTTATTTATTTAATATAAATATTAATTTGAAATAAAAAAAACAAAATTAAAATAAGAAAACGTGTTTGATTTATTGTGCATTCCCTAACGAAGCAACAGATGACATGAATAGACCTACAGTTTACGGACCAGAAATTGATATGTTGAATTGATATTCATACCGACTATTTCTCGTGTATAGGGGATATTAGGTATAATAAAGTTAAGGGTGAAGCGAAGCGAAGGGGTCAACGGAATTTTAATTTTTAAAATAGCCTTAAAATGGGATTAGTTTATCAATTTGTTAAGTTGTAAACAGTGAATGACATTTAATTTGAGTACAAATCAAACACAGTAATGACTAATTTTACCTTTTTCATGCATTATTAATAAAATCAACACGTAGGTATTGTCCGAAAGCGTCTGCCCTCATGAGAGTACTTAAAGAACAAACTTTTTCAATTGATAACTAATGTAAAAATAAAAAATATTATTATAACTGAATTAAGTATAATTCTTAAATTCATATGATTTTGCACTTGCGACTAAGCCTAGTCCCGCCGGGTACGTCCCTTGGAGCACATGTTAATTTTATAGACAGACAGAACTACTTTTTGGCAAATTATAGGAGTTCCTGTTCTACATATATTTATGCTAAATGTATATTAAAAGAGAATCAAACAAAAAAACGATAAAATCCGAAAAGATTTTAAACGTTAAATTTCTCTCGTAAAAAGAAGAATTAACACACATGCAAAGAATTACAACAGTAGTGTGATATAAACTAATTACATATATACTTACATGTTTTATTTAATATTACGAGCATATATGTATGACAAGCAATTTGTTATGCAGCTTGTTAAAATGTCTAAAAATGTCTACAAAGTGTTGTTTTGAACGCTACGAGTAATATTTTAATACTAATTTCCATATTAAAAATCCATAAAACAAGCCTGTATTTTAACTTTTAATATTTGATTAAATAATCATATCATTCATTTTTGCCGTTGAACGGTAAGTTTAGAATAAGTAAAAACCGCTATTCTACCAATTTACATTTGTAATTTACAACCCAATCCTAGTCACTTAATTTATGATTAGTAATTAAGCAATTTTCAAATTTAAATGAAGCATATTTGTCAAGAAATTAAATCTAAAAAAAGTTACAGCAATATACAGATTTTTTAACTAAATTCATTAGTATTTATTACAATAAAAAAATAACGACCTGGAATTCTTAGATGAGTAGAAGCATCAATCGTTAATATAATTAATATTAATTGTAAGAAAATTAAGTGGAATAGCAGATTAAAATCAAAGAAATTCTTGATGTTTTTTTAAAGGCGATACTTATAATAATATACACAATTATTAAGCGTAAAACAAAGTTATGCCAATAACTTTAATAATTGCATTTCATAGAAAAAATAAAATACACCATACTACGAGTAGTAAAACACTTTAGTTAAAAACAAAAAAGTTACAAAGATTAAAAACCAAAGAGTACTCCTTTCATGGGGCCGATAATTTAAAACCAGGTGGTGATTTAGTACCCATTAATCCACCCCCATTCTGCATAAACACTGTTTCGATGGCAAATTTATTCTGCCTTTCGTTACTTCGAGCGACACAGATAATTTGAGACATTAAAATAATAAATAACGCCATAATATGCATACGAAGAAGATTAATATAATTCAATAAACGTTTTAGGAACCCCACATACATTCTATCACATACATTATTATATTTATAAGTGCGGACTTGGCCGCAAACATTCCAAGATAAACCACTAACTCAATAATGTTTCATGAAGATCCCGAGTAATATATTTGGGGGACGAATTTTGACACGAACAAGAATTTAAAGAGCTTATCACAGGAGTTCACGTTTTGATACTAAGTACCTATACATTTAATTTTTAAGGCGATGTAGAGAAACAAGTAAACTGTTTTGTTTGTCTTAAATTTATAATAAATTGTCAATAATCGATTTCAAAAATGATATTTTCTTATGTATATAAAAAAATGGAAATAAAAAAATAATATTATAATCAGTTTAAAGTTTGTTATTACCTACCTATATAAAATAAACCTTACCCTTTTAAATAAAAAAATAAGCAAGTTCTAACCGTAGTCATGTTGTATGAGTTGAGAGCAGAGCCACAAACGAGGACTAGTATACAAAAAAATACGCTTGAAAGATTTGGGTCTGGTATATTTCACTGAATTAAAATAAATTAAAACATCGCAGTAAAATAATAACTCATCACGTTGATATCATCAATGCATTCCCACGATACTCGTACCTCCACAGTTCCTTAATAATCCGCTGATGAATTTGGAAGTGTCTCATGCAAATTTTATAAATGGATTCGTCTTCGATATGAAACCTTGTTTTATTGTCAAGATATAAATCCACTTAAGGGTAAGATAAACGTAAAATCGAATTATGTCCTTCATTACAGAACATTATACAGTGTCGCGCCTCAAGTCAATCTTAAAAAATATTTTAGCTTTTGCTACGTAAATTTAAATCTCAACTTCAAACATCAATAACAACTTATTAGGAACAAATATTTATGCTTACAATAACCTTATACCTTGCTAGTGATAGAAAAATGTTATGCTGCATGTTACGATTACAAGTCTGAAGAGGACGACATGTTCATTTTCTTTGTGAACAGATCCTTTAAATTATGAGATAGATAAAATAATTATCATTTATTATTAACTTATTTCCAGCAACACCGTGCTTATAGAAATTATTTACATATTGAACCTAGTTCACTTTTTCACCTAACTACAACTAACCTACTACTTGTATAAAAAATGTTAAATAGGTAAAATAATAAGCTATGGAATCTGAACATCGCATTTTGAGTACTTTTAGTAATCTCTGTAGACTATCAAGCTCACGAAATTTTTTGGCAACATTATATCTATTAATGTAAAAAAGTAAATGTGAATCATACAACCGTGTCTTTATGATTGAGCGTCATGAAGACAAGAATAGATATACAAAAAAAATGAGTCTTAAACCGTCCATAAGGTATATTTTGTAGGCTTGCTTCGAAATTCTTAATTTGAGTAAAAGTCTTAAATATGTACTTTTACGAAATAAAAAATAAACAATACAATTTAACATATTACAATAATTGCTTTTTAAGATATTATCGAAAAGATAATGAAACCATGCACCCCACGCTTTTTTTTAAATAAAATTTTATTTTCTATTTTTTAGTTCGGTTTTCTATAAAAAGCGTGTTCTTTAGTTTTTTTAAACTATTATTTATTTTATGAAACATAATTAACACAATATTAAAGCAAAATAAGAATTTGGCACACGCGATCCTTAATTACTTTTAGCACTATAAGACCAATAAGACACTGTATTGCTTTTAAGGCTTGCTATAGCTTTTGTCCTGTAAGAACAGTATTGGCCCTTATTCCTCTTATACTAGTAGCTAAAAATGTAGTCAGCCCGCCACGCTGCCCTAGTGCAGGTTGGCGGGTTTCACGTGTCTTTCCAAAACTTGATATGTTCTCTCAGCCGTGTAGGTTTCCTCACGATGTTTTCCTTCACCGTAAGAAAAACTGTGACTTGAAAATATCACAGATACCCTGACTTGAACCCGCATCACTTGGTTACCAAGCGAGTGCGTTCCCACTGCGCTATCATCAGCTAAAAAATGTTGTCATTAAAAAAAACAGCCTGCACATAAAGCCAATGAAAGCCTACGTACTCGTAAATATAAAAATAAGCCTCATGTTTGTGAGCGCGAACATACAAAATACGTTGTCTTTAATTGTTATTTATATCTTCAAGGTCTCCATTTTAGAGAGATCTTTTCTTAAATACAAATAAAAAAAACTCTATCTATTAAAAAAATGCTCCAATCACATAAATTAAACATTGTCATTTTCAAGACAATTTACATATTTAATTTATTATTGCTCATTGTTAGTACCACATCTCAATTTCAGTAGCTACCTATATTTTTATAATAGTACGATTTTGGCTTTAAAGACATATTTAAATACAACACTTATTTCAATGGCAATTGAGTGCTTTGTAAATATAGTTCACTACATTAGATCCATCATCACTTTTTGTTTAATAAATTAATATTAAGAGTCATAAATCACAAGGCAATTGACACCGTAAGCTCTTGTTTTATTTTTTATTTTGCTACTTCTAAATATGCTTTAAGTAAATGATACATATCTTATAGGTACTGCAAAAAGTTAAGTCTAAAAAAACTTTACTTGTTATCCTTGTCAAAGATTGCTACATTGTTTTTCCATTTGCATTTTATTCTAAACTAAGGAAAGAAAAAAAAATATTAGTAGAAAAGAAATAAGAAATCTTCTTACATTGATTATTAATCCTATTTAGTAGTCTATATAGATATTTGTACGTGCTTAGAAGCTACTTGGCGTCGCGTTTCGATCGGGTTCGTCTTTAGTGAAAAACAAAAACAAATCTTTCCCACGGGAACCGTGCATTTTCCCGTGATAATATGTAGCATATCCGTCCAGCCAGAACGGCTGAATGGTGAGATTGAGTGACAAACGTTCATCTAAACATCTAAACTATCATATTAAACAAAATATTAGTAAGATAGTAAGACTAAAATATAGTAAGTTATCTATTTATGCGAAATTTAATTTGCTTGCAAAGAAATAAACACTCTACATTACGGACACTTGAAACGTTACTCCCTTTTGAAGACACTATGGTTAAAATGTCTTTTAAAAAATGAACAACACTCAACACAGTATTGATATAAAGACTGAAAATTACCTTTTATCGAAATATTTTCAAGTAAATAAAAATTATATAAATTATTTTAGGAAAAATATTTTTCAGGTAATTATATTTTTGCGATGTTTCACTTCACAATCATCCATAAAACAAATCTAGGGAATGTGAGTATTACATTATTCTATAACGTGATGTCATAAAATGTATAGTCTATAATTACCTATAGAGTATAGATATAGAATAGTACATAAAATTATATTTTGGAACGGCAATGAATAATAATTTAACATTACAAAAGTCCTTTATATCCTATTAGTGCAATTTACATCATGTAAATTTGCTTACTTGTTAAATAAGCTGTAAACAAACACTAGTAACTCCTACAACTTTTATGAATGACTCTTGAACTTTACTGTCCATTCATAGAATAATGTAGTACGCTAGGTACTTCATTTCGAATAGACAAGTTATTCAGATACAAAAGAAATTACTTATCACATGTTATAAGTTTATTTCAAATATATTATATTATACACTCTCAGAAAGTATATTACAACATATTATTCTTACTTAAAAATATAATTTATTAGCCGAATCAAATTTGCGTTTTATAAATACTAATTTATATTTCCAATTTATTTATATTAAGATTCATTCAAAATTATTTAAGGTTGACTAAGTGCACCCCAAATTCAAATCTCTAATCGGGGACATCAGGAGTGAGGTCATCGTTTACCGCGTACACCGAGATGCGCATACGCACGAGGACGCAGGACATTTTTCCTATAAAAATGTGCCGCGACCCCTTCTGGTCACAGTTTCGATCAGAACGCAGACTCGGAAGGACATCAATATGAAGCTGGTGAGTCCTTGGAGCTTCAAATTTGTGAAGTGATAATATGTGCAACAGTGTATATAACGCGCTCGAGATATGAAAGTTATTAGGGGTTAAAGAATTTTTATTAAAATCTCAGTGAATAAATTTTCAAAAAGTGTTAAAATATTTGTTTCGTTTTAGTTGTTTTAATCATAATTTAATATTTGCTGCTGTCATTTAAGACTTAAATTTAAAGTCAATCAAAATATAATTTTATATGCAAAAGTAACTAAATATAATGATAAAGAATTAAATTTTCATTAGTCGTAGATTTGTTATTCTGTTTAATTTAATATTAAAAAAATTGTTTGCTTACAGCTTTTTGTTCTCAGCGTCACTCTAGCATTTGCGCTAGCAGATGAATTAGAAAAAGACCTTCAGCCGTTAGAAGACCTTGAAACGTCTGCTTCATTTGCGTATCAAAGATCACAAGAATACAATCTGCCTGGGGCAAATAGATTCTCTTATGTATCCAGTACCGCCGCTCCAAGACGGTGGAATTCCCCGTCATACGAAAATCCTATAAAACCAGCTGTTCCTTTATTATCCCAGAATAAGTACCAAAGTAGAAACTACTACCAACCAGAAAGTAGCTACAATAATCAATATGAAAACCAAAACTATCAGAATTCATGGAATTCTCCACAACCAAGTAATCCGACAAATTCCTGGGCCCAAAACAACCCTCAAAATCAGCAAAATAACTGGAACAACCAGCAGAATACCGCACAAAACTCTTGGAACAACCAACAGAGTAC
Organism: Boloria selene; assembly: GCA_905231865.2. NCBI lineage: Eukaryota > Metazoa > Arthropoda > Insecta > Lepidoptera > Nymphalidae > Boloria > Boloria selene. The sequence continues at coordinate 6,951,584 of HG993147.1, forward strand.
TTCACAAAATTCTTGGAACAACCAACAAAGTACTTCACAAAACTCTTGGAACAACCAACAACAAAGTAATACCCAAAACTCTTGGAACAACCAACAGACTGGCTCGCAAAATACTGGAGCTCAAAATACCTGGACTCAAAAACCCCAAAATTCGTGGAACAATCCCCAAAACACTGGTTCACAAAACAATTGGAATACAGGCAGTCAGAATCAAAACACACAATCACCGTCCAGCACCACAACACCAACCTCGGTCATCAAGAACGAACAAACTTTAGGAGAAAACGGCAGCTATAAATACGAGTAAGTTATATTTTTATTATTCATAATATATAATCCTGAGCCAAAAATCTCTTAAAATTAAATATCCAATGAGTGGAACATTAAACTTTAAAATTAGCAATAACTCATAAAATATTTATAAAACTTCCGAACTTAATGTAAAAAAATAATTTGTAGCAATTTTAAAAGCCATTAATCTAAACTTCTAAAGGGTTTAGTTTTGTTACCTGAACTTCCTTTGCTCAAATTTAAACCGAGATAGTCTTTTTAGTACTCCTTAACAAGATAGCTTGACCCTCTTTCATGTTAATTTATTGACCACACTTATTGAAAAGGTAACCCGTTCATCCAAATTTATAATATGATGTCAATACCCTAAAAATGTATTTGCACGAATAAAATTTCAATGGAATGAAATACTTCAGTGCTTGAGACCACCTTAATGTTCAAGTAATTTTTTATCATTTTAAATTACAAGGAACTTCTTTATATACTTTGAACTTATATCTAAACTTTTATTCGTTAATGATTTAGTTTAATCACAACATAGTATAAAACAAAGTCACTTCCCGCTGTCTGTCTGCTCCTATGTATGCTTAGATCTTTAAAACTACGCTACAGATTTTCATACGATTTTTTTAATGGATAGTGATTCAAGAGGAAGGTTGATATATATAACTAGAGAAACCCGCGGCTTCGCTTGAGCTAAATAATTTATTTGCTATTAATATTTAAATTATTTAAAATTCAGCTGGATAAAAAATATTCATAATGCCAAAAATCAATTGTTATTGAAACTTGTTTAAATATCTAACTTTAACGGTGAACGCTATATCATCATAATATTTTTGACATAACCATAAAAACAGACCAGTTTTTTATTGCCATATAACTGTATAAAGATATCAAACCTAAAATTTTACATAATTAGACACATCCTTAAATAGATTTCCATAATTTGTAAACCCACGTCATAATTAATCCAGGCTATAAATATTCGTTTCAAATAAAGATTTTTTTATGGAATAGTTGTTTCCGGTTAACGATAGGATTTTTATAATTGCTCTTTTAAATGGATATTAATATTTTCATAAAATAACTATTAACATTAATGTTTTTTCATAAATGATAATATTTACAGATACGAAATTGCTGATGGAACCCATGTAAGTGAAGAGGGCTACTTAACCAATCCCAACACAGATAAAGAGAGCATTGTGAAGAAAGGATTCTACTCCTTTACCGGAGCTGATGGAAAAGTATACACTGTGACATACTGGGCAGATGATACTGGTTTCCACGCAGAAGGCGACCATTTGCCCAAGCCTCATCCTGTCCCACCCGCGATTCAAGCGTAAGTTTTATACATCTAATAATTATCCTTTTATCCTTATCCCTATTAGGCACGTAAGTACCATTCACATATAACTTAACAGGATAAACATATTAGGTACAATGTCTTAGTATGTGGCCTGAATCAAAATTTCGCACGCGTTTCTATGTGACACTTATATGAAAGTTACCATACCAATATCAAATTCTTTAAATTATAATACTTTCTTATTAATTTCTTAGGTTTATGCGAATATTAGACATTATAAATGAAACTATCTTTTCGGATATTGTTGCAGATTTACGGCCAATCATGGTCACGGGAGAGACTGTCTCTCGTGACAATGATTGCTGTAAAGTATTCGAAACGACGGGAACCAAAAATCAAAATAAATTTATTATCTAAAAATTATCTTATAACATACCTTAGATTATTTAAGTTATAAAATATTAAAGCAAAAGGTTTAATTAAATTTGTACGTATAGCTCAAACGATAAAACAAAACATATCTCAAAGCGAGATGTTGAATTTTTTCTACAGTGACAAAAAATGCAAGAAACTTTTTACGCCCGGTACTTTACAATGTTAGCAACGACAATTCTAAAAGAAGTTTGTAAAAAAATTAAACATAAACCTTTTTCTAATGTAATGGAAAACGAGGTATATTTTTGAATAATCAAAATATTCTTTAGATACTAGTAATGACACTTCACTGTATCCGTTCCATGATATGTGGTATTTTATATATTTAAAAGATCTACATTCTACTCTTATGTTTAATAAGTAAATACAACAGCTTTTTCGCTCGCTTGAAAACCAAATAAAGCGGATTCAAGTACGCACATATCTGAGACTTAGGTTATTTAATCAACACGATTGTTTCTGTTGAACCTCTTGCAATACAATAGTGCCAACGTGATAGAGTATATATAATTAATTTAATTTTACCTTAAATTTATCTTAAAATCAAAGATTGAAAAGTAAATCATTTCGAGCTTTATTTAAAGGGCTAAATAATCATAATTATTATTATTATAAGCGCTCTTAACTTATTTTGTGATAAAATTGTTAAAAAAATACATTTGTGCATGTGTATAATAAAACGTTTGTATTACTTTCAGGTCTCTCGACCAGAATGCCAAAGAGGAAGCTGCTAAAGCCGAAGAGGAAAAAAAGAAGCAACAACAACAGCAGCAAGGAACCTACTATCCTCAAGGTCAAGAGCCGCCCAAGCCATTGGCACCTCAGCCAACTTACCAACCAAAACCCCAACCGACATACCCTCAAGTCTACCCCCAACAAACTTATCCCCAACAAACTTACCCTCAACAAACTTACCCCCAACAAACTTACCCCCAACAAACTTACCCTCAACAAACTTACCCTCAAGATAATAACTATCCTTCTCAAGGTTATGGAAAGTAATTTTGTAAACTCACTCGCTTTTTTCCAAGTTAAACGTAAATAATGCCATTCACCGTCCCTAATATTATTATGTGATACGAATAATCAAGTTACCTCAGCATAAGATTTTTTCATCAGTTATCCCGTTCACGATTTGCATTGTGAACTTGATTACTGAAAGTTTGAGGGAGATGTGAAACTCTTAAAAACCAGTGTGATGTACTTGTAATTAATTTTAAATAAATTTTTAGTAATAATATATCTTGTTTTAATACTTACCTTTCATGTATGTAGTATGTAGTATGTAGTGTATCTTTATGTGACATCTTCATTAAAAGCATACCTGAAAAAAAATAGAAATATATTTATGTTATTACCATACCCTCACAAAATTAACGTACTACCACAGGTACTACATTTATCATCAACGCATGCTTCTTTTGTAACATGCCTTAGAAATAACAAAAATAAAACCGGCTCTTGAGGGCATTGGTCCGTAATAAAAGTTGCATCATATTACTTTTGCAAAAAGTGCATCGAGATAGCTACACGAATTGCCCGTATTATCGTCATATTGTAACCAATAAAATATATTAATACTGAACATATATTTTATTACTTTTAATAACACACTCAAATTTCAATACTTTATACAAATGAGATATATTATAATTTTTATAGGTAATTGTTACAATCCGAGAAGCGTGCAGCGCACGCATATAAAGTTATCATACGAGACAAGAGAAAACAAGTATGCTCTTGAGCGATATTTTCACGAATCGCTAAACACATAATTGCATGTGTATAAATATATGCGGAATTCATTTTCATTGCTAGTTTATTTTCTATTTGTGCAAAGACGTGACGGTGATTTTGTGTTTTAAAGTTGATAACAGCTTCTATCACAATGAAGCTGGTGAGTGAAAGTGCTTGTGATATTCTCGGATTTACGATTATCTATAGAATATAGTAAGTTAATCATATTCATTTGCTCATTGTTTCAGGTATCATTTAACACTATACTGGTGTGCTTAACTGTCACAGTGAAGAGTCAAAAATATCAAGAGGAAAGCTTTTCATTTCCACCCCAATTTCAAACCCCGAATTCTATTTTATTTTCTTCGGATAGTTCTGTTTACTTACCGCCAGAATCACAAACATCAATACCTTATTATACTTTAAACAATAATAATAAATTACCATATCAATACTTGTCTCCTACTGGAACAAAAGCGCCATCATTTTATTCTACACCGTTTCCTATGTTCATGTCGTCGACTTCAAAATCCAGTTTTGAAGATGATGATAATGATGACGACCGCAATAATCAACATCGTCGTTTAATCAATATAAAGCAAACTCCATATGTCAATGTAAATAATAATTCAGCTTCACGACAACTATTTGAAAATAAAGAATTTGAAAGAAACTTAAGAAACCCAAATGTTGAAAAAAAAATTGAAATTAAATCCCAAAATTTGATGTCTAGTACTAATCCACCCATCCAAAATTTTATAAAACCAGCTGCCCGAAGAATGATCATAACAAGTGAATTTCAGAAGGTCGACACAGACGTGGACCAAGTAAAATCTGCTTCTTTTAAAAATTCTCAATATGTTCATGCACCTGGTAGTTTTGTTTCGTCTACAACAGAACCTGCAATTCCTATACTTCGTTTATCAAATGAAATGGATTTAGATGGGAGTTTTAGCTACGAGTAAGTTGCTATTATTATAAAACTACTGTTGATTTTAAATATTTTTATTTACTTAATTATAATTTTTAGAGCTTTAGGAGCAGATCAGACTCATTACGTGCAACATAGTCGCATGGAAAATATGGGAAGTGATAAAGAAGAGCAAGTTGTAGAAGGCTCGTATTCTTATGTAGGCGATGACGGACGGACATACACCGTCCACTATGTCGCTGATTCTAACGGATTTCGAGCAAGCGGTGATCATCTACCTGTACCACCTCCAATTCCGGAAATAATTCAAAGGTAAATGTAATATTGTTATAATATTTTTGAATACATTTGAAAATGTTATTACTAAAATTTCTCTTTTAGGTCTATTCAGTATAATTTGGCTGAAGAGGCAAAAAGACCACCACATTTAAAATCGTCATGGGAAAACGAAGAAAGGGAATACGTGGGTGAAGAAACAAGACGGAACGTGTATCATGTTCCTCCACCTCGTAGCTTGTTTACGGGAAGGACACCTGAAGCGTTTTCACTTGGATTTTCTCAAGGATCAATGCCTAATTCAGTTAAAATAACAAGCTCATCTGCTCCAAACAAAACTAACTATGAAGTAAATGTAGAGCAATCTAAATCAAAGGGAAATATTATGGTATCTCCAATTTCACCACAAATCACATTCCTTGCTTCACAAGGTGCTCATAATCCTGTTATTCAGTCTCAACCTCATTCTTCTAAAGTTATCGGTATGGAAAAATCGCCTTTACCTAAATTAATGAATTATGAAGCTGAGATGAAAGAACACGAGCAAGAAGCTAATAAAGCCTTATGGAGATGGCAATATGGCTTAAATACAGAGACAAATGAAAATTCAAATAAAAACTCCATATCCAGATCGTCAAGTGATAGCGATGACATATACATAAATTTTTCGGATATGACACCTAATCAATATAAACAGATTATGCAAACGCAAATTTTAGGCAAAAATACTGTAGAATCTAATACTCTTGAACGTAGTACAGAAGTGCAATTCTCCTCACCACGCTACACTGCAAATATTAATCCGTACGATGCCAACAACGTTAACGGCGAGCGCTTAACAAATATAATAACAGAAAAATATCAATCTCATAGCTCTACTGAACACAGTGACTTATACGATCACGATTCACAAAAGCCTAAAACGAATTCTAATATTTACTCTGATATAATTAGCAGCTTTAACTTTACGCCACAAAGTCAAATAGCAACACAATCTTATAATGTAGAAGTAACTTCGTTTGAGCCTTCCCCTATTAATGCTATAAATGATGTGCCTACCAATTACAGCAATATTTATAAAACTTACTATCCATATAATAATAACTACAAAGATGAAAATAATTCATTTATAGAAATCGCAAGAACACAAACTCCTTCTGTTAAATCAACACATGACTCCCTAAACAATGGTGAGTATTTAGATGTAGGGATAGAGGAAAAAAATACTTTCAAACCTTCATTAATTAAAACAGAAGTAGATTTTAGGAAATATGAAACTACAACTACTGAAGCAGCAATCGAAAATATTATAAAAGATAATATTTTCTTAAGAAATTTATTTAAAGCACCTGAAAAAGAAGTCGCAGATAAAAAACCAGTAGTTGAAAATAACAATATAAATTACCAAAAACACTCTGAGGTAAAAATCGACAAGGTGCCTAAATATATTAAGTTTGAACAACGTCCACAAAATGATATTAAGTATTTAAACTCAAAACCTTTAGATTTAGGTGATGTTCTTAACTATGTAGTAATGAAAAATCATTTTGAATCAGTAAAAACAAAACCAAACAATAAAGCAACGAATAATTATAATCAGAACTCAAATATAAAAGATGGAAATGCCGCTCATTACATACCAATTAATGAAAATAATGAAAACCGTGAAATAAATAAGAAAGACGCCGATTATCGAGTGTTGAATAACGAACAGCAGCAAGAATTGCATGGGCTTATTAAAAATTATAAAGTTCTTCAACGGCGCAAGAATCTGGAACAAAAGAACCAGTTCCCAGCAGAACTTCCACGACATATAAAAACCTTTCATACACCAGGTCTACCTCCACTAGGACGTGCAGGTCCGTCTTTGAAAAGTTACTTACCCCCAACATATTTATAAATAACCAATGTGATTCTTTTATTGTAAATAATTTCCAAATTGCATTTATTAGTTTAAGTAATTAATAAAATATGTTACGTTTTAATATATTTTTTATTTCAACTCACAGTTTTAATAGCATACCAGTTGCCATACCATCAATATTTTTGGTTACAGGAGCCTCGTTGAATCATTAAGATTGTTATATAAAATGATGGTAAAGGCCTAGACAGGATGAGACTGTCTGACATCACAGAGGAAATGGGGGTTTTGTGAAAAGATACCGGAACTGAAATAATATCTTTATATAAACACCCATCATTGTTACTCCGTCCAATTATTTTCCACATTAACTGATATACTATTTGAAATAATGAAAACGAATTTATAGGATTCTTCAATCATTTCAAAAGTCAATATAACGCTATTTTAATTTTAATTAGTAATATTTCAGCAAATTTCAAGGGGAAGGTACATTTTCAGGAATATATTTAGTGTAAGTGCTACCTACTTGATATATTTACCTTATTATAAACTTAATTATATAAATATCTATGTAGATCGTAAATAAGATTTCATGAGTAGAACGCTTAATTTTGATCAACTTGTGAAGTCGATGAACATTTTATGTCTGGAGTATCATTTGAAATAATATTTATTTTTACTTTCAAAGCTACTATAAGTACCAAGCTGAGGTTTTCTTTTCAATTAGTGTTAAGTATTATTAATTTGATGAAAACTCCCTCAATAAGATATCGCGTGCCACAAAGATCTCGCTGTCTGAACTGAAAGCGTGACAAAAGAAAAGTTGTGAACGCTCCAGCTCATCTTATAATTGACACTTCAACATTATTGTTATTAATTTATCTTATTTCTTATGTAAACACATTGTAATTTTTTTAATAATTCCTTATATATACGTTCCTATGTACATAGTATAATCGGGAAGGGAACAACAGAACAGTCCTCTAATATAATGTGTATAAGAAAATAAACTTTATGTTGCACGTGTAAATTGCAATAATATTACCTACTATAAAACTTATTTTGCAAAAAAAGACTTAAATGTACCTAAATGTGAAACAAAAGATGAGGTTATACATCAAGGCAACGATTGCAAGGGTAAAAACAGAAAAAATAATAAGCCAAAACTGCCTAAATAAAAACTTTGGATGCTTCCAAGCTCTCCACTAATGATAATAAACCTTATACCTAATAAATTATAGTCTTTATTCCTTTAAATACAAAATTATAATTAATTAAAGGAATTCTTGTTATGAGACTTTGAAATATGTATGGTATCATAACTATAGATTGGGTTTGAATGGAAGCATTAACTCGCATCGCAGATAAACAGATAAAAGCGTTCGTAATCTATAAACAGCCATCGCAAACTAAGCTCATACAGTAAGAGCTCATACAGTAAGTTTAATTTCATGCTTTTGAATTCAGTAGTTTAAACGGTACGTATGAAAAAATATTTTATTTAAACTTATATTATGTTAAAAATATTGTTCTTAGTCTTAAAATTGCCTTTAACAAATGATGAACTAAATACTTACATTAGAATGTACTTAGTTAAAAATTAAGAAACAGAAATAAATGTAGTAACAGAGGAAGAATATTTTATTAAGCTACTTGAATTTAAAATGATTGAGCTAATTTAGAAAATAAAAAATGTTTCAAACTTTTGTAGAATTAACTGAAAAGATTTTCATAAAAATGAATAATTACTTCGTTAAAATAATGGTCCGTCTTTAGAGCATTTTAAAAAATACTAAGCTCATACAATAAACTTGTAAAAGTAATAAAACTATAAGCACTGCAAATGCAATACTGAATACTTTTTATTAGATTTGAAATAAGATTTATTCATGGAAATCCACTGGTGCATAAAATGCAATGCTTATTAGATTTAGAACAAATACAAATTGGTTTTTTAAAATACATTCAAACTCCTAAGTTGTATTCTGCTTTTATTAGGCAACTTTAAACAAGAAAAGGGTTCAAAATATTTATAATATATATTTTTGTTTATATACGAATTTGTGATTATTGTAAATTAATTAGTTAGCGATGAATTTTATAAGATTTGATATAGGTAGGAAAACTGAAATTTTTCAATTCTTCATGTTAATTGCCTTTGTCGTTTTGTTATTTAACGTGTCTTTGTCTTTTGTTTTAGTTATGGCAATATGTTTTATTATACTTAACCGAATCCCAAACACTTTCGTCGTTCGTTCGTCACCGTATTTACCATTTCTGAAAGCGTTAGTGTACAAAATTAAAATCAACCGTTTACTTATTATAGGAACAAGCATTACGTTTTTTTTTTACTTTTTTCTAAATGCATATAAAAGTAAGAAAGATATATACGATACTAGCAACAAACAAACATTTTTTTAAATTTTTGTCTATCTCTCTGTCTGTCTGTTCGTTTCGGTTAATCTCTGAAATGTCTAGACCGATTTTGACAGGACTTTGACTTGCAGATAGCTAATGTTATAAGGCGTAACTTAGGCTACTTTTTAACCGATCCAAAAAGGAGGAGGTAAAAATTGTATTTATTTTAACCAGCGGTACCCGTGGCTTCGCTGACGCTTAACCTAGGGACGAACTCGAGCGAAGCAAGGGTGAGTCGCTAGTTTAAAATAATATAAAAGGTATTTTCTCTATACACGATATCACAATACACGCGTCTGATTGCGCCGAGACGCCAGACTACACAATTTACTTGAACAAACCTCGTTTGAATGGCATTGCCTTTAATCAGGAACCAACTAATAAATATCTTTTCATTTAATACTCACTGTGTCATACATCTATAAATATAATATAAATCCCATATATTTATTTCCAAAAATGTCTTAAAAAATAACTCATTCAATGATTGAATGATTTAATAAAGATTTTTTTATTATATATGTTTTAATTAAGTATATGAAGATTAGTTTTGCGTAAAGCTTAAGCGTAAGGATTTACTTATTTTATGAGTTACAAAATAAAGTAAGGCCATAATTGGTTGTTATAGGTATTGGAAATTAATACGGGAAGAGAATCACAGTGGCAAGTTTAAAAATTAAAAAACTATCCTTCATACGCTTTCAATTTCAGTTATCGAAATTTAATCTTATATATATTTTATCTACGTAAGTATTCTAACAGTTCTCATACTTTGAAAACAAAAGCACAAAAGCATCGCCACAAAGTGAGTTACACCGTGCGAGATAAACAAGTTCCAACAACCGATCGATTCCACTGAATACAAACCACATTGAAAAGAACATCAAAGTGAAAACACAAATACGAAGGAAAATATGTAAATTTTAATGCAACCGATGGCAAGATCAAAGTCAGTGCACGGCAGCTGGCTGATTTTCGCTTTATTATTTTCCTTACCCCAGTACGATTGTGCGATCCCTATGTATATAGTCTGTAAGGCTAGACATGAGCTTCAAGAATAAATATTTCACTCTTAATTCAATTGCTAGTAAGCTTTATAACAGATCATTTAATCTATACTAATATTATAAAGCTGAAGAGTTTTTTTGTTTGTTTGGTTCAACGCGCTAATCTCAGAAACTATTGGTTCGTATTAAAAAAATCTTTTGTTTTGTGTTGGATATTCCGTTTATCGAGGAAGGATACAGGCTACATTTCGTCACGCTACTATCAATAGGAGCGGAGCAACAATGAAAATGTTTCAAAAACGGGAAGGGCGGGCGTTAGTTCTGCTAGGTACCGTACCGCGTGACTCAGAAAGAATTTGGTTGGTCTTTAGAACGCGTGCGAAGCCGCGAGAAATGTTAGTACTAAAAAAATATTTGGAAACTTCGTTGATCCAATACTATTGCTATTATTATTAAAAACAACAAAGCTCTGCAATAATAACACCTAGTTTTAGTACAAAATACATAAAAGATAAAGCTCCATAAATTATGAATTACTTTAATATTACTTGTACGATACTTAAATACCTACTTTAGTACATAGGCGATGCCAAAATTAGTAAAGCAAAAGTTGAAATAAACGCTCTGATATTGAAAAAATATTAGACGTAACGTGGTATAACAATAAGAAACTTAATAATTTGTGTATATTAGAGTCTATTCAATGTTATGGAGAGTTTATCATTAAATAGGCTATAGTGGGCCATAACGCCGCAAACGATCAAACTTAAGCTATAATAGACGTAGTTGTGGTCATACGCTAACAAAGGATTCTGCTATTCTCTGCAACTATTATGTATGAATTATGAAAACAGACAACACTATGGAAGATAACGGTGCTTAAAAATGTCCACGTTATATCTAATATCTTATTAATTTTTTGTAACCTTAAAAACTTAGTAGGTAGATCTACAACAGCATTTGTGCAGAAATATTATGTGTAAAACGAGTGAATAGGGTTGTATACTAGTAAGTCCCTTCTCTACAGTTGTTCTGACTTCAAATTTGGTTTTAAATATATAGATTTTAATTAGTAAGCATTTTAAATACACATCTGCACTTTTTATTATTGGCCATTTTCCCTGACCTAGTATAGGCTAGACTAGGCAAGTACTACTAAGAACAACCTATGTATTACCTACTCCACATCATATACTGTGTACTAAATATTCAAATTCATACAGTTGTTTCAGGTTGAAGAATTAAGACTTATACATACAATAATTTCCCACTAAAAATACTTAATTATGACTACACAGTTATCTGAAGATCGTAACATTGTATGTCGTACAATTTGTATACTTTACATTACACTCATATTCAACACTTAAGATGCTGGCGATTACATTTACAAGTCCCACATGCAGTGAATACGGTATTAACCTTACAAATTATCTGTATTAAGATTAAAACTTAACGCGGTATTTAAACATCATCTCTTTCAGATGTGAAACAAAGTAAGAGAGTTCTTATTTTCTACTGGTAACTTAGAAGTAACTTAGAACTTGGACGATATAGTGTAGTGGAAGTGGATATATGTTTCTTAAAGAAGAAAAAAAAGAAAGTCTCACCTCTAAGATCTTACATGAAAAAATGTTCTTATTCATTATAAAGTATCGCAATCTTCTTTACATTCTCATTGAAATTGTAGGTGTGTGCTATATTATGTCCATAATTCTACAAGATACAGGTAAATACTAGTTAAAAAATAAAAATAATTTAATTATTTCTTTGGAAAACTAATATTTAAATTTCCCTAATAATTAAAACACGTATATATATAAAATTATTTTTTAACAAAAATGAAAACCGACTTCAAAACGCTACAAATCGAAACTAAAAAGAAAAAAAAATAATTTTAATTACTTAGTTATTGTTGGAGTCGGTGCCAGCCAAGGAGATTGTATTAGGATTATTTTGCTTTGGCTGGCACCGACTCCAACAATAACTAAGTAATTAAAATTATTTTTTTTTCTTTTTAGTTTCGATTTGTAGCGTTTTGAAGTCGGTTTTCATTTTTGTTAAAAAATAATTTATTTTAAATTTTTTTGTGGAAATTATTATGTTTAAATAAAATATTGGAAGGCTAACTAAACTACTGCTCCAATAAGTCAGCGAAGTTTTGAAATGAACGACAATAGTCAATCGAGATTTGTCCACGTCTATTTTTCCACGTAACTCGTAGACGTTAATAAGATTTACCTTCTATTATCAATCCACCTAATATCCTGAAGGAGTACGACTATCAGTTCATAAGTACGTATAATATTAAAAGAATTTTCTTTCAACTCCTAACCGTTGAGGATATATACCTTACATCATCACAAATTCTTGAACAGCTTTAGAAAATATATGAAAAAGGTAATCAGTGCCGATAAAATTTAAGGGTTGCCCTCGATTTCTCTAGGATTCCATCATCAGATGCTGACTTGGTGACAATGAGAACATCTTGAATGTATACCCTACCGAACAAAAAAGAAATTTTTAAAATCGGCCCACAATTCACGGAGAAATCGGTGAAAACACATAAAAAACAACTGTTGAGGAATTTTACCTTCCATCATCAGCTCATCCACATGAGATGATGATTTTCATACGTAAAAGCTTTATCGGGTTTAGAAAATATATCAAAAACATAATAGGTGCCTGTAAATTTTGAGAGTTGCCTTCGATTTCCCTGGGATCCCATCATCAGATCCTGACTTGGTGACAATGGGACCACCTCGGAACTATACCCTACCAATCAAAAGAAAAATTTTTGAAATCGGCCCACAGACGGCGGAGCAATCGGTGAACATACATAAAAAAAAAAATACATACAACGGAACATATAACCTCCTCCTTTTTTGAATTTTTTTTGAAGTCGGTTAAAAAATAAAAGTAAACAAGAGTCAAGTAAATCTGTTACAGCTTTGTAAATCTCAGATTCCGTGACGTTCGCCCCTTTGCGTTTGTCTTAGCGAGATTTACTGTAACTATTTGTTCTGAACTTTTCCAATAACGTTGTAAGTTATTTACACGATATTTAAGGCTTTTCATGAAATATTTGCTACAAATCTCAATACTTTTGTTAAAAACTTTGTTTTACTCGTACATATTCGCGCAATAAGTGAAATTTTAGTACACATCAACATAAATACGTTCTTACGTATCTATACTAATATTATAAAGCTGAAGATTTTGTTTGTCTGTTTATTTGGTTGAACGCGCTAATCTCAGGAACTACTGGTCCAAATTGAAAAATTCTTTTTGTGTTGGATAGTCCCTTTATAGAGGAAGGTTATATTACATCGCGATTACATCCCGATTTAGAATGCGAGCGAATCCGCGGGAAAGGCTAGTTATTATAAAGCTTTATAAATATACCTCACATAATAATGTGCCTCATTGAAAAAATGTGTATGCTAAAATTGTACATTGTTATAGTAGTAACATAACATTTCTAAACATAATGGGAGGCGTGGTAATATGCAAGTTAAGGCTCTAAAGCACGTTGTAAAGGGCCAATAACCCGAATAAAATTTAGTTTTCGGGGAAATCCACTTGGTTTGTACCTGTTTTCGGAATTAAATAAGATTCTTGTCTTTTAAAAGTATTTGCGACTTATGTTATCTAATGAGGCGCACACTGAGTGATACATTACCTATGTGGGGGCGTATTAACATGTTATACTGTTAAATATTCAATATATGTATTTGTTTTAGTTTCTTTTTATATACTTGCTAACATAAATATTCTTGATTCAGTATGTTCTTAGCAGATTTAATTAACGAACATTTTAAGTTAGTTGAAAGCAATCACATTACACAAAATCTTGAATTTTCCACCTATCGATGAGGATAGGTAAATAGGTAATAGGCCTACCTAGTACCTATGTAGATACGTGTCTAGGGACAGGGGACGAATGTCATCACAGCGATTAATTAGTGGAAAACGAACATCGCGCCGTTCGACATTTTCAATTACAGCTATCCGAAACAGAACTTGATTACAGAATGGCCGAAGGGAATATCGAGGGCTTAATGTGGGCGTAATAAAGTTAAAACTATAAAAATCATTTAAAATAGTATCATGTTACGCTTCATTAACAAATCCTTTGTAAAGATTCGGAATTTGGTCATAATTGCGGATGATTAATACTGACGAGACGAACGTTTGTTTTGTTTTTAATTTATGTTTTAATGATGAGATTTTATAGCAAGTGAATTTGATCTCATGTTTTTAACTATAATACATTGATAATAAGTATAGTGTGCAAAAAACAACATGGATTTTGTGTCTAACCTTGACAGTTGATATTGAATGAAATGAAACTTGAATCTTCTAAATAATATATTTTAATATAAGGTCTGTGCATACATTACGTATTTAACTAGACAAAACTTAAAATTGTTTTGACTAGATTTACAGATATGATTGCTATTTTAAATACTTTTCTATTATATACATCCTCTTTCCATATTTTGTACCTAGAGATTATTTGTGTACCTTTAACTTAACAACCCACATTGTTTTAAATAATAATTATTTTTATTATATGTTCCACTAAATGTTAAATTCAAAAGTTACTAATGACAAGACACAAACATTTAGGTCACGCTATTTTTTGTAACTGTAAAATATATTCGCTTAAAATTCATAAAGCAAAATTAGCTTTAAAGTAACTAAGTACTGTAACTTGTAAGGGCGTGTAAGAAGTCGTAAATTTCTTTAACAATTATCGTCAGCGGAACGTGTTTAAAGAAATTATGGTGATATAAATAATGGTATATGTGATACTCGTAAATATGGCCTCATAGCAAATTGTTTCTGGTAAACATTACTTACTTTGTAGAATTATTCTTCCTACTTACCTACTTCAATAATTAGACAGTAAAACACAAAAGATTTATTAAATAGAACGAGTAAATACAGAACTCAGCGCATTCAAAGATTTCTTTATAAATCTTATCTCTCGAGATCCCAGACCCATCAGACTTTTCTTATTTTCTCATTAACCAAATGTATGGCATTGAGTAGTTTATGTATGGTATTTGACTGTATGGACACCAGCTAGTTTCCGCCGACGGTCAATTAAGAAAGCCCGATGCTAAAGTTTAGTTAAAATAGTATTCCCTTTTCTTAAAGCTTCAATGCTGATTTATACGTGTCTTTTAGAGAAAAAAAAACACTTAATACAATATGGAGATAATAAGCATGTCTACGTAGGTAAGGTCCCGTAACCTAAGGTCACAGCTTATCAGATGAAATAGTTTACAACGATCCCACGTTTAGTTTTGCTGCGTATAATATGAGAAATCTTTAAAAAACATGATAAAAAGCGACTCTCAGAAGTTAAGCCGATGCTTGCAGAATCTAAATCTTTGCTTAGCCACGCCATTTATTAAAAGATAAAGATTGCCAATTGATTGATATCTGCCAAATTTTATAAAAAAAATATAATAAACTAAAAACGCATTTTTTAAATAAGACTAAATACTAGGCTTTTATATCCAATTCGAACGTAATTCGTTCATCATGAAACTAAATATTGCTCGATATCCAAGTATTATTCCACTATCTAGCCTAAGAGCATGTTTCGCCTTTGGAAGCATAATAGTACGAATTCATATAAAAAGTACGTGAGTATAACTGCAGGCAACTCTTGTGTGTTTTATATATTTGCTGATGAATATTTAAAATTTCACTACTCATAGTGTTATGTTTAAGTTAAAAAGCTATTAACGTATAGTAAACTCTGTATATCAACAAATCGTTAAAAGTGACAAATCGGGTGAATGACTGGAAATAACTATTTTAGCATCGTAAATTAAGTAAATTGTACAACGTTTAGCATTAAAATTGTATTTTTAATAATTAATATTTTCATTGTATTAATGTATTATAAAATATTTTGTGAAGAATTTATGTTATAAATGAAACTATCTTTTCGGATTTTGTCGCGGATTTATTATGATTTTTGGTTCCCGACGTTTCGAATGCTTTTCGCGTTAACGTAACGTAAACATTCGCGTAAACCTAATAAAGTATTAAGAATTTATGTGTTTTAATATTTATTTTATAAGCAACTAGCGATTTACTCACGCTTCTCTTGATAGCGTCTTGCGACTAATACGGGGGTATACGTAAGGATTTTATTTTGTGCGAGGTACCGTATTTCTATTTTCAAAATAAAAGGAGCATATGTTATTCCTATAATAGCATCAGCTATATATAACAGTTCTTTCAATAGCAGGTATTTGACTTTGACCGGACCAAAATACAAAAATGTGTTTTCTTCTCGAAAGCAGCATTTATAATTTCATATGCATTTAGTAAAAAAATGTTAATTTAACGTTAACAAATGACAATTCGAAGTGGTTTATTTGTATATAAATAGGAGAGTGTAGACTGTAGATGGTTTTATTTAGAGCTTTGAGAAACACTAATTATTATGATAACACATACTGGTATACCTACTTCATACTTCAAAGAATAGATCATAGTTCGACAATTGTGAAATATTTATTATAATAAAAAATAAATTACGCTTAACCGCTGTACACCGCATTTGTATCCATCGTAACGACCCCTTTCTTAAATCCGTCTCTTGATATATTTACCAATTTCTTTATTAAGTTTCTACCCTGTTTCCCCTTAATTAGACCCTTAACTTAGAATCTATTCATTTATTCTCTATTAATATAAACTCCTTTCGCTTAATAAAAGTAAATAGTGTTTGTTTCATTTTTGTCATATAAAGGTTGGTAAAATGGAAGGAACTTTTACAGTTGTTTAATTTGCGATTTAATGAATAGGCCTTAATGAAATCCAGCCAAAACGTCTAGTCTAATATTCTCGTATCATATAATGAACAGAGACGAGCTGTTAGATGCTAAGCACGTTCATAAAATATTATAAGCATGTGACGAAAACATACATATTTAATAAATATTTTATTCTAAGAATTCATTAATCACTACATAGTATAAAACAAAGTCGCTTTCTCTGTCCCTATATCCCTATGTATGCTTAAAAGTTAAATCTTTAAAACTACGCAACGGATTTTGATGCGTTTTTTTTTAATAGATAGAGTGTTCAAGAGGAAGGTTTATATGCATAACTAGCAGATCCCGCGGCTTTGCCTGTGCTAAATCTAGGGAAGAGCCCAAGCGAAGCGAGGGCGAGTCGCTAGTTTTAAATATAATCATTTTTACACTAAATTAGACGAATCTATACATTATATATTTTTGGAATATCTTATTGAAATATCTTATTGAAATAGTCATTATTACCGACAAAGAGGCCGAATCTAATTTTTTTTAGAATTTATATCTGTTTATCCGTATGTCTGTCTGTCTATGACCGCAGGTGGTTATCCGGGACATCTTATAGAATAATTCTTACTACGGGAAAATATGTCATCTTTGAGTAGAAAAACTGAGCGGAGCAAGGGTGAGTCATAAGTGAATTATAATATAAATAAATGAACAGCTTACAACACAGCTTACTTAAAAACAAGGTTCAGTTTTAGCCACAGCACATTCAGCGGCCAAGTGTATTTTTGTGTGATGTATTCTTTTGGTGATTTATCTTTAGATCTAACGATAACAATAACTCTACGAAGGGTCGCTTAAATAAGAACTTGTTTCTACAAACCACAAGCCAACACCCCAGTTATAAATAAGAAAAATATTAAAGTTTTCTAAAATTGAATAAAATATGAAAACGGTTAGTTGTCTGCAGAGTTTAAGCTGTAAAGATAAGGTATTAAAATGGTTAGTGCGGTCTAGATGGCTTCACGCATCTGTTTCATATACACTCTCAAGTCTCATGGTTAGGGAAATTTAAATACTAAGTTAAATACTGTTTGAGAATTTTTAATAATGTCTCATTCTACAATATGTTCACAATAATTTTATTGTAGAAAACATGTAAATATAAAAAAAGAGTGTTACTAACAAAGTGGCTTTTGTAAGTTAAATATTTATATTTTAATTTTAATTAATCTATATAAAACGCAGTACCTACTACCTATGCATAATATAATAAAGTTCTATATGATTCGTTAAATTAAATATTTTTTGGAAAATTCAATTGAAATTGTAATAATTATCAAAACAGAGGCCGAATGTATATAATATATTTATAGTTTGTAGAATTTTTGTCTGTCCGTCTGAGACTGAATCACACGAAAACCACACGACAGATTTCGATGAAACATATAGAGAAGACTTTTTGCTGCGGGGAACTTGAGTGGAGCGAAGGTAAATCGCTAGTAGCTTTTATAAAACTTCGTATTAAAACTAAAATACACCATAATTTATTTTCAGATTTATTAACTAAATAGTATACACGTCTATTACGACGAAAACATGTTTATACCCAACCATCGTAATAAATTACAAATACCTATACTGAATTAACATACTATCTTGAGGCATTATTTTGCTTAATGTTTTTGATTAATATCCGAAGAGAATAACATTTATTGCATAGTCATAAAATTTATTGACTGGGTTGCTTTTGTTGTAATTGTTTTATTTTTTTATCAAATTTATTTTGATTGTAAAGTCTCAATATAAGTTTAAAAAGAACAGATAAATAAAATGTAAGTTCAAAATAACATCAAAATAGCAGCTTTTTAGTAAACTAGCGACTCGCCCTCGCTTCGCTCGGGCTCTTCCCTAGACTTAGCACAGGCAAAGCCACGGGATCCGCTAGTTATGCATATAAACCTTCCTCTTGAATCACTCTATCTATTAAAAAACCACATCAAAATCCGTTGCGTAGTTTTAAAGATTTAAGCATACATAGGGATATAGGGACAGAGAAAGCGACTTTGTTTTATTCTATGAAGTGGTAATAATAAGAAAAATACAATTCTCAACATTTTTGTCTGTGTGTGTTTGTTTTGTCTAATCTTCGTAATTACTGGACAGATTTTGACGTTATTTTAACTGGGAGATAACTAATGTTGTATAGGAGATATTTTAGATTAATTTAGAAGAATAATTAGTATTACGCCAAAAAAAAATAAACAGTGAGTCGCTAGTTTATGATTATACAATTCTTTAAGGCCTGGATGAAGCAACAACGTTCATGCTAATAACAAAATTAACGATGCTAGTCAAAAGTAAATTAGTCTACGAACTATATAAGTAACTCAAGTAAATTTCAAATTAAAAATTTTCAAGCAGTTATACATAGATTAATTTGGTAACAGCATGAAACAAAATACATTTAACCTCAAAATGAAAGTATAAAATGGTGAATACATCAGTCTAGCCGATTTCATTAGGCGGGTAACATCTGGCGCGACGCATTAGTATGTTGATGAGGCGATCTCGATCAGAGGGATAACGTGATTTATATAGGGTGTGAGGGCGCTACGGAAATTAGGCTCTATTGATATATTTGAAAATCGTAAGATTATTCAGTTTTTTTTTAATTTTAAACTAGCAAGTCACCCTCGCTCCTCTCGGGTTTGATACGATTTAGCGGTTAGTATAGATTTCTCAGAAATTATAGATAGATATATAGATAGATAGATAGATAGATAAATACTTTATTGCACACACAGAAGAAAAGTACAGAAAATGAGTACCTAATACAAAAAGGCATGCAAAGGCGGTCTTATTGCTATAAGCAATCTCTTACAGACAATTATATATTTTTCTTCAGTAAAAAGTACTTATTCCATATTATGTTGGCCCGGATCGAACTAGCTATCATCATACCAATCAAAATTTCATAAAAATATGTCCTATGGTTCTCTTGTATACGATCGCAAAGAGACAAAAATTCTAAATTATTAACTGATAGAGGCCAATTTCTACGATAAAATTGCAACTAATTTATCTTTAATTAGAAGCAAGACAGACCTTTAGTTATTAGTACTCTACAATCTACAAGGACACCAAAATATACAAAAAAATTGCAACATTCAGGACTTAATGAAGTTAAAATATAGAGTCATCTATGTTTATCCTTATATGGTTTAACATCCATTTATTATTTTAATATATGCTGCTAACTATATTACTAAAAATTATAATAAAATTCCTGCGCTTGAATCTTGGTGATCATAAAATTTAAAGTGATAATTACTTGTAGGTATTAAAAGTAGGTCGTAATCCGTGTAAATTTTATAGCTTTGCTAATTTACCGAAACTCCCGCTATACAAATCTACAAATGATAATAAAATGATTGTTACAGTTTTAGCCCCAATATAAAAACAAAAGGACAGACATCTCATCTCTACAATTAAAAAAAGTGCTTTGTAAATTTCAATTCAAATAGTAAGCGATTCGAGGGAAAAAATTGCATTAATTTTGTTTTTTATAATAGGGGCTTTTGGTTTTATTGTTCCACAGATCACATAATACTATACTAGGTTGTACCAAGATTTAATGTACCTTCCTCTACTTTTCCTTAGCAAAACTCTATTTACCTGCTAGAATAAAATTAAAATGTGATTAAACCTATAAAATTTCAAAATTTGAAAATAACATTACACATATTAAATGCATGCAGACGGACAGACCAACGAAATAAATATATGTATGAAATAAATATAAGATCTATTTTATTTTTATAAAGCTTTCCTCAAACATTGTTCCTTACAATTTTATCAACAAAGTTTAGAATAAATATAGAAAGCATATACCACACATGTCAATTTTTTCTTAAGTACATTTCATTTGATAGCTTGTCGTTGACCGCGTGGCATAATTGATAGGACAGATTACATTAATGTCCCCTGCGCCGTGTGCACATAATTTATATTCTAATATCACGCCAATCCCAGCCGATATTGCAATACATTATGAAGAAGGCTTTTTTAAGAGATAAATTTATGTATAGCCTTATTATGGAGAATTGGCTCAGATCAATAAAATTTTATAGGGAAAATAAATTTCAATTAATTATGGAGAATTAAATAAAATTTTAGACAGTATAAAGAGGGATTAACATTCCATTGTTTCAAAGAGTACCTACGAGTATATAGATACAGTTGCATTAGCACTAAGGAGTTGAATCAAAAATACTAATTATTAAATTAATTTAATTCAATATTAATGTACATTTAAAGCTCACAGAACTAGTTTACAACTAATGGACAGGAAACCTTAAGCTATAGTAGTAGTTGGCGTTTAATAATAGACCCCAGCTCGTCTAATATCAGAAAAATTTGAAGCTGAAGTTAGCATATAATATTCACATTCATACATTCCCATCAGAATACCATGCAGTGATAAGCTTTTATCTTAATTAATTAACGACAATCAATGTAATCTTAACGAAGTAAGATTATACAGGTAGACTCGTTATATCCTTTTAAAAAATCTCAAAAAAGTATTTTGTTAATATTTATTTAATTTCTTAAGCATATCAATTAATCATGATTAAATTATGTTCCGAAATAGATTTTATTTTATCTTTTTTAACGCCCTCTTCATTCCTTAAACAAAAGTTTTTGGTGACGTGTAGCACTGCCATCTATCGAACTACGGCCAAAACTTAGCCCTTGGTTCGTATAGTAAATATGCTTTAAAACACTAGATGGCGCAATAGTCTTAAAGATTAAAATTCTTTTGTTTTGTTGTGTCATTTTTCTTAATATAATAATTATTATTTAAATAATTTATTTTGCTAAGTGTTATTTATTTCAAATACTGTGTAAAAAAACCTAGTAGGTATATAGCGGTGATATATTTATTATGACGGTATGTTCATGAAGCCACTTAAAACATTCAGTGGATTCTTTTTCAAAGCCAGTCAAATATGAGTTAATTTTTCATAATACCCAGTATAGTATTATGTAATCTGTGATAATACTATGGACACTTTTTAATATGTAGCATCAGCTGGTGCCAACTTCACAGGAATTTATGTCTCTTTAAAAATTCAGGTTATTTCTTTCTTTTGAGTATTTTCACAGATCATAATAATGTAGGTAATAGTACACTATACTAATACTCACTTTTTTAACATTTTAATATTTCATGTATTACAACTACGAACTAAGAAGTAACTAAATAGGTCTATTGAGTTAAAATATATATCTATGCATAGAGATAAATAAATAAGAAATAATAATATGTTTGGACATTAACAACATACAGCGCCATCTAGTCCCATGATAACAAACCTTGTATTATGGATACCAGATACACTACACATATTATAAAACTTTAAATACATACATATTATAAATATAAACACCCATGGCTGGAGTACAAATATTCTTGCTTATCACACAAATACCTCACACACAAAGATCTTTGTTACAGCAAATCCTAATATAATATGTAGGAAATCAAATGCTATGTACTTAAAATGTATTAAAAATTGTTTTCACGTGTATATTGTTAGTGTGCTTTAAATAAATTAATTAATTAAAATGTTTTCAAAAATAGATTTTGAGTATTATGACATTTTAAATATTTATTACTTGAGGCTCGATTTACTTTTGTTCAAAATAATGCAACATTTAAACTCATGGTTTAAGAATCAAACATTTTTTACATTAAACCTGAGTCCACTTCGCAACTCTATTGTGTCTACTTGCCTATGTTGGTTTCCATAAAGTAAATGCGCATTCTCCCCTACACGTACAGTACACGTTTCTTTCAATATACAGACATTCTTACATTGGTTGGTTAATGGTTTACTCAAGTTCATTAACTTGAATAGGCTGGCGTTAGAAAAGGAGGCTTTAGCTTTAATATACTTTGTCTGTACTGTGTACTGTGTAAACATAAGTGTGTACTGTGTAAACATAAGTGTATCATTTTTTTCCTTTTTGTTCATGAAGCTACAAATTAAGTACCCTATAAAAATGTTAATTACGCCAGCATATATTATAATTTGAAAATATCAATGTATACTATGTAAGTAAATTATAGCTACTATACATTTGAGTATAGACTACGTATGGGTAATAAATATTAGTGATATTACGTTCTTCCATGCCTTAAAGAAATGCGAAAATGCTACAATCAGTCAACATCTGTCTGTCTCGCTTCGCTTGGGTTAATCTATACTTTATAGGCTTTAGCTACCTTGAGTTACATTATTGTACTTTTAGTAAGGATCCCTATTTTTTTTGAAAATATTTTTTTTTTAAATATTGCCTATTTCAAATCGGTTCAGTAGTTTCCAAGCCTATTCAATGCAAACAAAGAAACGAACAATCAATATTATATTACTATATATGTTACAGGAAATTGAAATATTTATACAATAATAAAATTCTTTATCAACATCGACACTCACAAACCTCCCACATTAAAGTGACTTACGGGAATCTCATGAAACGAGCGCTTTGTGTGCGAGATGAGTCATCTAGATAATATAAGTGCTACGCTTTCACACTGAACGCATCCTTGCCTATAAGACGAAACTTCGTAACCCGAGGATTTCTAAGGATTTCAATTACCAATACAAAATCTATACTTTATAGTTTATACTTATACAGACTTAATTTTAAATATAATTGAAGTCCATACTTCTTCAAATATTTAATATATATTTTATATTATAAATGTGAATGGGTGTTTGTTCTTCTTTCGCCTCAAAACAGAGTGACTGCAAAATGACATAGGCTACTTTTTACTGCGGGATATTATCTCTTTCTCACGGTAAAGAAATATTAGAACCATTATAATACTCCACAAAAACTTATCCTAATGAATACCTATGTTTAGGAAATAATACTTTCTCTCTATTCCATACTAACCGTTATTATGTGCCCAGAGTCGAACCTAAGCGAATCAAAAATCTTTATATATTAAGAACAAATAGAATTACCATAAAACTTAATTTCAGTATCGGATACAGGATCGAGACATAAAAGATAAACTTAATTGACTTTTATAGCGAGAAATGAAAGGATTCCCGAGACATTAATAATTAATGAAGAACGGCTTAATTCATTTACTTTCAACGACGAACGAAAAAATTAAAAGTAACTAGATGCTTTTTGTCAAGAGATTAAAGTACCTAATGGAAGAAAATTACAATTATATGTATTTTTTGGCATTTATTTCACACTAACTTTAACGTTCATTGAAACAAAAATAAAATGTAAATAATGTATTCTAACAGTGGTAGCCCAGCGGTAACGCGTGGCTCGGATAACCGAGTGATGCGGGTTCAAATCCGGGTCTCGCACCTCTGATATTTTCATGTGCGAATCATTTCTATCATGATTACCACCTGTCTTACGGTGAAGGAAAACATCGTGAGGAAACCTGCATGTCTGAGAAAACCTAGCAAGTTTTCGAAAGACAAGTGAATTCCGCCAACACGCACTAGGCCAGCGCGGTGGACTATGGCCTAATCCCCCTCGTACTGAGAGAGGCCCGTGCCCAGCAGTGGGACGTTAAAAAAAAAAATGGCTGATGATGATGATGAAATGTATTCTAAACGATAATTGTAAATTTGATAATTGAAAAAGTTATCACGGTATATATATACCTATATAATATAATATATATAATATACATAATATACTCTGCCTCATGATTGTATATTGCTAGTTCCATTGAAATTTAATTATAGCCTATTAAATTTGAACCTTTTGAATAAATAATGAACTATAAAATCTTTTTAGCCTTTAAAAGCGCATTTTAAGTTGTATGACTCAAAAAGATGTATTAATGTGGAAACAGCATAAAGCTGCTTTTGTAGCTAAGAACTCTTCAGTTACGCTTAATAGGTATACGTGAAAAACTTTTTTCATATCGCACCTGCACGGTATACCTACTTATTATACATGATCGTTATTTTTTTTTAATTTATAATAATAATATTTTTTATTTATAATAAAAAAAAAGTGTGGCACTTGGGGACTGCCGCGGTACAGCTATTGCATAGCATTTTTTATCAACTTATGCAATTATAATTATTTATTTATTTTTTATTTATGCAGTATTGTTTTTCTTTGATATTAATTCAAGTTACACTTTTTGAGCGTGGTGACCGATAAGAAAACAATTTTTTTTACCTTCTATTATCAGATCAACCTAGCCTGAAGGAATACAACTATCGGTTAATATTAAAAGAATTTTCTTTCAACTCCTGACCGTTGAGGAGATATACCTTACATCATCACAGGATCCCATCTTCAGATCCTGACTTGGTGATAATGTGAATATCTTGGAAGTATACCCTACCGAACAAAAAAGAAATTTGTAATCGGCCAACATTTGACGCAGAAATTAATGAACAAACATAAAAATAACGTTGAGGAATTGCACCTTCCATCACCAGCTCATCCACATGAGATGATGATTTTCAGACGCAAATTCTTGAACATCTTTAGAAAATATAACAAAAATATAATAGGTGCCTATAAAATTTAAGAATTTAAGAGTTGGCCTCGATTTCTCTGGGATCCCATCATCAGATCCTGACTTGGTACGATGGGACCTTTTCGGACCTATACCCTATCGAACAAAAGAAAATTTTTGAAATCAGCCCACAGACGGCGGAGAAATCGGGCGGTGTTAGGTTTTTTCGTTACGGAATTTTTTGATTCGGTCGCCGCGCTCAAAGCCCGCGATCAAATCTATGCAATAGCTTAATAGTCATTATTATATTATTTTTTATTTTTATGACATTAACTATACATAGTAATATTATGTTTTCAGAAGAGTGTACCTCGCATGAGCGGAACAATTCGTTTGGAGAAGATATGGGAGAGCTTTAACACGGCTCTACAAACGCTACTGCTAATAGAAAAAAGGACGGAAAAGAAGCGTTATGTTAGTTAGTACAAAAAAATTAATAAATTATGTTCTGTTACACTTTTTGTCTTTCATTTACAATTTATTATGATAGTATCGTCTAATGGGTGCGTTGTAGACTGTATTGAAATCTAGCTACATTGTATCAATGAAAGTTTCTCTGAAGCTTTCTTAATTATCACAGTTTTGTCAGTAAAAACTGTAAAGACTGGGAGTGTGTGTCTTACCTGTGATCCGGTGCTAAACTCGTCCGCAGGTTGCTCGCGCGCGAATCTCTCGAACTTGAAGCTATTGGAGCGGTAAAGCTCGTTGTCCTCTCTGGAGCGGCGCCCGCGACAAAAGCGACGGGTTATTGAAGTGTGTCTGGAATATTATATAAGAGATTTCTTATTGCATATAATAATATTATATACATAAAAATACTAGCTTCCGCCCAGGGCTTTAGACGTCACACGCGTAGTGCAAGTGTAAAACTTAATTCTTAAATTTATTCTTCGCGTGAAGTAAGATTCTATTTTAGCCTTCCTAATAAACCAATTTAGGGTTACAAAGTGTAACCCTAAATTGGTAAAGACGAATTTACCAAAGCTTTATAATTTTATTGAAAAACATTTAGTTAGTAAAGTATCTTATCACTTTATAATATTATTATAAGTTATCGGTAACTTTGCCAAACTTTCCATTGCCAAATAGACTTAATGACTAAAATTGTTATAATTATGTAATCTCCCGCGGTCCTGACCGAAATTACAAAATATTAATCCAACGTTTCATGCTTAGAAACCCTGGCTGTGCGAGTAAGACCCGCTCTTGCCCGATTTGCTTGCTTATAAAATTAAAGATAGCTGGTAAACCCCATTAATTTAGCTTTATTCCATAATCAAAAGTACCTACCCGTTAAATTTCAGTATTATAGATTAAGTTCTTTCGAGATTTCCTGTTTAAAAATATATCCTAATAAATAAGTGTATCGCAATTATTAATACCTATGTACGGTCGCCCTCAATGTGAATCAAAAGTAACCAACTAATAACCTTATGAAATATCTAAACATAATGTATACCTACAGTTTTTTATATCTGTGTATTCCATAGAGTCTAAGTTCACCAACCCAGATAATATCTACTACGTAACTTAAAAGAACTTTACCACCTTTTTTAACTATTATTGTCCATATTTTTTAAATACTTGACGGCGTTTCAGTTGGATGTCAGATTGACAAGCTGTCAATCTAGCGAAGTGACAGTGCGCTAGTACGTCATTCGCTTACCCCACTACTCGAATAATTCTGACCGGTATAAAAGGACCGGAGCAACCGTGGCTAGGGCAGTCTAGGCTCTGGCTTGGCACAGTGCACTAGTTGTACGCTGCTAGTAGTTTAACCTAGACTTTTGTATAATAATTAATTTGTTCAAACTAATTAATTATTATTCTTATACTAGAACTAGCTAGTAATTATAAATTACTTGTGCTGTTACTCTGATGCGATTTTAATAGAAGTTACCGAATTATGAAGATTTATTATATCAATCTCCCTACATCAGAAGTGGGATTCGCAGGACAAAGAACTGAAGAGAATACGCAATGTAAGCGTCGACGTCACCGCAGATGCCCAATCATCAATATGGAAATGTTACTAACTAGATTATTAGCGGCTACTCAAACGCAATCTACGAGTAATCCTCCGACACTGTTGATTCAGTTTGACCCTGACTGTGTGGACGCGGACATAGAAGTTTTGCACAGAAGGCACCGATCCAGTCTTCTCGAATACCTGTTAAGACGCGAGTGATTACGTGCTTTGTATGTGGACAGTCGGGACACCTCGCGTCAACATGCCCAGAAAGAAAAGGAGGGAGCAGTGCGCCGACAGTTAAAGAGGTCAACGACTGCGAGCTCAAGTCATCGATGAGCACGCTAACTACATTATCTGGTGAGCCCGTTTCATTACTTTTTGATAGTGAATCTGTTTGATCGGTATTCACATGTAGGTTTTCTAAAGTTAATTTAACTTTTAATATTATGACTTCATACGTGACAAATTGAAACGGTTTGAGAGATGTCTGGGTGTTAGAACTGGCTCATGTGGGTCGATGTTCTAAGGCAGACTGTGGTGTGTTTGTGGCATTATACTGGAGACAGTGATCGGTGAAGGAAACTGGCTTATGCAGGTCGATGTTTCGGATGGGATCACTGGTCGTGTATGTGGAGTTCAGTTGTGTTATATGGTCGAAGGGACGCTGAGGGGTTGTCCGGTCTATGTCAGCATTGCGAATGTTGGCTAGTCGAAGGGACGCCTTTGCTCAGTTGTCCGGTCCATTGTGTGATATAGAAGAGTTCTATAGTTATACATGACATAAGATATAAAATTTTGAGAGTGATTATATTGTCTGTGATTTGTGAAGTATCGTTTTATTCTCTTCGTCCGCCAACTCACGCCTACCCACATTGTAATAATTATTGTAGAATATGGATAACAGAGATAATGATGATAGGGGCCGAGTGCCTTTAAGATGGTCACTATGAATACCTTACTATGCCCTTTGAATTGCGAAACGCTATCACAGTATTTCAGAGGGGTTATCGTGGGCGCGCTGAGAATCTAGTTCGTGAATATATTGTTGTATGCGTTTATGACGTCATGATTTTGGCCCCAATCGGCCTGCATACTGATGCAAGCTCGGAGGGATATATGATGGGGCCCAGGCTGGAGACCAACGGACGAAAACGGACACCGAAGGGCTGCTCAGCGGTGTGGATGCATGACGCGGAGCCTGACGTTGGGGCTTGGTGCAATGTAACCGAGGCTGTCGTTCTTGAGAGAAATCTAGATGGAGTGGACTTGCTCGTGGCCCTTGCCAGTGCCTTGAAAGGACGAGATGCATCCTGCATTGCTCGCGGATCATTATCTAACCGAAATGACCTGGAGCGTGGTCAAGCAATCTCTTATGGCGAAATTTACAGGGCCCAGGTTGCTGCAGGATTACTTCGACGACATCTTGCAACACCAAATCGGTGCTGGGGAAACCGCTTCCAAATCTGCACTACGGAGCGTGATTGAACGAATTCCGAGGATTGCGATGCCTGAGGATGTAGTGACTGGATTTGTGATATCAGTACTGACCATATTTGCCCCAAACCTCCCTGTAGAGCTGCATACAGACGCTAGCTCCAGAGGTTATGGAGAGATCCTCTTACCAAAGAGGAACAGCCTTCCCCACGTAATAAAATACATGGCCGCCGGACGACAGATGTGGGGCCGAACTTTGTAGGTGCGGTAGAGCACTTCCAGCATTATCTGTATGGCGGGAGTTTTGTGGTTGTTACGGACCGCAATTCATTAAAGGCATCGAAGTCTAGGAAGGGACTTGGCTCCTTGCGTTTTTCGATGGTGGGCGTATTTGCAGGCTTTCGATTACGATGTCGTGTGTCGCGAAGGCAGTGAGATGGAGCACGCTGACTTTCTGTCTCAAAACCCCTTGCAGAGTCCAGATGCTGTCGATACCACAGAGCCTGGAAAGGCTTAAATGAAGCCTGTTCATTTTATCGAACTCCAGCACGGCTGGCTATCGGTTGAACAGACACGAGACACTGAAATCCAAGACCTTATCGCAAAGTACTATAACAATGGTTTTCCAGAGACCGTAGCTCGAACTTATGATGTTGGAGAATCAGTTCATTTTCAGTTCATTCATGTTCATCAGTTGGTGGCATCCTCTACCGACAGGTTGTTAGGAATTAGGCGATTTCTTGGCTACCGGTAGTTCCACGATCTCTTATCTTATGACTTATAAATCATATTCGCACTGAACTGCTGCATCTGGACTCGTGCATCATCTGTAAGGCATCCAAGGGTCCATCTGGAGCTCAAGTTGTTCGGCTTCACCCGATTCCAAGGATTTCTGTGCCTTGGCGCACGGTTCATATCGACTTTACGGGAAGGCTGAGCAGGAAAAGCGACCAGAAGGAGTACTTTGTTCGCGGCGGGTTCCAGTTGAGCCAATGGTCGGGTCGAGCGAGTGCTGCGTACTCTCAAGTGCATTTTAACTATAGTGGAGAATGACCCTAAAAAAAACATGGCGTGATGAGCTGGGTGGCATTCAACTTACCCTGGAGAGTGCCAGGTCCACCGTTGCTGGGTGTTCACCGTCAGAGCTTGTGTTCGGGATTCGTTCGGATTCTTTGGGTATGTCCAAAATAAACAGTACCGATAGAAACAATGTAGTTCGCTTGGATCTTTTCTTGGGCTCGGCTAGGGAGGCTGCCTCGTTGAATGTTCAGAAAGCTGCTGGATCTCAAACCGTTGGATTTGACCGCGGTCGCGCAAAAGTAAAGCCGTTTTCTAAAGATGATTATGTGGTCATTGAAAACGTCGAGTGCAATGGAACTAAATTGGATAGGAGATTTAGGGGTCCTTTCGTGATTACAGAAGTTTTAAATAATGATCGTTACGAGCTTAAAAGCATGGCAGGTGGTTTCAATCGAATTTTCAAATACTCCCACAAGAATTTGCGCGCGGTGCCCCAGAGACATGACGGATTGCTTGAGGTTCGTGGTTTTTGAATGAGGATAAGGCCGAGACGGCGTCGGATTACGGAAATTACATTGGGCCTTAATAATGAGAACGAGTCATTAGACCGTCTAGACACCTCGACCGTATGCTCCGATACTGCTTCCGCAGACTCGCGTACTATGACAGCAAGATCAGACACTATGAGTGCACATTCAGACCCCGAAACATGGGACGTCATTCACGAAGTTGAAATTCGGAACAAGGCAATTCAACACTAGTGACTCGCCTATACTGCTTACTTCCTGTACTTACTGCTAGGTATTTAATACGAGACGTATGTGATGAATGATTTGAATGGTTTGAAATTGTTGCTAAATGGTTGATCCTGGGCGAAGAGTGTCGTCCTAACTATTCCATAGTGATTAGGTGGTGGACACACGTCTTTGTCCCAGAGGATAGACGAAATTTGTCGTCCGAGCCACACCCATGCAGTGGGTCAGCTTGTCACTGTGATGTATTTAGCATCGTTCGACGAAAATTGTCGTCAGAGTCAGGTCCTTTCGGAGGGCTGACTTGTCCTGAATGATCGCTAGTTGTAAGTGAAACGAAATGTGTCGTCCGGGTCATATCCGACCAAGGATTGGCTTGTCTCCCTGTGATAAAGACGAAAGGTGTCGTCCGGGCCACATCTTGGTTGGGATTGACTTGTCTAGATGTTTCAAAATGTGAAGTATGGTGTCATAGTCAAATTTTGGGTAGAATAGTCTAACTGAAGTGAAGTCCTAGTCATACCTGATGAGGTTGACTGAAGCGGTTCAATTAGCCGGTTAGTCCATGTCATCAAAACGATCTTAGTGTTAAGCTGATAATAATCATTAAGTCAGGATGAGCGAACGGATTGCGCGGTTAACTCAGCTTGTTTCAGATAAATCGCCCGAGGACGGTCGAATGTCAGTCTGGCCGTGACGGCGTTTCAGTTGGATGTCAGATTGACAAGCTGTCAATCTAGCGAAGTGACAGTGCGCTAGTACGTCATTCGCTTACCCCACTACTCGAATAATTCTGACCGGTATAAAAGGACCGGAGCAACCGTGGCTAGGGCAGTCTAGGCTCTGGCTTGGCACAGTGCACTAGTTGTACGCTGCTAGTAGTTTAACCTAGACTTTTGTATAATAATTAATTTGTTCAAACTAATTAATTATTATTCTTATACTAGAACTAGCTAGTAATTATAAATTACTTGTGCTGTTACTCTGATGCGATTTTAATAGAAGTTACCGAATTATGAAGATTTATTATATCAATCTCCCTACATACTTATTACTAAGCGTAAATATTTTCAAATATATATAAAAATAAGTCCATTCAACTGGAAATTCGTCGACTGCACGTACGATATGATGCGACCATTCATTCCGGGAAAATCAATAGTACTTAAGATATGAATGTAGAGTACACCTACAGCGAAAACGTTCCGGAAAATAAAAATCTTTTTGTATTAAAAATGTATGTAGGTTAATTAAATGTATTTCTACCTTCTGTCCTATGTACTTTTATAAGTTATACTAACTTTTGAGACGTAAGTCGTAACAACAATTAAATTTTAGTCATTAAAAAGGTCTCTGGAGCATTTCTTGTTACCCACATAAGGGTATAATGTGATAATGTTGACAATGACAATAAGTAAATTAATAGGTTGTCGCGAAACTAAAAACTTCAAACTAAATAGTAATCCCATAAGTAATTATTATATTACATAATATTAATTATGTAATATAATAATTACTTATGGGATACATTATAATGTTGAAAGTTTTTAAAATCATGCCCAAACGTCTAAGCGGATCTGGATTCAGGAGATTTTGGAATGGCTATAAACATTATTATTATTTTGAAAATAATAATTAATAATAATAATTTATTTATTTTCTCCCACACGTACAATTGACACTAAAGTATACATTAAACTATGATGGTAGTCTATATAAGTGGGAGACAGGAGCTCAAACTAGGTAAGCCCTGTAATATGAGTCTCCTGGCTCCTCCTCTCACAAAGTATTTTTTATCAACTAATAAAAAGAGAAAGAACAACAATGTCAAAGCAATTTTTAAGTTTTATAACCTAAAACTAAAATCTAAAATAACAATAATAATGCCTGTGTGTGTGTGTGTGCGTGTGTGTGCGTGTGTGTGCGCGTGTGTGTGTCTGAAAATACTGTCATTTAAATGTCATTAAATATTTAGAACGCTTAGATTTTAGATTTTCTTATGTTCGTTTATAATAAATTTAAATGTCATTAAATATTTAGAACGCTTAGATTTTAGATTTTCTTATGTTCGTTTATAATAAATTTAAATGTCATTAAATATTTAGAACGCTTAGATTTTAGATTTTCTTATGTTCGTTTATAATAAATTTAAATGTCATTAAATATTTAGAACGCTTAGATTTTAGATTTTCTTATGTTCGTTTATAATAAACGTAGTATATCTGACCAGGATACATTGCATATTGGAAATAACTTTCAATATTTGCGAGGGATAGTCAAGCGAGCTCCATGGAGCATGGGACTCGTAGCTAATAACACGGTGTGCCAGCGAGCAAGCAGATCATTGTTGGACTGTTATTATTACTTTTTTTATAATAGCTGAAACATTGATAAGAGATAAGCTACACTAGAGAACAGTTTGCTATGTCAATGAAATACTTAGTTTTGTCTCGATACCTAATATCTAAATATTAAAAGTTAATTTCTCAGTTATATGCACTTAGGATAAGATTACATATATTACTTAAGACACTTAGATTCACAGAAACCACTCAATGATGTAGATTCTAGATGAAGCCATCTAAGTAGTAAAACCTAGTTAGGCTATCTACTCGTAATATGGAGTATGTTTACTAACACACTGTCGCTGATCGCCAGTAATTCACTTCGGAACGAAATTCTATCAACAAGTGACCCCCACACTAAAAATAAAATGGTTAATGGTAGTTTACTACTATGCATTACGAAAGTACCAGTGAGGAATATTTTTAAATAAATAAATATTGTAATCAATTTATAAAAATCCAAACTGTATCTTTTTACAGATTATATGTTTTTGGACGGTCAATACAAATTAAAAATATAAGAAAATTACAATAAGTCACAGGTGAGATGCACAATCTTTAAAAGAAGAGTAGGTAAAAACTAAAAATTAATTCAACGCTCAAATAGGTAGAGGTAAAACACAAGAGATATAAGCGGTTTCCGCAGTTCGTATCTGCATACGACCGCACTCCTATTGTAGTTAGGTATGTATATTTGAGAAAGATAAAGGGAATAATTATTATTTTGGTGCCAGCAGGAACATTCTGATTTCGGATCATTGAAAATCCGTGCAGGTCCGTGGTGCGAATCTTATATAATTTAACCGATTATTACTAAGTAGTATTTGTTTGTTAATGTATGATTTTTATTGTATAATTAACAACAAAAGAGCGACATTTTGGCCAAGAAAAGTACGTATGATCAGATGTACAAAAAATGCTTGTTGCCAATCAAACAAAAGTAAAAAAACAAAAGATCTCTCTAATCCTGCAAAGTAGAATGAGAACATGAAATAATATAAATAATGAAATGCTAAATTGAAAATGTTTATGAAGTTTAAGAAGTTTTAGATATTTCAAAGTTCACACACTTAGGTACCATTACGAGATAAAGATTTAGTGGTTACCTGTTATGTAACTATTGTTAGGTACCGCCCAATCTAATTTAAAAAAGCTGTAGCTATTATGTGCTGTAGCTGTAGCTAGTATGTAGCTATACTACAACATTTTAATTTAATTCCTTTTCCATAATACAATAGTATAAAGAGTCTTTATACTACGATAATACTTTCTTTATTATATTGATATATAATATGATTTACTCGAATATTTCACATTATAAACGAAACTATATTTTCGGATTTTGTTGCGGATTTATTTTGATTTTTGGTTCCCGACGTTTCGAATGCTTTACAGCAATCATAGTCACGGAAGAGACTGAGGTATTTGACGTCTCAGAGTTTATATACTTGTTACAGACAGTGCAGTTCTCCATAATCATAGTCCGTACGGTCCTACTGCCTATCTACATGATCGCATTTCTTAAAGACAAGACATTCGGAAGTTGTCCAACTTCAGTGCAAATATTCTTTTAGCTACTTGTAGAGTCGACATAATAAGCACTGTATCAGGCTTTCAAATAAAGAAGCAAATATATTACATACTTCAATTTAATTAATTTAGGTAATTGTTTACACCTCCACTCACTTCTTAAATAAAATTAATTTTATATTCAGAAGTTCTTATGCAATAAAATTACTGTTTACTTCCGCCTCGTGCTAATAATAGAAATACAAGGAAATAAGTTAAACTCTTACTCTTATTAAGTCATGGTCAATTATGAAATTAAAATCATTTGTAAAATTAGGCAATAGAAATGTTTATTTAAAGCTTAGATTAGGGAACGATTATTAAAATTATTAATTAAATAATGAGTGAAACCTCATAATGAGTTAATCGATGTTTTGCATTTTGCAATCATTTTGATTCACTGTGAATCGAACGAGATCATAATTTTACAAATAGATCGGCTGATACTTATAGTAGAGACACAAATACCATATATTTGGTCAAACTAGAAATGTTGAAGTTTCATATTTCTTAAATATGAATTATTAATCAAATTTTACTTGCCTCGAATCACTGGAATGCAATGGCCATTGGATACCAAATATCTTTAATTTGGCCGGAGGTCGACGTTTCTGTTCAGTGCGAGTATTTTCCTCCACAGGTGGAGTGTGGTGCCTCCCTCCTGATGAAGCCCTGGTGCCACTTCTGCGGCGTCTTCTTCGCCTTCTCTCGACTAAAATAAAATTATCACCGTTACGAATAATATACGATGAGCGAAGCGTCGATTTCTCTTCCCCTTGTCTCTGCCTGATAAGATCAGCTGTTCGTAGTGTATGAATATTTTGATATTCAGCTTCCGCCGGCGGTTCTGTCGTCACTTCCCTACTAGTCCCACTTCCATCCCTTTTCTTTCGGGAGGAATGGAGCCCGACTCGACGCCAAACCTTTTCCATGAATCCGTATTTCCTGTCATCCCATTATATTTCGTTCACCGCAGAAGTCGCGCCCCACACAAAGCGATGCACTCAAACACAAAAACATTAACAGTATTACTTTAATTATTACGTCAGTTCGATACACTTATACAATAAATCCTTCCGAGCTCGTGAATGAATTAATAACGTAATAAATCACTAGAGGATCACCCACTCATTGTCATTGTTCACAAGATAAACGTCTCGTTAAAACTGCGCTCCCTGTGAATATTCGCGGCCAGATAGTCGATACAGCACATCACCGGCGAATTACAGAAATCAGGGCATTATTCATTAATCCCTTTTATTAAGACGTACTAGGTTAGTGGAATGAGGGGAGAGAATAACTTGTTTTTTGACATCACATTCGGTAAGGTCCCGGCCCTACAGACAGGGTGCGGGTGCTCAGTTTACGCATGCGCAGTCCCCCTCGCCGGTAGCCCTCGCCCGACCGAAGTTCCAAAATGGCGGACCTCCAACCCCCCTTCCCGTTATTGAATATCTAATTTTATCCGTGCATTTCGTGTAGCTATACAAGTCAGTTGCGCTTTACCTCAACTACTTACATATATAGTGAACTCTTTCAAGCGGTTTATGGGTTAATGCTATTCATTCCCTCGGGGACTGTCCGCGGCATTTCTATTATGAATCACGCTGTCTCCTGTTGCTGACTGCTCAATGTTTCCTAACATCGTTTTAAACCTACAGTCTATGTAAAGAGAGTACAAATAAGCTATGCGTTAGGGAAACCATACGTTAAATGTATTTTAATTATTTATTTTGTATGAACCTCATCTAACTTTTTCTGAATATTCCATACCCTAGAGTTCATTCACCTTGACTTAATTTATAGAATTTATTTTTTTAATTTAGAGTATAACACTTTATCACTGCGGTTTTCAAAGTTGCAAAATATTATGTCTGAGCATGTCGCTGTGTGAATAATCCAGCGTAGCTGCGACATGACTCATTGGTTCAGAAGCAATAAAATAATCATATTAGGTGTTAGTAAAAGTATTATTAAATTAAAAATATAACGTTTCCAATTACTTATTATGTTCTATTTATTTGTAGTTTTACTGTATTTACAACAATACTTTTAATTGTGGTTGAAGGGAGTACCTATTATAATATGTACTAGTATAGTGTTATGTGATCTGTTATATAAATTAACTTAATATTTAAAACTGTTCACTGTTCAGTAACTATAATAACATAAAACATAATTATATGAAACTAGCAAACCCGGCCTGACTAGCTCGGCGTAAGTAAAAATAAATTAAAATGTTTTTCTAATTTTTGAAGAAAATAAAAATACAAATTTACTTATGCTATCTGCGAGTGAAATCCC
Organism: Boloria selene; assembly: GCA_905231865.2. Taxonomy (NCBI): domain Eukaryota; kingdom Metazoa; phylum Arthropoda; class Insecta; order Lepidoptera; family Nymphalidae; genus Boloria; species Boloria selene. The sequence goes on from HG993147.1 coordinate 6,988,629, forward strand.
GTCAAAATTGGTCCAGCCGTTTCAGAGATTAACCGGAACAAACAGACAGAGTCAAAGACAGACAAAAATTTTAAGTGATTATTTGATGTATGTATATATTTTTTTGATATGAAAATGAAATTTAAACAGATATTATGCACTTTAGTTTTATTAATATGTACCTACTGATGTACTGATTATTATTTGAAGAGGAGTTTATTGCAGCAAAGGTTTAACGCATTTACTGTTGAACCCAAATGCAAAGTTTGAAAAAACCGCTATATAATGAAAGCCTAACTACCACCCCGGCGGTGCACCCCTCGTATCCCCGCGACTCCCTGCTTACTCTTCAGACACCAAACACCGCAGCGCATACTAGAACTATCCTGTAATTTGTGCAGACTATAGACTCTACCTACACAATGCACTAATCTCTGTTCTGTCGTCTCATACGTTAATGCTATGGAAGTAAAAAATATTTTTGGGTTATAAAGATTGGTTACAATGATTTAGTCAGCATTTGCTTTGAATGATATACCTTTTAAATAAGTATTAATAATTAATTATAGTAATTGCGTGTTATTTTTTGTGTTATTATATAATATAGATCACGTAAATCTAAATGATAAGTTTATTATTTTTACAATACTAGCTGTACCCGCGGCTCCGCCCGCGTTAATTTTTTTAATTGCTAATCAACCTCATTGGGTTGATCTGTAGGAAAAAAAATTGTCTATAAAATAAAAAATAAAAATTTAGGGGTGGACTACCCTTAACATTTAGGGGGATGAAAAATAGATGTTGGCCGATTCTCAGACCTACTCAATATGCTCACAAAATTTCATAAGAATCGGTCAAGCCGTTTCGGAGGACTATGGGAACGAAAATTGTGACACGAGAACTTTATATATTAAGAAGAAGATAATATAGCACTTGACTCTGAACTTTTGAAATTACTGATATCTATGACTCATTATTTTTAGATTTCGAATATATTTCGAGAAAAAATATCTTATTTAGGTACCTAGTTAAATATAATATCAGATCTATCAAGATATAATAATAGAAAAAAATATAGGTACCTAATAGTAAAAAAACACAATAAAACCACCAACGATTTTTTTTCCTGTTGAACGCGGTCGAACCCGCTGTTTCTGTAAACAAACAAAAAGGTTTTTAGTATATTCTTTTAAATTATTTTATATTTAATATTTCATCCAAAAGAACGAGCCAACTTTGTTTTTTGTACATAATATAATTTAGCAGCGTCTAAATTAATGCATAGGCTGTAGTATCAATAATAGTTTGCTCCACAGACACTTACAAGCACAGAACTACAATCAGATTACATACAAGCTTAAAGCTTGTGTGAAATACTTAACTGAACAGTTTTGTTAATAAATCAATTTTTAACTTCGTATTGATGTGATGTGCTGACCTACATTATAAAATACTTAGAAATACCTAGGAGTACAAATAAAACCCGCTTGCTCGATTCTCTGATTATAAAAAAGAATATCTGATTATAATTAAGTAACATATTAAAAATTTCGTCTTGTAATTTATGCACGAAAAATAAATTATGCATCATCACATAGGTTACATGACTTCGCGAATATGTGAAATAATTATCTTGCGTTCGTACTTCGTAGTATTTACATGCTGAATAAAAATTCTTGTCAAGTTCGAATCGGACTCGAGCACGAAGGGTTCCGTACCATCTATAACAAAAGCTAGTACTCTAAATTGTATGAACAACTCTAAATTGTACCCATAGAAAATGGAATATCTTAATTGGCGTCAACAATGTGTGTATTACCTTTAATAATCAACTTTTTTAATTTTTGGAATTTTCCCTTATTATTATTTGTAGGTACTATAAAACCTCGCTTTTTGCCAAATTTTGATTGATTGATGTCGTGATTCTAGAATCTAGGTCAACGAGAACTACCATAATATAGGTTTACCAAAACCTTTAAGGTACTTTCGAATGAGCAAGGTCTTACAGCACAAGTATAGAGAAAATTCCGGAAAATAAAAAAGTTAAAAATTAAGGTAAATTATGTTACTTACAAGTTGACGAATATCTAAAGCCAATAATATCGTGTTGACTCAGGACCTTAATTTTATACACCTAATAAGGACTAGGTATAGACCTCAGTATACATTACTCTGGTATACATTTCAACTTGCTAGGTACACTCGTTCCTAATAAAATCTGTGGTGTCACACGGACAGACAAACTAGAGAGTGATCTGATAAGGGTTCCTTTTGAACCTTTTGAGGTACGGATTCCTAAAACATTGTAATTATCTTTAGTCTATCTGCTAGCTTAATACTGTTCTTATCATAATTATTAATATCACGTGAAGAGAGAAAAGTTAATTTAAAGTTCGGTATTTCAACAGGAAAAAGAAACCCTCATAGGATCACTTCGTAATCCGTCTGTCTAACTATTTGCTCTGGCTATTCTTCAAAATAGCCAATTTCGACTACACTTTCCCTCGCTGAACAACAACTATGTTATACTTATAAAAAGAACGTAACAGCCTATTTTGTTTTGGGAAAAGAATAAGGGTTCCGTGCAATAAAGTTAAAACTCATGAGATTGTGACTTTATGCCGGTTAGCCAGGGAAGCACCCGAGCGAAACAATTGTCAGTATTAAAAATGAATGTATTTTTATATAATATTATATTTATTTATTATTTATATAATGTATGTGTTTATGTACTGCTGAAAGAGCTGAACGAATTTGGATAAAATTTAGTGTACCTACTGATAGATAGATTTGCTATATTATCTAAGGACGTGTATGTACAGAAAACGTCTCAGGTGGCAACAAAGCGAAGTATGGGTAGATAACTACTTTTGGATACCTATATAGGTATTATTTATTTAAAAATTAGTAATATATAGTATTTTTAGGAATATTAATTAGACCAGGTTGTTTTTTGACCATTGTATCTGAAAATCTTATACATTCATTCAAAAAGTCTTTATTGAAAAGTAAAATACATTGGTACACTCTTACACAGCCCTAGCTAACTAGAAATCTGTGTTTCAGACTCTAGTATTTTCCCATATTAAACGTTTCAAATTCATGTAACAAAAAAAGAGAAAAAATAAATTATATAAATAAATAAATAAAATAATAATTGCAATTATTAGTGGAATTATATGTTAATTTTAAATAATAATTCTAGATGGCGTTACTAGTTCGTTACCTTATTGGCAAATCCATTACAAAAAAACTTCAAAGGCTAATAGGTATTACATTTTCTTAATAACGATGCAATGTTATTAAATCCTTTTAAATATGTATGTTTCCCGAATCTTATTGAAATAATTAAGTTTTCAATGTCCCCTGAAAAATGTAACTATAATATGAAACATAATAATAATAGACAAATGCTTCAGAAGACAAAAGAATAATTGCTTCATATTTATTAAATATCTTATTATTTTATTTTGTAATAATGAACGGTATAAGATCAAGATTATAAAACATACCTTTGAATGCCTATAAGTAGGTACCTAGGTTGTTCAAAGGCAGTGGTCCAGTGGTAACGCGCTCGCTTGGATAACCGACGCGGGTTCAAATCCGGGTCCCGCACCTGATATTTTCATGTGCATATCATTTCTAACATAATTATTTTTATATATTTTTACATAATTATTTAAGTTTAAAATTTTAACTAGAAGTTTTACGTAATTTTTTTTATGTATTGTTATATTATTATATGCTTTAATTAAGCTTTATATGTAACTAAATACTGTTTGTCTTCCGAATAATAAATAAATACTTGTGACACTACGGCAAAGGAAAAACATTGTGAGGAAACCTGCATGACTCAGAAAATCCTAGCATGATTTCAAAAGATATGTGAAGTACATTCACCCGCATTAGGCCTGGTGGTAGACTATAGCCTGATCCCCGGCATTGAAGGGAGGCCCATGCCTAGCAGTGGGATATTAAAAAGGGTTATATTATATACATTACGAGATTTAAAGAGATTGAGTAATTTTACTAAGTTACTATATCTATGTAGGGCAAAAAATAAACATTAATATAATTTAATTTTGAACCAAAACACAAATAAATGCAATGCAATATTATTTTAATAGCCTGAATCAACCATACAGAATGAGTAATTTTACTAAGTTACTATATCTATGTAGGGCAAAAAATAAACATTAATATAATTAATATAATTTAATTTTGAACCAAAACACAAATAAATGCAATGCAATATTATTTTAATAGCCTGAATCAACCATACAGAATGAGTAATTTTACTAAGTTACTATATCTATGTAGGGCTAAAAATAAACATTAATATAATTAATATAATTTAATTTTGAACCAAAACACAAATAAATACAATGCAATATTATTTTAATAGCCTGAATCAACCATACAGAATAAGTGTCACTTATAAGTAATCTACATTACTTGATAGGTGCATTTTTCATAGAATTAGATGTCACTGGATATCCACTTACTTCGCTGATTAGTTTATTTCCTTGCCATACTACAATTAAATCATCATTTGTTTTAAAATCCACCTGAAGTTTCTCCCATACTTTTTTCTTGGGGTTTAGAACCTCATCAGGCTGACCTGTTTCATACCCTTCAACAACTATTCTGTCCCCGGGTGAGCTTCCTGTAGGAGGTGCTAGAACTTCAACCTGTTTTGGGTCATCTACAGATGCACAAAGCACCATGCCTTTAGATTCAACACCTCGCATCTTTGCAGGTTTTAAGTTGCATAAAACAACCACATTCTTGTCCTGCATTTCCTCTATTGGTACATAGTTTACAAGACCAGAGACAATAATTCTAGGTTCACTTTCCCCAACATCTATCTTTTCTACATAGAGACCGTCAGCATCTGGATGCCTTGATACTTCAACAATTTTTCCCACCCGAATATCTAATTTGCTTGGTGTTATTTCTTCAGTGGCATTGTTTGTATTTCCTTTGTTTTTTGATGGAGGAGGATAAGCTTTCTTTGTCAATTCTTGGAGTTTGGGATCCTTAAATATTTCCTGAATAGGTGCTAAAAGTTTATTAATTGCCTGTTCTACAGATGCTTTTAAATCTCCTGGATGAATTTCTTGTTTAGCAAAAGCAGCTTCTAAATCTTCAAAATTAGTGTATTCAAGTTTTCCACCATGATCTTCAGCTCTATTTATAACAAATTTCTCATCAGACTTTATTAAAGGAAATATTACATACTTTGTAAATGATAATATACCATTTTCAACAATATTACCAGGTTCACAGAAAGCCTTTTTTAGCTTTTTCTTAACATTTGCTGGGTTGTCTAATAAGTCAATTTTACTATCTTCTTCAGAAGCAGACATTTTCCCTCCTGTCAATCCTGGCACCATAGGGTTCATAAGATGAACTCTTTTAGCATAGCCTAATTGAGGCAGATATTTCTCAGATAATGTAAATATTTTTCTCTGATCTACACCACCAAATTGGGCATCTACTTTTAAATACTCTTCATCCAATGCTTGTAATCCCGGATACAAAAGACCACTTAGTAATGGATGGTCAACTTGTTTTACGACTTCTGCTCCAGCCTTTCTAGCATCATGATCTGTTATAACAGAAGACATACGATACACATCTAAAGTATATTCTTTACTTAGTTGATATTCAGTACCTCTTACAAATTTCAATTTTTCTAAAGGCACACCAATTGATGTCAGCATTGCTTTAATTGCAGCTTCATAGTACTCTGTACGTAAGGCAAGTAAATCCCATGGTGCTTTCATATTATCAAGAAAAGCATGCAAATCTGCAAATAGGATAGTTACTTCACACCCAGCTTTTAAAAAATCTGCTATTTTTGACATAGGTACAAAATAGGCTACATGTGGTCGCCCAGTAGTAGCAGTACCCCAATATACTTTTAAATCTCTTTGTTTTATAATTTCTGTTAGTCTTTCGTCACCTAACACTTCTTGTAAATTTCGTGTTATAAGAAACTTCTTTTCTTCCCAGTTTTCCATTATGTTGGATTTCCGTCCTGGAATAAGAAAATAAAGAATTAGAAAGAGTATTTAATTCTATCAGCTTAAACTAGTTTTACTATTGTACTACACGAACATATTAATATTAAGTAAAAAAATGTTAGTCGTTGCTTCTTTGAAATTTTCTTAGCTTCTCTACAAAATATCATAAGCAAATTCATTGGCTGATGTAATTATTTGAAATAAAAAGTACTAATAAGCATACATACGTTGTCAGTTGTCAAAAGTGGAAATTGGAATGTGGATCATAGATAATATAAATATACTAATGTGGATACTGGACATAGAGTATATTGCTACATTATCAGTGTTGCTAACACTTGACATTTTATCCCAGTGTTGCCAACACTTGACATTTTATCCCCTAAAAGTAAATTCAAAAACCCCTAAAATCCCCTAAATGATAATTTGAAAAATGTAGGTTCTTATCTAATACTAAAACGTTTAATTGTTATTTTTTATTTTATTTTAAATAATTACAAGTAGCGTAAAAAACTTATTTATGGTTATTATCATAAGAATTACTATTATTTATAACCATTTAATAATAATAACAATAATAAACATTTTAGTAAAACGTCACTTTCCCATATTTGTATATTTTTGAGAATATTTTTTATCTTTTGTTTTCGACATCACTCCAATAATTATCAATCGTTATTAAAAATAAAATATCGATGTAAGGAAGTCTTGAATTTTCGAATAAACAAATAAATTTGCCGAATCGTGAATGTAAGTGATCAGCTGTAAGCTTTGAGCCGTTATTGGCCGTTGTGTTACAGCATTATGCGAATTACCATTAGATGTCATCATATTTATCATAAAATGATGTTTAAAGATATAAAAGATATTAGAAGATTATTTTTTTCCGAGTCTTTAAACGAAATTTTATAAGCCCCTAAAAAAACCCCTAAACATTTTTTCACCCTAAAAAAAACCCCTGAACATTTGCCGCCCCTAAAAAACCCCCAGTGCAATTTTTTACCCCTAAATTTGGGGGAAACCTCTAAGTTGGCTACACTGTGCATTATGCATATGTCAATTGTCAATTAATAATTGCACAGAGAATAAAAAGTAATTCCACCATATAAATAACGTTTTAAAACAAAGCAAAAACATTAAATTAAAATAAGATTTCAAATTAAATTAATGATTACAACTTATAAATTTGGTACAGAATGCTTTGTAAAAGTTTATATACATTTTTGTCAAATAGGTTTCATTTTTGAACGATATATTTTTATTCTGTTCTGTTTTTGATTTGCCATAAACTATTTTCTTTAATAAAAATACAGAATAAGTAAGGTAAGGTACTTGATATAAATCTGCTATATTGTTTTTTTTTAATTATTTCAAAGCGATCTTCAGGCTCTCCTTCTTAGCCCGTTGTATTAGTTATACTAATAAAAATGAAATATTTCTTTAAAAAAAATTGTATTTCTATGTTATGTTATAAAAATTAGGTTAATAAACAAAGAATATAAGAATATTAAATTTCAATCAATATTTTATATATAAATATAAAGATCTTGTTGCAAATTACTGGAAAGTATGCAATATAGTATAAGAACCAAAGAAAAACAATCATATTAGGATATTTCATTGATATTTTATGTTTGATTATATAATATTTATTTTCTGTGATATATTTATTTATTATTCTAAGCAGAAATATCATATGTATATTTAAAAATCAATCTAAAGTCCTTCAAAAACATTGTTTCATACTATTTTTAAATTTGGCGCTACTATTGCAGTGAATGCTTGCGTTTCCTGTCAAAAGCGCCATTGCGCATGACAGTCAGTGCGGCCTTGCAGACTGAAGAGCGCTGCCAACAAAGGCCGAGTCGATGGGGTTACAAAAATTACTTAATTTGGACATCTAAACCCTTTTGTTATTGTAATTATAATTTTATATAGGTTGTGAATCTGTGATTACGTTAAGAAATGTGTGAATGATATGAATCGTGACGGCTAGCAAAGGAGTCAGCTGGTCCACAGTGCGAATAGTGAATAAGAAATGGCGGCCTTGCCAGCAGGTGTTCAGTATGCGTTATCATCGGAGTCTAGTTATAAAGAAAACAAGGAACTAGTGTTTGTGAAATTAACGGATTCAGCATTGAAAGCTATAGAAGACTTCATAAAAAATAATAGGGTAAGTGCCATCGCCATATTGTTAACACCAAAACAGGCCAACAATGTCAGAGGCGCCATACTTATATTACAAGTAATCAAAATGAAACTGCGAATTTGTAATGTTATTGCAAATTCTATTAATTTTTGAATAATGAAATTAGGTTCCACCATAGTTTGGCCATATATGTAGGAAACAAATAAGTTCTTTACAATGTCACGCCACGTCAACATTTAGAAATTTTGCTGTGTTATTTTCACAGATTTACACTTCATAAAGCTATATTTAGAGTATTCTTGTTTCTTCAAATGAATTTTGATAATATCTAAAGTTTCCTCAAAGTAGATATTATTGTACTGACCCGTTTTATTAAAAAATATTGACAACTCTTGCGATAAAAACAAATCGTTCCTATCATCGTTCAAGTTCGTAAATAAATAAAAAACAGTATAAGAAGTTTTTTTATGATAATGTCCCTTATTAAATTCAATTATATATACAGTTTCTTAGCGTTATTTGTAGTGATGTAATTATTGTGCCAAATCTCTCATCTTTGGTTTTTATTTCTTAAAAGTTAAAAGTATACATAAATTACATTTATAATTGAATAACAGAATATAATAAAAAATCTGTTATAATTGCGATATTGTTCAATACATATTTTAAATAAAAGTAACTACTTAAGACTTAATTGATGAATCTAAATATCTATCTTACTTAGTAATATAATATTTTTTCAAGCCCTGACTTATTTACTTTAAAATATTTAAAGTATCCATGTAAGAAATTTTTATAAAAGTGATTTTTGGTGTTTAAAGTGGTTACAAACTTAGCTTATACATAATACTCCTCAATATATATAATCTCTAACAGCAATCTATGTAGTATCAGTTCTTATATATATTATTTTTTATGTATAATACTTATATGTAGATTTTTTGTGTTAATAAAAAAATAAGTAAGACATTTCAAAAAGGTATCCTTCAAATTAATTTAGTAATCACACAAATATTTATGTAAGATTTAAAATATACTAATAACATCAACCTATCATAGATGGCGCTACAGATGTTTCCTTTTACTAATTAAAAGTTATTTTTATAAAAACAATTTATAAATGGTGCCTAGGTTTTAACAATTTGATGATGTTTTACTATGTCAATTAAAATATAAACTATTAAATATTTCTACAAACAAAAATTAAAATTGGAAGATATGGATATGGCATACATGATGACATACATACAATAAAATTGTGAGTAGAATCCGTATGTTAAATATTGTTTGGAATGTCTTATGGAAATAGTCATTATTATTAATACATAGGTCAAATCTATAGTTTTTAGAATTTTGTAGATAATGGGCAGATTTCTGACTATACAGGTTAACAAATAGCATACTATTAGCTGCTGAAAAATATCTAATTTTTAAGAAATCTATATTAACCATTACAAGCTTAAGGACAACTAAGAATTGGGACGAACCTACAAACGAGTAAGGGTTAGTTACTAGTATACGAAAGCTACAACAGTCATCTAGTTTAAACTTGATGTAAAAAGTATTTCATGTAATATAATTATGTACATATATAACATTTAGAATTTTGTAATCAATGATAGAAAGGTTATTTTAAAATTAAGATAACCTTTATTAAACATTTTAATGGAGTAAAATTTTAAATTATCACATGCATTTCAATAGTAACAGCCTATTTTATTGTCTCATGTATTAAGAGCAAATAACTGATATTTCTATTTACCTTATATAATATATTTCCTTATATTAAATAACACAGCAATATGATTGATGCTTAATAATTTATAAAAGTTAGGTTGAGGTGTATTTTAAAAGCAATTATTTATTAATATTTGTGCTTTCCACAAGATCTAATGTTGCGATTATGCAATTCGAAATCGAAATTTATAAGTCATGTAAACTTCTCTATATTACCTATTCCTTATAAAACTGCCAATCATTTGAATAAATTAATTAAGCTAAACATTTTCATTAAATATTTTACTAAATGTTTTTAATCTCAAAAGAACAAATAATTGGGTCAATTTCACCCTTACTCCCAAAATAATATTGCTCTAATAAATTATCCATTATTGGTTGAATTAGGAAGATATATTTTTCTTTTTTTGAGCTCGCTTATTTATTACTGAAGATCTTGTAATAAAAAAAACATGTTGGTAATGTTTACAGATTAGGTTTTATTTAAATAGGCAAAAATACTTATATTTAAAAATACACTTCACTACATAGTATAAAACAAAGTCGCCTTTTCTGTCCCTATATCCCTATGTGCGCTTAAATCTTTAAAACTACGCAACGGATTTTGATGCGGTTTTTTTTAATAGATAGAGTGATTCAAGAGGAAGGTTTATATGCATAACTAGCAGATCCCGCGGCTTTACCTGTGCTAAATCTAGGGAAGAGCCCGAGCGAAGCGAGGGCGAGTCGCTAGTATGGTTATATAATGATGCTGCCAGAATTTGGATAAGCAAATAAAAGCATTTTTCTGTACCAAATATACCTAATAATTTTCATAAAATGGTAAATAATATCTTTATATTATGTATATATTGTGAATATAAAGAGTTAAGAGTTATTATTATGACTCTTGACATTTACACTTTTCTATAGGATAATAAATTGTACATATTGAATATTGAATTTAATAAAATAATTATGGAACATATCCCTACTTAAATATACATAATAACTTTGAAAAGAAAGTGCTTAAGTTTTTACTTTTAGTACAATAAATATGCATTACAATGAACAAACATGAATATTAGATTTGGCCTAAAAGTAGGTAATGTAGTAATTGTGTTAATGGTAATTAAAAAAACAAACACCAATTTTGTTTGATATTTTGGCGGCTTTTACATTAAAATATTAAGAATATTATTGTTAAAGCTATAAATAAAAATTACCACGCTGAAAGCAATATTGTCTAAGAGTAAGAATAAACATAAATGTAAAAGTTTTGTTTATAAATTCTCCATTGATATTAGGCAGGCTTAAACACAAATGGAAGTAAAAGAAAAATACAACCATAGAACCTCCTCATTTTTGAGTTGGTTTTAATAGAATAAGTATATTATGTGGCAAATAGAAATATTTATTTGATTATGATTTTTAGTTATGCAAGTATGCAGTTTAATGTTTTAGTATTCTCTTCTCTCTCTTCTTTCTAGTTGTATAATATATTAATGTAATTACTTGGTATTTTACTGAAAAAATATCTTTCTCTAGAATATCTTTTCATTTGTACACTAAGATCATTAGTAATCCAATTTATAAAAACATAATACACAACTTAAGCCCGAGTGCTTTAGAAGGGCTTATTTCTTAGGGTAATATAAGCTTATCTTATATTTCAGAATATAATATGTACTGTGGATATTACTTTCAAAAGGAAATAAGTCTAATACTCATGCAGAAAAATATAATTACCTTAAAAGAACATACAACGCGTGCCGAGTGGCTGGTTTCGCAAAGCCAGGTACATTAGGTAAGCGAATCGGGCGCAATGACAATGTTCGGGCACCGAGGTGAAAGTATATGCTTTGGAGGTTTACAAAAAATTGAATTAACATCTTCATCCTACTCCACTCTCTAAGAAACCGGTCTCAATTTTAGTCTATTAACGCACATAACTTTTTGTTTGGAGTTCCACCTTTTATTTCACATGATTGTGGCTGCGAATATTTTCGTAACTATTTTTTGAGGTAATACCTATACACTCAGTACTATACTTTACGTTAAAATATTCGATGAATCGTTGTTTATTGAAAAAGATTGTTTTTCTTGTAAAGCGTTGTAAATATATAATATCCATTTTAATAATGAAATATTTAGATCACTTTTTTCTTCATAAGTCGCTTTTTACTTTAATTTCTTATACAACTAGAAACAAACAATTTACCAATATAATACCACCAGTATAGATTATTTATTATGTTTAAAAGTTTTCAAGGCTTAAAACTATCTTCATTCGAAAAATTAAATTGTCAAGGTTGAGATTCAGTTGACAGTTGACGCTTTATCAGCATAACTGGTCTCCCACAACCTACCCAGAAACTGGGCAAAGCGTGCAAAAAAAATCGCTCGGACTATATATATTTACACTTAATACATAATTACTAAGTATATATTAAAACTTGTCAGATTCTTGTTACTGTAAGTAAATGCAGTAATATAAATTTTAATTGCAAATAGTAACATTTAGTTTAATTTTATTATTGCTAGGAAAATTTATAGCTTTATAAAAAAATCTTATATAATACCTACAATATATTTAATTAAAACACTCAAATTAGGAATTAAATTGCGAAAGATGCATAAAATAAATATTATGTATATGTTAAACATAAATTATAATTTAAAACTAAATATATAATTATTATTTTTTACAAAATTTCCATTATAAATATAAAGTTGGTCAGAGTCGAAGAATTAAGGAAAGTCCCGTGCACCGTGCAAATTTCGAGACGTAAAGTTTATCTTTAATATTTCGTGAAATACATTATCTTATTTAAAATTTCCTTCTATATAATGAATAAGTTTCATTGTATTTAAAATGATGTAATAAATACCTACCGATTTTTATTTTTATTCATAGAATTGCATTGTTAGATAGACAGACAAATAGATAGGCGGTGGATCGTATAAAGATTTCAATTTCTTATTGGATATACGACACCTGCGTAAAACTACGTAAAAAATCTATTAAACATACATTAGTGTATTGGTTTAAAAACCTAATTCTAGTTGAACGGAATCAAAACTAAAAATAATGCATGATTCACGATCATCAATGCGTTTCATTAAATACATACCTGGTCGGGCAGATGCTTTTGCATGTGAAATCATCAAAAAAATTAAATCCGCTAAGTTGCCAACCCAAATACATTTTGTAACATAAGTTTTAAGGTGCCCACCTGACTGATTCCCTACTGTATGCACGTGTTTTAAACATCGATAAATTCACTGTATAGATTATAAGCAACTTTCAGGTGCATTGCCATGCGATTTTGACTACTTTCACTTGTGCAGTTGAATCGAAAATCCGATCCTAATGTTTACGTTTGACGCGTGATTTTTTTGTGGCCGTTTTGTAAACGTGCCACCTGGTATTTTTTCGTGAGCATAGCGTCCATTGAAAGACTTAAATCTTTATCGTAAAGGCAACCGTGAAATAAATTATTGATGTCCATCTGTTGTATAAACAACAGATAAGATTTATAAATTGTTCTAAAATGCAAAGATACTCAATGGATTACCTACATTATTCAAAATTATTCCTCGACCAGCATTAATTTACTATAAATTTTGTAAAGTCCTAAATTATATTTGGCGCAAACGGGATGAATCATTTCAATTATATATACATCAGCATAATATTATTTACCTAGTACAATCTTAGTATTTATCTTATCGTGAGATTATAAGATATATCGTATCTTATAGGAAAAATTCGACAACAAAGTAAAAAATTACCATAATAATTTGTATTGCATTTATTACGAAAAAAAATAAATATATTTTTTAAGCAATGATTATAACCACTAGTCACTAGCCTTTTCCGCGGCTCCGCTCGCGTTGTAAAGGCTAAAAATCAAAAGAAATATTTTTTTCCCGTTTTAGCAACACTTTACATTGTTGATCCGCTCCTATTGGTCGTAGTGTTATGTCATATAGCTTATAGCGTTTATCAATAAGCGGTCTATCCAACGCAAGAATTTTCCAATTCAGACCAGTAGGGTAAACATACCGGTTATCGACCGTTTAAGCGGCTTGTTGACTTCGGAGTTGATTTTTATCATAATGTTGTACTCCAAGATTTTTCAAAAAAATATCATTTCATCCTACAATAGTCTAGTTTCATTAAACCTAGCGCCTATAGATGTATCAGTGATACATAATTTAATAAAAATATATATTCGTAAAAATAGCAAATATACCGGTTATCGGCCTTTTCACTCAGTTATCGTCCACTAGTGCACTGGTTATCGGCCACCTATTTTACGGTAGAAAAACGACTCTTGTGTAATAGCCTGTAAGGTTTATAATAGTATGATAATAATACAATTAATAAATTCACAAAAGCTGTATATTTTTACTCTCTTTTACGACTTAAAAATAAAATTAAGTAACGGTATTAAGGTCAAGATCACAAGAACCACATTTAACACGGGATTGAGTTTCTTCTACTTTTTTTTTAATTCTCTTCTTTGATGGTTGGTGGTGGTGAAATAGTTGTTCTTTTCTCTTTAGCTCTTTCGAGCTTTCTTTTCTTAATTTAGTATTCTTTGTCCTCTTTCGCTATATCTCTTTTTTCATAGTATTGTTGCCAAGCTAATTATGAGAAATGTCACTAAATGGTTATATCGAGATGTCGATAAGAGATATATAAGAAAAACTCTGGAATCTTAATAGAACTGTGCGAAATGTGAAATTTTCGCCCTAGCGTTTTCGTACGCTTGTTAGAAGGACTTTCAAATTCAAAGGAAAGTTTAGGGGTTGAAGCGGCACGGCTCTTAATTTTTTTTTTTTTTACTGATAGGTGCCATCTGATAAAAAAACAAGCACAATTCAGCAACCAAAATGTATCTATTATCATCAAAACATATAAGCTTATTTACAAGCTTGAATAAGTTCGCCTTTACAAAATAAAACCAGACATATCCCAAAATAAAAACTATATATTTTTCCGGGATAAAAATTAGCATGTGCTATTCCAGAGTATACTCTATCTCTGTACTTAATTTTGTGCTTGAGTAACAAACATTCAAACATACATCTTAACTTTCACCTTTATAATATTAGTAAGATTATAAGGGAGTTTTCAAACGGTCGGGGACAGGTTTTGTTTTTACTGGTCATCGGCCGTTAAATATTCGCTGTTTTGGAAGGCCATATCTTTGAAAATATAAGGTATACAGGCGGTCGTAATCTAGTTGTAAATTCACAAAACTCTAGCTGTTCACAAATATAGTGCAATGTATGTTGGTGAATTTAAGGTTTCCGCAATAAAGGCAAAGAAAAACGACGCGAATAAACCGGTTTTGCGACCACCCGGTCGGAAAGTAGATTTTGAAATTAATCGTTAACGTATTGTCCGACCACCAAAAATATCATAAATTATAAAAAGTTTGATGAGTTTAGGCACTTGAATATTGAAATTAAACATGCCTAATACACACAAACCCAATCAATGACCAATAAAGTAAGAGTAACACTTAAAAACTTACCTTTGAAAATCAATCCACCTACTATTTTTTTCGCTAAATTTTACACGCGTTCATACACCAAATTTTGAAAGAGCGACTGAGTGCTCAATTTTAAAAATTTCGAGGTCATGCCGTTAAAATATAAACAGTGAAGTTCGCCCGGATCGAATGGCGCAAAATTAGAAAAGATCGGTCTATAGCACTGTCTATAATTTAAAATAACATGCGAAGTGGTCGAAAAGGGGTAGTGGTAAACCGGTATGTTTACCCTAGTTCCTGAGTTTACCGCGTTTAACCAAGCAAACAAACGAACTCTTCAGCTACGGGCGTTAGTTCTGCGAGGTACCGCGCGAATCAGAAAAAAATTGGTTTCCTGTCTTTAGAACGCGTGCAAAGCCGCGGAAAATGCTAGTACACAATAAAAATGTAGATTGATTTGTAGGTACTAGGAATCACCTTTAATAATAAATTTGTTATTATTTTAACCTATCTAATACCTATCTACAGTCTTTTTGTATTGATTATATTATTTTAGCTGAGTATTCTTAATCACTTTTTACGAACAATTCAATTTGTGCATAAAGGTCAACAGTTAAATCTTATTTGCACACTAATAAAGTTATTATTAATAATTACATTAAGAATTGTCGTGTGCTGCGTTTCCAAACCGCTTCAGTCCGCCTAATAGGTAGTGTCCGTCAGATCTAACCACCACCACGCCAAGATTAAGTAATGTGTTTAAAATTTAACTCTTATAGACGATGATACGGTTAAGATAGTGTCTGGGGGAGTGATAGAATCATACATTGGGGTCCGGGGTCGTCGCACCCTCCGTCCCTTCAAACCTTGGCACCTGGTCCCTTGTGAACAGATGTCAGTCTCCTAAGTAATCCCTCTCTATTACTTAGTTCTATTTATACAACCCTATACTTTGTCTCGATGAAATATTTTAATGTATTGTTTGTATTTTAAAGTATATTGTTAACTTTCCTTAATAGCATCTTGTAATATCAGGGCATTGTTTTTATTATAAATATTCCACCTTATAAACACCTGTGTTTTATCTCCGAGTCTAAAAGACATGGTTAAATCAAACAGGTTTGCAAAATGCCAGACAACCTATACAAGTCTCACTGTGCTCGCGACGTTTTACGTAATGTACATTTAACAGAAACTAAGCAATTTTAGTGTTATTGATATTTTATAGGTCTATTACTCTCTGGTAATGTTAAAATGAAGTCACTGTTTATGTTACACTTTGTAGAGAAATATTGAAAAAAAATATGCTATTAGCTAGCATATTATAGGAATAATGAAAAGATTATTGATATTTAAATTTTTTTTATTTAAATCTAAAAAAAAACATTTGTTTTTAAATTTGAGGTAATTTTTACTTACTAATCGGTGGAATCATATCATCAGCGCAAATATTCCCGCCGTAAATCTAATTATATAAGTTAGTTTTGTCATTGCACGGCTAGACTACAACGCCTATCTTAATGAGATCTTTGCACACACAGTAGCATGCTTTTCATGTCTTTTCCACTTTAAGTACTTACGTACTTAAAGAAAATAATACAAGAACTTAGCGTGCACAATATGTTGCACACAAAAACAGTGCGTTCACCAGTAAAGCTCTCTCGGGTGCGTCTCATAGATATGCACATAAAAAGTTCCTACATTGTATGGTAAAACATCGTTTTCATATTATTCGTCATTTTCATATAATTGGTTTTACACAGCACACAACAGTAAAACTCGTAGTCCGCATGATTATGTCCGGCATTTTCAACCATTATCGTTTTATTTCAGTTAATTTACGTAAGACTTAATTAATTATATACCTAAACCTTCTTCATCAATTACTCGGACCGTTGGAGAAAACCGTATGATTTATGAATCTGATCATATAACTTTTAAAGTTCCCTAGGAAGTAGCATTTTTCATACAAATCAATTTATACTTGAATAATATCTAAAACAGTAGTTTGGGGATAATTCGAAAACCTTTTCAAAGGCATCAGATTTCAAGGCACCAAAAATATAAATCCGATTTAAAAAATGCAATTTTTCATTAAATTCTTATGTTGTAACTTGTAACGTATCTTTTTAGTCTGATTTATTCTCTACTTTCACGGTTGGGACAAAATAATAAATGTATTGGTCTTATCGGATGTAGCGTTGTTTCCAAAGAATGTATGTCGCCTTGCCCAATTGGTTAGTGTGAGATTCATGCAGTGGTGCTACTGCAGAGCCCCGCCTTCAGATTTAACACTTTCTTTCTTATCGTCATATTCAAAAAACAAAATCTAAAAGAAATAAAGTTAATTGATTTTTTTAAGACTGGTAAACTATTGCTGCTGTACATAGAAAGTTACAGTGTACTAAACATATTGTCATAGATAAAATGATATAAAACGTTTCCTTATATCTAATCTAAAATGGTAAAAGATTTGTAAAAGCTTGTTACTGTTTTATTAAAGGTCACCAAAGTATTCTGGTAAGGTCGTTTTGTGCGCGTTTTCATTACCTCAGTATACAACACGGTAATTTAACACAAGGTCGGAATTAGTTTTGTATTTTTATTGATAAAATAAGCAATAATAATAATTCCTTAAAAGCCTATTTGGTTATTTTAATGTGACAATTCTTATAATCTATGGTTTCAAATTGAACGTGTAAAACTTATTCCAAGTAGTAATTCATTATGCTGTTACATAATATTAATAATAATATGTTAAATAAATTAAACATTCTGTAAACTAAAAAAGTAATAATAATTCAAATTATATTATTTTAAGGGTCATAATATGAAATGACAGAAAGAGAAATACAGGGGCTGAGATAAAGTTTATACAATCTACCGATCTATGTCGATTTTACTTATTACAACTAATGTTGAAAAATAATGACAGTGAAATTTGTGTTTGTCTTTACGTTGAACTTTTTTATATAGATTTATTTTTGAAAATTTTTCTTTTGAAATTAAAAATAACTTGAAAGACTTACTCTATAAATTTTATTAAATTTATACAATTGGTTTAATATTATTCACTACGACCTTGCCAGTTAAAACTGGTTTGGCACTCGCAAGTTCCAATTCTTACAGTTTTTAATACAGACATTACTATACTGTTTTAAAAATCCTTACGAATTAAAATATGTTTTGAGTACTATATGCAAGCAAAACTGCAAGTAGTCAGTTAAAGACAGCGGGTAAATACCTTTCTAGATGACTGTCGGTACTTTAACTTGATACAAAGTCAGGGTCTAATGTTAGTTCCGGGTCATCCCCACTTAGTCTAGACCGCGATGCAACTTTAAATTTCACATCGAGCTCAGTTGTTAAGTAAGTAACTAAAGCAATTTTTAAGTTTACATCATCGACTGCCGCCCAGCCTAGTTATGTTTCTCGCGTTCGACCATCGGTTGTGCAACGCCACAACTTGCCGACACTTACTTATTGTGGACGGCCTGAGTTGTTGCTTAACTAGTATGATTTTTTGTCATCTAATTACTACATTTTATTAGATTGTGCTTATAATTGAAATCGCTACTTTTACCATTTCCCCCATTTTGTCCTAAAACGTCATGACATTCCGCCAAAGACTTGGTCATACTATATTTTGTATTTTTTGAGAATTGCAATTACTTGTTCTTTATGTTTGTTTCCATCGTTTAAATTTACTCGAAGCAAACAACTTGTCTTCTACATACAATATAGCACATGATTGTGATTTGGTATTGTAATGATATGACGAAATACTCGGCTATCGAAAATAGTATTTTAGGCTTAAACTATCATAGCGTTGCTCGTTCATTCGTTGACTCGTTTACTACACATGCAAAAATCTGTAACTTGATATTTATGCTTCAAAGAGTTGTTGTTATGTTTAGCCATCTAATATCACAGTAAAATATATATTAAATATTTTTGTAATATTTACTCCACATTTAACAAAGTAAATAAACCAATTACGTTTTTATGTAATCTTAATTATTGTTTTTAAGGAAGAAATAAAGCAAAATTTACATTTTATGTTGCCTATATGAAGTTTTTAATGGACAATTGTATAGGAAGTTATAATGTGTTTGCGTAAAAAACCAAGTAAAGCGGGTTCGAATCCCAAGTCTGGTAAATCTTGAAAGACATTAAATTGCAATAAATAAATTAACGCATTCCCAAAAATACAGGATTATTTTATCCTTTTGTACATCTAAAACAAAATATTAAAAATTGTTTTTACTTATTTTATATTCTATAGTCATACTATATTAAACTCAATCATTAATGTTTTTCTTTTTGTATTTTCAGGACAAATTGGCTAAACCTAAAATACAGTTCCTACCCGGAAATGAAGGGGTAAGTTTAATTAGTTTTGATTGACATCATCAGTTACGAGTATATTTAAATAAGATTCTTAGAACATTATAACGAAGCTTGACAAGTATTTTTGAAGAACAGTCTATTACAGATTAATGATTTTTCTTGATGATACAATATTAGCACGTACTTATCTACATAAATTACATAATAATGACCATTATCAAATGATACAGCATTATAGTAAATTGAGTAAGTAGAAAAGATAAAAAGTTTTAAAAAGAATATACAAATAGAATATAAAAATAATACATCGAATAGTCTAGATTTTATTTAAAGAAAACCTCCAAAAAAAGCTATCGCGAACCTGAGGAATTTGATAGTTAACATTTCACATGCTACTGTTGTCAGTTACGCATGTCGAATTACGCAAGTGAATGTTACTTAAATTTAAATAGCTAGTTTAAAATGGCATTCTATAACCTTATTAAAGTGATCGTTGTCCAAAAAGATCGTTAAAAGTTCCGTTATGAACTTTTATTATGTGGTCCTTTGCCAACTCTAAATTAATGGATTCTTTTGTCCTACTTTTTATAAGGATGTACAAAAACTATGTTTGTTGTATATACATTTTTTGCCGCTTATTAAGTGGCTTTTTGATATAGTATTTGGCCTTAAATATTTTTCATTATAAGTTAATTCGCTTTGTAAAACGCAAAGGTAGAAACTAGGAAGAAGTATGTGTTAAAATATATGTTTATAAATTCTGTAGACAATACTGCTCTAGCTTTGATTAATCTAATAATGTAATTAGCACGTCTTCATAAAGCACCCAGCATACTGGCAAATCAAGCAGGAGCGGTAGACGTCGTCGGCGCGGGCCTTGACTTGCCTCGGGCGTACCAGTTAATGCTTGCGGCACTCGATACGCTTGCGAAATTATATGATGACCCACTTAACCGATTTCGTTTTACTTCTTGTCGTTGCGGTCGGTCTATAAAACTTTTTATCCCCAAATTATTTCGAAAAGTGTATTAGTCGTGCTTTATCAGTTACGAAGTAATACAGTCATATTTTCTCCATTGTTAAATATGTGTTTAATGTTTGCTAGATCTAATTATTCTTTAATATCCATTAGTTAAATACATTTTCAATTTGCGGACTTGTTTCGAGAACCTGTATCTATCCGCTACAATACATCAGCTTTAGTAAATCGCTTCATCGATTAATGCTGTCACATTAATTTACGTGTAACAAAAAACGTAACTAATGCAATACTGTTTACAAGGTGATAATCCTCGAGCTATCCTGCGCCCGACTGCCGGCGCCGTCGACCGGTTTTGTTAGCCACCGCCGCCCGCTCGCCTGTTTGACGTGATCTCTTCTCTTGTTGCTCTTTCTCACTTGTCCATAACGTATGTAAATGACCCCGAATGTCCCTATTTTAAAGAATGTACATGTTCTGATACCTAATCCGAGTTTTACGTATAAATGATGTTGACGTTTCACCCATATCTGATATCCTTGACTTTGTATAGTCGACAAAAAATACTAAGAATGCTCCCGTTATAATTTTCAGTGAACCTCCACACCGTCATAATATGATTCTTTGAATATCTCACTATCGGTGTGTTAGGTCCGAGTCGCTGGCACATATCCAACTTGCACATAATAACCACAATTCAATGAGTGGCGGACCAGAATAGTAAATAAGATAGAGTGGAGGGTGTAAAAATAGATACGGTTCCAGTCGCTAGCGAGCATGCGATTGCACCTCCCAGGTGCGTCGGCCGTTGTCCCCTTATTACCCATGACTCCTTTGGTAATTATTTTAATCGTACTTAATAATGGCTCTAGTCTTTGTCACAGTCAGCTACTTATCATGTAATTAGTTTGAATAAATTAAATATTAAAAATACTTTTTTGTCAATTTAATTTTGATATTGATTTATTATTCTTTTTAGTTTTTTTTTTCCAGAATTTTTAAATCTAGAAATTGTAGATTTATTATCGAGACCTCCTAAGAGTATAAGGAAATAATTACTAAGAATCAGATTTCCGTTATTGTTACCAAATACAACAATATCTGATATTATCGGTGACATCTTATGAATCATCCTGTAATCTATGTACAATGAACTCGTTGTAGTAGAAATATTGAAATTTAATATATAGGTATAAGCATATAATTGATGTATGTTAAATATCTTTTGATACACCGGGTCGATGTCCGCCCGAGTCGCTTTATTTACACCATCGCTTGCGGGTCCGTTATTGCAAACCTTGAAAACAGGATTTCGTTTATTATGCACATGAAAACTCATCTAAAGCAACTGTTACATGCATTGTTTATTATGTCCCCAATTAAATAGTTTCTCTAAATTATTTAATTAATATTTTGCGGTCAAAATTATGTATATAAATAAATATTTCTAAGAACACAAATATAACTGAATCGAATAAATATTAATAATATATAAATATTCATTTTTTTAGCTCTGTAGTGAATATGTAACGAATTTTTTTTTATAAGGTATTTTAAGTAGGTAGCTAACCTACCTATATGTTGAAAGGGAAAGAAAATATATTTTAACTATAGATTTTATATGAACTTTTATTTAAAATTGGAATATTTACTTAATCTTTAATGTCCAATTCACAACTGTTACAACAAAACTATGTAATAATCCAATATTTTAGAAATACTTCCTGGTTTTCATTAAACAAAGAGTCTTAAAGATGTCTTAATCAGATTATAATGGCACAGCCACGTGATCAAACAATAATGTTTACGTTCGCGTTCGAAGCAAGGACGACTTACAAAGTTCATTTTATGAAGAACCAAATAAATCGGTTCAGGTCCGAAACAAAAGGAGGTTGACACGTTTTGTGTTAATAAGTTATTAATTAGGTAGTGGTTAAAATGGTTTTTTTGAATTCAGGGATTTTCGTAAATTTTTAAATCGTAATATTTACTGTTAAAAAATATTTTTAAAGAAAAAAATGATAGAAAATCCCTCTCAGTAATTTTAAATCTATAAATTGATCTTCATATAGATTCGATCTGTACCCCGCGCCGGGGAATTCCTTTTACACTGTTCAGAGTCAATGATGCGTGTAATGTCGTAAGTGACATAAATAAGATGATAATTCATTTACTGGAAATACTACACCAAGGTTATTTTAATAAATTAGTTTATAAAATATTTTTTAATAATAGACGTCGTTTTATTATAGTAATGGAATAATAAAATATGATAATGAATTATCTGATTCCAAAAAAAGATTTAAAATATCTTTTTGAACATCCTAAAAAATTGTAGAGGAAACATTACAGGTTACGTTAAATTATTGACATCAACTAAATCTTTTATTCGTGTTGGCGGATGTAGCGGCGGATCACTGTTTTGCTGACCGGTCTCCATATGCCTTTAGGAGATTACGTGTTAGGTAGCGATTGTCCTGTCCTTTTTTAACCGGAACTAACATCTGTTTGGCTAAAACATTATCTTGTATAATCGTATCCGCTAAATACTTTTTACTAAAATTTTTACACTCAAATCAAAATCACTTTAGAGTTATCATTCCACTTTTAGAGATTTTTTCTTTAAACTAACATGTATAATAAATTTAAATAATTTGCAAAAATATGGCGCAACAAAAACAAATAAATTACTGTCTGATTAATGAAATCGTTGAAAACTGTTTATACGGAAGAATGGTAAAATATCTTATTCTTGCATTTAAATATATATTAAATAGACATTATAAACTGTTGACTGTTTGTATTCTGGTTAGATTAGTACGAGGTAATGGTAATAGATACAAATCGTGTATACCGAGGGTGTAGGGAGCGACGGAATTGTTCTGATTTCCTCGTGGTAATTGCACAGGTATGCGGACGGTGGTGTCGTCTTATTGGGACTACGACGTACGTGCGTACTGTGTTCACTTTCACTTTACATCGCGCACAGTAGCGTATTTTACTATTGGGTACGACTACCTGATAGATTATGCCCAGACATATCACGAGGTAACATTAACCAAAAGGTCTTAAGCTATCTGAAACGTTTCCATTGTTTCTTGCATTAGTATAACTTAAGAGCTGCCTTTAACGTGCGTATTAAAAATATGGACAAACAGGTACACGTAACCTACATAACTTTCACTTTTAAGGCTATTTGATTGTTGATCATTCGCAAAAAATTTATTATTTATTGACGGTGATTATTTTATAGAATGTGTGCTAAGATTGTAACTTTACTTAGCAAGCAAGGAACCCATCTAACCTTTGAGAATATAACGATGGTCACGAGACAGCGACTCAATCGCTACTTGTTTAGGTTCTGTTCATTGTAGAATAAGCCAACTTTTAATTGCTGCTTCATGCAGATCAAATTGAAGGCAAACCATTTAAAATTACCCATATTTCTTTTTTTTTAATAAAGGTAAATTAATAAAATGACGAGCTCTATGACAGAATAAAGATTAATAATTAAAAAAAAAACATTTTCTTCCATTACATTCATAATATATTTTTCATATTTCGATCTGTACTATGTAGTTCACTAAAGTAAAACGATAAACATTCAAACAGATTCTTAATTGAAATGCCTTGACTCAAAGGCTTGCCAGTAAGCTCAATATTTAACTGTTAGAACATTCGAAAGGAAAACCACAAGTCACTCAAAGAATTATTGTTCGTTTTATTCTCTGAATTAGGTAACAAATCATTTATTTAAAATGTTGGCTGATGATGCTAGTTAAAATTTAATGTTAAATGTATATTGTATTGGTTTTTTATATTACATCGTTATCATGTCGTAATTAAATTTTCAATTTTGTTAAATATTAATATGTACCTAATGAGTTTACTATTTTGTGTTAACTTTTTATTGTGTTTATTCTTTGAAATCATTTAATTCCTTATATTAATAGGATACACAATTTCTCACCCGTTGTGTAATATCAACAAAGGTATGTAAATGTATCTCTGTATACTTCCTTTGTTTGATTATCAGAGTAGAAATAATTGTCCCGGAGAACAAATTCGTTATCGTAACTAACGGTGGATTGTGTTCTTCCTTTATAAGTAAGAGAGTCAGAAAATATAAGTCATGGTAACATTTCGAAGTACGTTTGTACGTGTACTGCAGAAAGCAAGCATATTATAAGATTGACCGTAAGCTACTTGCAATAATGCTGCTTTTCCATGAGTGAAATGAAAGTTAGGAAAATGTGTGTTCATCATACTCTGCTAATACTGCTTTCAATGCCCGAGTAGGAAGTGAGATTTTCTTTATTTACAAATGTTTTTTGTACTTAGCATACATCTTCATAAAGGAAAATATATATACTTATCTCAGGAAATATATTATATGACGACACCTTTGGTTCTGTTTATAATGCAGTGCCACCGGTCACGGGTTTGAATCGCGCTGGGGGTATTCATTTGTTGAGCACAAACTCGCAGCTTACCACGGAACTAGATGGCGCTGTATTGATGTCCCAAAATATTTATTTATTTACAAGCAACTCTCCCTTCACTGGCTCATCGGGATTAAATGATCTCAAGTTTGTAGCAAAAATAAATGAAGGAATTTTCATAGAAATTTACGAGAGAACTTAGATTTCATTAATCTAGCCCCGTCGCTAAAACGTTTTTAGCATACGCCTACTAACTATAAACTTGGTTTTCGATATTTCGTGATGAGTGACCTTTGGCTTTTATATATTTAGATTTTGTATTTATTTATTTAACATATTGTTGCTTCAGTATATATTTTAATAAATAGCCAATATTTTATTTATTAATCATAATTTAAAGTGTTCAATTAACCTACTTCATTAAATCTACAAGAATGAACAACTATCAGTGCTGTACCTTTTATATTCGCCAATAACAATATCAATAGTACATGGTAACCTACTTGACACTGTAATATAATAAAAAAACAGATAACACCTCTTTGTATTTATTATCAGTTGAAAAGACAATAAATTAACTTTATGTATAGAATCAGATGTGCAATGTGACATTGGTAAATTGTTTACGAAATAACTTTGTTGCTCATTCGTAATCACTAACATAGCGACTAACTATTAAAAGTTATTTAAAAATTAACAAATGCAATTTGGGTTCATTTGTAGTTGAATCCAACGTACATAAAATACCTTATAATGAAATGACATCCAGGTAAAATAATCTGATATCTGAGGTAATAATGAAAATTCATCCTATTGATATTAATGTAAAAGTTTGTAAGAATGGATGGATGGAGTTTGTTTATTACTCAATCATGTCATAGCGGCTGAACAGATCTGGATGAAGTTTGTCTTAGAAAATATAGTTTGGTAAAGCACATAGGCTACTGTTTGTCTATCCAAGAAAAATGTTCAGTTTCCGAGGAATTGATTTATTTTTGTTTTCACTTGGGACAACCTAAGCGAAGCGAGGGTGATTCAGTTGTTCTAACAGAAACTAAAAAATACTATTCCTGTAGATATTATAGTCAAAAAACTTAAAATATTCAACATAACTTCTGTTTTATGTAAGTGGGATTATTTATGTTGGAAAGTACTCATCCGAGTGCAGTGAAGCATAGCTATATTTTGATTCCGATTTCAGACCAAATGTATTACTTTTGGTTCCTTTAGTTCCCCTAAATGTTATTTACATATTCTATCCAGGTTTAAATTCGACCCTGTAACTATTTTAAATAAAAAAATGAATATTATATTAGTTCGTGTCCTAGACTTTATTTCTAAATGTTTAATTTACATTACGGTTTTTCTCAATTTTTTCAATATGTTCCTATTTCAATAGAAATAAGATAAAAGTTGTGAAATGTATAAAATTTAAATAAAATAGTTATGTTGTGCTCTTAACTTTCACCAAAGAACATCGTATTTCTTTTATGAATTTAAGACCAATGCAACTAACCCTGATCTAAATAGCTTGGTTGTTATAGCATTTCTTCCAAATCAGTTTTATAATATACTGTTCTAAGTAAATAGACAATCCAGACTCTTATTAGAGCTAGCTTGGCTATATTACGAAAGCTCACTATGTAGTCGATAAAATAAATTACACCTGGCGTTCTTACGCAATTCAGGTAAAAGTACCACTCGCTTGCTACTAGTATTCTGAACTTCAGCCGACTGTGAGCAAAAATAAATTGCATCTTAACGAGTCATACTAAGATCTATCTTAATGTTCATGTTAACCTTAATTAGCTGTTGCTATTGATTGATCCACTCTCAGTATTTAGTAAAATTTCATTACACTAATACATAATATGTACATATAATTCACAATATTATGACCTTCGCCTCGAAACAAATTTTAGGTCAATTTGAGACGATCAATGATTGCAAGCAATTTCATATTATGGCTCATTGGACTAATAATGAGGCTATACGGACATAATAAGTTCAGAGTAAATATTATTAACATCATTATGAGTAAATGAAATAGTTCACTTTTATGCAACTTTCTTAATTTGCTACAGACCAGTCAGACTCAATTGTTTCGCCCTAGAAGCCGTGAGCCGCCAGCATCGTAACACCCGTTATACAACAAATCTTATTAGCTGAACTAGAGACTAACAGTTACGTGGCATGTATACTACACTCAATGTGGTCAATTTCCTACAACGCATATCTAATTGTTGTATATTTTTTTCTTTATTAGTCTCACTAACCGTAAAAGATTTAAACGCAAGTCAATTTTTTCTGCTTGTAAATGTAAAGCCAATAAAAGTTCTGCTCCGAGTAGCCCGTTTATATAAACTAAATAGAGAATACTTAAAAATATTACTGGCAATATCAAAAAATATGATAGTGATTACAACGGAATATTATAAGTGCCGTAAACATGTTAAATTAAAAGCGAGTGGGTTTCATGTTTGAAGAAAGTGAAAATTTTACAGCTTGACGCAAATTAACTAAACGGTGACGTTTCGTGTACAAATTTTCGAACGCGATAATACGACAAAATGCAAACGCAAGATTACTTACTGGCATGTTGAATTTTAATTTATTTCAATATTAAACTTTATTTTATGATTAACGCAGTAATGGTTCAGGTTATACATGAACTTTGTAATGTATAAAATATTAAATTAAGATTAATTGTTTACTTAGTTTACTTTTAACCGATTTCTAAATAGGGGAAGGTTATTTATATACCTTTATAAATGAAACGTCCTCAAAAACTTTTTATACTGGACTACTAGTATATTTTATTAGGAAATAGAATGTTAATCTTCCATTGTACGAGTAAGGCACGCCTACTGTAACGTTGCTATACAAACCACCAAATTGTTTCGCAGTCAATTTGTCTGCTTTATTGTGTGTAGTTACTGCTGTTGTTTGTCGTTCTCAGTCAAATGACGCTCAGCTATCATTGACATATGGTCGTATTTACCAACTTCGACACGTAGCGCTGATATAGTTGCCATGCACGAATTCATTCGATTATTATAGAATGTGCTTCCTACTATCAATAGTATCGCTTTTTATTGACACATTTTCATATGAGCTCACCACTGTACTACTATAATTATACTTTCACATTCGGTTATTCGTGGAAAAATTCTAAAATAATTTTAGAAAAAATATCCTAATTAGTGTCAAGTATTTGTTTTAGTTTTTGCAAACTGAGAAAATAACTTGTTCTGTTATCATGTAGGTAGATTTGAATGCCAAGTGTAATTAGTGTATCATGTGTTTTGTATTTGTAACTGGCATAGTACTAATATTTCGTTCTCCTTCAGCTTGGGTTACACGAGTAACCTACATCATATTATAGTATATCTTCCTATAGACGGGGGCGTGGTCCTCGTCACGGCGCGTCGGCGCCGCGTCTACCGACTAGATTGTTCTAGATCCAAATTTCACATGCATCTCACTATCGGATAAAGCAATTAAGACTTATCAAATTAAAAACAAATATATTTGCTTTTGGATAACAAGTTTTAATTTTCTTGTACATTTATATCATATCCAGTTGAATACAAATCTGAAAACTTTACTTTATAATTATTATTATACCCATTGTTGAATTTACTGAATATTGAGCATAACTAAAGCGTTGCACTTTACGGTTCAGAACTATTATAGAAAATAAATATACTTTTTTTGTAATGGCGTGATCTTCGACGAAAATTCCTCAGATCCAATTTCGACTCTCGAGCGCGTGTTTCGCACCTTGATCTAAATACTTGCGACATTGTGTAGACAGTAGACATGTAGTGCGTTTTGTACATTACTATTATATAAATTCGTTCTTATTTTTAATGTAGGTTTTTATACTTTTTGTAATTTTAATGGAAAATAACTGGACTTGTTTTATTTTGACATGTAGGCATTATGCAACTGCGCCGCGTTTAAATTTTAGATTCAATGGTCAATTCTATTAGGTGTTTACAAATCGGCTATTTCCTTTCATTATTGTTAGTGTAATCATTGCGAAAAAATCTATAATCTTAAGGCCTATGCGCACTTTAATAAACTTTATTGATTGTTGAATTATCTGTTAAATCTTTCGTTATCTCGTAGTTTTTCTTTCATATTTAGTAAAAGTAAAGTAATAATTACTATGGATGAGTGCACAATGAAGTCGGTTGCTCAGTGAGACGCATTGAGCCACATTCATTGGCCTTTTACTTGCCATTGTTCTGATGCTTAATAAAAACTCAATTTTCTTAGAAAAATTTAGTTCGTCGTAAAGCCATCTTAAGACATTTTTAGTGAAATAGTCAATGGAAACCACCAAGTAAGTACTTACAAAAGTTTTTTTTCGTAATTATGGATAGCAAGGTTGCAGTGGTTGGTATTTATTACGCAAGGCGCTCACGTGAAGTGTTAGTGGTATTAATGTGTATATAGCTATGTTATAGGTATCAGCGGAATTTCTATCGGGCATTGGGTAACCGTTGGAAAGAGTTTCATTACGTAGACGTTCGATACAGCCTCGCGTAGTAAGGCCGTGGTTGCAGTCACGTCGTCGGTGAGAGGTGCCCCTCCGCCGACGGAAGGTCGCGAGCTGATATCGCGAGGAGAATGGCACAGGAATGAATCCTTTAAAGTTGAGAATGTTGAAACTGATCATATCACTTAAAATTTGTATGACTGTTCTCATAATTTTGACAATGTCTAACACTTTCTTTTTTCACACAGTAGAGAATTCGCATTATGATATTACGTTTTGATAGTTGCATAATATTTCTTAAAGATTGATGCTTTTCATAAGCTTATCATGAAAATGATAATATATTTCTATGTTTGAGTGGACTGTGCATGCGTTAGTAATCTAATCAGTACGAACAAAACAATTATAATTTAAATAGTTCATTCACCGCAAAATTTTACTGCAAATTTTTTTTCTGATTATTCGTTAATAATAATGTAATTGTGTGTTATTCTGTAAAGAACATTAAGTCTATACGTCGTATAATGTGCTTGTAACTCCGATTTACAGAATTCTTTTAGAACGGAAATAAATTTACGATTTTCAATTTTAGATCATACAATAATTGGTGATTGATATATATAGGCGTTCTGTGTTTCGGTAATTAGTATGCTTACTAGAAAACGTGTTCAGCCACATTCCAATTGAGCGTAAATTAATCGCATGTTATATCTACTAAAAAGATTTTCATGAATTGATGGTAGGTACGTCAGATGAATATTATATTTTTTCACATATGTTCAACATATAATTAAATGAATTGATGTTACCTCACCACCGCGAATGATTGCGACAAGACGACCGTATCGTCCATTAGAAAGTCGAATATGCAAATAGTATTGTAGAAACCACACGAATAACTGGCCACTCACTTGCCTTTAAATGTGTCTGTGATGAAAGTAACGACTACCGTTAGTAATTGTTTGAAGAATTTCTTTCGTGAATTTTATTTACCGAAATGGCTAATTAAAATCATTAACTAAGTAGATTTTTGTTTTTATCTGATTTCGCACTTTTCATTTATCTTTCGGAACGCGTTGATTTGTTTAAACACAAAATGTTTAAGTCAAAGCGTCATAGTTACTTTATTTATAAGTAGATATTGTTTTGTGCTATTGTTCCTATTAACAAAACTAACTGCAATGGTTATATATTTTTATCATAAGTATAATTAAAATTTAAAATGAAGACCATTTTTCACGTTTGGTACGATATATTTGCGTAACAATTGGGCATACCAATTGCGTAATTTTGTTTTCGCAATCGCTACGTTTTAGTAAATTCTATTATTAAATAGGTACACGCCTCGACAATTTTAAACATTTTGTGAATTATGAAGTTAATAGTTCAAACAACGTTAGCCTATATAATTGTAGGAACAACTACTTTATATAAAATATCTGGGGACTAAATCGATCAATTTTCTTACTTTTTAAATATTCCTATCAAAAATTGGTATATCATATATTTGTTATACATTTTGATTTTATTCATACATATATGTATATCTCATATTAAAGGTATTGTGATAAGAAACATTTGATATGTTTATAATACTTCTTGTCAACGAACGACTTATGTACATAATACAAAATAAGATAATAACAAGCCGGTAAGCAATTAACGTGGGGCCGATCACAGCCCAGCTGCGTGGATTTCCCGCTACGATGAGTGTTGAGAACTATTTATTATCGTTCAGTGCTGACGTACGCTTGTATCGAAATTAAGTATAATATAATCTATATGTTCGCACCTAAAGCTGAATTTGTATTGAACGCCCCATTCCACCTCCACAACGTTACGTCAATAAGATACAACACGTTAACTAGTTCGACTGGGGCGTACGACTGACTCTTTCGCGTCCGGGTTTGTCGCCTAGAATGTATAGTAACAAATTTCTCGAATCTTTGAAACGGAACCAATTTACTGATACTCGCCTACCTGTACCTACTCAACAACAATTTTGAAACACGACACAACTTGTAAATTTTCTGTATTCAGCATTTATAGGTATTTCTTGCCCGAGCGTATTGAACCGGTTCGGTTGGCCTCTCACTTTGCAACTTCATGTACCGCTTGCTGAGAAATTAGGTAAGCAACAAAAGCCTTGGTCGCTGCGCACAACGGACAGAATGCATTAAAGAAATCCTTATAATTAACGATACTAATTGCAACGTATAGGCTAAAATCTTGTATTTGAAACTAGTAACGAAGTCATTCGCAGTCTAGCAAGAATCAAAAAAATATATTTGTTAAAACAACGTTCTAGTATGCCTTGAAAACGAATAATGAATTTCCTCGTATTTTCCGGTCCAAGCGAGGCGTAGACTCGAACGACCTTCGATAAAAGACAAACAATGAAACTAAACAACCTTGACATGGTACAATCTGCAGCTGATGCATTGCACCCATTACCTACAAACGGATATCTAATCATATTAGTACATTGATATATTCTCCCTAAAATTAGTAGTACAAAAACAAAGCAATTCAAACAATGACTGGAGAGCGCAAACGTACAAATGTAGCGGGCGAGACGGCTGTTCACCGAATGCCGAAGTATTCCATCGCAACGCGCTCTTTATATCAGCCGAAGTTGCTACCGCAGAGAAAGCCGCACCCCGCGCTCCCCCGCTGTGCCTTCGCATTCGTCTCGTAGTGGGTTTTTTCCTCATCAGCTCTATAATCGTATACACTGCACACTGGCATAGTATGTCTCACTTTGGGTTCAGCAGTCGACATGCTTTCTGAACTCCTAACACGTATTCAATGTACTCGCAATCATTTTTTCATACAGGCCCTCAGGGAGTTACAGTGTTATTATGGGTACTTTGTCTTTTGTTTTTCCCTTTTTGGTATATGATTCTGTACGAAAACATTATTATAAATATAATATGGATTGGACATTTTCTGGTTATTGCTCTACAGCTCCGCATCACGACGCACTTTTTAATGGGTTAATCGCCTGGCATTGTGGCACTACAGACGTCAACCGCGGTCTGCGACCTTAGTGAATGTTACATACATACATATCACTTTATGTATACATTAAAGTACCTACATTTGACAAATGATTATGCAGCTTATAACTTTTAAATGTTTACTTTTAAAAAACTTACTGTAGTAATTTGAGTTGTTTTTACTTGAAATATGATACTCCAATCAAAAGTCTACTAATCAAAGTAGTTTTACTATAGGCAACATACGGTCAAATTATAATTGCACATTACGTTCTCCAACAAATTCATTAAATATCGCGTGCGTCTACTTGGTGGCGAAACGGTACGTTGCGCCGAGTGGTTGCTTGTATGTTTGCGGAGCCGCGACGTTGCCATTCCAGGCGATGAAAGTCGTTAGCAGTGATGCTAGTCCCCGTGGCATGTTATATATATATTTTTTTTCTTATGTACAACTGATTTTATTTACAAATTAAACATTAGGAAAATATAAACGAAATGGATCTGTCAATGCCGGTATAATCTGCTACGGTTGTATATATAGGTATTGTCACGATTTCAGCTGGTATCTGATTCAGATTATATTCATAGCAGAAGTTGCCAAATTGCTAAGCGCGACAAGCATGAACATTCCACGAATAAAACTAATAGCAATATTTTACCTACCGTATTATGTTACAACTATTTCAATAAATTGTTCCAAGAGCTCTTACAAGTATCGATGCTATTATTATACAATGTTATTTGCATAGTAAGAAAAGAATATTCACGTAAATGATGTACTTAAACATATATTAGACAACTATTGTTTACTGAATATGTATTTTATATAATATAACATTCTTTTCGTATACTTTATTGATAAAAATATCTTATAATGTAAAGTTTTATTTTCTTGATTAACGCATGAGCTGAAAGTAGCAAACTGTATGTGTGCCAAGCATTTTAATCGAATTCGACTAATTCCTTTAGAACTACTCTGTTGGTACACATCTAATACAATAGGTACTAGAAATTGAGCACATATTTAATAGTTTTATCTTAGGTACTTGATTACAAAAGGTCTAGAAGTTTTATTGAAATGTATCAGTAACGATAGCATTTCAATGTTTAACTAACATTGAGATGCTATGTTTAGTTATACTGATAATATTTAATCACATTACAACTTGTTTTTCTTTATATATTATATTGTATCTTAAATATTCGTGAATATTTTAATTATACTATCTTTTTAGCTTTTCGAATGCAACTTTTACAGCAATCATGGTCACGAGAGAAACAGTCTCTCCTTCAAAATAAATCCACGAAAAAAAGCTAGTTTTGTTTAAAATGTTAAATATTGGATTTTTTAAATTGGAAAGAATTATTTGTATATAATCGCGTTTTAATTACTCCTTTCGTTAAATTTTGTTTTTATTTTATTACAGAAAATCTCTATACCAGCTCCAAACAGTGGCAATGGGACGTCGAGCGAGTCCACATTTAAATTCAGTATCAATAGTAATGCAGAAATGGAGGGTCCACAGGTAAAGCAAATTTATTAGCAAATAACAAATATTTTATTTATTTAGGTATAGAAACAGAAAAGAAATTGAAAAATAAATTATAAAGTCTAAACATTAAACCTCTGTTAAATATGTCGTGAATTTTTAACCATTTGTTCCAACTTATTATTGAATAGTTTTAGTTTAGGCTTTCAAGTAGTAAATTACGATGTACCTACATATTATTTTCTTCCGAATCATTTATATTGGCTTTGTACCCATAGACAAAAAAAATCCCTGTATTTGTAACAGATTCCGAAAAGTTTCTTGGTAAACATTATTTTTATTTAATGCGGATCTTCATTCATATAAGTACTTATATTTCATAACATTTCTGAATATATAATAATATTAATAAAATATTTTTATTGTCTTTTGAGAGATCTTCAGTTTTATTCATTTTATATTAATGACCAAGGCAATAACGGCATTTAATTGATGTAATTAAGGACTTACTAAAATTTAATTTGTATATATTTAAAAACAGACCTCATAAACTGTGAAATTTATAACGCGAAGTATGATCAATATTCCCTGCGTCTTACTGAATATATTATAAGCAAATTGAATAATATTTTACTGAACTTTCTAGCATGCGTCATATCGAGAAAAACACGCCTTATTTTCGTTTCCGGCGACCAAAAAAACTATACTGTAAATAAAGTGTAGGTGTATAGTGTATATTAGTAAATTACAAAACGTTGTTTTTGTTTGTATCGAAGAATAAATTCGACAAAACTTGCGATTGGTACGCAAAAAATTTAATAATTCTTTATAACAGAGAACTTGCTGGCGTTATATTATACGAGCAAATAGCTGACAATTTAAAAATATAAAAAAATTATCTCATAATGGAGGCCTAATGCAATTTGCTGAGGTCTCATTTTAAACTGAATTTTACAAACGATAGAATTCAACGCCGATAAGGTGCGCTGGTTTCAATTTGTAGGTCGTTGAGCGGTAGCTACCATAACTTGTGACTGACAAATTCGTTAGAGTAACTTAAGTGTGGCACAAGTGTGTGGCCTGAATATTTTCTACAAACCATTTTACCTCGATTGACTTTGACTTAAAAAATTATATAGTGATTAGCTTCTGGTTGCTATAATAAGATGATAATTATTCGAAATGTGGTACCTCTATCCGTTTGAGGAAATAAATCTTGTATCGTTTCAAAGATATATTAAAGGTTAAGAATGTGATCTTGATAAGGCTTGTCACAAGGTTAGAACGCTGACTAAATAATAAAATGAGTACTGGAACTATATTTTTGGAAACAAGTTTTTCATTAAGCTACGTAGGATGCAATTAACGCCGATGTAATTAACATATAAAGATTATTAATTACACAAAGGTGTGTGCTAAAATCTGCAAATTTTTAAGCAAATATTTATTAATTTGGCAGGCGCGTTTTTTCGTATTAATGTAAAGAAAAATTAAAATATTCTCGCGCATTAGTGTAGTGTCATTTTGGTGGACTATACACATATTTGTTTCTATGAATAAACATGAAATAAACATGAAACATCTAATTATCGTTGTAACCTAATTTAATAAAATTAATTTTGTAAAGAAAATGAAAACGAATATTCGTAATTGTGATTTAGGAATCGATATTGTGATTAATAACATTAAATGTTGTTTTTTTTTCTGAGGTGTTACACGTGTAAACTTTTTTTTACACACAAACTCAATTATGTTTAAATTTGTGTAGTGACAACACTAGAAAAAGAAATATCTTTTCTACGCGACATTGGCGAGGTCAACTGTGCCCAACTGGCACTTATGGAAGCTATTAAAGGAAATAATTGAAATTTGAAATTGAAGAAATATCTTTTATTATTAATAAAATAATGTCACTATTACTTAAATAAGTAAGGTAGTTTTTCTGACATAGGGATATATTTTACAGGGTTCGTTTGAATGCGTCCGAAGTGGGGGCGTGAGACGTTTGGAGTCATGCGGACCGTTGCCGCGTAGGATGCGTGTCCAGGCAAACGATGATTCATATGAGGCGACCAAGGACCGAATGTCCCGGACTATTGCCGCGGAGCAGAGCAAATGGTATTTTATAAATATTTATTTTAAAACAGGAACTATTATTTCAATGAATTAAATTAAGTTTGTGTCTTGAAAATTATAATGTAAGAAATGACATAGCGACTGAAAGGAGATTTATTATTTCTAGCACCCGTGTCATAAAACCCAACCAAACGGATATTGGGCGACGAGTGAAAGTCCGCTCATCACATCCCATGTACACAAATGGGTCGAACTTGGCCGATAGGTCTGAAAGGCCGGACCGACCCGACAGACCAGAGAGGCCCGAGAGACCAGAAAGGCCCGAACGGCCTGAGAGGTCAGAAAGGCCTGAACGGACCGAAAGACCAGAAAGACCTGAGAGGTCAGAAAGACCTGACAGGATAGAGCGTATTGAGAGGCCGCCTGTTGCACCAGCGAGCCGTCAACCCCCCTCAGTGCAACCCCAAGCGCAACCACCACCGCAACACTCGCAACCCAACCCGCAACAACACCCCCATCAACAACGGCCACCCGCCAATCCAGACCTTACGAAACGACCTATAAAGTAAGTATTTACAATGTTAAATATAGCATAATTAATTATTACTATTAATTAAATAAACTACGCAAATGTTATTGCGGGCACCATACAGTTTTAGTTAGTACCTACCAGGATATTTTGTAAAGGTACCTACATGAATTTAAACTTCGTTGAAATAATTATACCCATTTATATCTAGACACGGTATTGTAAAATTGGTAACTTGCTGTAACTTGCATATTTTATTAGTCATTATAATTTTATAAAATACAGTTTTTGTAAAACAGTACTTGTTTGTTATATTCGTGGAAAAATAATGCACGCGGGTATTTCCCATATTTTAAAACTGTTTAGACTGAATCGTTTAAGTGTTTATTGTACACAATTATCACTGATTCTCATTATAGATTGATATTTTTATTTATAAGAAGGAAATTATAAGTCAATTTGATAACGTTTTGTAGTAAATATAAATTTGTTGGGACATTAATACATAGCACTATCTAGCCTTAAGGTAAGCTACGAGGCTTGAGTTATGAATACCAGATAATTGTTAATACACTAAACATTGCTGCTCGTCATATAAAAGTATGCTTCCCGCGGGTCTCAAAGCCGCGACCGATAGTAGGTACAACATTAAAATAACTACAAACCGAGCCAAATGTGTCTTCAAAAATTATTATTAATCTAGAAAAATATAGAATTGCATAATTTCACGAATTGTTCAAGTGCGGCTTAATTACATTATTTATGCACAGTTGTTACTATTCGCAAAATATCATATTTCGACTTATCGGGTCGTTTCAACTTTTATAAACATCTGATTCAATATATTGACGTGGGACATCATTATAAGTTGATAAGCTACTAAAAATACACCGAATTGACTCGAAATTAAAAATGCTTTATATTTTTTTAATAAAAAATTGTAATTTACAAAAGAAAATACATTTTCCCTTACATTTTATATAAACAAGACGTTACGCCCGTCTAAATTTGGGAGCGATAAATTTATGTATATCGTTATCTATTTGCGATAATGTGGTGGTGTGGTATAGGAAATATTGATAGACACAATTGAAGTTAAAGTATAATACTTAATTTTTCGCAACGCCTACGTCATAAAAAATACTGTTGATATTTTTAAAGTCTGATATTATGTTATTTAATTTTCTATAGACTAGTCAGTTTAAATAAATAAATACTTAAGTGAAAAATAATACAAACGACATTTAAAACTGTGGAAAAATAATTTTATAACAATTCTTAACTTTACTTGTTTATTAACTCGCGAAAACACTTACAAAAGAAGAAAATTAGCATAATTGGCTACATAATAAAATGTATTTTATTGTAATGTTTGTCGAATTTGATACGCATGTAAATTTATAACACAATCAAGGTAAAAGTGATTAATTTGCTAAGTACATCACACTTTCCTTCAATGATTTTGTAATATGATTCGTCTTTACATGACGATTAGTGCTTGCGACGTTGACTCATGCTCATTCAAGGTTGTGTTGCAAATTATAAAGCTAGAAGAACTCAAGGCAATAATTCAGAATTCAACATTTCTATATTACTAAGCAATATTATATTTATACAAATTGAACATATCGACTCATGAATGGCGGTATTGTCGTAAAATGCATTTGGTATGAATTTTTAGAGCCATTTCATTGACAGTTTGATTGAAAAAAGGTAAAGACTTGGAGATACTTTTATTAACTAAAGAATGGGTTTTGCGCAACTTCTCAACATTTTTTCCGATTTCGATTCGCAT
Source organism: Boloria selene (assembly GCA_905231865.2). Taxonomy (NCBI): domain Eukaryota; kingdom Metazoa; phylum Arthropoda; class Insecta; order Lepidoptera; family Nymphalidae; genus Boloria; species Boloria selene. The sequence continues at coordinate 7,027,176 of HG993147.1, forward strand.
TGGCCGAGATTTTTTTATACTTCATCAAAAGTGAAACTTTAGTGACGTACAAAAAATCTTATGAATAACAAGTTTTTTTTAAAGAACCGAACGTTTTTCAACATACATTAAATTATCAAATATGAAAACTAATAAAACAACAGATAGAACAAAAATCGATTACATTTAATTTCACCATGAATAGAATGAATCAGCAAAAGTAACGTGTTGTTTTTTTCCTTTTTCAGAGAAAGACTTATACAATTATTAGCACTGAAACCTTTCAAGAAGCCCGAACTGTACGCGAGACTTATGAGTGGTAAGCTTATATTCCAAAGCCCTTACTATTCAGTTCTAACTGGTCCTAACATATCTATCTATAATCTGCACATATAATGTTGGACGTGATCGGATATTGAAATTATTTCATATTTTATTCATGCTTAACGAAATCTATAGTTGACTTTTAGACTAGTTAATTTGTATATAAAAATAATAAAAAGAAATATCTTTATCATACTTAATTACGAAACTGGTTTGTATTGTCATTTAAAGCAGTTGTTCTAATGATAATAAATGACGATGTTTTAAAAAAATTCAAGTCCATATTTATGATTGATTATATGATTAAAACATACTAGGTACTACATGATGTAAAACATTAAACAAAATAAAAATATACAATATGTATCGAATAAACATATTGCTTGAATATAAAGATTTCGAGGCTAAAAAGTTGTAATAAAACATGTTCTTGTTAAACTAATGTATGCGACACATTAATATTGATTAGAAGCTTGGTTTTTCTAGATTTTAAGAGGCTTAAAAAGGAATTTAATAATACATGTATTGTATTTTTTCTTAATATAATATAGAATAATGAAAATTAAACCTTAAATGTATGATTACAGAGGGTATAAAAGAAAAAGAACGTGGCATGGTAAACAAGATCCTGCCAGAGATAGGTACTCTAAAGGACAACTGTTACCACTTGCGACGTCACGTGTGGAACGACGTTAACGAAGACTGGCCCTTCTACACTGAAGAAGAAAAACGTATGCTCAAGAGGTAATAGAATTGTTTTATGATACTGGTTATTGTCTAGAGTTTTACTTCAAGTGAATGATAAGATAAATATATCTATGTACAATGTATATACACATAAATACAGTGATTGTTAGATGTTTGCAATCTAGAATTTGGGTTGCTTATAGCAGTGGTAGCCCTCGGAATATAAACTAATACTTAAATCAGTTTTCTTACTACTACTTTACTAGATTTTTCTTTTACTACTTTACTAGTGAACGGATCTGAACGAAAATTGGCTTTAGCTTTAGTTTCTCCGCTAACAAAAACACACACTACACACTTTGAATGTATAATGACATTAAGTTAGATAATCGTTTATGTTGTGTTATGTTAACGATTTTACGAACATTAGTTCTACCTTATATATCTATGACTAATAGCAACGAGAGAATATACATTTCAAGCCGACAGAACCACAAAACAGAATCTTGCATAAATAAATATGATGAACTTACATAATGTTTCTTCAATTCCTAAGTCAAAAGTTAAATTTTAATTGAATATAGAAAGCTTTTGGTAACATTCTCACATTAACTACAATGGTGTAATTTTAGTTATAATTATTTCCAAATGTATTCTAGAACGGATTTCGCAACGTCTATATGTTTAATTAGTCAGAAACCTTACCTAATGTTGAAATTATTGTAGATAAATGTTATGCAATTCAATTATTCATAATGTTTACGTGGTTTTTACACGCTATTGATGTTTAAAATTAATATTAGTTTATTTTTAGGTACTTTGAAGTAATAAATGTATCGTAGTCATGTGAGCTATAAACCGTGGGCTTTACTGAGAGTTTCGGCGATTCTATTGAACTAGGCAACTAATTTTATTTTGAAATTTATGACTTTACTGACTTTTTGGACGCTTTTAGATTAGGCAATAAGTGGATTTAGTTATTTTTTTAATATTAAATTATAATAATAATTAATGAACTACAAAAACTACCATCCCCTTGTATCTATTAAAATCCCTAAATATATATGTAGTAAGTACATCAACTATTCGTAACACAAGCTTCGTAGCTTAGAGCGGAACTAGATGGCGCTGTGTGTAATAATGTCCCATATTTATTTATTGGAACGAAGTTGCTTATCGCGCGTTGCGAAAGGGGCTAGACGGAAAAAAACGGGGTTATTTAGTATAAATATAAACGAGATTTAAAAATTACTTTGCCTAAGAAGTTTTACTTCTGACATGTGTACTTTGTGCACACCTTTAATTTTGTTTTTATTAATCCGTACAGGCGGAAACCTCAAAATCTAACGCCGCCGTTGTCAAGCGACTCTGCGAACTCGCTGTCGCCGCGCGCGTCGCCCGGCGCGGGCAAGCGCGCGGCGGCGGGCGGGGACGACGCGCCCGCGGTCAAGAAGCAACGCATCTCCCACTACCGCCGCCCCTCGCCGCCCTCCTCCGGGTACGCGACCACCTCGTCGGGGGAACGACACGCGTCTGACAACGAGGATGATCGCACTACGGGTATGTATTCAGTACCTTAAATGTATAACAAATAAGTAAAATTGTAGTTTCTATTTGTACCATAAACATAACTGTCTAAAAAGTTGTTAAATGTGTAAACTTTTTTTGAGCCGTTCGGGACGGTTCAATGTGGTATCTAGACATGTATATAATCAAAGGTCCCATAGCTGGAAAATTCTTAGTTCTTTCTCTGACAATGAGGACGACCGCACTACGGGTATGTAAAGCCTTAAATGTCCCACACCTGAAAAATTCTTAGTTCTTTCTTACTTCAAAGGTATTCATTTTGTGTAATAAATTAAAATAATTTTCGTCGCTGAATACCTCGTATTTCAAAAATGCGTAATTTTTTTTTTGTAAAAATCAAACGAAATTACGTATTTTATATTACTGCGAAACTGTAAACCCAATACATGACTACTACTGCCATATTTGGAGTAAAACGAAAACCTCTTGTTTGAAAAACATTGACAAAATGAACCATTTTTTTCGTATCCTGTAAAGTTTGGATCTCTGGACATACGAGGTTTTCATTCTACAGCGACGTTTTGCTAAATATGAAAAATTCCAAACATTATTACTGATATTATAAAAAAACTTATAATTATAACAAATATAATAAAACCGTTTCCCCGCCATGCGACCACATCCTTCATAATGAGTAGGTACCACAAAAAAGGTTTCCTCTATTCCAAATTATCACAATGATATAAATAATATCGTTCAAAGCGCTCTGCATTTGTTAGTAAACACGATATAAAACTGTTATAATATAGCAATATGTATATACGTATATATAAATAAGTAAAATTGTAGTTTCTGTTTGTAACATAAATATAACAGATTTTTAACTAAAATCCATAAGTAATTATGTACAGTACTTGCAAGAAAAACACAATTCTTAACCTGTTTGTCTTTTTTATACCCGTTAATCTTTGAAACGGCTAGCAGATTTTGAGAGGATACTGGCAGATTGCCCATCCGGAAATTGATTTTTTTTTTTGCATATAGAGGGATTACAGGCTTTTGAAAATTAATGTAGGGCTTCCTTAACAAATCTGTTGCATATAACTCAAAGGCGCTATCACACTAGTACTAGAATGTTCAAGAGTTTCAAAACTTTTTATATAATACTGTATATATTATAGTGTTTTTATCCTTTATCACGTCAGCTTTTAAAGAAAATGACGAATTGAAATTGGATTAATGTTGTTACTTCGTAATTTACACATAAATGGTCGTGTTTACTGGTTTAGTAAGATATGGACGTGTTACGACGGCTCATGCGTTTTGTTGTTATTCACTGCGTTCTATATAAAATAATACTTATTATGTATGCTCTATCACTAGCATTTGTCAATGACTTTGCTTACTTAAAGATTATTGCTATAAATTAAGTTTATTAGTATATATTAAATTACGTCATATTTAAATATACATTATAAAGTAATGTATCAAAGTTTTCGGGTTTTGCCCAGAAATCTTCAGTACTTCAAAAGTAGCAGTACTAACTAGTGTGTCTCGCACATGTATATGTAAGACCTGCAACTGATCTTTCACCGGTCGCGCCGCTATATCGTGTTACCGGACTTTGAGAGTGAAAGGAATAGAGAGTGTACTTATTTACACGCTGCATAATAATACCTTTTTAACAGATGACTCAGTCTCCTAGACAGAAATTTTTAAATTACTATATATTTTTTATATACATCCAATGTTGCTTCTCTTTCTTATAAATAAATACATAAATATGTTAGGACATTATTACACACTGCGCTATCTAGTTCCGTGGTAAGCTACGAGGCTTGTGTTACGGATACCAGATAGTTGATATACCACATATATAACTTTAAATAAATACATAATATAAATATAAACACCCATGACTGAAGTACAAACATTCATGCTCAACAAATGTATGCCCCAGCGGGACTCGAACCTGCGACCGCTGGCGCAGCAAGTAGGGTCACTACAAACTGAGCCAAACTGTATGTAAAGTATGTTGGTTAGAACAAAATATTATTCAAAAAGCAGCCAGATAAAGCAAGTTTTACATATTATATATTTATTGAAGCAACATAATACCATCTACTATTAAAACATCACCATATGTTTGTTTATAACATACAGTTGTATTGAAGTTAGTGTATATTTAAACACTTGTGTTATTATTGTATACAGCATTTCAGACCACACGGCACCTATTTGCAAGTAAATAGACTTCTTGAAATCATATACCAAGAATGATATATAAGTAAATTACTTTTGAGTATGTTATTTGTAATAGTAAGATCAATTAATATGACATTCTTTCATTTTATTGAAATTCTTTAGATTATGATGGAATTTGTTTTAATTGCTATAATTACACAAAAAGCTATTTTTTCCATTCAATATATAAAAATATAATGTGAATCAGTTCTAAAATCAGAATAAAATAAATAATTATACATATTATTTTGTTACAATTGACCCATTCTCGATGTAGAAAGAGGTCATTTCATGTCATTTCAAGAATTTCGGTACGAAAATAAAACAAAATTGTTTGTAACATGAAATATTTAATTGAATCATTCTTATTCACAAATTTTAAGAATTTTTACACGGTGTTATTTTGATTATTGGTTCCCGATGTTTGTAATGTTTTAATACAGTTACCATGGTTACGGGAGAGATACAATTTATTTAAAATGTCAAATATTCGCACTAATCGAATAAAGTATTATTATTAATACATAGTTTAATGACGTGTTGTATTCTTTTACAGTTAAAAAGGACAACGGTTACACTCTCAACTTCACTACTGTCAAGGATCTCTGCCCCAGTCCTGTTAAACCTGTGAATGGTTTTAGTAGAAGTAGTCCTCCAGTAGAGCAAACTAGTATCACAGGTATGAAATATTACTACCTTCTGTAATACTTTCTAATATGATTTTTTTATTCTGTATAATATCTACCTTCTATTTCTTTATTATTTATTATAAATGTTAAATTTTGTATATGTTAGATCAAATTTTTAACATATCTAAATAATTACTTATTTTCACTTGTTGCTTGGTTGTTTTGTTGAATATTTTCCATATTATATGAGTCATGTTGGTATCATACAAGGAAATTTTGTAGGTAAGTACGAAGTTGTCGTGTTATTCAGGATGATTATAAATTGTTATTTCATAATATTTACCTAATGTTTTATTCATATTTTGTTACAGTAAATAACATCACAAATACGGAACCCTTAGAAAATACAGCTTTAACGCCTGTGCCTGATGAAAACGTGACTGAAGATATAGAAAGGTGAAAGTTTGAACTTTATTGTATTGCATAATGATCTGTGATTCACATTTTTATGATATGACTAAATACTTGGATTTTTTAATAATCTGGTTTATACTACTTTTTATTTATTTAATTTTACTTTATAATTATATAATTAAAATAGTATGCATGTGCTTATTGTTAAATATAGTTATTATACACAGAATTAAAACAGTGGCCAAAATTGGATTTAAATTGTTATCACATAATATAAGCACAATAAAATAATGAAATAAAATTAGTTACACAATTTTCACTCTGAAATGGCTAGATGGTTTTGTACATCATTTTTTTTAATCTCCGTTTAAAGAGCTTAGTTACTATATGCAACTATGACGCTCTGTTGTACATCATTTAGAGCATAAATTATGAATATATTATGAACTTGAGTAAGGCGATTGTTAGTGTGTCTTACAATAACAATAAATAGTTAGTAGAATGCTATAATAATTTCAAAAATATGTGTTTATCAGACAATATTAACAAAGACTTGAGTATTGACTAGTAGGTACGATTGCGGGTTCTGGGTTCAAGTCCCCGATCAGGGCGAGACTGACGATTATTGACGTTCTGTTAAGAAGTTCTCATAATTACTATGCATGTTGGTATATTCAGTAAATAAAAAAATTAAAAGTGCGTATGTACAAAGTACACATGTCAGAAGTAAAACTTCTTTGGCAAACTTATTTTTAAGTCTCGTTTATATTTATACTAAATAACCCCGTCTAAGCTCGTCGAGAACGAGGTAGATGGCGCGAAGGTCACACCCACGAGTTAGACAGAGTTAGAAATGTCACTGACTCGCGGTGGGCGAGATCTAACTTAGGCTAACTCTTCCCCGTCTCTGAGTGCCTGGTACTATGGACTTATTTTTTCGTTTCATCGAGTTTGAAATCACAACGATTCTAAAGAAGTTTCACTTCAATAAATAAATTGTGAGTAACATACAAGGTTTGTTTCCAGGCAATACCCGCCAATAACGAGCTCGAGCACGCGTCGCGCGTACAAGAACGAGTTCGCGACGCTCTACACGGAGTACCAGGCGTTGTACGCGCGCGTGGCGCAGGTCGCCGCGCTGTTCACTCAGCTAGAACAGCAGCTGCAGCGCGCCGACCCCCAGTCGCCTCACCATCGGGTAACGAGCTTATATTATTGGTTTATAGTATACTAGCTGTACCCGCGGCTTCGCTCGCGTTTATCTTTTAAATTGCTAATCAACCTCATTGGGTTTATCTGTAGGAAAAAAAATTGGCTAAAAAATAAAAATTTAGGGGTGGTGTTAACATTTAGGGGGATGAAAAATAGATGTTGGCCGATTCTCAGACCTACTCAATATGCTCACAAAATTTCATGAGAATCGGTCAAGCCGTTTCGCAGGAGTTCAAGTTCGAACCCCGTGACACGAGAATTTTATATATAAGATGTAAAAACCACCGCAATTAACATAGTATCCTACAGTCCTCGCGCCTTAAGCTCAGCTTCGAGAACTGTACTAGGAAAGCCCTCTCATTTGATGCTGAGTATTATTGCTATATTGATTGAGTTGTAAAAAAGGGTAAGCCGCAATTTTAGGTGGCGGCTATCTTGGATTTGAAGACCCTTTCATTTGATACTCATATTGAGGGAATTGTGAAAAAATATGTAGTCCGCCATTTTGTGGCGGCGGCCATGTTAAACAACATGCCATGGCCATGTAAAACAAAAAAAAACAAAATCAACATTGGTTCATCCCTTCAGGAGCTACGATATTACAGACAGACACACAGACACGTCAAACCTATTAACATCCCGTTGTTTTTGCGTCGGGGATTTTAAGAAAAAAAAAAGCTTTAAGAAATGTACTTATGCATGCCAACTGCAATGCAAATGGTGCCTACAACCTGCCAAAACAGACTAGAAAAAGACTAATAAAACTATGTGGTTGCTCTCAAGGCAAGGTACATCACCCATCGAGGTGGACCTTAGACCCACGCACCATATCAAAGTAAACAAGCTTGCTGATCGGGTATTGTAATAAACATTAAGATGATGATAGAGGTTTAGTTATACTTTAGTGGGCACTATTGGCATGTGAGTCTAATATCCATCTGTATGCGTACAGGTTGTATGCGTAAATACATTTCTCACCTTACAAACTCCAAATGATTACCCTGTATAGGCAAAATAAACCCCTTAGTCGTAACAATGTATGAGTAGTGTGTGAATGAGTGGTGTATGAATGAGTAGTTTATTGGTATAGTTAATAGAATGTAAGATTGAGAGGTTCTGGGTTCAAATCCTGTACTGTGTCATGTATAGTTTGAGATAAGTAGCTGTTGATGACTGTAAATAAGTCACCCATCTTTGATAATTAAAAGAATAGAGTAGTGTATTATAATATATCTCTTGGAAAATGACTGAAATTCGTTAAGAAGAACGTAATCATTGTTATCATTAATATTATCACAATACATAATTTGTAATGACATTACTCTATACCCTGTTTTACGAAATTAAATGATGAAATATTTAATTAAACTTTTACAAGAGTCACTATTTAAACTAAAAATAATTATAAAACTTACTCTTAATGATGACTTTTACTTTATAATCTGTAAAAGTAGAACAGAACATGATAAAGTCTTATTAAAAAAACAAAGCCACATCTTAAAAAACTTAAAATTTACTTCATAAATAGACCTTGAATTAAAATTATTGCATGTTGCAAGCAAAATTAAAATGAATTCTAACAATGTGGATATTAAATTGATTCTCATTTATTTTCAACATCACGACTACTTGCGAAAATTCTACTCGCAAATTACTTCTTATGTACTGTAAATACTATTTCGCCTTCGGGACTGTTTAATTTTTTTGTTAAAACATACACCAGTATTAAGTAGTAGTACCTATAATTTTGTTAAATCAGTCCATTTAATTGAAGTATAATTTCATTTTATTACAGTACACTCTCTCGAGGCAATCTCGTGTGTCTCGTAAAAAGCAAGGCCAACGTCTTGCGGCTTTAAAAGGTTACAGGCGCTAGCTCGGCCCAAGGTCGTGCATAAAACTATATAGTGAATTCTTTTTATTTAATCGTATAAATAATAATTAGTTCACATATTTGTGAAAAAAATATGTTAATATTTATAAATATTCTAAAGGGCAAATAGTTGTGTTTAAGATTGAGTTATTACACTGTGATACTTTTTTAAGTATTAAATACTTTAAAAGCTATGTATGTAATAAATGTTACAGAAATCTCATCCCTATCATATATTTTGGAGTGATTGGAATATTTCATTATTGGAAATTATATTTTCATTTTTTTATCTTAGGCTACATTTTTTTTATTAAAACTATAGTATAACCGATAGCATTTTTATATTTGTCTCCTAATAATTTAACATAAACATAAATATATTATGCAACATATTAGCAAATATATTTAAATAAATCAAGTTTGTTATGTTCTTTGGCCCACTTATTAGTTGAAGTTTTATTACATAATCTTTATTATATTAGTAATTATAAAAGTACTAAAATAATAAAATCTAAAACAAATGTAATAGTTTTTTTTTCCTATTTAGGTAATCCGCGATTAGTAATAGACAATAGTAATATAAGCGGATGAGCGATGGGATGTGATATGGAGGGAGTATGCACTCCAGTTAAAGCACTACTCTTGATTTGGTTGCAGTCTATGTTTCTCGACTGCAAGGGGTGGATAGTTTAACTTGAGGTGAATCTTTGGTCCAGCTCCAAGATTCGCGCTATTTTAATAGTTTTGACACTTCTCCACTATCAAGCAGTCCGCGAGCCAGTTCATTAGGGTGTACTTTCAAACGAGACTTGTAGTTAGCACAGACTACACTAATCTCCTCTCGAACTGTGAGGAGATTCGAGATCTGGTGGACTTCTGCGTTGGTGTTAAACTATGGTGCCTTGGTAATGGTTTTCAAGATAGCATTTTGAGACCTTTGAAGCATTTTAATGTTGGAGTGGCTTGCGCTTTCCTAGAGTTGAATACCATTATATATAATATTATGTCCAAATGGGTTTGATTTCCACCTTGTAGACAAGTAACTTGTTCTCTAATGTCTCTTGTAGTAGTCAATGTATAACAAAAACATGTATATCCACAGAGTATAGAGCAGCGCATAGTGGAGGAGTACCAGCGTATGCGCAACGACGCGGCCTACCAGCGCGATAGGCGGCGCGTCAACTTCCTGCACCGCAAGCTCAACCACATCAAGCGCATGGTGCACCAGTACGACCAGCTGGTGAGTACACACTTATATATCAGACGTGGAAGACCCGCATAGTATTTAACTTAATTTAATCGTATTTTACTTGAAACTACGGGTCAAGCCACTAGACGTTCTAAAGAATGCTTAATATTAAAGAATTTTAAAATCAAAAAGAGCCTCTTTTCATAAAATGTTTCTGTTAGCTTTCTTATGTTTAACAGACCATTAATATAATATAAATCAAATCAAATCTAAATATTCTTTATTCAAATAGACTTTTACAGGCCCTTTTGAATCGTCATTTTTACATTATCAAAATTAAAAGTCAGTCTGTAAGTCTGTGAGTAAACTACCACTTATATAAAAACAATTATTACATCAATGAATGCAAAAACCAATAAAATTATGAAAAACTACGAATGAATTTATTAAGTTTAATATGATTTTGCGATTGGACAACAATTATTGTACAATTTTCGCTATCGCGGATGGATTGCTCGATACGTAATAAGCCTGCCAGGATTTGAACCCACTTCACTCGGTTTCCTAAGCGAGCGCGTTACCACTAAGCTACCACTGCCAGTGGCAACCTAGTGGTAATCCGCTCGCTTTATATTTAATGACAATATAATAATGATAAAGACCCTTTAGAATCAAAGTGATGGGTTCATTCGATTCGACCTTTACTACTTACTAGAGTAGTGTCTATGTCTCTGTGTTTGTGTTTGACCCGTATTTCTCCCTATCCGTGTACTAGCTAAATAAATACAGCTTTATGCTAGTTGATAATTTCACTTATTACAAACATAATATATTATTTAAAGTTTAAAATGATTTCAATGGATAAAAGCGGTAGCTATTTACAAGTGTATGTAAACAATTGCACATTAAGTAATTAAATTTATTCTAAATTGTTGAATTTCAAGGTAAATTCCTCTATTCCTTTAAGGTTTTTTATTTATTCATATCTTAGAAGGTCTAGTTTTTTGTTTGTAGATGTTTTTATTGACTGCTGTACCATATAAATGAAATGCCAGTTCATATCATAATATATCATCTTTACTACAAGATCATCTGCCATATTACATAATATGATATAAAGTCCATAAAAGAAAAATTAAATCGTTTTTAATAAAATTAAAATGTAAATAAACATCGAGAATTTAATTTTTGTCAACCAAAAGCATTAGTCTGTGTCATAACAAAAATAATTATTATAAGTATGTCGTTTCGTCAACATGTAAATATATATTCAATTGGTATAAACAGGAACCTATACATATTTATAGACTAAAAAATAAGTTGTGACAGATTTAACTTTTGACATTAATGTTTATGTTTATTCCAAATCAAAATAAGTGACAAATGTTTTCAAAATAATTAAACAACGTCACTATTTGGTTTTGTACGTAGTTTTAAACTACTGTTTTTGTTATATTGATTCAAGTGACCATAATATTGTCAAGAAATTATCAAGTTATCTGTGACTGTAAATACTAATGATAAAATGATAAGAATAATATAGAAATAAATAGAAGGTCACGTGCTAATTTTTTAAATATTTTTCGTACTAAAGCTTAGTACAGATGATAACGATATTCTTCTAAGAACTATAATTACTGTTTTATGAAATAAAAAAAAATAATCTAATTGAAACAAATTGGCAGTGTAATATGCTTAACTTTGATAGAAATTCTATCAAAAAAGAGCATCTCTTTATTTTCATATAACTTTTCAAGTCTGTAACACGATATAAGGACTATGGGCACCTATCAGTAAGTATTTAGTACAGTATTTGAAAACAATATTAAATTTATGTAAACCAAAACACGTGAATCTATCACACATATTATATTATACACGTGCCTCAAATTCGTTAAGAATTATTGTTATCCTTATGATATTAATTATTATTAATGTTTAAACAATTGCATTTAATTAAAATTTTAACAATATATATGCAAAGTTTAATGACACATGTGTTGAATTATTTTCCTTATACAAAACATTGACGCACTTTAAGTTACGTCACTATCATATGACGTAAATACATAATACATTATTATTATTTTAATATACATATTTACTACATAATATTATATGTATTATATAAACAATATTTGATACAGTTAGACAGAACTATATTATATTTACTTGAATTAAATCAAAGTCAAAAATTCATTACAAAGAAAAAAACAAGGGATGATTATATAATAATACATATTATTTTATGATATTATAAAGTTTTTTTTTTATAATATTAAATCCCTATTTTTTTAATATTTAAGATTCCTTTTTGTGTTTACATAAGGAAAAACGTATTTATCGTTTGTTTTCATACACGTGATATCATTACACCTTTACAACTTTAATTCATGGTCACATCAGATAACATTTTATTGCATCTAATTAAACTATTTTTTTTATTATTTTACGACTTACTATAGTAATAAACTTTATGAATATTATCAAACGTTTGCCTCCATTGTAACGGAACAATATGCGTCACGGTTGACTTCAAAGCAATAAATAGGTAGTATGTGTAGTAAATAGCATTGTGCTTTTTGTGTGTTACGCTATGTTCACCTTTTAATTATTGTTAATCATGAAAATTCATTATTCTCTAGAGCTTTACTTCAAGGATGGTCATTATATAGGCCCATTGTAATAATAATTATGATGAAACATTTGATTATGATTGCTGTAAAGCATTCGATGCGTCGACAACGAAAAATTAAAATAAATCTGATAACATTGACAAAAAAAATACGAAAAAATTGTTTTATTCTCTTATTTTTTTGTTTATCTAATAAAGTCTTAATTATAATTTGTTTTATTTTTTTTATTGTTTGTAGCAATTTTAATTAAACTTCGGAAACTTTTAAATAAAATGTAATAATATTACTTTGTTACAGTTACATGAGTTACACGACATTTTAAGTAAAAACTATATTTTAGGTTTATGTCGAAGTTGTTGTAATGTAGTTTTATTTAAAATTGATATTATTAATGTTGTTTAAACTAAAACATTAAATGATTAATAATTTGAAAGTTAATTTTAATTTGTTTCCAGCGCAACCCAAAACCGGACCGAGTTTCGACGGCGAGCACGACGCAAGCGTACTGACACTCGAGTTCCCCGCCGCCCGCCCGCTGCCTCTAGTACACTAACGCCTCCAGACGAGCATCGTCGCGGACTATACGGACTATATGGACCACATGGACTATGGACTACCACTCGTGTGTCTCCCTCTAGTGGCAAACAAACGTTTAATGTTCAGTGAACGCCAAATTGCAGTATTGTAAATGTGTGTATAACGGCTAGTTTTAAGCTTTCCGTCATCGAGATTCCTATTGATGCCTTAAAAACCGGATGTACAATTGATTCGATCGTATCGTATTCGTGCTAGTTTTGTATGGGAACGTTCGGTTTTGTATGTATGTGTGAGGTGTACTCGTGTACGTAGTATGATTGTACACACATAAGCGTTCTGCCTCTTTGGCAATGCATTGTTGTTTGGTCAAATATATTTAGTTTAAAATTGTTATATTGCAGCTAAATATGTTTAGTTTTACGGTTCTTCCATTACTTTAAAGGAAACATTTATGTTAAACGATTTATGAAACACCAAGCGGGGATTTACATCTTCGTCGTATACCGGATATGAGGGCCCATATTGACTTTAAGAAAACATTTATAAACCTAGCTAATTATATTATTACATATTTTCGGACATTAACTGTATTTAATGTATATCAAACTTATTTTTTTACCATGTGCTTGTGCACTCCGCCTCGGTTGAGACGTTCGAGTAGATACGAACCGGAGCGGAAATATAAGGTTAAATATTGTACCATAATGTTATTTGCTATTGTTAGTAGTAAAGGATCTTGATTGCGAACGACATTAACCGTGTAAACAGGTCCTTTTGTTTTTATCGATTGGTTTTTATAATGTAAATAACTGAATACTTATATTATATATATTTTAATATCAGATAAGTACATAATAGTCCAAAGTATGTTTGTTCGTCCACACTTTTATTCTACACGAAAAAGAAATATTGCCGTCTGTTATTATTGTCCAAATGAATTTCGCTTTTAAACATTTTGCAATTTTTGTTTTCTTTTTAAATCTCCTTCAAAAGGATGGATCGGGAATTTCTGCAATTTTAGAGTCAATTTAACAGAATTCTAAATTCATTTATTAAATTTATTATATATCGGTGACTGAGACAGCTCTTGACTTCACAGCCTTGACTTATTGCATTGAAAGGTCATCGTTTAATTAATACAAAATAAAAGTTTAAATGACTGAACACCATTGATAAATATGACTAAAACGCTAACCATAATTTTAAAATAATATATTTATTTTAGATCAAACAACAAAGTAAACTAATTTATTACTGGTAAGTCACACTGTACTTCAAGAGCTCCTCAAATGATTACCGAATATGAAACGTTGTCGATTATACTGTCCCTTTTGTTTCTAAAAAAATCCATCCATTTTTTAACGTTGGACGTTCATTTAGTATGCGTCTTGCCCAACTTGCATGTTGTAAATAGTAACATTATAAAAAAAAACACGTTATTGTTAAATTTTACTATGTGGGTAGTGTAATATTTTTCAGTTTCTTTTTGCTCTTAATATAATTACTATTATTATATTTGTTCTATTATTTCCACTCGTTCGTGTCACCGTCGCTCGGGCTTGTAAGTATCTTTTATGAGAGCCATTCATGTCACAAATTTCAAAAGGGCTCGACGTTTAGTTCCCAGCAACGGTGAGACGACTGGGTTCACATTATGTGGTCATAGTTTTTGCCAAATTATAAATACATTTTATATTTAATTAGTTTTTAATTGAAATCGTCTTGAAGTTAGCAACAACCGGCCAGTGTTGAACATCCACTAGAAGTAAGGAATTCTGGTCCTAACAACCCTCCAATTCACAATAAATTGTAGTTATGTTAATCTACATCACGGCCTTCAACATCTTAGTGTATTGCTCTGACTTTTCTATTAAATTTCGAATCTGATTAGTTCTAAATTAAATGAATTTCCTTAATTAATTTATATTATACCTTTTTTACTATATCTGTATCTTTTTTGTTGTATTTAAAAAAAAATATTTATCAGGGAACCAATACTGTGGCCGTGTGTATGAAAAGCCGTCTTTCGTATTTTAGTCCTGAAACTAACGTCCATATTTGAGAAATGATTTAGCGTTAAGTAATTCTGATTTTATCTCTGAAATAAAACTAGGTTTTGTCTAATCTCTTTAAAATTTAATGATCATTTTGCTGCTAATCGCCAATCAATTGTTATTGAAAATGTACTGTCTCATACAAATCGTGGTGACAGAACGATGCTTAAAGCCTTATCTAGTGTATATCGGTTGAAATTATTTATAAATATTAATTATTTATGATTTTAAAATTACTAACAGGTTACATTTTCACTAACAGCTTTGGTTCGTATTTCAATGTCCTAACTCTCATCGATTGTTTCCATTTATACATACATAATATATAACCGAAACGTAAGTTGAAGCAAAATAGGTGTTTTTTTTGTCTATGGATAAATTATTACACTTAAATTGGCCTATAATAATGATAATATATAACTTTGTATTATAATTCGACTCCCTCATGAGGAACTGTCTTTTGAAATTTATATGGGACCACCTTTAAGGTACAATTTATTCATTAAATAGTTGTGAAAATTGTTTAATATGATGTAAAAACATACACATCGTATTGAGTACCTCAACAATTTTGGAAGATGGTCAAAAATGGCAATACGAAGGTCTTACAAGCAATATAATTAATCTATAAACAAAAAGCCATCTGTATTGATTCATCTTATCTGCCAAGTTAATAATTATTTGTTATAAACTCATAATATATATATAAATATATAATAATATATATTATATGACTAGCGTATAAAAACATTTGAGGTAGGTTTACGAAACCTTGTTGATCGATGTTGTTTTAGTTGATTTTGTCAATTAGTATGTCAAATGGCGTATTATAAAATTTTCTTTTTAACCGACTTTAAAAAAGGAGGAGGTTATACTCGTACTCGGTCAATTGTTTTGTAAGTATGTAGCCCACTGTTGGGTGGTCGGTCAATTTATACGCAAGTTTTATTTATTTTGCTCACACATTAGTTGTTTTATCATTTTTACTCATTAAAATGCTCAATGTTACGGTCATGATATTAGATTTATCGTCGCTACGGTTTATTAATTTATTATTTCTCTCTCTCTCTATTTATTATTATTTTTTTTATAGCGTCATACTTAATTTAGCTAAAATTTACTAACGCCGTTTTTGAATGCCATTTAAACTTAAAAATAAGCTTTTTAGCTAACTAGCTCCAAACGCCACCAATAAACGTCATCACACATTGTTAACGCAATCAAGCAAGATTTTGATAAGACCGTTGAAAATGTTATTGTTACCAGTAGTTTAAGCGTCGATTGTTTTATGTAATTACTATCGATTATTATAAATAATATAATTAATCGTTTGTTTCTCGGAATGAGGTAATATCTTGTGTTTTAAAGAAACTGTTATGATCGAAGGACATGTGAAAATGCATTCCATTTTTTGAGTCTTTATTTCGCACTGTTCATTGATGCACTCGTTCAAATGTATGCCTTAATGTAATGTGTTTAAACTATATTAGAAATTATATAATTTCGGTGTCATTGACTTTGTATCATGAAGTAATTAAAAGTATATTATTTTTTGTTTTAGGTTCAGCTCTTTTTTTTATTGTATAATAATATATTTTTTTACGCAATATCAATCATGGAGATTATAGTGTCTTATTTTGTAAGCAAATTGTGTTTAAGAGGAATTTTATGGTTATCAACTAAATAATTCTTCACTTTAACCAATTTTTTAATATAATACTAAAATATATGACGCCGGAACTATAGGGTACGAAAAATATCAATTTTCTACCTACAGTAAATCATTTGTTATTGCCCCCATGTAGTGTAATTTTTTTTTATGGTGGCCTACTCTCAAGGCAAGTTGTATCGATCTGTTATTATTAGTGCATCAATAAATAATGTGCAGACCGCTGTGAAATGATCTAATTTTTATATAGAAAGATGATTATGAATAACTGTCACAAAGGGAGCTATAAAATGTCAACCGTTACTCGATTGTTACCAAGTGAGTTATTAAAAGTCTCATATCAGATTTGTATTTTGTCACATTTATACAGATGATAATGTCTCGAAATGTCATAGTCCATTGTATAGAGTAGGCGATATTTAGTCTAGTGAGGTCATTTACGTTTTCTTAAATCCTAGTTAGTGATATAATAGTAATACTAATTCCCAAATGTATATTTACATCCGGTGCGTGACGAAGGCGTCGACGTATCCCTCGTGTCCGCTCGTCCATTCGTGCATGACCTTGCACGCTTGTGTACAGTCGTGCACACTCGTGCACGTCCTTGCACGTTCGTGTACAGTCGTGCACACTCGTGCACAGCGGTGCGCCAACGAGTAGTCACAGTAGGTCTCGAGTCAATCAGGTTGTGTTAACCCCATTATTAATTATAACAATGAATTTTGGCCTATTTGATTTATATTTATTATTATTCTTATTATTATTATAATTCTACGTATCGGCACCGACGAGGCGCTCGTCACGCGGCGGACTAACACGTTATACTTAACATAGCTGATATTATAGCGGCTTAAGGCGGGCGTTCAGTGAAGATCCTTACGTTATATAATTATTTAGATGTAGATGTTTGAGTTTGCGTATTCTGATCGAAACGTTATTGTAAATTTGCTATTTGTACAGTAAAAGAAACATGGCCGCCGTCGCGCCCTGCGCTCGACGGCGTTCTAGCAAGACTGTCGAATTACCGAACAACTTAAATACTATGTATTATGTCTATGTAAATAAAGTACGAATTAGACGTTTAGACGCATTAAGGATGGTAGTGTTTTTATTTTTATGAATCGCTATTGTAATGTATAGGGCGGGAGGGAAGACGGACGAAGGGTGTGTCGGTGCGGGCTCGGGCCCGGCGGCGGCCGAAACGATGCTGCGATATTTTGTGCCCCTCGAAATATCAGTGCATTATATATGAGTCAAGATGTATAGACGATGCGGTAGTGTTATGTGTATACAAGTGTTTATACAAGCTCGAGTCAGGCGACACTTGCCAGCCGGTTCGAGCGAACGACGACTAGCTATGAATCCTGACATCGGCTCACGTTAATTAGCTTATAAATATTTCATCAAAATATAAAATACACAAAAAAAAATGGATAAATTCTCGACCAAGTGCTGGTTGTTTTTAAATTATTAAAATGTAAAAAAAATTAGATTATAAACAAAATATAGGTACAATTTATCAATTATACTTTTCTTTTCGGCATTTCACGTAACAGTGGAAGGGACTTAGCTTATTTGCTACTCACAAATTGACTATATTGTATACTGTTGTTTTAAGTTCGAGCATTCTCCGCAACGAGTCGAAGCGACCGAAGTGTTGAATGTTCCTTTTGTGATTTCTTTTGCTCACGTCCTCTTCCATTGCTTTATTTTTTGTTTCGCCAACTGTCTAATTGTATAATATGATTTTGTTAAGGCAGGGTAATGCAGAAATGAGAAGAGGTACTTTTTTTATTTTAAAATAGATTGAGAATTTGTTTGAATGTTTCAATTGAGTTGATTTAATCCATTCAATGGAATTGTTATGAAAGGCGCAAGAGTTTGTTGTTTTTTTTAATTAAGTCATTTTGAATTTCAATATAAATGAGGCAGCGATTAGTTAATTACGATTGTCAAGTTACCACAAAAACAATAGTCAAGAGTAGGCTCTCTTTAGCATTGTTTTATTTATCGTACGACTTTGGATACCGCAGAGCCAGATCACTCTGTTACAAGTCAATTGTATATCGCGCATTCATGAGCTGAAGAGAGATTGTGAAGAGTATTGTTATAAAAGGTACCTATTCAAAATCTGGATGAACAGACTAACTTAAAGTCGGATAGTATTGCTGCAATGTGCATGTACGCCATCTTCATTTTAATTTGAATTATGGGATCAGTGCCAAAACTTTCTCTTTCTTGTTTAGCTCAAAAAGATGCAATTGTAAGCATGCTTGAAGAAACAGCTGAGTTAAATGTTTAGTTAGTCTGCCATTTTGTGAATATTTTGTTTTGATAGTAATATGTAAATCTTTTATAATATATTTGTTTACAATAAATAAATGACAACATTATAAATAAATGAAATTGTATTTTCCATTTAAACTGAAGAAAAAAATATAAAAAGAATAATATGCAATGATGTTTGCTGTTTCATTTTCATTACCTTCAATTGTAATAAAAACTATATGAAAAATATGATTGTAATATCAAAATACTAAGTAGGTACTCATGAATTCTTTTAAAGTTTTTATTTTCAAATATAGTATTCGATGTATTGAGCCCATTTTTTGACGTTCCACTTCTAGCAATAGTCCACCGACTATGGCTAGCGTGGTGACGCTGGACAAGTGCGGGTTGTTGGACTTGAAGGTTTCCTCACGATGTTTTCCTTAAATGCAAGACAAGTGCGAATCATGATGGAAATAATTACATAGTGAAAAATTGCAGGTGACCCGGGATTCGAACCCGGTTCACTCGGCTTCCACGTCGAGCCTGTCACTGCTAGGTTACCACTGTCCATGCCCGTTTTTTCTATTTTAGCCGGATGCCATCTTATATAAAGGCGAAGATATTTTGTGAATAAAGTAACCTTTACATATTATACCATCTAGTAGATAAAAACTAAAGTTAATAAAGAAAAATACACCACAAAATAAATGCTCATTAAGAAGGAGTATGTTAGAAAATCATTGATATAATTTTGGTTTTGAAATAATTTTTGTCAAACCAACATATGGCGATGGATGCTATAATCTCTATTCTATAATTTTTATTAGCTCAAACATCTACAGCATGGTGTAGCTGTAGACGGAAGACCACTGACTGTTTAATAGTATGCTATATAATAACGTGGAAGAAAAAAAGTAGGATTTTATAATTAAACGGTTCTATAAAAAGAAAGATAATAATAAAACTATAGATATATAATATATTTAATTATTTTTTGTATCTTAAGACCTATAAAATATTTCTCTATGCTAAAGAGTAAAGACCCATCACCCAACTATTACAGTGAAACTAAATTAAATCGTTTATAAACAAGTGTCTGTGATAAATATTGTCCCTCATTATATAGTAAGTACAGTTCGCGTCACGTAAAAAGAACGCTGGAAGAAGATGGTGGGGGGTGTGTTTGCGCATGGGTACAGTCGCATACGAAATTACTGAGCCTATTCTTTTTTTTTTTGAAGTAGTCTTTCGCTCGCGACGTATATTGGTTATTGGCAGGTACATTTAATAATATATTAGATAGGATGTTATTAAATAGAATTCTATTCATTAATAAAATATGTTTGATTCAGCGTAGAATGTTTAATCTACTTACAAAAAAAAAATAATTTGTTTAATATATTATTTTTTACTTATTAACTGCATTATTATCAGACTTTATCTTTATATAACAATATACGTCATAATTTTTTTTTCTCAGTTTTTTATATAAAACCATTTCGTGATTAATAACTTTTGTGTGCGCGATGGTATTTTGAACTGACGGGCCAATACTACAATAGCGAGACGGAAAGCACCCGGCGCGTGCCTCACCGTCCCGCGCCCCGCGTCTTACCACCAAATTGGCCGATAAATCGCCTCTGCGCAACTTAACAGCCAGCGTTCTTTTTACATGACGCGAATTATACCTACCTACTGAAAATAGCCTGTAGAATATAATCATATCCTCTCGACATCAATATATTGTGATTTGTGAAGTTTTAAGTAAATCAAATTAAGCATTTTGTTAAAGAACTCTTTACTTTTCATTTTTAAATTACAACCACAATTTTTTACTATATTATACATATAATATAGTCTATAGACGCTACACATAATAGGGAATATTTTATTGGAAAAAGGAATAGTTATGACTTGTGATTTGAACGTGAGCTTTATATTTATATAAAAAAAATGAAAACCTATATAAAAATTTAGAAAGCCATAGTCCAGTTTCTCCTTTTAATTAATATATTATATGATACCTACCCTTTTTATCTCTTTGTATACTCTCTTTATATACACTAACTCTTTGGTTTACTATTTAATCTTTGTAATTATTTTCGTTTATTATTCATCTATGTTATTGTCTGTGCTCTATTCAATTCCTTTACATTCTCTTTGCTCTATTCTATTGTCTATGGAATGATGTCGGTACTCGGTGATTGCTAAATGCTAGCTTTAGCTGATATTTTTTTATGGATTTGAAGAAATAATAGTATTGAAGAATCTACTGGAAACTGGAATAAGTATCTAAGTTTTTAAGTTAACTTCTCGATGTATTTGGAATAAGGAAGTCAACATGATTCATTTTAAAGAAACTAAGAACAAGTCCGCTTTAAGTACAAGATGGTTACAAATGTCGAAACAAGAACAAATCATCGAAAAAAAGAAGATGGAAATTCAAGCCAAATTAGAAGCCCAGAAACAAGCTGCTGCGCTCGCTGCTCAAGTAAAGCTATCAAAGTATGTTTGCTATTTAAAATGTGTCCATGAACGCTAATATAATGTAATTCCTGTTTATCAGTAATTTTAACGAGAATTTGGACTCTACCCTCTGATTGAAATAATTGTTGATTTCTAAAAATTGTAGGCTTAGACTAACATGAAATTTAACTATGTTAAAAATTTTTATAGTAAATGCCCTTTTACGTTGTAGGTATTAGTTTATAATGTCATTGGCAATAAAATGTTTGTTCTTTTCTTTAATTTTTCTAGGCTAGTAGTATCATGTATATTAATATTTTTTAATAACAAAGTGATATTTTATCGTAATAACATAATATTATCTCACTAAAATACATTACATAGATGCAACATTTTGAGCCAGTCCATTACAAATTATTCTGGTAGGCAATCATATAAATTTGGTTAAATGTGGTTAGCTTCAAATCTAAAAATTAGTATTTACAAACATATTAGACAATATGCAAAAAAAGGCAGGAAGTCATAGACTTTCCGAAACCAGTCGATGTTAATTGTTAACCATACCATACTAACCTATAGTACTGTATATTAGCTCATGTTTGCAATTAATTAATAGAAGCCAAAGTTCTGTGTATGTGTGTATGTACTCTCAAATTTATTCTAACATATATATTTCTGCCATTAGCCATACTGCAACTGAAGAGACGGGATCTCCAAATGTTTTCTCAAATGATGGCAGTTTTATGAGCCAGTACAAGGCATTACTGGAGAAGCAAAATAAAGAAAAGCAAGAAAAGGAGGCCAAAGAGAAGCAGGAAAATGAAGAAGCTAAAAAGAGTAAGAAAGAAAGTAAAGAGAAACCAGAATCAAGTGTAAAAAAAGAGGATTATGACAATGAACAATCTTATCATAGCAGTGAAAGGAGATCTGAAAGATCATCCAGGTAACATACTATCCTTTATTAATTTTACAATAATAACAAATGAAGTAGTGCCATAGTAGTGCTATATTGCCATTTATTTCAAATAATTTTTCTCATACTTAACCATAGTAATTTACTCGGTTTTAGAGACCGTCATCGCCGCTGGAATGAAAGAGGACGAAACAGACCCCACAGTCCAATGACTCCTGTAGTAGAAGATAGGAAAAAGAGTATTGATACTTCAAATATCCCTCCTCTGATGCAACTTTCTGTGAGACCTCCTGATGATCATTCCCCACCTAGTTCCAATCTAAGTCGATGGGGATCTCGTGATGGTCCGATGAGTGATGATTTTGATGATGGAAATCAAAATAATCAAGAAGATAATCAAAATTCTGATTCTTCATCTGTTGGTCAAGGCCCTATGGGTTCGGGTTCTATGGGTTCAGGCCCTATGGGTCCAGGGCCAATGGGACCTGGTCCAATGGGATTTGGGCCTATGGGTTGTGGGCCAGGTATGATGGGTCCCAGTCCAATGGGCTCAGGTCCTATGGGCTCTGGGCCAATGGGTCCTGGACCTATGGGGCCCGGTCCCAATGGCCCAAATATGTGCCCACCAAATTCAGGTCCCATGATGGGGCCTGGGGGACCTATGCCTCCACCGCCCTTTATGAATCCAAATTTCCCAATGCCCCCTAATTTTATGGGTCCAAATGGCCCGTGTGGGCCAATGCCTCCAATGTGTGGTCCAAACATGCGTGGTCCGGGGCCAAACGGCCCTATGCCACCACCACCATTTTTCCCACCTTTTAATAACTCCCAAATGTCGGGTCCTAACGGTCCACCTAATTCGCTGATGCCACCAAATTCATTAAATCCACCATTTGGACCGAACGGTCCCAATTTCGGTCCCCAGCCTCCTTTCGGACTAAATGGTCCAAACTTTGGACCAAATGGTCCGAACTTTGGACCAAATGGTCCGAACTTCGGACCTAATAATAGCGGCCCGCCAATGGGGCCGAATAATAGGCCTCTAATGGGACCAAATTCGATTTCTGAGTCGAAATCTTTAGACATCCCACCTCCCGAGCCAATGAAACTCCAAAACATTCCACCGCCTATGCCCATGCCGTTAAACCATATACCGAAACCCAAAGACATGGAACCGTGCAACATACCGGCGCCGCCCAACTCTTCGCGAGGTAAACATCGTTTAATATAATAAAAACACTTTCTTGAGTTTACACAGTGTGACACAGTGCAAACAATTTTATGTGCTTATTAAAATTACACTATATGAGTAGTTTCAATGATGTAGCAGCAAAGTGACACAAGTGTAATATAATATTATTTCCACATAAGTTCTGATAGAAATTCATTTCTAAATCTATCTATCTAAATTCTATATGATTTCAGTTTAGAGGATAAATGTTTACTTGCTTAATCACTTTAATGTAATATTTTAATTATTTTTTTACACATATTTGTTTTTCTTTGATGTGTTAATGATTGCAAACAATAAATGTTAGAGTAAGCTTAGCTAAGTTAAAATTTAAAGGGTTACGAGATGGTATTTTATGATGCCCTCAAGACATTAGGGATAATAGAGGGGTTTGTACGACAAAATGTTGACTCGTAGTGTGCAGTTCTCTCTCCAGATGCTTTCCCGCCTCCGGTGCGTCGTGCGGCCGTCGAAGTATCGGCCAAAGGCGACCACTACGAACATGTCCTGAAAATACAAGACCAAAACATGTGGTAATGCCACTGAACCCAATCACTTCCATCATGGAGGATACTGTATTCATTTTTATATTATATACATATAAATATTTAGTGTGGAACAACATCTGTTTTAAGTTAGTTTTGGATTTTTTTTATTATTGAGGAATTTTTGGTATGTAAACTAATGGTGTTCCATATCTATATTTTCAGGATGAATAACTTAAACACATCGAATATGATAATTTTCTATTGGCGAGATTTACTTAATAATATCGTTTCAGGTTTCTACATAATCCGAACTCGAATGAATATAAGGCGTATCGGGAATTGGTGAATCAAATGCGGGAAGAAAGAAAGCCTGAAGTCAAACCTGAAGATAAATATGAACCGGAATTCTCCCTTGAAGATGACGACAGCAATGATAATACTAAAGTAAAAGAGGAAATGGGAGACAGGTGAATAAATATTTTTAACTATTATTATAACTAATAAGTTTCAATATAATTATTGATTTTTTATACTTATACAAATAAACTTTTATAATTGAAACCGGTCATAGCTATGATATGTATACGCAAGAAAGTGATATAAAGCGAGAGTATGCAAGCTCGCAAAGTGATGACGACTCCGAAAGCAAAAGGGAGCGCAAGAAAAGAAGGAAGTCACGTTGGGGAGATGATCCTCCTGTTGATATTAAACCCCCCGGTGTTGTTGCACCATTGCCAAGTTCTATTCCAGGTAATTTTTTATCTATATTATATCAGACCTTGTTGACATTTAATGGATGTATATTGTGTATATTTTGACGACACGTTTGGCTCAGTTGATAGTGACCCTACTTTAGCGGTCGAGGGTTCGAGTCCCGCTGGGGGCAATCATTTATTAAGCACGAATAGCTGTTCTTCAGTCATGGGTGTTTATATTTATGATATGTATTATGTATGTATTTAAAATTTATATGTGTAGTATATCAACTATGTGGTATCCCTAAGACGAGCCTGTAAGAAAATGGAGCTTTTTACATACTTAAAATAAAAGAATAATTTTAAATTGCAGGTGCAAGTTTATCAAAAATAGATGAAGATGGACTAAAGCTAACAAATGTAAATCGTAACAACCATGCATTAATGCAATATGCAATGACTAACTATGGCACAACAAATCTCAGTGCAGAAGATTGGAAGAAGTGCGAAGACAATTTCAAACTGAATTTATTGTATCAAGTATGTTCTATTAATATTTGTTCTATTTAAATGCATTAAGACAGAATATGTATATATATATATTATGTATATTTTATGAAAAGTTTAAAGTGTATATAGTAATAAAGTATAATAATAATAAAGTAATTTCACTATATATATCATAAAGTTAATAAAGTGTAGTGGCTAGCATGTACGGCCACACATGGAGAGGTCCTGGGTTCGAGTCCCCGATTGGTTTAGTTATTGAATCTTTCTGTTAAGTAGCCTCAGTAACAGCTTGAAGTTAGGAAGTTGACGGTGTGTCATCCCCGTGCCTCAGAGAGCGTGTGTTGCGTCGGTCCTGCGTCATAGCTCTCTCTGGTCGTGTCGAGTAGTCATCCCACCGGAGTATCAAAATTTTATATTTTTCTTTTTTATTATTACTATTTTTCCTCTTTATAGAAGTCATTAGACTATGTGTATGTGTGTTCAACATTGTTTAATGGGGGATCAGGCCAAGTGTGGGTTGGTTCACCTTTTCCAACAAGTACCACTGGTTTACCATTGTAATTATTATACTGTAATAGTAATAAAAATAATGGGGCATGATATACTATTTAGAATTTATTTTGTAAGTTTTGTGATATTTCAATAGTAGTAAAAAAATTTCAGGATATGTTAAAAAAGAGAGAACAAGTAGAGCGTTTAGCGGCAGCCGGCAAGCACAAATATGAATATGATAGTGATGAAGACATTTCAGAAGGGACTTGGGAACATAAGTTTGTATAATATTACTTTTCCAATTCTTATAAACTTGCATTTTAACAAACTTTAAACTATATATATGCTATATTATAATGCCTAGAAATCAAAATTGTTTTTTTAAATATAACATATTTTTAACCTTTTGACCTACTGTAGAAAAAAGTGTTGCCTAATTTGGGTTTTTTGTGCAAGTTATGATACACCTGTCTAAAATGTTCATATAAAAAGGTTATTGCTCAGACAATATTTGATATGGAGATTTTTTTTTTTTTTCTGGTTTAATCCTGCAATCAGTCTTCCTGACTATAAGCAGATGTGATGTTCGATTATGGCTGATATGGTGTTTAAAATACTTTTTTCATATTAGTGTATCTCCTTTGTAACTATTCTTAAATTAAACTTTTAATTCTGTAGATTGCGTGCCAAAGAAATGAATGCTACTGAGAGGTGGGCTACAGAATTAACAAAACAAGCCACAGGAAAACATCATATTGGGGACTTCTTACCACCTGAAGAATTAAAAAAGTTAGTATACTAACTAACAAACTATAAATTTCTAAGAGAAATGCTCTAGAAGCTAATTAATTTTAAATGATTTTCCATACTAAGACTTTTTTATTAAGAATTTCATAATAATGCCTAATAAATAGTCTTGTAATTTGTTATATTATATTATATTAATTGCTAAATTCATTATTTATATCAAAACAATTACTTGGTAAATTATTAAAGAACTACCTAACTTTAAATTGAATCATCAAAAATTTTATTTAATACTTTTTGTCTTCTGAAATATTCTATAAATAATTAATAGAAATGAAAAATATAATTTCTCACAAATTTCTCACATTAACAGGTTCATGGAAAAATATTCAGCTGTGAAAAGTGGCAAGGAGCCAGACTTGAGTGATTACAAAGAATATAAATTGAAAGAGGATAATGTTGGTGAGTATAATGTTTTTATGATTTTATAATCTCATTGTTTAAGTTGTTTACCAACTTTAAAAAAACGAGTGAATAAATATTTGTTTACCTGTTTATTTCTTTATGTGCCACTTACTTAACAAGTGGATGCCTAAAGTTTCTATATATTATACGCGATCTATCTACCGCTTCTTTTTGTTTGGAAAATTCATCAGTGCATACCACCTGTATGTAACTGATATGTGGGCCTCACTGTTTAGAAAAGGCAGTACACCCACTAAAAAATAACAAGTTTTTTTTTAATGAAGAACCTTTCATGCAAGCAGAATCGATTGCGAAACTAGTGTAGTATATGTTTGGACTTGAAAAATTTAGTTGAAATTCATTTTAATCATTTGTATTAAGCAAAATTTATCCGCATATAGCTCAAACTCCTATGTTAAAATGACTTATAATTTCTAAACTAAGTCCCTAAATGAAATTTAACATGTATTTTTCATTTTATCTAGGCTTTAAAATGTTACAAAAGCTTGGGTGGACGGAAGGAGAAGGTCTGGGAGCTGAGGGTACGGGCATTGTTGACCCTATTAACAAGTCAGTATGAAATATGTTATAAATACATATGATTCAATTTAATTAAAAAAATAATAATACAATAGTAGAGATTGCTTTATACTAACAATAGGTTAAACCTTTAGATATAGTTAGAAAATTCAATATCTTAAAAAGGCCTGCTGAGAATTCAGAGATAATATGTGTTTATCACTTAAGCACATTCACAATACTGCTGTTTGTATTTTTTTTTGTTACTCTATACCAGAACGACTATAGATTTGGATGAAAGGCACTGAGATAGATTATGTTACAGACTAAAATTGCGCATAGGTTACTTTTATATCCCAAAAATTTACAGTTTTCATGGTTTTTTTTCATCATAGGTGAAACTAAAGCAAATAAATACTAGTTACTCACCCTCGCTTCGCTTGGCACGTTATATCGGCCAGTATGGAATATGACAATATATCACTAAGTACATAGTATAAAACAAAGTCGCTTTCTCTGTCCATTTGTACGCTTAAATCGTTAAAACTACGCAACGAATTTTGATGCGGTTTTTCTTTAATAGATACAGTGATTCAAGAGGAAGTTTATATGCATAACTAGCGGATCCCGCGGCTGTGCTGTACTAAATCTAGGAAAAAGCCCAAGCGAAGCGAGTGCGTGTCGCTAGCTATCAAATCAATCAAATCTATTAATGATTAGATTGATAATCGCCTTGCGATCATCAATCTAATCAATAATAGATTTATTATGTATTCAACCCTTTTTAACGTCCTACTGTTGGGCACGTGCCTCCGTACAATATCAGGGGGATCAGGCCATAGTCACAGTAAAAATATGAAACAGTATGGAAATACTTAACGTTCGAAACGCCAGACTCACACAAATACGCGCATCAACGAGGCCCCTCAGCGAACGCTGCGGTGCTGTCAGCGTGCGTGCCGCGTTGAGACGACTGGTTTCGTTAAAACTTTATTACCGCGATCTTTTTAAAAATGCCACGAACTTATTGCGTAGTATATTAACACCATGAGATTATACCCATTTATATTTTATTTGTAAACTACTTATGTATTTAAACTCGATTGTTAGATCACTACAGAAAACAAAATGTTTTAATAAATAAACAATTTCAAAAACATTAAGAGCGACAACCCTAACACTGCAATGGAGCGTAGGTATTTATTTTAACAACCAGGCCTAGTTTCTATACTGTTTTTACTTTTACTGTGCCATAGTCCACCGCGCTAGCTAAGTACAGGTTGGCGGATTTCACATGTCTTTCGAAAACTTGCTTGGTTCTCTCAGTAGGTTTCCTGATGCCTTTCTTCTTCACCGTAAGACAAGTGATAATATTCTTAAAATTATTCGCACATGAAAATGAATATCAGAGGTGCGTAACCCGGATTTGAAACTACATCACTCGGAGATTCAAGCGAATGTGTTACCACTGGGTTACCACCATCTAAGATTTTTATTTATACATACATTCAGTTTGTGATTTCGAATTAACAGCTTTTCACTAAATGCATGTGAAAGTATATACGGTACTTACATCAAAATATCAATTTTTAAAATATTTGTCTGCCTGTTTGTTCTGGATAATATTTGAAACGGCTGGACCGATATTGACAAGACGCAGATAACTAACGCTATTATGTAAGACTACCTTTATTTTATAAGAAAATGATTAAAACGGTTTAATTTATTTCTAGTTTGTTAGTAATCTATACTTCTATATCTATACTAATATTATAAACGCGAAAGTTTGTAAGTATGGATGTATGGATGTATGGATGTATGGATGTTTGTTACTCTTTCACGTAATAACTACTGAATGGATTTTAATGAAACTTTACAATAATATAGCTTATACATCAGAATATCACATAGGCTACAATTTATAAAGATATTGTGTGAATTGTCCAAAATATGACGATAAGTATCAAGTAAGTAGTAAAAGATCTACCATCTGCGAGCTATTCTGGCGTGCGCTGCCAAAACCGCTAGAGTTATACATATGTAATGTATGATGGAAATGTTTATCTTAACAAGCGACTCACCCTCACTTCGCTCGGGATCGTCCCTAGATTTAGCGCGAGCGAAGCCGCGGGTTCCACTAGTAAATAATATTTACATTGTTGCAGAGCAAACCAGCCCATAGCAAATCTGGGGCTGGGCGCGGCGTCCGGCGACGGCGTATGTCCCGACGACGACGAGTTCGACGCCTACCGCAAGCGCATGATGCTCGCGTACCGGTTCCGACCCAATCCACTGGTATTTATTTATTTATTTATTTATTTAAACTTATCTACATCATCAGCCCTTTTTAACGTCCCACTGCTGGGAATCGGCCTCACTTAAACAAGAGGGCTAGGCCATAGTCCACCGCGCTGGCCTAGAGCGAGTTGGTGGACTTCACATGCCTTTCGAAAACTTGCAAGGTTTTCTCAGACATGCAGGTTTCTTCACGATATTTTCCTTCACCGTAAGACAAGTGGTAATCATGATGTAAATGATTTGCACATGAAAATCTCAGGTGCGACACCGAATTCGAACCCGCATCACTCGGTTATCCAAACGACGCGTTACCGCTGGGCTACCACTGTCTTTTAAACTTAATCTAACAAAAAATCTAATAAACTTATCTTACTTTATATAAAATAGAATAAGCGCGAGCGAAGCCGCGGGTTCCGCTAGTATTAAATATAGCCTATGTTCATCAGGGATTATGTGGGATTCTAATAGTAAAAGAGTTTTTTAAATCTGTCCAGTAGTTTCGGAACCTATTCAATTCAAACAAACAAACAATCAAATCTTTCCTCTTTATAATATTAGTGTAGACTAGCATTTCCCGCGGCTTCGCACGCGTTCTAATAACCGAAAACTAAATTCTTTCCGAGTCGCGCGGTATGGTATCTCGCAGAACTAACCTTTCCTGTTTTTGCAACATTTTTCAACGATATCGGCTTCTATTGGTCGTGATGTAATATAGCGTATAGCCTTCCTCGATAAACGGACTATCCAACACAAAAAGAATTTTTCAATTCGGGCCAGTAGTTTCAGAAATTAGCGCGTTCAAACAAATAAACTCTTCAGCTTTATAATATTAGTATAAATTATCTTACTATATTTAAAATTATCTTTAATTTTAATTATTGAAGATGTGAATCGATGAAGATGTTGCATAGTGTCGGTGTTATGGATGTATTAATTAGTTTTAAATCTTAAAATAGACATATTAGTGACTATTATAGTTCAGCCTAAACTACTTGACAAGCATTTAATCACTATCACTACATAGTATAAAACAAAGTCGCCTTTTCTGTCCCTATATCCCTATATCCCTATGTGCGCTTAAATCTTTAAAACTACGCAACGGATTTTGATGCGGTTTTTTTTAATAGATAGAGTGATTCAAGAGGAAGGTTTATATGCATAACTAGCAGATCCCGCGGCTTTACCTGTGCTAAATCTAGGGAAGAGCCCGAGCTATGCGAGGGCGAGTCGCTAGTTAATATATAAAGTTTGAACAGATTTTTTTCAAAATCAGAATTTTGCGACATAATCACCTGAATCCATTCATATCTTTAGTTATTGCCTTCCTTACTGATTTATTATTGAGACTAGCCAACTGTGTAGGAGGTATTATAGGGCAAATGTATATACATATGAATGCATGCTCTATTTCTGTTACTCTGGCTGACATATTATAAAATTCATTTAAATTATTATAATAATTAAACTGATGCAGTATTGATACCATAATGGCTCCAAAGCACAAATGAAATAAAACTGACTTCCCAAATCTGTTACCGAAACTTTTTTACAGTAAAACTCTATGACTACACTGACTAAGGACTCGAACCTAGGCTCTTCTGATTTGCCGTCGTAGAAGCTAGCGACAGGCAGCTTTTATCACTACCTCTCGGGTATCTCTCTTTTTGGGGACTTAGTTCAATAGCATTTAATAAGAATATAGAAATAAAATCAACAATTTTATTTTTTCCTTACAGAATAATCCACGCCGACCATACTATTGATGAAAAGAAGAAGTCCATTTCATACTAAATTTTATTAATAGTGAGTTACACAATTACATACCTTGTAAGTTGTACTGTTTCCTACTTCATAGTGTATGTAAAGTTACTTAGTAATAAAGATTTTTAAACATTATACCTAATTGTATCTTATTATGAGAACAAAATTTTTATGTATCTTTAAGGTAATTGTAGTATAATATGTGGGTCAATTTCAAATGGTCTTCTATTTAATATCTATGTATATTATAACTTGTCTAAATAAAGAATGCGATTATAAAATCACGTTGACTATATTCACCTCTCGCTTACAAACTATTACTATCTCTTCTTTGCTCTGAATACACAAGTCACAACAAATGACTTTTGTTACTTATTAATAATAATTATAATTATTTTTAATTTAATACTGTTTTGTTTTTACATATTTTCATTTCATTATAAACATAATATTAAAAAATCAAGTTACTCTTTTTCATTTGTTCTTTAAATCTATTCCGAATTCTGTGGAAAATGTTCAATAAAATAACAATTATTAACAGTAAAAATATATGGTTACATTGTAACTATTGAAATATTAGTTTATATAACATAACGTTACAGGCTCAATAAGCCTTTTTAATCCCATTTTCTATCTACAAGGGTAATACAATCATCTATATATATCTGTATAGGATTTCAATCAGGCGTTTTGCATGAACAATATCTATAAATAAAATAAAGTCGGATTAGTAACACCATTTATAACTCGAGAATGGTTGGAAATATTTATATGAACTTGATTTTTTGTAATTATCTCAACTCGGACAGAATAACTATTAAACATACAGAAAAAAACTTTGTTAATTGATTATGAAAGCTAATAACTATTTACACAATATTTCAAAAGGACCCAAGCGAAATGAGGGGAAATTGCTAGTAGTATATGGTAGGTAGAGTATTTAATGTTTTTTCATATATTATGTATTTTCTTAAATGTAAGGTTTTAATATAGTTTTATTATAATGTAACTCCATTTCTTCCCAGCGCTTACTTGATGTTTTATACCGGTATTTAAATGAAATACGACAGTTTAAAAAATATGTTATGCATTACATATAAATTGAATATTACATAATTCAATTTTGTCAGAAATTATTACTTATGTTATAACTTACTTTATTATACGAGTTATATTATTTCAAACATACTTTTTCTAATAATAAAATTAAGTACAATTATGGTACCGTTTGATTATAATCTATCTCGCGAGATTGTATACTATCGAAATATTGTAAACTGTAACATACTCCTTACAATTAAACGTATAGTTTTTATAATCTAACGGGATTTACAATAGTACTTTCTTAGGTTTACGCGAATACTTGACATTATAAATGAAACTATCTTTTCGGATTTTGTCGCGGATTTATTATGATTTTTGGTTCCCGACGTTTTGAATGCTTTACAGCAATCATGGTCACGGGAGAGACAGTCTCTCCCGTGACGGGATTTACAATTTTACGCTGACATATACCTACATAGTTGTTTTTGCAACATTAATGTCTACATAATATTCTCATATAAAATAAATATTGAGATTAAAAAAGCTTAACGTCCATTTAGTAAGCAGCTGACATTTTCTGTACTGATAATATAAAACACATTATGTGTCAAATTCTTTGTAATTTTGTAGTTAATAAATAGTAATGTTTATATCAACTAGTTATTTTTATAATATGTATAAGTTAATGTTAATTTATTAAAATTAAACTCACTATATCTCATCGTGAAAAAATTTTTTCTTTTCAATTATATTTTTTTATTATGATATGTTAGAGGGTAAATTAACATCGTAAATTTTATTTTGATTATACTGGTATGTGGTTTAAATTTTGGCTTAGTTATAACTTATATTCAACATAACGTAAATACATTTTATAATGTATTATAGTATTAAATTACAAATGGTTATTTTGTAGAGACACAATATAAAATAAGTCTTCTAGTTTTTCTTCCTTTTTGTATAATAGTATAAGACTTTTTCAAGTACAAGTTCTTGTTATTTTTAATAAAAAATATTCATGTCATAATTTGTTTCATTTTACTTAATTTTATCAAACGCTTCAAACTGATTGTTGCTTATTTTTAAATTATTTATATTTATCCAATTTTTGTCGTCCCTTTGCTAGACAAATCCCTTCAATATGAGGAGAATTAGGCCATAGTCCACTGCGCCGGCCAAGTACAGGTTAGCCTGCACATGTCTTAGGGGTCGTCCATAAATCACGTGATGTTTGAATGGGGGGGGAGGGGGTTCGGAAAAAATCACGAAATATCACCAGGAGGGAGGGGGGGTGTACCGAGTTATCACGTGATTTTTTTTCGCCGAATTTTTATAATAATAAGCCTAGTCACCTCCAAAACTTCTATGAAAAGTCCTGTACGGGAACTACTATTGCAAGAAATGGCACTATTAAAAGCTATGCTATGCTTTAAAAAATCGTGTATTATAAATTCTTCATAACAGATAATGAGACCAATAGGATGGGCCAAACATTCCCCCAGACACACGAAGCGTCGCTATTAGTAAGAATGGAAATGTAATAATGAACCGATTGGTCTTAATTGGATTGCTTATAAAAAGTATTGACATACTTCCATTAATACCATGTATAAAAATTAAGACATTCATAAATTATAAGTAACGTTACATTGTTATAGTAGTTATAAGTTACAGACGGACGAATTATACACTCAATATGCTCACAAAATTTCATGAGAATCGGTCAAGCCGTTTCGGAGGAGTATGGGAACGAAAATTGTGACACGAGAATTTTATATATAAGGTTATACCTGTTAAGTGTTAATCTTTATTTAAAAATAATATTCAGATTTTTTAAGGTACTTTGTAAAAAAATACACGTGATTTTGTGTGTGGGGGGGGGGGGGTTAATCTTAAACCTCACCACGTATCACCATGGGGGAGGGGGGGTCTAAAAAGTTGCTTAAAAACATCACGTGATTTATGGACGACCCCTTAAGAAAACTTGTTTGGTTGGTCACGTTTTCCTTCACCGTTAAGACAAGTCATTACCATGTTAGAAATTAATCGCTCTTGAAAATGTATATCAGAGTGGCAAGACCCGGATTTGAACCCAAGAAAAGTTACCCAAGGGAGCGCGCGATACCACTGGGCTCTGTCACTCATTGTAAAATTATTAATTTGATCAAAAAATTTAAAGTTTTTGCAGTCATTTTCGATATAGGTAATGGATATATTGAGAAATATCTATTTTAGTCACTCTTACATGTTCAATTGTAAAATCTTTTCAACACTAAGTTAAATATGGGCCATCTACTTTTACACATTACAATGAATTATCAGAACTAGTTTGAAATTAAACACATTTTTTATAAGCGAGAAGTTTCTAATAAACCTTGATAATTCGGAGAAGCGTAAGGCGATAATTTTTCAATCTGATCTAATTGTTAGTGATTCAACCAGACGTGGACGCGCTCTCGCCACAGCATCCAAACTAAATTTAGAATTCAGTGACAACTTATTTTAAACTAGTATTCGTAGCGCAAAATCGTGTTTTACGTACAAATTATAATATTTTATTGTATCCTTAAATTCAGATTCATTTATAGTGTTTAAATGTGTTAAAATGTCGAAACTTAATCGCAAAAGTGTTAGCAGTTATCAAGTGTATCACCATGTGAATTCCAGCAGTAGTGAGAGCTCCACGAGTGATGGAACTTCAGATTCAGATCCGCCGCTAAAGAGGTATGTTAAAGATGATATTATGTTCTTAAATAATTAATATTGCTCTTTTAGAATGACTCCTACATACCTACATATATTTATTGTAGTGAAAAAAGTAATTTATTTTTTTAAGAATAATATGTGTGCAAAGTAAAAGCACGTAAATAAAGTAAATATAATTGTAACAAGTGTAGCTTAATTCAAAGTTTTTTTTAATAAAGTTGCGTATCTAATGTTATCGGACTCTAGTCTGATAACATTAGGTCTAATAATAATATAAACGCTTGTACTAACCAATAATATAAGAATACTAGCGAGTTCTTCGGCTTTGTTTGGGCGTATCTGCGTGTTATAACGTTATATATACTAGGTACTTGTAGGCAATTCACTCTTGCTCAGCTCGGGTTCTTCCCATGGTATCTTTAAACAGTTTGTAGATTTCTCAGACATTTTTTTTTTAATTTCTTTATTTATTTTACATGGGAGTTTGAGTCATGATATTGACTGTGTCACCCCCGTAACAAAATATTTTCCCACAATAAAAAGTATCAAAAGTATAAAAAGTATTTCCCACAACAAAATTTCATCAAAATATGTTCAGTAGTTATTATTAATAGTAGTTTCCTCGTGATGCGGTCACGGGCAGACAGACAAAAATTGTAAAAACTATACATTCGATGATAATGAATAAGTTCAGTAAGATTTTCCAAAAAAATATTTAACGTGCACTCTAGACTAATTTAGAATTTATTATATTTATTGATTAGTGGTTGAATCATTTTATTAATTTGGGAATTTCTAATCAAATATATATAGTATACTATCTAGTAGTCTAGTATTTCAATTTTATGAATGAACCTTTAAAATTGTGTACTATTGTTTAGAGCCAGGGACCATATATAATTTTATGAATCATTTGCACTTTCACTATTACATACACTTTACGTACCTACCTACTTTTTAAATTGATAAGTCTCCTTTTTTGAAATCGATTACACTAGAATATACATGAAATTTATAGATTTAACCGACTACTCCGTTCGTCTGTCGCGCGACACTGGTCGTTCTTCAGACGCCAGCAACCGAGTCTACGCGACAGAGGCAGATCGGTGTCGGACACTGGGCTTTGCTCTATTGTTGATAATGGTAAATAAATAGAATAACTGAGTTGTAAAGATTTTCGTGAGCCTTGATTTAGGTATACCGCTCTATATAACAACATACGACGACACGTTTGGCTCAATTTGTAGACTGTAGTGACTCTACTGGCTGTGTCAGCGGTCGCGGGTTCGAGTCCCGTTGGAGGAATTCATTTGAAAAAATTCGATATAGTATATTTGGTCAACCCCGGGACTTGAACCGTAACTTCTTAACTTATTTTACATTAGTCGCAATTAGTACCTAAATCGTTATGCCATATATACCTACTCGTAAATAAACTGCTTTTGCTTAAATATTATAGCTAAAAAGAGTTAGCTAGCTTTTTTAGTTAGCTATTCCCAGGTGGGAAATGAGAGTCAACTTACAAGATTTTTTTAATTAACTGTAGCTGTACTTCGCTACTCTTTATATCCGTTAATATTTTCTATATACTCTACAATCTTCAATATCTTTAGACCTGGGATACTTGGACATCCCGGCGGTGCCACAGCGACGGTCATTGCAAGATATCGACAGGTCGCAAATTACCGTACCTGAACTATCTATCACGTAAGTATCGGCTACAAAATAAAATAATATATCTTTTATTTCCTTTAACACAGTCAAGTGACATTAGGTAAAGTGTGTACTTAATAATCCGTAGAAAATACTAATAATCCGTGTGACTAATCCAATTTGTTCTAGAATCTTTATAAGAGCTCTTTAATATGTAAAGCTTTAGAAATGCAAACGTTTTAACTAACATTTTTTAAATATTTATATCCATATTCCATACATCTTTCTAATTTTCTTGCATTGTCTCGTTATTCACAAGCGTTTTTTCTCAAGAAACAAAATAAATTATTTCCAAGAGAAAACTTTGCAAATATATTAAAATAAATATTTGCAAAGTTTTCTTAATGTTAGCCATGACCATATTTAATTGGATAAATATGAAATCTGCGATTTATTAATCTATGTGATATAACTGAGCTGACTCCGAATTCATATTATTAGAAAACTTTGGTGAAATATTGAGATACAAAGGCCAAAGCTAAAGATTTTAGAAAATTTTATCTATATTTGTCTGTCTGTCTCTCTGTCTTGGAACGGATCACGAAAAACCATATCTAATTTCTTCATTTCATCATCATCAGCCCTTTTTAACGTCCCACTGCTGGGCACGGGCCTCCCTCAGTACGAGGGGGATCAGACCGTAGTCCACCGCGCTGGCCCAGTGCGTATTGGCGGACGAATTTCCATATATATAAAAATGCAAATACTTATTATATACATCATTACTTAAGAATTATATTACTTTAGCTACCTACAAATAACTCTTTATTCTCAATTCTCACCCAATATAAATGAGGTAGTTTGAAATGAAAGAGTTTAAAATAGGCTAATCAGGCTCCATCTTGTCCAATCTGTAATTGCCTTCTAATATGCCTACGGTTTCAATAAAGCCACCCGTAAACATACTTAATACCACTCAGCTATTGGCTTAAGCTCAACTTTTTCTAAGCAACGCTCTGACGCATATACATTATATACAAGTGTACTTACCGTGGAAATTTTATGTATGGATTCGATGTGTATTATTTATACCTATTTGCAACTTGACCTCGCCTCACTTAGGTCTATATGTATCTTCATCTTTATGTAGTAGGTATGTTATTCATGTTGTATGGTTCAGGGCTTTTTGTATATTTCAGTATAATTACATTAAATTCGGTTCAGCCGTTTTAGCTTGAAAAAGTAACAAACACATAACTTTCGCATATATAGGTAATAGTAGTTTATTACATAATATAATAGATATTAAAAACCTTTACAAGCAAGACATTTAGACTGTATCCTGGATGCGATCTTTCGATTACGAAACATTGAGATGTTATTGATCTTTTCTTAACCTTGACCTCACCGATAACTAAAAATGTACCTAACACTTTTATTTGCATATCATTGCTTGAGTTTACTTTAAAAATCGAAGCGTGTTAGTAGTTATATATTAATAGCGACTCTCCCTCGCTTCGCTCGGGCTCGTCCAAGAGTCGCGGAGTTCCGCTAGTTACACATATAAAGTTTTCTCTTGAATCACTATCTATTAAAAAAAAGCATCACAATCGGTTGCGTAGTTTTAAAGATCTAAGCATACATAGGGACAGACAGTCAGCGGGAAGCGATTTTGTTTTATACTACATATGTAGTGATAACGCTTCGCTAAGTAAGTTCGCTTTTCTCGGGTTAGTCTCTAGGTTTCGCCTTAATCTGGCCCAGTCGCAAATTCCGTTCCTAGCAGACGTTTACTACATCGGTTTTCGATATTTCGTGATAAAATAGTAAGCGAGTGACATTTCACTTTTATATATTGTGATTTCTCAGATCATGGCCAAGTTTAACTCCAACGTAATGTGTCAGGGTAATACATAATTTAATAAAAATGACATATAGTTTACAATGTAGGTATTTTATATAATTGCTTGCGTAGGTAGCATAAGATTCTATGAATTCATTACATAACAGTATATAAATATTTCATTTATTGACTATTTACGGTAACCCTGGCTTAGAACCCTGGTATGGTACGATTGACCATAAAATTAGGTGTTAGGTACCTATATTGTAATAAAAACTTTCTATTAATTAAAATTACCAGCTAAATTAAATCATATTTCCTTTAGTTTAAGTATTTTTTCAGTTTTACTTATTTACCTACGTGTCTATGAATTATGATAGTTAAATTGAATATAAATAATAATTATTAATAATTAAAGGTATAATTGTTGAAATTTACAGGTTTTTATGAGCTTTAATGACTACTGTAGTTAAATAAACTACAGTAGTCAGTAAAGTCGTTACTGTTGTTTATTTAACTGCTAATTTTTTACCTATAAGTCATAATTTTAACGAACATTTATATAAAGTTTTCAGATTCTTAACAATTTTCTAATCGGATGATGTTTGAAGTCTACGTTTTGTAAGTGTTTTCGACAATTTAGCCTCTCAAAAGATAAAATAACGCAATTTACTTTGATCTGTTATACCTACGTATTTAAAAGGCTATTAACTATTAATCTTATTATATATTAAAGGTAGAAGCCGCAACGGTTCCACACGTGATGTCCAAAGTTCTAAGCCGTGCCGATTAGTTGCACATTAACGCTAACTGACCGACTTTTATAATGAATGTAGGTTAATAGTTCTATGACCGGTTTTTGGCCGAAAAGGTACAAAATTTGTGAAGTAGCCATTTAAATTGTTACGAGCGCGGGGTAAACTTTACGATTGCAGTTTATGATCGGCGTAACCGCATACTCGTATATGAACGTATGAGTACATTAGTTCCGGCTTCAAACATGATTTGTAATTTAATTTAGAATTTATAATTAGACGCAATTCTTACTTAAACGGATGTTTTTTAATTGTAGAGGGGTATTAAGTTGACGCAATAATTTCTTATTTTCTACTATTTATGGAGTTTTAACATAAAAATATTAAGTTGTTTAAGATTTTTATAATAATGTTTTATAATAATAGTATGACAATAATAAAAGTATAACGCTTCATTAATTAATTACGTTAAATTAATTAAATCACTAAACTAATGGTAGAGTCAGGACCGTGGACCACGACACATAAATGAATAAATACAAATTGATTTTTTTATAGTAAAATATATATTAAACGACATACTAGTATCTTAATTAACATAATATTTTAACTGAATAAAGCCGTAAAGTATTAAAATTAATCGTATTTTAATAATATGAAATTGCCGCCACTTCTCCCATCGTACATATGATTGCAATCAATAGTATGCGCAATGCACCACTGCGCATGTTTCTCTACAAATCTAAATATTCCACACTACTTTGAACTCTACCATGTTTTAATAGAGCACATTATGGAATAATTTTAACAATTATCCCAGATGACAGGTCTAAGGTTTGTTAGGGACGGTACAGTATGGATGTAAGGCGTACGACGAAGAGGAATTAAAAAGAAATTAAGTGAAAAAATAACATAAATTGCTCAATAAAACTTCGTAATCGACGTTGTGTTAGGTCTAACTACCCAGTGTGTGACAATGTTAATTCAAGTTACTTACATCGTGGTGATCAGACAAGTGCTACCTCATTTCTTTAAAAAGTGATTAATATTTTGTTTTTAATTTATTTATTTACTT
The DNA here is from genome assembly GCA_905231865.2 of Boloria selene. NCBI lineage: Eukaryota > Metazoa > Arthropoda > Insecta > Lepidoptera > Nymphalidae > Boloria > Boloria selene. The sequence continues at coordinate 7,068,082 of HG993147.1, forward strand.
CATATTAATGTACGTATATATTATCTCATATGTATTTTTACCGGTTTATGTAATAGTGGTTGCATATACGGAAAGGTGTTAAGATGATTTTAAAGCTGTTTGCGCTTAGGTACTACTTGATTAAAAATGATTGAAATTATTGTTGCGAATATAAATTGTTAAATTATAAAAAGCGGTCATGTTGCAAATTTTCCAGTTCGTACTGGTACGAGTGATCCACGGCCGCGATATGCTTTAGGTAAAGCAAAGTAGAGTCACTAGGGAATAGCATTAAAATAAATATTTATTAAAAAAACTTCTATTTCCACTGCAACTGTTACCTCCATACATTACATTTATAACAAATAATAGTGCAAATACGCAAGTATTAAAAAAACAAAATAAATAAATCTACTTTATAAATTGAATCGAAAATTCCATCCACGCAAGCTGTAATGACATTTAACTTGAAGTACATTAATTGATATAATAACGCACGGTGTTCCTTTCCGCCTTTATGTAACCAAGAATTAAATTTTATTATTATTTTACACATAAATATGCTACACAAAGTAATAAAAGATTCCATCCAATGAATTTTTGTTTAAGTAGCAAGTTACCTTGATGAAATAGAAAAAATTATATTGAAAAAAATCGTCGCTGACGTCTCTCACGTGTTGTTTCACTAAGTAGGTATACATAATTTAATATAATCGTAGCAGGGTCAAACTCGTATAATATCTCGTGTATTTGTATAATTCTGTTTGAGATGTAGAAATCAAGTCGAGCTACAGTTTTCTTGTCCTCCTGATTAAATTTAATACTGCATCACTTACATAAATCCCATTTGAATACGACTTTTCATTTATAGGTTAAATTAAGAATTAAAAACATTACTAATTGCAATCAACAAAGTACATTTTAAATTATAGTTTTAAGAATCTGTTTTTAACAATAAGTTCGGGGTCTACGATTGTCATAGTTACTATGATTTTACTTTTTTCGTAGAAGAGATCAATATCAACGTAAATAGAGCTGTTACAAAAGCACTGTATCTTTAGGAGCAGTGATAAGATTAAAACAGAAGCTATCTTCCCATAATCCAATCAACTTGTAAGTCATCGTAATATTGTAACGTTAAGTATTTTCTCCCCTATGTCACTTGTGCCATACATTTATCGACTTGCAGGCTACGCACACTATATCTGAGCTATTAGGAAATTCAAATATATGTATTTTGTATAACTTTTACTAAAATTATATCTATAATAATTATTTTCACAGAAAAATATTTATTAATTAGTGCTTTTATTTCATTTAGTGCTATGGTGATGGATTCATGTAGTGTTGGTTCGTTGCGATGAACTAAATTGACTCTAGATATCAAATATTTGTGATAAAAGTGTACATAAAATACCAAGTCATTAGTCGCTTGAAGAGAATTTTCCGGTGAGTTACTATATAAATTTACATTTTGTTTTTGAAATATTTAACTACATTTACATAAAACATATTTGTATCATTAAAAGACAATAAATAACAGTTGTCAACTGTTCATCACTTAGAATGTTTAAGTAATTTTTATATAGAAATGAGTATTAGCTGTCGTTATAGTTTATTAATGTACATCAAAATTGTTTACCATCATAGGTAATTCCATAAAGGCTTAAAGATCAGCTTTGCCTTATTTCTAGGTGATCGGCATGGCGAGTGCCGAGTTCATAGTTCACCCATGTCCCAACAATTAGTTCCCGCTTGCAGCTTTTTGAGAGCTTATAATGCCAAGGTATACCCAATGCATGTGCACGTTATTCATTAATATTATTCATATTATATTATAAGGTGTGTTGCTTTTGTACAGCTTTATTTTTGTATATAAATTATCTACTTAGAACTTGAACTTTAAATATAGGAAACTGCTTAAAATGTGTGGTATTTTTTTTATTTAAAAATATTTCGACCTTACAGATTTCTTTTAAGCTTAAGAATTAATATTTCGCTATTTATTCTTAGCAATAATTATGTATAATTCGACGTTCGACTCTTTTCTCTACATTTAAAGAGCTTTATCTGCTTCGACTTACTCTTTTTATTTAAATGAATACTTATCTCTTTTTATAAAAAAAACTAATATATACATAATACAAATTATACATGTTATTATGCAAGGTATCTACTGATGCTTTTTAAGTCGTTTAATAGTAACGTGTATTTATTTTTCACTCAAGTGTTCATTGGCCTAACTCATTATCGTGTCGAGTACAACATTATCGAGTGTTGTTGTGACAATCGACACTCGAACCTGCTTAATAATTGAATTACCGCAATTTTTGAAAATAAACATTATCTTTTGCAATTTTTAAAGCTTTAATTTTCATTCTCTGTTATTTTTGTGGCTATATTTTGTGGCAATCTTTTTTGTACGTCTAATAAATATACCTAATTAATAAGATAATGTTATGAGTAAAACATTTACTGGATATATAACTATAAGTACAATAATATCATGCATCTGCACTGATCATGCACTGAGTTACAATAATATTTGGGTATTTATACTGTCCAATTAAGACGAATATTTTATACTTATTTAATATTTAAATTTACTCTACCGTGACAGTGTTTGCCGTGAAGCATTAAGAACGTATTCAACCAAAAAGCAAATTAAAACTGAAAAACCCATAGAAAAGAGTAATTTAAAATGTCAAATACTCGCGTACACTATTTTATGATTGTTTGGATTGGCAGAAGAAGATCTCTTGTATCTTTTAATATCACTACATAGTATAAAACAAAGTCGCTTTCTCTGTCCCTATATTCCTATGTATGCTTAAATCTTTAAAACTACGCAACGGATTTTGATGCGGTTTTTTTTAATAGATAGAGTGATGCAAGAGGAAGGTTTATATGCATAAATAGCGGATCCCGCAGTTTTGCTTGTGCTAAATCTAGGGAAGAGCCAGAGCGAAGCGAGGGTGAGTCACTAGTATGTAATAAAGAATATTATATAATGTGTGGAGCAACCAATTAAGAGAAGGAATCTATCAAAATTAAATATTAGTGTTTTATTATATGATTAATATATTATAATGTGTGTGTGTATAAGGTCGGCGGGTGGATCTAACAACGCGGCCGCGCTTGAGGAGGCGAGTGACGGTAGCGACGCGGAACGCTCGCGTAGACACCTGCGCGTGCCCACTCCCACATACTTGGGGCAGTGAGTATCTTTTGTAATCATCTAATATTATAAAGCTGAAGAGTTTGTTGCTTTGTTTGTTTGTTTGTTTGTTTGTTTCGTTGAACGCGCTAATCTCAGAAAGTACTGATCGAATCGAAAAAATCTTTTTGTGTTGGATAGTCCATTTATCAAGAAAAGCTATAGGCTATATTTCATCACGCTTCGATCAATAGGAGCGGAGCATCAATGAAAAATGAAAAAAAATCTGTGATGTACCATACCGCGGGACTCAGAAAGAATTTGGTTTCCGGTCTTTAGAACGCGTGCGAAGCCGCGGGAAATACTAGTCATTATATAATTCAGTATGTAGTTTAAAAATATTATATTTCATACAATATTCCTATTCACGTTTTACTTCTCAAGGGGTTGATTTCCCTATGAGGAATCTATTATACATATATTTGGTTTAAGCATAATATTATTATGTATTTACGTATGTCTTTCTCTAAGTTGTCTTTTACACCTTTCATACAAAAATATTTATATACATATTACGTATAATTATTAAATTCTTAAAAAAAACGACTTCCACGTACACTGGTGTACCTACCATAATATCTCGTACGCATTTGGCTGGTCTCTGAGATTGCTGAGTTAGTAAGTCAGTCGTTCTGACTGACTCGTTCACACGACACATATATACACACATACTCACCTATAAAATATTTGTATGCAAAGAATCATCTCATCCTGGTGTCACATGGGAGATATTTTTCCCCAATAACAAGTAGGATAAGCAGCTATCATTAAGTATTTCAAATTGCGTCAAAACCTGTAGGTACATAGGTTTTCTTGTAATGCGGTTATAGGTATTTGATTTGTATTTGAACACTTCGATTAGCCGTTGCATTTTATTTTCATACACAATTTGCAATAACCTATTGTTCCTATTTATACAAAGCCATAATAAGGAAAACGTTTGTTATTTATATTTATATACAAATACGTATACATACATATATAGATAAGTATATTTTAGAGAAAACAATGAGAATTTTATAATCTTGATGAGAAACATTACAACTTCAAGGTTAATTTTAAGCAGTAAGGCAAAAAAATTCATTAATATTATTATTAAAACTTAATTAAAACAAAATTAAATATATAAGGTAATATTATTATAGGTAGGTAATAGGTATATTATATAGGTATACATTTTCAAACATATTTAATAAACTATCTATTAACATATTAGAATAAGTCAAAATTTTACGTTTGACTTTCAGATATTTATAAAAGAACAAAGAGATATCGCATATTTAATATTTTTTATAGCTGGCATTATGTACTTAGTACTTACAAAGTTAATAACAATATTTATAATATGTTATATGTATGTATTAAAAATTTATATATGTGTAGTATATCAACTACCTGGCATCCGTAACACAAGCCTCGTAGCTTACCACGGAACTAAAAGGTGCGGTTGTAATAGGTAATGTCCCAACATATAAAAATTATTGACATTTAGTGGATGAAATTAGACATACATATACAAGTATACACTGATTATAATTATATAGACCTACATACCGTCATTTAAGTTCATGTGGCGTTCGGTGGGAATTTTTAAATTACTGATATAGCTCTCACTGCGAGAACTAGTTGTAAAAGAAAGCTGTGACGTCATATGATTGTATATACTGTTCTAAAATATATTGATCATTAAAAATATATTCTAATGCTAAAACATCTATTACTATTATTGTGAAAAGGCAGAGTTTGTTTTTTGACGCGGTAATCTCAACTACTTTTTAAGATTTGAAAAATTCACTTTGCTTTACATAGATTACCCGTTTATTAAGGAAGACTATAGGCTATTAGTTATTATTCGTATAGGTATATGGATAGACTCTTACGTTATAAGCATTAAAATGCAGCAAGGGAGGATCCCGAGCCAAGCAAGGGTGAGTCGCTTGTTGTATATTTATTCGAATGTAATGAAACGACATAATGATTTTAACCAACGTTTTTTATTTACATATTTCAACCTACGTTTACTTTTACGACATGTGTAGTTTTGACATGTAAGTGATATTTTGTAGGTACCTAGAATAGGTGTTAATAGTGTAATTAAATAATTTTATAATGGAGAAAAATACAAAATATAAAATAACACTCAGTATTATTGTAGACTTTGCTGTTAGATTCTTCTATAAAACCATTCAGTATTGATTTTACTATAAAAGAAATCGTAAGGCTTCTCACCAACAAGTTTCAGGGTGATTTCAGATACCTAAATGACGCGGCGCATTCGACTTGTTCTAGCCTCTAACGAACATTTGAAGCGTAAATAATTGGTAGATCCAATTAGAGAATTGCTATAATTCTTTTAAAATTTACGTGCCAGAATTTAAAATTTTGTACATTTTATATATACATAGGCGAATGCCAATTGACGGTTTTATAGCGCTTATTATTATTTAATTTTCCTTACGTAATTAAAATATTTATTTATTGTAATCATGTAGTCTAAAGAATTAATTGACGCAGAAAACTTAAAAAGTGGTACTAATATAACATAACATTTCATTCTCTGACGTAAAATCAACTTTAGTTCCAATTTAATAGAGAATAATTCCTAATAGAGAATAGTGCCTTCTCTATTCTACGTGACATTGCCGACATAATCTATGCTACTGGCAGGTTTGTTTTAAAGAATAGTTCAATTTTTCATTAACATTAAATAATTATACTTGTATGTTTGCATTTATACTTACCCGCGGCTTTTTTCGTATAGTTCATTGATATCTTCTCATATCAATGATATTGATATGAGTATTTCAAACCAGAAAAATAGTTCTATACTAAGCTTAATATGAAACCTCCTTTAATGTAAATCAAAATGGAATATTAGAAAGCACACACTGAATATTATTATTTAGGTATAAGCAATATTTTGTACTGAATTCCACATATTTCATTCGAAATCAAAATATCTTAGCCTACTCTATATTGGTAAATAATGGAAGTAATAATGGAAATTGAAATTAATTCCCTGGAGCAATAAAAATTAAAATTAATGTATTTTCATCACTACATATAACTTAAATTGAAGTGTCTGTTTTTAATTTCAGATTAAAAGCTTTTCACTAAATGCATATAAAAGTATAGATAGTACTTACATCAAAAAATCTATTTTTATCAGTTTATCTGTCTGTGTGTTCCGGTTAATCTCTGAAACGGCTGGACCGACTCTGATGGGACTTTCACTCGCAGATAGCTAATGATATATAAAGTAACTAAGGCTACTTTTAATTTAATAGAAAATTATAATAACTGTTTAATATATTTTAACTTACGCCATCGGATTGCAGTATAAAATAAAATACGTGCTGTACGGGTACTTTCTGAAAATGCTGCTACGTCTTAGGTACGACAAGTTGGCTCGAGTCTCATCCGCAGTGCTACTGTGGCTACCTACTTCAAATTGTTAAAATTATTTTAATGAAAACCACAGGTATCATTTTCTTAGTTTTGTCGTGTTTTTACTTTACATATATGATAAGTATATACACAGGCATATATACCTATACCTATACATATCAATTATTAAAATAATTATACTTATCTATATTCTGAATTAATTCAATTTCAATCTTTAATCTGTTTTCATTTATCATTATAATTTATGTACCTACTTATATTAAGAAGCAAACTAATAGTAAGTACCATTTTTAATTTTAATTCAATGCGTTCTCTTACGTTAATTAACCAACTAGGTCTAGGGACTAGACTATTCTTACATCTTTTTTTTTGTGATATATTTTATGTAATTTTTTGTCTGTCACTCGACACACGGCTAACGCTAGTTCGAGAGACAGGGATTACAAGAAATATATTGTAACAACATTTTTGAATAAAGAAATTATTATTATTTTTTTTGTTAGTAAATATAATAATGTGCATAAGTTTACAGATATGCAAAACCACAGACCAAATCTTTGAATAATAGATCATTCTTTACCTAACTCTATAGAGAATAAATAAATATATACTATAATAAATACATGTTATTTAGTATTTACTTTTATCTAGTAATGCAATTAAATACATTTATGTTGAAACTCCAGACGAAGATTTTAATTAAAACAGCGTTTTTTTAATTGGAAGTGGATTCTTATCCCCCATCTCGCCTAGTAGAGCAGCGCCAGATAGGTAAGTGTCATTGAAATTTTTTTTTAAATTCACTATGTGACGTGTCTGTGAATTTTTTATAAACCTAAACCTTTATATAACGTTGCGTACTTGTACTTTATATGATCATTATACAAAAAATCGAAATTACTTTTACCTGTTTAATAATAAATCTTTACTTTTCTTTGTTGTCACATATTTTTAATATGACCATTTTAAGAAACGTCTTTTGTATTTAGACGTTTATTAGATTACGTAAATCTAAAATTATCGGATACAACTCGCGTGTCATCGCTATCACACGTTTACGATGTTACTCGTATGTCATATAATCAAAGCTATTCTTAACTCTATTTGTTATGAAATCTAGAGTTTTTTTAATTGTACTTACAAGTGTACGTTAAGTTATATAATGAGGGAACATAAAATACAATACGTTTTCTGAAACGTATATGCATCTTAATCTCCTTGAACGTAAATAAGAAAAGAAAAACGTCGTTGTTGCTTACATAAGTTTGCTTACGCGATGCGTGAGATACTAAAAATGTTTTAAGCAATATTTCTTCTGGTCTCATTATTAGGAAAACTGTTCAAATAGCTGCGAAACTATTTAGCATATTTAATATTAAAAAGACGCATTAAATTCTTATTTACACTGCTTCTATCATATCTTTAGGGTAAACATAAGACAGAGACGATAAGACAAGTTTAGTCGTTGCGACGTCGTTACAGTGTTTTGATCGCGGGCCTCATAACAATAAAACTAATAATCATTATTAGAATAATGTTTATGTTATCCGTGTAATGAGTTCTGATCCATTGTCAAAAGTTAACTGGCATTCTGTGGTTAATGCTACTTTGTGCGCCGCCAAATGGAAAGGGCAAATGGAAAATGATGTGACATTGGATGCGATAACATCGGTGACCCAGAATAGAGTTCGATGGTCTTTGAGACGGGAGAGCTTGCCGTTAACTAGCATAAGGCAAGCCTGGCTTAAAAGTAAGCGAAGTATTTCACCAGATTCTTCTGCGTGGAGAAGACGGTAAGACTATTTCTTACATCTTAAGTAATACATATAATACTTTCTGAGGTTTATTCGAAATTAATCATTTAAGATATTAAATTTATAATTTTTCGAATTTTGACGAGACTGTAGTTTTAGACTTATAGATTATTATATAATATTTGTTAGAGATAGAACCAACCAACAAAATTATACTGTGATTTTCTATAAAAGTATACAAAAAATCGAAAATCAAAATTTTAAAAAAATCGTGTAAAATCTGAAAAGATAGTTTTAATTTATCATAATTCAAATGACTGAAAAGTTACAGTTAACACGGGTAAAACATACGTATTACATAGTAGGTAGGTATAAATGTCAATAATTTATTTGTTTCTTTAAAAATAGTAGAGATGACTAAATCTGCATTTTTAGTGCTTGCACTTTAGTGGAGACAACATCATAAATTGAAATTAAATATCTAATCTTTAAAATATCAAAATAAACGAATTGTCCATATTATACTTTAAAAATGTCACCGTTTTTACAAAAAGCGAATTCATTTAATGTCGAATAATACTTGGAGGAACACATTATTTATTTAACTTATATATTTCAGAAAGATGACAAAATTTTTCTAATTTATTTACCTCTGCATTTTATCTAAGTAATATTGTATGGCATATTGATTTCCATCTGCTGGCACAAGAGCGTAGGCGTACATTTGCAGACTTACAGAATGTGGGCGTCCAATACGATAGTGTTATGTCACTTAAGGTTTTCACGGCTTAAATGTATTTTGCTGCTCGCCACAAGGTATTTGTTCAATGCGACCGTGAAATATTACAATGCACTAATAATGTAGCATGTTGTATTTAAAGACAATAAACATAAGTCACAACTGTTTCTTCCTAACCACTCGTACCTATAGATCGATTACTTGCTAAATATCTAAATATATCATATATGTATGTACCTATATTGTATATGTATAATATGTACAAACATATTATGTATAAATTAGTACTTATTAATAATTGAATTAGCAAATTGAAAATCGAAAATAGCGAGTAGCCATAGTCCAAAACGTTTGTTTTATTTATTTATTTATAAGGGACTAGCGACTCGCCCTCGCTTCGCTCGGGCTCTTCCCTAGATTTAGCACAGGTAAAGCCGCGGGATCTGCTAGTTATGCATATAAACCTTCCTCTTGAATCACTCTATCTATTAAAAAAAACCGCTTCAAAATCCGTTGCGTAGTTTTAAAGATTTAAGCGCACATAGGGATATAGGGATATAGGGACAGAAAAGGCGACTTTGTTTTATACTATGTAGTGATGATGATGGTACACAGCACAGAAAAAGTTGTTAGAAAAAATTATATACAATTATGACCATCCATCTTATTAAAATTAAATTAAAAACATAAAACAAAGGTGCAAATAAAAAAAAGGAAAAAAAAATGAAATTCACTATCATATTAAACTAAACTAAATACTTTTTTTAAGTGGTAGTGCCATGCTTGTTACTTTCGGGTAGCAACCGAATGGGCCGGCACGCCCCGTATAGTTCATTAGTACCACTCTCTCACAGAAGACCGGCGTGAAGTGGCAGCTACGCTGTCGCGTTTCGTCCGGTGAGTGAGAGTCCGGGAGGCCCACTCTCCTTCCCCCCTCCCTCTTCCCTTCATCCTCCGCCATCGTTCCCCCCTCCCTCCCACTTCCCTCCCTCCTCCATCACTCCTTTTCCTGAAAGGCCGGCAACGCATCTGCAAACCTGGCTTGCAGATGTCCATGGGCGGAGGTGATCACTTCCCATCAGGTGAGCCTCCTGCCCGTTTGCCCCCTTTTTACCATAAAAAAAAAAAAACTTTTTCTTAAATATGCATTTTTAACAATTATTGGTAAACTATATTTAATTTTATAATCATTAAAAAACATTTCTATTCCACATAAGTACCTATAAACTAAACTTCTTGTTTCTTTTACCCATCGTAATATTCTTTCTTGAACAAACGAAGCCTTAGGCCGTTTTCACAAAGCGGCTTAGTACTACATCTTTGTGCAAAATGTTATCTTTATTTTTGTTCGGCTTAGCAGTTATAATATGAATAGGTAACAAACAGATGTACAATTTTGCCCCTTAGTAAATACGTGATACGATGTTACACACGTATTAATTATATTATGAAGTTAAAACAACTACCTACTGTTATAGAAAACTAGCGTCTCTAGATTTAGGAAACAAAAAAATTACTTTACAAAAACTCTACGCAACTTAAAACGTTTATATACCAAAAGAATCGACCAACTACCTAACTAACAATAATATTGTTTAAGTATAATATAACTAGTAAAAATTACTTTTTCTAAGTTGTCGCAACTCTTAAGTCACACTTTGTAGGCAATAAAAGTAAGACTTTAATACAATTCATTTGTTAATTGAAATTAATTAACCGCTATCGCGTGATGTCTGTATATCACGAAATAGTTAAAAAAACAATATTCATCTGCTCTGTGCTGTATATTCAGAGGAAGGTAAAGATGAGAATTCTGAAAACAGTTTTATGCCTTGCATGTTCCATGATACGAATAAAATAAATTTGCTTAATTTACCTACATTAAATTGAGACAAATTCGTTTTTTACTTCTAAGCAACATACATTATTTTCGCTAGAATGTGTCATATTACTGGATGCCTTACTTACTGTAAGGTTATGAGATGTCGATATACTTACAGCTATGTATAATTCCTAATGATATGTTATGTAATTACACATACATACTCGATAAGTAAAATGTCTACATAGAATATGTAAATATTGTACAGTAATGCCTTAAGAGTAAATTCAAGGCTTGTGGCCAAAGTAAAAGCTAAATTAAAAGGCTTTATAACGCGACGACAAGACAAAATGAATAATCGTGAACGAGGTCCTTTGTGCTCGTCTGGTGCCAGAACTAACAATAGCAAATAATACCGCAGTCTACTCTAAAGAGTTATGCTGGCTGGCCCTCCAGATATACGGGTAGTAAACCAGGAAATGTTCGTTAGTAAGCATTTCTAAGTATTAGTAATATTTCCCCGTTCCGTTATTGTTTCGTGTTCATAGTAAAAGCAGCATTTGTGTTTCATATTTTAAGTAAGTTAATTTTTAATTTTAACTTCATACAAAAATAACTCAAATAAGAATTATAAATTAAAATTACTGGTTAAAGATAATATTACTTAATGATAAAATCATAAAGAATTTAGTTTAACAACTAATAAAATAACAAATGTATTTGTAAGCATTATACACTAGCTAAAAATCTTCACATTCTTATAAAGTTTGCGGTCTATAAATCACTTTTCACGGATTTCCCTATTTTTAGGGCTTTCCTTAATTTCATATTTTAAGTTATTCAGTTCCATTCCTTATAAAGCCTTTTTGAAATAACATTTAAAATTGCGATATCAGTCTACCCGAATTCATGTGAGGCGCTTATGACAATTAAAAAAAAACAATTTATTCACATTGATTAAAATATATTAGTAATATCACAAAGTTATTCAACATTAAACATCGTATTTTAGCAACTAAGTATGTATGCAGTACAACCCTATGACAGTCATCTTTCTCAATATTCCTTTCCTGTCAAAAGCAGACAAAAATGATTAAAAAATACGCTTCAAATTATAATGACAATAACAAAAGCTTCAGAATACGACGAATTAAGAGGTCATCATACACACATAAAAGCATAATTGCTCCAAACTTGTTTGTACACACCTAACATCTGGGCATTCTGTGTCAACTATTTAGCTCGATTCGATCATCCATGAATGAGGAACGTATTCAGTCGAGCGTCATTTCATTGCTCCACCGAGCCACTGTAAATGGGGACATTAAACAAAACATTTCTTTGATAAGACGACCCACTTTCGGGAATGGGGTTTCATTTACTTAAAAATGTATACGTCGCAGTATTAAGGGCTATAGTGCTCTAGATTTTAGGTCTTTTCATCAAAGTATCTCTATAAGCCCAGAAAATGGATAAAAAAGAACTTACATTCACAATCAAACATATTTTTCAGGTAACACAAATGCAAAAATCTCTTTTTCTTTCATTTTCATAACGCCTTCACGTTACGTAAGTTATTTTTATGCAACATCTACTAACCTGGAAAGCAAACAATATATAGCTGCATCGTATTATACGTGTCTGAGCTATATATCTACCTTTATAAATTTTATTTGACACGATTTTCTTCTTCAAAATCGTAGATAGTAAGTATCTTAACCTTTAAATTTGTTTATTGTTTGCAGATTAATCTCTTACTTTTCAGTTATATAATTTGGAGTATTTTTCTTTATACTTTTAGATAGTTAAGTTATATGGCCCTAACAGCCAAAAATAAATAAAATAAGCAAACAAGTAAGTACTAATTTTTTAAATAATATGATTACGTAAATTCATAATTTTGGAAAATACCTACGACGATGGAAAATATCTACGTGCCAATGTGCATGTGACTATCTTTCACCTTGACGAAAGTGCGATGTTTTCTAACTTTTAACAAAAAAAAGTTGTATATATTGTGCATAATATACCTATTCTTGGCATGTTTGTTTTCCAAACATTTCTGAATTAGCACTGGAAGCGTCTCTCTTAATCGTAGTAAACAAACTCGTGACGATCATACGCATAGGTATATATACCAGTATTATGAGTTCAAATATTGTCATTCTACGTATGAATTTTAGTGCGGGCTTTATGCCAAAAGTTCCATGTCTGAGACCGCCACGCCTTCAGTCATATTGTGTCGCCATCATTTACGTCATTTGCTATTAATTTTACGTCTCTTTAGAGGACGATATGTGACGCAGGAAGTATATTAAGCTGTTTAATAAAATTGTTTTTTTAGAATGCTTCTTAGGAAATAAAATTTGTAAGCTACTACATATTTATAAGATTAGGAAGCTTTTAAAAGCTCTATAACTCTTATACCATTTACCGATGAAACTTTGACATAAAATGACTACGTTATTACTACAAGAGAACTTAAGACAGATCTTTAAAGATACCTAAAAGCAAGTGAAAATTAAAAATAATACTAATGGAGGTTTTGAAACGAAACTGTAAAGATCATCGAATTTATTGATTTCTAATAAAATGTGTAATTTATTTCTAACAACGTTATTAATTATTTTCTTTGGAAATTCCCAGTATTTTATTAAACTGTACAAGCTTGAAGGAAACGCCATAACGTAGGAAATTTATGTATTTACCTACTTTTCTGTATCATGACTCAACTAGTAAAAGATATTTTACCGCTTAAATCTAAACTGATACAATAATAGTAAGTTGTTCATATTGCATAGTAAAAATAGTAAAATAATTAGTTTTATTTACAAAATGACACATCATCTCGTTCTTCAAATTCTTAGGTAAGAAAGCTTGGTATGTGACTTGGAAGTTGGAACGCTGCAAGTTGATTTCAGAAAAAGCTTAGAGTGGGACGGTGAAAATGACTAGTGAGTAATTCATTTCTTGCATTGTTTAACGGTCGATCCTAAACTTCTTATAATTTTTTAAAAAATGGTAACTAACTTTCAAGTTTACTATTTATAATCACAGACTAAGTGTGTTAGTTGTGTAAAGATACATAACATAATATCTACTGACGACTCTCTCTCGAGCCCTGAGAAAAAAATGTTATTGAGTGGCAGTTTCTAATGTCGCTTTGTAATGTTGAAACCCAAAATTACATATAATTAGGAATATACTATAATATATACGTATGACTAAAATATAATTAATATTATTTTCGTGAAGTTCTACTCGCATAGTTCACGAACAAGTAAACTACGGGAGTCGGAAGTGTTGGTACGAGTAATTGTGTAATTATATTCCCAGTAGATTGTAGGTATTGCTTAAAACTTTATATGATAAAAGGTAGACTTTATTTTTAATATAAAAGATAATTTTTAATTAAGGTCATTAAGTTAAAACGAAACATAATGGATTTTTTAATCACTTTTATATTTTAAAGATAATATTTTTTGAGATTTCTTTATTAAAAAGTGAGATAGATATTAGTAGCAACGTCTTTGCTTCACCCAAAGGGCCAAAGGCCAAACCTCTTTTACGAATTGCATGTAGGTAACTTTTAACAATTAATTTTCAGCACGAATAAGCGAGACAGTAGGTACATTTGGTATTCAAATATCATGCGTTACCATGGAATCGCATATATTACGGGCAGAGATACGTGACCATGTTTAAACCTATGATTTAGATACTGCTTTATCAACCTATTACATCTTTGATTTTGAACTAGCGACTCTCCCTCAATCCGTTTGGGTTCGTCCGATACACGTTTAGTTTAAAGGGTAACTAACCGTATAGATTTTTTAGAAATGAGATATTTTCTCGCAATAAAATATTATGTTGATACGGATACTATCCTTAGATATGTTAATACGGATCATACCAGCTTACATACTAGCAGTTTTTTTCGTACAGACATAAATTCTATAAAGTACAGATTCATCACTGTGATTATTTTATCGATAAATGTGATTATTTTAATATTTTCTAAAAATATTCAATGTATACTAGATTCTACTCAGTTAGAAATTTATTACATGACTCTATAGAAAATAATGCTTTATTTAATACTTGACATTATAAATGAAACTATCTTTTCGGATAAAATAAGCAAACAAGTCATTTATAATGTCAAGTATTCGCGTAAACCTAAGAAAGTACTATGTGAACCAATGCTTTATTTATCTAAAGCAAAACTCCTATTCACGACAACCTCTTCAGATTTCCTTGAAATCGTTCCTTTGATGTATGTGATGTTTAACAAGAAAGAATATTATAATACTTTTATTAAAAACATGCATTTGTTTATTGTTTATCTTTTAAATCTTAAGAAGTTACTTACAGCGAAGTAATGTGTAAACATAGATTATATTTAGTTACGTAAATAATATTGAGATTATCACTACATAGTATAAAACAAAGTCGCCTTTTCTGTCCCTATATCCCTATGTGCGCTTAAATCTTTAAAACTACGCAACGGATTTTGATGCGGTTTTTTTCCAATAGATAGAGTGATTCAAGAGGAAGGTTTATATGTATAACTAGCGGATCCCGCGGCTTTGCCTGTGCTAAATCTAGGGAAGAGCCCGAGCGAAGCGAGGGCGAGTCGCTAGTAAGGTATAAATTAAGGTAAATGTACATTGTACATATATTATGCTATTTGCTAATTTATGGTATTATGTATGCATTAATTCATTTAAAAAAACACCGTTATCGCCGCTGTTTTTAAATACGAAAGAATAGAATAGAGTCCGCCAAAAAAGTTAATTTGAAATTAATTAACAAAAATAAAAAAGGTCGGTCGACTGCGTTAAAAGCTTACTAAAAAGATGAAAAAAAAGCTGAAAAAACATGGATTATCTTAGTTAATAGTGGAGGAGACGTAATGTATGAACATAGCAACCTGTATAACACACTAGCAACACACCCAATACTTGCTTTCCTAGTAAAAGCAGAAATAAATGTATCCCACGGGAACTGTACATTTTTATGAAAAAACTACGATACCTCTGACATCCATTGCCATCGTTTGTGTAAGAAGTGCATCAATAGATATAATTAGGCCATACACTATTCCACTTAACCCACTTCAAAAAATATTAGGCACCTTGTGTGACGGCTCTAACGTCGACGTTAATTCTTAATTTTATATTATCTTGTACCTATATATTATTTGATTAAGTAAAAATATAATTGGAGTGGCTGTTTTTAATTTCAAATTAACAGCTTTTCACTAAATGCATATGAAAGTATACACGATACTAGCAACAAAAAATGTCTAAAATTCTTGGCTGTCTGTCTGTCTATATGTTTGTTCCGGGTAATCTCTAGAACGGCTGGACCGACTTTGAAGGGACTTTCACTCGCAGATAGCTAGTGTTATAAGGCGAATACTACTACTAACTTAGGCAACTTTTTAACTGACTTCAAAAAAGGAAGAGGTAGAAATTTCATTTATTTTAACTAGCGGAACCCGTGGCTTGGCTGAAGATAAAAAAGTAGATAAAAAATGAAGAACCCGCTTTAAATTTAAATTTTACATTGAAAATGACATAATAATATAGCAGTAATGTTATCAGCTACCATATTATGATAGGTACCTACTTATAAACTGTTTATTTAAAGAGTGATTAACTTGCCAATGATTTTACCAATAAATGAAACATAAAATAAATCTTACTGATCCAAAATTATTTTAATATACTTTGGTAATAATATTGTAAGAATTGTATTTATTTGCTATTGTCGTTAACACGCAGGCAAAAGGTTTGTAAAATTAAAATCATATTAGTTAGTTTCTGGTCTGAAATATCAATATGCCCGTAAACAATCATGACTACAGGAATACGTATGGGAGAACCCTTGCTTTGGTTCCCGGTTACCTTGGAGATCCCACATTTTTAATGTTACCCGTAGTTATTGATTTAGTTAGACACGCGATAGAAATTTGTTCTTTGTTTTAAAATTTGAACGTATGTCAAAAATATGAGAATATTATTTGTTGTTCATAACACGTCATGTGTGGCTTTATTAATAATTTGAACACGTGCGAATTACATTTCCTTTCACCGCGTTTAGTTTGCGTCCGTCAGTCTACGCTTAGCCCAATAAGAAAAGGGCGGGGGCATGCTAGCGAGTAGCTGCTCTGTCGACCGTCACCGAACGAGACCACTTTAGTATTCGTTAACAGCTGTATGAAGTTAAACGGCATTTCCGAACGAAACTCATTGTGAATACCGAACGTTCAAAATATGTCATTTTAATATGTCAATATTCAATAAGTTGGCGGTCTACATACATTTTTAATTTTTTAGTAGATTCCCCTTGTTATATTTAAATGTTATTACAAAAAATATAATTAAATAGGTACTTTTAGAATACACAAAAACGTTTACGTTGTGTCAATTGCGAAAAGTGACGTGCGAACATTAATAAAATAAATTGTGATTCCTAACAAGTGCTAATTAAATTTCTTCAGTGAAATAGTTGTTAATTAAGAGCAAGTCTCAAACAAATGGTGTTATAAAAGTTTTTGTGCTAAAAGGTGGGCATGACCTTCTAAATGAAGGAATCATATTATCCTGACGACATTATGCTCTGTTTCGTACAAGGGTTCGGGGATCGTGAAAACGGGTATAATAAAAGTCGTGAGGTTGCTGAAAGTGATGTCAATACGAGTACTTTGAAGAGGAAGCATAAGCGAAAACGAGTGCCGGTTGTGAAAGATCCGAACACTGAGTTAACACTAAGTGCATACAGCGACGTCGAGATAAGAAGGCAAAAAAAGTATTTAGAATCTTCATCGAAAGATAAATTCCTCCAGGATTCGACAGAAGTAAAAAGAAGTTTCAGTGACAGGTTTTCAGTAATTACCGATGGAAGCGGAAGGAAGGCACCTAAAGGTCTTTTGACCATTAGAAAGACTTGGTAAATATTTTAATTATGTGCAATGATATTTAAATGCAAAGAATAAACTCTCAACTTAGTTGAAATGCTTATATTATGTCCCATAAATAAATTCCATTTAACTTACAACAAAAGTTAATTCCTAAAATTATTTGTTAATTTAGGTAAAGTATTTTTTCCCTTCCTTGTGTATTTATCTGCTTTAATTCTCAACATCTCTTTACTAATTAAGAAATATATAATAAATAAATAAATAAATTATAATATCATGTCAGGAAGTAAAAAATGTTTATTAAAAAATATTTGGATTTAGTCTTAAAATGATATGAAATCATCTGGTAAAAATAAGTTATATTAATTTGTTGGAATTTTTTTTAATGATATTGATCTTATATTGCTAAATATAGAGGATAAGATAAAAAAGGTGTGAGGAATTAGTAATCTCCACACACTATATGTGATAAGGATGATAGATTATCACTAGTTTACTCAATGGCAAATATGTCTAAGATTTGTTTAATATGTAGAAAGATTCAAAACATAATGTTGATTTTGTTGCTCCATTGAAAGTATATTTTAAAACAACTATTATATTATAGTGAGAATAAATAGTATTAAGAGATCACCTCATAAAAGTTACACCAATGTAATAAAATATTATGGTCTATTTACGGATGACACCAGTCAATTTTTTAAACAATTAATTTAAAGTCAATTTTCCAAACTATTTAGTGATTTCTGACCTGACTTTATTCAATATTGTATATTTTGACAGTTACTGTCATTTCTCACTTATATTCCAATTTCCTTTTTTAAATAAAACTAGTGAATGACCCTTGTTTAGATTTAGTTAGAGCAAAGCCTCTGGTTCCGCTAGTAAATGTATACATAAACTTGACAAATTATATACTTAAAATAACTGCATCAAAATCAGTTGCATAGTTTTAAAGATCTAAGCATACATAGGGACAGACAGCAGGAGCCAGGCAGCAACTTTTTTAATTCTTCATTTTGGGAGATGCTTATTACAAAATTAAATTAATAAGCATTTTGCAGCTATTATTAAAAAAAATATAGTGTTATTAGAATTGGAGAAGCAAAACAGTATAACATTATGCGCTGCTTATATACTTGCATTATGATTTATAACATTGACAATTATATAATCTATTGTTTATATTATAAAGTATATAAATTAGTACCTTATAATAAAAACACTTTAAATGCCAATCTAAATAAAAACAATTAGCTGACTTTGAAAATAAGTGTAAGTTATCTTCAATTGGGATCATATTATGAATATGCTATAATGGCATAAAAATTTAACAAACACACTCACAGACTTTCTTAATCTATTATTTTTATATGTATACATTTAAAACACATAGTATAAAAGCATCATGTTACACAAAACGTTAGAGCACTTTCTTGTGTCGTAAGCTTTATGATAAATTCCTACCACATGCTACTGACCTAGTTTATTTTGAACCATACTACTGAAATAACTGTAACACTGTTAAGGCCAAGAATCTTTTGTGTCGTAAACTTCTATCAGATATTTGATACTAAAAAGCTACTATGGTGACCAGTTGACCGAAGCAAAAAAAAAACTAAGTTAGAGAAATGTAGTATATGGTAACGCAATATTTAGAACAGCCACGCTACCCATCTCTTGAATGGCTTGTATGGCATAAAACCCTAAAAGACTTAAAATTTGAAGAGATTTTGAAATGTATTGCTGCTAAAAAGAAATTGATGTCTGGCATCCCAACAATTTATGTGCATCTAGCTCCCATCCAAATGTGGAATAATCTTCGTCCTGAGGTTCCCTGAGCGCTAAGTTATGAGGTTCTTGAGAGTTGTCTTTAGATTCCTTAAAGGTCGGCAACACACTGTCAACTCCTCTTATATTGCAGATGTCTATGGGCGACGATAACCACTTACCATCAGGTGCTGTTGCTCTTTGCGCCTTTTTAACTTAAAAAAAAGAAACTTTGCCGCGTTATTGTAATTGTTATGTTCAAAGTGAAAAAGCTTAAATAAGTATTTTATATTTATTTTCATACTTCTGAATAGCTATTTAACAGTTGTATTGTAATTGTAATTACACGTAAATTATTATGTGTATTACTTTCGCACGTTTTCTCTCACGGGGTAGATAGAGAAAGTACTGGAAGCTGTAGTTTACTCTCATGTGTTTTATATTGCAGTTTTTCGCATATTGAAACTGTTTTAAAACAAGTAGGTAATACCTGTGTTAGATTGAACTCGTGACCTTAGAAGAGTTTTATAGTGCTCGTTAAAGAAATGTTACGACTTTTTACTGCTTGCTGCTCTGACCTTGTGATCCTTTCATCTTCTACTAGTTACCACATAAAATAACCGCGATCTAATAGATCTCGTAAAAGAGAGCTCAAAGTGATCTGACTAATAATATTGGATTAACTGATAAAATTTCTTACTTTTTCTAATATATTGATTTTAATGTAATATCTGTATAACATACAACGCCTCAATTCACATTAAATATTTAAACTCAACTTTTCTTATTACATCCCAAAATATGATATGTTACGTAACAAAATATTCATAAATAATGAACTTTGATCCCGTTACGCAAATATTTAAAGATAATGAATATCATTAGGTACATAATATAAAAGTGTCTGTTTTCAAGTCATGAGCTATTTACTAAAGGTACATGAAAGTATATAAGGTACTGACATTAAAAAAATCTATTTTTAATAGTTTTGTTTCTGTCTGTTTGTTTCGGTTAATCTCTAAAACCAGACAGATATAGGTATATAGACAGGCCTTTTATTCGCAGAAAGATACTTTTATAAAGACTAACTTATCCTACTTATATTTTATTAAAAATTTTAATTTAATTAAGTTTATTTTAACTTACACCCAGCAAAATGTTTCGGTTGGATTTGCTAGTTTACAATAAATTGAGAGAAGATCACATTATTTTGAATGAAAACAGACTAATATTTTCGAGAAGATATTTCGTGTACGGCCGCTTGTAATAGGTACTAATCAGATAACATGGAAGAAAGAATCCTATAATTGCTAATAAGGTATTTATTATTTTTTATTTTTATTTTTATTTATGAATATATTATATAGCGCATATTTGCTAACAATGTCTAGATTAGTCTTTAGTGTGTAATAAATTGCTTTCACATTCGATACTTTCGAGATATTATCGTATTAATGGTTAGGTATAATACTTTTTATATGATAGTGGGTTTAACTAAAATGACGTTTTGATTTAAAAATAATAAAGGTGTATGTAATATTTACTGTTACTATAATTTTCATCTTTTAATATTAAAATGTAATACAAATTAACAGGTCCTACAAGTTTTTATTGGTTATTAGCGACTCACTCTCGCTTCGCTCGGATTCGCCCTCCACGGGTTCCGCTAGTTAAAATAATTAAAATGTCTACCTCCTCCTTTTTTGAAGTCGGTTAAAAAGAAGCCTAAGTTACGCCTTATATCATTAGCTGTGCGTCATCTGTTATTTGCGAGCGAAAGTCCCGTCAAAATCGGTCCAGCCGTGCCAGAGATTACCCCGAACAAACTGACAGACAGACAGACAATATTTTTTTAAATTGGATTTTTGTTGCTAGTGTCGTATATTATAGTTTCATATGCATTCAATGAAAATTTGTTAATTGAAATTAAAAACAGACGCTCCAATTTTGTTTATATGTATAGATAGATTTGAAGACGATTTAAAACCACTACTGCATCATAGAAGTCAAATGTTTGCATTTTACTAATTTTTTTATAAGGCAAACACAATTGATCGATAAACTAGTTTTATCACACCATTATTAGACTTCCTTGAAAATGATGACATAAATGTATGGTGTGTGAATCATTAATATTTTTATAATGCTTATTAAAAATTAACACATAATTTTGTGAGGATGTTCATGTACTTTTTTGTTTTATAACTTAACCGAGAACAAGTTTTTCCGACGCGACCTTGTGCCTTTTTTGTTTGATACCTTTGCATACTTTGATATAACAATAATTATTACAATGTTTTTAATTCATCCTAATACGAACTTAAATCATTGGTTTTATTTAGTAATTGCTTACTTTGCATATGCTTGTCTAACAATAAATGTAGCTATATCTAGGTACCTTCATAATATAAATGTCGGCGATTATAAGATAATCATTACGTTTATTTTAATAAGTATGACGAGTACTTACCCTGCAGCCTGGGTCTTGAATAAGGCTGCGGTCACTCCTGCCTGTCGTAAGAGGCGACTAAAGGGAGCTTCGGTGGGAAAGGCAAACCACAGCAGATATGTAACTGGTTTTTGGCGGACCTAGCGATGTGCCAAGCCTGCCTGGCTAATAGTAAGGCAACGGTATCCCCTGCCTGTATAAAATAACTAAAAGGGGCTTTGGCGGGAAAGGTAACCCACTGCAGATATGCTATCGAAGTTAGCGGACCCGGCAAAGTAGAAGGCAAGGTGGAAGGGCCTTAAGGGTGGCGGTAGTTAGCATAGCTGCTACCGTCGGCCAGACACATCATTCGAACCCTCCTCTAGTCGTAGCGGTCTCTCGTTCCACTAGATCAAGGAGGGGGAGGACGAGTGAGTGCTCTTGCGTTTGCGCGTACGCTTGTGCACCTAAATATCTCCTGCGCATTTGACCGCTTCCGAATACTGGACTCCGATGACGAAAAGTCCTGTGGCGATGGGATAAGGTAGAGAGGTCTGGTCTGATGCAACCAGGCTTTGTCCGAGTCCTGCACATAGGCGGCCCCAGGGGTGTTGTGTTACGCCGTGGTCGCTTTTGCACTGCAAATTGGGAATGACAGTGTAAGTTCGGCAGCACCTGGGATGACAAAGCAGCCCTATTTAGGGAGGCACTGCTTTCCTCGCTCAGACGAGGAGGGGGCTAGAAAATGTGCCCTAAAAAAATGCTCATTCTCATTTGGAAGGTGGTAGTAACCGCGGCTGCCATCGCATCCTCTTATACGCGGTCGAAAACTAAAGAAAGATAACATGCAAACATCTATCATGACTTTTGGCGCATGGAACGTGAGGACGCTCCTTGACCGTTATGGCAGTGTCTGCCCTGAACGCAAAACTGCCATAGTAGCGCGGGAACTCCGTCGCTATAACGTTGATGTGGCTGCTCTCAGCGAAACACATCTTGCTGATGAAGGAGAGCTGGTAGAAGACGGCGGTGGTTACACTTTCTTTTGGAAAGGTACCGCTTCTTCTGAACCCAGACGTTCAGGAGTTGGCTTTGCCATCAAAAACCATCTGGTCAAGCAACTTGGAGAGTACCCCGTACATATCTCAGACCGCGTTACCACACTGCGCTTTCACCTAGACAAAAACAACTTCCTTAATGTCATCAGTGTCTATGCACCTACACTAGACAAATCTGATGACATCAAGGACAAGTTCTACGAAGAACTTTCCCGTTGCCTAGACAGCATTCGCCCTAAGGAACAAATCTTACTCTTGGGCGACTTTAATGCCAGAGTAGGACGCGACTACGAGGCTTGGCCTAGAGTCTTGGGCAGACACGGAGTTGGCAACATGAATCAAAATGGTCAGTTGCTACTGAGTTTTTGTGCACAATACGAACTCATTATTACAAACACTGTGTTTAGACTACCAGCTAAGCACAAGAACACGTGGATGCACCCGCGGTCTAAACATTGGCATCTTATCGACTATGTTGTTGTAAGGCAAAGAGACGTCAGTCAAGTCCAAATTACCCGCGTTATGCGTGGTGCCCATTGTTGGACTGACCATAGGCTAGTTGTCACTAAGCTGCGAATCCGCCTGCGTCGTCCTCGCAGATCCATAGTACAAAAGCCTGCGGCAATAAACATGGACAGGCTTAAAGACCATAAGGCAAGACAGAGGTATGTCAACGCCGTCAAGGAAAAGCTGTTGCCGTTCACCAGAAAGGCCGGAAATGTTGATGCTGACTGGGAAACCTTGTGTTCTCATCTATTACGTGCCGCTTCTCACACCCTAGGTCTAAAATGCCGACATAGTGAAGATTGGTATGATGAAAATAATGAGGTCCTCACGACAGCCATAGACAAACACCGGAAGCTCTTACATCAGCATGGACGGCGAGGTTTAGACGCTGCGGTGATCAAAGCAAGTGACCAGGAACTGCGCAGGCTGTCTCGTCAAGTTAAAGACAAGTGGTGGCAGGACAAAGCTTGTCGCATACAGCGGCTTATAGATTCTAATCAGCTTGGGGAGTTTTATTACGAGGTTCGTAAGTTGATTGGGACTTCCTACAGACTTAGAGTGCCTCTTAAGACCTCAGATGGTGAAAGGCTCTTGACAAGTAAGGACGAAGTTCTTAATCGTTGGGCAGAACACTTCGACACATTGCTCAATGTAGATCGATCAGCTGACCTACGTCTTATCAGCTTGCTTACTCAACTTCCTCTTGCTACCGACCTAGATGAGCCGTTGACTCGCGACGAGGTTTGTACTGCCATCAGACAGCAAAAGAACAATCGGGCGGTTGGTATTGACCGTATGCCGGGAGAGTTGTTGAAATATGGCGGTGAGGAGTTACATTCGTTGGTGTGGAAACAATTTGTTCGTATGTGGGAAGAGGAGACAGTCCCGCATACCTTTAAAGTATCTAGCATAATTCCCCTATATAAGAACAAGGGTGACCGTTCCGAGTGTGGTTCCCATCGTGGTATCTCTCTTTTGTCATCCCCTGGTAAGGTCTTTGCCAGAATTCTTTTAAACCGCCTCAAAGGTTTGTCAGAAAGAATTCTACCGGAAACCCAGTTTGGCTTCCGTCCCGACCGAGGCACATGCGAGGCAATCTTTTCCGTTCGGCAACTGCAAGAAAAAAGCAGAGAGCAAGGTCGCCATCTATACCTTTGCTTTGTTGACTTGGAGAAAGCTTTCGATAGTGTGCCTCGAGAAGCCCTTTGGATTGTTCTGCGAAAGCTGGGTTGCTCGGAGAAATTTGTGAGACTGTTAAGACTCTTGCATGACGATATGCAGTGCTGCGTCGCAATGGACGGTGAACAGTCAGAGTTTTTCTCTGTTACTTGTGGAGTTAAACAAGGTTGCGTTTTAGCACCAACACTGTTCACATTGTACTTTACAGTAGTAGTCAGGGAAGTCTTACAAGCCTCAGCCGAAGGTATTCGCATCCGCTTTCGTACAAACGGTAGTCTATTTAATTTGGCAAGATTTAAATCGTGTACCAAAGTGTCATACGCCATGATCACAGAAATCATGTATGCCGATGACCTTTGCTTCTTAGCGGAAACTCCAGAAGGACTTCAACAGCTGGTGTCGCACTTTCATCATGCATGCTGCAAGTTTGGCCTAAAGATCAGTGTCAAGAAGACGGAGGTTATGTCCACAGACATCCACGGTCCTGAGACACTGTCGGTAAAGATTGGTCAGGATGTGCTTCAGCAAGTTGATAAGTTTCGATATCTGGGGAGCATTATAACATCTAAGTGTGACCTTGATGCTGAGATCAACAGTAGGATCGGTGCTGCCGCGACAGCATTTGGGAAACTGTGTTCCAAGGTCTTCTGCTCGCACGATTTGAAACTTGCCACTAAGATCTCGGTGTATATGGCAATAGTGCTGCCAAACCTCCTTTATTCCTCGGAGGCGTGGTGCTTGTACCGTCACCACATTCGCAAGTTAGACAGGTTCCATCTTAAATGCCTGCGTAACATTATGAGGATCAGTTGGTCTGATCGAGTTCGGAATACCAAAGTTCTGCGACGAGCCAATGTCGATGGCATTGAGTCATACCTTATGCGTCGCCAGCTTCGGTGGTGCGGTCACGTCTCACGAATGTCGGAGGATCGAGTGGCGAAGCGCATCTTTTATTCTGAGCTACAGGAGGGCAAACGAAAACAAGGCGGCCAACTCCTTAGGTATAAAGATGTTTTAAAGCGCCATATGAAAAGATGCAACATTGAGCCCTCAACATGGGAAGGATTGGCGGCACAGCGCCCTGAATGGCGGAGCCTAGTTCTAAGGCAAGTTCGCGTCTTCGAAGATCAGCGCAAAACTGATCTCGACGCTAAACGCAACGACTTAAATTATCGACCACCTTCAGCCATTCAGTACAATTATGTCGATGGTAAGCTCACGTGCGCCCAGTGCGCGCGTAGGTTTACTAAGAAGATCGGCTACATTAGCCATCTTCGTGCGCATCAGCGCCGAGCTGACTAGGAGTCGAAGTGGTCGCCATGGCCGAAAACGGTCGGACGAATCATCATCATCATCATCATGACGAGTATACACCTAAACCCATTAAAACAGTTATCTGTAGTACCTACTAGTATATATAACTTAATTAAAATATGTTAAAGCCGTTTATTTTTAAATGTTCGGATACAAGAATGCGTATCATCACGATGTCATGCTCTGAATATTGAATAAAATAGTTGCTTGTGCGTTTTTTTTACTATAGTATATGGGTAGGTATATGAAAATATTAAGAAATGTAAAACTCGAGTTAAGTACGTTGTCTGTTATTTGAAAATTATACTCTATAATATAATTTGCTTCATTTTTCGCACAATTCATATTATAATACTCGATCATTCTTGATATAATACTCGATCATTCTTGATATAATACCTATGTGTTGTGCACTCAACTTAACTCAACTGAACTCAACTTATACAAACATTTAATTGGTACTTTCACTCCATGTTTACTTATTTAAGTGGAAACTTTATTGGCTAATGTAGAAAATATTTTGTATTAATTATCTGTACTATAAATGCTGTTTGTTTCCCAATCTGTTAATAAATAAATAAATAAATTATTTCATTTGAATTTTGGCAAAAATATTGGCCTCACTAAGTTTCGACTAACCAAGGTTCGTTACAATGTTAAAGGAAAAGAATCGGAAAAGTACGAATTTGACAAATGCGTTTGAGATCAATACAATGTCTGACAACATTGTGTGTATAAATCTGCTTCAAATATTTTTCACATGTTTGTACAAAATACATATACATATTATATATGTAAAAGGACTTTATAGTGTAGCCTACACTGTGTAGACTCACTAGATTAATGGATGTTTGAAATTAAAATCTGTGATGTCAGTGTAGTTAAGTTAAGAGTTAGAATAGCCGGAAGCGCCTTCTAGAGACAACTAAAATAGACTTGAATTAGTAATTGTAAAAATAACACTACAATTAAAACAATACATTCATTGAAGTTCTAATGAAACTAATTATTATGTATACGTATATGTATTACTAGAAATACTAGCATCACTACATTGTATAAAACATAGTCGTTTCTCGCTGTCTGTCCTTTTGTATGCGTAGATCTTTAAAACAAGCAACGTAACGGATTTTGATTGCGTTTTTTTAATAGATAGAGTGATTCAAGAGGAAGGTTTATAATATGTATAATACACTAGCGGAACCCGCGGCTTCGTTCGCGTTAGATTTAGGGACGAACTCGAGCGTAGCGAGGGTGAGTCAGTCACTAGTAATTTATATAGTATTGAATTAGTGTAGATATTCATTATAGATTACCAAATTATTGATTTTATTATTCTCATACAATATTAAAGTTCGGATGAATGTTTGTTACTCAATCACGCCAGAACGGTTAAACTGACCTAGATAAAATGTGGCGCAGGGGAAATTTAGGTATGGTTTCCGTGAGATAGATTGTTTTTTGTTTTTACTACTGAAAAATCCAAGCAAGGCAAGGGTGAGCCGCTACTTTTCATACCTACATGATATTATGGTATTATTTTATTGTTAGTTATTTACAAGCGAAAAATAAAATAATTAAACTCTTACAGCTATAGATAACGAATTTAATTAGAACTAACTTCCGGGAAATGGCAATAATTGTTATATAATAATTAAGTTAATATTTACTAAGATAAGCTCATTTATGAAGGTTACTCGCAAATTGAGTAACACATGAATATAATATGTATTAAATTTTAAATGTATTTTTTATATCTACACATATTTATAATAATGTACATGTTGCGAATTTAATTTAAGAGTAAATGTGGAATTCACTTCTTACATTCAAATTCGCAATTATACTTAGAGTCCAAAAACTTTTAAGGTATATGTACAAAGTAGGTACATAATATGGTATTGATAGTCGAATATTTTAATTTAGTTATATACAATTTGCCACTACAATAGGCCACTATTACATCTGCTACCTGACCTGCGATTTAAGCATACATTACATAATTGGACGCCTGTTATATACACACACTTGTATTTTGTGCAAACATACTTTGCTTTAATTATTAACGTAGTACCATCTATGTTATACCGCTTATAGACTATTTAATAATATTTCTTGTTGAATACAATAATTATATTGATTTTAACTGAAACATTTAATAGGTAGATAACAACGAAGTTTAATGAATAATCGATTTTTAAATTGCCACGTCAAAAGTTATTTGCGCAGTATTTATTAGAACAAGTAGTTTATTGTTAACGATTTTTGTCTCATCAAATATTTCGTTCGTGACTATTTTCTCGTATGGTACGGTGGCGTTTACTTTTAAGGCGTGACTGAAAACCCTATTGAATTAAAAATTAGTTTATTCTGCCGGGGCCTTTGATTATGCATGTCCTTCTTAAATTGCCCGCTTGTATATTGCTTCCCGTTATAGAGGATACAGAGCACGTATGGAAGTTGGCGCGTCGCCAACGTTTTGGTGATGTATCTCGTAAGTCGTATCTGATATGTAGGTGCGTCGAAAACAAGCCTTGATAGTTTTGTTTCATTATACTGATCTTAAGTAATGGCTTTATTAACGCAAAGTTTTCAAATAAGTTAATCTGTAGAGTCTGAACTGTACTAATAGAGAATTATGGATCTTACAAATGTATTTGCTTATTTTTACTAAGTAATACTTGTATCAATGATATTACCTACCTTATACCTATGTATAATTGCAATGTATTAAAGTTTCCATACTCAAAACGGCTATCCGTTGCATTTATTAAAATGCCATTGGTGCCATACTTGTGAGTCTTATAATCAGTTTTATTGCTTTTGTAAACTTTATCTAGATCTTTATCTAACTTAACACAAAAATCACTTTTATTATATTTATAGGTACCTACTAAAGAGTAAAGACCCACCCTCACTTTGTTTGAGTTTGTCCCTAGGTATCATATCATTAACAGTTAATATAGATTCCTCAGTAATTAGATATTTTCCCGCAGTAAAAGTACCCGGGTAGCTATCATCATACTAAATTTCATCATAATCTGTGCTTTTAGAATTTTATTTTACGTACAGGTAACAATGCGACAGAAATAATGCTTCATATCGTGCATATATTCAATTAAAATAACAAACGATTTCTAAAGGATTTCGTAATCGTTTGTTATTTTCCTTGAACTATAGAGTAGGTAGAGCATTTATCTCCTTTATTGTCGTGGAACGTATGTACGTAGGTACTGAGAGATATGTGCATCCAAGGTAAACTTATCACTATATAAGAGAAATAAATCTAAGTAATATGTGTGAAAATAGTTGTTAAGAAAAATATTTAACCGCGTAATACTTTCTTAGATTTACGCGAATATTTGGTACCTATTATAAATGAAAGTAGTTCCCGTTCCGGTTCCCGAACTGACAGTCTCTCCCGTGACCATAATTGCTGTAAAGCATTCGAAACGTCGGGAACCAAAATTCATAATAAATCCGCGACAAAATACGTACAAATAGTTTCATTTGCAATTTAACCGCATACCTACCTATTCACTTAAAAAGTTTTTTTGCTCAATAATTTTATAATTTCAATAATAATAACTTATTAAAAACGATAGGTATGCACTATGCAATACAATACAATACAGCTTGAACTTCTCACAAAACTAATAAAGCTAATAGTTTAATATGTATATTGTTGACGCACGGCGATGAGAATCGACATGTGCTATATTCAATAGGACCATGAACAAACAGCTGTAGTATCTACTCTACTATTAGGTACTTAGGTCAAGGAGATATCTAACGTACCTATATAATTAATAACGATCAATTGATGCTTTTTGACCTGGTTATTTATTTGAATCTATTACTACTAAGTACCTACGTGCTTCATTTTTGGAAGAAATCACCCGCTTTGCTTTCTTAAAATATATTTCAGTATAAAAAACAGAAACTTATAAAAAAACTTAAAAGAATTCTGATAAATTCTGAAGTTGCTGAAGAATTCATCAGGCATATTTGATTTACTATATATATGGAGTTTTCTACTACTAAATTACATAGTTATCATTGTTATTTGAAATATACGTAGTAAACTATCTGAAAAGTCATACTTTATGGGTATATATGTCTCGTTTAAACTAACGCTTGCGTAACCACCCTTCTATGCGACGCGACATTGCACTTGGGTCACATATGTCATTGTTTGAGAACATATTTAATCTGGTGCTGCACTATTTGGCTTCCTCGTTGATGTTTTTCTCCGTTCTTGACCAAACTATCTTCGTCTGCCAAATGTTTTGGCTTGTTATCATTTTACGTCACGTGCAAAGAAATTAAAGGATATAAATAAGAGTTGGTTGTTTAAAATAATGTTTATTTTTGTTTAACCGACTTTTAGTAATAAAGAAAATTTAATAGTAATTATGAATAATATTTATGTAATTAAAATATTATATTTTACCAAGCATGTGGTATGGGAGGTACTTCTTTATAATACCTGTAAAAATATTTACGCCGATGAGTACAAATCTATATCTATCTACATATAAATATAAATAAAATTTTAACTGTTTGAAATCTGTACATTAAAAATGTTCTTTTTTTGGAAAATCTTATAAAAAAGTCATTATTATCGATACAAACACCGAATGTATAGTTTTTAGTTTAGTAGAACAAGAACACCACAATCGTGAAACGCTTAACGTGAAAATCACTGGACAGATTTTGATGAAATTTAGTATAGAAATAGTTAAATATCCTGGTCAACAAATGAGAGATTTCTACTGAGAGAAATAATTCATTTTTAAGTCATCTAACCGATCGATAAAACAAACCTATGGACGAACTCTACCAGACTGAGTGAGTCGCTAGTAAATAATAAAATCTTAAATCACATATGCTCAATATCTTATCTTAATCGTCAAAGAAGTAACCTAACTAGATTGCTAAATTAATTCAAGCTTACCTTACGAAGCCACCCAAAGGGGAAAACGCTTTATCTTTCAATGGAACTAGAATGGATGATGATTTCAGACCTTGTAACTTTATAAAGTATTTGACACTGCTTGGTATTAGAACTCCTGAAAAAATGAATATTTCTAGTGCAATTCATTAAAAACTAATTTCATATGGATTTAATTTATATATTATGTTACCATTTTTATCATATCTGTACTTTCGCAATAAGGACTGCATCGTCGGATTTTGATTGTTTGAAAGCACGACAATAGCACAAGGCTGTAAACATAATTCATAGATTCATATTAGTTGGTTACAATTTAGTTACTTATTTCTTTTAGACCCGGTTCCTTGATAGTGGTGCACACCAAATCTCAAGTTTTCCACTTTCTTTTCGTGGCATATTTTAATTACTCACAATTTAAGACAGCTCCCTGCTTTAAGTCCTAACACCAAACGTCAAAATCAACGACCCCGTTTTAGTTTTAAAAACCAAGAGACAAATATTAATGTTATAAATATTATATTATATAGTAATTAGTATAAATAAAATGTAACAAAATTCATTTAAATTGTTAAAATGTTCAAAATATTTTTTTCTTAAAAATTTACTATTTCCGTTCACTTAAATTGAAAGGCACAGCCAGTTTTAGTAATAGAAATGCGGAACTAATCAAAAAGTACGACGTAAATAACATACTAAATACATCAAGTTTAAAGGGATTTAATGTTTGAGTGCGTTACTACTAGCGATGTTAAAAAAATTATTATTTTGGCTTTATAGACCATTAATAAGTGGTTTGCCTTAACATCGCGCTACCGAGCTTAAAAGAAGAGCAAAGCAATACCTTTTTAGAGCCATCATTACGACTTCCAGTAGCTTTATTTAAATTTTCATCGCTGTCGCCGTCATCAAATGGTCTTGGCATTGGTTTCTCATTAGAACTATCTGCGTCTGTAGCATCAGCTATTATCATAGTATCTTGATCTGTGGCAGGTGCTTCTGTTTCGTAGTAAATCGGTAGCATTCTCTAATGACAGATATAAAACGTAAGCAAGTTTGGTATAATACCTTGAGTACACATACATACATGTACCTACATTTTCTACTTGAAGAAAATTTAAAATTATAACGAACAAGATTCCACTAAACTTCATTGTGTACTGCTCGAAATAACTTTCTTAACTAAACCTGAACTAGCAGCGCTAAGTAGCCTCCAATTTTATAAACATTCTCAAATATCGTTAATATGAGAAATTCACTAAACAGTGAACGTGTTGTAAAACAATTTTGTTTTTGATACATATTACAGTTGATTTAGTTGGCTGGAGTAGGACAACTATAGCGGAAGAGTTATTGGTTTATCGTTCCATGCAATATGTATTGGCATAATCTTGATATTGAATATAGATAGTATGTACGTTGTTTGTAGTAATGTTGGAAATAGTGAAAGCATTTGTTTACTTGTGATTTTATTTAGCTTGTCAAATACGAGAGCTAGGCATACGCATTATAATAATACAGAACTGTAAAAATTTAATAAATCTATATTATATAAGCATAGATAGGAACAATGTTTGAGATAAGTGTTGATGGTGAAGTGGGAAACTACATAGCAAACATTACTAAACTAAACAGTATATTAGCAAAAATGACTAAACACGAAGTAGTGTTTATTACATTAGACATAATACCTCGTCTTATCGCCTCTACTGGTGACAGGAGAGCTGGCTCATTTTTCGCCCAAAGAATCGGCATTGCCATTCAGCGGGGGAATGCGGCCAGCATTCTTTCCAATATTCCATGGGAACACGACTTGTACAGTAATAATTAACTATATATTTGCTTTGTGTTTATTATATTATTGTAAATTAAAAAAAAGTATGCCTATCTGAGTCAACAAATATTTCTAGATGGGAATCGTACCTGTATCTTAATAACATACCTGTATTATTAGTGACTCATCGGTTAGTATGATAATACACGTGCTTATCAGTTCGATTGTTATCGTCAGGTTAAATTAGTTGTTCCATATTAAATAATGCAATTTTAGTTTTTATTTTCAATTATTTAAATCGGACCTATGACTCCCTTGAGTATTTCGTAATATAACTGTTAATAAATAAATATGTTGGGACAGATCCATGGTAAACTACTACGAAGCGTAGGTTTTCGATACCAGATAGTTAATACAGTACACATATAACTTTAAATCCATTAATATTATACATAATATATACACCCATGTTTGGAGTACAACCACTTGAATAACATTTGGCAACATTTCTCCGATGCATATTTCGATTCTATATTTTACTTTTGAAATACAAAGATTGAGAGAAAGCGAGAAAGGCCATTTGTATTAATTTTCGACACTTTTATTATTTTATTTACAAAATAATTATAATTATAATTTTATTTTTTATCTATCTTACCATTACCTTATTTACCTCGGCTTCTATTTTTAATTTAGAATTTTTGGTATACTAGTCTACTTTTGTTTTGTAAAATGTAGGCAATGGGATCAGTAAAATAGACCGAGTCTTAGTAAGTAACCAATGGCTTGAAAGAATACGGGTAGACTGTTTTTTCTCTACAAAATTTATATCGATCTCCAGACAAAACAATTAACCATAAAGTATGTATGTTAACGTTTTAGATATTTACATTTAGCTCTCTACTTGCGTATTTTATTTCACTACTTCCATTTACTCAAAATTCTGATATTTTGAGATAGAAAGTTTTATTTTAATTTATTAAATTGGATCAAAATATCATATTTTACTAGTGCCTCGTTTATTTATGTCAAAGCAACAGCCTAAAAAATAAGTTTGTAGCTCTAAAAAGACGATACTTCCAATTTTCATCCCCCCCTCCTTTTAACCCCTTACAACCCTTTTTTCGCATTAAAAAGTAGCCTATGTCCTTTCTTAGGCTTAGACTATCTGTATGCCAAAAATTTAAATCGGTGCAGTAGTTTCGGCGTGCAAGAGCGACGGATACACAGAGAAAGACAGTTAATTTCGCATTTTTAGTTTTCGTATTAATGATCGTTATCTTAGTTGAATGTGTAATTGATCAATACCATGCCTTTATTGTATAAAAATTAATGTTGAAATCGTAGCACATTATACAGTAGACGTGTTATCTAAAGTTTCAAATGTTTATTGAATCACAGTCATAGATAATCTTTTTGTTCTTCATAAAAAATAATAAATGCAAACATATTGCCAACACATGTTATGTACGGTTATCGAACTCTAGACCTACTTTGCCGAGAGATCAAACTGAAATATATTCGCATCAGCAAGTGTTTACAATCTATAAAATTGATAAATGCGTCATAGATGTTATTTGCTTAGGCATAGGATATTATATTTTTTTAACGATCCCCCTACAAATTGTTTTCCCTGCGAGCTTTTTATAAGGAATGATGAATAGTCATTAGCCTTGAAACTTCAAAAACGAGCTTATTATAAGGTATTTTGGTAATATCAGAAAGCTTTCAAAGGAAATTAGTTTTGAAAACGATATTGAAAATCAATTTGCTTAATGACTAATACTACTTATGTAAATAAAATGATGTGGATCAATGAATTATTTTATTGAAATACAAGCTTTTCTAGTGGTTTTGCCTGCGTGAATAGTATTTTTTAAGAAAAACGAACATAACTATAATTGACAAACTTTAAATACCCTCATCATGATCTCCGATCTTCGAAAATATGTATACATGTATGTTAACTGTGTGGATAGAATATTCAATAACTAATACTCAGGACGAAACAGTGAACTAAAATAATTAATTGAGGAAAAAGGCAAATTCAAATAATATTCTATATTATTAACTTATTACGTGTATCTCGAAAACTACTAACGATTTATATCTAAATATAAGTTGAGATAAGGTTTTGTCATTTAAGATTATCTATATAAAAAACAAACGCTCGAAAATTTCCAAGCGTAGCTCGGCCGACCAAGTTATCATCATCTGGTCTGCATTTTATGTGCTTTGTACTATACCCTTTATCAGAGGGTCGGTTTTAAGAGAGCAGAGGCCAATGTTGTAGTAAACATCGTATACTTTTCATGATGCCGTGTTCAAAAATATTGCTTTACATTCGTAATTTTATAGAAGGTTTACGAAATATCTTGATCATATTATTATAGTAGGAAAAGGGAACATAATATAATAGATGTTAGAAGTATGTGGACATAATCATAATATATTACTATAACGGACCGAATAATAGAGGTTAAAGGAGGATAAAGTACATCTGAAAAATACTGTTTCTAACAAACTTCCAAAATTATTCTAATTTTATGGAGATGAATCATGTTAACCAATTATATTAGAAATATGCAAAATATATTCGCACTAACTTTTCGTTCAATTAAAATTGGCAATAATTTGCGCAATTGTGTAGTACGTATGTTGTTTAGTAACAGTTCATTGAACAGTATAGTGCCTTGCCATTATTATAAAATGCATACATAGAAGAAACTAGCATCATGTAAATGAGCCTTTATTATTACCTATGACCTTGTTTAAAGTGTCATCAATGAGTTAACTGTTTTAAATTGACCTCAAATGAAGTCTAATTAGCTCAAGTGATCGTCGGCTTCAATTTATGCCCTAACATTAAATGCAGGTAGTATTTCAGACTACTATCTATATCTCTGTCTGTCTGTATCATGACACGTTTGGCTGAGTTTGTAATAACCAGTTTATGCATGCTGTGCCAGCGGTCGCGGGTTCGAGTCCCGCTAGAGGCATGATGTATTTATATAATTTATTGTTTAGTTCTTTATGCTATCATACTTGTTCGAACGCTATATCATTATGAATATTATTTAAATAATAAGAGATTTTTTGTGATATAAAAATGTACAAACTGATGATATTTTAATAACATTTGATGACATTTCAAATGTACCCATTTCAAAGTTTATTTCGATATGGGCGACGCTAAGCCGGATAATGTTTATACATATTAGCTTTGGTTTTCATATTTTTAACTTCAAGTTTAGATTCAAAGTATTTAATTGCAAAGTTTATTTCAAACTTTATTAAAAATATTATTTACACTATAACACATAATAAATTTCTAAGCCGAATATGTTAAATGTCTTTTGGAAAATCTTATTGAAATAGCCATTTCTATAGAAGAGAGCCGAATCTATTGTGTTGAAATTTTTTTGTTTGTCGGTATGTGACCGCATCACGAGAAAACCACTGGTGATTTTTTTACAGGTATTAATACTGCAGGTCAACATGTACAATTCTCGAGGCATAAGCTCAGCTTTGCATTTGTGTGAGTGCAGTGTACGGATAGGCACGACGATATGGATAAACGTTGCGAGATTGGTTTAAACCTGTTTTAACTGGTTTTTGATGCGCGGCTATTGGCTTTTAGCTATCACTCACACAAATGCAAAGCTGAGCTTATGCCTCAAGAACTGTAGGATGTTTTTAATTGCGGAAAAATATCTTATTTCTGCGAAATGTATACTAACCGCTAAATATACTGTATATAACGTCAGAACCCGAAAAATATAACAATTCTTACTAGAATATTAAAGTTTATATTCAACCAGTAGGTACCACAATAAAATAAACAATAGGTATATTACATGGTAAAATGTAAACGCTACAGTATTATTTTTTAGCTGTGTTGTTTATATTTTATACAAATGGCTGCTAAACTTAGCTCTATTTTAAAGCCATTGCATCACAGTTCGCATCTTCAACTATAGTAGAGTCTCTCTCGTTCTATTGTATTATTTTAAGTAACAAAATATGCATAAATATATGTTTTAAGATGATATTTACTTGTAGCTGCTTCCACAGATAATTTTGGTTTTTTACTCGACCCTGAGTTGGTAACTTGCATATACCTAAATATATTATGCAGATGTGTTTTTGGATACTACATTGAAGTCGAGCGAGTAAAATACGGTGTACATTTACAGTTTTTATGTTATGACGAAATAAGCCGCGCATTAGCTAGCTGTACCAAAATTTGTAGGCTCGAATACCTAGTCTACCTACTATAATTTAGAATTTATTTGCGTTTGATTAAGCTTTCTCATTGCATGGCATCGGTATAGCCACACTAGGTAATGTTTTTAGGAAATAAGAAAAACGTATTTTTATAATCATTTTATAATTTTAATTGTTAGGTACTGTCTGTAACCACTATAATATGTACATATGTAATGACTTTTAAGGCGTCTAAAACTTCTTCTCTCCCGTGATTATGAATTCTGTAAATAATTAAATTCAATAAAAAACATTGGGAACCAAAAATCTAAAGAAATCTTCGAAAATATCTATTAATTAATATACATAAAATAGACATTTCTGTTTAATGCGTCTTATTTTATTTGCAATAAATTAATTATTCACAACTTTTTACTTATTATCTTATACAGAAGAATAAGATAATTTTATGAACCTTACTGGACTGTACGGAAGTTATCGGTGTTGTTCCATGCATACTAATCAATTGTAGCGAAAACGGTCTTCTTGGTTACGCCATACTTTATTTAAAATTTTGAACTAAGCAACATTGAAAAATAAAGCATGTTAATATTTGCTTTAAAACTACATAGTATAAAACAAAGTCGCTTTCTCTGTCCCTATACCCTATGTATGCTTAAATCTTTAAAACTACGCAACGGATTTTGATGCGTTTTTTTAATAGATAGAGTGATTCAAGAGGAAGGTTTATATGCATAACTAGCAGATCCCGCGGCGTTGCCTGTGCATGCAAATCTAGGGAAGAGCCCGAGCGAAGCGAGGGCGAGTCGCTAGTATTTTATAAAAAACCTAGTGACACAATCCCACTCCGCTGGGATTCATTCCCTAATTCCTACGTATGTTTTAACTTACATTTTTGCGGTCTTTTCGTGATATGGTCATAGACAGACCATTTAGTATATTTTTTAGGGGATGCAAACAAAATCTCATCGCAATAGGTCGGTTTTTTACTGTAACCATGTAGATTGTAGGTATGTGTTTATGTTTTGCAATATCCTCACTAATTGTAAGCCGCTTTTCGACAGATTAACGTTACTCAATAACTATACGCATACCAACTTAATTTCATTGTAATTTAAAAAATATCTCTGAATTTAGATGGGATAGGTAATTACGTTTATGCAATCGATGTACGTTTTTGATTCTATCAACAAAATAAACTTTGTTATTTATATCAATGGCATAAAATTTGTATAAAAGAGATAATAAAATATTCAATTTATAATTTAGCATAATAATTAAGCGTGGTTTTGTTGCAGGTCAACCGGGAACTTCGCTTCGGGCGCGGCGGGTGGCGGGTGCGGGGCCGCTCGCTCCGCCCCCGCCACCCCGCTGCAGCTCGAACCCCACTCAAGATCGAAGCACGATAAGTGAGTAATATTGTATATTAAAATATAAAATTACGGCTTAAGTGAATTAATTTGTAGGTGCCAAACTGTAGCCTATGCTTCTCCAGCTTATAAACTAACTGTGTAAAATTACATAAAAATCTATCCAGCCTTTTCAATGTGAAAAAGTAATAAACCTACAAATTTTTGCATGGTTAGATGGTAACAAACACCTGTATTATTATATATACTTATTAACTACATAATATGTCTATCAATACCCGTTACCCTTACCCATGGGGTACCCATGTAACAGGGTAGGGTTTATTACTGCATAACGCTAAAACTCCATGAACTTAATTTGAAAAATATTTATTATCTATGGCTTTTCTTATTCACTTATGTGTAACATCGAAGAACTAATTTATTCAATTAGAATTTCCTCGGTATCAACGTAATTGCTTAAGATGACTAATGGGATATCTTTGCCTAGTTTGCCTTGTCGCTAATATGCGAAGTTTAGTTACACTTTTATTGCAGAATTATTTAATTAAGAGTCGTCTGCGAGTTTCAAAGTTCTCATAATATATCAACTTGGTGGCTGAGCTTGGTGGGCGACATTCAAAATTCAGTTAGATACGATTAAGATTCGCGCATCGATAGTACCTACCGTAGTCTGTAGTACAGACTTTGTACCACACTCAATATAATTATATTTTATCAATAGGTACATTATTATATATATATTTTAATAGGTACTTGTGACTTACCATCATCTAGGTGATGATAATTTATAAATTAAGATTTTATTTTTAGATATTTTATTTAAAACGCGACTCACAATTTTATTAAAAGTATAAAATAAAAAATATGTGTCTGACGTTTGTTTTTTTTCTATAGTTTTCGTTATACGAATACCTTTTATACAGCGTTTTCGAGATATTTTACGTCCCATAAAAAAGTTATACAGAGTCGATAAACATAATAATTCACA